>JAECXP010000107.1:0-1351388 GCA_018152965.1 Scaptomyza pallida
CCGATTTAAATAAAATTCGCACACCATGTGCAGTTCGATCCAACTTGAAAGATAAGGTAGTTTAAATCTCAAATTATTGTCGCAATTTTAATTTATTGCTAATTATTTGTCTGACAGTCCTAGAGCTGTGTTTTGCAAAATCTTAGTAGGCTACATTTAAAATTCAGTAGGAAAAATAATTCTATTCAACGTACAAATGAAATTATTTAGTTATCCGGTGCGCGTTGCTTCGTCAACAACTAAAATAAATAAAAAAATTTTTTTAAAAAACAAAAAATTTTAGCTTCTGAATCAAAACAGTTTTTTTTTACTGCTTAAAATCGTACATTTTTAAAATGCCTGCAAAACGCGAGCAGCAATGGGACACGACGCAAACGTGTTGAAAGAGCCCAGCAATTACCATACCAAATCGAAACAAGAAATGCAGCTCAAAGAATCAGGACTGCAGAAAGTCGTGCACAAGAATCTCAAGAACAGCGTGACGAACGTCGGCAACAGAATATTACGAGACTAAGAGCGGCACGAGAACGAAACATAGATTCAATACGAGTACTAGATCGACAAAGGCAACGAATCAGCCGCTCATTAACACGTGCATCATTCGTTCGGCTTGCCTTTGAATATGCACCAGATATCAACTACTCAGCGCATTTAAAAATTGCTATCGGTGGAATGGATAAAGTATGTCAATATTGTCAGGCATTGAAATTTCGGAATGAAGCAGCCGGCATGTGCTGCGCATCAGGAAAAAGTTGTGCTGTCACCTCTATCCGCTCCGCCGGAGCCTTTATTATCCCTTCTTACTGGCAGTTCAGATGATTCCAAAATATTTTTGCGTAAGATACGCAAATTTAATTCTTGCTTCCAAATGACGTCATTTGGGGCAACTAAAATTTGCGATCGTGAATCCGATGGACGTAATTTTGAAACTACATTCAAAATTCAAGGCCAGGTGTACCATAAAATCGGATCACTGATGCCAATGCCTGATAACAATCCGAAATTTCTTCAAATTTATTTTATGGGCGATTGTGAAGAGCGCGTGACGACTCGGTGCCAGTATAATTTTATTGAACAAGCAGAGGAAACAGCAATAGTGATATTATTGGAGCATTTTTTAGAAGATCACAATCAACTTATTCAATTGATCAAAAGAGTTTCGCCACGACTGCAAAATGACAATTATCAAATCGTCATAAAAGCCGACAAAATACCATTAGGTGAACATGCTGGTAGATTCAACGCTCCAACTGTTGATGAGGTTGCTGTTATCATGGTTGGTGATCCAGTTGACAAAAGATCTATAAAAATTACACGGCGAGACAACACTGTCAGTACGATTTCGGATCTACACCGTTCATACGACGCGCTACAATATCCATTGATATTTTGGCAAGGACAAGATGAATATCACCTTAATATCAAACAGTATGATCCAAATACCGGTAAATTTGACTTTAAAAATTATTGAAATTAGATTTTAATTTCGTATTGCATTTTATTTTTATTTTTTTAGGTGATTACAGAAATAATAAAGTTAGCTCAATGAACTACTACGCACACCGAATAATGGTCAGACAAAATCAAGACAATTATATCCTTCGATATCGTCAGCTGTTCCATCAATACATTGTTGATATGTATGCTAAGGTCGAAAGCGAACGCTTGCGATTCCTTCGATTTAACCAGGCAAAACTACGATCAGAAGAATATATTCACTTACGAGATGCTGTTGTTGGAAACATCGATGGAAATTTAAATCCCAATGACATCGGTAATGCTTTCATTTTACCTTCAAGCTACATCGGCAGTCCACGTAACATGCAGGAATACATACAAGATGCGATGACTTACGTACGTCATTACGGCCGACCGGATTTATTTATTACATTCACATGTAATCCGAATTGGGAAGAGATACAAACTTTACTATTGCCAGGACAACAATCCATTCATCGTCATGATTTAACTGCACGTGTGTTTAAACAAAAATTGAAATCCTTAATCAATTTAATTGTTAAATATTCAATTTTTGGTATCACACGTTGTTGGCTGTATACGATAGAGTGGCAAAAGCGAGGTTTGCCTCATGCCCACATTTTGGTTTGGCTTAAAGAAAGAATCCGTCCTGAAGAAATCGATCAAATAATTTCAGCCGAAATTCCAGACCCAATAATTGATCAAGAATTATTTGATATTGTCACCAAACACATGATCCATGGGCCATGCGGTGCTTTCAACATGACGTCACCGTGCATGGAAAATGGAAAATGTAAAAAAACTTCCCAAAGCCGCATACGAATGACACGATCACGGATATTGATGGTTATCCAATGTATCGCCGCAGAAGTACTGAGAATGGTGGCCACACATTTACAATGCGACTGCCGAACTTTCCAAATCAAGTTGAGTTTGATAATCAGTGGGTGGTACCATACTCACCACTACTTTCAAAAACTTACAAAGCTCATATCAATGTTGAGCTTTGCAGTTCTGTTAAATCAATTAAGTATATTTGTAAGTATGTTAACAAAGGCAGTGATTTGGCCATATTTGAAGTACAAAACATAAATACAAATGACGAAATAGCACGATACCAAATGGGCAGATACATTAGCAGCAATGAAGCTATTTGGCATATTCTCAGCTTTCCCATCCACGAAAGAGATCCTGCTGTCCAACATCTGGCAATACATCTTGAAAACGGTCAACGTGTATACTTCACTGAAGAAAATGTTCTCCAAAAAGCGTTAGAAGCTCCGAAAACGACTCTAACTGAATTTTTACATTGTGTCAAAAACCTGATGTTTTTGGCCAATTCGCGAAGACATTGGTGTATGGTGATGTTCCACGTTATTTCACATGGAACAAATCCAGTAAAAAATGGGAGCCTAGGAAACAAGGAAAACCACATCCTTCCATTACAGGCATATTCAAAGCTAAGACATTGGGGAGACTTTACACGGTACATCCAAAGCAACGTGAGTGCTTCTATTTACGTTTATTATTGGTGAATGTTTCCGGACCAACGTCTTTTGAATTTTTGCGAACAGTTAATGGTCGAATATTCAATACGTACCAGGATGCATGTCGTGAACTGCAATTGCTAGAAGACGATAACCATTGGGACTTAACGCTTGCTGATGCTGCGTTGACATCAACACCGAATAACATTCGTCAGTTGTTTGCAATTATTTTGACGACATGTTATCCCTCGCTAGCACAAACTTTGTGGGAAAAATATAAAAATTGTATGACAGAAGACATCTTGCACCGAATGAGACAAACAAATCATTGCCAAAACATAGATTATACACCAGAGATGTACAATGAAGCATTGGTCTTGATCGAGGATTTATGTGTTCTTATTTCAAATTTACCACTTAATCATTATGGTATGCCATCACCTAATCGTCCAGCCACCGACTTAGTCAATACCGATTTACAACGAGAAAATCAATATGACCATGAAAGTTTAGCAACAATTATCATGAACAGTGAACCATTACTGACAGCAGAACAAAAAATTATTTATGATCAGATTATGCAGGCTGTTGCTGCTGAACAAGGCGGTTTTTTTTTTCTTGGATGCACCCGGTGGAACCGGTAAGACATTTTTAATATCGTTGATTCTTGCCAAAATACGGTCGCAACAAAAAATCGCATTAGCAGTAGCATCGTCAGGCATTGCGGCTACTTTACTGGATGGTGGGCGAACAGTACATTCAACATTCAAGCTGCCATTGGACGTTCATAATAAACCAGATGCAATGTGTAACATCAAAAGAATAGTGGAATAGGTGCAGTGTTGCGGAAGAGTTCTATAATAATTTGGGATGAGTGCACAATGGCACACAAATATTCACTTGAAGCATTAAACAGAACTATGCAAGATTTAAACAGCAATAATAAACCTTTCGGTGGTGCTATGTTACTTTTGTCTGGTGACTTCCGGCAGACCTTACCGGTTATACCTCGCTCTACTTTCGCGGATGAGATTAATGCATGTTTGAAACAATCATTCTTATGGCGAAGTGTTAAAACACTTCGATTGACCAAAAATATGCGAGTACAATTGCAAAATGATCCATCAGCACAAATATTTTCCGAACAACTACTTGATATTGGGAACGGTAATATAGAACTGCAACCAAATACGCAATGCTTTAAACTACCCGACAATTTTTGCACTGTTGTTCAGGATAAAAATGAATTGATTCAGAGTATTTTCCCGGATATACAGAATAATTATTTGAATCATGAATGGCTAAGTCAACGGGCAATTTTGGCAGCCAAAAACGTTGATGTTGACGAAATTAACTTCCAGATACAAAAAGTTGTTACCAGGCGATCTGATGTCTTTTAAATCAATCGATACTGTTGTTGATGAAAATGAAAGTGTTAATTTTCCGATTGAATTTTTAAATTCTTTAGATATCCCTGGAATGCCACCACATAATCTTCGATTAAAGATTGGTTCCCCTATTATTCTCCTCCGTAATTTGAATCCACCTCAATTATGTAACGGTACGCGTTTGGTCATCAAAAGATCACCGGAAACATTCTTGAAGCAATCATTTTGGCTGGGAAGTTTAAAGGAAAAGTGGTCCTGCTGCCACGTATTCCGATGATACCATCAGATTCTACCATACCCTTCAAAAGGCTACAGTTTCCAATTCGCTTAGCTTTCGCCATGTCTATAAATAAATCTCAAGGTCAAACAATGACTATTTGTGGTTTAGATTTGGAAAATCCATGTTTTTCTCATGGGCAACTATATGTTGCGTGTTCACGTGTTGGGAAACCGTCGAATCTATTTGTTTTAGCTAAAGACAGGTTAACCAAAAACATTGTGCACCGATTGGTGTTAAATTAAATTGAAATGGAAATAATAAATCTGATAAATTTTTATTTTGTACCTATTGATTTCTGCTTAATATCAAGTGTAAGAACATTTTAATTAATTGTGTTCAACGTACTTCCCCTTCAAATCTCAATCCAGTGAATTTGTATACCAACATCAACATTTTCGTCTTTGTTCGTAAATAATTTCATTGTTAAAAGGGTTATAGTAATAGAATTTTTTGCCCCGACTATAAAATACGTAGAAACAAAACAATTCAACATTACAAATCTTTTTGACAGGAAGATATCTGTCGGGTCCGCCGCTGCAACGCGTGGCTGGGTTAGCTAGTTTAGTTATGTATTTGTGTGTAACTCGTCTCAAATCATAAACTCTCTTGGCAAAGACAATATTCTATTCTGACGCACAGAGAATCACTCCAAAAGGGGTGAGAAATGTGCATGTGGAATGTGGCATTGGGATTATGACACTTTTCATGCTACGTTGCTATAACTTTTGCTTTTCATTTACCAAAAACAAAAAAAAGGAAATTCAATTAAAAATTCGCAAACGAACAACATTGAAAATGCAGTGCCAAAAAATATTGAGAGCGGAACGGTCCAAACAATAACCAAAAATAAAAAGTATTATATAAAACTAAAAAGCAAAGTGCCGAATACTTAATACTCTCTTTGATATTGCTGGTGACCTATATTACGAAATGTTATATACATGATGCATGCAGAAGCTTTAAAAACCAAATCAACTTGGTCAAAAGGACAGACAAAAAATTTCTACTATTTTATCATATTTTTACACATTGCGTGACAAAATGTTTAAATACGTTTTTCAAGAGAATGCAAAAATAAAAACGTGGAGTCAACAAAATGAACAAAACTATGGAAATTCATTTGTTGCAATTTTAGGGTTTTTATTTATATGAACGCCAACAAACCAAATGGGGATAATAAATTTATGGATTTAAATGTAAGCTTATTATGTGATATTATAAATATAATGGCAGGGTGGCATGAATTATTCATTAATGACAACCCTACACAAATGATTTATATATTTTCTGTATTTAATTAGTTTCGACTGTTTTGAAACGTTAGTTAAATAAAATTTCAGGGGCTTCATGCAGGGTATTTTCACTTAGTACTTAGTAAAATTTACACGCTCTATAAAACTGGCGAGCATCCAGCGTGATGTACTTTCTAAGGTCCTGCGGCAAACAAACGACACAGAACAATGGAACAATGAAAAAATAAGCGGAAAAGGATGGCAATGCAACAATGTAATAATTTGCAGCATTGAGTTTGAACTTTTCCCCAAAAAAAGAAGAATTATCATGGTTTATTTTACGTTAGTTTCTGTTAATCAGAAAACATGCTTCTGTTAGATTTTCTGATCATGCACTATAATATTTACACACAACATGCATTTATCCCCTGTTTGGCAATCGAATTCCCAATAATACCCACCCATGTTGCTCGTTTTTGTTGCAATCACCAGCGACAATCGCCACTTAGTTTATGCTTTTTCTGGCACATTGATTATTAGGAAAACCAGTGGCAAACCAAAACACATATGCTTACAATTGGGCACCTCGCAAATTGCGAATAGTTAAGCCACGCAAATAGCGTCAACAATGCGTGGGTGGGGCTGAAACAAATTCATTTGTCATGATGCCGTGCCATTGAAATTGAAGAAGGCTGCTGAATGTTTGGGGAATTTGGGCAAAAACAGAAGCTCATCTGTGGCACCAAATGCAAATAAAATGCAAAGCCGAATTTACGGCGCCTGCTTTTCAATTGGCGGGTACATGCGAAATGGCCTGGGAGCGGAACTTTCGGTTTTTTGGGGCGACAAACGGTTCAGAGGCGCGCGCGGTTTATGGATGTATCTGTGTGTGTCAGTGTATGCGTGTGTGTGGTTGGGTACGTTTTATTGCGGATTTTCGACGAGATGAAAAATAAAAATTGGATTTTAGCGTAAAATGTTGAATGCCGTAAATATTTTTCAATTCAATAGCTCGGCTCGTTGCTGGTTAGGTCGAGCGAAAAGAGTTCAGGGAACGGATCAGAGCATATGTATGAGCGATGATTTCCCCAGGGCGAAGGGTCTGCGGTCTGCTTTTCGTGCTGCTGGGACACTGTCAAAAGTATGTATTGGGAATCGCGTGCAAATGATTTTGCCAAAATCAACTCACCGACACGACCCAACAGCGCATCTGACGCAACATGTGCCAAAAAAAAAAACTGGCAATGTTATTCAAAGGGAGAAAACGGGTCCTTCTTTAGGCACACTTTGTTTACGTTTTGAAGTACCGCAGGCGAGCTTTTCTTTTAACCCTTTTATACGCGTATACAAATAGGGGTATTTTCCATTTTAATACCATTTCGGTTGCTCGACTGAACTTTGCTAAATCTTTGGTGAAACTCATTTGCTTTGATGGCGTCAAATTGATTTGCTTCCTTATACTCGAAAAGCCATCAAACTGGCTTTATATTATCCCATTTTAATACCCTAGTGGAGGGTGCTTTGTCTTTGTCCTAAGTGAACATTAAAGCTGTAAATCGTTTTTTGTTTAATCACACACATCCACTGTAGAAACTTCAAAATGATTTGAATGTTAAGTCTCTATTTAAATTTAAGTTTCGTTCATGTTGGCTAAAGGGCAGTTGGCCACCCCTTCAAATAACAACGGGCCAATGCGACATCGCTGGAAGAGGAGGCTACAGAGTACACTAAGCCGCTGGCATAATGTTGCCTTCAGTAAGAGATTTTTGCTCTACACAAACCTGGGCATCTCGATTAGCTTGAGCATGCTGGGTGACACCATGGAGCAGTCATACGAGCGATATAGGGGAGAAATCGAAGGTTGGGATCGCACACGAACCGTGCGTATGGGTATGTCGGGATTAACAGTCGGGATTGTCTGCCACTATTGGTACCATTATCTGGACTATTATTATCCCAAGCGTACCCTGCGGACGGTGGTGCACAAAATACTGCTTGATCAATTTATATGCTCACCGTTCTATATAAGCGTATTCTTTTTAACTATGGGCCTGTTGGAGCACAAAAGTTGGGAAGAAATGAAAGAGGAGATCAAGGACAAAGCCTTGACATTGTACAAAGCCGAGTGGACAGTGTGGCCAGCTGCTCAAATGATCAACTTTTTCTTTGTTACCCCTAAATACAGAGTATTGTACGACAATTGCGTAAGTCTGGGCTATGATGTCTACACATCCAAAGTCAAGTACAGAAAGAAACCCGATGCCCAAAAGACAATTTCATTTACCAGAGCAATAAACCTTTATAATATGTATAGAAACAAGTAATAGATAAAAAAAAGTGTACATTTTGTGCAAGAGTATTTAAGTTGTATACAAAAATAACTTCAAACCATTAAAAGAATTTTCAAATTGTGTTGTAGGCTTCGAAACCACATGAAAAGCTTTTGAGATTGAAAATTCATCAACGCAGTGACATCAAAAGAAATTTAATTTAGCACACAGCGAGAAATGTCAGCAACACGCGCATTGTGTTCAATTCGAAACTATGCAACTTCAGAACACTGAAGGATTATTTGATTATAAATCTACGCAGAACCGTTGCAAAAGATAAAGGTGAAATGAAAACTTTTCGGCTTGACGAATCGCTTGGAAATATACTGTGGCTGAAGTGAGTTGATGAAAAAACATTAAGGATTTACATTTTGACAGTGAAATAAATGTGAGATGTCGTTCGTCATTACTAGTTGGCAGTGAGAAATGGGGCATGAAGAACAGCTTCTTTTAACTCTTATCACATGATTAATTTTGCAACCTTTTGCAGCACCATTCTCACAGTTCGAGCAACATTTTTGTAATTTCATCATTGTAATTCAAGATGCTTCCACTTGATAGCGCATTTACATGCCGAGCTGAACCTTAAACTTGCCACACTATTTCCGACCCTAGTCAGCAGCGGAGACGTTAAAACAACGGCTGTTAAAGAGCAGATATACTACATATATGGGATGAATGCCATCGAACACTTGAGAGACTCTCGAGTCCTCTCAGCACTTGACAACGAATTGTGTCAAGCATACAAAACAAAACAAAACAAATGAGAAACAAAACAAAAAAAAAAAAAAAAAACAACAGCAAATGTGAAAAAAATACAGTAACAAAATTGATGTCAAGACGAGTGTTCTTGCTTGTCCTGGTCCAATGCAATGTGCTGGCTGGCTGTTGGTGACAGTGACTTCACGGCCGGCGCGATTTGGCACCCGCACAACCACACACAAATACACATACAAGCACACGTCGCCTAATCCAATTTAAATCTCTTAACATGATTTGCCGCTTTCTTTTCATTTTGCTGGATTTTATGCCATTATCCTTTTTTTGGCAACCGAATTGCCAAGCAAAACACGAGGCGTTGCCGTCATCGCCATGGCCAATGCCTTCGCCTTCGCCTTCGCCTTTGCCCATCGCCTTAGTCGCAGTCAACACCAACGTCCATTGGTGAGCAGGCAAGTTGACTTCCTGTAGTGCCAGCCTTTTATCTGCCTCAAGTCAGAAGGACACTAAGGAGTATGCCCAAAAGGGTTCATTTATTTGGTTT
The DNA here is from genome assembly GCA_018152965.1 of Scaptomyza pallida. NCBI lineage: Eukaryota > Metazoa > Arthropoda > Insecta > Diptera > Drosophilidae > Scaptomyza > Scaptomyza pallida. Next base: position 9,461 of record JAECXP010000107.1, read on the forward strand.
AGTCAGTCGCTCCGGTTGCCTTACCGACTCTATCTGTATTTTGTGATTTAATTTAAAAGCTCACCAGGCATGCGAATGGGTAAAGTTTTCAGCCATGCAGAGGGAGTTCTTGTCCCGGTGCTCAGCTGTGTGTTGGGTTAGCTCCTTAATGGATATGTACATACATATCTATGTGTGTGTATGTGGTTAATGCGCCTCAAATGAGAAAACGTGTCAGCAGTGGTTGAATTTTACCTTTTTTCATGCATTTGAATCAGGCAAAGCGTCATTAGGCTCAGCTGCTGTTAAGAGCCAACTTGATACAAAGTAATTTGAAGCCAATGAGAAAATAAATCCTTAATCCAAATGGTGTAATTGGCCTTAATTGTTACTATAATGTTCCACAAAGTACAAAAACCAGCAGCATTAAGTGGTTACATTTACTATTTAGTGTTTTTGTTGCAGTTTCACAAGAATCACTTTAATAACGCAAATCGTGGCAGCTTTTACTATTGGTGGCCAATTCAACTATCGATTGACATATCCTAATTAATATCGTTTTTGCGTGCAGCAGCCCTTTTATCGATTAAGATGCACATGTTATTAAATTGAAAGGCAATAAAAGTAATAACATAAGATGATTTGGCAATATTGTTATTCCTTCATCCTTTCTCAGAACTTTATATAGAATGCCAAATAATATGTTACGAAGACCTTGCCGCCTGTATCGCTTTTCCAGCCCTGGTATCACAGCAAGCTATCTGGCAACGCTATAATGATCGAGTCACGCGATCGGCGCGCCATTTCTCGCTTTTATAAAAAAGTCTTTAGCAAAATTAAAGTTTTTACGTGTTAACGTTTGTGATCGTTTAACAAAACGCTTTAACTGTGCAACTGACGCTCACAGTCATGAAAGAAGAAACGCCAACAATACGGGTCAGTACAAACCAACATGAGAAATCCAAGTCCAGCCACTGATATTTGATTATGCAAAGGCAAAGCAGACAGCTGGTAAAAGTGTATCTGAGCTCTATGCACAAAGCAAATGTATCTGTTCACATGCATGTGTATCTGACATCAGTCGCCCGCAGTTATATATCCATTTGCGACCATTTGCAAAATGAGTAACGTTGCAAAGTCTCGCATAACAGGTAACTTAATTAGCATATTATTCATGAGCGCAGTGAAATTGTGTATGTGTCTCTGTTTCATATGCTTTGTATCCACCCTTAAGTCATTGGAAAAGGAGACAATGAGGCAAACTGGTGGAATTACAAACAAATTCCCTTTACTTACTAAATGGCCATAAATTAGTTGGCATTCATGGCTTTTTGATGACTTGTTTGTGCGAACAAAGAGTCTAGTGAAATTTATCTTATTGACGCTACGAAAAGTCTATAAATAATTCCAAGAACAAGTCTCTTGTATGTTTATCTAATAAGTGTTATACATTAGATGGACACCTTTAATACTTGGCCCGCTTAAATTATCCAATTTGAATGATAGACCATGCTCCAAAACATGTAATCGAGCGTGTTTGTCGCTGTGGAATAATTTATTTCAGACTGCCGTACTTTTGACAGCCAAGATTTTTTAGCCAACCAACAGCATTCACTTGATGGTCCAGTCCACTCCTGTCCAGTTTAGTCTACAGCACTCAAATTATGCAGGCTTCTTGCGCCTCCACTCCCCGTACACCGCACAATGACTGACTGAATGGACCCGTTTTTTCAAGAGTTTGCGTGGCTAGCCATCCGTTAAATGATGCTACATCAAAATGTATCCAGCATTTGGGTGCTGCATACTTTTGGACAACGTTATATTGTACGGTTAGCAAATGATTAAAAAGTTTTAATTGCTCACTAACCGGCAAATTGAATGTAGATTAAAGTACGCTTTGTAGTGAAATCAGCAATCACGTTAAATCGCTGAGAAGCACAAAAAATCACAGGGCCCTGGAATCAGAACGAAGCTCTTAAGTCCGTTTCGCACATTTAAGCAAAATACTACTCACCTTCAATCCAGCGTAAAGTTTGCAACAACGCCGCTAGGGATATGAAAAAGCACTAAAAACCGTAGGCAACAACATCAGCAACAGCAGCAGCAACAACAATACGGTGAACAATCGAAATGAGAGCAACAAATTTTAACGAGCACCACAAAAACCCAACATGCTGCTTTTTAAGCCTCCATCCCATTCTCTTTCATCCATATACGCACACCCCCATATCCAGACGGCGCCTCCTCCGCGCTTTTGTAATTACAAAAAGTCGAGTTGGGCGCAATACTTGACAAATGGCGGGTAGGCAGGAATGGTGGCACAACGGTATACACAGACTGTCGGAACCGGAACGGAAGGACGTATAGAATGAACGCACACACGCACAAGAGCGTACGAGCCGGTTAACTAAGATAATAGGATGAAACAAATGTAAATGAAGCTGAAGCTGAAGATGGAGATGGAGATGCAGAAGCAAAAGGCACAGGAGGCCGAGTGGAGGCTCAGTGACGATGGCGCTGCCAGCGTTCACAGCGGCAATTGTACACAAAAAACAGAAAAGGAAAAATGAACAAAATATAAAAAAGTTCAAGCTAAATTTCTGCAAAAGACATTTCCCACTGTGTGTGTGTGTGTGTGCATGTTTGTGTGCCTTTGTCTCTTCACAAATGGAACGCAACGACGCGCCGCAGGCTTCAGTTGTGCTTCTTAACGTTGGAATGGGTAACAAGGACCCAAAACCAAATTGCGACTGTATAAAATGGACAGTTGAAATATTCGTGTATACAATTCTGTGCATACTAACATGCATACTTTATAGCCGTATGTAAATAAGTACGAATAGTTGTTGGCATAACAGTTTTCTACCTTCTATCCAACTTCAAAATAAGTTTGCTCTCTTCTCAACTCTAAACTCAACCAAAACTCTCTAAATTCTAAGATTGTTCTATGTATGCGTACCATATATGTAACTATACACTTTCTGGCATGCTCAGATAATGGTAATAAGTTGTTTGACAACAAGTTTAGCTTATTAAAAAGTTGGTTTTTCCTTGACTTTCGGTCACGACATAAATTATTTAGTAAAAACTAGCTAGATATACCAAAAGAACTATTGTTAAATTTTCATTTATAGTATGATTAAAGCAAAAACGAATAATTTTTCCCAAAATTCTCAAAAACATACTTCTAGTCCGAATTGCTTAATTAACGTTTCCATTAAAAATTCTAAACAATGCTTGCTTACGAACTAACTGAACTAAATGTGCCACAATTAAGGCTCATTCAGTTGACCATGCAATACGCTTGGCCGCAGTGTGGGCCAACAGTTGGTTGCACAGCTGGGCATCAACGGCCGCAATCTTTTGGCCACTGCGCTACAGTTGCTCCAGCGCAGTGATGCGAACGTATCTCGCGGTGCGGCAATTAAAATCTAGCATTCAAGTCTGGCCGCTGCAACTTGAAGTATTTTAATTTCCCTCGACGCAGCAGCAAAAAACAAAAAAGAAACTACAGCAAAAGCAGCAGGAACTGTGTGAACCCACAATACTGCTCCTCCGACCGCTGCGCCCAACAAATCAGAATCAAAACAAAACACCAAAGTGGCAAAGAGTTCTTTGCTGCTCCCTATTACGTCAAAAGCGCATGCGTTATGGCTGCACAAAATGGCGGCGGCGAATTGGTGAGTCCTTTGTATGAGAATTATCAGGCAGTTGAAAAAGTTTAGTTGCTGCAGGACTGTCGCGAGATAAAGTTGGCCCCGGCGCACAAGCCACACGACGGCGTCATGTAAAAAGCAACAAAAAACAAAAGAAATATAAAGAAGGAACGCGCGCGAAATCTTCTATTTGAATTCGCACCCCCGCATTCAGTGTGTGCAGAGACTTCTGAGACTGATATACACACACACTCACATATGTGTGTGTGTTTTCGTGCGTGTTTGTGTTTTTCGTAAGCAAAGTTAAATAAGTGAAAGACGTTTGCCATGGAGCACCTGCGTCCACTTAGCTATGAGGAGTTGTGCCAAATGGAGTTGCTGCAGCAGTGTGGCAGCAATGCATCGCCGGCATCAAATGCAGCAGCAGCAGCACCAACACAACCAACAATGTTGCCAATTATGGTCATACCAACAACATTGCTCTCGCCAGGAGCAGCAGCCGCAGCAGCTGCAGCCGGCGCACAACAGCCTCCGGGCGGTGTCGAACATTATTATCAGCTGCAGCCCACACATATTTTAACAACGAGCAGCGAGGGGGCAGCGGCAGCGGCGGCAGCAGCAGCGGGTGGCAACGTTGGCGGAGTTAACGGCGAATTGGCGCTCCTGCAAGGAGCCAGTGAACAGTATCCACACAGCATCCAACTGCAACAGCATCCACATCATTCACATCCCGTTAACATTTTATGTACGGGCACACTAAGCCGCACACCCTCCGCCTCGACTGCGGCGTCAGCAATGGCAGCGAATGCGATGTCAGCTTCGACGTTGCCGCGCAGCTTTCAGCCGGCTGCCTTTGTGACGGATGTGGAGAGTGATTTCGAGGGGAGTGAGTGTGGTGCGGGTGGCACAACCACAACCTGCATGCCACACTTTCGCTTTGGCGGCTGCGGTCTGCAGTCGGCGGCCCAACAGCACCACCAGGACGCTGTCGTTGGCTGCGGCTCATTGTCTTATATGATGGGAACTCTGGCAGCTGGCGGTGCAATGCACGCTGGTCGCTTTGCGGGCACACTGGGACGCAATCGACGACCCGACGGTCATACCAAACGCGTCTCCTTCAAGGGTGACAATTTGCTGCCATCGCCACCGCCGGCACCAGCTGTTGAGCTGGATGAGAATGGTATGCCCATACCACTGCCTATGCCTGGTGGTGTCGGTGGTTGCTCTTACATGCATTTCGACAACTACATGGATTACCAGGTGCGTGCTGAATGTGACTGTGTGTGTGTGTGGAGTCTATCTTTTTCTCGTCTCTTTCTTTATTCGTTGTGGCTTGACTCTAATTGGCATTCATGGGCTGTTCTGTCATTTATGTTGGGGCGCCAAGTGGGTGGGATGTAGAATGGATGGGTGACACATTTACGATTATTGACGCGCATTTGATTCGTGACGCGATTTAAATGATGGCTGAGCAAGTGTGTTTGGCCAGGGATTGTAGATGTTGTTTCAGACAATGAGAAGTAAGACATACTGAAATACACAAAAACAAATAAACATAAATGTATGTATGTTCTTACAAAATGGGGCACATAAAATGAATCTTGTTAAGTGGAAGAAAAGAAAATCTAACTTTGATGTCTCATTTCTACCCCTACTACTAACTGATTGTTTTCTGATAAATTGCCATTTAATATGTTGAACTAATCAATTATTTTTTTTTTCAATAACAATCATAGTTTAAATTACACATACATATTAATTCCACACTTTTTTTGCTACAAAAATAATTACACATTTATTCCATCATTATACTTTAACTACTGCTATTTATCCACTTTATTACTTTAATTTATTAGCATTTTTTTTATTCCTATTTTTTATGGATTTATATTAGTTTGGCGCGCTATTTATGTTAATTTTCATTCATAAAATTGGTTTTGTGTGGTTTTTATGTAGTAATACGTAGGCGAATGAAACTTTTTTCCATAAAAACCCCATGCTGTGTTTTTATGCAGAACGCTATTTATAGTAATAGGAGTGGGCCGATTTCCTGGTAAGAGTAAGGAAAATAAACAAATAAAAATTTTACTACGTACTTGGAATTTGCTGAAATGTAACTTTGCCTATTTTCTCGTTGTAAACAAAATCAATTTGTACGAGATACAATCTTCCTCGCAGATACATATACAACTTTATTCGTAGAACGCAATCAAGGTAACCAAAACTTTAATAAAAACAAAACTACTATAAATCATTAGATAATCTGCCTCATGTGCGCAGTCTATAAAGTGTAGGTAGCATACCTCTTTATGGTCCCCATTTCAAAATGCAGCTAGGTAAGCTATTTAGTTTGCGGTGCAGTTACCCCAAAAAAAATAGGGCGAATCCCTTACAAATGCACATTACCATGAATAATGTGCAGAAATCAAAATACATTTGCTTGGGCTGGGCGCATTTGATAAACGATTATCTGCATGTAACTCAATTTGTTTGTTTGGATGCTACGCATATCAAATATCCAAATGTCGAACATATATGTATGTATGTATCTACTTTACCATAGTGTTGCAAAGTGGAGCAATGTAAAAATAAAGAAAAAAAGCTAAAGTTGAAAAGTATATAAATGAATCGTTGCATTTGCTAAAGATATTTGTCCTTTGGATGCCATTACTCACTGAGCGACGCGACATTCGTTGTCATCTATGGCCAGTGCCGACCATTTGTTCACATTTGCATAATAAATTAAATGTTGCAAGTGTCGTTCAGTTTCAGTTTCTTTTTCTGCAGCTTCTCGACCATTTATTCAGTTTCTTAACGCTTGTTTTCCCCACTTCTTTTACTTGCCGACGAGTTGTGGCATTTGTTTGGCGGTCGAGTTGGGAGCGAGCCTGCGTTTTATGCGTTTTGCCGAACCCATAAATATAGTCATTATTATACACTCCTCAACCCCCCGCTTACCATTTCCGTTCGCCATTCGCTATCCGCCATTTGCCATTCCTTGTCGTTTCGCGCTCCGCTGCCCTGCCATATCTTCATGTTTCTGTCGGTTTCACCATTCGAGTAGCTTATCCTTGCGCTGCGTTGCGTTGCGCTGCTCGTTGCCTGTTGCCGCTTCAATGCTTTCCATCAAAAAAAAACTTTCCCACAGCGGCCATTTCTATACGATTGCAGCTTAACTTTTTTGCTGGCAAATGCTATTTTGTTTAGTCAGAAGTTTATATAGATGTGGATATGAATATTAATGTTAAGACAAAGAGACATAAATATAGATTAGGAAGTTGTTGAAAAATATATATATAGGGAACTTAATAATCAAGGAACTACATTTGTATTTATTCTTGTGATTATATAAATAGAACTCTACTATTATCTTGATTGACTAAATTTTCTGTTTTCTACAAGTTTTTAACTCCGCCTTGGATCCCATTTAATTTCTTTTTTGGAGAATGCATTGCTTGCGAAATGGAATTTGTGAATTGAGCTCATGTTGTTGTCGAACAGAGAACACTTTGATTGATGAATGCGTATGCCCCAGCAACAGAAGCAACAGCAACAGACCAAAGCTGTTTGAGTTTGTCTAGCATATTTTTGGGTTTCTGTTTCCTGTCATTGTTCATGTCAGCTCACGTTTCGCTTTATGCTTTGTTGTGTGTTGCCAAATGTTTGTTGCCAGCTGTCCCTTGTAAGGGTCCATCATAATGATGAAATACGTTCAAATCATGAATTATTATCAAAGCAAAAGTTTCTTTTTTAAAGAAAATACAATCGATGAACTTGTCGACTTGAGTATTGCTCACAAATTGCACTGTGAGAGCACGCGATGTACAAGTTTGAAAAGCATATATAACTAAATGATGAAATAAATAAATATTGTTGAAGTGGCTTAAAAGGAAAATCCCTTTGGTACATAAGTAAACTAGTTAAAGTGTAAAAGTTTTACACGCTCCCTTCTTTTTGTTTAAGAACCAATTTACAAACATTTTGCTTAACTAGCCCAACAGCACATGAGCTTGTGTTAGCCAACAGCAGTAAACACACAAATATACAAACAAAGTTTGTAGACTAACTTTGACATTTAGTTGCAGCTCGAGACGTATGTGGTTTCACTTTGAAGTCATTTGGGATCCCAGTACAAAGAAATGCGATTAAAAACTTTCAATTGTTTAATGAACACTTAAAGAGCTGCAATTCCTGAACAAATACTTACAACAACCAATACAAATGGCACAGACAGGATGAGAGAAATAGTAGTGAGACATGGGTCTAGACAGTCGCCGGTCATCGCCCACATAACTCTGAGGCAAACACACAAACACAAAAGCAAAACACACAGCGGATAAAGAATGGCAAGTCCCAACACAGTCATCGCCAACAGCAGAAGCTGCTCTGTTTTTCCCGCACTTTGTGTCCATTTGAAAGTAGAAATAAAATGGCAACAACATTGCGGTTAAGCGAGAAATAGGAAAATGCCGGCGCTGTTTGTGTGTGTGTGTTTGTATGAGGGAAGGGCTGTCGTTATTGCTGTTGATGTCCATCAGCGTGAAATGCCCCAATGACATTTGAAAAAAAAAAGAAAAACTAAAAACTTGCCGACGTTGACATGAAAACAGCAGCAGCAGCAACAGCAGCCGTGCAAAACATTCCATGTTGGCAACTCCGAGTAGTACGACGCCCCTTTGTGGCACCAGAGGGTGCCATGCGAATGGTAATGGCCAGGCGTCACAGATTGTGCCACAATGGGCTCAAAGTGCCAAAGTTCGCCACAAATCAGCCTTACCATATTTATGAACGGCATCCATCATAATGATCCCCACAAATACCGCTATGCCAGAAGTGTTATTCAACTTTAGCCATTTTTCAAGCCTTTGGTTTCGCTACAGAAAAATGAGAAACTCAATTTTTGCCCGAACACGATTCGGAAAAGTTGCTTAAAAGTTGATGCGAACAATTTTCTCTGCTGTTAACTTTTAGCGTTGCAAAACTTGTGAATTTTATACAAGGAAATTTGTTCGATTTATTGAGAAGAAAAATAAATGCATTTCGTGCATGTATATAATTAACTTTTGATTGAAAAATAATTGCCGAATGCACAGATTCTTGATTATGATGAAAACTTTCGAATATATAATAAAATTCCATGTTAGTGTATTTATACGCCTATATACATACACAAGTATACAGCTCAACTCATAACACTTTGTTGCAAGTCCAAATAAATAAAAAAATACAGAAAAAAACTTTTTATTTTCAATATTATTTTGGAAAACGTTTTAGTTTTTTAGATGTTCGACAGTATTTGAATATCTGTAAGTACTGTCACATCCTATAATATATGTAGATATTTGCGCACATTTATTATTCCGGATTTAACTCTATTCGTTGCGCAGAATAAAACAGCAAAAAATATGTGTTTTCTAAAAACTACACCACGAACAAGAAAGAAACTCAAAAAAGTACAGCATGGAAAGAAAAACAATAAAGCATTTCGGCATGGTTCTTGCTTTTATTTTTACCGTCGCTTTTTTCATTGTTACAGCAGCCATTTGTATTTGTTGTTGTGTGTTGTTTCTGTTCCTGTTTCGCTGCTCCTGTTGCGAGATGCCATTTGTGTCATGTGTATGGCGCCTGTCGCTCCACTCTGATGATTTGTTGAATTGTGTTGTTGAAATTGTGTGTTATAGTCATGCTTTCTGCATATAAGTCGTTGTTAGTGTTGTTGTTTCTTCATCGCCAGCCTTAGCTTTGGTTAAAACCCGATAGCGTGAATGCACACCTAAAAATGCGAACGAAACAAAGAAACCAATTTGGTTAGCGTCAATAAAGAGAAAGCACAAGACATAACAAATATTCAAGAACAGAGATGGGCACGAAAAATAACGCCGTGCTTATGACACAATACGCGACGAGTAAGAACTATACGTGCCCATGTCTGTTCTAGAAACTAATGTCCCTTTAAAAAACACATGGAACAGAAAAAATTGTGGTTATGTATGATGCGGCGTTATGAAACGGCTTAGTTAAATTTCTTTACAAAATAATAACTTTTAAATACCTTTTTGTGTGAATCGATGAATTACACATGATGCTCCTAATCCGGAATGTCCTCCAATGAAGGCTCCTCCGCATCCTGAGGCTCCACAGCAAGCTCCAACTGAGCTTCCACCACAAGCTGCACGTCAGCTCCATCCACTTGCGCATCTCTGTGAATATTTCGAACTCGTAGCCGAGGTAAGATAAATCCCAAGGCTTGCACTTCCTGCAAGTCATTGATGGCATTCATTATTTGCACAGCAGGAATTTCGTGCGGATTTTCTTCATTGCCTGACTTTTCATTATGCGAATTTTCGAAACGCATATGCATTGGTATATCAAAGCAATCGTCAACTTCTTCGAAGTTTTTATAATTATTCTGTTTCGACAACATTTGGATTTTTTCTCCTTTTTTTTGCTGCTAGTATTGAAGTCACCAATTACTTTCACACAATTGAAAATTGTTGGCCAAGTTTAGTTTGCTTCTTACCTCGTCGTTTTGACAATTGGCCAATGCGACTCTGTTAGCCAGTGTTGTAAAAGAAAGCCAAGTTGACCAAAATTGAACTTAGCCAGTGTTGTAAAAGAAAGCCAAGTTGACCAAAATTGAACTAATTATAACCCCACAGGGACGAGTGGAGTGAAACAAAAAATGTTAAACATGCCCAAATGCTGTCACCTGCCGTAAAGCCAACGCCTGCCGCTGCCCATAAATTTTGTAGCAGCATCAGCAACAGCGACGCCTTCGCTACGCAAGGGTATTCAGCGCGAAATGTGGCTAAAGCTGCTTTCCGGTTACCCACCAAATCCCAAACCCCTTTCAAAAGCCCCCCAGATGATAATGTCGTGGTCGCGACGCCAACTGTAAAAACTTTCGCTTAGGCAACCGGCATGCAAACGTAAAGACCAACTAAAATGCTGCGCCCCTTTAAGCAGCAGCAAACCCAAAAAGTTTGGCGTAATTTATCTAAAATGCAAGACTAAGAACCCTCCGCAAATACCCTTAAGCAATTATTATTATCATTATTATGTTAATAAAAATAATATTTATTTAGTTTTTTTGCCAATTCCCAATACAGCTGCATTTTTTAATTATCTTTAAACATTGTCCTTATTCATTTCTAATATGATCCGAAAGCAAACTTGGAGATGTTTATTAGATAGTGTATTTTGTAAAAAATAAAATGGTAAATTAAGCATGCAGCTTATCGCAGTAGCTTAAGTAGAGGGTATTCAAAGCCTCGTTGCACTGTGAAGTATAAACAATATTTGCATTTTTATTAAAAATTGAATAAATTGAAGTCTATTTTTTTCATTCTTTGTTTTCTTTTTTGGCAAAAGTTCCGGCGACCTCATTATTTTCATACACTGTTCTCAGAGGGTGAAAAGTATATGGCTTTTGCATATCGAAACTTTAAAGCACAAAAAAATTGATTTAATAATTAAATAAAACGTTTCGTTTTAACTTTTAAAGTTTTAGTTGATATTCTGACCAAAACGTTTCAAATGAAACGATTTTCCCATCTTGAAAATATCGATTGTTTTGCAACATCTCTAGCTTAAGCACGTGGTGTATACGTATTATGTGTAAAATAAAACGTGAACGCAGTGTATTTGGCAGTCGTGTGTCTGCCTTAAAAACGAAGCCACTTGTTATTACTTGCACAATGCAATGTCGAAAGTTTCGCTAGTATTAATAAAAGTTAATTTCGCTGCCTGATGCAGGCAGAATTCATAATTAAAAATAGTTTCAAATAAAACAGGCGTCCAATATTGTTGTACCTCGGTCGTGGCCGACATGCTTTTTTTTATCCTCTTCTGGCTTTGTTCGTATTTTGTTTAATTAATTTTCAGCAGGCGTTAAGAGCCTTTTTTCTTTGTTTTCATAGTTTTTATACCCTGCATAGATAACAAATTTAGAAAAAAAGGAATTTTTTAAAGCTGCAAATCTATTTAAGCTTAGCTCATGGGGTTAATAAATATTATATTGATGCTAAGGATTATGTTGTCCAGGATACACGGTATTAACAAGTAGGTCTGTAGTTGAAAGCTCTTCTTTTTTTGTAAACGCATTGTTCACATGCTCTGTGGTTCAGCTAATTAGCTGCATGTACCTAACTAAAGGCTGGGTGGGTTAAGCCAACAGAAGGGGAGCTTCATTGAAATTACATTGTAAATGAAAATAATTGCGTACAATGTGCATAGAGCTATCCCTCTGTCATACAATGATACGTTAAATTACTATAGAGTTTATGTTGGGATTAAGCATGAAGGTTTAATTATAGTATTAAGTCTTATTGATTTCGCAAATACAATTTTAATTGAATTATATGGCAAACAAACAAGAGCAGTATTATCTGTGTATATAAATTCCTGACACATTAGTACGATAGTTTTAATTCGAATTTGTGTTGCAGCCCAGACTATATCCCAGTTGAGCTGATCATAAATTCAGTCAGCACAGAGGCAGTATAACTAAATCATTGACAGCCTTTTGGCAAAGTTGATGACAAAACTTTTGTCCAACAGAAACTTTCCTTGCATATTGCACGAGTTGTGGGACAGCGTTTGCTCGAATGGACAGGATAGTGATGTGTAAATTATGGCAAAGGCTTAATTATGTTAGAGCCTAGATTAGCTTAACAGCCAGCTGGCATTTATTGAAGTTAATGCTAGTTAATGCATTGATTTTGATGTGGTCATTGGTTCATTAAAAACTTTCTGATTGTGCCTCGTTGATGTTTTATGCCAGCTATGAATATTACAGCAACAACAGCGAAAAAAAACTTGAAAGTTTCGCAACACTTTTAATTAGAGCGCAAAATCAACGAAGAAACTTTGACGCACTTTTAATGAAGCAACTTTGCAGCAGACGCTGTTACTTGCGGGGCTTTCAATGTTGGGTAGTTGGCTGGCAGCGCCTTATGCTGTCAGGTCGTAATAAGTCCAATCGAGAAAAAGCAGCTGACTAACACGCCAACTTCACCTATTTCTTTTCGTCATTGCAGACAACCGGGTTTGGCGGGCTGCCAGACGTAACGGAACACTCAAACATACGCCGCACACTCTCCCGCCAGAACTCGATCTCCAATAGCGATTCCGGTGGCGAAATTGCCAGCATACAAAAGTCCAAAGTCTTTGGCAGCGCGATGACGGGAGGCGTTGTTGTTGGCAGCGATATCGCTGGCATCGCTCTGGATACCAAGTCGCCCACCTCTTTGGCAACAGCAGCAGCTGCTGCCGCAGCAGCCGGTGCCGCCGGCAAGACAAAGGGCAAGAGTGGACGCAAGTCAAGAAATAGTTCGGGGGCTGCCCACAAGTCGCGACGCGGCTCCTGGATGGTTGCCCTCACCCTAGTGAGTGCCATTTGTTTGCTGGCCATTGCTGCCACGTTGGCCTATCAGCATTTCCTCATGTCACCCAGTCGCAACTCACACGCCCAAAGACTGAGAATTGTTAGGCGCATCCTGCGGGAAGTGCCGCTTGTCGATGGGCACAACAACTTTGCCTGGAACGTACGCAAGTATGCGCACAGCAGCCTGGAGCTGGTTCATCTCAGTCACGACCTTGATCACAAGACAATGTGGGCGCGTCCGACATGGGCGCAAACAGACATGGAGCGTCTTAAACAAGGATTAGTTGGCGTTCAAGTTTGGTAAGTGGTTGCTTACACAATGTCTTTACTTTGGCATTTTGAACAAAATAACATGAAACATAATTTATGCTGAAAATACGGTTTTGTTTACATTTAATAAATGTGTGAATGGCACAATAGGAAAGCATTTTTATGTAATTGCTGGTCACACTGATCGTAAGTGCACTGACAAATCTTACCTTATCGATGTTTCGATATCGATTTAAGAAAGCCGCTTATGTTTTACTGCCCTGGTTGGCTTTTTCGTTTGTCTTGCGAAGCGATTTTTATCAAACGCTAAAAAACATTATAAAACCATAATAATAGCTATCTATATGCCCAAACAATATTTATTGTGGTCAGTCAGTTTTTAAGCCCTTTTCAGAGGGTATTAAATCATCTGCGCAATTAACAAGATTTTCCCGGAAAGTTTAATGGCCCTTGGAATAAATTTGCAATAAAAATAAATTAAGCCAAAAAAATGAAAAAAGGAAAAGGCAGTCAATAACAGACACTCAACCGTGTTAGACATCGACACAAAAACAATTACAAAGCACAAACTCTGGGCCAGAGTGCAGAGCATCGACACAATAAACCAACCAACCCACACACACAGAGCCACCCACCCAGTCACGAAGAGATGCCAACAATTTGAGTGCAAAATAAAATTTGGCAACAGCTAGGCTGCAGGGCAAACGTGCAACCTGACCCAACAGCTACGACTACAACGAGGCAATCCTTAGCACACCCGATATAACAACAACAACAGCAACAAGGTGCGGGTTGGGTTGGTTTTGACAGGCGGCACACAGCTGCAGTTTGGGGAAAAAATGTTGATAGGCAATCGACTCGAATTTTATTTGGTAGACTTTTGACACCAAACAGAGACTGAGGTTGTTGCAGCATTGCATGCCACGTCACGTCACGAAAGCGTAACAAAGCGTAACTCTGAACAAGTTTCAAATTAAATTTTAGTGGTCGTCATTGTTCAATTTCCGTTCGCCAATGCTCTTTTCAACTACATTTGCCCGGAATTCGGAACTTGAAAACACCACTCGGATTGCGAACACTTTGGGGTTTGTGTTGCACTTGTTGTTATGAGGCATCATTGCATTTGAAATTCAAATGTGCTTTTAGTTAACCGCCTTTTATGAGAGGCATGCCAACGGCATCTTAATGGCTTTGGCAAGGATGTGGCAAGCTAAGCTTTGAATGGCTAAATGGCAAGTCATCGTGTTAATGATTACTGCTCTGGCATGGTTCATTTGCGAAACATATATTTTTATTATTACATTTATAAGCTTCGTCTAGTCATACAAAGATTTTACATGATCTTAGCTGCCAGTTGTCCCTAATGTATCCATGTGTTATTGAACTTCTCTGGTGTTTAAACAAACAAAAAAGAAAAATATTCAATACCATGGATATACCATGGACTGCTTCTTATATAGTGCACCGCCTGCACAGCGACGCTTCTTGCACTCCTTGCACTTGCATTTCTTAGCCTTCTCTGCATCAGTCATGGGAGCGGAGCGAGCAGCTTTATCATCACCACCATGAGTACGTTTTTGGCGAATAACTTTAATGCCGGCAAATGCGCTTAGGTTACAATTCTTTTCATGTGGATTCTGTTTCTTTTTCTTCATGAAGATCTGTCTGCGGTCTATGGCTACGGTACGCTTGTTCACCCACCAATTAAAGTCAGGCTCTATGAAAACTGGCTTCTCACTAGTGAGCTGCTTATGCATAGTCTCCTGATGCTCCTTTAACCACAATCGACCGTATTCCCAGCCCAACAATAGACTCATTGTTGGCGGCTCTTTCTCGTAGGATGGTGTAAATGTGAAGCGGCGAGGTAAAGGAACATCCAATGGAAAGATTTCGTGACTTTCTTTGCAGGCGCGAACCGGCTCGGCACGGGTCCACGTATTATTCATGTTCGCAAAAAATATATATTTTTATGTGTATATATATTATCTTGTGTGTGACCTTATTTTGTTTTTTTATGTGTTTGATCGATGCTCAACAAATATTTGAAACTGAATAGAATAGTTTTTTAATAATTCACAGCATGCTTGAGCTAAACATGGGGCATTTAAGCCTTCACAGGTGACTTTTAAGTTCACTATACACTTTTCCCCTTATATTTCTTGGCCGCTTAAGTTCGACTGCAGCTTTCAAATTCCTTGATTAATGTTTAACCTTTTTTTACAAATTAAAACTCCACAACATGAAACACATAAACTTAAGCTTGTTTATGAGGAACACAAGATTTTACTATTTTAAAGAGAATAAGCTGCAGTTTTATAACCAAAGACAAAGATCTATTATCCTGGTTATGTTATAGCAACATGAAGTTAAATGATATTTCAAAATTTGCATGCCAAATGATTTTATGTAGAGAAAGTTTGGCACTTTTTGCCGAATATTTGCTCATTAAAGACTTCCATCAAACACGTCAAAGCGAGCATAAAAATTGGTTAATTTCGTGCCATATTTCGTGAAAAATATATAAATTGCATTTCAAAATATTGAATAAAGGCGTTTTTTCTCCAATTTATTTATTGACCCAACGTCCTTCAACGTTAAAGTCCAAACAAACTGAAAACTACATGCACATATAGAATAAAATATATTTTATTTTTGTTTGGTTTCATTTTGGTCGGCAGGTCGGCGTACGTGCCATGTGAGGCACAAGGCTTGGATGCCGTCCAGTTGGCACTGGAGCAAATTGATATTGTGCGGCGGCTGTCGGACATGTACGCAAGGGACACAGAGTTGGCGACATCCTCGCAGGACATTGTGGCCACGCACAGACGTGGCCTGCTAGCCTCGCTGATCGGCATCGAGGGTGGACACACAATCGGCTCATCGCTGGGCGTGCTGCGCTCCTTCTATTCACTGGGCGCTCGCTATCTTAGTCTGACGCATCGCTGTGATGTGTCCTGGGCCGGTTCGAGTGCCTCGTCGGTGGAACAGGGTCTGACGCCCTTTGGCAAGGCCATTGTGCGTGAAATGAACCGTTTGGGCATGATGATCGATCTGTCGCACAGCTCGGATGCAACGGCTCGCGATGTGCTGCAGGTGACGAGGGCACCTGTCATCTTCTCACACTCGGCGGCTCGCCAGCTGTGCAACTCGACGAGGAACGTGCCCGATGATATTTTGCGTCTGGTGGCCGAGAATGGCGGCCTCATCATGTTGAGCTTTGACCCTGAGGACGTGGCTTGTGGGCGGCAGGCGCGTCTGCAGGATGTCATAGAACATATTAAATATGTGCGTGCAATTGCGGGCATTCAACACATTGGCTTGGGAGCTGGCTACGATGGCATTGAGATGCCGCCACTGGGTCTAGAGGACGTGTCCAAGTATCCGGAGCTGCTGGCCGCCCTGCTGGAGGATCACAACTGGAGTGAGGAGGATGTTGCCATGTTGGCGGGTCGCAACTTTCTACGCATCATGGAAACTGTCGAAACGGTGCGAGATTATTGGAAACGCGCCGCCATTCAACCCATTGAGCTGACGGAGCCACAGCCTAAGACGCAGTGCACCTATATGTCATCGTGACCACAGCCGCAGGCGGTGAGAACGCGCCGCGATGCACCTGTCACACCGTCGCCCAATCATACTGAGGCTACGGCAACGGGTAATGCGCAACTCTGGCAACAGCTGGAACCCATCGCAAATCAAACTGAGCAAGTTAAGCACATGGCAACACTGGCAACCACATTTGCCGTCAGTGGTTTATTGCAGTAAGGAAGTTAATCAAGAAATTTGTTTTCTATTTGAAAATCATCTGACTCTGACACTCAATATTCAGATAGCACAGCAATCAAAATGATGAATATTAAACATGAATATAAAGATAAGTGTGTATGTATAATATAACTAACTAGAACGTTCATACATAGAATACAACAACATATAATATTCCGAATATTAAACTAAAGTTTACATTACAATTGTGTGGATTTCACAATGTATGTTTAGCGAAATAATAATTTATTTGGAAATTGTATTTTGCCAAATATCTAATTGTTAAATTATAAATTCTCAAAGTTTTGTTATCAATATAAAACTTTCAATTTGTACTTAATTTGTCCTTTAATTAAAGCTCGTTTCAATTGTTCAAGTGCATTCAAGCATAAAATCCACAATAGTCGTATTTTCATATTTTATTTTTGTGAGATGCAAAAGCACATTGCAAACTGTATTATAAAACTATAAAGGAATACAATTGTCATAATAAATTAAACCATATATGCAATAATAGTAAAAATAATAAAATACAGCTATTCATACAATTAATAAATGTTTTTGTGTCAAGAAACTTCAATAAACTTACCAATAAATAAATCCAAATGCAATAATATATTACTTATCGTGTAAAATGTGCATTAAAGTTAAATTCTAAGTTTAAAACACAACAAGAAAAACAAAAAGTTAAATGTGTTTTTGGTAAATGCACACCATAAAAATATATATACAGAATAACATGCATAATCGTACTTATTAATATTTAGGAAGGCAACGCAAAACAAATATCGATCGTATACATGAAACAAAAAATAATACAAAATGCATTTCCATAAAATAAATCGAAATAAAAATCCATTTTGATGTTGCATTATTTCAATTTTGGCTTAAAGCTTTAAGAGGTAATAGCAAAAGTTGGTTAGAAATCTAGTAAATATATCATGCTGACTTCACTTAACTTAAAAATTGCTATGTGGAACAAATATACACACAAAGTTAACTGGAACTATATTTTATGTCAATGGAATTCTGAAGCAAACTCACACTGGCTGGCATTGGGATTAGTTTTGTGTAAGTATAAATGCTGCGGCAAAAACACAATCGTAGTTGTTCGCTTGGGTTTGGGGCCCATAAAAAACGTTAAGTGGTCGTAAATCAAAATTCAGCTAGCATAAGAAAGTTCACCATGAGAAACGTTCTTTTTACTACTTACAGCTTCGTGCTGTGTTATATTTATTTTCAACTACTTTTAGCACTTGCAGAAAAGAAAGAAAGTGCAGCTGGTTTTGGCTACAGGAGAATACAAAAAAAGCATAAAACGCACAACTAACACCGGATATTGGCATTCGGGCAGGGAGAAGTGACGAAGAAGAATGGCAATGCTGGCGCCTTAAGTCCTTAAACTAAGCTGGTAGGCCAAGTAAAATTTCATTCATTTACAGTCCATTGAAACTTACTTAAATTTTAACGAGTATAGTCCAGATACAGCCATCATCGGCCCACATAGCAGACAGCTAAAAGTCCAATCTCTGCTAATGCTTCTTGGTCCCGTCTCATGGGCCTTGACGGCGCCAACGCCATCAATGTCTGATAACAATGTTTTTTTCTTTTTGCCTTTCTTGGCCGTTGTCGTTGTTTACATGAGGAGTTAAGGTTTTTGTTTTGATAGCTTCCACTTGGCATTTGGGGCTTCTATCTGACCTATCCTCTCTGTTCATTTGCTGTCAATTGTTTATTGTTGTTGTTGCTGCTGCTGTGTAGCATAATAGAGACACTAATTGTTGTGCCTTAGATTGTCTCCAAGTAAGTAAGTATTTGGCTTTGTTGTGTACACAATTTTTCTGGGGCTTCCTTTTTCTCTGACAAATACAAAACAATTAAAGAAAGTTATATTTCAGAATTTTTTTTTATAAAAAAAAAAATAAAATATCAAATGGTAGAACTTTTAAAAAGTTTTTGTTGTTGTGGCTTAAGTGCTTCGCGGAATTGTCTACCAATGCTTTCAAAATTGTCTGAGTGGAGTATTCAACGGAAAATCTATTTGTGCAGTTTAGATTTCTTGATTGAAACAATAGTATTGAACTGGAAATAACAACGAGTAAAAATTTTGTATTGATTTTACAATTTGTATTTCGCCTGAAATTATTTATAATTAAAAAAATTATATTTTTTTTTACTGCTCAGGAATATTAAGGAAAATAGTTGTCATAGCCTTTAGCAAGTTTTTAATGTACATTTGATGAATACATTAATGTTTTCGTCTCCCCTCATTTGCGTATCTTTCGTACGGCATAGGAGAGTCGTTTGTGGAAAAAACTTCAGAACATCATTATGCCATTGTTGATGGCTATATTTGTGTCATTAAGTGGAACAACTTGTTATTAAGGACACCTTAACGACAACGTGGCAATCAACTGGTAGCATGTCCCAGTCGACTGTAAACTGAAGTTGCTCGTTAACGTCAGGAACGTCATTGCTTGGCTTTCTCATTAACAGGCTGTCCGGTTTCAATTTCCCGTTTAATTTTGTTTCATTAAAAATGCCTTGCCGCCAATGATGGTACATTGTGTGTTTCAAGTTTCTGCCAGCTGCCTTCTGCCTGGCAACTGTCATGCAGTTAAAATCCCACCCACAAGCGACAAAATTGCTATAAACATTTTCAGCCAGCAAGAACAACAAGTGACGCGAGTTGATGGCAAAAAATAATGCTTGATGACATTTATAATGACTAAAATGTTGTTGTGTATACGAATTGTCCTTGTTTCGCTTTCGCCCGCTCTGTCGTTGTTGTCATCATGAAGCGCATGTGGCAAAATTTTAAAACTTTGCCATCATAAATCTGTGTAATTCATTCGACAAAGTGCTTTTCGGTCTGTCTGGGTTCATTCATGTCTGTTTGTTGATTCGGTTATCGTGTCAGTCGCTCAGCCGCTCTGCACATCATCAAAAAGGACTAATTATAATTGTTGTTTGAGTAAGTTAAGTAACAATTGTATATGCGTATGTGCATCAAACTTTTAAATTGTTTAACACAACGACATTAAGCTCTCTGTGGAAAAATCATCACTAAGGACAACAGATTAATTCAATGTATTGGTAATAAAAAAGAATTTCTAAACAGACATCTGCCGTATTTAAACACAAAAAAAGTAGAGTAATTTGAAAATGTTTGTGATTCGCAGCGGATCAATACTTATATGGCCAAAGGTATTAATGACAGTATTTGCGGCGCGTTTGCCTGTCATGTAATAAAGTCACCTATAGCCCAAAATTCTCTCGAAATTTTTCGGTTGCGGCCTTTGTAATTGTAAATTGTCAGTGAATTGGAAGGTTTTTGGGATTTGTGTGCGTTTTTGCTCCTGTCACCAGCATTTGAACACTTTGTGAGTACAATTTCACTAGAACGTGACAAGTGTCTAAGTCAACAACAACAACAATAAAGCGACCCACACACATCAGGATGCTGTCTAACAGATATTGTGCCCTTAAATGATATTCAACCACACGTGCATACATATATTACGTATACGACATACGAGTGTTGTACGCATGCAAACGTAAAGTAAATATCTATAAATTATGTATTTTAATATGCAGGCGAATGAACACAGTTGAAGCTGTTTAAGCTTAGTTTTATTTATAAAATTGAATTTAATAGAAAATTTAACGTTTGGTTTATTGGCAACTCTAAAACACATTTAAATTATGCCTCTTTTTTCAAATATTTAAAATTAAATTTTATACAAAATGAAAGCTTCAACAATATTTCAAACAAGCAAAATCTATGCAATGTTATGCAAATTGATATTTAAGGCTCAAACAAAACAAATTCAATGAAATCAATCAAGCGAATTCAATCGATGAAAACAGGCAGAAATAAAATCAAAGGGTACAAATATAACAAAACATATATAAATAAATACATACATAATACACAGACCTCACACTTTAGGACACAATTGACACATGCAATTCAAAGAAATATTGCGCATGAAGGATTTCAATTTTCCACTGCTATAAATCTGTATTAATAAACATTTATCTACCACTATTCGACCTTAAGAGCTTTCTATCAATCGAAGTGATTTTTCCTGCAATTGGATTAGAATCACATACAATAGCCTTGAGTACTTAATTTATGTGGTGATTTAAATGAAGTTTACTTTTTATTAAGCAACGACTTAAAAACAGCATTGAAGCCCTCAAGCTTGCCCACAAGAATGTCCATTACAAGTGCACACACACACACAAATCTAAAATTAAATTGGCCCTCAATGTGATGGCATATGTCGGGCATGGTCCTGGGCAAGTACATCAATTGACATTCACCCCAAAATTGTTGGCAGTGTGGTAAACCGAGCGACATCATTTCCAGCCTGAGTCCAAGCCAAAAACCCAAGTGCAATTAGGAAATTTGCAAAATTTGTCTATTGCCCAGCCACAGGACATTGCAAATCACAGTATGGTGCCGAGAGTTGTTGTCTTTACATCCGAACACACACACACACACACACATACACATATCCCTGGACATTAAGCACTGTCTGCATGATGCCTGCAATTGAGCATTTGGTGTATTTATATTGCAAATAGCAGTCAATTATGGGATTATTTCAAATAATAATTCGTTGTGGTCAAATATAGTGTAGATGCTTGCAAAACCAACCAGATCTATAATGAATATCAAACAACGTGTGTTTGCACACTTCGTATATAATTTTATGGTGTATAGTACATACATATGTAGGTAATTAGATTTGAAGCATTCCATTTGTATGACAATACTGTTCACGATGCAGTTATGTCCATTCCTATATGAATATGAAGTGCTCCAGCTATTGTCCTTTCATCAGCAACTGTCTTAAGTATCCTGTCCTAAGCAGGCAGCTTGGCTTCAGCTACAGCTGTTCACACACACACACACATAAACACAACGCCAGTATTTACATACATACTTAAGCTTTTGCTTCTATGCAAACTGCTTGCACTCAATGGTGAACGGCAATGGAATGAAGGAGTCCTACGTTGTTGTTCTGCGAATTGTTTACGAGTGTCCTGCGAAGCACACACACACACATACACACACAAATGAGCAGCTGCCCAAGGCGCTTCGGACATAATTCAAGGCGTTTCTGCATCTGCTTTTGATCTGTGCGTTTCACGTTTAAGTGTGCATGTGTGTGTGTGTGTTTACAACATGAAATTGATTTACTCTTGCTGTTGGCCAATTTGGCACGCACATTCGACCATGAAATGGCTTCAACTAGCTTCCACACACACACACACACACTTGTAATTAAGCGCCTCTGCGCACCCGAGGTGTAGTTAATACTTACTATCCATAAATTACAGATTTGTACTTGGGAGACTATTGAACTATGTGTTCAGTTTGTGCTGATAATGTTTTCAAGAAATCGAATGAGATGAAAAAATAAGATTCAGCAATTTAAGTTCCATACAATAAACTTTAATGAACGAATGTTCAAAGTCAAAAAGTAATTTGTTCAGCACATAACCATATTTGGCAAACGTTAACAATAGTTTTCAGTTATTGAAACACTTAAAAATAAACTGCCAAAGAGTACAAATGAAAAATCAACTATTCTCTTTCTCTCAAGAGAGCACAAAAACACATATACATACATAAATGTTAATAGCTACTAAAAAAATAATAAAAAAAAACAAACGTATGCAAATTCAAATCCCTATATGTGCTAGTGTGTATACAAACGTGTCTGTCACGTATGCATTCTAGTGTGCTTTTGTGAAACTGGGACATAATCACAATACAAAGACAAAAACGTGCCCGATATACATACATACATACATATGTACATAGAGTACTCTATGTAGTACACAGTGTCAGTTTAGCAAATTAAAATTCGTGTTTACATTTCAGGAGTATGCACACAAGTGTTTAAATATCAATTTAAGTACATTTAAGATGTGTTCGACAGCTGCGTTACGTTGCAAATAAAAAATTAATTATAAATTGCAAGTTTAATAAATAAACGCGAATATTATTCTTGATAAAAAATTATACAATTTTCATTTCCAATATATTTTCGATAACGCACTATTTTCCTTGTCTTTTTATTTAAATGTTGAACTGAAATTTGTCGATTCTCTGTCTTATTTTGTGCTCGATACTTTCCATAAGCAAAAATGAGAAATATATTTTCAGTTAGCTGGTTTTGTGTTTGATTAAAGTAGCTCTTCACTTTTTTGTACCCAAAATGCTCTGGAAAGTATTTTCCTAGTTGCGTTCTGCAATGCTCTTTCTCCTCTACTTTCTATACTACCAAACACCCCTATACATTGGTATGGTAGTTTACGTATGCATGTTTCGCCGCAAAGTATGCTATGATTATGTGTTGGAAATGACAAAATTTCCACTTAATTTCCTTAGCTGTCACTTAACACCAAATAGCAATCGACAGCTGTTGCTGTGACATTACACGAGAGTGAAATAGATTCAATTTTTGTGTTGTCAAGCTTGAAAGTAGTTTAATGTGTCACCGTGCTAACTATTAATTGCCTTGGAAGCTCGACTTTAAAGCAGCCAAAGCATCAGCAAAATGCATTTACACTTGACACACTTTTGCAACGTTTGCAATTGGGTTTTGGGTTTGACTGCACCTGAGCGACAATCAACAAGTTTTGTTGCTGTTGTTGGTGTTGCAAAATGCATTTGCTGTTGAGTACACATTGGAGAGCTGTGCAGCGGAAGATGTTAAAGGAACAGCGACAGCAGCTTGCAACGCGCAACGTCATAAAAGCGAGCTGGCTCCCCCAAAGGAGACACTTGGTATCAGCAGGTAGTGCACGCATTATCGACAGCATTGACGGTTGACACAGCTTCGACATGTAAGGAAAAGGATATGCATGTAGCTGTAGCTGTCTATCTGTCGGATTGTCCATCTGCCAGGTCGTTATCTCTTATGCAATATGACAATCTAGCCGATGGCGCTACTGGAAAGACAAGGTAGGAGATAAAATATAGCATCTGCAGCATCAGCAGCAATCATAAAAGTAACAAACTCTATGGACTCCTCACGAACATACAATACACGTCTGTTCGTTTGTGTTTGTGTGCGTCTATAATGGCATATTCAAGTTAAGCGAAATAACATTTGCACTGTTGCAAAACGTCTGGCTCACAGGCAGGCCCCAGTTCAAATATCCACACACGCATCCACTCACTGAACAGTAAACTTACCGACTGACAGGTCCCATGCAAATATGCATAAGGCAAAATATTAAAGATGAATTACACATGTGTAGTATATATATGTATGTATATTTACTTTTAGAGAACGTACACCCAAAAGGCGCGAATGCTAAAAGCAATGTTCCATACTTGAATCACCTGACGGAGCAAAAGTTGATTGCGCACACAGACACACATAAAGTGTAACCATTATGTGCGTAAGAATATTTTTTAAATTAATTTCATAGTAACTTGAACATGATTTTTTGTTATAACAGCTAAAAAGACAGAACGAGTGTTAAAAATTGGCAACAATGTGCTGTGAAAAATGCTTCTGGCACCGAGGCAGACAAGCGAATGATGAATCAATACGCATTTGAAACTGTTTGAATGAGCAAACATAATGAATATTGTCAGCATGTCGTATGCGCAATTTGTGTGAAATTGACCTTAAAGGTTTTTTTTCTTGCCAAAAAGCTGTCTAGACGTTTTTCAATTTTTTCTATTAACCGTTATTTACAATAGGCATCTAAATTCACAGCTTAAATTAACAGGCACACACAAAATATTACAATATTTAAATATCTCGGTATGATCTCATTAGCAACTGGTTGTAAGTACGCATTTTTTCTGACTGTAAAACACAAGAATGAAAGATGAAAGCTTTAAGTAATAAATGTTTTCGCTTAAAATTCACTTAATTTGTTTTTCTAGTTGAAAAACGCAGTATGCGAGCGTTGGCGCACTTGCGACACATCCGCCGGAAACTTGCACAAACACAAACGCAAGTACAGACACATACACACACACACACACACATTTATAGACCGCGTCGCGTCGGCTTCTTCATTTACAGCTCATGCATGACCACTTCAACGTTTTTGGATGCTCGCTCGCCATTTTGGTTGGCAATGCTTACACTTCCGGTTTGCTTTATTCTTAGTTGCGCCACTTACTCCCAGCCGTCTGCAGGTTCTTTGAATCTCTGACTACACCCAACCAAAAAAAGAAAAACACATAAAACACACATTTTCAATTCGATTTTTTTGGCAATTGCTGGAAAGACGTTCTTCGCTCTTCGTTTTTGCATATGACGGATATGCGTACGTGCTAACATCGTTTTTCACACGCTTCAACGTACGTTATTTTCTTCATCTTCTTCAACTTGACTTGGCCTAAAGTAAAATGAATATTTGGCAAACTCCAACTGTTCCCTGGACGAAATTTATTTTCCGTTTTTTGTGCATATTTTGTGGGTAATTTGGGTAAGAGCATTTTGTCACACACTCGCCCACATTAAACACTCACTTGATATACCCTTGAAAACACATTTTGGTATCTTATCATTTGTCAAAACATTATTAATAATAAAATAATTTCGGTCTTCCTAATATCCCTATCTTTAATATGTTAAGCTGTGTCAACAAATTTTTTATTAATCATTATCTTATTTTTTAGTGGTATCTTTAATGTTGATCAATATAATTTTTATTACGCTAACAACTCGCTTCGAAAGCTACAATATGTTTTTGCGAAGGGTATTTATTGATGTTGGAGAAAAAACAAAACTCATAAGAGAAGAAGACGAAGCAGATAACTTGGCTTTTGTTCGTTTCGTTTTTCGATGGCAAATCGTTCACGTAAAATATTCATGCGTTTCCTCGGCGGTTTTTGACTCTCAAGTGTTTGCAATTCAATTACAATTCAATTGATTTGGTCTGTTTTGTGTTTGGCGCTGCACAGAATTTATGGTCTCGGAACGCTGACACGTGCCTCAATCAGAGGCAAGAAAATGGCATAAAATTGCATACAAAACCTATGACAGATATCCATTCAGAGTTTATACAATTTAAAACCTTTTTTTCAAATCTTAAGCATTTTCTCTGCAAGACCTTTAACCGTTTCGATTTTACTACTGAGTGTAACTTTCTGTTCTCAATGTAATTCCAGCTGAGACCACTCGACTCAATAAGCATTTTTTGTGCCAAGGATTTGCAAAAAAGTACAAACGCACACTGGCGACAATGCCAGCAGAGAACACGAGTATCTTTAAGATACACACACAAACACACATTTGTAGGTAGATAGATGGCTTTAGCTTTGGTATTCGCATTAGGTCATGTGCGCTTACGCGTACGCCAATTCCTTTAAGTAAATAAAGGCTTTGCAAAAGGAAAATAAATAAAATTAAATGGCAAAACGAAAATCCATTGTCAGTTTATGTGTGTCTGTTTTGAAGCCAAATCAGAGTTGGTTAAAAGTAAAAATAATAATAATAGTCCAGAGGGCGCACAGAGTGTATAAATGTTTTTGTTGCATTTAGGTAGTTTTGTGTTGTTTTTGGATTACCGAAGCTTAAAATTTACCCAGAAATAGAATAATAAGCAAACTTGAAGACTTAAATTTTACTTAAAGAGAAAAAAACTTGAACTTGTCGTATACTTTTCAGCAAAACTCCCCTATAATATTACTTTTCTCCGAACTTGTCTTCCCTTTTGCCAACATTGTATGAAATGTAATGCAAACAGGCGAAGCTATCAACTAGCTTTTCAAGAGCTTGGTGCACAATGTTGCAGTTGCTTTTTATCGATTTTTCGTAGCTAATTAGCATTTTCGCAAGAATCGGGTAGACAATGGAAAAGTACTTACTATAAGCAAGATTTACACTCTTACACGCAGCAGAGCTAATGATAATGAGACTTCAGACAGCGTAGCTTATTATTCAACCAAAAACATATTAACATCAAGAAAATATAACGAAATAAGGCTCACATAAACAAACTAACTAAACTAATCAGACTGAACTCATAATCGTTTCATTGTTCTCTTTAGTAAAATATAAAGATTTTTAATTGACAATCTTGATTTTATTATTAATCATCATATAGTCTCAGCAGGAATTCGATACCAATTAGAATCAAACGGACCTCGAATAATTGTAATAAAGTACGTCTTAATTATTGAAACGACTACGAAACAATGTCAGCAACAACGAATAAAACACAAATTACAATTAAACGGCATTTGTCGATTTTTTTTCCGTTTTCTTTTTCAGCATTGGGACCACTGGGACCAAGAAATCACATGGGACACGGTGATTCGCTGTGCTGTGTTCTTCAGTTTCACTGTGTTTTTCCTCTCATTTGTGTTTATCCTAATTATACGGCAAACTTTGGGCCGAGTCATGGAAACGTTGAAGCAGCCAAGAAAAAATCAATTAAATTTTTCGGGCAAATGACAGCACAATAGGCCAGCATCAGGATCTCAGGTACTACAACCAGCACGAAAAGAAACGTGTGTGTGTATCGGTAACACAGCGCATTATTGTAGGTTATGTGCACACCAAAAATACACCCCTGGGAGTCATTTAAACGTAGAGTGGCTCAATATCAAAGGTATATGAACTTGTACTTTGTGGAGTGTGTTACACAGTTATACTTGTACTTCTCTCTACACCTCAAACGAATCCTTAATTTATTGCTTACCGCCTCTACATAAGCTTATATGGTGTATAGAATTTTTGTACATGACCCTTGCCAGATTTGTTTTCATATTAATTCTAAGAGCAGTATCACCTTATTATTGTTTTAATGATATAGACAAGCTTCGTACACAAGCAAAGTTTAGCTTATAAATGTATAAAGCAATAACCAAAGAAGGGTATAAAGGGTGTACTAAAAAGTTTATGGCTAATAGAAACTATGCGCTTGTATTGTTGACAAATAATGCCAGTAATACAAGGGTTGCTTGAAATTAAAAAAATATATATATTTAAGGACAACCCACACAAAAGAAACACACACACACAAGAACAAAAAATAAGCAACCACTGATAGAGATCATAAAGGTACTTTGCCAACTAGCACAGGACAGACTCTGACAGCAGCACACAGCAGGTGACATGTCAGTGTCAGAGCTTTGATGTGACGCAACAGAAGCCATAAGCCTTCGTTAGCTACTAGTGTCCTGTACGTCGACTTATATTTACTGATGCGAGTTTTCACTGTGGCTGTGTTGGCGCCAATTTGCTTTGTTGTCATCCCATCCGTTGCTTTATATCGAACTGTGAACTTTATCCTGTCACTTTTAGGGTGGACCATTCATAACACGCCCCCACATCAGCTTTATGAGTTTATCTTTTGTGCCGAACATATTTTCGCGATGGTCAGACTTTTGTGTTCACATCCTTATTAGTTTTCGGCAATGTTGCCTCGGCAAAAGATATACGGATATGCGTAAACATTTTACAGAAGCTTTTACGTTTAGCTTTATAGCTCTCCAACTTTTCTTCATCACTTTGTGCACTTAAAAATAATGGCGGTCTGACACTATCAGTGCTCAGCTTAAACTCAAAACAAGCATAAATTCACGACACTCTTAAAGTGCCAATAAAACAAGGTGTTCTTTGCAATTGACAATATTCCCTGTCACTCATAACAAAACTCAAAAAAACTTACTTAAAATTCATTTTAATTAAATATGGTAACATTTTATTATATGTATGTAGATTTTTAAAAGATTAATAATAAGAAATTAAACTAATTGACACAAGCATTTTACGTCTAAACATTTAAAATAAAGTAATGACAACTAAATGTCGCAAATACTTTATATATATATTTGTTTGTATATATAACCATAAGTATACGTTTGTACATACTCAAACTTCATATTCAATGAGTTCCTTGTATGATATATCGTAGAGCTATGTATGTAGTAGGTGTGCATTATGAAGGTCTGGTATATTATAACATTATAATATATATAAATATTTGTAATGTCTGATGGGGCATATTACAACTAAGTAACAACTAAGCTTTAAGAATAATTATAAATAAAATTTGTTTATAGTTACTAGGCAAACCACTGACGAACAAATCGTACATAGATATATACGAGAAAAAAGGTACATAACACCTATTATAAATGTACGAGTATGTATGCATGTAAGTATGAATGCATAGATTACAAATAGGAATCGATAACATTTGCTCAACTTTTAATACTTAGGCATACAAAGACTTAAATGGTAATAATTTTGTTGAATTGTGTTCCATTCGGGGGGTTTTTAATTGCCTACAATAGTTTACATTCTGAATACTAACCTAGACTAATTAAAATTATTTCAACATCAGGATTTTAACGAATCAGAAAGCTCACAAACATTCATTTTTTTAAAAAGTTAGTTTTGTTGGTATGTATTTTTTTTTCAAAAGGCATAAACGAATAATGTATTACTTACAAAAAGAACAACTCTACAACGGCAACTGTATCAAAATATATAAAATTGGGGCATTTTGCGATGATGTTGACAATTTGGCGTGTACTTTAAGCATCATTGCATTAAACCTATTGTGAATTAAACTCAACTTCCTTTGCGTAGGCTTCCTGTTGCATTTTCTCACGTAATCGTGGAATGTCCTCATCGATTCGTACAATCGTACGTATTTTCTGCAATACAAAGCAGTCATAAGGAATTAAATGATTAATAGTTTAATACTAGAGCATGGGCAAAATAATCAATGATTAAATTTGCATATTCAAATAATTAAACAACATAAAGGAAAGATAACCACATAATTAATTATGAATGGTAGTGAGAATAACAAAGCAACTTTGATCTCTTTTTTTTGTGCAGTGGCAATAAAAATTTAATTAAAATATATAAATGAATTTAAGGCTTACCTCGCATAAGTCTCCGGGCGTTCGTTTCCATAACCAGACCATATATGCTGGAATATACAGCATGGAGGACAATGCTGTGAACCAACCAAATGCATGTGCCCACCATGGATAACTGTAGCCCAGATACTTAATCGGCGTCCATTGCACAATATTGAAGAAGAATACGCCCTAAGAACAAAAAAACAAATAGATTTTGTATTTTTAGATTGATAGTTTTTATTGCTCAAGAACTTACCAAACATATGGTGGGTGTTGTGAAACACCAGCAAAACTTCCACCACACGGTGGGATAATATCCAATCATGTCTTTAATGCCATCATAAAATCTGTCAACTCCATAGCACCAGGATATTGAAACACACTCAAAGAATATCAGCCACAACAAACAGAAGCCACTAACCGCATACGAATCAAGTATTTGGAATATATACATTCCGCCCTGGATACATTTTGTAAAGTATTTAAAGTTAGCAAATATTTCTATATATTTTCGCTTTAATCTCTTAAGCTTACCTGCGTTATACAGGTTAATCCCACTAAGTAGCTTAACATGCAAACGATTGCTATGAAAATCTCTTTGCGTTTACGCAGCAATTGTGGCCACTCATCAATGACGGCAGTGATGAAGCCTTCCATTGTACAGAACTGTGAGTCCAAGCCAATTAGAAGAAGCATAAAGAAGAACAGGCATGACCATATCGGAGATCCTGGCAGCTGCAAGACCGCCGATGGGTACACCAAGAACGCCAATCCGGGACCTGAAGAGGATTATTATTTTATAAAATATGTGCCATATTAAAAATGTATATGGGACATGCATTTTTTCTAAATTTGAGACTAACCTGATGCTGCCACATCCGCTACGGGTCGCTGTTGTTCGTGAGCCATAAATCCAATCACGGAGAATATCACAAATCCGGCAAACATACTTGTACTTGAGTTGACTGTACAAACAATGAGTGCATCTCTAAATTAAATCAAAAGTTATAAAAGTTTATGGTATAATGCTCGACCTTAAACTAAACTTACTTGTATACATTATTGGTAAACTTGTTGTAACTTCCCAGGGCAACCAAAGTTCCAAGACCCAATCCATACGAGAAGAAAATTTGCGTCACCGCATCAATCCAAACCTATAAGATTTATAAGGTTGTAGTGTGTATCTAAATGTGCCTAAAAATGCTATAATCTCACCTCGGAGCTCCCTAGTTTTGAGAAGTTGGGAATAATATAATACTTGATACCATCCAATGCACCAGGCAGAGTAATGCCACGAATCAACAAAACCGTAAGTAGAACATATGGGAAAAGTGCTGTGAAGTAAACAACTTTTCCGGTCCACTTCACTCCCTTCCAGATACAGAAATAGCAAAGAATCCAAACCAGCAATAAAGTGCCAGCGAGTTCCCAACGAATGTGACCGATTTCATCGATTCCCGATGATATTTGTAATGCTCGTCGCCTGTTTGAATTGAAACGGATTTAAAAAATATCTATACGAAATTCCTATCATCAACCAGTATAATCTATGATACTTACTCCCAAAACTCTTTGACTGGATCTGTTAGCTGTGTTGTGGAAATGTTAGCAGCTGCCACTGAACAAATTTTGTTTGTTGTACCGTTAATCATTTTATCCCAGCAATGCAGATTCTTCCTCTCATACTGATTGACACAATTGATGGTATTCCACCAATTGTTGCACGTACGCCAAGGTACATCTGTAATATGCCTTTAAATATTGCTGATTAAAAGAAGATTTCGAAAATTCTTACCAGCTCGCATGGACATAAAGAAGTAGAATACAGCCCAAGCCAAAATAACAATATAGTATACGTTCATCCAGCAGGACATAACGGCAGCAGCATATCCAATTCCTAGGAGGAGTGAAAGACTCATTCATAGCATCTTATCTTAGTTTATTATCCAAAGATTTTTACCTTTAAAGATGGGCGCAATCTTGAAAACACCCAAGCCACCGATTGTTAACATTTGTCCGAGTGCCAGCTCCATGAAAAACATCGGAATACCAGCTAAAAACAGTGTGAT
Organism: Scaptomyza pallida; assembly: GCA_018152965.1. Classification (NCBI taxonomy): domain Eukaryota; kingdom Metazoa; phylum Arthropoda; class Insecta; order Diptera; family Drosophilidae; genus Scaptomyza; species Scaptomyza pallida. The sequence goes on from JAECXP010000107.1 coordinate 41,459, forward strand.
TATATATGGCAGTAAAAATGCGCCACCTCCATTTTTGTAGCACAAATAGGGAAATCGCCAAACATTTCCCAAACCAATTGCAAGACCAACTACAGACAGTATAAAATCTAACTTAGAGCTCCAACTTCCACGCTCAGGTAGCTGAATTTTTGTAAGCTTAAAGTGTAACGAAAAAATATTTGAATTGTATATAAAGTTAATAAGATTTTAAGCTATCCATGGCACAATATACGATTAGCTTTTAAAGGGTTTTACCTGATGGCTTGTTGATGTGACTGAAGTATCCGTTGCTGATTGTCCTGTGGCGGTTAAGTCTTTTGGGCATAGTAGTTTACCCATCTCGATGGGGTCGTGTTTTGGTCGATCTCCTCCTCCATCGCCATCGTTCCCACAATTACTGGACATGTTGCGTAAACTTAATTCAATCCTTATCTGATGATTAGCCTATGTTTACTGTAACAGATCTGCAAACACACAACATAAATGACTTTTAGCACATTTTAAGTTCAAATCACGTTTAAGAATTTGTCTTTATTTCATAACAAAGCAACAGGATATTGTTTTTTTGTTCATCTTATATACTTTTATGATTATTTTTTTAGTGTCTTTTTTAACATGTGCATAGAGTATACACATGTACTTATTTATTGCATAATACACAAGAGTAAAAACGTAAGGAATATTCACGCACCCACGACACCCAAACGGGCCACTTGCTAACATCCAACTGAATCTCTCGCGGTTGCGAAGCATATGCCGCTACTGCAGATATTCATGAACAGAACAAATGCCAGTTGATGCCCATTAAAGCAGATATACGAATAATTTAAACTAAGCTTCGGCAAAGGAAGCCTGTCTATCATTTTTACATACAATTTAATTTAATAATGATTTACTGAGAGGGTTCTGACCGCGAGCGAGTAACTACCGAAAAAAAACGTGATTGCTACATACACAATCGTATATACAAATATATGTATGTACGATCCCCATTGTATTTACCCTATCCGACCTGCATGTTGATCACTTGTTTGTACTCTACTTGGAATTTACATACGTCTGTGTGTACTTATGTTTATAATATGTATGTTTGCATAAAGTAGGTCTGAGAGGGTTGCTGGCATCATTTTTTTCTTCTTGTTTAGTATTTATTTAAACGGATCATATAGTATTAAACAAAAAATTATACAAAAGCAGATACACAAAATGAGCTTAGAAAAAAGAGAACAATCTTGGTAATCAGCAGATATTCGATAAAATGATGTTGTAAAGAAACATCTCAAAATAAATCCCAGCATATTTGTATTGCTCTAATTTACCAAAGATATAAAATGAAGTGGATTCATATCCAAGCTAAGTATGAAATAATTATGTCAAGTGCTCTGATGCTGAGAGTAAAGCAATGTTTTCTCTCTCAACTTAAATGTCTCTGTATTGTTCAGCTGTGGAATAGGGGCACGAGATCATTGACTAAATCTTCTATTCTGTGCTGTGACAATTTACCTAATTCAGTTTTTTCGTATATTTTTAGTAACGATGTTTTGTAAGGTGACGCTTTTTTAAGAGATTAGTAATGAAGAGTGTAACGGATTAAGAATTATTTAACATCTTGCTTCAGTGTAAACAATTTATGAAAATTTTTTAAATTTTATTTAGTTCAACTTTTTTGAATTTTAATAATCTTATAAGCATAAAATAAGAATAACACATTTTAATGATTGACACTTTTCTATAAAGGCAAACCACGAAAGTCACATTCAAATAATGTTATAGTCATATACATATTATTTTATATACTTGTGAATGAATATAAAATATTTTACAAATAAACCAATGGGATCGTCTGATAGTCCAATTATTTTTGTATGTCAGCCTAAAAACACCCCTGCCTAATTTGAATTTATGTTATTTTTTATATATCAGACGTTGCTTAATTCAAATTCGGGATGTCCCCCTACGCTTCCAACACCCTTTTGGATTATCTAAAATTGGACACAAAATTTATTTGCATGTGCTGTCTTGATATAACAGAACATAATATGTAATATTATACATCCGCTCTAGGTCTGTAAAAAAAATGTATTAAAACTTTGGAAAGTAACATAAAAGTATTTTACATATCTCTCCACAAAGTCATCGCTCTATTGTGAATACCTTAATTGTATTGAATAGGGGCACTATTCACGCATTCAACATAGAGTTTACATGAGTAAATAAATTACTTAAGTTTCGTAAAATATTTTCGTGGTTCTAATTCAATGTAATGTATATTAAAAATTTTTTTATTTTTTTTATTAATTTTTTATTTTTAAAACCACTTGTACACATATGGGTTTCCCCCCATCACGACTTTAACACCACTAAGTGGGTGTAGTTACACGAAGCTAAGTGTGTGGCGCAATGGGGCACCCCCCGAGCCCAATAATAAACCTGCACCCCAGCCCTGAAGTCCACCACAACCCCTAGCGCGAAAGTAAGTGATTATTAAATTAATCGGCCGTTCATACGTATGTATGTACTCACGTATGTATGGACATATGTACTAACATTCCAACTCAATTACTAAATGGCAACACATCAAAATGTTTGCTCGGAAATGCATAATCTGGTTACTAACAGGCTCACTTCCGAATTCGATTATGGCCGCACGGAAAGCCATAAAAAATAAAATGTTCTATGTGCCAGGAGCGATAACCAAATACCCTTTAGAGCAGATAAATGAAGTGTTATGTGGAAATAAAAATGTTAAATAAAATGTAAGATAAAAAATGGAAATACTAAGAAAACTTTTATCAAAGATGGAAAGAACAAAAGAAAACCGCTATATTTGGCATGCCAATATATAACAAATACACTTGACAAGACTTTTGGATATTATATATACTAATAACTTTATGATACTGATAACTGCAACAAGATAGTTTGCATAGAAATATAATATATACACTCTATACGATTGAACATGTTACATATTCCATGACAAAAGTATAATACACTTCTCAATTCAATATATCGATTGAGCTTGAACGGATCTATCGAAAGCACATCGGAAGCTTTACTCATTGCTGTATTTTACTGATCAAAGAGACTGAATCTTACGCAGTCGAACATTGAACGCGAAAAGGCATTGAACAAATTTTATTTGCAACTCGTAAGTGGATAATATTTTTTTTTCTGTTTTGTATAAACAAACAATAAGAAATGCAAACACGTATGCAAGCGTTTCTAAATGTTTATTATTCTTACTTTTATATGTGCTTTTGTTCTCCCTTTGTTTTTGTCATATTTCACAGCGCAGTTGAATAATGGCCAGCAGCTTTGACTTCAATAAACTATGTGAAACTTTTAGTGAGATTTGTCCTGACTTCCGGCAAACGCAGTCGGTTGACAAAACGCAAAGTTTGGACTTTGCCAACAAAGTGCTCTTTGACCTTGGACCCAAGATGCGGCAAATCAAGCTGAGCGGCAACGCACAGATGTGGCGTTTAATCTTCAATGGTGGCACAAGTGTTTTAGTCTATTCTTACACCTTCAACAACCGGATGAATGTTAATCCGCGTGTGCATGACAAGAAGATTTATCTGACCCTCAAGCAAGCTGGCCTTTTGGCTGCCAGCATTTTCTGTGCCCAGCTGCCAGCCCATTATGATCCCCGGGACAAGATATTGCTGACACCTTTGGCCCGTGCTGTTTTCCTTCCACAAAACATTCCCAAAATTGCCTCGGCCATAACCTCGCTTTTAGGTTGTCGGGTGGATAGCAATGATGTGGTCAAGGCGGTCATCAGCAGCTGCCAATCGGATGGCTTCCACTTGCCACACAGTCAGTGCTACATTGCCTTAGTTGCAATGGAGATGACAATCACCAACAGTGCTCAGCGTCTGCAGTTGAGGCAAAAGACCCTAAAGCAATATGCCAAGCACGGCAAGCACTTTGATGCAAGGCTCTATAAGATCTATTCCCAACACTCGAAGCTTGATGCCAGATCACCGGATGTGGAGCTGCCATCGCCGAGCGCAACGGCTAATGGCAAAACTAAGAGCATCGATAGTATTATACGCGGTATTGTCAAAAGTGTCGATGATCCATTGAGCGGTGGCACACTGGAATTGAAATATGTTGCAGCTCCTGCTACTTTTAAGCAAATGGAGTCGGGTTTACCAACACCAATTAATATTCCAATTGATGCTATGGATATGACGAAGCTTCGTGAATTATACATACCAAAAAAATAAACCATGTTTTGTACTTTTCAATCTTTTGACCATAAAACTTTACTTAATTGCATATCTTATTTTAATTTATAACTGAACATTTTCCATTTTGTATATTAAATCGATTAAGCCTCATTTTTGGTATTTCTTCTTCTTCTGTGCAACTTTATTTCTAGCATTATTGGCATTGGATGTGTTAGCCTTGCCTTTGGGTGGAGGAGTAGCTTGCTTGTCACGTTGCGAGTTGAGCAACGCTATGACTCCATCGGAGATCTCATCCAGACTTAAGGGTCGATTCTGTGACAGCATTACGGCCGATATAATGGGCAGCAATATTTTGTTATAATCCGGTTCCATTTTTTTTTTTAAATATTTACAATTTTACATACACAACATTGAAGTGGATTTTGTTTTTATTTTTCTGTTTTTTGTAATTTCTTGATATGTGTGATCCGATAAAATATTCAAAAGTCGTTTGTGTGTTAGTTGACAACTAAAACCCAGACATTTCAAACAAACATATATACATACATATGTATCACAATCATAACCCCATCGTAAGCACTTGCCTGGTGACCGGTTGTTGAATTTCCGCCACCATCCCTCCAGCGTTTTCGTCTTTTTCGGATGGGGGCCCAATGAAAAATTCAATTTGAAAAAGTGTCACTTGTCAGTGTTGGCGACACCCTCTACATGCTTTCCCCATTGTATTTGTGTGTGTTCATGTGTGTGTGCTATGAGCCTTTTGTTGTCGTTTGCTATTTTGCTCTTCTATACTATTCTGTTGTGCATTTTTTGGCATTGCGATATATCAATACAAACGGATATGCGAGAAGCACCATTTCGTATGTAAATTGATCACAACTCAAAGCCCAGAGAGTCAATAACAAAAAAAAAAACCCACCCACCCATCCACTTGTATGCAAATGAGTAGTTTCGATAACAAGAAGAAGCCACTTTTCCTCTCCCACTGCAACAGTTGAACTTTTATTATTATTGATTCCATTTACATACTAAAGAGAGAATTCACGCGTCAGACGATGCAACATTAAATTAATCTTCTAATACAGCTAATATGTGATTGAAGCTCATCAATCTTGTGTCAAACTTGAAAGTATGATGTGCAAAGTTAAGTAAGGAGCAAGTGGAAATCTCTTTTTATAACCATTACAAGGAAATTGGGTATACAAGTTTTGCGCGCTTGAATGTAACAGACAGAAAGAAGTATCTACGACTTGCTCAGCAAGAACAGTCAAGTCCAGAAAAACATGCCCGGCTCAAGTTCATTTGAAGTAGATGATAGCACTTTACCCAAAAGCGCAGTCTGCTTAGTGTAAAATCAGTAATCCTACTACTATTATAAAGGCGAAAGTTTGTAAGTATGGATGTATGGATGTTTGTTACTCTTTCACGTAAAAACTACTGAATGGATTTGAATGAAACTTTACCACAGTATAGCTTATACATCAGAATAACACATAGGCTACAATTTTTGAGGTTTCTAATGTGAGGTCGTAAAAAAAACACATTTTTTGCGCTTACATTGCAAACGCTGACTGAATCCTACAAGATAGATCAAAACAATTTACTACAGTATTGTACAACTTAAAAAGGTCTACAAAAAAGTCCGTGATGGTATATGTTTATATTAAATATTCCTTAACTAATTTACTTATTTTATATGTATTGCTAAAATTTTGTAAAAACTATCGGCGCAGCGAAGCAAGCGGGGCTTACTAGTAATAACATAAAGTTTTCGAAAGGCAGAACTTACTTTATTTGTTACATTTATTTCATGCATTACTTTGTGCACGCTCAGTTACATTGCAATAACAACTGCAGCCCTACATTCTGATATGCACACACACTCACATACACAAGTGTCGATGTATCGGGTATCAGTCCACTTAGCTCGTCGCTTAGCTGTCGATTTTGATTTTCGCTTTGTGCGACGATCGCCGATCGGCCCTATTTCAGTTCGTGACCAATTATTGAAACGGAAACATCTCTATATAAGTCAGTAATATAAAATCATATAAAATGTTTATAAGCAAAAAGACCTACTCCACGATTCAAATCAATTATTTTTGCAATGATTAATATCTTAAAAGTAATAAAGAACTTGTTATGTTTGCAAATTGTGGAACAAATATTAAATATTATGTCTGGATAAGATGCAAAAAAAAACTATAAATATAAACTTTAAATAAAAATGTGTCCAAGCACGTACTTAACAGGGAAATCCCCTATCTACGTGCCGAATGTGAAGTCTATACATATGATAGAAAAAATATAAGCATTGTGTTTAAATTAAGTAACAGTATTTGTGTACGTACGTTAATGAAGATTAGATTACTGTTATTGCAACAGTGACTAAGTTAATGAACCCCATTCAATAAAAAATAAAAAGAGTGAATGAAAGACATAAACAATACTAGAGAGAAAATGATAGTGAGTCATATTTGTGATGGAAGAAGTTTCTACACATGAATGCAATGTATTATATTCATCTACATTTACGAATCTTGTTCGTCCAACATGAATAAACTGATACGCAAATATGCTTGATCAGCAGCAATAGTATATGTTTGTATTCAGATCTTTTGAGTTTGTTTGTTATACTTGATAATAAATTATAATCGTATGCTCGACGCGTTCGCAGTTTGAGTTCAACTTCATGATAATGTAAGCAAAAGCAAAAAATTCTTGTATACAAAGCTAAAGCAGCAGCCAGCAATATTGCAGTAAACATTCAAGATATGAAATGAAAGGGAATACCTATAACATCTCCTAGAAAAAATATAACAAATTATTTTAAAACGAGCTCTTATCTTTGTTGCTTTTTGCAGAACGCCTCAAAATGTCTGATAAGACTTTTATCTTTGATTTTCCAAATCTTGTGAAAATCTTCACCGAGATCTGTCCGGACTTTATCGCTGAGCCAAGCTATAAAAATGCAACTGTAAGTCGCCGATTTGCAGAGCAAGTTATCTTTGAATTCAGCAAACAAGTCAAGGCAGCCAAGGCGCAGAAGAAGAATAGAACTTGGAGATTTTCATTGGAACAAGGCCGCTCCAAAAAGTATTCATTAATAATATCTTTGTATGGAAGAACGCCACCACAGCAGCCTTCAATGCGTGATGGTAATTTGGAGCTGACCTTCAAAGAGGCCAGCCTCTTGGCTGTGGCAAAGTATTGCCAAATCGTGCCACATTTAGTGCAGCGTCAGGAGATTGTGCTCACACCATTAGCTGGAGCCGCCTTCGCCAAGGATGATATGCCTAAGCTGGCAAATGCCTTGGGCGAACCACTGTCTGAACTTGTTATGGCCGTCATCAGTAGCTGTCAAACTGATGGTTATCATCTGGAGCATAGTCGTTGTTACATTGCGGTTGCAGCTCTTAACAGAACTGTTGGTACACTGCAGCTGCGTGCCAAGATACTTAAGGACTGCATTAAAATGTATCAGCTGCATGGCAAAGACTTTGACTTTGTTAAGTTTCAAATCTGTAGCAAGTTTCTGAAGCCCCAAAAGAGCACTGTAAACAATGCTGACATCGAAAGGATTGTATCGCAGATAATACCTTTCAATTTAACACAGGAAACTAATCAGGTTCAACACAAGGAACCGGTTCATAAGCCTAAAATGAAGTGTGCTGCTGTATTCACGGGTCCAATCATCAAGAAATAATCAACCACACCTGTAAAACGGCTTTAAATGCTTATTTCTGGTATATGTATTTCTCTTCAATGCATATTACCCTAGAAGAACTTTGTTCTTAAATTTTGCTTTAGTTTTGTTGAACTTTTCAAAACAGATTTCAGTATTCTTTCTGAAACAAATGATTATTAAAAAAAAAAGGTTTAACACAAAAACAAAGCAAGAAATTTACAAGCTACACAACAAATCTATTATCAACTTAAATATCCTTAAGTTTAATATCTTTCAATATATATTATGCATGTTCTTCAACTTTTCTTGCGAAAGTATATTATGTATATTATAACAAAAAATAATATAAAAAAAAAAATTAAAGAACATTTAAATAATTTTATAAAATACAAAACATTTTAAAATGTTAAAGATTAAAAAAAATCTTTGTTTTTCCTAACTAATATGTTTTTGATATCTTTAATGTCTTTAATCTCCACATTCTAACCAAAAAAAAATTAAATACCTTATTAAAAAAAAAAAAAAAGAATATACAAACACATTTTAAAATGTTAAAGATATAAGAACAAATCCTTAACTTTCAATAAATACTTCTTCAAACTGTCTCTCCAAATATTTTTATTGTTTTATTTAATAGCTTGCTTATGCACATTTAAAAAATCTAAGCTTCGCAATCCAAACTTTAAGTTTTGCCTAATTGTTCGACATTTTGACTAGGTAGAGCTTACGATTTTGGCTTGTTGTTTTGCTGTTTTGTTTTCAGTCTGGTTAAAGCTTTTCAACGAGTTTGTTGTTGGTGTGGCGACGCCAAAGCTGCTCAGAGAGATTAGGGCGCCGTCTAGTCAAAAGGAAATGGGAATGGGAAATGGGCAAATGGTAACTGGACAGACCCTTTTTGCGGTTTTTGCGTCGCTTTGGCAAAAGTTTTTCACTGAAAAGCCTTTAAGTTGCGAAGGATATCGCAAAGCAGGCATTAAGAATATCAGCCAAAAGCGCCCCAGAAAAAACACAGAGAACAAAATGCATAGTTGATAAGCGTAAAGGGACCAAAGTAAAAAAAAAAAAAACAAAGCATCCGGTTAAGAAAAACATGAAAATTATTAGAAATGGTATCTGGCATCGTTTTATTATTCTTAAGCTTGCACTTACTTTTGGTTTAATTAATTTTTACGTTGATAACATTCATGGGTTATTTTAAAGTGTGCTTATGAATAATAAAAAAAGAGAGTTGCTGATTATGTGCCTTTTATAATTAATTAAAAAAGCAAATCCAAAATACAAAAAAAAAAAAAAATTTCATGCAATATAAAAACAGCCTTTATTATTAATTAATTAGTCCAAACAGCCATAGTGATCTCTTCAAAAGTGAAAATGTGTAAACAACATTATCCCTTGTGTTTTTATTAGTACGTTTCTAATAGAAGTCGTGGAGAATTCAAATTCAAATTTAGCGGACCTGATCGGTGAATTATCGAAATTGAGCATCGATTAAAGTGCTGAAAACGTAATTCAGTGTTGCAAGCGTCTAAAGATATCGGTTGGAAATAAAAATCATCACTAGGAGTATCGATATATCGATATGATGCCCAAACAAAGAAGCGGCAAAGACGGCATCAAAACAATCAAAACACACATTGATCGCAATTTTTGCGAAATGGAATCAATAAATTTCAATGATTTCACCGAAAAGGAACGCCGTGAGATAATCACAGCGTTTCTCATCAAGATGAAGCAGGCCGACTCGATGGAAAGTGCTCATGGCTTCTTCCAGTATTATCTTAAACAATTCTACAAGATTCCACGCAAACTGCAAGACGACATCATCTATTGTCAACGCGCAATGAAAAACTATCTATCTGTGCATCAGGTGAATATTGCAAAATAAATATTTATATGTGCTTCACTTATTGTTCACCCCATTTTATTTATTTATTTACAGACAATCTCAAATGTCTTTGCCGAGCAAGCGGACACCGTAAGTTCTCATTTCCCCCTTTGCAATTGCTTGAAGCGCTCTAACTTTGTTTACATTCTGCATATTTAGAACCCAGCAACAAGGAATAATTATCTGATTGAGGTAAAAGACGTTTTGCACGAGATCAGTGCAGAATGTCAGTACTTGACGCTACAGCTAGAAGAGGACATTGATCGCTTTTGCTTGCCCTTCACTAAACAAAACATGAAACCCAATGAAAACCTAATCAATGAAATGGTTAGCAAAGCGCTCGTTCCCCCCATTTGCAGTGCCAACCATGTGGAAGCTAAGCCGCATTTTGTAAAAGAGCGTCCAACAGAGAGCCAACTGCTTTGCAAGTACTTCACCGTCGGCACAGACACAAACGCCAAACAAACAAAGTCATCAACTGCAGCCAACCCAAAACGGAAGCCGCTTGCGAGCACAGCTCCAAACAACCAAGAAACAACAGCAACACCAAAACCTGTAGCAGTTGCTACACCAATACCAGACGCTACCACAAAAGCCGATGTGGTCAATGCCAGTCGCATGCACTTGCAGGCGGCGCTCAAACAAGCGCGTCTCAACAAAACGAGAAACGACAGCAAGCTGCAAAGTTCGAAAGAGAAGTTTTTGAAGTCCTTTGACCTATGCACACAGCTGGAAAGCAAACGCATAATATTAAATCAGGCGCTCAGCCAGAAACCAAAGTTTATTCCAAAATAAGAATCTTATTATATTTTTTATTGTTTTTGTTAATTTACAAATGTTTATGAATAAGTGTAAAAGTGAAACTAACTATTAAGTTTGATGTCATAACAAAAAATATGATGGATTTCTACGAATGAAATGAATATCACTTGACCGAAGATATTACTTTGCTTTAAATCAAAATATTATTAAGCTAAGACAAAAAATAAGATGTTATGTATATGTATATGTTAATGACCCACTAATATACCAAAGGTGTCAACAAATGTTTACTTTTTTTGTGTTATTATTTAAATCTTACATATGAACCAAACATAAAGAAGTCAGTCTAATGGCCAGGAAAACAGCAACTCATGGAACCTTTGTGTGTAAGCTTTTTGAATGAGCGAGCAAAAGAAAACAGTGCGAAAGGACAATAGGGACTAATAGCCGAGCGGTTGGTTCGCGTTGCCTTAGGTGCCGGAACAGTTGAACGTACGCAGAAGACGACGGTGTTGCTCATTTATCATTTACACGCCAACGCACGTTAACACAGATGAACAATGCAAGACACATCGTCGAGAGCTGCAGGATTTCTTTCTTTTGTAGACCAACAAAAAAAAAAAAAGGAAGAAAAATGCCGATCCCATTTCATGTAAAGGCTCATGGACTTCACAATGCCTGAGGATGAGAAAGTTCCAACCGGACCGTTGCCCAATTTAATTCACCCGCCATCCACCATTGCCCATTTCATTTGCATTGATGTAATCAGCTTGCGGCCGGGTCGCCAAATTGCCCGAACAACAACAACAACAAAAAATACCAAGCGGCATTCCGCTGAATTGCTGTGTGGGCATTATTCTTTCGCACCACTCCACTCCCACTCCCGTGCTCTATCAACCCTTTTTATATTGCATTACAAATTGTTTGTTTTTTTATACGCAACCCTTTTAATTTTGTGGCAGGTAAAATCCGTGTATCCGTAAATGGTAATCCAATAAAATAAATTGAGCAGTGTTTCGTTATGAACATTTCCCAAAGACTCATGCCACGAAATACAGATTATTGACCAATTATAAACGGCTTAACTAAATGAGGTAAAAAAAAACAAGCAGTTAACAAAAATGCAATAAATAAAATAGTTGTTTTTAAAACCATTTACCTTATGCGGCTTATACCAGACGGTTAAGAAACCGATTACGATAACATGCGCGCGCATGACGCCAGGGCTGCACTCAACTAAAACAGCTGTTTGACGTCTTCGCTATTTTTTTATTGTGTGATACATTTCATTGAAAAACAATGGTTATTTTATATAGAAGCGCAACAATTAGACAAATTCTGCGACGCTGTCATCGCGCCGGTACGTAATACGGTCCAGTTGATTGTGAATTGTGTTAACGTCTCTATACTTATGTGTTTATCTAAAGTGGCACACTATTTTGCAACATTATGACATCCAAATGCATTTCTTGCTTTGATACACAGTTGCGGCAAATAGGAACACCAACAACTTGACATGTTTTCATGGCAACTGGCCGCCGGCTGAGCAAAAAGACTTTGAGCAGCACATGCGCATTGTGCCCGACTTCATTAGCGAAGCGGAGGAGAAACAGCTGCATGAGGAAATCGAGCCCTACATGAGCCGGTTGCGCTATGAATTCGACCACTGGGATGATGTGAGTAAGGAATGCTTTTGTAAAGCACTAGTGCTAACTCTTTGCTCTTAGGCCATACATGGTTTTAGGGAGACTGAACGCAAGAAATGGTATCCCAATAATCGAGAACTCCTCGAGCGTGTACGTCTTTTGGCCTTCAATGGTGAAATAATGCCCTATGTGCATGTTCTGGATCTTGCAGCTGATGGCGTCATCAAGCCACATGTGGACAGCGTTCGGGTAAGCCTCTTAGCTTTAAGTAACTTGAACTTTGATTAATTTTGCATTTTGTACACAGTATTGCGGCAACACCATTTCGGGCATAAGTTTGCTCAGCGATAGTGTAATGCGTCTGGTGCGTACGGATGCCCAAAAGTATCAACAGAATGGATCAAGCACAACGAGCAATGAAGAGGACACGGCATACCGCCAACAACCAGCAACTTCACTAGATAACTTCTATGCAGATCTACTTCTGCCCCGTCGCTCGCTCTACATTATGAGCCATACGGCGCGCTACAATTTTACACATGAAATTCTGGCCAACGAGCATTCAACGTTCCTTGGCAAGCCTATAAAAAAGGAGCGTCGTATATCCATAATTTGCCGCAATGAACCATAAAATTTTTACTGTGTATTAATTGAAACTTTTTTGATTGTTAAATTAGTTAAAAGATTGTGATAATGAATATATATCTTTCATTAAAGTTATATATCAAAGAAGGACATATAGTAAAGAAAAAGCTTTTCAAGAGATAGAAAAAACAAATGTTAACGAAAATTAATAAGCATTTATTTGCTCTGCACTTGACACCTTTTTTCCGCAAAGTGCTGTTTGTTATCATAAGACCACCCACACCACACAGTGCTATTTGGATACAGCGCCAACAAATCCTAGCGTCAATATTTTGTAGGCAACAACACTTCCCTGCTCCTTGTACGTTGCCGATAAGAACAGTACATGACGATTTGCAAATTTGTAAATGATGCCATTAATTTAAGGGACAACTCTCAGCTATGAATGAATAAATGCGCCTCTTGTCAACGCTGCTATTTAACACTGAGGTTATGACTATTGTTTATGATAGACAATGCGTACAGATGAAGAATAAGCCAAAATAAGCATATCACATTTTTCATCATAAAACTCCCTCACTCACTCTCTTTTATGCTATAAGCGTGGGTGGTTGTAGTTAACAGAAAGCTCTCTCTTGCTGCTGCTCTCTTAAGCTGTTACTTTGCGAATGGCATCCACATAGTTGCTGTTAATCAAATTGGTTGCTGACTGATTAACAGATTAAACAAAGTTATTAAGTAATTAATCTCATTGACAAATGTAACGAATTCAAAAAGGATTACTTATTAACTTTACGAAAGCTTTTTGAGTTTGTTAGTAAGTAAAGTAAAGTAATGTACCCCTTCTAAAATATCCTTAAAACTTAAACAAAAACACAATTAAGCAAATACACCTGAGCTGCGCTGCCCAGCTTTGCCAGTTTACGCCAATAAAAATGTCATCAGCTTTTATTGCTTCTCAACTACATTGCTAACATCCATACAAAAAAGTGGAGTACCTTTTTTTGTTGTCCAAACTCTAACGATACTTGAATACAAAAGGAAAAAAAGGAAAATCCAAATGGCAGCTGAAAACTTTTGCACAAATTATCAACAGTTAAACAGTTTGGAACTGGGGCGACATTTTCAAGTGGCAAACCCGAAAAAAAGGGACAAAATACAGTTCAACTTTTACTTGGACCTCCCTTCATTTCGTCGATTCAACGTTTATTATTATTTGCATGGCAAAACCACAGACCTATTCACAGAATCCACTCATAAAAATTTCATTCTTTTCTGAAGTTTGGAAAAAGTTGCACATTTCAATTTGTTACCTTTTCGACCAAGTACTTTTTGGCAATTGAGCAGTTTTTTGTTTCTTTTTGTTGTTCTGAAAACAAATTGCGATTTTGTACGATAAGTAGACGGTTGATAACGCTAACGATTAAATTAAGTAATCGGTGAAATCATTGATTCATAGTAATAGCACGGACCATAACAGGTGCTATCAGTTTACCCACCCACATGTGACAACAAGACGCCTTGGGCGCAACTTTGTCGACTATAAAAATATGTTAACACACAAGAAAGAAAAAAGGCAAGGCCATGGGACATAGTGTGTTCTTATCGCGCGTCTCAAGTGTCTTGGATAAAAAAACGCAAGACCAAATGCTTCCTTTGTGCATGGACAAGGATGCCAGCTGCAGGGCAGCTGAAGCGCCTTTCACTTGATCTCATTCCATCTTAAACTTCTTTAACTACAGGCAAATCCAATTAAATTTCGCTCAACTTTTTTTTCTTTGCTCATTTTCAGTCTTAAATGCCCTGTAGTTCAGCCAAAAAAGAGTTTAATGGTATGGGTTTATTTGACAGTTTCAATTTTAAAAGGAAAAAGTCCTTGAATCCAAATAGTAAAGTAATATTTTTGTATATATACAGTTCACAATTGAAGCGGGGTATCTATTATTTCATCAACTTCTTAATTTCTTTAAATGCATTGCATTTTCTTGGCATCAAAAAGGGCAGCGAACATAAAATGCATAGTTTGCATTAAGGGCGGATGCTGTCAAAACTCTCTATTCAACCGAGAACGCAAAGCACAATGGGCTGAATTTGACAGATTTCGTGGCGAAAGAAATAAAATTTTAAATTAGGCAAAACATATCTTTTACATCAACAAAGAAATCTAATATTACGTAGTTAAGTTTGATAAATAAACATTTATTGCAAATATTTTTAAAATCACTTCGATTGTCCATCGTCTGGATTCTGTATTGTTGGACAAGTTCGTCGATTCCCTCTACACTTCATCCACTTTAATTGAGTATACATTTTTAATGCGCTCTGCTTGAATTGGCTTTATTTGAAAAGAATGAAGTGAAAGTGACACAGCGTCAAGGACTTTTAAGCCATTTCAGCTTACAGCTGAAATTCTCTGTTGGCATGAAAGTAGTAAATTTTTAATTATTCGACGATTGTTTTGACATGAAACTTTTTAAACTTGTCCTGAAATCAATTTGTGAGAACTTTTTCAAGTGAAATTCCTTTAAATACATTTTCTAACTAATCTACCAAGAATGCATGCAATACTTTGTTTACCTGCTCCAATCAATAGTCAAGTATCGCGGTTAGTTAGTTCGAATTCATAAAAAAAAAAACTAGTAAACACAATCAGCATACAAATGTCATTTAAAATCCATTTTAATTTTAAAAACCAAAACACTTAAGATTACAAATATTATTATGACTTTGAATTAAGAAGCGGCTTTGCTGCTCGATAATTAGAATTGCCACTCAAAGATAGCAAATCATAATCTCAACGTTGCATACCTATAAGAAAATATAGTAAAAGTGTTTTAGAACACCTAAGGAAGTACCAGAATAACCATGGATTGAAGATGTTTAATTCAAGTGTTAAAGAGAAAAGTATTATTAACTTTTTTTCTAACTGATTATACCAATAAGGCAGAAACTTTGTAAAATAGGGTATAATGGTTTTGTACAAAAGTATGTAATAGACAAACGGAAGCATTTCCGACCCCGTAGAGTATATATATTCATGATCAACATCATCCGACGAGTCGATATAGCCTTGTCTGTCTGTTCGTTCATCCTATTCTAGATTATAAGAGCAAGAGATTCCGGATTTGAAACTTCAGTTTGTTATACCATAAGAAACAAGTTTGGTTCAAATTATCGATAACGACAACAAAAGACTTGAATTGAAAAATTCTAAGGTTTGAAACTATGAATGATGCTATGAACATTTGAAAAAAAATTATACCAACTTAAAGTTTCGTCATTTTCGGGTTAAGGGTATGTATTAGTCGAGCTCTCTCGACTAGAGCCTTCTTTCATGTTTTATTTAGTTCTTGTTACCCAAAATCGTATATCACCTATCATTAATAAGTTGAATACCACGCAAAATATTTGTGCCAAAGCTAATCATTCTTTAAGTGAGCATATAAATAAACTTAACGTGTAATTTCTTTTAATCAAACCGAAGAACACTTTCTGCTATTGAAAGCTTATCATCAACTTGAAAATCGCTTAGCGCACACACACACACGCACACATACACACAACATATATGTATGTAGTTAATCCGGGCGCTTTTGTGTTATCTGTTGAATAGCGTTTTATGGGCTTCAATCGCTTGGTTGGAGCGCACACTATAAAAAGCGATTTGTGTTTGCTTTAGTCTCCAGTTCTAAACTGGAGTCGTTAGTGGAAAAATCGAGCAACAATGCAGTTCCTGAGCGGCATAGTTCTCCTGGGGGCTTTGCTATTGATAAGCCCAACCCAATCAGATGCAGCATGTGGCTATGAGGTATGCGAAACTACAATTTCATATAACATATTGTGCGTATACGTAACTTTTATTTCATACTTTCAGTCCTGCCCAGCCACAAAGCCAAATATGATTAATGTGCATTTGGTGCCACATTCACATGATGATGTGGGTTGGCTGAAAACCGTTGATCAGTATTATTATGGATCGAAAAATAATATACAGCATGCTGGCGTCCAGTATATATTGGATTCAGTTGTGGCAGAGCTCTTGAAGGATTCATCACGTCGCTTCATACAAGTGGAGACGGCGTTCTTCTTCAAGTGGTATCAGGAGCAAACGGAACAAGTGCAAGGACTAGTCAAGAAGTTGGTCAACGAGGGCCGCTTGGAGTTTACAGGTGGTGCATGGAGCATGAACGATGAAGCTGCCGTTCACTATCAAAGTGTAATTGATCAGTTCTCGCTGGGATTAAAGTGAGTACAAGATTTATCGATATCCAAGTAGAAGAAGTTAACAAGTCTTACTTTCATTTAGGGTGCTCAATGATACCTTTGGAGCTTGTGCACGTCCACGCATAGGCTGGCAAATAGATCCCTTTGGACATTCCCGTGAAATGGCATCCATATTCGCACAAATGGGTTACAGTGGCGAATTCTTTGCACGCATGGATCATGTGGAGAAGAGCAAACGCATCAAGGATGTGACAATGGAAATGCTCTGGCAAACCAGTGCGTCCATGAGTAACTCCGATCTCTTTACTGGGATGCTATATCGCCATTACTCGGCCCCGCCAGGCTTCTGCTTCGATCTGCTCTGCAGCGATGAGCCAATTATCGATAGCAAGAGTTACGATAACAATGTCAAGTCGCGCGTCGATGATTTCTTAAGCTATATAAAGACGGTCTCGAATGCATTCCGTGCTACGCATATCATGGTGCCCATGGGCGATGATTTCCAGTACGAGGACGCTGAAATCAATTACAAAAACATGGACAAACTGATTAAGTAAGAAGTTTACAAATAGTATTTGCAATCGTTATCAATAACTATTTATGATTGCCAGATATGTTAATCAGCGACAAGTGGAAGGCTCGAAGGTGAACGTATTCTATTCCACACCCTCGTGCTATGTCAATGAGCTGCATCAGATGCAGTTGACTTGGCCCAAGAAGACCGAGGACTTCTTTCCCTATTCCAGTGATACACATTCCTATTGGACGGGTTACTTCACATCGCGTCCAACCCAGAAGCGCTTCGAACGTGATGGCAATCATCTACTACAGACCGTTAAGCAGTTGAGCACCTTTGCCAAGCTGACGGGCACAAGGCAAACCGAGAATTTGGATTCACTGCGTCAAGTGATGGGCGTAATGCAGCATCATGATGCCATTACCGGTACGGAGAAGCAGGCTGTTGCCCGCGACTATGATCGTTTGCTCACGGATGCCATTGTCGATGCTCAGCACAATGCTCGCGATGCTCTGCGAGAGTTGACCAATTTGACAACGGGAGAATTTGTTAGCTGTTTGCAGGCGAACATCAGTGTTTGTGAATTCACGCAAGATAGTGCCAACAATGTGGTTGTGACCTTGTTTAACCCATTGGCCCATGCCTCCACCCAATATGTGCGTGTGCCCGTTAAAGATGAGCTCTACCTGGTCACAGATGAGAAGGGTTAGTTTGCGACTTTGTTGCAATTTGTTTTTCCCAATTAATAATCTTTTCCTTTAGGTCATCATGTTGCTTCGGAGGTTGTTCCAGTTCCTTGGCAAGTTTTGGCCATTGAGCATCGCTCAAATGACACCAAACATGAGTTGGTCTTTAAGGCAACTGTGAACAAAATTGCCAACTACTATATACGTGTGCTGCCCGCTCCAAAGAATGCTCCCAAACAAGTTCCTAAACGTTTCGAGGACGTTTATACGATCAAGCAGAGGATGACAAAGTCAATTCAACCCATGGATGATGCGGAGGAGGATGAATTTGTTGTTCATAACGCGGTAGGGCAACATTATCTTTATCCAAAGATGATTCTAAAATTATTATTTTATTTTCCAGCTCATCAAACTGGTGTTCGTCAAGAGCACTGGACATCTGAAGAGTGTGGAAATGAATGGAGTTAAGGAGAATATCGAGCAAAACTTTGCCATCTACACGGGTGCTCAGGGTGACAACAGGGAGGCTAAGAATCGTTCATCTGGAGCATACATCTTCCGTCCTGTTGGAGATGTCCATGTGCTAACAGATAAAGTTCCCTACACCATTTACGATGGTGCTCAGGTGAAGGAAGTCCATCAACATATAAACGAATGGATTTCGCAAGTTGTCCGCCTGAGCGAAGGTGTTAATCGTGTGGAATTCGAGTGGTTGATTGGGCCAATTCCAATTGGAGATGATAATGGTCGAGAGATTGTGACACGCTTTACAAGTGAAGTCGCCTCCAAGGGTGTCTTCTACACCGATTCTAATGGACGCGAGATGATCAAGCGTGTACTGAATCATCGAGAGTACTTTACTCCAAATGTGACAGAATCCGTTAGTGGCAACTATTACCCGGTGACGGCTCGCATTGCAATTGAGGATGAGCACAAGCGTCTGGCACTGCTCAATGATCGTGCCCAGGGTGGATCCAGTTTGCATGATGGACAGCTGGAACTTATGCTCCATCGTCGCTTGCTCAAGGATGATGCCTTTGGCGTGGGCGAAGCATTGAATGAAACTCAGTTTGGCTCAGGCCTAATTGCACGTGGTAAAGTCTATCTAGTACTCAACTCGGTTGAGCAGAAACCCACAGTTGCAGAGCGTTTGGCACAGCACGAAATTCATTTGCCCTTCTGGAAATTCTTTAGTAATTCCAATACGGCCAGTATGGTTAATCCTCTTACGCTACCCGATTTCAGTGATTTCCCACAGTCGGTTAATCTGCTAACGCTCGAACCATATTCGAACGATGAAATTCTCTTCCGCGTTGAGAACTTTATGGATGAGACTGAGGGTCACACTGTGAGCTTCAATATACGGCACATTTTTGACACCCTGGGCGGCAAAGAAATACGCGAAACAACCCTGGATGGCAATATGCCGTTAAGTGATATGAAGAGATTTAAATTCCATCACGATGGCTCAATACCAAGGTCTGTGGAATACTTTAGCTCCACATACGATCCATTGTGGGCCAATAAGGCAAGCGACTCAACTAAATTTAGTGTCACGCTAGATCCTATGCAAATTCGCACATTCATAATTAAATATTAATAAGATATTGAACAAATTGCACATACATTATACATAAGATGTTATAAACTCCTGAAAGCCAATTGTTATTAAAAAACTTTATCACAAACTTTATCCCAACAACCGAAACAACTTTGGCAAGTCAAAAGTCTTAGCTTTGTGCATCTTTCCTTTACTTTGGGGATGTCTTAACCCACAATGAACAAGGGGTCAATCAATATTCGGCCATAAATTGTCTTGGGCAACAGCTGTGTCTCTAATAACCACAGCTAAACGACTTTCCTTACCTACATACATACATACATACAAACATAAATGTTCTACATTTATTTTTTGTCTTTTGCGGACGACTTTGATTTTTGCAGCGATGCTACTGAAAATTACAAGCAGATGTTTAAGTCTAAGAAAAGAGAAAGAAACTCACAAAACAAACGGTAAGCGGCTGGACATCTTACGCAATAGAGGTGTAAGTGTGTGTGTGTTACTATAAGTCCCATATCAATTCTACCTGAGGTTAGTCGGCTCTGATTTATGAATCTCTTTTGTGATCCATTTCGCAACAGAAAATAATTGCGTGAACGCATTAAACAAATTTGCAGCTTTCTAGACATGAGTTGTATGAATTGGGTGTTTAATTAAAACTTATATTTTCACCAATTCGTGGTGAGCTGTGCGTAGCTGGCAGGCTTATTGCATACGTCTCTAACTTTTTATTTACATTTACTAATTAGGCTCAATAAAGATACGAGAAGCCAACAACATCTTAATCATAAAAAGAAGGACTTTATGCAGACAAAAATTTATAAATATGACAATATTTTCAAAACAATTTAAAAAAAAAGGTCATTCACTTTATATGAAAAACATATTGGCGCTGCATACTAAACACAGTTTGAAGAATAGATCATCTGTCGAAGAGATCTGGCAATATCAGTAAGCCAGCGCTGCCATTATGTTCTGGCATAACAGTGCGTTAACAGAAAATAAAATGTTGGCAACACTACTCCGAATGTTAAAAATAAAACATCGATAAGCAAAGAATTAAATTTTACCGAGTCCGCTCTAATTTTGTAAATTAACTTTGTTTAGTATTTTTTAATTAACTGATAATCATTTTTCAAAAGCACTAGCCAACGCACATACCTTTCAAATTCTTTTTAAAAGCAAATATCATAAACTATCGTTAGTGAGGATTTATCGATGGCGAGTATCGAAAACGAACAAACGAGCTGGTTTTTAATTGACCGGGAAAAAATCAAACACCAATTGCTCTTTGGCAGATCGACAAGCATAAATTCGGGACTCGTGCACGGAGACGGAACGTAAGACCAGTGCAATTGAAAAAAGCAAAGTGATTCGAGTTTGATGGGAGCTTGCGTTGAATTGTATATGTATGTAAATGAAATTCAAGTGCTGCGAAGCCGTGAAAATGTTGTAAAAATTAAAAATCAACTGTATCATAATCGTATGCGTCGTGAATGTTAAATGTTGTGCTTCAAATTTATATGATAAATTTGTCTGTGCGTAAATGTGTCCGACTTTGAGCATTTGTACTAACGCATACATATGCGTTTATGTTAGTGTGAGTAATAACCGAAACGCAAGCGCCTCAACAAACGACGACTCGAAGCCGCCGACGCAGCAGCTGAGCTAAAGAAACGAAGTTACAGACACGCACACATACTTGCGAACGAAAAATAAAGAGAAGCGCAGATAAAGCCACCATTTTTCCAGTGACAAACTAAAGAGCAAGGCGCAAAGCAAAAGCAAATTAGTCGCGCGCCTTTGGATACAAATAATAGGCATTTGCATTTGCACTAAATCATTGGAAAAACCTTAAAAATGGCTACTTTTCAAATACATCGTGACAACAACGAAAAGGAGAACCCGAAAGTGGTGAATCTGAAGGAAAAAGCAACAAAGCAGCCGCTCGCTGTTATCGGCGGCAAGGAGAAGGCTTTGGCTCCGCGCACTAATTTGGCTGTGCTAAACACCAACAACAATCATGGCAATGTGCCGCGCAACATATCCGCGGCCCCCGGCAAAAGGGTAAGGTTCCATCACATTTCATCCTTATTTTGTTGTTGTGTGTTGTGAACATTCTAATGCAGCTGCCGCTTTCAACTTTATGTGTAGTGGTAATGGTGGTGAGATCACTGACTAGACAGAATGGTGGTAGGTTTTTTTTTTTAAGTCTGTCTGTCTGTTTCCTTGTCGCCTATGTATCTGTGTTCTCTTTCACACCTCTAATGTTGCATTTCACATTTAAGTTTGTACAAAAGTATTTGCAATTATGTTAGCAATACATATGCATGTGCATGCGTAGTTGTCTGTGTGTGTATGCCTTTTTGACGGGTTGCGAATGCGCGCCTAATCAGCAAAAACTAACCTAGAAATGCACACCCCAACAGTGAATCTTGCGCGCTTTTTTTGCTCAAAGCAACTACAAAAACAAAAGCGTAAAGGAGCAAGCAATAAAGAAACATCATACAAAAGGCAAACAAGCGAACAAAACGTGCATTGCAATGCAATTACAGCACCTAGATGCATACACACATGCGCACAGCTCGTGCGTGTGTGTGTGTGTGTATAAGAACAAAAGAGAAGGAAGAGAGAGTGAAATGCAGTTAGAGAAGCCAGCAAAGGGCGCGCACAGTAAAACAATAACAACAACAACAGAAGCATACGGCGACTGCGCAGCCAAACGTAACAGGATTTTTATGATGAGGGGAATACAAAAAAAAAAAAAGAAAGAAAAAGAAGCGAGACAGAGCAACTGATGTTCGCTCTCCTGCTGTTGCAGTTGTTGTTGATGTTGTAATGCTCCCCTCCTAGCAAACGCACACACACACATGTTCTTGCATAGTGCTCGTTGTAATTACGTTATGTTGTTACGTTTTTGGTGTGTTCTATAATATTGCTTTCTTTGCTCTTCGCAGGTCTTTGGCGGCGCTAAGAAACCGAATGTGGTGCCTGTTGTGGAGCAGTTCAAGACATTCTCTGTCTATGAGGATAATATCGATACACAGGTTCAACTGCACGCTCTACAAAATGTTGTCCAACCTCAATCCAATGTTGCCGAGAAGGAGAATATTCAACAACGTGACAACCATGCTCTGTAAGTGCCCAAATAGCCCAAGTGTTATTGTTTGTGTGCATCATCTCCACTTGTTCTCCCCTTAGCGAGTTCAACAAAGCGAGTGTCTATGATCTGGATGCAACTACGCCCATGTCCGTCACCGATATTCTGTCCCCAATGTCCGTGGACCGTTCGTTGATGGATGCCAGCAATATCAGCATCACTCAATTAACTGACAACAGCCATGCCGAAGGTATGACTGATCTCCAGGATGCTACTGCTGATCCCATTGATGAAGTCATTTTGCCGCGCAACGATCGTCAACGCTTCTTCGAGGTGGTGCAGTATCAGCAAGATATCTTAGAAAATTTCCGTAAGAGCGAGGTATGTACACAAACACACAAATATGATAAGCAATTTACCTTTTTCACAGCACTCACACACTAATACACACATGTATTCATTGTGAATATCTGAACCCTGCCGCGCTAAGGCACCCTAAGGCCATCAGTTTGTTTGCGCGTCGTTGCTTTTTCTTTCCTTCTTGCATCGCTGGGTTTTCGTAGTTTATCAGTTGAGGAAGAACCCTTGTGCCCTATTTCTAGACCCGTTTTGGTTTGAGTGTAAACATTTTATTTTTACTTTTTTAAATTTAAGCTTTATTCATTTCGCATTTAACTTTAATTTAAGGCATTTGAACATGTGTTGAATTGAGCTGCCAGCAAGAGTTTCATAAGCTGAAAAATCAATTCCACACACGACTCAAACTTAACTAAACTTCAACATGAAGAACTAGCGTGAGGTCTTGTTGAACTGATCATAGAATTCATCACTAACTGCATTGCTTAGCTGAACAAGCGCATCCTTGCGTTGTTGATCCTGCTCAATGGCCAGTCTTTCATTGGCACGAACAAGTTCATCCAACTGCTGCTTATGCTTGCGATCCATTTCGATCTGTTTGAGCATTAAAGTGCGATCCATATTGATGGCATACTGTTCCCATTGCTTGTCCATGAGCTGAACTTCAGTCTTGCGCTGCATTGTGTCGGCCAACTGCTGCTCCTGACCCTTGCGAAAGTCCACAAGTTCTTCGGGTGTCATGCCACGATACATGAAGGCAATCTTCTTGTTTGGATTCGTACGTGATTGGGCCACATCGGGATTCTCGGTCAGCATATCGCTGGACAGCATATTGTATATCTCGGCCATATCATCCTCATAACGTTCCAGCTTTTCACGTGAGCGATTCGCCTGCTTTTGCTTGGCCAAATTGACATTGAACTGACGTATCTTGTGTATAATCTGCTGGCGCATGCGATGATCCGACTTGGCCATCTCCTCCAAATGCTTATCGCGACACTGGACACTCTCCCTGTATATGTTTTCAGCTTGGCGACGCGCCTCCTCTGCCTGTTTGCGTTCCATAACCTGCTGATCCAGCCAGGCGCGCTGTTGCTCTCGCTGCCTAATCTTGCGATCGTTCTTGTGCAAGTCCTCACCGTAAAAGATCTGTGCACTGGATACGCCCAGATAATGATCGACATCGGCAACGCGTGCCGGCTTTGCTTTCTTCAGAAAGTTGGGATCATTGAGATCGAATTCGCGTCGCTGATCCATGCGCTGATAGCGACAGCGATAATAATTCAAATCCGAATCAACAATGCGTTTCTCCTTCTCCAGTTCCTTTTCCTTGGCTGTGATGAGACGCTTTTGTAGCTGCTCCTGCTCCTCATAACGCTTATCGCATTCCAGCTGTGTACTTTGCTGCTTCTTCTTCTCCAATATCTGACGCTCCAAGGTGTCCAAATCGAGCTGCAGTGAGAGAAGTGTAATACGCATTCAGAGGAAGCTTTTAATACTCACCCCAAATAGTCGCTGTCTGGCATTGAAGATACGTTTCTTGCGCTCCTCCTCGTATTGTTCTCGCTTTTGCAGCTTGACCGCCTCGCTGAGGTCATCCTTGGTACACAAGGAGATTTGTAGAGCCATCTTTTTACTTTTTACTGATTTGGTATACAATTTACTCCTACAATCAGTTTGTTATATATAGTGTGAAAGTATTTTGCTTTCTGTTGAGTTCAAACCGGATTTTTTTTTTTGAGTTTGTTTGGCTCGGTTGCCGGGTTGGTTTGGGTTTTTGTTAATTGTTATTTGTTTGTTCGTTCGTAGCTTGGTTTCTCGTTTATGTTTTGTTTTTTTCTGTAGCATAACAACAACAACCCCATTTGAAAGACAACAAGTTGACCAGGTGTCCAGATGATGAAATTATATGCTCTCAATACCTTAAACTTTTTTTGCTTTTTCGCTAACAAATCTGTGTTTTAATCATAAAAACTACATTTTTATTCGAAATCTGTATCAAATATCAAGCTCCAGGGAAAACGTTATGTACATTTCCCGCCCTCTAACAGGCGCTGGCGTTTTTGTTGGCGTGTCCAATAATCGTTAAACTGCCCATTAAATAAACACCTAATGTACAGCATGTTCGTCGTATTGCCAACGTTTTGTCCAACGAAAGAAAAGATTTGTGTGCCGGGCGTGGCGCGCACCTCTTGTGTATTTGAATGTGGCTCACGTACAACGAAATAACCAATAAACAAATAAAAATTGGTAAATTCGATTGCGCGTACCATACGAGAGGAGAGGAAACAAGGGGAAAAAAGTTCGCACAAGTTTTGTCGTTCCCAAGTGTAGTCAAAAGTAATTTGAAGTATTAGTTTTCAACTTGAAATCAAATATGTTTGCATAGCGATGCCAAAAAGGTGTTAAGTTAAATATGTGTGTAATTGGATAGGTAAACTAGTAGAGACAAAGTACGAACTAACAATTTAATTAACATTATTTGAATGTTTTGTTTATCCTTGCAGAAGAAGCATCGCCCAAAGCCGCAGTATATGTTGCGACAGAAGGACATCAATCATTCGATGCGCACCATTCTGGTTGATTGGCTTGTTGAGGTTGCCGAGGAGTATAAACTGGATACAGAGACTCTATACTTGTCTGTCTCATATTTGGATCGTTTCCTCAGCCAGATGTCGGTGAAGCGCTGCAAGCTGCAACTAGTTGGCACTACTGCCATGTACATTGCCTCGTAAGTAGCACGGAAAGTGTGTGATTGATTGATTGTAGAGGCTCCTCGCACTTAGCTAATCAACTTATAATGAAACTTACTGTATTCTTACCTTATTTAAATGTATTCTGTATTAACTTTTACAGCAAATATGAGGAGATCTATCCACCAGATGTTGGAGAGTTTGTCTTTCTCACCGATGACAGCTACACAAAGGCACAAGTGTTGCGCATGGAGCATATTGTACTGAAAACTCTTTCGTTCAACTTGTGTACACCAACACCCTATGTGTTCATCAATACCTATGCTGTGCTGTGCGATATGCCCGAAAAGCTAAAGTGTATGACTTTGGTAAGCGTAGCTTTGTTGCAGCTATACCTTTTGATTATAACATATTCATTTTTGCAGTATATTTGTGAGCTGTCATTGCTGGAGGGTGAATCGTATACGCAATGTTTGCCATCACTTATTTCGGCTGCTTCACTTGCATTCTCGCGCCATCTGTTGGGCATGCCAATGTGGACGGCACAGTTGGAGGAGATAACCCAATACTCACTGGAACAATTGAAGAGAATCGTCTTGATGCTGTGCAAGACGCACAGTACAGCCAAAACCCTAAACACACAGGCCATACGGGAAAAGTACAATAGGGACAAGTAAGCATACAAATTTTGTAACAAGTCATCGGTGTTTAATTAATATGTTAATCCCATTTTAGATACCAGAAAGTTGCCACAATGGCTTCCATTGAGCTGAGCGAATCGGATATGGAAAAGATTGTTAATGAACACAATGCGGCCAGTCAATTGAAATCTGAAGAGAGTTTGTTTTATAAGTTTTAAGTGTTTTTTCTTTTACATCATCAAATTGTATTGTAGTTTAGCGTTTCCAATGTACACCTTCTTTTTAGTAATCTTATTCGTTGTATATGTAAGTACGATCAGTTAAGACACTACTGCCAGCTGTCGTAGGCGCACGCATAATGCAAGGATATTGCACTGGACATTTAATATTTGATGACTGGCCCATATATGAGATGAGCAACTCCGATTTAAGTCCAGGACAAGAGCTTGTCACGCAAAGCGTGCGCAACAGCATAAATGATTTTAGAGAGCAATCAGATTTGAATTAAAAAACTAAAAAACATTGGCTGCATTTTGCACATGTTAACATTTTTTTTATTGCTATGCTCTCGTATAACCTTTTAATAACTTACACATATTTATCAATCTATATATTCAGTAGTAATGTATGTTAACAATATGCCTCACATATTTGTAACTCCCTTTTGGCCGAATTTAAAAAAAAAGAAAAACAACATAACATAAAATATTTATGCTACACAAATAAAATAGGCTACAAATGTTCTGTGAACCCCCGAAAAAAAAAAGAAAACAAATATATAAATGTAACATTTTATTTCAAACATAAATTATATGCATATATATTTTACTCACAAACTTAAAAACTGTTCAGGTTTTTTATTCTTTTATATGTTATCTATAAACATTTACACGTAATGACGCTTACTACACATTTAGTTCAACATTTTTTAAATATGTTTATGTAATAAGCCAAGATCAAATATATATATAAAGCGATGAATATATGTAATTTACCGTTTAGCATTGACAGTTTTTACATTTAAAAACATTTGTACTTTGAATTTCGCTGACCATAAATAAAACTCAATTCAAAAAGAGGCAAAAACCAAGGAATTTCATTCAAAACAAGCCCAACAAGAAAACATAGAATAGAACATGACATATTAATTAAACATTACTTTTAATATATTATAGCATTTATTTGTAGAAAACAAATAACAAAACATTTATACAACTTTTGGGTTTCAGCAAATTCAAATCACTTCATGTTTGTATGCATAACAAATTTAGGTATTAAACGCCTGAAATTAACATACTCGTGCTGAATGAAATTGAAAGTGTTTACGATTAAACCATAGAGAATTGAATGAAATATAAATGTATTGCGAATAAAATAAATCATAGTATTGCTTTCTTCATTAATGTAACAGTTGTTTATTCAAGAAATGCAAAAATAAAACAATGTGCTGAGATGATTTGATCCTAATTCATACAGAAACATAATAATATCTGTAGTGTCCATCCGGTGAGGAGTATTTATGGTTTATGTGTCTTGGTTCAAATGCAAAACTCTTGAGCATAGAAATGCAATTTATGTCCTCCAATCAATGTGTGTGTGTGTCCCATGTTCTAGTACGCAAATCGTGTGTCCGGATGATAGCCCAGCTTATCTAATGCGGGATTACAAGCAAAATTGATCATGGGCGGTGGTCCACAAAGCAAAACAATCGTATCATCGTTGGCCGGCAACAGATGTGATCCAATCATGTCCTCATTAATAAATCCAACGCTATATGCCCAACCTAGTGCAGGATAAGAAAAATAATTTTTATTAGTTTCAATACTCACAAACCTTTTTCTTTTTTAAGTTCTGTAACCTGTTTTCCCTTGCATTTTTGTGATATGAAATCAAAATTCTTATTGTTGTGCGTTTCACGCAATTAATATTTAGAGTTAATACGGATGTTCAATAGCTAAAACGTTGCTCGGAACGATGTCCCAGACGTTCGAGACCCGGTATACATGTATAGTTGACCATTGGCGGCGGGCCGCACAATAGATTCAATGTGTCTGGATTGGGTGGATATAGCTGTTGGCGCATCATTTCATCATTAATGTGGCCCGTATTGTAGGACCAGGCTATGAAACGTGCGTGCGCCGTTCGGGGCATCCGTTGTTGGAGAGCAGCATGTGGCGAGGAGCAAGATACAAGAGACTCAACATAATAGATGGCTTTTTTTTATGCGTGATTCACATGCATGTGCTAATCTTTCTCTACATATATGATCCCTATATGCCTATACAATGAATATGCTATGCCAAGCTATTGGCAGCTGCAGCTCACCTTCGGCCGCCTTGTCCACAGTGTACCAGACTTTAAACTGATCCGGATGCTTCTTAGCCAGCTCATCCAGCTCTTCGCGCAACAAAATATCCTTTTCGCTCTAAAAAAAACAAGAGGCATTAGTTGGGTTTTAATAGTTATGTAAAAAAAAACTCACCTGATTGGCAAAGAGCAAAGCCAGTTGTGTGTTATCCTTGTCGCTGCGCTTGAGCACTTCGCGCACCAGTTGCAACATGGGTGTGATGCCCGTGCCACCGGCAATCATGTTGACACGCTTGGCGCTCACATTCTTGGGCGGATCCTTGCGCAGTTTCTTAATGGAGAAGGTGCCATTGCCCAAATACTGTAGACGACCCGAGGGTCCACGGAACGATATCTTATCGCCCAGCTCCATTTGCTCCAAATGCTGTGTCATCTTGCCGCCCGCAGGGAACTTGGGATGTGTGTCCTTAAAGTATACCTTCACAACCAAATCCACATAGCCAACATCCTCATCCGACGATATTGGCGTATATGGTCGTATCACCAGCTCATTATCGATCGTCGCTATCAGATGTATGTGCTGGCCCACAGGCAGACCCAGTATATGCTGCTTGGATGGCAGGCCAAAACGGAAACGTCTTGTATCATGGCTAAGCACTTCCTTCTCAATCAATGGCAGCTGGTACTTATCGTTGGCATCGACCAGGGTCCGCAGACGCGCCGTACGATTGGGCTCCCGTTTGGGTTTTGTGGACTTCTTGTTGATCAAATAGTGAACGATCAAGGCTCCAGCGACGACAGCAACAACGCCCACAGCAATGGGAACAATCTGCAACAAAGTGAAGTAATACGAATTAAAGGTCGAAACTAAATGTTTGTTTATCTAATCAGTTTACTAATTATACGTTTTTCTATTTTTGTATACATTTCCCAGACTAAATCGCATATATTAGTAAACAATTTCATTACGTGTTTTTTTTCATTATTTAATTTCTAATGACTTTGCTGATTAAAGGTCAAAACTGAGCTCAATTTGTAGAATCTGATGTTTCTCCTTTTGCAACAACTTTTTGTCAAGCACTTTTGAAACTTGAGACTGCATTTAAGCTTTGGTTTCGCTTTTGCGGCTTTTTGTAAACTTTTTGACTTTGCCGCGAAACCAAACAAAAAATTTGAGGTTATTTAAGCCACTAACTGACACCAAAAACGGTTGCGAGACCGTGACCTTGAAACCTTAGTCCACTTCAGTCTAGTGTTTTGCTTGATAGCCAAACGTTTAATAATGCACAGCCACCCAAGCAACACGCTACGTTAGATATTAATTATGTATGACGTCACCGACGAGCCATAGATAAACAGAGAGCGCATACCAGCTGGGCAACAGAAAAAGAGAGTGCGCTAATATTCCAGTGCGTGGCAGCCACGCTCTCAATAAAAAAATTTGCGATAAACTTACATCAAAATCAGTCATTTTTCACACACAATTGATGAATACTTTATATATATATAATGCACTTGCTATTACAAATATTCAATTATTCAACTTGACCGATTCTGTTTAGCATAAATATCAAACGTTTGATCAACCGCTTGCTGGAGCGCACAATTTCCAATTGAAATGAAGTCAAAGCAGTAAAGTCAATACGAGGGCCGGTGTCGAGCAAAACGCGCGCGTAGGCATACAGTGCTTACGAAAAGTTAACTGACTAAAGTAACAAAACTCTAATGATAGTTCAACTAGATTTGCAATTTGCAGTAGTTTCCATAAAATTCAACAGGCTTTTTCATGCACAGATATATAATTGTATAATATATATTTATTAAGATGTGCGTGTTTAAAACCGGTGAATATTATTTTTTGAGTACTGTAAAACGTACGCTCGTAGCCTTTTCGTAACGATGATAAGCAAAAAGTTGGCAATGCCATAGCGTAAAGAGAGAGAGACAGAGAGAATAAAATCACAGTCAAAAATTTACTGAGTAAAATAAATGTGGCAAATTCAACGAGTAGACAAGTTTTAAGAGTTCGTAATTTTTAAATCAAGAGCAAGTTTATTGCGTGAACAGCTGATACGTTTTGTAAATGCCGATTCGTGACGTTGTGCCGTAATCAAACGTTACGTTTATAAATATGTATGTTAAGCGCGTTTCAGCTGTTTATAACTTATTCTTCAATAACAAGATGTTTGAAAATGTTTAACATAGCAATATTCAGCAGCCAAATAATAATGTTATCTTGTTGCCAACTAGAATAGATGTTTTAGCAGCATCTTAATAATCTTGATGACATCATTGAACAATGTGTTCACAATAACAAATACTGTATGATGCGAGTTATATTTATGTACATTTGTAGTATATCCGTATAGTCTTTTGCATTCTTTTGTGGGAGATGCCAACTGGCAAGCAGACACATATGCATACATACGCACATGTACATACATATTGGATATTTTTAAGAATTATGAAATACCTAACTAAAATGTGATTTGTGTGTGAGATGAGTATTCCGACAGTAAGCAGTAGTAAGGGGGGCAGGTGAACATCGAATTATGCAAAAGCTGCGCTGCACAACTTGTTTCGTAACTTACGTTGCTCTCAATTAGACGCGCCATGTTCGAAGTGTGATTCTGGAGTTAGTGGACACCCCGGTCTTGGTTGTCTGTTGGAAAATCAATGAATGCACTTTTGGATAAATTATATAATTCATTTTTATGCAGCTTTGGAACATCTCTACTCACTGGCGGTGGCGCACACGAACTACAGAAGTTTTATTTAAAAAAAAAAAGCGCAACGCAGGCCCAACGCCGAATGCGAGCGTGGTGATAGTGAAAGCAATTGTTTTGTTTGGCCACGAAATGCTTGCTCTCTTTCTCTTGTGCTTAAATCGGGTAATGCACTCTTTTGGTTGCTCTTTGTTATGCTTGTTGCAGCTATAATCTGAAACACACGCACATTAATACAAGTGTATTTTAAATAAATGGTTGGGTTTACTTCTGTTTAAGCTGTTTAATATAAGCTTTTAAAATGATTTAATTGCTACACAGCTAAATAAAACAACTGCTTTTGTTGCCAAACTTGTTTATTTTTGTGCAAAACTTTGGTGCTGCCACTTGTAACATATGTATGACCTATCGAGTAAGTCAGCGATAGGCAAGGTAAAGGCAACTCTAACGAAAAAAATCGATAGTATACACGTACATTGCACAGCTCTATTCTTTCTTTCGTAAACGCACGTCGTAAGGTGTAGACATGGCGTAAGTAATCTGCGTGAAATTAATCTTTAAAAATAAAACACATCTTGAATATTTAAAAGAATTTGAAGCACAATAATTATACTTTCAATACTGCATTACAAGTTCTTTACGATATTGCTTGAATTTAGCAATCAGAAACCAGCTTTTTGGACAATCATCAATGACCACATCAGTTTGGAAATGATTGCAAAATTAAACATAAATTTTGTGCTAAATATGTGACTATTCATGCAAGTTGCAAACATTTTCACAATGCTTAAACATTACCAAAACGCTTCTACACATGGATTTGCCATTTATATTTGATTTTTTTGTATTACAGATCGAAAGTGTCTCGTGACACGCTCCTTGAGGGCGTCAGTGGACTCCTCGAGAGCTCCCTGAAGAAGAAGCGCAACTTCTTGGAAACGGTCGAATTGCAAATCGGCCTGAAGAACTACGATCCCCAAAAGGATAAGCGTTTCTCTGGAACTGTCAAGTACGTTGGCTAAAATACCTACACTGCTAACCGCGTGCTCCTCGTAATGAGAATCGCCGGCTTCAGTGTTAGGTAGTCGAATAGTGTGTGTCGCATACAATTCGGCGGACCTGCACTCAGGGTCTTAAAATCAAAATGAGTAGGTAACAGCAATGCTACCGATCCCCTTTATTTCAATATAACATTTATAACAAACGCCTGCTCCTACGCGAGCTGTGTAAGTTTTGCCTTGACGAAAATAATTGACACCCTTCTTTCGATGGAGTTTTCGTGTCTGAATAAAACTAATTATTGCGTTATTGTGTTTCTTGCAGGTTGAAGCACATCCCACGTCCCAAGATGAAGGTGTGCATTCTGGGCGATCAGCAGCATTGCGATGAAGCCAAGGCCAACGGTGTTGAGTTCATGGATGCTGAGGCACTCAAGAAGCTGAACAAGAACAAGAAGCTGGTGAAGAAACTGGCCAAGTCCTATGATGCTTTCCTTGCCTCCGAATCGCTGATCAAGCAGATTCCCCGTCTGTTGGGTCCCGGTTTGAACAAGGCTGGCAAGTTCCCTGGTCTTCTGTCCCACCAGGAGTCGATGATGGGCAAAATTGAGGAGGTCAAGTCCACCATCAAGTTCCAGATGAAGAAGGTATTGTGCCTGTCTGTTGCCGTTGGACACGTTGGCATGAAGCAGGACGAACTCTCCCAGAACGTCAGCTTGTCAATCAATTTCTTGGTTTCCCTGCTGAAGAAGAACTGGCAGAATGTGCGCTCCCTGCACATCAAGTCCTCAATGGGACCACCCCAGCGTCTGTACTAAATTATGGTACTCGTTTCGCTAATTGACTCCCTTTTATAATTTTACAAAATAAACTCGGAAATCTTTGAGTGAATAAGTAACATAAATGTTTTTATTAAAAAAAACTCTATTCATATCTCTGTTGAGCTGATTGTTCTGGCCAGAAAATCACGTATATCCATGGCTCGCTCAACGTCTGCGCTTTGATCCACTCGTGTTTCCATTGGTGGTGCCCGAAACCTTGACACATCCACAGAGTTGCCCCATTCCAGCATATGAGGTTCGCTCAGTTCCTCCAGCAGATTGTGCAGAACCGTGGCCGCTGTTATAATACATGATGCAGTCTGAAAGCTTATGTCCAGTGGTTGGTTAAGGAAACGCCAACGTGACATTAGGCGATGCAGGGCGCAATCGCTTAGCTCCTGCAGATGATCGGCCACCTCATTGAAGTCGTACTCATGCGGCGCCACCGGCTGCGGATAGCGTTGCAGCAGCCATGGACGCAAAGGATAGTTTTGTTTAGCTGGGGCCAGCACAAAAGCAGGCACAATGCGCTTGTTGATGCAACGTGGTGGCAGCAGCGCCAGTGGATTGGGTGTCTGGGAAAACAAAGGCGACAGCGAACGTCCATTACAATTGCCCAATTGTAGCTCACGGAAAAGCATGCGATCATCTAGGAGGAACTCCATGCGTAGGGACGGTTCAACGCCATCAGTTGGTTTGGTTTTGCCGCGTAGCGGAATGCAGCAGACGCCCAAGATGCCAACGAGCGCTGCGGGCATGTTGACTTCGTTTTGGAAGCCTGCAACAACACTCGCACAATCTGCCTCAGTTTGTGGCAGCAATCTTAGAGCCTTGCCCAGGCTAGACATCACAGCGTTGCAGAACACCTTTAGGCACTTGATGGTGAGGCCACGCGGCAGGGCAAACTTTTGTGATATGATTGAAATGCGCTCGCCACTGGCCAGGAAGTATAGGGCCAGACCCATGCATTTATCGGGCGAGATTCGGCCAAAGCCAGGAGCAGACAGATCGGGAGCACGGCGTAGCGTGGGCGATAGTTGGTTGCACAGTGAGCGGAATGTGCTGCGCGTTACGTGGAAGCTGTCGAGGAACTTGGCATTGCTATACAGTGGCACTTTGTGCTCCCAAAACAATAACATTTGTGCATTTGGGCCAAGTTCCGTTGAGGACTGAGGCGTCACTGGGTTATCGTTTGTTTGGCTGTCCTCTGCACTCTGGAGCTGGGCATGCTTCATGCGGAGCATGACAAACATTTTCATGTATTTGGACTGCATTTCAATCATTTGTTGCATGAAAAACGTGCGCATACGTTTAAGATGTCTCTGCATGCGTTGCTGGCGACGCCTTCGGTTTGTTATCACAGTTTGTTGCAGGTGCTGCACATGCTGTGTTATTAGCATGGCTATTTTTTGCTTGCGCTGCTGCAAGGCGCTTCCTTTGCATTTCAAATTGCTGTCTGTTAGCTTGGATAATACATTGTTTAAATCGTTGTTTATCAAATTAAGTTCTTCGTCCATTTTCAACGTTTCAGTGTGACTGTACGCTGATAGCGAACAATAATCGAAAATGACCATAAAAAATACTACTTTTTATTAATGCAGCCCTGAATTATTTACGAGGAAAACAAAATTGGATCAACTTTGTGGTGTTAAAAGAAATACTTAATAAAAAATATCACATTCATAAAGATTGCATTTGTTGAAAAAATATCCTAAACTTTTGTTAAATGTGTAGAAAATTTAAATCGTCTTAAGATTTGCCTATCGATCAATCGACCGATTGTTATTATCGGTGGCAGCAATTTAATAAATCGGCAACATGTTTTGTTGAAGCCGGCTGTGTCACATTTTTAATAAATATGGACACACCAAGTGGCATAAATGATTTTCGAAATGGAGTTGCACAAAGAAATGCATCGACACCCAGTCATGCCACATTATCATCATTGCAGAAAGCCCTCATTGAGTTCGCAACAGTATCATCCCGACTGCTTTTCATACAGGATCCCTCCGTGTTTACCAATTTTCACCACAGCGACGAATCCCTTAACAATTATTCAACATTGGAACTAAGTGACAACATGTTAAACAATATTTTGCCAAACGTCCATTTGTACCAGCTGCCAGAATTAGCTAGGAAACGCCTCAGACTGTTGGATTTCAATCCGTGCTTTCGAAAAACTCCACATGGTTATGAATACACCCCACAAAGCCTGGAAACAAATTTTGTACTGGAGCCAACAATTCATTACAGTCTGCCCAAAGAATTGCCGAAACTATTGGTGAGTTCCGAGTTCTTTTAAACGTTTACAGTTCTAACTCTTGTGTTTTGCAGTCGTCACAGGGACATTGCGCAAAAAGTGATGTCGATTCTCACACAATGCTCTTGGACCAATATGAAGTAACACGTGATGGACCCAAATTTGAACTTAGCTATGAGATTGGTGCATTTCTGTCGGCTATTCTTTCTACCGATTTGGAGCTGTCGTCAGGCCGACTGCTTAATCGCGAGAAAATTCAAATACGCTTACGACGCGCGAAAAATAATTTTGAGGCATCGGGCAATATGTTACCCTATCGCAGTAATATCGAATTATTAACAAACAGCATTTCTACGTTTGAGAAACTCAGAAAGAAGCTGTGCAGCACTTTGGTAAATTAAGATTGTTTATCTTTTAATGTGTGTAAAAGAGACAAACTTTTTAACATTGTTATTTTTGTTGTATAACAGTTGAACTCCTAGTATAACATCCCATCCAAAGTTCCTCAGCTCCTAGATTGCTTTATGTTATTGGCGTTAAAGTGTAATTTTATAATATTTATTATATGTACGTTTATAGGTAGTCTCTAAACGTCTTTATTACACATCTTTTAAAAAAAAGCAACAACAAACATCTTTGTTTTTGTACCAGAATCAATCTACGATCTTGGCAATGGGGCAACAGGTAAGCAGCAGGTAGCCGAATTTCAAACTCGGAGAGCACTCGTCAGATCGCCTCTCTTTTAATGCGCGAGCGCTCTTTGGAGTAACTCTGGGTGCACACTCTCCCAGCTAGTCCGGCAGCTTCACTTCGATTTTGGTTTTGGCATTTCAGTCGCAAACTACGTGTAACCAAAGATAGACAGGCGGGTCCGTTGCTGCTTCGGAGTTCGCTTTTCGTTTCGGTCTCAAACAAAAGTAATAAAGCCAACAGGCGTTGTTGGGTGACGGGCGACGGGCAGCGAAAAAGAAAGAGCGAGAGAAAGAAAAAGAGATCGGACGCGGGGGGGAAACGCGAAAGTGCGGAGTGTGGCTCGTAATGTCTGCCAAAGCGTAACGAAAATTTTCAAGACAACAACAACATACACAAAGTATCATTAATGGCATTTTCTGTTTCAAGTTTGTGTGTGTTTGTGTGTGAAAAGTGCATAAAAGTAGCCGAACTTCATATGTAAAAGGTATTATTAAAATACATTGCAAAAAGTATGTGTGTGTGTGTGCGCCCCTTGAAAGCAAATAATACACAAGAAAAGTGGTCAAAAAAGTGTATGCGAAAATTGTATACTTAAAAATATGTTAAATTACCATTTTGCTCACCTGCACTTTTATAGCGGTGTGTGAGTGTGTACCTGTACGGTATTTGTGTGTAGAGGTGTGTGACTGCGTCGGGAGTATCTGTGTGTTTGTGTGCGTGTGTATTGTTGCATAGTTGTAAACCAGTTGCCAATTGCAACGTGTTTTCTGTGTTTTTTCCAAAGAGATGATCATAAAAATATTAATAGTAAGGAAAAACAAGCTGTGAAACGTACATACTATATACAAAGTTTACAATCACAAAAAAAAGAGATAAAAACTACACAAGAAACATTATTTGTGCTGCTTTGTTGGCCAATTCGTGATATCTGACCAATAATCAAAACACGTTCATAACGCGTGTTTAAAAAACAAACGAAAAACAAAAAACTGCAAAAATTCCTATGTCAAGAGATATAACTGCTTTTTTTTTTTGGGGCTTTGGCTATTTTTGGCTAATAAAGCAATTTGATATCGTAAATAAGTATGAGAGGCCGAACAATGAGATCATTAAAAACTGCTCTCACTGAGCAAAAACAAAAAAAAAAGACAGAGAGAGAGAATGGTTAAGCCGTGCTCTGTTGGAGCGTAAAAGGCCAGCCCAAATGTTGTTGTTGTTGTCCAAAATAATAACAGCAATAAAATACGTTTACAATACAAAAATATTGCACTGTGTCAACGAAAATAAATAATAAAGCAGAGCAATACATACATATGTTTGTCTGTATACATACGAATATCGTATAGGTATAGTTATATCGTATATGGGGCCCTTAGTACATGTGGAGGTGTAAAAGCAAAAAGCGCGCGTCATTTTTTATTTTCGCAACAAACAAAAAACAAGAAAAAACACAAAGGGAACCCAAGCTGAGTGAGAAGAATGAGTTCTGCTTAAATATAAAATGCAAATGATTAAAGGCGTTGTGGTTCCACGAAAGATTCAACCAAACAAGGCAACTAATTTATGTATTTTAAGAACGTTAATATATAAACATTTCAAGTTGCGGCTAGTACTCACAATTCCGATCTCTCTTTGCTCTTTAAACGTCTGCCTTTAAAAAAAGGTTCAGTTTTAGTTTTCAAGGCAATCAAGGTTGATGTTGGCATGTTTGGGGGGCGCACAAAAAGGCTTGCCCTTAATGATCATGCAACTGAATGTTTGAATAAAAAAATGAGTGCTAATGCATAATAACGTAAGCTCCAATCAGGAAACAGATCACAAAACAAGTTTAAAGTTAAAACTAACTGAAGATTCATAGTTCATGTCAATCAAACCATCAAACTGCTCTTAAACTCTTCTGTTCTCAAACTTACGATATTCACTCGTTTGCGCACTCGCTCTGCCAAAGATCCGCTTACGCTCTTCGTAGCAACAACAACACGCAACACCTGATTTGCAAAACGTTCTCTCACCCTCACACGATATTCTCTCTCGTTAAAACCGAAGTTCATACCTGTTGTTTCTCTTTTGTTTTGCTCATGCGATTGTCTGCACAAACATTTTTCGCATTCTTTCACATATCCAATGAAGCTATTCAGTTAAACATACCAATGAACCAATAGTAACTGCCAGAAAAACACGACAAGACTAGCAACAAAACAAGAAACTTTCATTAGTGTTGTGTGTGTGTTTTGTCAAACAATTCGGCAAGCCCCGCTATCTTTTGAAAAAAAAAACTGCGTTTCGTACCGTACGACAATCCATACGATTACGAGTTGTAAAAAAGAAATCCATCATTTGTTGCTTGACTGACAAGCGGTTGCCCCCGTTGACGCGTGATCGCTGTTTTACAGTGGTTAAAGTGTATACAAAAACTTGACATTGCTGATCTTTATTTAAAACTTTAATGGGTCAGAGAAAAGTTTCCAACTACTCACAATGCCAACATATTTATTTTTGTCAATGCAGTCTTGTTACTTTTCCGCGTAAAGTTTATCTACTCAGTCCCACTGTACGCAGTAGCTGCTACTGTTGCTGCTGTAGCTTTCTGTCGCCTAATATCGTAAATCAGCTGCTCAGCACGTTTAGCTGTGCTTGACGGCGGCTCAGCAGTTCAGCCGCTGCGCTTTTAGTTGTTATTGTCGGGCGCTTAGAGTCGCTTGGGTCTGCAAAACCGTCGTGCTATGGGGCGTTCGGGGCATTTCGGGTGTCTAATAGACTATGGGCAATAAACGATCTTTGACGGTGCCGGGCAATGCGAGTGCGTTTTATTGGCGTCGCGCACTTTCCTTTGACTCTGTATGTGTGTGTTAAAGTGTGTTAAGGTGTGTGTGTTTGTGTTATAGAAAACGCGTTAACTGTGCAAGTTTTTTGTTTTTGTTTTTTTTTTTTTTTAAATGCTTTTCACTGCTTTTACCAATGTCTCGATATTCGTCGCTTTCTTACAGCCTAGCTTCACAAAAGAAAACTTGAAATTTCGTGCGTAGCATCCATTGAAACGAATCCATTGCAAGTTTTATTTTTTACAACATCCGCTTTGGCAGCAGCAGTAGACAGTTGCACAATTCCACAAAACAAACAAAGATATATATGTATAACTGTGTATTGTCGTTAGATGCCAAGTCAAAATGCGCGTATCCAACAGATACCAGTCATCATCATCATCATCAGCAGCAACAGCAACAATTGCATCTTACCAAAGTCTAAGCACGCACATTGAAGCACAAATTGCAGCAGCTGGCCTTAGTCTTTATGTATAATGAGTCAAAATGTGGCCGATAGTCTGGTGAGTACTTATTTTAATTATATATTAAAGTATAAATTATCTTTGGAAATTCCTTAAGAGTTTTAAGTTAGAAAGTAAGTTTAAACTCCGCCCAGAGTTTCACGTGCGACCCACTTGAACTGTTAATTACTTGAACTAATATTTAAGCAAAAGTCTGTGAGTGCTTTAAATAGCAACTAAATATTTTTTTTTTTTTAAAGCTTGTATGTT
Organism: Scaptomyza pallida; assembly: GCA_018152965.1. Lineage (NCBI taxonomy): Eukaryota > Metazoa > Arthropoda > Insecta > Diptera > Drosophilidae > Scaptomyza > Scaptomyza pallida. Next base: position 81,343 of record JAECXP010000107.1, read on the forward strand.
GTATCAATTCTCAACTAAAGCGTCATCTATCGAATTCAACAATTGATTATAAAATGTTTAGTTAAATTTTTAATTTGTTTTTATTATAGGAAAATTTTGCCTGACAGTGGAAAAAAAAGGGAATATATTTGATATTAAAAATTTGCAATTTTTTTACTATTTTACATTTGATTGCATTGTTTTGCTGCCTTGTGCTTTTTGTCATTGCATCGCTAATTGATCAATTGACTTGTGTGGCGGTCCCATTTTACCATTTTATCATTTTACCTAACGAATAATAAAAAACAAATCGTTTGATTGGCGCTTACGTAAATTAAAGGTTATTAATATTTTTGACTAACTCTCTCTTTTTTTCGTATGGAAGACAACATTTACATAATTATATTATGAAGCTTCCCATATGCAGTTTGAGTAAACGATACGTGAAAAAATGTTTGAATTTGTTATCACATAAATCAAATTTTAAGACCCATTAATATTGTTGGTATAATACCAAAATATTTGTATTGTTTTTTTTTTTTTTTGAATGGTTTGGTTTTTGAATAGGATAGAGAGATAAGGTAAAGTTGTAAAATTTCTCACACCTGATTTAAATAAAGTGCTTAAGTCAGCGACGTCAAATTTTTGTTAGAGAGCTTGGTTCCACTCTATGTTAATTTCATACTCTGCTAACGATGTGCACACACAAACACACCCGCCTAATGTACGTGTGTGTTAAGATGCGAAATGCTGAGCGCAAGCGCATGTTCTAGACAGAGAGCCATGCCGTCCATCAAAACATAAACAGAGCGTAATAGGAAATTACGAGTGGGTGTCAAAATTCCCACGACCCACGCAAATTACCTGAGCGAGAGAGAGCAAACATCGTGGAGGCAGACACTCGCTCGAACAACCCTCGTTCGTGTTGCTATTATCATGAGAGTGGGGCGGCGAGAGCGAGCAAACGAACGAGAATGAGAACTAAAAGCCGAGCGCTGTGTTCTGAGTGGCATTGTTGGGGCTGTCACGGATCTCGGGTCGACCTGGCCGTTGAGTGCGTTTTCAACAGTTGTTGGCAGCGGTTGTCCCGTCACCGTCTCGCCAGAGAACTTTCTTTCCCCGTGTATTCTGTGCCGTGTGTATGTTATACGACGGCAAAAATCCTCGTCGCCCCCACGAAACGTGAAATTTGTGTTGTATAAAAAAGTTTTTTCATTATTATATATATTGCTCAAAAAAATAAATGCATATAAAATCTGTGGCCATGATGAGTGTTCTTCACACATTTGTGTATGCAAAATATGCGTGCAAATAAATAAATAAATAAATCTGCCACACAGTGATAAAAAGTGACAAAGTGCAGTACATAATAAGTGCAAAGACAAGGCAATAGTTTAAGAAAGAAAAGCAAAAATAAGGAGACATTGTCTGTAAAAATTGAACGTAGTGCAACGAACCCAAAATCAACCAAACCCTCCGCTTTAACGGGGGTTGCATTCACACACCAGCGCACCCCACTCCTGCCTTCTTCCTGCCCACCAGCTGACTGCTTGGACTGACTCATCAGCATCATCTCAACAACAGCAGCAAGAAAGAGAAAGAGAAGCTGGCGCTGCTGCAGCAGCCGCTTGCGGTGCGTAGCCAACAACAACAAGAACAAGAACAAAAATCCCAAACTTAAGTTCAAAAGCTTCTCGTATTACCATTAAAGCGATAAAGGAGCAGCAAAATGTATTGATTTTGCTATCGTCTACAATAACATTCATCTATCTCTCTTATACTATACTACATCGCATCCATTACGAACTGCAAGCAAAAAACAATTGGTTCTCCGCGTGTAAATTACAACAAAACAAAAACGAACGAAAATCAAACCAAAACAATATCAACAACAAACCATCTCAACGGCATTTTTCCCAAGGAGCAAAAACAAAAGTCTAATCTCAAATGGTAAAAACGGCAAATAAAACAAAATCCAAACTGTCTGCGAAACCCCAAAACACATACACACACATACTCACACAAAAAGGCGCGCGCATAAAAACAGTGCGAAAGAGGAAAAGAAATAAAATGCAGCTTTTGATCAAAAGCCGACTTAACAATACTCTTGCAATAATCATTGTTTATGTAAAGTAAAAAAATGTTTGCATTGTTGCGGCATGTTGTAAGAACTTTTCCGACTCATATAGTAAATAATTGCAACTATTTCAAGCACATACATTATTTCAATATTTAACTAACTGCTAAAGAGTATTCATAAAAAAAAAAACAAACAATAAAACCACAAAGCTGTTGTTATTGTTGTTGCTGTGTGCCTAACCCACCGCAAAAATGCCAACAACAACAACAACAATGCCCAAGTGGAACCTACGCCAATTTTATGCGCACATACTCCTCACGTCTTTCCCCTCCATAAGCCCATCACCCAAAAACTGAGAATCTTGAGTGTTTTGTACTTGATTATAGTAAGTAAGGCATTTTGAGCAAAAGATTATTTATGTCTGTCGTTGTAAAAAACTGTCAATGGCAATTATGTATAAGTAAATGCACAAAACAACTTATAAACTCATAAACACACATATGAACAGACTTACATCCATTTCCATTCAGTTCGCATGGAAAATCAACAGAGAAAAAAAAAACCATTTCACTGTCAATCAATATTAAGTATTTACGCTTGAGAGAAACTTTTCAAGGAGAATCGAATTGTAAGCAAAAAACTACCTTATTGTCTTGTTGTGAAAATGAGGGGGCGTTAAAACGAACTTAAGACAAGGTTTCCCTAACTCAAAGTTAATATGTATGTGTGTATGCCAATGTTATATAAATAGAATTATGTGGAAAACATGTTGAATACTAAGGAGCTCTTGAGCACAAAACGGTAAAGAAAATACCTGGAATTGAGGTGGAATAATAGAAATTTAGTAGGAATAGCTTGAGAAGCTTCAGAGGATTTCAAGCAAATTTGTCCAATTAAATTAAAGCAGAATTAATATTAAAAAGTGCGCAGAATATACATAAAGACAGTCTTAAGTAGAATATAGTTGAAAAAAAAAAATGTATAAATTATGTGAAAAATATTTCAAAGCAAGAAAGTTAGATTGCTTTAAAGATATTAGTTAAGGAAAGTAACTTAATTACAAATAACTTAGTTCTCTTTGTAAATAATTTATTTCCAGAAGACTTTATTTCATACAAAAACTATTATATTTTCCATATAAGGAAGTTTTTGTTTGTCCCCTAGAGCTTCATTATATGGAAGTTGGACTGTATTATGCAAACAAATTGAAACTTGGGTATAATATAATGCACTCTTATAATGAATCGGGTGGCAGCAAGAATTTTTAAATTAGTAAACAGTTTTTACAAATTAAAAACACATTTTTCCTAGGCCAGAAACTGCTTGTTTAAAGCCTTTTATTAACCTTTGACACCTTGATATTGCTGTAGAATATATTTCTGAGAAAAACTAAGCGTAGATTAATTGAAGATTATGAACTATGCATTCATCTATTTATTACTCAAGAACAATGAATCGAAAAAAGTATAAGACTTATGCAATATACAAAATTTCCCATCTTAGATTTTCAGTTTTTTACCTAGAAATTGTATAAACTCGACATATCATTCCAATACACATTGAAAAGTATTATGAATTGCTTTAAATTTCATGTTTTCATTCATGATTCAACAAAAAAGAAATATTCGCACGCAAAATAAGCAAGCATGACTTGACTACAGATACTACAGATAACCTACTATATATACTACTATATACTATTATATATATATGTATGTGAATACTATAGATATCACAGGCTTCTCTCATTTCATTCATTGAGTTTGAGTCCAGAAAGATTTATCAACGAAAACTATAATAATAACAAAAATAATCAACATTTTCAAGCACTTGTAAGTTTTGCTTTCATTTTCTTCTCTTGTTAATGCTCAAATTGCAGCAAGCTTTAATTCCAGTTGATACACACAATACAATACAATACATACATATTTTTTATATCCGCTGTTTGTTGTGAGAGATGTATATGTGTATATATTATTTCTGCTGCACAACGGATGTGGTTTGATAATAGCCTCCACCATCAACAAATAGAGACAGCACTAGAAGGTGAGTCGGACAGAAAGAGAAAGGTAGACACAGTGGGATGTGGATAGCATTCGGGCACAGCTGAGTGCTCTGGGATGCATTCAGTTGTAACTGACGAAACGTACATATGTTTGTTTGTATGTTTGTTTATAGTCATTTAGTCAGTCAGTCAAACATGAGAGACATGCCAAGAGACACGCGAACGAGTGCAACTTATGCGCGATTTTACGTTTAGCTTTTAATTTAGCTTGTTTTTTGTTGTGTTTTTTCCCTGTGCCAAACTTGTGCCAGTGGCAGTTCAGTTGGGGTCGCATCCATTAGAGAAAGAAAGACAATCAAAACCCTCCTTTCTCGCATCGATTGTTTACTTTGATGTTGCGACTGGTCAGTCATTCCGTTGGTGTCCCCCATTCTCTGGCTGTGCTTTTCTATTTTTGCAATATATCGTTTGCATTTTGCGTCGCAGTCAAAGTCAATTAAGCCACATTGGCTAAAAAAACCATCCATCTATACACCCACACACACACATTTTGCCTTTAGCCATCACAAAGCTGCACAAAGGTCAAATCCCACACGTTTATTTATAGAACAGAAAGTTCTTGTGAAATGCCCCTCGTCATCATTATCATCTTCGTCTAAAGCAATTTTGTTATAATTTTACTTTATGTTTTTATAATTGCTTTCAAGTCTTGAGAACATTTTGTTGTTTTGTTGTCAATTGCCAAACATTATATAATGCCATATAAAGCATTCTGTTTCGAATTTTATAATTAGTCTTATTACGTTTTTTCTGATGAATCATTTTCGTAGCTCTCGTGTCTCCTGTTCCCCTTTCGTGTTTTGTGCTTTGAATGCAAATGACGCTAGGGTCAGTTACGAGTCATTCAGAGAGTTTTTGACGCCTACTCGATTTACATTACGCATACGCATATACTCTATATGCATTCACGACTTTGAGCTGAGTATAGCCGAGTACAATGTATGTGCATATTGATTAGGGGGTAAGGCAGATTCATATCTGTATTGTATATATAACGAGTATTTACATACATCTCTATAAAAATGTTTGCAATTCACCCTTGTATATATATTTGTATGATGAGTATAGAACGAGAACTGGAACAGAACTGGAACTGAATCTAGGTCTGGGTCTTGTTTTACTTTCGACTTTGAATGTGTTTGTTCATACTTCTTATTGCACATACATAATTGTAATTGATTACTAATTAATGCAATGAAATCATTATGCAAAGGCCATAAAGGTATATATTGCAATCTGTTTCAATATATTTTTGTCTGCCTGCGGCAACGGACTCAGTATGAAAATCATGCTATGGGACTATAAAATAAGTCCGGCTGCAGAAGATGTCCGCCTGCGGAAGCTGTCAGCAAGTAGAGCTTTCACTGTATTATCAATTATTCGTTAAACTTGCGTTTTAGAAGTTTTTTTTGATCTAAGTTTATTCGATTTTCCTATTGAAAAATGATTTTTTTAGCTTTGTCTCCAACTTCCTAGGTAAAAAGCTTAATTCAGTTTTACAAAAACGGTTTCTTTCCCCATTTTCAAAACGTTTTCCATTTTGTTGTCCGATTTCCGGTTCATTTTATTTGTGTGTTTTGGAAATATTTAAAATTTTCAAGTCGCTTTTAAATACTTTTTTTACTACCCAATTTTCTGTTGCCAAATTTAATAGACCAATACATTGTATGTGCCACATACATATAAATCATTTTGGGGCAGCCTCTGTGTCATGCAACGGAATGTGCTGGAACGTGTCTGATTAACTGGCAATTTATATGTATTTTATTTTATTTGATTATTGTGCACGATTTAATTTTGTTATGACTGTAAAAATGCTGTGGTTGAAGGCGTTTATTTCTGGTATTTGTGGGAATTATTATGCGATCCTGACAGAGATTTATTTACGCATTTTTATTACTCAGCTGCGGAAAATGGAGCACGACTCAAATGATGTTTTGGACACGCATTCGTTCAGCTTCTAAGAACTTCTTGCTGACCTGCTAATCTGTTAACTTGGCCAGCTTTAAGCTGCGACATACTCCATGCAAAAAAAATCAAGTTATTTGTAACGAGAGCAAAGACTTGTTGCAAAATCTGAATCTGAAATATGCTCTGTGTGTGGCCTCAATTTTTTATGATGTGAATTCGACATGAAATGGGCAGGTCCATAAAATTCAGGCAGCAATATACATTTGTGCATTTGTTTCAAGGCAAAATGCCATTCAAGTAGTGTAGAAAAATGGAGGAAAAACAAACATAAACGCATTTTCCATTAACGTTTGTCAAGTTTTGTGATTTCCTTACAGCAAAAGTTGACGAGAAATTGCAAAAAAGTTGCGTTTGTTAATCAAGCAGAATGTTTAATGCTCTATTTGAGTGAAGTTGCTTTTTTATGCTTAGCTTATAATATTAACAAAAGGATAATATAATTATAATTTTTTTTTTTATGATTTCTTGCATTAAAAGTAATTTGGCTTGTGGAAAGCTTAAAAAATTGTATATTAAACTTGCGATTAAGTTTTTTTGGTGTATTTTTCCAAGAAATATTAGAAAAATGTTTACTAATATTTATCAATTATAAAGAAAATCTTCAATTGGTTACTAACATTTATCAAATCTTTGGTTTAAATTGATTGAAAAAGTTTCTAAATATCATTGGCGATAATTTGATTAAATTTTAAAGCTAATTTTCACGTTTGCAGCATAACTGTAATTTATTTCAATCGATTTCATATCGTATCAAAATCAATTTCCTATTCCAACCATACCAAAAAAAGAAAGAAAACTCCATATATGAAACTTTTTCCGCCTCATTTTCGGTTGGGGTAACAAAACAAACGTGAAAATAATAATTGTAAAACATAAAAAAAAAACAATTCGCAACAACTTCCTGGAAAAGTTGCGTTGCACGTTTCAGGGGGGCTGGCTTATGCCAAATGTTTGTTATTTTTATGGCAAGCAACAACAACAAACAACAAATTGCTAAACAAAAGCGTTGTAATGCGGTTAACCGAATCATGTTGAAGCTGCTGCTGATTGCAGTTTGGGGGAAGCGAAAGCATTTAGCCAAATATAGAAAGGTGGCAAGCAGCGAGTGGCGTCTCGAGAGACGTTTCAAGTGGCAAAACCAAAAAACTGTTGATAGTTGTTGTTGTTATGACTATATCTGTCTCAAAACAGACAGCTGAACATGTTTGTATATATCTCTCTGTATGTGTGTGCGCGCGTGTGTGTGTCTAAATTTCAATTGTAGTCAAGGTCAGGGGCGGGCACGAGCGTTATGTACAAGCCCTAGGCATTGTTAGATTCGAAACTCAACTCGAAATATCTTTTTTTGAGTATTTTAAGTGTGTGTTTTTTTTGCGTATGTGAATGAACTCGTTTCACGGCAACGACGATGCTCCCTCCAATGCTCAATGCCAATCAATGAACCATAATCAAGTACAAAACATCGATTCTCTGTTTCACTCACTCCCTGTGACTCAGCCAAACCTAACTGAAATACAAATTTACAGAATTTCACAAGCCAAGCGAACTGTAATTGCCAGCACAAACATCATCATCATCATCAGCAGCAGCAGCCAACGCCAACTCTTATCAAGAGCCACACTTGCGCCTATCAATTGCAAGATTTGGCTGGCTTTAATCGTGCGCTGATGCCACCGTTGGACAATACCGATTTCAGTAGCGCCTGGCGATATGTCAACAACAATACAACAACAACACCATGCGGCTATCATCAGCAGCAGCAACATTGGGCCAAGGCGAAATCAACGCCACAACAACGGCCGTATCATCATCACACGTGTCCGCGCCAAAAGAAATCCGTAATGACCATCACGCCCACAACCACGCCCACCTCAACGATCTCGCGACAGCAGCAGCAACGACGTTCACGCTCCACATCCAACTCATCGAAACAGCGTCGCAATAGCTCATATCATTCCTATGATGATTTGGATGCATCCTCGGCCGTGGCCAATGCAGAACGCAAAGTTGTGGCTAGCCTCAAGTACTTGTGTGCTTGCACCGGAGCCACGCTGCGCAATTTGTCGAAGAAGACAAAAGATTTGCATGCCAAAAACTATACCTACACAAAGGTAAATTGCGGCCAAATGCATTCAGTACATACGTATATATGTGCTCGTAGTTTTCGATTTTTATTGCCATTGATTTTGTGTTTATTTGTTGTATATGTTTTTCGCTACTATTTGAGCTTTATTTTCGTATTTTTGCACAAATGCAAAGCGGCTTTGCCAACGTTTATCGATATAACGCAGATTGCCTATCGATGATGCGCTTTGTTGTTACACGATAGTTAACAGTGCTGTTAACCGTTTGTCGCAGCAGCTGTTATTATTTTGAAACCATAGTTTCTCTTGAGCTGTTAGTATTTTTGTTACTTTATCATCAATAATAATGCGTGCTGTATATTTTTTGACGTAAATAAAAAACTTAAATAAGCTAGTGCGTCATTAATTAAACAAAAAACAAGTGAAGCAAATGTACATTCAACAAAATATGTATATGCATATGTTTGTATTCGAGGCGTAGCAGTATTTAAACAAAAAACAAACACACACATATGCACAAACAAAACGCCAAATAAATAACAAATAAATTAAATAAATACACATGTACACAGACAAGCGGCTGCAAATTTCATGTGTGTTTTCTTTTTGGCAGCCGCTATACCAAAAAGTCAAACGACTTTAGCTGATCTTTAGCCATGAATTGATTACAACTTGCCAAACACAAACATATTCATTTATTCGGGAAGTACTAATCGTATTTAGGTACAAACATACATACATACGTGTAGATCAACCACCCGAAAAAAAACCACAACAACTAAGTACGCACCAATTAGACAGCAACAATTGCAATTTTGCGGTGTTTTTTTTTTCTTCGTGTAGTATTATTATTATTTAGCAGGAAGCAGACTCAAAGCCAGCGGTGTTTTTGCAGCTGTTGTTTTTTGTGTTTTCTTCGTCTTCGCTTTGTGTTTATGATATATTTTGAAATATATTTAAACTTGGCAATTTGCATAGCGCGTTTTTGTTTCTGTTTTTCTTTTTTGTGAAGTTTCAGCAACGCAATGAAAAACGTTTTACACAACACATAAAATTAACAAAAAAAATTAGGCTTACTAATTTATTGTAATTTTTTACATTCTTGAAGCTTTAAAAAAATTACAAGGTTTTCTATTTACAAAAAATCATAATAATAAAAAACTGTGATTGGAGCGTAGTCGAAGTTAAAATACGCTGTCAAAGTGTTTGTTTATTCCTTTTAGTTGGGAAAAAAATATTTGAAAATATTCGATCCTTATTATTTTGATATTACAAAGCTTAAACATATTCCCGTTGCCCGAAAAGAGTGTAAAAAAGGTTTAAATCTTAATCATAGTGTCTTATTTGTATTAAAAGTTTTGTTTGTACACGAAAATTACCTAACTTCGATATCTTCCGAGTTCCTAAACCGATTTTGATCAAATTTTTTGAAATTTTCATTATATAATTTAATTGTTTTAAACCTTAATATTGCAATTTTGAAATTCAAGTTTTGTTTGCTATAGATCACATGTGTTTATCGGAAACCAGAAGTGTTTTCGATAATTTAAAACAAACTTGCTCTGTTTATGGTATAGAAGAGCTTAAGTTTGAATCTAGTATCTCCAGCTCTTCTAGTCGTTCTGATCATACAGACGGACATGCTTATATCGACTCGGCTCTTGATCCTGATCAAGAATATATGTATATATGTACTTTATAGGATGAGAGATGCTTCCTTCTGTCCGTTACATACTTTTGCACAAAACCATTATACCCCTTTTTAGCCATTCAATGGGCTTAGGATATTAAAATACTAAATAACAATTCCAAACAGCTGCAAATCATGGAGCTTAAAAATTGCATAGCTCTTACAAACAAGCCCTAAATACCCTCTCTGTGAGTGTATACAAAATCATAAAACAAAATTGCGCCGACCACTTAACGCCCCGAAAAAATGTTTTACGAAATGTTTTGAGAAACAATTCACGATATTTTACGAAATGGGGTCACACTTTAGTGTTGGCCCGGCCAACAACAAACATTTGTTGTCTTACAGACGGATGTGTAATGAAAGCGCGCATGCGGGACAATTAATTGGCCTAACAACAACAAAATCGTGTAGTGTGTCCATTTGTCCACTACAACCACCCCGATCCAACGATCCACACACACACTATATCTAGTGTATTTATGTATTATTCCGATCTGTACATGTATGCTTCTGTTTTGCATATTTTTGGGGTCGCTGTGGAACTGACCCCAAAAATCAAGTAGTTGTTGTCAGCGGCTCTTTGAGCAAATCTTCTGAGGGGGGATTCTTGCTTTGTTATAATTTGTTTCCCTGCTTTACACTCAGCTACACACACGCACACATACACAATTATTGCGTGATTTTTTTTCTTCATGCTTATTCATTCAGTTCACGTTGAATGCCTGCTTTTTACGAATGAATTTTTTGTTGTTTTTTGTTTGTAACAATACATATGTTTATTTACATACATACACACACACTCACATGCTTGCACGTGTCGTTTTTACATCACTTTTTTTTGTGCTACACCCACACATAAGTTTTGTTTAAACAATAGGAATTTTGTTAGTTCGCTGAGTTTGTTGCATGTTTTTACCAATTAGAATTGTTATGTTGTTAATTGGGCGCAAATATCTCAAGTATTTCGTTTCGGATACGTTGATGAGTAAAGCTCATAAATATTTATGCACTCGCATACAAAACGAACATTTATCAATTGAGTTTGACCGTGTAATTGATGGACCGTGCGTTGCAAAGTGTGCATATCAAACCGTTCGTAATTTATTGTTTCATTTTTTTGAGCATTTTGTTGTTTGCACTAAATTGCGGAAATGCATATTAAATGATAGGAAAAGCCTTTACACTAGTTAAAATACAAACACGCTATTTTATTTGCCGTTTTAAATATGGATCAATGATGACTTTAATTCGTTGAATAGTTATTTAAATAAAATGGTGTTAACAGAGGACCCTCGGTTAACGATAATTTCGCAACCATTTTTTGAGAAAAAGTGTTGCCTAACGAATAAAGTTTTTTTTTTTCTATAAAACGAAGTTTTCCTTGAAACGAATTAGTTTTAAAAACGCCGCGATTAAGTTTCTTAAAAAAAAACTATTCTGCTCTAAATGTTTTCCCTATAACAACGATCTTTTCGTCCTTATGATTCGTTATATGGGAGTTCGCTTTACATTTTGTATAAACTTTAACTAAAGATTTAATGTAAAAGCTTAATTAAATGATCCTAAATTTAGAAACATCTTTATATTTTTATAAACTTTTAAAACTAGATAACTATTTATGACTTTTATTTCATATTCCTATTTTAATTAGCGTCCAATATCCCAGATAGAATTTAACTTTCCTTATGCGAATACCTAAACCACATGCTCTAAAACAGATAATCTTATAACCTTTAAGTGCAAGAGTACTTAAAACTTAAATACTTGAAATTTATATTTATACAAATCTATAAATAAAGTTTAATAATTTTTACTGCTAAAAACTATTTACTCAGCATTTCTTTATTTAATCCATTGAGGAAATGTTTTTTCTCTACAAAAAATTCCCTATATTAAAATAGATTTTTTTAAGCATCATCCACTATGTTGATCTCACTTTATGCCTCTCATTCAGTCGCATACGCCGGCTGTTAAGCAGCTATTTATTAAGCAATTAAAATACCGAACAGAAATTGTTGCAATCGAAAATGGACAGCAACAAATGAGATTTTGGCATTGCCAAACAGTCGGTGGAAACGGGAAATGGGGAAAAACTGGAAATGTCGGCCAGTTTTTCCCAATCACAATAAACATGGCCAAAAACAAAATATAACACTTTTGTTTTGAAATGTTTCTACCATACAACAGACAACCGCGCGTTTTGTTATTTGTTTTGATTTTGCTTTTCTTGACATAATGTTTATATTGAACATATTTAAGATGCGAGACCTCGGCCATTAAGAATTTCTCTCTCGATTAAATATAGTCGGATATTGTGCTAATTATAGAAAAGTGATTAATTAACATTGAATCGAATATGTTTTAATACAGAGTATACAAATTTACAATATGTATGTATACTTGAGGTTGATAAGAAGATAAGTTTGAGGTGATTTATTTTTTGGAAGTGATATTTAGAGTTATCAATTTAAGAGTAGGCGCCACTTAAGACAGAAAAAGAATTATATTCACAGTATTTAACTTGTAGCAATTGTTTGGAATTACGAAGAGGCAGAAAGTACAAAAAATTGATTACTTTCTTAGACGTAATGTAGTTTAAAATAATGTATATTTTAGGTATTTTTTAATTTATGTTGTTGAACATATAGATGATCTTAAGAAAAAGCTTTGTTTTAGGAAAGTAATAGGCAGTAATTATTTGCTTTATAAATTTTTTTGATAAGTGGAAAGTATTTTACTTATTTTATGACATTAAAAGAGCGTAAAATAAGACTATATGTAAATATTTTTTATTTTAAATATGTTTTATTTTGCTATCAAGTTTCCTAATTTACATACATTAAAAATGTCTTTTGAACATTTTGATTATTATTATTTTAATGAATTATTTATTTAAAAATTAAACAAAAAATAAAATTATTTTGCTCCGTATTTCAATTATTTTGGATATTATCATAATGTTTTCCGGTATTTTACACTAAACTGAGGTTAAAAACATTAAGTGTTTATATTTCTTAGGTGTAATACAAATTATTATTATTATAACATTAGTAAAACACTCTTTAAAAATATTTAGATACTCTTTGGTACAATATTGCTTTCATTTTTTTCTTTTAATTAACTAAGTTAGTTTCGTTTTAAAGTATAAATATAGTTTTTAATTATTCAACTTGCATTTGCAGCACTTTTCTAATTTGACATTTTGATTGGTTTTTGTTGTCTTGCAGCCCACGTGGCGCCTCTGGGGCGAAGAGCACGAGAAGAATGCAATATTCACTGTCTATCTGAAGAAGGTGCGCTATCATCGACCCACGCCCACCGCCAGCAATGTAAGTTAAAGCAAATTCAATTACCTTGATGGCCTTTTAACACTTAACTGTTGTTGTTCTCTATGCAGCAGGACTCAGATGATGAAATTTCGCATCTGGAATGGGAGACGGTTCGTGTGCGATTTGTGAAGGCAGCCACATTAGCGCGCCTCGTTGAGGCACTTGCCACCGATGATGGCGAGTTGGAGTCAACATTCATCAATGTATTCCTGTCCACCTATCGCACCTTCTCAACGCCCAAGCAAGTCCTTAGCCTGCTTACCCAACGCTACGATGCGCTGCACGAGAAGCACATGGAGGAGTTGGAGTTGGCCCAACAGAATGGCACTGGGGCAGAGGAGGAGAGCAGCTATGACTCACCCGCTGGCATACATGAACAGCATAAGAAAACTCTAGTCTCGGCGCTGCATGTCTGGCTGGATGGTTTCCCCGAGGATTGGCATGAGGATAATCTGCAGCAGATTCTTGCCTTTGCCAGCAAACGTCTCAAACGTTCCGATTTGCACATCAAGGTACTCAATCGTCTGGAGCGACTGCTGCGACAGCAGGTCTATGGTGGCGGTGGTGCCACCAATCATGTGGAAAGCAATGCCCTGACCTGGCAGGGCGCACAGCAAGCGCAGTTCATGATGCATACGCCATGTGGCTCCACATATGATCTGAGCGAGCAGTTCAATGGACTGTATCTGGCGCCCATCTATCGTGGGCCCACACATTTTATGCAAGCCTTTCGGTTTCCTCATGTGCCCGTGCGTCACTTTGCCGAGCAGCTCACCCGCATGGACACGGATCTCTTCAAGCGCCTGATACCCCATCAGTGTCTGGGGCATACGTGGGCGCGACGTGACAGCGGTGGTTCGGAGACTGTGGTCGCCACCATTAATCAATTCAATGCGGTTTTGTTTCGTGTCGTCTCCAGCATACTCATCGATCGTCTTAAGCCACAGGTTAGCAATCTATTTACAATATTTATTTTGTGCTTGTTAATCTTATGGCTTTTATTTTGAACACAGGAACGCGCCTTGAACATTTCACGTTGGATTGATATTGCTCAGGAGTTGCGCATGCTCAAGAACTTTAGTTCGTTAAAGGCCATCATCTCAGCATTAAACTCAAATTCCATCTACAGACTGTCCAAGGTTTGGGAGTTTTTGGCCAAAGAGCGTGTAAGTTTGATATTGGTTTAATAAGGAAACATTAGGATTAGGGTTAGGAACAAAAATTAAAAGTGAAAGCATTTAAAGAGCAATACTAGACTTAGGGAAAGTTTTGTTCCAGAGTCTTAAGGGTAGGTTTTGTGTGTTAGTTTTTAAAATATACTAGAGAAATGGATCTTATAAGAGCAAACTGACAGACAGATAAATCTAAAGGAGCTTGTCGTAACTTCTTCATCTTTAATTCTGAAAATGGATGTCCTCTTAATTTAATTTTAACAGCACTTTACATTTTTTCAACAAGTCATGAAAGCTTATCTAGACAATATACTTAGAAAACTTCCCTAACATGACGATTAATCGTAAATTTTACGTATGTTATCTTAATGTTTCTGAAAAATTAACTACAGCTTTAGGTAAAATGATATCACAAACTATTCAATACACAATTTCTTGCACATTATTAACTTTTCGTATTCTCTTGCAGATGGAAATCTTTACGGAGCTTGCGCGCATCTGTTCCGAGGATAACAATGCCTGGACATTACGAGAAGTGCTGAAACGTGAGGGTACGGCAAAGAATCCAGATCCCGCTGGTGATCAAACGGATCGACATCTGCAAAAGTTGATACAGAATCTAGGCACACAGACATCGCATGGCACAATACCATATCTGGGCACATTTCTCACGGATCTCACAATGATCCATACGGCCAATCCGGATTACCTGACCGAAGACAAGCTGATCAACTTTGATAAGAAGCGCAAGGAGTTCGAGGTGCTGGCTCAGATCAAGCTGTTACAGGGCGCTGCCAATACCTATAATCTGCATGAGGATGCGCTCTTCGATCATTGGTTTAATTCCATGCCATTGCTGGACGAGCGACAGGCGTTTGCGCTCAGTTGTCAGCTGGAGGCACCGCCGCCGGCGCCACGTAAGTCGGTGGCAAGCACAAATACATCTTTGACCAATACGACAGCTTCGTCAACGGCCTCCATAATGGGCAGCAGTGGACATGGTCATCGCAAGACTGACTCCATACACTCCAATTCGAGCAGTGGAGCGGGTTCACAGTTCTATTGTGAACTGAACAGCAGCACTAGTTCCAGGCACAATTCCTTGGATCGGGATGCACATCATGCCTCGCTGATGTCTGCCTCAAGTAGCACCTCCAATTTGTCCATGGACTCAAGCAATTCCGGTGGACGGCAGTCGGCTCACAGCAAGCTCACACATTCCCAATCTGTGGGTAATGGCCTGAAGTCTTCAGCCTTGAGTAATGGCGTCTCCAATGGTGGTTCGCCACATACGCACATCAATGCACAGCTGGTGCAGCCGGCTGGTGTTGTAACCCAATCTGCGCCAGACTTTTACATCATTCGGGTTACCTACGAGACGGATAACATTGAGCTGGATGGCATTGTGCTCTACAAGAGCATAATGCTGGGCAACAATGAACGAACGCCTCAGGTGATTAGGAATGCTATGCTCAAACTGGGACTGGAAGATGATCCGGATAGATATACGCTTGCCCAGGTGCTGCCCGACAAGGAGCTGGTCATGCCGAAGACGGCGAATGTCTATTATGCCGTCAATACCAATTATAATCTCAATTTTATATTGCGACCACGCAAGGACGAAGGCGGCGTTGGAGGTGTGGGTAGCTAGTCCTCAGCCGTGCCCCTATCTCAGTTATGGTGCTTGGGATATGAGGGCGAGGAGTGAGCAGACAGAGAGAGAGAGAGAGAGAGAGAGATGAGGCATAAGCATACACCGAAGAGCAAGCGCACATGACAACATGTCTTATTAGTTGATATAAATGTATTAATTTATTTATTACTCAAAAATAGACAGATTAACAGATAAATGTAAAAACAATACAGAGAGTGTACAGCAGCTCCTATCCCTTTTTCTTATGAAAAACCCCGTCAATTAGCTTTTAGAACGAACGTAACTTTTGTAATCTCTACGTTTCCAAAAACAAGTTTTGGATTCTGTATATCATCCCGCACTACCATTTATCTATCTGTGTAGACTCGAAAACTGGAATTATTGCTGATATTTATATAAATATACATACTTTTAACTGATATGATATAAATATTTGTTTAAGCGTTCGATATACAACAACAACAAACAAATTGTAGTACAATAATTTTGAGGTTAGAAATGATATTAGTTTTTTCTTGTGGAACGAAACGACAAAATTCAATAACTCGTGGGCTCTACGAGTATATGTTTGTACTTTATTTTGAAAACCAACATGATATGTATTTGTATAGATGTTTTTTATTGCTGTACGTGTATTTTATATTATATTAACATTAAACAAATTGTAACTAAATACTTAGTGAAGGGGCGCAATTCAAATTTATATACATATTTATTCGTGTATCTATATGTGTGACCAATTTATTTGGTAAGCTCTCTACACTTTACACATTAACTAGTTAAGATATTGTATTTGTGTGTGTATATTTAGCTGTACAACTTAATTATACATTAATGTAGGTATGTGTATTCATACTTGCATATGTATAGATGGGGATAGGCATATTAAATATGTTACCTTTTCTCACAATACAAAACTTAAGTAAAAATTCACTTACAAAAAAGCAAAACAAAAAAGAATTGTGTGTGTAAATATAAAACCAAAAATAAAAGAGGTTGTTTTTTTATTGTACACATTTTTGGTGAGAAGTTTTGTGATCTTTTCGATCTTGAATATGAACAATTAAATTTGCTATAGTACCATATATACTATGATAATTTTTATTGTTCCGTGTTTATTTGCAGTTGTATGTTATTTGCAGAGGACAAAATATATTTCATTATTGATCTTTATTTATTTCAAATAATATTCAAACGTCATAACATTGAAAGTCAAAGAAATCTTGGTTGTTTCTGTCCAAAGATGCATTAAACATTCTATTTAAAACTGATCTTGAATGTCATGCCTAAGATTCTTTTGGTAATAGGTATAAATGCTTAGCCTACACTGATTCTGAACCAGATTTAACCAGAATCAGGGCTACATCGCCGACAAAAGCACAAATGGCGCCCAACGAATCTAAGTTTTCTTACTTACAGTTTTTCTCAGACAAAGTTCTTTTGATACTCCCAAACGGATTTTTGGGAAACCTAAGTAGCTCATCTATAGATTATTTTTAAAGATAATAAACAAATTGTGTGATTTATTTGATGTCTTTGCATTGCTAAACGTTTCGAAATTTCTAGGATTAAGTTGAAGAGGGTTTTTTCCTGTTTAACCTTTTAGTACCTATGCATCTGTTCATATTTGAAGCTTTGCCAAACCCCTTAAACAGACTGCTTACAAATCCTACTGATGCGACTCACAGAGAAAGAAAGAGAGAGTAGAAAGAGAAAGATGGAGAATATTCGAGCAAACGGGTCAACACATCCCATTAGAGTTCGCCAAACGACAAACCCAAAACGAACGTCAAGACAGTAAAATAAATGACTTTTTTGGCTTTTTAGACCGTTTCTGGGTTAGACGAAAACAAGTCAACACACACCCACACAAAGGCGACATCTAGCTTGAAGCTCCAAGCTGTTGGCAACACAAAAAAACAAATTTTGACTTTGTTCGCCCCCCATATTCCAGATATAATTTGGTTCACACAAACTTTAATTAGATCACTCGAATGACAAACATAAATCTTTTGCCGCAATAATAAAGGCAGCCAAACAAATTGAGAATCCTTCACCCCACTCCCCTTAATCTATCCCTTTTTTTTACTTTTTGTGGACCTGCGTTAAAAGCTCCCTGGCTAAGTTGTACAAAGTAGTGAAAAGATTCGCAAGTCTCTCAAATGAAAATGGAAATGAGTTGAACTGACGTTGGCAATTGGTGTGGGGCGCGACAAGTTGACATCAAAGCTCCGGGGTTAACAATGACGTCATCGTTGTGTGTCTGTGTCTCTGTGTGTGTGTGCAAACTATTTTGTCGTGCACGCATTTCGTCATAAACGAGAATAATCAATAAACTAGGCAGACACAATGACGCAGCCAGCCAACGTGACATAATTCCAATGAACAGGCAAGCAAAAAAAACTCACCCAACACAACTGATAAGGCAAAGGGTCAGGTCACAAATACCCACAACATACATACATACATACATAGACATAAAGTGAAGACGTAAACAGGGCCCCTAGTAGCATGGAATTCAATTAGAAAACTTTTTGGCATGGCTAACAAATCCGTTGATGCTGCAGTCAGCGTAACGTTTTAGCCTTCAAGTGATAGACAACCAACCAACCACCCACACTTGGCCTTCCACTTTCAACCCCTGCCGCCTGCCCCCGCTTTTGAGAGCACGTGTACTCGTTTATGCCCATCAACACCTTGGAGCAACCTTCGTCCAGAGCCTAAGCCCGATATACATATATATATTTTTGTGCTAGTCGCAAAATATGCTGCCCGCTTTTGAGCGCTTTTTGAGTGTCGTCGTCAGTGTGGGAAATGCAACAACGTGTCGTGGTCACACTCACACCCACACCTCCTTCTCTCACTCGCTTAAGCTTTCGCGCTCTTACCCGCACATGCCCATGGACGACAGCAGTCGCAGCCTCCTGATGCGGAGACACGTTCTTTTGCTACCTGGCGAACTTCAGTTTTGCTTTCGCATCTCCGCTGCTTTGCCTTTGATATTCGCCTGGCTTTTTTTTTGACGTTTCGCTCGGCCATGTGTTGAATTTTCGTGTAGAGAGAGAGAGAGAAAGAGAGAGCGAGCTTTCACCACAGTCGTTGTTTGCCTGGTTCGTCGTTACCTGGCCTTTTTGAATCGACTTCTTCGCTTCGTTGTGTTTCGGACTATTGAGTGAGTTGAGTCTCTTTGTATTGTCGAGGCCCACTAAAAAGTTGTGTGTGTGTGTGTGTTGTGTTGTGGGTGTGGTAACATGGGGTGGCGCTGGTTAACTTGCGTGCTGTTTGCTGCATGCTTTTTATAGGACACTAAAAAAAACCAACTAGAAGTAGATCACTTTGATAAGCAATTAAATATTTAATACCTGGTGTAGATTACAAAGCTGCATTAAAAAGGGTTAGACTAATGTTTTAACGACTAGAGGATGGAGTTTAAATACACTTAAAGGCTTTTAGTGCTTCAAAAACATTAATGGCGGTTGGAATCGATTAAAATCGTTGCTAAAATCGATTAACGATTTTTAATGAAGGTCAGAATCGGATAAATCGTCAAAAATATTTTGTTAAACTTAAGCTTCAATGCTTAAAGAAAGTCTGCTAACAATAATTAAAGCCAGTCGATATCTATTTTGGATACTTCCTAGAAAAAAACTTAAGCACATCTAAGAAATTATAAGATCAATAAGCAATCGGTAAAAATAGGTGTTATCGATATATTTTTACTTTTTCTACTTCTATTCTGTACTTAATAAAATATGATTAAGTTTTGCTTAGTCAAGAAGTCAAATCAAAATAAAAGATAGTTTCAACTCTTGAAAAGTATTCGACTTTTTAATAATTATACTATTTCTTGTATAAACTTACTAAGCAATACAAAATAATGCAACTTAAACCTTACAATGCTGAGCATCTTTCAAAAAATTAGACACCAACATGAAATAACAGTGTATAATTATGTCTACATTTGGCAAATATCTCTGATTCTGACAGTGCTTCTGTTTCTGTTTCCGTTTCTGGCGCCCATAACACAGAAAAACAGTAAAAGAAGAACGTTACGAATGTAACGAACGAAACGAAAACAATTACACGAAAGAAATCCTCAAAAAGCACACTACGGACAACGGACAGCAGACAACAGACAACGGACGATGGACGACGAGACTATGCCACCAGCCACATTAAAATAACAAAATCCAAACAGCGCAAACTTTTGAGTGCAATCCCAACAAAACCAGAGACAGCCAATGTAACTGTAACTGAGACTGAGAACTAAGCCCGTAAAAGAGAGAGAGAAAGTTAGAGAGAGCGCCAGGCAGTCGCCAAGCAAGGGTTCGTGCTCAGTTCGCCTACATTTTGGGGAAAAGCTTTGGCGAGCGAGCGCGAATCCAAAGACGACACTGAGTTGGGCCCAAGTAGTCAGAGTAGTGGAGCCACACGGTCCAGACGGGGCGCTCCGCAAAAAAAAAAACTAGAAAAATAATTCACACTCAGCTTTAAACGCGCACCGTGAAAAAACGCAAAGAAAGAAAAGAAGAAGCACACAAAAAAATAGATTTAAATAAAATATGCATAATTTGTTAAGTGTGTGTTCAAAATAAAAGTGCTAATGGCGCGATTTGAAGGCGCAACTTGTGCAAAATGATGTTGAAACAGTTTGACATGCACTGCAAAATATGTAGATACATTGCGATGGAGCCTGAAGCCATGTGCAGAGCAGCAGCAGCAGCAGCAGCAATAGCAGCAGCACCATTAAGAAAACCCAACGAAATTCAATAAATAGCTAAATCAAAGTAATGTGCACAAAAATCCAGCAAATGAAACAGTTTTTTGTTATTGGATATAACCTTGAAAGTGTATATATAACTCCTTATCCAACATAGTTAGCAACTACAACAATAACAACTACAACTAACTAAACACTGTGCACGGAGTGCGTGTGCACTAAAGAAAAACACGGCCATACAACATGGCGTATGGGTAATGAATGTGTGTTTGTTTGCTCTCGACATATGCAGCAAATGTGCGAGGCAGCTGTGTGTGTTTTAATATTGCATTCCACACACACACACACACACACACACACACACACCCACACACACATACACATGCGTACGTGCGTGCGTGCATGCGTTCGTGCTGTGTGTGTTGAGCTGAGCTAAGTTGATGTGTGTGTTTAAGTCGTGATGGTGCCAAATCAAATATTAAGCAAATTAATTCATGTAAATGCCCCAAAACTCGTACAAAAACAACATTCGATGACGCATTGTAGAGTAGGGCAGAAGGTTAAATTACTACGGCAACGGCTACCGTCAAAAATTCGCCACGTACAGCAATTCGGACTCGGTTTCGGAGTCCGAATATATCAAAACCCGATACCAATACCGAAACTCGCAAGCACGCAACTTGGCGATTTATAGGCGTGCGACCAACTAAAAGCAGTTTCAGCTGCCATTCCACATACCCCTGCTCCCTACCCTGCTTATCCTGCTCCTGGTACGTCGCCCCCTTTCAATATTTTTGGAGAACCAACGACACCCACAACAACAAAAAGCTACAAAGAAATAGAGGCCCAGTGCTAGTTTCGGTTGTTGCTGTTGCTGCTGCTATGGTGAATTTGGCAACAGACAACAACTTGTGCTAGGGGCAAGAAAAATAAATATAACATATAAATAATAAATAAAACAAGTGTGACAAAACGCCAAGCGCGACTTATCGAAAAGAATCGTTTAACCGTTTTTGTGTGCTAAAAAAAGAAAATAAGTTGAAAAAGCAAACGAAACAAAAAGAAAATTCAAATTACTCAAGTATAAGTTTGTGTGTGTTGTGCCGCTCTGAGAGAGCAACGCAAAAGAGAAAGAAAGAGAGAGAGAGAGAGAGAGCGTGACGGGCCTAAAACTCACCACGACGCGTCGCTGGCAACGTTCAAGCAGAAAACTTTCACTCTCGGCACAACGTGGCGGCGGGCGGTGCGACAGCATCGAGCAGGAAGCGCATAAAGTGACACACAAACACACACTCACACACACGCACACGCATACACAGACACATACAGACACACAAAACTGGTGAAAGCGCACAGAAACTAAACTAAAACAACACGAATATCCGCAGCAGTAACAGTAGCAATAGCAAACTTTTGCATGCCAGCAGCTGACTGCTGCAGGAAGCGTGGCCAGGACGTCGACGACGACGGCAGCAGCAGCAGTAGCAGCAGCAGCGAAATACAAACACAATCACAATCAGGCCCCTTAGCGACTGTTTGTGAAGCGGACAGTCCGGTGCTGCCTGCCCTGTCACAGGCATTGAATAGGCCTCTTGAACGCGAACACTGGCGCCAGGATACAGGCCGAGCACACACGCAACGCAATTTAAATGTATCCTTAGAATTTCAAACAGGTGAGCGACATTCATTGAGGAAGTAACAAAAAAAACACCTAGCAAAAAAAAAAAAGAATGTGTTGAATGTTTATATTAGGCTGACAAGTGAACTAAAAGCCCGACAAAAGTTTTCCTGTTTTTGTTTGTTGCTGGATCACTAAATATATACCTCTATATATGTGTGTGTGTTTATTGTAAAAAGTCACTTGGCCACAATCTCTTTTTGACAATGGCGAAAGTTTTGTGGCTTTTTTCGTAACAATTGATAAGAATTTCTTTGTGCGATTGATGAGCGTGAACTTTGAAATGAAAGGACTTTACACACACACATGTGTGTTAAACTGAGTCAAGTTGTTTAATGCTTAAAGCTAAAAGCATTTCATTTAATACTAAATCTGGAATGTGTAAATATCCTTGCCACTTATACTTTCCTTTAATATTCGATGAGCATTGGAGTGAAATGAAATAGAATCTAATAAAACCATTTCCAACTGCACTTTTTGAGCACGTATAAATTAGCATATCATCCAACACAAGAGAAGATAAAATAGAAAAAAAGCTACAAATGTCATTATCATTTGAAATAAAAAATTTCGACGTCATTTGACATGCTAAGTTTTCTACTTTGAAGCTGAATGAAGCAAGCAAGTGGAATGTAGTCAAATGCTAAATAGAAATGCAAATGACTAGAATATATCATTAATAGATTTATATGAATAGAGAAAGGTGTTGAATGCAAGTTTTTACTAGCAGATTTTCAATATTTTTGTCCAAATCTTTTCATAAACCATAAATGTTGAAAAGTGTTTACTTTCAAAGAGTTTCTTAACTTTATTCAAGTGTTTTGTACTTATTTAAAGTAGTTCTTGCCTTAATGAAACATAATTTTTACAAACTTTATGTCATTTGAACTTTTTTAATTTCGTTTAAAAGCTTAAGAATAACAATTCAATAGCTTAAAACAAAAGTAAACTAGGCTAGTTTCAAGATTTTTCCACTTTTCTTAACATTTAATGTTCGTTTAAAGTTATTCTTGTATTTGAAAAGAATTCTTATAAATTTTAGTCATTTGAGCATGATCCAAAAAAAATTTGTCCCAACTTTTGTAATCAAACTCTTGAAAGCAAGTTAATCTTTTCACTTGTACAATATGTCCAACTGGTTATGGCATATTTGTACTTTTAAGCACACAAAGGACATTTTAACAATTCAAAAGAATTAGCAAACAATCACAAAATGTCTTCAATTAAATTGCCACTCAAATAAAAAATTCTCTCTTGTATAATCTCAAAAACATATTTTGCCATTTTATTTTTGTCCTTTTGCTGCATTTAAGCATAAAAACAAAATGTTTTGTGCGTACATTACGCAAAAATGTATTTTCTTTTTCAAATTCCAAGCCTTAGAAACATATCACAATTGAATTTCCGTAGATGTTTTCTATATAGTTTCGTCATTGAGTCATTTATCATTTTGCTGAACAGAGGAGACCTACCTTGATGTTATTTATGTTACATTGTCAACACGCTCTGTGAGAAAATGGAGGAGTTGATGGGTGGGGTGTGTGGGTGGTTTTAGGATTTTGGATTTTGTAGCAGGGGAATATAATAATGTAAACGTTGTGCTGCTCGGCTGACATTGGGCGCATAAGTAATAGTTATTTAATGAGTTTTCGGTATTTTTGGGAATGCTGGCCAAAAAGTTGTTTGGCGCCATGGCGTTTAATTAAAATTTGCGCCTAATTAAACGTCAAACGCGAGCCGTGCCGAAGCACACACACACACAAAACTAGAATGTGAGCAACTGACAGGACATCATAGCGCACAGCATGGCGCATAAGTGATTTCCATTTCCACTACTCAATATGTGCCAGCTTCTATGTATGTATGTGTGTGTGCGTTGGCTTTTATCAATATGCGTTGCCAAAAATAGCAGAGCCTATTTCGAGGTTTGACATTTCCGTTTATTTATAATTTTCCCTTCCACCCACTGATTGGAAATTAAAATTGATTTTGAGTATGCGGAACTATTTGCATGATTGATTTATGCCTACAGCTCGTGTCCCAAAAAATATAATTAGCTACAAGCATACAAACACATGTACATATGTAATACACAACTGCTGGCCGCATTAATAATAACTATTAACAACCCATCCACCAACCCTCTTTAGTGTGAAATACATTTATGTAAATAATTTTTTATGCAATCTTTTGTTTTGTGCAATATGAATTTTTTCTTTCCTGTGTTTTGTTTTTGCACTTGTCGAGCTTTTTTAATTGCAACTAAGTTGCGGTTATGAGCGCGTTGCATGAATTAAGGGGCAGTGTCAAGGGTGCGGCATCAGCGCCAATTAGTGTGCAATTTATGCAAAGTGAAGACGTGCTTTAATTGCCCCCAGTGTTGCAAAATACACGAACACACATACATACGCAATGCACCTGCTTTATTCACCGATTCCATTTAAGTGGATGATAAAGTGACGTGCAAATGATTCATTGATTCAAGTACAAGTGATAACAAGCAATCGATGAAAAAACACGCATTTATGTGTTAAACATAGTTTATAAGCCATTCTATTTTTATCTTCTATTCCATAATAAATATTTTGAAGGCAAGGGAATAATTGAAATAGGTTCTTGATAACCTAAACTAGTTAATGTCTTAGTTACGACTATTAATGAATTAGCCAAAAGAAAAAGTAATATTAAAAGACTTACCCAAGACTAAACAATGTTGAATTTTATCTAAGTTGATTATAACGGTTTCTTACCAATACTACAATTTAATAATGTTAATCTTTTCAAGCCATTTTGATTTGTAACACATTTATCGCACTTGTTTCCAGTTCTTTTCTTCTTTCCTTTACTTTCTCTACTCTTAACACATGAGATTAGGTTAAAATGAAGACTTTAAAGGTTATGTGCCAATGTATGCTCTTGGCAGAAAAAACAAACCCCTTTCGCAAGTATTAATAATAATAATTGTAATCTGCATCAAGCACAATTTCTGTGAAATGAAAGCTTTGATTTTACTGATTTCTCGATCTATATACTGCATATGCGGAGAAAAAGTTTTATAAAATCTTTTCCGGTTTATTTAGAACTATTGGCTATTGGTTTCTCTCTTAATTTTTGTTCATATAAAATTATTGATCGCAATAATATCTATTAAAATTTCTTGAAGGTAGAATAAGAAGTGCCAAAATGTTCAGTTCATAAATTTATTCAAAAACGAAAACAGTAAATTTTAATATTTTCATGACTTTTTATAACTGAATTCAAGAGTAGATTCACGGTAGTTTCTAGTCCACTTTTTGCAATTTAATTTGAGGAAAGCATTACCGTTCTTTGTGTGCAAACAATAATGATGGCCTCGAATCTAAATCTTATATACTTATCCCTTATCTCTTATGCAAAAGTTCAGTGAAAATGTTGTTTCCTTTCTTTTGCCTTTGTTCATATTTCAGCTTGTCAAAACTTATATAAGCCATAGCTAAAGCTGCTCAATAAAATTATGACCATAATAATCCAATAAACACGAAACTAAATGCAAAATCAATAATAAAAAAGAACTCCTCACAAAAAATATACAGATAAATTCCAGCCAAAAAGCCAAATTCCATACAATGGCATAATAAACAAAGGTACGAGTGTGTGTGTGCTTGTCATATAATCACAATAATCGTTTACTTGCGTGGCTCAAACACTCACAAATACACGCAGAGAAATAACAGGCCGTAGGATAATAATAATAAGCCCGCAATTAGTGTCATTGATAGATTTGATAAAACCGCCGCCAGCTGATGCCGCTGCCCAAAGCGCTCATTTAAAGCAATTTGCATTGTGTAAATTTAAGCACAAAGGAAATGATGGTGCATGGCAAAAAAGGAAGAAATATATATATGAAGTCTACTTGTCGTCCTTTTTTCTATTTCCGGTTGTTTTTTTTTGCTCCCATTTTTTTGCCGTCGTCGTCTTCGTCTGGCATTGCAATCAAATTGAAAAGTTGTTTGGGGCGAAGGGCAAATCGCAATTCCACTTTTATTAATATTTCTATTTGCCTATGCGTTTTCAACTCTGACTACAGCCATGAATGGAAAACTACTGAACACTTGGCTCTAGCAATTCGTTTCGCATTTTTTTTTTGCACTCTCTATTTTTTTCCTAGTGAGTGTGTGTGAGTGAATATCCACTTTTGTTCATTTGCCACATTTCCCATTTCGCATTCAGAGTTACAGTTTCAATGGCATCGCCAAGGCTGAGTGGCCGAGATGCTGTGAACGAGGAACTTTGCCTAATACAAGATACTTAAAGGACGAACACAAATGATGTTGTAAGGCGGCTCAGCACGGCTCGACTTGACTCAACTCGGCTCGGCTCAATAGCCACCCACAGCATCCTTATGGCTTCGAAGTCCTTGTCCAAAAACTAAAGTCTTAAGTGAATTAAGAGCAAAACTTGTAACATTTTCTTTAGCTCGTTATTTCTTTCTGGAATCTCAAGGTTTTTCTTAGTTTTTTCTTGTGCCACACTTAATGAGCGAACACCCCTTTTCGCGTGTGAAATTTATATGTGTGTCGTTGTGTGTGTTCGGGCATTGAGTTCGTAAATAAAAAAAGGATTACTTTTATGGCTGCTGCTGCTGCTGCTGCCGTTGCTACCGACACCAGCGTTCAGTAAAACACCCATTAATGATTTTCTGCCCACCACCTGAGTCCGCCTAACCGTCTCTCACTTCTAAGTTCAAGTATCTACGTTTCTTCCTCTCTCACTCTTTTAATAAAACAAGATTGATTGTTATGGCCTGATGAAGAAGTAAACGTATCTAACCACAAGTGCCCAGGCCTGGCCAAAAGAAGACACCTCGGGCCAAGCCCTAAATGATTTCCAACAAAATACATCCTGTGCGCCAGTGGCCAAATATTGTTTGTTCTCTGTATATGTTTTCATTTTGTTTGTTGTTGCTCTTTGTTGCCTTGGCCGGAATAAGTAGTCCATTCAGCTGGCGTTTGCTATAATGTTTGCTCTCCCTTTGTAACGAAAAGTAAGTTAGCGTAGCACGATTTCACAAAACAAATATTATTGCATTTGTTACAGTTCGATAAATTAATTACAGAGACGAAAAATCTAAGATGCCTTTTGATATATAATTACATGTAATTAAAGTAATTAAATTGTTGTAAACGGAATCTAATAGTTTGCAGAAAATCAAGAAAGAGGTTTTTGTTGTTGTCAAATACTTTTCAAGATAAATTCATTTAATGAGTTCTGCTCTTGATATACAAATATTTTGTGTGTGGCAAAATCAAGTTAAGTTTAACACAGTAGTAAAGGAACTGATTTTGGGTCATATATGTATGTATATAGGCCAATTGGATATAGATTTTTACGCATTGTTACAATTTTAAACAACCTTTATAATTTTAAGTGATTTAAGAGGTCGATTTCATTGTTTTCGAATGCATTAAATGAATGACATCAGAAATATGTTTATCATTTTCATCGCAACCATTCTCTTAACTTGTATGCAATATGAAGGCCAAGTAAACACTCATCTGGGTAATACAAAGTCTTAAAACATCATTCTAGTTTAACTAAGCAACAAATAAGACAACTTTTAAGCAACAGCATAAATAAATAAATGCACTTTGACAAAATCAACGTATTCTGTCCAAAGCAACGTAAAGTCGATATAATTTTTTTTTGTTATGAGGGCCATTTACAGTTTTGTTCTTTATTGCAACAAGAAACAACAAGACACATTTGAGGCAGCCACGTGAAAAATTGCGCATAGTGGCGAAGAAGAGGCAGCATTTTGGAGGAACATAAGAACTATAAGCGAGACTCAAGAGTAGCTGCCACATCGCATAATTTGTGTGGCAAAGAAAAGAAGCGAGCAGAGGCATTCTCTTCATCGTTTTGTTCTGTTTGCGCCTATGCGAATGTTTTTTGTCTATTGTGTTCGAGTGTTTGTATGTGTATGTGTGACTATAAGTTGCGTGAGCTCTTGGTACTCTCAGACATTGTACACACACACTCCATAGTTGTCTATATGTCTGGTGTGGCTTTGAGTGTGCCATGCTAACCTGCACTCTTACAGTTGTTAAACTAACTTTCGTGACTGGACAAAGTGGTGTGTGCAACGTTGTGTGTGAGTTTGTGTGTGGCACAACTGACAAACGGGCAGAGCAACAGACCAACCAACAGACGAACTGACGACTGTCTCGACTTGGCACAGCCTGGCACACGCTCTCATCCTTATCCGCACAGCAAAATATGTAGTTTCCTTTGCCTTTTACATTTCCACATTTCCTCCTTAGCTGTGTTTGCGTGTCTGCGCATAGACACAGTCAACGTCGACGTCGACCTACTCCCCGAGATACTACAGAGAGAAGGACGCCGCCTTGCATATATTTTTATACCCTTAACCCATAAAATGGGTAAATAAGGGTATAATGGTTTTGTAAATGTATGTAACAGACAGAGGAAGCATCTCCGACCCTATAAAGTATATATATTTTGATCGCATCAACAGCCGAGTCGATCTAGCCATGTCTGTCTGTCCGTCTGTCTGTCCGTCTGTCCGTCTGTCCGTCTGTATGAACGCGTCTCAGAGACCATAGAGCTAGAGACTTCAAACTTAAAACTTAAACTCTCCTATACCATAGCAGATCAAGTTTGCTTTAAATTTTCGATAACACTTCTGGTTTCCGATCACACATGTTATCGATAACAAAAATTCTTGAATTTCAAATTGTAAAACAAGGTTTATAACTATTGATAAAATAATGAACATTTAAAAAATTTGATCAAATCGGTTTGGACACCGGGTATAGTTTGAAATTTGGTATTTTGGTTATTGTCACTCGAAAAAAGTACAAATGTTGTACGCGTTCGTATGGGGTTTTCTTTTTTGTTTTATTTGATTTGGTTTGCTGTTGCTGTTGCTCCTTCATATACACATATATAAATATTTTTTTATATAACGCGACGTGTGATTAAAAATTCGTCAGTTTGTGAGTTTACTAACTACCAACTTCCTGGCTTGTGTTTGGCTCTTATATATTTTATTTTATTTTATTTAGTTTTTGTTTTAGTTGGGGCAGAAAAGCGACGCGACGCGTCATTCGTTTTTCTTTGTGTCATGTGGCACACTCACACTCACATACACTCAAACACACCTATACAGCCTTTTTATTATTTAGTCTGGCATACATAGTAGCTTAAGGCGTGCAGGCACGTCAAGGGATCCTCCTTGCCATGATGTTTAGGGGCGAGCCTCCGCCATTTTTTTTTTTTCGAGGAAGTTGAACGACTGTCCCGCTTTCAGAGCGTGTTTTTCTTTTATGCTCTTCGCTTGCTTGGCGTTCTTTCTGCTGTTTGTTTTTTTTCGTGTGCTTCATTAATATTTAATTAAAAAATCAATAGTTGACATGTAAGTCATTGACGTTGTTGTTGTTGTTGCTTCTTGTGCTTTCTTGCCCTCATACTATATACATATTTCAAATACCTTGCCTGTTCTACCTAACTTATGCATATGCATTGCGCATATCTTATTACAACAGATTTTCTTTCTTGCTGTCACCTACGTGACGCTCCACTTTTAAATCCCCGCCAGAACATGACACTTTTTTTTCTTTCGGCAGAAAAAAAAAATTGAAAATGCAACAAAAACACAGGTAAAAACGTTGCAGTCGGACGCAACCGACTGCGATTATTTGATACCAGTTCACATAGCTGTGTTAAGGATTCTGGTGCAAATAGTAATATATGAGGGTTTTTGGTATAAAATTGGAGACTCTAGCTCAAAAACTGACAAAGGTATAGTGGGCGGTATAAGTGGGCGTGGCATCCAAAACATTGATGCAGATCTGTTACGGATGCCACTAACAATGTTCATACCAAATTTGAAGAGCCTAGCTCAAAATTGGGAGATATAGCGGTGGCGGAATAAGTGGGCGTGGCATCCAAAACATTGATGTACACCTGCTACGGATGTCACTACCAATGTTCATACCAAATTTGGTACTAGCTTAAAACGCGATACATGCCTTCTTTTATTTAGGGGGTCGTGGCATACATAGTTGTTTGGGGCGTGCAGGCAACGTCAAGGGATCCTAACTTTGCCATGATGTTTAGGGGCGAGCCTCCTCCCTCATTTTTTTTTTCGAGGCTAAACGTTGAACGACTGTCCCGCTTTCAGAGCGTGTTTTTGTTTATAATTGGGGGGCTCTTCGCTTTGGGCTTGGCGTTCTTTCTGCAGTTTTTTTGTTTTTTTTTCGTGTGCTTCATTAATATTTAATTAAAAAATCAATAGTTGACATGTAAGTCATTGACGTTGTTGTTGTTGTTGCTTCTTGTGCTTTCTTGCCCTCATACTATATACATATTTCAAATACCTTGCCTGTTCTACCTAACTTATGCATATGCATTGCGCATATCTTATTACAACAGATTTTCTTTCTTGCTGTCACCTACGTGACGCTCCACTTTTAAATCCCCACCAGAACATGACACTTTTTTTTCTTCCGCAACAAGAAAAAAAATTGAAAATGCAACAAAAAAACAGCACATAAAATGCAGAGAATAAAAAATGTGTTGCATACTTAGCAGGGAACGTGGACAAGAATTTTTGCTAAACTATCGCGTAAGGCAAAGACGCTGGACAGTGTCTGTGAATTGATTGCACACGCCTTTCAATATGCAAAGCAGCTACAAGCTGCCTATTAATTATAAAAACAATTGATCGAGACATTTTGTTATTTTATGTTGTATATAGCATTGGCTTTGTGCTTAAAGTTTTGTGACATGTCGCTGTCTATAATTTGAGGCTTTAAAGTCAAATGGAACACCCTCGTTGGCGACGGTTTTATGTGGCAGGTGTGGCAATAGTTTGCTGAACAAACTTGTTACGTCAACTATTTGAATTACAGATATGGGACATTGGGAAACTGTTCGTATACGCAACTTTATTACAGAATTTGTCTGTAAACTTTGTCATTGACTTTTTGTATGTGCAAGAGTAGTTTTAAAGCCGTTACTTGAGTAGATAAAAATGTTCACTCTCCAAAAAAGAGTTTATTAAATTCCTTAAATATTTTATTATTATAAAAAAGTACATTAAAGAGTCCATTTTTTTTGTACAAATAGAAAATACATAAAGCACTTATTATAATTGCAACAGATGGTACCGCAGGCTTCGTGTTAAACGCAATTTGTTAGACCAAACTGGCAGGTAAAGAGTCATAAAATGTCTTGTTGCACGAAAAGTAAGCGAGAAGTTAATAAGACTACAGCAGGAAACTGGAGTCAACCTAACCGTAACAATAGCTTGTGCTGCTAAAATGAAGCTT
The DNA here is from genome assembly GCA_018152965.1 of Scaptomyza pallida. Classification (NCBI taxonomy): domain Eukaryota; kingdom Metazoa; phylum Arthropoda; class Insecta; order Diptera; family Drosophilidae; genus Scaptomyza; species Scaptomyza pallida. The sequence goes on from JAECXP010000107.1 coordinate 113,100, forward strand.
TTCATGCCACAAAATTGTTAAGCGAAGTTAAATCTATCAAGCGAAGCCCGTTTTTTTCTTATAACAAAAGACCTTGTTCTCGAAGTATTTTTGAAGGAATTTTCAAGAAACTTGCATAATGTTGGACACTATACAAAGTTTTTGTTATATATTTTTATTATTAAAAACAATCCACAAGGATTTTAACGTAATTTCACTTTCCATAATAAATTGTGAATTGTCTATAAAACAAGTAAAGAAGGCTTTATACGGCATGCCAAATATTATATACCCTTATGTTAGAGTGCTGCTTAAGATTTTGAATTTGTATGGTAGCTATATGAAACAGTTGCCTGATCTAGCCGATTTTGACAAATGATGTAGTTCCAACAAAAAGAAGACGATTCAGCTTGAAAGCTCAAAGACGGTGGAATTAGTTGCGATAGAAACATAAGGGCACACGAGCGCATATCTACTCAGGTTGTGATGCTGATCTAGAAATTATATTTTGTAAGAGGTCGGATAATATACATAATACACTTTTTCAATTATATAAAAAAGTTCTTTCAACGATTTTAGCTTAGTTTATATAAACGTAGCCTCTTATCGTTTTCACCAGAAACGTTCAGCATCGCGCTTTTGTGAATGAAGAACCCTTAGTGTTGTTGTTCCTTTTGTTTTCATTCAAAGTTCAGTTCTCGACTGTCATTCTTGGTAAAGACAACTATGAGCTGACCGAGGCACGTGTAGTTGCAGTAAATTTCGTTATTATTATTAGCCAAGTCCCTTACACAAACACAAGCACTCACATAGACAAACACACATGCACATACACATCCTCGTAATTCAGAGTTCGGTTCGCTTAAATAGCCAACGGCTCTTGTGCAGGTAATTGAGCTTTAACATGCTCAAAGCTTATTAATACATGTATGTACGTGGGCATTACTGTATGTATGGATAAGTATGTGTATGTGTTTGTGTGCGTGTGTTTGTGTAAACTTTTGTGAAGCTTTGTTTTTGTTTGAGTTGCGTTTATTTTTGTTCAATGCTGTCCGTTGTTCTTCTGCCCAGTTGGGTTTATTTATGTGACATAATTATCCCACTAGACGCAGGCTGACAGAGTAAATCCATTTGATAATCGTTAGATGGCTTCAATGCTGCAGACAGCATAAAGATTTAACGTTCGTTAGTTGTTGTTTGATGCTATTATATAAAATAGATTAAATCAAGTTTGCAGCTTATAGCAAACAGATAAATTCTGTTTTTGCGTCACGTTTAAGTTTTCATATCTTTATTTCAATTTTTCTTTAGACTCATGCAAAAAAGTAACATTGTAAACTTTATATTCTACGTGATTTGCGTTTACTTCAACTTATGCGGAAGCAGCAAACAGCAGCAAAAGAAGACAAAAAGCAAAACCCTACGTGCTCGATTCCATAATCAAGATTGTGGTCATTTCGTGTATATGTAACGTATACGTAACATTGTTGTTGCTATTGTTGCGGCTTATGAAAATCTCTCAGATCTTTAAGATTTATTGACAGCAAGCGGAAATGGGCACACAGACAGACACACTCACACACACAACCTTGTACACACACACAGCTTGTGCATTGTGGTATGAGGCTGTTGTGTGTGTGCCGAGAGCTACCTTTTTTTTACGCGCAATTAACCCAGTTACAAGTTCGACATGCCGCAAAAGCAAACACACATACATACACCGACTCGCTCTCTCTCTCTCTCTCTTTCTCACACACACATACACATCCTGCATTTATCATAATTACTTCCCAGAATATTTGTGCACGGCCCCAGCCAAAATATGGCTGAAAACTCTTGATGAATGCTCAGTGGCACAGAGTGCCCTTCCCCACGCTCTCCTCTTACTCACACTCTGCTAAAACCCTTTAAATAGGCGTTAATTTCTCACACACACACACAACAAAAAAACCAACAAACAAAAAACAGAAAAGGGGTAATGTTTTAATATGCCTTCAGCAACTATTAAGCGAAAAACCGCACTAAGTGCCAGTCGCATATAAAGCATTAATTATTTATTAAATAAAAGCGCAGCTCACTTACGCACAAAGTATTTTATAGCATACTTTTGAACGCAACGCGACAATAAGGCAACCGCAGTGCCTGGCTATAATTGTGCTCCGAAAAGCTGCCAGCAACAGCTATAAGTAAAAATTGCAGTTGTCATAACGATAAAGCACTAAATAAATAAAAAGTGCAAGGAAACCCAGCGACAGATTAAACTTGTAAATGCAAATGGCAGGCCACAAAAGGACAACACGAAGTAGACTTGAGAAATATGCATAAATTTGTATTTATATATTTGTGTACATATGTATGTAGTTACTTTTCAAATCAAACAAAAACCAGTCGGCCATTGACAATGACAACAACAAAAACAACAACAACAGCATGCAGGCAGTCATAAAACAAAAAATGGAAAAAGAAACGCAAAATACACAACACACTGCACAGTGGAGCTAAGTAAACGAACCATATCTGTGTTGGACTGGGTGTTGTTTTTGGTGCAACTGCAAGAGCGCATCAATAATTTGTGGCAATTGTTATAATATATCGATTGACAATCGATTAGTGTTGCATTTAATTATATCTTTATAAATGCGGTATAGGACACTGTGCGAAGCGTTGACTGGCACAAAAAAAACGAAAAGAGAATCAGAGGGTGAGAAAGAGAGTAACGAAATTCCAAAAATGTCACATTGCGCACATGAAAAATGTCCTTGGGACAGCGCCAAAACGCCTGACGACGCCAGCCAGAACACCCTCCTTCGTACACACTATGTGTGTGTGTGTTTGTTTGTTGACTGTGTGTATGTGTGCGCATTGTTGTTGGCTTTGGCAAAGCAAGGTCATGAGTAAATACGCTGGAGCATGCTGTTTATTCTACAACAAAGCCAAGCGAAGCACAAGAAGCACACACACACACACATACACATTCACACAATTTATTGTCAAATATACAAATGCATTTATGTATACGTATGTATACAGAAACTAGATGCTTCTTATTGATACACACGTATGTATGTACTTATACTTACATGTGGAGAGCGATTGCTTGCCAATTTGTTGTGGAAGCACATGCAAATGTGTATCCGTAAATCAAAAAGGACATTATTGGCTGCTTGTTAGTGCTAAGCACTATTGCCAGCCCTTATGTACGTATGTATGTATCTGGGTTTTTTTCAAATGTATGGTGTTTATTTTTTGGGATTTCAAATGACCGACAACAAGTCGTCGTTGGAGACACTTTTGATGCATTTGGTGTTAAGAGCAGTTGGATTATCAAAACAATAAGTTTGTCCGTAAATTTATGATACGAAATTATTTATTGCTTGATGTGAAAGAGAGTTTCTTGATAACTATTATCGTATTCTCTCATTCTTCTTCACCAAAAATGCTGCAACGTTACTGAATTTATCCAGTTTCGTTATGTATTTAGAAATTGTGGCTTGTTAGCATATTTGAAAAACAATGGCATCCCAATTTAGCTGCGCATTAATTATTGCTTTTGGCAAATCGGATAAGACAGCCAAACAACATCCAATTTCAATGCAGAGCAGTTCGACAAGCAAACAAGCGGCGAAAGTGTGAGCAACGCAATTTTCGTCTATGAATTTCCAAGCGACGCATATGTAAATGTGTCTGTGTGTTTGTGAGTGTATGCGGAAGGGGGAGTGCGGTGGGTTGTGCTCGAGTTGTTTTTGCCCAAAAGTTGGCATATGCACATGAATAATGAATAATGAAGCATGGGGTGTAAGTTTTGCCTATTGATTTCGAAACAAAAAAAAAAAAATAAAACCAGGAAAAAAATCACATACGCCGCGAATGGCAAACAAAGGATGCCACCAACCAGTAGCAACAACCAACAAATGTGGCATGGTTCTCTGTCTATGTGTCTATGTGTGTGTGTATCTATGTGTGAAACATATGGCTCTGGAGATTAAGCCATTGTTTGCAATGGGAACCGCGTGGCTGAGCTGCGGCTTAACGGTTGCGTTTGCAATGAGCAAGTGCAAACAACAAAAAACAAAAAGCTACGATGCATGTATAAGTGATAAAGGGGACGGGGATGAAGGGGCGAATAGCCTATTTTCACTTGTTTAACTAACAACTAACTGGGTCTTCCATTCATTCCCTTCTCGTCTGCAGCACCACAGCCCCAGTGACAGTGTAATGCGCCTTGGGGGTAGTGGTATACCATTCGACGGTGACCCCCTGACAATGAGCGCAGCTGGCAATGATTATGCCGAATTATGCGATCTTGGACCCTCACGTTGGAGTGCACGAGCCTATGGTTATCATGCAACACAAGCAGCAGCAAATGCAGCCGGCATCGGCATTGGCGGCGGCGCCACACAATCATCATCGAGCGTGCCAACGGGCGGCTCAGCTGGCCTCAGCGCTCATCATTTACGGAGCAGCGCAGCAGCGTCAAACAGTTACGAGGCCGAGGACATTGGCCTGGCCTTTGGCATGATCAGTCCGCCACCAGGCAGCGTTCACGGCGTACACGGCCATTACGGCGGCAGTGCCGGCGGCATTGGCTCCCGTGTCGGCAACAGCACAAGTTCGCTGCGAGCAAGCGGTAGCGTCGGCGGTGTCGGAGGCGGTCGATCCGGCCTCTACTACTCACCACCGGGCACATCGTACACAATCATTGAGCGACCCCACTCGCCACATTACTACTTCAATTCGGCAGGTGTGCCGACCAAGGGCGGTTCGTTGCCGGGCCGCGGTTCGGCATATCTCAGCTCCTCACCATCTAGTCACATGGCAGCGGGTACGGCGGGCACGTTGCCCACTTCAACGGCGGCCAGTGGGCGGCATGCCGGCTCCTCCTCCATGGGCAATGGCAATAAGAAGCGACCCATATCGCCGGAGCAGGTGTTGCGCATGTTTGGCGCCACACAGTCGTCCTCAGTTCCTACGAGTAGCTATCACTACAGCAATGGCGGCACCCGCGATAGAGATCGGGACAGAGATCGCACTGGGCGACGCAGTCCGGCAAGCAGTCCGCCCTCGACAACGCATCAGGTAAATAGAAAAACCATCTAGATTTGTCATGCACTTAAATTTAAATGCTGATTATTAAAAATCCTTTGTAGGATTTATTTTAATAGTTATTTAAAAGCTAATTTAGTTGATAACAAAAGGATTAAGCTTAATTCAGTATAAACACGGAAGTACATTAGTGGAAAAAAGTATTCTGACAAGCAAAAATAATGTAGTTTCATTTTTAGCTCTAATAGAGAATTTTAAATTAATATATTGGCACAAAAAAGAGTAGGATTAAATAATTACTTATTATGTTTTGTCAAGAATGTTTGTGACCATTTTTTATTATTTTTCTTTATTTTAAGTCCCTTTGGCTTTTAGTTTTGATAAAATGCCAATAAGAAAGGATTGAAGGATTTTTAGAAACGTTTACTCATATTTCTTAAATTTATATCTATCAATGCTTAATACTATCTTAAAATGAACTAAGAACTAATCAATTAATCACATTACTGTTTCGTTACCCCTTTTGCAGAATTATCGTGATCGCGACCGAGATCGGGACCGGAGTGTGCCCAACATCCATGAACTTACGACGCGCACTGTTTCAATGTCGCGTGATCAGCACATTGATCACGGTTTCGGCATATGCGTCAAAGGAGGCAAAGACTCAGGTGGGTTGCATAAAACGAGTCCAAGACCCACACCGCAATACGCTCAGATGTATGCTACATAAATTGCTTTGGTTTATCCCTGTCATCAAATCGAAGTTGTTTACTGCTTTACTTAGCAATTTTCACAGCTGCTTGTCATTGAAATAGTAGAGTACTTGTTATAGTAAATTGCAGACACAAACATGTATGTGTGTCCTGACCCGCTTGAGTGCGAAGCTCAATTGGCGATGTGTGTGACAATGTGTGGAACCTCAATTTGAGTGGCATTTATACAGCTAGTATTTCATGCAATTTAATTTTCAATTTGATGCCATTGTCTGTCCGAGTTTCCGGCTTTTTATTTATTTTGTACGCTTGCCAGCAGCAACAGCAGCAGCTTTGACATTTCCAAGTGTGCATTTTGCACCTGGCTACCTTTTCGATGCCCATGACACACTCTTATCCCTCTCTGCGTCTCTCTGTCTCTTTTTCTCTTTGTCTACCAATCTATTCCTGCCACATACGGGCATTTTTATTTTTAGCTTAGCAACGTGCGACAGCTTTAAAATCGATAAAGTAGACAGAGACAGAGAAAAAAATCTATTAAGTCGCCGCTCATTCCATCTATCAATTTATCGTATCCATGGACTCGTACAATGTGTTGCCTGCTGCCTGCTGCCAGCTTTTCGGCACACGTGCTTTATAAATTAAACATAAAATGGCTGCCACACATACACACACACACGCACACATACACTCGACTGTCGTCGCTTAATGAAAAAGGCTTACAAAAACAAAAACAAGAGTAAAAAAGGAGGCCATGCTGTGGGCGTTGTAGGGGCGTGGAGTGTGTGTGTCTTTTATTAAAAGTTTAATGTGGGCTCCGCTTGCTAATTGATTTTGTTTGCTTTGTTGTTACTCGATTCCGTTTTTTTTTTTTTGGGTGTATATCGACAGGCTTAGGTGTTTACATCTCACGCATCGAGGAGAATTCGGTGGCGGAACGAGCCGGCCTGCGACCCGGTGATACAATCCTAGAGGTGAACGGCACGCCATTCACTTCAATCAATCACGAGGAGGCGCTTAAGGTGAGCCAAAACATGCCAAATACTATCTATTTTAATCATATCTTTCCGTAGCTAAACTTTCTTAATAATAGTAATAATTAATCAATTAGAGCACACTATGAACAAAAAGAGGAAGAGCAAAGGGAAGGAAATTTAAATAAATTATAATAAAATATCTTCAACCCAGTTGCCTTTTATAACACTTAAAATTAAATGGATTGAAGTGATCGAATCAATGACAAGCAACATAATTCAAGCATGTCCTTCAGCTGTAGTGAGAAAATCCTCTTTCACAAAAAAAAAGTAAAAGAAAAGATAATTTAATTGTACACTTTATTGATTTTTAATGTGATTTAGCTCGATAGGCTGCTTGTTTGCCTGTTAATAGTTGCGATAAGGGCAGCAGGCCATCGTCATCGCCATTGCCTTTTATGTGCGCCACTTGGCAAAGTACCTAAATCGACTAACAGACCCTCGCCCCCAGCCAAACCCCAACTAACACTTATAGCCCAAACGAAGAGCACCCTAGAACAGCAGCAGCAAAAGCAGCTAGACAGCTGCCGTTCGACAACGAAAGTCAATTTATTGTGGAATATTTTATGTGACACGTTATGATAGTCAATATAATTCTTCATATTCCGCCCGTAGCTCGTTTCGCTCTTGATGTGTGTGTGTGCGTTCTTCTTTGTGAAATGCAAAAACGCAAAGGACATTAGGCTGAGACTACGTGTCAAATGCTAAGGGTGGTGCGAGACTAGCTAACAAATATGGAGTGGGCGTATTCTTTTGCACATGTTGTGCCAATTCCCACGCTGCCTTGCAATTTAAAGTTGTTCATACTCAACTCAAATTTGTTGTTTGGCAATACATGCAAAATGCACACATATATGTATGTACAACTAGTTTATTGTGTCCCCTTTCAGTCTCTGTCTCTTATTTGAACATTCATTCTATGCTCTAAATGGTTTTTAGTAGTTTTTTGATATCGTGCACTTTTTACATATGATAAAACTTGAAAACGTATTTTGTATAAATATGACAAACAAACCAAATAAATTCAACAAAAAATAAAAAAAAAACACTAATTCAAATATACACTGAGAAAAAATTGGCAATAGATTAGAACGCATTAAATTCACATAATTTTTTAGTTTAAGTACAATTTTTTTTACTCATTTGGTCATTTTTATTTTTAATGATTAAATATGCTTTTTACACTCTAACAAGTATATTTTTAATGCTTAATTTTTGAAAATGTTTCAAAGCTGTTGATAACCAAAAACCATAAAGCCAACAAACATTGAAGCAAGTGTCAAAGGGTCAACAACAGCAGCTAAAACAAAATTTGCCAAACAGAATTCAGAGCCTTGTATCCCAAATTGCTTAACCACAATGCCAACAATATTTCGATGCGGTCAAACGATGAGAGCCAGCTGTGTCCAAGTACCAAAACTATGAGATTTTTGAGCAGCAACCGACACTTGCGCACGTTCCAAACCATTTTGTACAAATTTGTCTCGTATATGTTTAGTATGGACTCTCTTGGTCGAGAACAATTAAAGTAATGGCAACTAAATTGCAAATACTAAATCTCTTCAAATGTTGCACAAAACCGCAACAAAGCATATAATAGAAAAAATTCTGGTTTTCGGATTTATGTTGAATTATTTGATATAATTTATTTTATGTATGTTTTTCAAGTTATTGCCACACGCTTTTAGTTTTTGTTTCAACGTTTTTTCTATCTCTCTATTTGTCTCTTTGACTCCATTTTTCTATCGTTCGTTCGTTTTCGCTTGCATCTTCTGTCTCTCTTTTGTGTCTCTTCTATTGCCACATTTTTTCTTAACGCAGAGATGTGTGCAGATATTGAAATCGTCACGTCAAATCAGTATGACGGTGCGAGCGCCGCCCACGCTGAACTCAACGGCGCCGCTGCACGGTTTTGGGCCACCCTCGCGGGATCCCATGTACGCATCGATGGCACCTCTACTGCCACAGTCTTCAGCGGGGCAATCACAGTCCGGCGGCGGCGGTGGCAGCGGCTCGGGCTTACCCTTTCGTCAGACCTGCTCCTGGATGGATCGACACGGTCGTCCCGCCTCACCGCCCATGGAGTATGGCGGCAGACGGAACGAGCGCAGAGATCGGTAAGTTAATGTTCAATATAAGCATATCAACTTAAACTTATTTGCATTCATTTTTTGCAGAGTACGTCGCGTCGAGCTGCTCATTGAGCCCGGACAATCGCTGGGCTTGATGATACGCGGCGGCGTCGAGTACGGCCTCGGCATCTTTGTTACGGGCGTGGACAAGGATAGTGTCGCGGATCGTTCCGGTCTAATGATTGGCGACGAAATACTGGAGGTCAATGGCCAGTCGTTCCTCGATGTGACGCACGACGAGGCCGTTGGTCAGCTGAAGTATCATAAGCGCATGTCGTTGGTGATACGTGACGTGGGCAAGGTGCCGCATTCCTGCACATCCATCGAAATGGAGCCCTGGGATGCGTACAGTCCAACGGGCACGAGGTAAGCTTAAATCGCAATAAAATAACTATAACATTAAAAAATACTATAACATATTAAATGATTTAATCCGGGAATTTACGTAATCAGAAGCTGTAAGTTTCTGAAGTGCGGTAACAAAGTATCAAATTAATTTTTAAAAGTTTTTTTTTTAAAGTTTTTAAGTTAAGTTAAGTTGTTTTACCATTATCATGATTTAAAGAAATTCCTTAGAAATATTTAACCTATAAAATATTATAAATTTAGAAATTTTTGTTACTTAAATCACATTTAATTAAGTTAATATCATATATTATTATATTCATAAATGTACACATATTGTATGATAAACTTTGTTATATATCCAAACATAAACATACACTTTTAGCACACTGAACTGTTTTTTTTTTAAATCGATTTTGTTTTTCTTTGCTATTTTCAGAGCACGCCGGAAAGGTCAAATTGCGACCATGGTGGAGGAGAAGGCACGCTCGCTGCTGCCACGTCATCATTTTGCAAGTCTTTCGTACTATATTGCCGAATATAGTGTGAAAGCAATGACCATAGATGCCTTTGTTGCCGTCTTGTTAGAGATGTTAGATACGTACGAAAAGGTAAGTGATAAATTTAATAATATAAACTGAAGCTTTGGACTCATTTCCTTTACAATTTCTGTACGTTTAGCACACGCTAGTGACGGAAATTCGAGAGCTTGTCTTTCCGGAGGATCGTACACGATACGATGAGCTAGTGTATCGCCGAGAACGCGATCCATATAGCGTGGATAGTAGGCATAGGGTAAGCTATTATTCACAAGTTACCATTTCGCAATCAGTTAATGCTTTTCATGTTTGACTCTTTGCAGCGTAAAGGAGACCCCTCACGTGATTTGCCGGTAAGCTTTTTAGAAGATTTGTTGTACGACACTGACACAATATATACCTAGCAAAGTTCAATGTACTAACTAACTCGCAGAGCATGTTAAACTACTCAACTACTACTTCTACTACTACTAATACTACAAAGAAAATACTTGATTAGTAACTAGCAAAATTTGTTCAGTAAACAGAAAATTTAATACTCTTACTCAAAATATGCCTATATACTAACTTACAACTATGGATTCTGTCCCTTTCTCATTGTGTTGTTGTTAATTGTTGTCGCTGTTGTTGTAATTTTTAGTTTAACTATACTTATTTTTAAACTAAGTACTTCAAATACCACACTTTAAATACAAAACACTTGTCGGATAAAGCAAAAACAAAAAACTTGTAGTTTAATTGTTGTATGTTGTAAGAAAATGAATAATATTTGTCTTATACTATATGTTTACTATATTTATGCTTTATAGTTGTTTGATTGCTGCATGTTCTTCGTTTTGTTTTTGGTTTCAATTTGAGAAGCTTTGTTAATACTCGCTTTCTTTGATTTGGCTTCAGTTATTATTTGCGAAGCGAACACAAAAATAATGTGAACCAAAACGAATGTCAATTTTTACTTTTCCAAAAAAGAGCAAAACAAAAAAAAACCCAATCAGAAAACCAAAATGATATACATTTGATAATTAATGCAGATTTTGTAGTTGCACAAACTCTTTATTCTTCTAGGCATATTAAGTAGCAAGTACAGTTGCTCCAAATGAAGCCTTTACTGTATATCGCTGAAGTTATCGATAATGCAATCGATAGCCAATCATTGCGTTTAGGTTTTTAGTGATCTAAGCAAATATAATTAATTGTAAAATACGAAAAGTCAAAAAGTATGGTAATATTTATATAAATTTTATATAGTTACTTTTAAAACACGATGCGCACTTTGAGAAAAAGCCATCACCGATAAATCACTCTGCTTAATACAATACTAAGCACCTATCGAAACTGAAAATTAATACAAGTTTATACATATAAAGTCGAATACAAACAAATGCACTGATCACCAACTCAAAACTTTACTTTCTCGATCCTCTTTGTCACTCTGTCTGTGCTCTCTGCTCAGTGGAAGTGATTTATTTCAACTCTATTCAGGCCTAACATGGAGTGCCCTTCTTTCCCTCTCTCTCCCTCTTTCATATTTCGCTCTGTCGCTGTGTCTATCTCTATCTATAACTCCCACTGTCACTGTCACTGTCACCCTCACCCTCACTATCTCACTGTCACTCAATCTGTCTGTCTCTCTGAATCGTATGCAAAACAAAACGTTCGTTGTTCCATTCCATTCCCAACAGGTAACTGCTGACGATATGGAAGTAAGCGCCGCAACTGGACGCAGTCCATCGTCGGACTCGGGGCTGGGCATGACCGTAACGGATATACATAAACGGTACCTAACACTCTCTCAGCTCGTACACATACTTATAGCCTATCTAACCTAACCTAAAAATAGACCCACAACAAAATAAGAACTGACCTTTTGCGTAACTTTATCTATATGTGTATCTGTGTACTATTTACTATTTGTGTTAACCCCGTTGATAGACCCGCAATACAGTTGCCATATCGACCCATGTCGGCGGGACCAGTACTGCATCGTTCACATCAGCATTATCAGCCAACTGCAAGCAACCTATCATCATCACCGACACCACCACCACAACAACAACAGCATTATCCACCAGTACATAACTCATTGCGTCATCTGGGTGGCCCTGGTGGCGTCGTTGGAAATGTGCGTCATCATCATCAACATCACCTCCACCACCAACAGCAGCAGCAGCAGCAACAGCAATTGGGACCAAATCAATACAAACTTAAGCAAGCCAAAGACAATCAGCAACAGGTCAGGAATTTGCGTGAAGCATTTAGCGTCGCCTTGGCACAAACAAAAAAAAAAACACCTTAGTTCTACTTTCACTATCTCAAACTCTATCCCTAGCTCTGTTTTCGCCTTCAGTATTTCTAGAACTATCCAATGAGAATTTCTCTTTAGCCAGTATAACAAATTCGATATTTTTCCAACTAAATTGGAAAAAGCCCAAACGAAAAGCAATTAAATTGAAAAAATTTAATTTTTCTTTATATAAAATTTTTATTATATTTTACTCTTCACTGCAACTCTTTTGATCTGTTTTGGATCAACTGAACTATTTTTATATTTTCTTCTTCTCTCACTTTTCCCTAGCTACAATAACTTATTTTGTCTTGCATATAAGAAAAAATTGACATTCGGGTCTATTATTATGTGTGTGTATTGTTCTTTTCTCTACATTTAATTTATCTATTTACTGTCTGTAAAGTGTATATGTAATGTGTTTTCTTGATTTTTAACGAAAAGTGTAAGGAATCCCTTAAATGTTTTGTGTATGTCTAACTCTTAAATGTTGTTTAAGTTTATGTTTTCGTTGAATTGGCTACTAACTGTGGTAGAATTGAATTGGCTGCAGTAAAACTAGTAATGCAACAAATAAGGAAAATCAAAACGAACCTTCAAAATATTATTTTTCGCTTTTCTTATTCGGCTTAGGAATACGGCTGTGATGAGCATAGAACTCGACGGGGCAGCGAAACCCTTTTACCGGAATATGAACAAGATGCGGTGAGTAAGCAAAAGAGTTTTAACATTCTCGGTTTTTTTTTTGTTGGTAATTACTCTTTGACGATCGGGCAGCTATGTTTAGGTGGACGAATCAAGATGTTAACTTCAATCATGCCATATTGACATTGAATCATTGTCATTGTCAGCACACAGACTTTAATCAATCTATGCTTGCATAATCCCTTTTCCATATTTACTTACCATAAAGATGATATCGGCGATTCAAGTACCATTAAAATTTCTTATTCAAACACTTAATAAGATTTTTATGTTTTATTGTACGTATACGTAATATAAGAGAACTAAACTTACCACAGTTAACACTAAACTTAAGCACTTAATTTATGCAATATGGAGCTTTAAACTCTTGATAGATTATATATGTATATGTGTATATATATATAGCATGTGTATGTATGTATTTATGTATGTATAAGTAGTGTGTAATCAATACAATGTCGCCGCAAAACGCCAATGCAATCGAATTCAGCTCAAACAGACCGCAGAGCCGCGAGTATAACTCTACCCTTCACGCCTCCTTACATTTTGTCATGCGTGGAACTGTCCTCCATTGCGGCCCAGGCGACAGCTGCACCAACAACGGGCAAGTGATAATCGCGTGGCGGCGTAAAGGGGCGCACAAAGTGTCGCCACTGATGATGGGCGTGGTGATGGTTGTGATGGGGGGATGGTGGTGTAAGTGTTGCGGCTCCTGTTGCCGTTGCATGTTGGTGCTGCTGGTGGCAGCTATTCGGCTCGAATTTCGGGCGTGGTATGCGCAATTGTTTGATCTCCGTCAAATACGTTTCCATACTGAAGTGAGTAATACAAGCGGAGAGCGAGAGCGCGAGAGAGCGTGTGTGTTTGTTTGTCCGCCTGTTGATTTGTTAAGTTGTCTTAATGATTCGACTGATTTGTTGTTGTTGAACCAAGCTGTAAATGCAAATGAAGTGTGTGCTTTAAAATGGAGTGTCGAATGTCGGCAAATTTGCCAAAGAAACAATCTTGAATGAATGACAAAAAACTTGATAGCTTAAAGTTAGTAAAAGTTATAATTACTTTTAATTATTAGGTGTTTATTTGTGTTAGAAACCTCTTTTGAACTTTAAAATTTCATTGCAAGTTAGCAAAAATTATGCTTAAATGTTTTTGGTCAGACAAAGTTCAAACTAATTTGTAAAGTTTTTCCTCAAGCAATAACAAATCAAAACGTGCTTTACCGGCTTTAGTTAACACACCCCAAAAACGGTGAAAAAAGTGGGTGGAAACTTAAAGTAAACACACTTGTTAACACTCAGCATGAACATACATATATATTTATGTGTATATAGGATATATAAATTGATTGTTTACCAAGCGCATTATATGTATATAAATATATTATGCTATCACGCTCAAGGCAAGGAGTAAACGAAAAGTGAAAGCGAATTGTGCAGCATGAACAACAAACCGAAACCGTAACAACAGCCAACAATAACAACAGCAACCAATGTTGCATGTGGCTTGGGTTTGACTTTGTTTGCCAGAAGACACGAAAATTGCAACAAGTAATATAATAGCCGTAATTTCCGTAAAAGGCGTTGGGGCAAATCAACGCATCGACTGCAAGTTCAATGTGTGTTAAATGTCTACGTCTGTCAAAAATCATTTGGGAGATGCAACATAGAGAGAGAGAGAGAGAGGGGATCATTCGCTTAGCCCTGTTTACACAGCTGACACTTTTCTACCAAGATGCGGAGATAGATGGAGTGAGAGAGGGTAGCAAGTTCGACTGCTTTGTACGGTTGACCAGCGACCGGCTGAGCAAGCAACCAGTTTGATTTCAACTAAAACAGACAAACAACTTTTCGTTGCCGTTGTTGTTGTTTGTTAGTGGATGTCTGGGCAATGCGACACTCACTTTTTTGTTGAAATTACAACGGCAGCAAGCAGTCCATGGCAGCCAGGCAGGCAGGCAGGCAACCAAGCAGGCAAGAAGACCAAAACTCAAAGTGGGTCATTAGAGAAACGTACTAAATAAGGTACAAAACTTTGTCAAGAGCAGACCAAGCGAGCAGCAGGCATAAATGGAAAGTAAATAGTTGTTGCTATTGTTGTTGCAACGGCTACGAAAGCGGCAAGTAAGCAACTCAAAAAAAAGAATTGTTGTTTATAATGTAAATAGACGTTAAATAAATCATTTTGATGCGTAGCAGCAGCACTAGCAGCGGCAGCGGCAGCAGCCAAGCATTCAAAATCCGGTCTAAAAAGTCAATAGGTGTAAGCCATAATCAACACACTTAATGGCCATGGTAGTTGGAGAGTTTGAGAAGACGCAACAACAGCATTTTGGCCGGTAATAAGCAGCAGCAACAGCAGAAGCACAGCCAACAACTAATGAACCCAATTGTAAAGTTGTGTGTAGTGTCAATTCTGGCAAGTTTATTTACAGTTGTGTACAGCAGCAGCAGCGTTGGTCGAAAGGCATCATTAAAAGTTCTCACAGTTAACTTCTGAAGGTTCTCCTTTCTCTCTGTCTGTCTCGCCTGTCTTGTCCGTTTCTCTGACAGTTTTGATAAGTTTAATGACGTTATCGCTGACCAGCTTTATGGTTATTTAATTGGTTACGAAAACGTTCAACAACAACCGTAAATCAGTTAGTTGGAACAGTTCATTGAGCATTTTTAGGGAAAGTTTAACTATGTTTCGCTACAATCTGAGCATCTTACTTCATTGTTATTCTACTGTTTGACATTCATGCAGACAGTTTGACCCACATTTAATCTTATTGCACAACGATCACTTGATTGTGGGCGACTGCTCAATGATCGGTCAGCTGTCAGCTGTCAAGTTTTTGGGTCATTGTGCTGTGTAGAAATATATGTATATGTATTCATAGATACAATGTCATACAATACATTTATGTTCGCATGATCTTCTGGCTAACAATGGTGTGAATTGGACAGCAAATTAGTTGCTCAGCTTTTGTTTACAATAGCTTAACAGACATAGAATGAAACTTGATTCTGGATGGTTTCAGCAGCAGCAGCAGCAGCAGCAAGAGCAGAGCTCAGCTGTTGAAAAGTTTTACAAACAGTTCAAGCGGTTCTATTGAAAGAAAAGTTAATTCAGCAACGCCATTGAAACTTTCACAAGTTGAAAGAGAATTTTCCCCCCAAAAAAAGTGCCAACAATAATGAAATTGACGTCAATTGCCCAACCCCGGTTAACAGTTCATTCTATTCCAACTGTCCTAGCCAACGGATCAACTTTTTTTGTTGTTGTTAAGAGAGAGAGAGAGAGAACATTTTTTAAGCCACAATGTTTGTCAGTCAGTCAGCAGTTTTTCGGTTTTTTGAATTTTTTTGAAAGCCGCTTAGGGCCAACAATTTAAAATCAATCAAATTTATGACTTTGCAAACTTCGCAGCAGTAGATACACAAATGTATGAGTGTGTGTGTATGTATTGGTTAAGCTTGTAACCAAATCCAAGTGTAGACAACCTCACGGATACACGCATGCCATTGACCTCGATGCGTAGCGGCTTGTATGTCGTATCTCACAGATACTCGCTATCTGAAATTGCGCTCGCATCAGACGCACGCAGTTAGCCAACTGCCATTAGATACGCATTGAAAAATTATGTGCATATACGAAACGATACGATATGATTTTAATAATGTTGCCAATTTAATGGTTTATTGACTTTAATACTTTGGCTACGGGGGATTTCAAAACCCCAAAACATTTTCAAGGCTACAAATTGCCAATTTTGTCATATGTAAATTGAAATGCGCTCAAATTATAGAGCCAATTCGTGTATGAAGTGGTTTTTAAGTGGATTATTGCAGCATTCAAAATGCTGAGATGAACAAAAACAAAACTGTATTATAATGATATGCTATCTTCGTTGCAAAACGAACATCACGCCAATGCAAAAGAAAAGTAAACTTCAAACCAAACTTTCAGCTGTTTGCTTTGTCAGCCAATTACTTGTCCTACCACTAACTGCTTTCCCTTTAGCTTTGGGTTTATAGTTTCTAGGTCGAAATGTTTAGCGACTTTAGCCGTTGATTTGTGCTTAGAATCTTTAGTTCCGTCAGGCCGACTAACTGACTTCAAAATCAACTTAATTGCAAAACCAGTCGTTGCCCGCGGCTGGAAAGGCAATTAAAAAACAACCACAAACGAATGAAATTAGCGCTCCAACAATAAAAACAAACAAACGACAAAAAATAGGCAAAAGGTGAGAAAAACTTAATTGAATGCAAATTCAAAGACAAAAAAAAGTTGCTTCAGTCATTCAACATCTTGGTGTCTCCATCCTCAACTGCATCTCGTGTTGTGACACATGTGAGCCAAGATTGCAGTCGCCTTGCGGCAAACATTGCAGAAACAAAAACAAAAACTAAAGACAATGATGATATAACAAAAAAACACCCAACTACCCAACGGCAATTGACGCTTGGCCACAAGAAAACGCAGCTAGCTAACTTCTACAATGATTATTTTGTTTGTTTGCTGCTGTTGTTGTTTTTGTTGCTGTTGTTGTTGACTTAGTTAGTTCGAGCCGCGGTTGTTTATGCAACAATTTGCAGCAAACAGAGCGCGAAATAAGCGACAACGACGCGAATTTTGTCAACTACACAGCAACTTGTTTAAGTTTTTTTTTTAGTTTTTTTTAGTATTTACACGTAATTTGCAATTTATACGCACGTTTTGTATCTTAAATTGTGAACTCATCCAAAGAAGAAGCTCGTTTCTCAGTTTGTTGTTGTTGTTGTCTCTCTGTGTCCGTTTGTTTGTCGGTTTATTTCTTTTGCTCTATCTTTGTGTGTTCCTGGGCTTGGGCCAACCATACGCTTCAAGCAACGACGCGCAACTAAAAACTGAAAATGCAGACGCGGCCAAAACAGCGGCCAACTGCGAAGCTGGCGTCGACTGCGTTTGCCGTTTCGTATAGTACTCTTTCGCTTGGGGTATAGCACAATTTCTGGTTAGTTGTTTAAGAAGTAAAGGAATGATCTGAAAAACGGGTTTTGGTTTTGTTTTCTTAACAGAATTTAAGAAAAGTCTTTCTTTACCACATTTTCTTGACATTTCTTTCTGAAATCTATGTAACTAAACCAATAAACTAAAACTTAAGGGGAATATCTTTAACTAAATTTATAGCAGAAAAGTTTTAAGATATAAAACTTACTTGTTATGAAGATTACTTATGGAAGTTATCTAAAATCATTCTGTGAAAAATATCATAAATTACTTTTAAGTTTAAACTGTAAAAAACAAAGAACTCAAAAAAGTTACAGTATATGTTCTAGCTTTAAGTTTCGCATTAAACTTTACAATATGTACTATTAAGAAAGGGTATTTAAGTGCTGCACTACATATTTAAATTGTGTGTATTTCTTGTAGTTTACTTTGCGTGTGGCTTTCTTTAGGCGACTCTGACACTGGGTCTGCGTTTCAGTTACTTTTGTTTATGGCTCAGTAATAAAACAATTACACACAGCGACAACCCCGAAAGGCAACAACAAACAATTATAAATGGTGCAGATTGCCCAAAAGATTGTCAATATTTATGGCTGTAAATTATTATAGAAACATATGCATACACACACACACACGTGCATATACTTATAGATGTATAAGTATATCATATTTCGTACGTATGCAGATTAGATTTACATACTCGTAAGTGAGTTGTAAGCGGTCTGTTGCAAGCTTTACGCAATGGTCGCAACAGCAGCTTAAGCAGCATGAGGCAGTCCCATTTGTGTACTGTATCTATGAGATACTGTATCTGCAGCTGACACACTGCAGCTGTGCGTTTGCAGTTGTTGCTGTTGTTGTTGTTTGCCGCAGTGTTGTCGGCGGTTTTTGTTTTGCTCTTGCATGACGTAAACAGAAAAATCGCTTCGACTCTTTTGTTTGCTGCCGCGTTGATGGTCAAAAGCAACGTTTGGCATTGAAAAGAGATGAGCATCATTATTTTTATATTGTCGTTGCCTTTGTCTCTTCTAACCACTTTTTTTCTTCTTTCATATTTTTTTCGGCTTACTTGACTCCTAATTGTTAAATGTTTTTTTACAGGCATTTGAGCATTTACAGTTGCATTTGATGTTGAATTTAATTATTACATAAATATAATTCTGTCTTTCATTTTCTCTCTGTCTCTTTAATTGCTTCTTTGTGGACGGGCTAACTACAAAACTAACTAACTGAAACTAAAAATGAAATGGAAACAGGAACAGGTAAGCGTTTTGAGTTCGCTTTGCATTCGTTTTTTCGTCTGCGTCGTCGTTTCTGACAATTTAAGCACTTTTTTCGAAACTATCTTTTATACAAACATTTACACACACACCCACACTTGCTCAACTGTACACCCATTAACACGAAACGAAAACACACACACACACATACACTTACATTTATAAATAACTTCATAACAACATACAAAAACAATAAGGAAGCAGCGAATTTAGCTGCATTTGCTGAGCCACAACAGAAATAATGCAAAAAAAAAGTCTTTTGCCCAAGCGTTGTAAATATTAAGCGCTATTTTTACCATGTATTTCCCTCCGATGTTGTTGTTGATATTTTACGGCTCGTATGCATTAGCTGCAATTTACATTTGTGACGAGGAAATGCGAATTGCGAATGTTATTTGCAATAAGCCGCTGTTGTTGATATGCTGCAAGCCCACTAAAACGTTGCCGACATAATCAAGCTAATGAGTTAATAGACAACATTTATTGCTATTGCAAGCAAAATTAGGTTAACATCTGTAATAGCCCTGAAGCAACGTAAGTTGCGTTTAAGCGGAGTTCAAAAACGTTCCTACAAGTGTGATTCGTTTTAATTTTTTTTTTTTTTTGATATATATTTATTAAGTGAAGCACCTGTACTATCACGATAAGTACCTTAACAACACATAGGTGGCAATGTAACATAAAAACCAAACCCCATAACTAAGTATGAGGATTTTAAATACATTTCATCTTATTGACGCCCAAGCGTCTTGGCAAAACCTTGCCGTTTAAGTCGCCTTAAAGGTCGAGCAGGGAGTAGTCTTCTTGCAAGCAGGCTGCGGTGTCTTAGCAACCTTTCGCTGTATCTGCTTGTGTGCCTTCCAATCTGCTCTTCAACTGTATGCAGATTGAGGTCCTTGTGGAGTGTAGAACCACGTACGTACCAGGGACAGTTGGTTATTTGTCTAAGTACGCGATTCTGCAAAACTTGTACACGTTTATAATTTGACTTGGCTGCTATTCCCCCAAATCTGCACTCCATAGAGCCATACCGGCAATACACAGTGTACATTTACCGCTCTTTTGCATCGCAGCGGCATATTTGCCCATAATTTCCAAAGACAAAATCGGACGAAAACAACAACAACGGACAGACAAACAACAACAACAGGTAAAATTACAACAATTGCGAAAAAGCAACATAAAGTTTCAGCCTAAAAGATGCTCTTACTTTGATTAAACCGTCATTTTTGCCACAAAAAATCGGACAAAATCGGACGGAATTTAGACGGACATACAACAACCACATAGGAAGGAGAAAGAAGAAGAAATTACAAATTTACAACAACCACATAGAAGAAGAATTAAATAAAAAAAAGTAGCCGCCTAAAAGTAGGCAACTATATTTTGCCAGGCAGGCGTTGAAGTTTAAATTCGCATAAGAATATGATTGCTAGCAACATTTGGTTAAGCAACATGTCGCTAGCAACATTGCAGCTATAAAATGTTGAACATAATGTTTTAAGGAAGTAAATAGTCTCAGAAAAATATAACGTAGCAAAACTTAGATAATTTAGATTTTTAAAGAGTTATTTATATATAATCATCAAATGTAGATTTACATAAAATATATCATTTAGAAAAATCATTTGACCTTTCTACACAGGGCAATTTAAAAAACCAATAAATCAATGTAGAAAACTCGTATAAAAAACCTATAATCCTTGTTACAAATCGTATAACCTAGTTGAAAGTGTATCTAACCGTAGCGTTATACTCTATAAAACCGTATATAATATATCTTTATATCTGTATCCACATTATATACTAGTGTGTAAAAATAAAGTGAGCAACTTTTAGCTCTACAAATCCTACATATCACATAAGACAGTTCCAGAACCCTTTTTAAAGTTTCAGTTCTGTTTGCAACACGGATTCTATTGATCATTTTCATATTTCTTGTTTGGAAACCTCAACCCTTTAAGTTTGTATACAATCCAAGCATACTTACATATACATATGAATATCATATTCGTTTCTTCTCTTCAACATTAACATTGTCCAATGGTTTTTAGTTCGAATTAATTTATTTGGTTACTGTTTGAGTTCGTTTTATTTTATTTTTGTGTGCTCTTTACCTTTGCCCGTTCTCCCCCGAAATTGTTCTCGTTTGTTCATTTGTGTGCATTTCAGGGCGGCTACTTAGATGGACTACGTTCACATTTGGGTGGTTTAACACAACGTGTCAAATCATGGTATTGGGGACGACCTCTTGTAAGTGCCAATGTATTTTTCGTTTAACGAAAGTAAACTATAAAACTTAAATGAAAACAAAAAAAAAAAAAAAAAAACAAATTAAAAACTTAAAACCAAAGCCAATATCTAAATGGAAAGAATACCACAAAAATACCAAAGCCAACCACAAATACATGAATTGTGTCACAACTTACAAAAAAAATATTACAAATTTGTGAATGTTTGAACTTTTTTGACTTTTGAATTTGCATCTCGTTGCATCTTCAGCGCATTAATCAAAATTAAGCCTGAAATAGTATTGTTGCTATCTTGTTAATGTTTAATGCTCTGTCTCACTTTCACTTTACGCTCTCTCTTTCTATCTGTCTATTTCTCACTCTCTATTTAAAAAAAAATACAAAACTAACTTACTTACTAACTAACTGTTTGTATGTGCCTTGCAAGCATCAGCACAATGCGAGTGCAATTTTAAAACTTAACCAAAAAGATTATAATTCAAATTTAAATTTGCATTTCCATTTGTTCCACCCACACACATATACACAGCCTGTTTTATGTTGTAATGATCGTAGGAAATGTGTCTCGTCTCTTTTAATTATTTCGTTTTGTTCAGTTTTTTAAAGTGTTTTACTAATTGCTTGCCCAACTTAAACTCATACTTAGATAGAGCCGAATCAAAGCGTACAAACTTAAACGTTTTTAGCCACATTTAGATGTTTGTTTCATTCTTTTTATCTTGGCGCACTAAACACTCAAAGTATTTGTTATCAATTTTTATCAACTAATTAGAGTTTGTCATTAGTCTCTTGTAAAGTAATTGTCAATGTAAGTATTAAATAAAAAATAAATGGAAAAATCAAACACGTCTAAAACAACGTCATCGCAAATTAATGAAAATGTCAAAATAATACAAACTTAAACCACAAAAAAAAAAAAATGGAGCGAAAATAAAAGAAAAGCTTGAAAAATACATTTGCACATTTACGCATGAGTCAACCTAATTTGTAAACACCAAATTCCACCACAGCCACTCCACCACAACCCTACCAACCACCAGCCCCCCTCTCCCCTTAAAATCAGCCACAAAATGCATCGACACATGAAAATATTAAATTTTACTTTCATCAATTTGATTTGTAGTTCATAAAGTTATTATTTGCCCTGTAACTAGATTTTGTCAGCTCCCAAACATCATGAACTTTTTGTACATTTGCGTTTATAAACTTTAGCTGCTGCTGTCCTTTCAACAATCTAGACTATCATACACATACATACACACTCACACGTACACCTAACTAGTTGTAGCTATAGCTTTTAAAAATGAACATCCATCTGTAAAATATATATATAACAAAGTTTCTTCAAGTTTTAGTTAGCGCTTTTCTTCAAAAAACCCAAATACAAATTGTACAACATTTATATACAGTAATAATAGCCAACTAATTAGTCTTAGCCAACAATATATAAGTGTCTTAGTTGCCATTTTGCAAGCCGTTTTTTCTCGTAAATATTTAAACACACACATCTATATACTCCCCCCTAACATTCACACCGAATACATAAACTTACAAATATACACACTTTATAAACACAAGCACTCGCATTCTCATAACTTGCACCCAAATAAATAAAATATATACACCAGCACAAAAAACACACTTACACATATACTTTTAGGTTTCAAGCTACACATAAACCGGAAAAAATACCAATATCTTTAATCTATGGTTGAGACATGACTTAGCTTAGGTTAACACAAATAAGTCCCAAAATTTTCCAATTCTTAATGTATACATGCATTTGTCCAACACACAAACATATATGTTGTCTGTTTAAACTTGATGGAATTATTGTCTTGCATTAAATTCAACCAAATACCGATGCACACTGCTGCTGTATGTATGTGCATTTCTTGCTGTGTATTGATTGTAGTACATCATTTAAAATTTAAATGGAATTTTCAACGACGAAGGCCAAGCATTAAATATTCCAACAGCTGTGTAGAAGGAAAAAGAAAAGTGTTTGTTAAAGAGAAAACCAAATGAATACTAATAACACAGTTTTAATTCGATACAAATTAAAGCTCACAAATCAAATTCAGTTCAACCACAAAGTGTGCAAGCAAAACTACGTGCAATTAAGTGTCTCAAGTATTATAAAGGATTTGATAAGTTGAGTCAATTGAGAGTCAAATGCATTTCACATGCAAATGTTCGTAAATGTAATTCGAGCCAATCGTTTCAAGATTGTATTGAGTACAAAACAGTTCAGCTCTTTGTTTAAATCGATTCACTTAAGCACGCAAAAAGCTTTTGCATTTAATACCATCATCACTCTCTCTTTTTCTCTTTCTATACTCCTCCCAAAAGAACCCTTTCCTCACTCTAAAGTACTTCACAACGTATATACAATATATACTTTATTCAACTGTCATATTTTATGCAATTTGAATGTCTCTCTGTATGTTTTGCAAGTGATCAAACTTAAACAAAATGTACAATTTTAAAAAAGCATTTAAAACACAATTTCGTCTTGTCATTGCAAAACATTCTGAAGTCAATGCAACAATCAAATAAAACTACACAAAAAACTTAAAAAAAATATATTTCTATATATTTGTTACAACAAGCAAATACAAGAACAATATCGATTTTTAATCTTGCCTACAATTCTTAGTACAAATACAACCAATTCTTATGCAAATATTTCTACTATTTTCATTTTACATTCAACATATTGTACAAAAAACCAAACAAAATTCCAAATTATTCAAAACTTTGCGCACTCTGCATTAAATTTGGCCAAATCTATATAAACAAACAAACAAAAAATGTGGCCGTATGCCAAAACAAATTGAATAAATATTAGGAGTTGGCCACAAAACTCTCAAGAAGTTTCGATATGAAGGAAGAAGGCGGCACTTTGCTGGGCGATAAAGGTGTACGAAGGCATCAGGTGAGTGCTACCGTTAAGTGTGTTATGACAGCACACTAAATACAACCAGAAAAAATCAAATACTCTAAATATATACTACTACTCGTCAGCAGAGAATGCCAACCAAAAAAATAAAAATAATTCAATAAACTAACTACAAGAATGTTTGCGGTTTGACTTGAAAACTTAGTTCAATCTCAGTTTAATTGCTCTGTCAGTAATCTATTTTTTTTCCTTTAAGAAGCTCTTCAGAAACACAAACAAATGCACAAAAGAGAATAAGAACACCAAAAATCAATTACAATTTGGTCAATAACAACTACAACAACAATAACAACAAACAACAATCTCATGATCCATTTCCACACACAATATACTTGAATAAACCAGCTATAATATATTTGTATAAAAATTCATTAAATTGGCTTACCCTTTAGCATCAAAGTTTCATTTTGTTTGAACCTCCCGCCCGAACCACTCAAACCACTTACACTGACAGCAACAACAGTTACATAATCTTTATTCTGGATTTGTTGTACAAAACTTCTTAACCAAAACCAACTTTGCTTTTTGCTTGCCTTTAAAAATAAACTACACGAAATCTTTTGATAAACACTATTCGAATTTTGATAATAAACATATAACCAATACTATATGCATATAAATATATATCCAACATAGTATTAGTGATTAGTAGGCTGAATAATACTGATCTATGAAACTTATTCACCTTTATGTGTGTTTACAATGTTTATTGTGCATGATTTGATTTGTCTTTTCATGATTCGTTTAGTCCATGCAGCGTCTGTCAGCTGAGCAGAACGGTGGTTCAACGACTGAACAAACACATGAACACAATCCAAACGTCGTACCTGATCATAGAGGCAACTTACACATTACAGTTAAGAAAACCAAACCAATTTTAGGTATTGCTATCGAAGGTGGTGCTAATACAAAACACCCGCTTCCTAGGATAATCAATATCCATGTGAGTACATTATACCGATTTGATATCAGAAGATCTAGTTTAAAGTTTCCGTTTTTATTTCTATAGGAAAATGGTGCGGCATTCGAAGCAGGCGGCTTAGAAGTTGGGCAATTGATACTGGAGGTAGATGGGACTAAGGTCGAAGGTCTACATCATCAGGTAATGTCATTCATTCGTTAATTCTTTTACATTTACTCATTGTTGATTGTTTTGAACATTTGTAGGAGGTTGCCCGGTTGATAGCCGAATGCTTTGCAAATCGTGAAAAGGCTGAAATAACCTTCTTAGTCGTCGAAGCAAAGAAATCAAATTTGGAACCGAAGCCAACAGCGTTAATATTTTTAGAAGCCTAACATTTGCTTGCCCTGCCGGCTAGTGACCCATTGGAACGACAAAAACTTGAGTTCCTCTATGAATGGGGCATCGATTTAACGGAGACGCCAAAACCAATGCCAACACCGATACCGCTGACAAAAGCTAAAAATCCACCGCCACTGCCTCATGAGCTATATAGCAACAGTAGCAGCAGCAACACCAACACCATCAACAACAACAGCAACAGCAACAACATCAATGCCGATTATGGCAATACTGCGCTCAACAATCATCAACAACAACAACCACAACAACATCATCATCAACAACAACAGCAACAATCAACACAACAACAAACAAAACAACAACAGTATAATCCAAATACACCCACCAACACACCAACAACACAAGCGACAGCTACAGCAGCAACACCAACCACAACAACAAAACAACAAACAACACAGCAACAACAACAAAGGCAACACATAAACAACACCAATACACCAACGAAAGCATCGCGCGAGGCGACACCAACACGTGAGCAACAGCAACTGCAGCAACAGCAACAGCAGCAGCAACATGCCACGCCAACGCGCGAACCGCCAACACCAACACGTCAACAGCAACACCAACAACAACTACTCCAACGGGAGCAACGGGAGCAACGGGAGCAACAGCATCGCGATCGGCAGCATCAAGTGCGCGAACAACGCGAGCAACGCGATCGTGAATACCAACACGAACACCAACAACATCCCCACGGATATGCTCATGGACACACACATGCTCATGGACATGGCCACGGACAACACCAACACTCACATCACCACCATCGTGATCATCACGATCAGCAACACCAGGAACACCAACACCACCATCATCATCATCATCAGCAGCAGCAGCAGCAGCATTCATTGCATTATCAGCAGCAGCAACAACGCTACAACAGCAACAGCTACAAAAATCATAATAATTCCGTTTACCAATAAAAACAAAAACAAAATTTAATCAAAAGAACAACAACAGCAATAATAACCGCTACTAAATTGGAACAATTTTGGAACATTCTATCGAACGGCTTTCAACAGTTAACAGTTAAATTGTGCTAACAATTCCCCGAAATGCTAACGTCTCGCTCTTTGCTCTTCCTCCCTCCTCTATGTCCCCCTTCTAAGTCTTTGTGTCTCTCATGCACGCCTCTCTACACCAAATCGCCTACTGCTATTGCCACAAACAGTGACAAAAACCCAAAACCCAAACAAAATTGGAAGCTTTTGTGTATAGATGCTGTAAGCGAAACGCAATGTTCAATGTTGTTGTATGAGGTCTCGTTCAAAACTTCACCTCCTGTGATCCAAGTATATGTTCTTTTTGTTAGTTGTAGTCTAAGAGCTGCTCTATACCAAAAAAATAGAAGAAGAAACAATCCAAAGACAATACATTTATTTATATACTTAAAGATATGATTATTTGAAAACGAATTATCTTGCATTATTTTTTTATATTTTTTTTAAATTTTTTTTTTGGTTTCAACTCATTTCTTGTTTTTAAAAATATCAATACATATTTATACACTGCCAACAAATTTAATCCAAAAACACACATACAAAAAAAAAGAAGAAAATTTAGAGCAGCTCTTTCCCTCACTACTGCCTACTCCCCCATCTCTCTGTCAAATCCGATGCAATACCTAACTGTACACACTAAAAAGCTTGCCTAACTGTTATAGGCAGCCATTACTTACTTAATTACTTATTCACTTACTAGTACAATCCCAATGTAGATCCCGTAACTGAACTTAGGACTTTTAACAATCTCATCACACGCTATGATGTGTTAAACTGTAAAACTGTAAACCATGTATTATGTATTGATAAAATATGTTAATGATGAACGCAAAACTTAGTCTAAATGGTTAGTCGTTAAACAAATGATTTAAACTAAAACTAAAGGAATACATATTTAATTTTACAAAATAACAAAAAGTATTAACAAAAAATAAAAACAAAAAATAAACACAAAACAAAAAATTAAACACTATATAGCCCCACACCCCTCAAAACCAGCAACAAACATACAAAAATATGGCATACATTAAATTAAATAAGATGACGAAACCAGAGCTTAAAAGTTATTAATTAAAAGAAAACCCCTTAAACCGTAAGAAAAACGTTAATTACGCAGAAGAAGCAGAGATAAACAGCCACAGACACTGTAAAAAAAAGAACAGCTTTTGTTATGCAAAACACACACACACACACACACACACATACACTTATACACTGGCACTCACACTCACACATAGTACGCATATTGCTTGACTATTTATGTACATGTAATTAGCAGCTACAGCAAGAACATTAACAAACAAATATAAAGCCCACCTATGCAAATAATTTGTAAAAAAAATAATCGTATAATACACGCATAAACACACACACAGACACACACACTAAAGCATAAAGCATAATATTCACATGTGTAAAAATTAAATCCTTATACTTGAAATACAAAAAATAAAAACACTCAAGCTTCAACTACAGCAGCAGGCAACGTGTCGATAAAACAGTGCAAGCAGAGCAAGCAAGCAAGCAGTGCGCTCCACAGCCACCATCACAGCATACCATACCACCACAAAGGATTGTATCAAAAACAAACAAATACTTATCAGCAAACAAGTTAATGGCGCAAAATTTAAAGAACTTATCGATAACAAAAAGACATACCGTAATTAGTACAATTTAAACTGCACACTGCACTCTTTTTGAATGTTTGTTCAATGTTTTTTAAACAAAACACAACAGCTGCAAAATTGTATTCCTATCTCACCAAAAACAAATAAGAAAACCAAAATTTCACAACAAATGGTAAACGAATTATACAAAAAAAGCAAAGAAAACTATACAAAAAAAAAAAGGCTACGCTACTCTACCATTAAACAACTAGCAAATTAAATAACATTTACAAGAATATGCAGTAGAGAAAACGAACGCTTAAAATTTGAGGTTGATTGGCATTAAGTAAAGCAGTTAAAGACAGAAGAAAGTTAAAACGATGTTAAAAGCCGACAGGGCGCGATAACGAGCAACAAATACTTAAACGCACGAACTTAACAACTATTTGTGCAATAATTTAATATATATATATATATAAATATTTATATATATTCATTGTATGATATTAGCAGAAAAACAAAAAACATAAGATCTTTTTAATATGAAAAAACAAAACAAAAGAAAATCATAAATTTTTCGCTCTCTTTTTCTCTCTACTACTACTACTAAATATCTCTCTTCCTCAGTCTAACACGCATTTAGAGCCCAAAAAAATCATTTGGCAAACTTTTCGATTATGTTTGTTGTGTGTGCGCTAGTTTTTAATTAAAGAATTTCAGGATCTGAATCAATCTGAATGTCGTATGAGTAATATTTTGCCCTCATAAGTCAAGTGCTCTGAATGAATTGGATTTGTGTCTAAAGTTATATTTATAAATTATGCCTGACTTTAATTTCTTTTTCCATCAACAACTACCAAATAATGAAAAAAAATCACAAAATGTCTGCTAAACAACTATATTTCTACCTTTCTCTCTAGGTGTATTAACTGTGTGTGACTTTAGTAAAAAATGAAATTTGAGAATAAATCCAAAAATGTTAAACGATATTGTAATTGTACTTTTGTTGACTATTATGTAATAACGCTTTGCTGTATGTATATTAGTTATGTAAATTTTTAGCGACATTACTTAAAAAACACCCTAAAATAATTCAACAACAACAAAGATCCAGCGCATGCTGTTAGTTATTGTTAGTAAAATCTATTATAAAATAAAAACAAAAAATTAAACAACATATATATTAAAAAATTCAAAATTATACTACTACTTAACTTTGAATTGGTCAACAAAAAGATAAAAAAAAAAAATTAAAAATATATATACATGTTAAACATTTTTTGAAGCGTTTATGCGTGTTAAGCTGAATCAGATAGATAAAATATATATATATATTAGCATACATATATGTATATGAATATGTACTATATGTAGAAATATAATTGGCACGCTTAAATGCGATTGTAAATTGCTGGAAATTTGGACGAAAGGCTTACTTAATCTTACCTTAAACATAGCATTACATTAAATACCTAATTCATCACACGCTATTGAATTTATGAAAAGAAAATCACATATAATATATAAACTTATATATATATAAATACATGCTATACATATAACGCATATAGAACATACTCGTATACTTAATACATACACACATATACATACAAAAACAAACATATATCTTACGTAACGACAATGAAAAGCAATTTGAAGCAAGCAACAATTTCAATTTCAGCAAACATATTAAACACATGAAAACGTCACACACACACACACAAACACACACACAGTGAACAATTCGAAGATCAAGTTAAAGATTGAAAACTGAACACAAAATTGAAGCTACTTAAAAGAATACATATAGAAAAAATAAAAGGAAACCAAAAATATAAATAAAAACAAGCAACA
Source organism: Scaptomyza pallida (assembly GCA_018152965.1). NCBI lineage: Eukaryota > Metazoa > Arthropoda > Insecta > Diptera > Drosophilidae > Scaptomyza > Scaptomyza pallida. Next base: position 143,125 of record JAECXP010000107.1, read on the forward strand.
AAAGCTTCTATGCTATGCTAAAGGGTAAAAGGCATTTATCTCATAACTTACAAAAAAGAAAATTAAGAAAGGAAACCAGCTTATAAATACCATTAAAACCAACCTACCACGTAATATCGTAACGTAAATAGCAATAGCGTATACTACCTTAATACTATGTACTAACTACTTAGTTGTAGTATTAGCCTCAGCAGACGAAACATGTTGTATAAAAGATTGAGCTAGACTTTTAAATGGGATAAAACATGAGTAACAATGTTTAACATATATATATATATATATATATATATACACATAACATACATATATTCTAATTGAGATCAAATGCTGTAGATAAATGTGTACAAAAAAAAGGATATTAACATGTTTTCAAATATACATACATATATATATATACTCTCTATAAACAGAACAGAAAAAAAGTTTCTATATATACATACTATATACAAAATATATATATTATTTACTTGGTCTCGCTCTTTAGTTCTCCTTTGAGTTTTTATTTATCAACCTTTTAATCATCTTTCTTTTTGGAATAATACCCATAACAGACCACAAAACACAACTACAACTACAAACAAAAAAACTGTGCCACCTAGTACATAACAAGAAACAGTTATATATCTGCAATATATACTATATATACATACTTGTAATATACATACAAACATACAACAAATCTCAACAATGCTCACTTTTATATTTTTATCATACATACCACAACTATATATATAAATATATACTGAATATCAAGAACACAAACAAAAACCAGGCACCGTATGCAACACTGAAGGAACTACAAAACAAACAAAACTCTATATAGTATGAATACATTAAAATTGATTAAGCATATTTATATAAATTACACAAAACAAAAAAAGTTCTACATATTTACTAAAAATGTTTTGAAGTACGAAATAATTTATGTTTCCAGTCGATGCTTTCTAGTGCAAAAAAAATAACTTGCTTCTGCTTTAAAGTGAATACTTACTTAGTTTAATGCGAGACATAAACAATTTCAAATGTTTGTTTTTGTTATATCAGATTTATCATGAATTAGGCAATTTACTATAGAACGAGAACACCAGGCATAAACGCAAAAGATCGAGCTAAACTGCATAGTGCATAGTGTTAAAAGTATATTAAAACAAAAAATATTTATAAAAAATTGAAGACGAAATGTATTTCCGTTGTGTATATTGTAAAAAAAAACAAGAACTATTGAACAAAGCATAAAGTTAAACATTTAAAGCGAAAACAAAAATTGAAATACAAAAAACACTTATGGAGAATTAATTAAATATGTAATTGTATTTATCAAAATTAAACAAAACAAAAAGGAAAACGCATTAGCATAGCAATGAAAAAATTTGAAAATGATATATATTATAATATATGAAAAATGATATATATTATAATATATGTATATGAAATATGAAATGATTCAAGAAGCGCTGATTATATATATATATATTATTAATTAAATTATTGCAAAAAAAAAACAAGAGTAAACAAATGATATTGTCCTTGGTATTTACATATACATAAAAAACAAAAAAAAAACAAAAAAAATCAACAATGAAAAATAAAAACAAAACGTTTTTTTATAAACAACAACAACCAGTTTCTTGCAGTGCACACGTGCAAGCAAATAGTTTTAACTTGATTCCGGTCAAACGGCCTACTTTGCATACTTTGCCGTATTTTGATTACGCCTTGCCTCAGCCTCAGTATTTGTTTTCAGTTTAATCGAGCAACGCGTTCTAACCAGATTCGAAAAATGCCGCAGGTTAATCTAAAGTTATCGCCACACGATCAACAGGTGCTAGAATCTGTATTTAATCCTCTGGAGCTCTCTGGCATTGCTTCACACAATCTTGACATTCCAGCTGAACAGCAGCTTAAGGATGTAGAGCAGGAATCAGAGTTTTTGCAAGCTTCTATTGAACTCGAATTGCAGGCTGTGCGTTTGACGGAGAAGGGAGAGTTCGATGAAGCCTTGAGGCAGTTTGATGAGGCCTTAAAACTCACAGAGCGTGCTTCAATTTTCAATAATCGGGCTCAAACACTGCGTTTGGCCAAACGTGATCAAGGTACAGAATGTTTTTCAATTGAATCGAACTTCAAAAATGCATTAAAATAAAAAAAACTGGTTTTTAGCCAAGACACTGTGCTTTTTCTTGCTGGCAAAGCAGCTTTTACACTGCTTAGACCAGTATTCAAGCAGTTTATAGCTCTCGATAAGCGAAACGAGACTCAGGTATATTATTATACCAATATGATGGATGGATGGAAGGAAGGGAAAGAAAAATAACAAGATCTTGTTTAAAGTATTTCTTAATAATTTTATATATTTTTCTTTGAACAGAAGCACTTAGTGATCTCAATCGAGCTCTAGAGCTTGCAACTGATCAACAAATGCGTACCAAATGCCACGCCCACTGTCAACGCGGCGTGTTGCATAGAAAACTAGAGAATTTGGATGCAGCACGCTCTGATTTCGAAGCAGCTGCTCAGCTTGGCAGTAAATTTGCCAAAGAACAGGTGAGCAAGAGTTACATACTTAAATTCATAAACGCGTTAATATCTTGTTTATCCATTTGTTAACAGCTGGTGGAAATCAATCCATTTGCGGCACTCTGTAATCAAATGTTGCGGCAGGCGTTCGATCAACTAAAATAAGGGCTGTGCTTTGATTTGCACATAAGAAGGACGAAAGCTCGTTAACATAAATAAAGTTTAATTAAGTTTGAAGACGCGTCGTTTAATGTGATAAGCAAAACACAGAGTTAAAGCAGCAGCAACCGCATTATATGAATGCGGCAAGCTGCAAAGTCTATAGAAGTAAATTCGCATAAAAAGTGGCACGTGGAGCGTAGCAAGAGCAACAGGAGTCGTGTAGCAAACACTCGGGGGCCAATATACGAGTTCGGCAACAAAAACGAAAACAGTTATTAAATGCAGCAGGCTCTGCGGCTTGCTGGCAGAGACTGAATAAGGCTTTAACTCTTTTAGCCTGTTGGCGACCGCAAGCTAAATTAAAATAAACGAAAGTGGTTTTGGCAGGATAACGAACAAAGAGAGAGAGAGAGAGAGAGGGAGAGAGAGCAATGCTTTTTGGGGATTTCTACATGTGCGGTTTGTTGTGGCACGAGCAGTGTGTGGCAAACTGCAGATACAGATCCTGTGCACTCTCCACATGTAAGCGCGCCAAGCTTAACAGTTAAGCGTATAACGATTTGAGACCTGGCTGGGCTGCCTGCTGTTGTAAGCGGTCTTTGCTTTGTTTTTTTTTTTCAGTTTTTTCTTGGTCGGCTGCGACCCTGCAACGATTGCGATTGCGGTCAAAAGACGCGCGCGTCCTGGCCAAAGTAGCAGGTGCAGCTAACAAAACAATACGCACACATATATACTTATGTATGTGTATTAAAACCAGGCAAGCAAGGATACACGAATGCAAGTCAAGTGAAGAGTCGCAGTTATTTTACTTTTTTTGTACTAGTAGATGCGCAAACTATCATCAACAACATCATCGTCATCGTCCTTCTAGGCCCAGCTAGCACGAGGGCAAGCCTCGAGCAACCCTCAGCAAGCAAATTTTTGATTGATCTCTTACAGTTGGAGCTGACCATAAGTGTATAGGTGCATATGCAATGAGTGCAGTTTTTTTTTTTTGGGAAGGAAGTCGCTTGAGAGAGAGATAGAGTGTAGGTAGCAGCAACAGATCCTGCGTATCCTGCGTCAGTTGTGCTGAAGCCGCACCAAAAAATAAAACGCCATATGTTTCACTTCAAAGCAGTGAAATCATTAACCTTACAGCTAAGACTGGCTCCCCATCATCATGATCATGATCATCACGATCATAATGAGCAGTATCCCCAATTTTGTAGCGGAACTAAACATGGCCCGGAACTGTAATTTGATCGAAAGAGCCCAAGCACACTGATAGACATTAGATACAATCTCTGAAGTGTTTAATTTTTTTGGTTTTTTTTTTGTTCTTTTGGTTTTCTTCCTGCCAAATTATAAGCCAGGCCTCGTCCTAGAATGAAAGATTCCTGCCACTCGGTTATTCACCCTCAGCTCAACAGTTGCATTTGCAAACCTCTCATTCTCTTTCCCATTGTGTCCTTTTGCTTGCCTTCCTTTGCTGCTCATTTTTTTTTGTATTTTGTTATCCGTTGGCATTGTGTACCTGGTTCGGGGCGCGTGCCTGCTGTCGTCGTTCCGAGAGGTCTCTGGACTCGATTCTAGTTTGGATCTGAAGCAACACATGACGCTGCTTTTGTGTCGGCTGACGTTTCGACCTCTCGTTCAGCTTCACCTCTTCCTCTACTTCTTCTTGTTGTTTTTCTCATATGCATAGCAGCAACTGTAATTCAGGCTTATGCTTATGCAAATATTTTGATCAGACCGTAGACAGTTTGAATGTAGCATCGAAGAATTATGCCATAATTGACGAAAACTTAAAAGCATCAGCGATGAGATGTGGTGATGTGAGTAGATTTTAAGTAAATGAGAATGCATGTATTTGTGCTTGCTTAAAGCTGATGTGATGAATGATCTGAAGGCATGGCAAAACCTTAGAAATGTATTAATATGGGATAAATAGGTTTGTTTATTGAAAGATGTAGATTTATGATGCTTAATTTATTAAAAGTATGTTTGGAAATAGTATTTTCACTAACTATAAGTAAATCTTCTTTTTCGTAACACGGTACCTTATTTTGATCTACTTCAACAACTACAACTTAAATCTGTAGAGCTGAAATTCCACATCGAATCTAAAGGGGCCCAAAAATGAACTTTCTTATAGGGAAAATTTGTAATGTAGAATACATTTTGGATGCAATCAGCGTTCTGGAAGTGAATTCGTTATATGGAGAACATATTTATATGAAAGTTTGACAGCATTTGATTACTTTTATCTTATGGATTTTTCTTATGAACATATGTTCTTCTGATTACATAATATTTGACTTTGGTCTTTTACGAACAACTAGCCGTTCTAATTGCCTAGCAGTTGTGCCATAAATCTCCCAGGTAGCAGTCACCGTCTAGTTTCATGTTCAAAGCAAGCACGCGTTGACATTTATGAATTGCTTGGCAATTTACACGACACAACACTAAGGAGACACCCGCGCACGTGGAGAAAGAGTGAGTAAACTTCCTACAGTGCTTTTGATGTTGTTGTTGTTGTTGCTACTGTTAACTGGTCTGCAATTTACACCAACAAACAAAGCGCAGTCGGATGCGTCTGGCGCCGTTCTTGTCATCTTCTTTTTGGTTTCACGTCGCTTGGCTCATGAATGGGCCGCTAAATCAAGCAATTATGAGAGCCTTTGTCGCAACTACCAAAACATATGCAAATTACGCCGACTAACAATTGTTATGAAGATGCGAGCAGCATACCACACTAAGATCGGAGGGGTACAGAAGAGAGTGGAAGCAAAGTAGAGAAATCTGTTCAGTTCAATGAATTGATTTTCTATGGGCATCGCTGACACTGACTTACGCGACTTGGGGCACTAGTTTATCGCCCGCCCCAGAGCCAAAAAGCGATTGAGACGACGACAGGCAGCACTGGCCACTGCTACTGGAAACTGGAACTGAGCCCAGAGCATATGCAAAGCGACCGCCAAGTCAAAGCGAAGAGAGAAGCCGCTGTGTGCTGTGATCGGGTCTCGTTTTGGTGCCGCAAAGCCACCGACGCTGCTGTTGCTGCAGTTGCTGCAGTCGCTGCGTAGAGCAGCACGCCACATTTCAATGATAAATGTTGAGAGAGGGTACCCCAGGTAGCCCAGGTCCTATCCTCTAGCTGGTTAGTTGCTACGTTCGGATAGCTTTAGCTGGATAGTCACTGCGATTGCTCGTTGGGCTGCGCTATATTGGGTAAATTGTTTTATTGCAGTTCAATTGTTGGGCCTGGCCTAAGCCTAAGCTTAAGCTTTTCGGTTGACAAGCGGCAGCCGAGCTCGCCTTGGAGGTCCCCCCGCCACCAAAAACAGAGCTCGTAGTTCAAGTCACATTATGCTAAAGCATATTAAAAGTTTCATTCATTTTGCAACACAACAAACTTGTAGTTTTTTATATTGATTATTATGTGAAAACATATACTTAACGTTTGGTCTACGCATTGATAGCAGTCAATCAGATGGTTAAAGGTTAGCAATGCTAACAAATTTAATTTTATTTTATTCATTGTTAGGGTATTTAAAAATGTGCAGTTGCAGGGCAATCTGTCCCTTTTGCTTATTTATATCTTTGCATCTTGTTGTGCAGCGGGAAAGCTAGTAGATGGCTGGCTCTCTTATATGTCTAACCGTATGCGGAGATTATGGCATCATTTAGAGTCTTGTGAAAAGTTAATAAATGGCTTATCTGTTCGTTCGGGGCGACATGTGTTTGGCTTAATTGTGTCAGCGTGTGGGTTGCCCATTTGGAAAGTCAGCAACGAGCAGCAGCGGCAGCGCCAGTTGTTGAACTTTCGCACTGCCCAAAATGGTCAAAATACTTTTAACCAATTGCATTAGCAATTGCAGCATTGCAGTTGCAGTTGCAGTTAAAGTTTGCTGCTGCTAATTACGACAAACAACAACTGTCAGAGATTTGTGCGGGCGAAGTTAAGCAAAACCAGGCTCTTAGCTCAGCTGCCCAGTTGGTTGGCCAAGTCGGTGCCTTATTTGTAGCAAATTGTTTGTGGCGCCAGTGTAACAGTGCAAAACAAATGCTGGCGCAGCCTAACAAGCACCCACAAATGTAACAACAACAGCAGCAACAAACACAACATGCCCCATGCGTGGCTTTGGGGTCGAGTGAGAAGTTCGGGCCATTTGTAAGCTTGCCACCAAAAAAGGTAACATTGGAATTCAATCTTAAAGCCATTTGCAATTAATATCAAATGAAATTGAAATAAATTTCAACCAAAATGCAAAGCCACACACCAACAAACAACAAACAAGCAACAGCAACAAAGCTCTGCGCTACCGTATTACCCCCAAAGCATAACCACACAAAGCTAAGCCCAAGCTCCAACTCGATCTCGAATCCAATTCCAATTCCGCTTCCTTTGCCTCTTGCCACATTGAGTCGCTGATTTTCATCATGCGTTGAGGCAGCAACAACAGAAAACAGTAGCTGCTTCTGGAGCAGCTTTCGCCTGCGCTCTTTGCGCTGGTGGCGGTGGTGGTGGTGGTGGTGGTCAGTGGGTAAGTTCAACCTTTTGGCTTACAGCTAATCGCCATCGTACTATTCCCATTGCCATTCGCTCTCTTTCGCTCTTTTTTTTTTTTTTTTTGTTGCCTGCTCGCTCAACAATAATTTTATCAATTTTGTTTTATAATTGTGCGCAGCTGTAACGACAGTCAGGGCACGAATAGTGTGACCAAAGCTAGACAATAAGAGCGACATTTTTAATTTGTGGAAATATTCAATAGTTTATAAATGGAATTTACTATGTCCTATAGGTTTAAACTAGTAGTTTATCAAAAAAGTCAATGAAAATTATTTAATATGTTATTAAAAGTTAAGAAAATTGTTAAGATCTGGAGATCGTAAGATATCCTATTTATTTATTATGAACATCCCTAGTTTTTAATATTTTAATGAACAAATTTCATACAGGAAACCAAAACATAAGCTGAAACGTAACTGGTCACACTGTTGTGTCCGTCCAACTCTGCTTGGGTCAACAGTAAACTACGCAGATTTCATTGTTTTCAGCTCGCCACCAACTCAGCAGCAGCAGCAACAACAGTAGCAGCAGCAGCATGTAAATGTCCGTCTTGTTGTTTGGTGGGGTGGAGGGCAGCCAAGTGGCCAAATGGGCAAACTGTGGGTAGCACCAGTGGCAGTGTCCGCCTGCCCGGGAGGCTTGTTGCTGTTGTCTTAAATTAATACCAAATTGTCAACGTTTGCAAAATGCTGCAATGCTGCACCAACGCCACATGATAAGACGCAAGACTAACAGCAACAACAACAACAACAACAGAAGCAGCAGAAAGAGGTAGACTAGGTCCAGGTTGGGTCTTGGGACTGCCGCTGCGCATGCGTTTTGGATCTATGTGAGTTTTTGGCTTTGCCTTTAGCTTTGTTTCGCTTGGCTTTCGCTGGCGGTCTGCTCGTTTTGGTCTCGCTTGGTCTCTAAGGTCTTCGATGGTCGTCAATTGATAGCCAGATTTGTGCAATTATCATTTTAATAATTGCCAACAATCTGCACGATATGAACCGACGCTACAACATTGACTGCAAACTGCAACAGCAGCAGCAACAGTGACAGTGACTATTGCCAGGACCAGGACCCATTTAGCTTAGCTCTTTTTTTTTGGTATGTTCTGTTTGTAATCGTGCTCATAACCAGTAGCCGGAGCGCCTCTTAGTTAGCCTTTCCGCATTTGTTAACACAGCCCAGCCCAGACCAGCTCATTCCATGGCTTAGGCATCTGCATAATAATAAATTTATTACAGATTTCCGTCTGATTTGTTGTTAAGAATTTGTAGTCTGGAGGGGGAGGCATACTGCCAGCACCCACTGTGAGACAAATAGAATACACTTAAATGGTTTGCCCACTTAAAAGATGACCGCAGATTGTGCGATAAATCAGTGTAGAATTCAATGCGTAGGGCAGAAGCAACATTCTTAAGATTTTAAAATATTTTTGTGTAAGGAAATTATAAATTCTGCAATTACTTGCCAGACAGTTACTTTAAGTAGTAAATCTTAATAAATTTCGATTACGTTTAACTCAAAATTACTAATAACAATAAGGAAGAAATGTTAGTTTTGGAGTTATAAACGATTTTAAAGCTTTTGAGAAGCTGTAAAAAGTTGAGAATAGAAGTTTTAATATATAAGAAATAATCCTGACAACTTTTTCCCCATCTAAACACTTCTTAAGAGAGCTTTGCTTACATTTATTATTTTTCCTAGAATCCATAAACTGTTCTGGTTACTAATCAACAAAGATGGAATAAGTTAGTCTGGGCAAAAGTTTAAATGTTATTAAAAAAGTACTCTTGAGTCATTAAAAATAATAAATAAAAAAAAGTTTAACCTTTGATTAATAATAAAACAGCATATGTTTCCGTTTAGTCCAAATCAAATGTAATTCATTGCGATTAACGGTTTATTTAGACTTGGTCAAAGTCAAACAAAAAACTCACCTTCACCATGCCTGGTAAGAGGCAAGCAGGTAAGAGAGACAAAGTCTCACACACACACACACACAGATAGCACACCAAAGCAAACTCGTTTAAACGACCTGGCCAAAAGGCGATATAGTCAACGCCCATTACGTTGAGCTGAACCAATCGGAAACAAGCTCGCGCCACGAGTCACGATTGCAGCCAAGTGTAAAGGCATTTAGTGAGGTGAAACAGAAGCCCAAGCTGGATTTGTTTTTGTTTGGCAAAGAGGCAAATGCAGGGGCACAAAAAAAGCAAACAAAGTTGAGGGTGTAACTGGAAATTTGTCGTACACATAAATTAAACAAAGAGGAACAGATAAAAATTGAACAACAAAAAAGAAAGAATAGTAGAAAATAGAAAATGGAAACTGTTTACGATTTACTCAGTTGCTGGGTTTTACCTGTGCATATCAAACGATGATGAATGTGCACGCGTCTGGCATAAGGTGAATCCGTTACAAAAACCGTCAGGCGGTTGCGGCTACCGCTAACCCTCTACATATGTGAGAACCCCGGGCACACACTCTCTTCTCGTGTGAGGCACGCTTTTCGGCGCGCTCCGATGCGCAACGAGGGAGATGAACCAGCCAACCAACTAGCAACAGCCCTCATCGTAGTAGTTATAATGAATGACTATCGGGGCTGATATATAGTGTATAGCTGTACTATAAACCCTATTGGGTTTTATGCATGTCTGTCCATGGCATGCTTGGCTAGAGCCATTGTGGCTTGTGGCATGCTCGTGTCTTGGAATTTCTTAGGGGGTGTCAACCAGCGCTCCCTACCAACTGACTGAATAGCTGACTGACTGATGTAATGGCGTGCACATGTCCTTTAATATCATGCAAAAGGCGTTCGGAATAGGGAAATTGCGCCAAAGGAAAAGAAGGAACATCGAAGAGGATCGTTAAATATGCTTGACAGTCGCCAGAAGTGTGCCCGCGTTTTCTTTTTCTTGTCAGGCGTAACCTAGACAGGTGTGGGCCGGCACAGCAACAATAACTGGAAATTACTTGGCTCAAGAGGCGACCAAGCGAGCAAACATGAGCAAACAGGGAGCGATCAGGACAAACGACTAAGGAAAAATGTAGAATAGTATTCTCATATGAAAAGGTGCAACTAAAGGTAAAGGAATTTTATCAAGCAGCAGGTGATGGAACTATGATTTTTAATTGCTTTGAAGAATTTAAATAACAATTAAAAAAAAAATAAGTTGTTCTTATCATGCTTGCTGCATATCATCCAAATATATTAAAGTTCATCAGCTAAAATATAAAATATCATTAACAGGAGCAATTATTTCGAGAGGAAAGTCGTGAAAAGTAAGGAAGGTTCCAAAAAGTTTTCATTGAAAGGATCAAAGTATTTTTCGTCACTATTTATACTTTCGACTTTCTAAGATATTTCACCCAAGTATGAATGCAACTGAAAATTAATGCCAGGCTTCATTTCATTTAGTCTTTTTAAAGGAAAACTGTCCTAAGCTACAAATATTTGTTCATTTATTTTGCCACAAAAAAATAAAAATGTAAAATAAAAATTGCTTTACCTAATTAAAAAAGGGTAACACGATCAATAAAGGCAACATTTCCCAACAGCAGCAACAGTTATATATCCTTTCTAAAAATTAAAAAATTTTCTTCTTTGAGATGTAAATGTTAAATAAATTAAACTTAAGTATTCATTTTAATTGTTTTTCAAGCACCTAATGAATCGATTTGAAAAGCTGAAAGCAATTCAATATTTAAATCTACTCATATTTACTCCTCATATTTGTTAATCCGATAATCTCATGTAACAAGCAGAAAACCGCTTATACTTTGAGATCACTCAGATCATTAACTGTTTGCCTTATTCTCACTCCCTCGTGACAATGCAAACATCCTTCATGCGATTGCCTGCCACACTGCTGTATGCACACATGCCCGCAACTAAGCTGAGTCACAAGCCCAATCCCAGAGCTGGCCAACAGTTGGTGTCAGTTGCGCCAGCGCAGCAACAGCAACAGCAGCAGCAGCAGCAACTGTAACAGTTACAATACAAAAAGGAACAGCGGGATGAAGGCAGCAATGCAACAGCAACAACAACAAAAACAAAAACAAACGCCCGCCAAACTTTAACTGCATACCAATTAGTTGAGAAACGCGTGCTGCCAACAACAACAACAACAGCAACAGAAATATCAGCAGCAGCAGCAACAGCAACAACATAAGCTGCGCACGATCAAAGCAACTGATAGAGGATTGAGGAGAAACATGAGGCAGAGAGGGCTCTGGCGCTGGCTGCGTAACTGTGTGTGTCTTGACCCTTACAACATGCAGGACAAACAACAACAACAACAACAACAGCAACAACAACCACGGTCGCCAACTGCTGCCAAAGGTGAAAAACCAGAGTTGGCAACATACACAGAGAACGAGAGAGGTAGTGAGGAAAGGAGAGACAAAACAGAAACACACACAAAAAGGGCTCAAGAGCCACCACTAAAGTCAACACTGAAGGCACCAATACGAATACAATGAGGGTTCGTTTTGATTCGGCTCAAGCACACACACAGTGAGCCTCGATTTTCGGGCCAAGTCGTTGTTTGTTGGTAGTAGTAGTTGCTTTTTGGCTGGCACTCGCTTCACCGTTGGCTCAATTTAGAACCGCACAATCGGCCAAAGATTCAGTCAGGTGCGAAGCACCGAGCGATACAGACGTGTTCGTCTCTTCCCAGTGAGCCAAGTTTGCAGTTGTACAAGATCTGTTGAAAACAAAAATTAAATAATCAAATAAAACAGAAAAGATCAGTTTTCAAATCAAGCTTAAATACAAAAATCTTTTACCCTACGTAAAAGAGTTTCCACGTCGATTTGTGCTTAGTGTTATTAAAAGTTTATGAAAAAATATTTAAGCTAAACTGTTTGGCCCGTTAGCCAAGTGATTTAAAGTGCATTTAGACCAAAGTTAAGCGCCAAGTGTTCAAGGCCAAAATGAATCATTTGTCACCGCCACCATCGCCGCACTCGCAGCCAAGTCCAGCCGGCTACGCGGGTCCATCATTGGACAAGCAATGGATGCAGCGAGCTTCAGCTTTTAACACTGTGATAGCATCGGCAGCGGCTCAAAAATTAAATAATCGAGGTGAGTTCAAAAAGAGGTTGTTGCTTGGGGAAATTGTTTATTTTTTACGATTTGGAAGCCTTAGCTTACTAAAATAAAATATGATTAAAATATAAGAAACTCTGTAATACATTTTATATAGATTCTCACTTCAAGCATCCAAAAAGTTCCTTATCAGTTTCTACACTTTTTTAAGTTTTTACTATCAGCTTTTAAGTAATCCATATCTCCTTTTTTCAATCTTTTGCTACACTTTATAGATCTGCCCTTTCTTTACAATCCGCTGCTCTACTCAAGTGCTTTGCTCTGGCCACAATTTTTGCTCTCCTCGGCATCGGCATTGGGCACACCCCTAACACCCATGACACCCAAATCGCCTGCCTCAATAGTGTTGAATCAAAAGGATCGCGACTATGCGTTGACACCCGAGAAAGAGCAAGAGTTGCAGCACAGCAAACAAATGTTGCTGCTGCAGCAGGATGAGGAAATGCCATTGAATCTGAGCACCAAACAGCGAGCTCGAACTGATTCGGATCAGGATCACGATCATGATCACAATAGTAGCAGCAGCAGCAATGGCAGCTTAAGTGGCGGCAGCCTGAGTGATGCTGAGCAACCGTTGCATTTGAGTAAGCTTAGCAATGCCACGCCTCCACCATTGAGAGCAGTTAACCTAAAGACAGCCAACGCGACGACGCCCCAGCAGCGTCGATCACAGGGAAATATCATATGGTCGCCAGCTTCAATGTGCGAGAGATCGTCGCGACGTGAGGTGGAAGCTGCTGCCACAGCGGAGGAGTACGAAGAACATCATGTGGATCCCATAGTGCGTAAATTTAAATACGAACGCCGTTCGGCAGCTTCGATATCCTCACAGCAATCGCCGTTGTCTTCGTTGGTGTCCCCGCAGACAAATGTTGCACAGGATCTGGACTTTGATACCGCACAGCAGCAGCTGTATGCGCATCGTAGTGCTTTCATGGCCGGTCTAACTGGCAACAATCTGGAATTGCTTACACAGCACTTGAAGACGCAACAACAACAGCAGCAGCAGCAACAACAACAACAGCAGCCGCAGCAGCAGGTTAAAGCCGAGGCTGGTGCCGAACAGGACAATAACCGTTCGGCAGCAGCTCTCATGGGTCTTGTGGCAGCCGCCGAGTTTGGTTATATGCGTAATCAACACCAGCAACAGCAACAGCAACACACGACCCAGCAACAACTACAACTACAACAGCAGCAGCAACAACAGTTGCATCTACAGCAACATCATCAGCAGCAGCAGCAGCAACATCCTGATTCAACGGCCACAGATGTTGCGCGTCGTTCGTCCTCATCATCATCGTATCAAGGCGAGTGCGAGGAGAAGCGCAGTGGAAGAAATTTTCAGGTAAGCAGACGGGAAGTTCACTTTTTTATTGGAATCAAGTCAAGAATCAAAGTGGAAACCAAAAACTAGTAACGGAAGTGCAAGGAAGTTAAGTTTTTTCTTTCTTTTTGTGAGGGATAAGAAAATATTATAGTCCTTGTTGTTTCAAGAATGTGTCATAAATCTTAAACGACTCAAATCTATTCGAAATCTGTTATTTGCCAACGCTTTGTCCTTGTCTTTAATGAGTCTATTACGTGACATCAGAACAAAGTTCTTCTTTGTTCAATCCTTCACTTGAAAACCCTCTACATAATGTCCAGTAGAATTCACATAAATTGCATAAGCCTCCACACAAAAGTATATCAAACGTTGCGTGTCGTCCCACTTGCGAGTATTCCCCCGTGTTAATTGTTTCATATTTTGAAGGTCCGTTCGCGTTTTAATTGCTCATTGCTATATCGATAGACAGAGCAGCCATACCAACTGCCAGGCCGCCACCCATTTCAATTTGGAAAAGTGGCACATCGAGTACAAATACTATATTGAATGTATAATAAAGTACAAAACTGAACACTTTCATGGAAATTCAATTAGGCACAATCGAAATCACGCAATTAGTTAATCAAATAATTTTTGATTATTTTCCGAAAGGGTTTCTGTCTCACGTAGATTTATGTACAAATTACGCTCAATAGTGTTTTCGTGTGTTTTGGTGCGCAATCATAATTGTCGTTGTATTTAGGGCCTCTTAGGCATATTTATATACATATTTTTTGCCACATTAGGCACAAAGGGCACACGACCACGACTGACATACGAACCCTGAGTATAAGAGAAGGTGCGAAGAGGGTGAGGAGGCACATGGTCATGCTCTGACTACCCCCGCTGTCAGTTAATGTATTTATCAAAGGCACTTCAACACCCGCGAGAGCCAGCTTTGTTGTTTTTTGTGTTTTTTTTCACACATATTTTTGGCCTGGACTCAACTGAAATGTGATAGCCATGAAGGGTTTCTACACTGCGCAGACATATGGTCAAAACAGTTGCTCAAGTCCTTGACGCAGGCGCAGCATATTAAATTCTTTTTCTTTACTTGGTCAACGTGTTTTTTTTTCCTTTTCTTTTTCTTTCTTTTTTTGTAAGTCTTTACATCTGTTGTTTGAACATGGACATGGACATAAGTAAGTAGAGTAGTAAGCGCTGTGCCCACCCGGAGTCTGAGTTTTTTGGACTGAGTCACGTTGGGGTTTCAACGCGTTTCGCCAACTTCCGTTGCGGGGCCGAGTTGAGCAAATTGACATTATGTCTCAGACTGGCTATAACAATGGGTTAACTAATTGGGGCTCAGTCTAGGCCTGGATACAAATGCAATCCACAAATAGAAAATCCCAAAAACAGAAGAGATAATAAGAAATTGTCGCTTTTTTTTTGTGGTGGTGGTGCTTTTGTTTTTAAGCAACGCACTTGTGTCAATTGACAGTATGCTTAGGTTTTCAAAAGGTTTTTCTCAGCTTAATAAATGTAAGACACGTAGCATTGGATTGGTAGGCTGTTGGGAATGGGATTGAGTTGTGTCAATACGGGAGCGACAATGTTTAGATACTTGCATGCATGTTGCAGCAACACAAACTGTTCAAACATATTTAATCTGAATGCGAAGATGTTACGGGGCAGACGGAGTAGAGACCCAGTCCTCGGTATCCAATGCCCCCACAGCTGTGTTTGGCCTACAAATACAAAATATATATATATACTATATGGTAGACATTTTATATATATGTATGTGGAGAAATGTATTCCACTTGAGATTTAACATTGAGTTTAGCAGCTCGTATTTGTTAAGCTGTTTCTTAAAAATAAACGCAATAATATTGTATTAAGCTCATAAAGTATATGGAATGTATATCGCCATATTTGTTGGTGCTCTTTCTCCTTCTGGGGTTTTACCCCATATTTCTCGTCACCTGTTTGCCAAATATTTGCACACTCACAAATCTAGTTTAATTCATAAGTATTTGGCACACACACATTATTTTGTTGTTTGAGATTTTATTTTTCGAGTCTTTTGTCTCAGTTTTTGTGTGTTCTTTTGGCCACAGGCTGTACAAATAAACCATTTGTTTCGTTTGTTATTTTCTTAGCTTTATTTTGTGACTCGTTCTGTGCAAATATAAAAACAATATATAACATGCTCTAATTCGTGCTCTTTTTTTTACAGTGTAAACAGTGCGGCAAGTCATTTAAGCGCTCCTCAACACTATCCACACATCTGCTCATACACAGCGATACTCGGCCATATCCCTGCCAGTATTGTGGCAAGCGATTCCATCAGAAGTCCGATATGAAGAAGCACACCTACATACATACGGGTAAGTTGAACGATCTCTCCCTTCGTTCAGTTAATGTCTATGATATTAGCATATTTGATAAGAGAAGTCTGAACTAAATTGGCACAGTTGACAGTTAGCCCACATGAAATAACGTTTTTGGCGAGTGCCACAAAACCATTCGAAATCTTTTGCTTTTTGAATTATTTAGTTAATTGAAATATGTAACAAGTTAACGGCCCTCAAATGCCTGTTTGCATGTCACCCTCAAGTGATTTTGAGCCACCCTTAAAATCAGCGACGCGTCGTTTACGATTTTTATCAGCTTTCAATTTAACTAATTGCTTTAAATATAAGTGCCGACATGTAATCGTACAATTAATAAACTTTGTGTTCCTTTTTATTCATTATAATAATTGTTTTATTGATTTCTCTGCTCGTTTTGCAGGTGAGAAGCCGCACAAATGCACCGTCTGCCTGAAGGCATTCAGCCAGAGCTCCAATCTGATCACGCACATGCGCAAACACACAGGTTACAAGCCCTTCGGCTGTGGACTCTGTGATCAGTCGTTCCAGCGTAAGGTGGATCTGCGGCGTCATCGCGAGAGTCGCCACGAGGAGGCAGTTGGTCCATTGACGCCGCCAGCCATCAAAATGGAAGTCAGCAGCAGCAGTTGCTAATGGATATGTTCGAGAAATACTGTAGATAAACATACCAGCTGAGAGATGCACACCAGACCCAGTGGGATTAGCCGAAAACCGAAACCAGTTAACATATTGGTCGTCTAAGTCGTCGCTATAAAGCCAAAGTTTGTTTTGTTTAGGCATCCAAAATATATACGTATTGTTAAGAGAGGCGCACTAGTTGTTTTTGCTAAGAATCAAATATTTTTGCTCAATTTTTTAAACCTAAGATTTGTATATATAACAAAACACACACACACAAGACTTTTCGAATATGTAGTTGTAAACATATCTTAATACTTAAGTAAATATAATTTAGACTTAAGCTTATATTATTTATTGCATAGTTAATGTTTTTTATTAAACTTTTGTATTTGTTTTATTTCAAAATACCAAATCGACAACAACAAAATTGGCCTAGTAAAAAGCAAAGAAAACGCAGCTAAAAGTACCAAAGACTATAACAACAACAACAACAAGAATAAGAACACTTGGCAAAAAACGAAAAAGCGTAATTTAAACAACAACTTTCCAAATTATTTGTCTGTATCATTGTTTTATTAACTAAATATTTATATTTGTAGCAATTATTTAAGCCTTATTACAAATGTCACTTATTTATACTTTATACATTAGTTTATTAGTTTTATTACATTTTTATTATTTATAAAAAAAAACAATTATTTGTAGTTTATTATCTTAAGTTGTATTATTCTGGCTAAAATAAAGTTGAAAGCTAAACGAAAATGTTTTAATTTATTTATGGGCAAAAACATAGTTGGATGCAAAACTCAAAGCTCGCTGAGCACTTTGGAAGAAACAAATATTTATACATTTTTCTTTGTTCAAAAATATTTCTCTTGAGCAGTAATCTTGAACTTTCTAGACCTTAGATCGAGTAGAGAATTGACTAAAATATATAAAGGAATTAGCATTCAACAAAATTTTTTCGGATTAAATGGTTTTGTTATTGTCAAAATTGACTAAAATTCCTTCAAGGACGTTTCCTATTCAGTTAATTGTTGTTAATATTAAGACAATCATCATCTATTTACCATCAAGGACGTTAATTATTAAATTATTGTTTGAAAATCTAAGGTTATATAGAAATATCATTTAATACAAATTGTGCGAAACGCTTAAAAAATGTTTTGTTTTTTTTTTTTTGGGGCAGCCGAAAACCTGATTTTATAGTTAAATTTTTGCACGTACCCAATTGGAGGTACACAGAGAGAGGCAGGCATCTCCTTCAGGCAACAGGGGACTGAGAAGCTGCTCCTGTTTCGGGTGCCGCGGTGATCTTTGATCTTCACTCATTGCAGAATGCTAGGAATGCGCTTTGTAAAACGCCGCGTTACAAGCAGTCATTCCAATAAGCAAGGGGTGGGGAGAAGGGTTTACGGGTACATCAAAACGCCAATAAGTGTTCGAAGTTCGAGCTAATTGCGCCCGAGAGTTGAGAGTGAGAAAGACAAGTAGTCCGTCCGATTGCGATTCGAGAGCGATCATCGACGATTGCTGATCGCAATTTGTGCTAACCGAATGTCAATGCATTTTTTTTTTCGGCACTTTAAAACGCCCGAAATGAAGTTGGCCAGTTTACAAATCACCGACTTTCGGGCTGCAGGCTCATTATCGCCATTCATCGAACAAAATCAGCGAAGAATCATTTGGAAAGGATTTCACTTTGAGGCACAGTGTGTGCCTCACTTGTGTGCCTCTTGTGGCATGCAACAAATTGATCGAAATTGACAAAATATTGGGCAAAAAAAAAAAATGAGAACATACATACAACGACGATCAGAAATATGCAGTTCAATTGCATTGGCGGCTGCAAAACAATTCAGCTCAAGGACCTTGGTCAAGTGCCGACAAAGCGATAAATTGCTGATCAATGTGCGTGGAGTGAGGCACCCTTTTCTATGCATGTGGCAGGCATTAAACTAGTTCATTATGCGTACAATTAATAAAGGTAACAGGCTAAGGAGCGATCGATAAAAACTCTTCTAAAAAGTTGCTTAGTTTTTGATATTCAAAAACATAAGTATTAAATACTTATAAGTTAGATTTTAATCAGCTTATCATGTTTTTGCATTCGAAAAGATAATTCTTTAATGCAACTTATTCAAATAAAATAGATATTTAGATCAATTTTACCCAAAAGGGTAAAGATTATGGTTAACATATGGTGGCTTTAGGTTTATTAACCCCTAAGCAGCAGCTAACACCTGAGCCCACATAATTTGTCATGCCATTTGAATTTGTACAGCATTCAAAAACAAATAAACGACAAGCCCCCATATAAAGAAAGAAAAGCAAAAAATAGAGAAGACAGTTGAACAAAAGCTGAGCTCAGCTGCAACCCCAAAATGTAAAATGAAACAAAAAAGGGAAGAAAAAAGACACTCAAGTTGAAATTAAGAGGAAATAATCTTAGAAGTCACTTTTGAAAATGGTCTAGACAAAGTCTATGAGCCTTAGAGCCAGAGAGCCCGCAACATAGTATATCCGTTTTCCGGCTACCCCTAGCCATCAGAGCCCAAAAGGTGCCCGGGCAGGTGACTTTGGCTTTGGCTATTAATAAAAAAATAGTTGCGGCTAAAAGGTGAAGCGGTCGAGCGAGGATCTGAATTGAACGAACTGCACATACATACCATATATAAATATATATTTACAGATATGTAGGTATGTACGTGGAGGCCATCACAGGGAAAAAAACGATGTCTTAGGTCAGGACTTGGACTGCTTTGAGGCTGCTGCAGGTGAACCTAAGCGAGGGCACAATTAAAACGCCGACGAGGGCTGTGGCAAAAGGCACCTGTAAGCAGCAACGATCCAAGCATTGAGCATTGAGCAGCAGCAGCAGCGGCAGCAGCACGAGAGGATGAAGGCAAAAGGCAAGATATTACATTGAGCGCGGCTGGGCTCATTTATGTTTATGTCCTTTCGTTGTAAGCAGGCGCTGATTCCGATTCGTTTTTTGAGCCGCACAAGTGGCACGACAGCACCTGCTGAATCCTGAAACTGCTGCAACCTGTCGTTCTCGTCTCTTCTTAGTCCTGGCTCAATAATTGTGCGCAACAGACAACGACGACGCGTGCTCAAAGCCGGTTTCATGGCAAAAACATATGCCATTCGGCCGGCTCCCAGTCTCCGAGGCAAATTACAACAGCCCAGCAACACTACATCACTGCACCGCACCGAACAGCAGCACCACAAAACAGTCGTTCCAATTGGCATGGGCCACACGCCACCGTGCCACAGTGCCACCGTGCCACTTTAGACGGCAGCAGCCAAACAGCAGTCATAAAAATCTCTCAGGCAACCACAAAAACAGCAAGAGATCGAAACAGATCTGACTGCAATCTACGTCTAATCTAGGCTCATGCACCTTGAGGGAGTGTGCCGCAAGCTGACGCTTGCCAAAAAAACAACAAAAATCTCAAAAAACAACAAAATGACAACATCGAAATACACAAGTAAAAACAATAATAACAAGTAAGAACAGCTTTGTAAAACATATCGAAGATTTAATACCCTTGCTGAACTATACAAAATATTTTTTGTAAGACACAGGAATATCTAAGGACTCGTAATCCATGCATATTTTTTTGTAATTTAATTTAATTTGGGTTCATTTTATTGGAATTTGAGATTTTTGCAATCTGAACTATGGTTAGGATCAGATCGAGCTTTACTTCTTTACTAAAAGAAAATTTAAATAATATGGAAATTTTTCAACCGCAAACTTTTGTAGATATAATAATTTTAGACTTAAGAGCCGATCAGTCATATTATTATAGGTATTTTATAGGTATTTTATAATAATCCAATGCACATACCCAAGTTAAATATTCAAAAAAAATAGTCGAAGATTTAAAAACATATTCGTAAAAGTAAATCTATTATAAATGTTCCATCAAAACGTTACACAATTTACATTACGACTGTAATACCCATTGCAAGTGTATTTTAAGCCCATAAACAAAAACCAAAGGAAGGTGCTTGCGATCAGCAAAACCAACAGCAACAACAACAAGTGCTGTAAGTGCGCCTGCACCTGTCACGCTCATCGATCGATATTACAAGCGACGGCAGCGGCTTCAGGCCAAGCCAAATGACCCAATTTTCATGAGCCTGAACCTGTGTGCCTCAGTCTGTGTCTGAGCCTGAACCTGTGCCTGTGCCTGTGCACGGGTCGCAGCTTGTGCCTGTGCCAGAGGACTCTGATCTCATTTATTTCTTTTGAGGCTCGTTTTAATGCGTTTTTGTCTTTGCTTGAAATGGATAAGTTATGATAACAGCAATATCTATTGTCACCTGCAGCATGAGTTTGGGAATTTTTTTTAAATTTATGTAGGATTGATTGTTAGAGATTGACTTGAAGAGCTGAAATCAATTCAGTGGCAGCTGTATGTTGCACATGCGGCAATAAAAAAGAGAGACATTTCTTCTGTTGTAATCCAATTTATGAGTAAATCCTAAACTGATTTTGTTCCATTGAAAATTATTGATTGAGTTGGAATGTGAGTTGCTTTAAATGAAATAAGTTTGGTATGCATTCGAGGAAATGGTATAGGAAACAGTTAAGCAAGTTCGCTGGCCAAATCAGAAGCCAGAAGAATGCCAAGTCGTCAGCACAAGTACATAGTTGTTGTTGTTGTTGTTGCCGTCAGTCCCAGTCAGCCAGCCATTTAGAGATTAGCCTTACCTTACTTTGGAAAATCTTAAGCTCGTTCGATTGAGGAAAGCAAAGGAAAGCAATGACAAATCCAAGTCAAATATGCCAGCAACCCCTAAAGCTAAGAGATTGGATAGAGAGAGGGAAGGTGTCGATAAGGTAAGGAAGCACAAGTCAAGTGGCAGGCGCATACAGTAAGACAGAGCAGATTGTGAAATCTATTTAAACAGCATAATTGGCAACAACAGCAACATTAACCAACCCGCAGACAATGGGCCAATCAGCAGCTTAGGCAGGGTGCAAAAAACCCAAAACGAATTGGAAACGAAAACGAAACCGAAACAAAAAAAAAACAGCCAAAGCACAAGCAGCAATTAAAATGACAAAATCTAAACATACACAAAATGGTACGGATTTTGCCATGTGCCACTGTCAAAAGGTGCAAGCCAATAAGAAGAACCAAAAGTGCAGAGAGGGAAGTAGAGAAAGAAGACAACACAAAACAACCTAACAAAAAAAAAAAACCTGAGCTCAAGGTGTTTTTTCTTTGGTTTATGCACAAATCAATGTGCATGGCCTAAACACAGATTATAGACAGATTTGGAGGCAACAGAACAGACGGCTCAACAAAAGGACAACAAATTGCGGCAGAAGATGCAACACACACACACACACACACATACACACGAGGACTCTCGACTCTTGGCAGCAGCCCCGCAAGTCATTATAAGAATTTAAGCGCACCTTTTCATTTTTGTCTGCGGATCGAGAATCGAGCGACAGGTGCGCAACGCATGCGCGCCGAGAAGACGAGAGGAGAGAATGAGATAAGCAGAAGTCACCGAGGCTGAGCATAGCGGTAGATGATGGGCAACCCGATGCATTCATTTCGGTTAGGTAAATGCTAAAAGTAAATGCTGTAGAATCCTCTTCGAATGGTAGATGAAGTAGGGGTCGATTCAGTTGCTGTTGCTGCTGCTGCTGCTGTGCCAGATTCGACTTCGTGTTCGTTCGTAGGGCAAATTAATTCCTTGCCATATTTTATAATTCAACAGATGACACGAGCCAACAAAAGCCCCCAAGGAGCTTGAGCTTGTGCAACAGCAGCAACAGCAGCAGCAAAAGCTTAGCAATGAGGGTGCTCGGGTCTTAGGTACCGCTTATTGCGGCTCGTTTGTGGCACATGCCAGCGATCAGGATCTCTCAACTCCTGCAGCACATTCAACTTGTTGTCCAACTTGACCCTGCCTGTCCGATATTACAAAATGTAGGGTATGCCTGTTTTCGTTTTCGCTTCAGCTTGCGGTTCATTTAAGGCCCTTTGGCACATTAGTTTATTTATTTGAAAATGCAAGAGGTTTTTTTTGGTTCTTTCGTTTTTGCATTTGAAAAAAAAAAACGATAAAAACAGTTTGTTGAACTTGCCAAGATGACAATGACCTTTTTCTATGCGATACTGGGACCACAAAGGGGTTCCTCTGTTCCTTCAGCACCCTATAACTGCATTTTGGCAAACTACAGTTAGAGTAGAAAGGATAAAAGGCACTAAGTCAGCGAACTCTACAGGTGGAAATTGTACGCTTGTCACACTAACTTCTCAGGAGTCAATTTTTGTTGATTGTTTTTGGGTTTGTTGTTTGTTTGTTTGTTGATATTGCCTTGTTGCCTTTTGCACTTTCACAGTTGCACTCCTGTCACTTTGCGTTTGTGTGTTGGCATTTGCAAATTTGCTCGTTTGTTTAATCCGCTGTCATGTCCTGAATTGTGTTTGTTTCCCTCTCTCTCTCTCTCTTGCCATTTTCAGTTTCGGTTTCTTCAAAACTAAAACGTTTTGTGCCAATATGTCGAGCACATAATTAGCTGATAAACAAAGCGACAAGTTATTCAAAAAGGCAATGAACTTCTACTATAGGATCATTAGAGATGACGAGTCGTGGTGTCCTTTACTCCTTTGACCAGGTAGTTTGAAGTTGAATGAACTACTACCAAAGTTCGATCACTTACCAGAAGGCAATTACTATGCGATGACAACGTTGGTCAACGCTGGTCAACGGTCATTGTCCTTAAACCTAACTTTATTTATGTTTTGAAAAAATATACCTAAGATAAATTGTTTTTAAAGTTATGAGTTTAGCCTCCCAAAGTTAAAAAGCTATTCGTTTTGTAAGCGTCAACGTAAATAAATTTGTTTATAGTCTAGTGTGAACCAGATTGTTAGCAAATATTCTTTTAAAGATATGATTTTAATTGATTATTATCCAGTTGATTTTGGGCTAGAATTTTAGTGAAGTTTTACTTACGAATGCAATGTACCGTAAATACAGCAAAAACATAAGTTCCATTTTAGGAACAATTGAAATCTGTAAAGCTGCAGTTCGCAAAATCTTTACTACAGCTCAATCCTAGGCACTTCCTATTTGTTCAATCTTTAAGGGTTTTACTGAACCAAAAATCTAGACGGACATACAACAAAAACAATAGGTAAAATTACAACAATTACGAAAAAGCGACATAAAGTTTCAGCCTAAAAGATGCTCTTACTTTGATTAAGCCGGCATATTTGCCACAAAAAATCGGACAAAATCGGACGGAATTTAGACGGACATACAAACACAACAGGTAAAAATTTCAACAACAAATGAACCAAACTTACAACACCCACCACTTTTGATCCTAAAAGTATGCTTTTTATATTGCGCTACAGGTGAGTTTAGCGGTCGCAACAACCATATTTGTGTCTCTGATACGTACACACGCTGACAACAAACCGCAAAACATTCAAGTAAAATAAAAATATTTTAATAAAATGCGTAAGTTTAAAAATTAGTTTACAAAAATTATTTAATAAATAAGCACTTAGGCAATCAACGAAACATACGAATACACATGCTATTTTTATTCAAATTGTTGCTCCAATCGACTTATGCGCTCGTCCAGTTGCGTCAAGATGGATATAATCTCGTCAAGTTGAATGGCACAAGGACAGTCATCGGCTGAGGACTCCGATTCCAGAGACACATCCAAAACCTGTGGAAGGTTTGCAGGTTATGCGATGGACTTGAAGATTGTTTCGCTGTATTTTTGCTTGCTGTGCATGAAAGTGTTTATGTATGTGTGTGAATAAAGCTGGTCAAAAAAACGGCGTATTGTGAACGCTCTTAAGTTCCAAGGCCTGTGGCTTGTGTTCGACACGAGAGTGAAATTTGGGCATAGCCTGTGTTTCTTGTTTTGTTGTGTGTTCGCTATCAACAACCTGGAAGTGTTCATCCAGTGCACGATAGGCCAACGATTCACGCGGATCGATGCGAATGCTTTGATCATTGGATGCCTTAGAGCTGGCACCCACACTTGACTTAGAGGCGGCGCTGGTGTCGCAACAGGATGATGACAGGGACTTCTCGTCAAACTGCGTGGCATCGTAAGTGTGCAAGTTCGATTGCCAGATGAGCAACTGCAATGGCAGGGTATTAAGTGAGATTCACAAAAGATTAAGGGCAGACACTTACCTGACGATCGCTGCCCGCAGTGGCAAATTTGTTGCCATCCTGAGTAAAGGCGACGGCATTGACGGCATCTGTGTGGCCTGTTAGCGTGTAGATGGGCCGGCCTTCGAGCAGATCTAGAATGCGTAGACTCTTATCATCACTGCCAGACAACAGGAAATTTCCACTGGGGTGGAAGGCCACATCATTGACGGGCGCCGAGTGCACGACATACAATTGCAACAGTTGGCTGTTCACCACATCAAAGATCTTGATGCGATTGCAGCTCAAGGCAACGGCAACCATATTGCCCCAAGGATGCCAAGCGACTTGGCGCGGCGCACCACGTTCCTCCGTAAACGTGCGGACGCATTCGCCAGTGTTCACTTCGTAGATGCGCAGCGATTTGTCATCGCTGACTGTGGCTATCAGTTTGCCATTCGGACTGAATTTGGCTGAACGCACCCAGTTGGTCTGTTGGGCAAATGATGAGATGAATTGACGTCTGGAGACACGCCACAATTTGACTGACTTGTCATCTGAGGCAGTCAGCAGCATTTGGCCAGTAGGATCGAAGTCAACACTGCGCACTGGCTTGCTGTGAGCCAGGAACTCGCCAGAGACTCCGCGCACCTTTGGCTCCCAGATCTTGACTGTACGATCGTGGCTGCAAGAGGCTATAAAGTTTCCTTTGGGTGACCAACTGACGCCATAGACAGCCGCCGAATGGGAGGCAAAGCGAATGCAGCGAGCGGCCTGTTTTAGATTCCACAGTATTACGGTGGAGTCCATTGCGCTGGTTGCAATTTGGTGGCCATCAGGACTGAAGCGCAGCTGTGTTATGTTTCCCGTGTGTCCTGTAAAATGGCGTTCCAGTGCCGGATCGCGAAACAGACTATTTTCCATTGCTAAGTTGATCTAGTTAGTTTCAAGTTTTCGTATAGTTTTATGATATTCTCCTTTGTAAGCAGTGGTTTACGCAAACTTTTCTTCAAGTATTTGATAAGTTTTTCGATGTTGTTTAGTTTTCTTACACTAGCGAAATTCCGCTACAATTTAAAACCATGAAATGCGCAGCGACGCCAACTTCGATTCATTAGCATCGATAACAAGCACATAGCAATCACCTTTCAGTCAACTTCGTTGTGAAATAAGTGCTGTACAACGATAGGACAAACATGTTAAACAGCACTGACGATTGCAGTGTGAGTATTAAATACTCTTTGCGTTGTTCATAGTCCAATTGGCCATTCCGATACTTGTTGTTCGCTTGACAAGTTAAGTGACACAAATTAATATAATAATCATATCCACTTTTCTAAACTAAAAAAAACATTCTTAAAATGGTGGTTAAAGCTGTTTGCGTTATCAATGGCGATGCCAAGGGCACCGTTTTCTTTGAACAGGAGGTAAGTGACTTAATACATGAAGGAAGCTATTAAAGAAAAAAGAATATGGCAGACCACGAATGTGTAGGTCAAAGAGCCGGTGCCGCACCGCACCACAGTGAACTACAACAATATATATGTACATGCATATGTGTTTGTCAATTAACGAGTGTTTTTTGTTTTTTAGTATGTATACATATGTATGTATGTATTATATGTATATGTGTTCTTGTTCGAGCACCGAGCAGCGCTACTTGAATATCAATTGCGTATGGTTTGTGCTATGTCATTTGAGAAATGCATAAATTATATAAGCACAACAAAAATGCATAATATGTGTGTGTATGTGTTAATATAATAGTAACGCTGCGCAGCAGTAACTGTGGTCAGGGAGGATGAGAGCTTGTTTTATGCACTCTCTTTTTTCTAAAATCGTGTTCTCTTAGGACATACACATGTGTGGGGAATAAGCTTTCTATTATGATTACATTAAAAATTAATGTGTACCCATAAGCTTACATGTATAGGCATGCTTTGATTCAGATACGCCAGCTTAATGTGTTGGTAATGCTTATGTGCATATTTTTTAATCAGTGTTATTATTATCAATGTTATCAAATGTCTGTGTTTGTTCGACTCTCAACAGGCTGATGGCTGCCCTGTAAAAGTAAGCGGAGAGGTGACCGGCTTGGCAAAGGGCTTGCACGGCTTCCATGTGCACGAATTTGGTGATAACACCAATGGCTGC
The DNA here is from genome assembly GCA_018152965.1 of Scaptomyza pallida. Lineage (NCBI taxonomy): Eukaryota > Metazoa > Arthropoda > Insecta > Diptera > Drosophilidae > Scaptomyza > Scaptomyza pallida. Next base: position 170,097 of record JAECXP010000107.1, read on the forward strand.
ATGTCGTCGGGACCACACTTCAATCCTCACAACAAGGAGCATGGCGCACCCACCGACGCCGATCGTCATTTGGGTGATTTGGGCAACATAACGGCCAGTGGCGACGGACCCACTAAAGTGGACATTTGCGATTCAAAGATAACATTGTTCGGTTGCAACAGCATTATTGGACGCACTGTTGTTGTCCATGCTGATCCCGATGATTTGGGCAAAGGTGGCCATGAGCTGAGCAAGACAACCGGAAATGCTGGCGCTCGTATTGGTTGCGGTGTCATTGGCATTGCCAAGATCTAATCAACTTAAGAATTTAAATGCATATTAATCCTTTAATATATACATTCAAATGTGTATGAAATGATTTAGGTGAACTGTGGTCTAATCATTCAATTGAACTTATAAACAAGCATATAAAAGATACTTTTCCTTAATGTGTTAGTTGCTTTTAGTTGAAATAAATGGTGTTATCAAACTAACTGGTTTAAAAACGTTTACTAAAATATTGGTACACACACATAAATTAGTAATATTTACAATACATGTTTGAATTCCAATACATTGGATCTATGGCATGACTATAAAAAACAATATCATCGATACTAGCACAAAAGTTTTCGAGTTTTAGGTATCCAATTGTGCTTTTTTCAATATTTGGTAAGTGCTGGGAGCGTTGATGTCTTCATTTATGTTGTGTTAAAATAGGATTGATAAACGAGACCCAATGAGGTGGTCGCAAATAGTGTAAAGTAACTCCACCAGGTTGCGAAACCCAGAAAGCCCTTGTAAACTTCCGTTGAGAACACCTAAAAATACAAAAATATATGTTCCAGGCAGATGGTTTGTAATATTTATTTAAAATACTCACATTTTTTAAATCACCAAACGAGGCTTGCAGCGATTGTGCAGTTTGCAAGATATTAAATTCGTGGTCAGCATTTGTTTCCAATGAGGCGTCTGGCTGCATTTCTAGTTCCGCATCAGCTGCTGCACATTCATGTTGCAGGACAACAGTCTCCTTATAAATGCCTGCCCAGCTAAAGCCACCGAGACTTTTGTACATCAACGTCAAATAAAGGCACAAAATCAACGGGGCCGCAAATTGCAAAGTCACAACACAAAGATAGTAAAATATTGATGAGATCTACAAAGTCGAAAAGCAGATTAGTTAAGCAAACTTTTAATTAACTGTTGTTTCGCAATGGCTTGCCTTCTTTTGAAACTCAACGTTCGTGATGCGTCCAGCTTCCTTGCGCAGATCGATTATCTTGTCATATGCCAAGTTTAGGTAAGATTGCAAATATATAGGCATTAAAGCAAAGCGCACAATGACCACAAACACAACCAGCAACAGACGTAGGGTCTCAAACACGTGCGGCTTTAATCTGTTAGAAAAATGTACGTTACTAACTTTATGAACTATTTGAGAGATTTAAGAACTTACAGCGGCTGTTGCATGCCCTCGAAAACTCGCACTGTCAAGTAGTCCCGGCTAATGGGTCTTATCCACAGTATGACTAGGATGAAGGGCAGCACAAAGCTGACATTCAATAAAATTTGAAGAATCCGATTGCCGCGGCAATATTTCAGCGAATCCCAATGCATTTTGGCCATGCGCAAGCCGGGAAACGTGAACAGAGAACCCAGCACACCACAGCTGAGTGCCAGGAAGAATTTAACAACAATTTTGGAGGCCGGTCCACTGCAATTACGAAACATAAGTATAAACACGTAATATAACAATTGACTTTATTTATACTTACGATGAGGGCAGACCCTGTTCGGTGAGAAATTTCGATGCGCTAGCATTAAAACTTGTGTAGGCATCCTCCAGACCAGTTTCCAGAATGCGCTCATCAATGATCAACACAATCATGGCAATTAACAAATAAACCAGACAGGCAACAATCACCATGGAACGTTCACCAATTGATTCGTCGCTTTGGAAATACAGCACTGTAAGCGAGTAAAGCATTTTGAGGGCAAAGAATATGACCAGGAGACACCAAACCATGCTCAGATTAATCTCATTCTTAAGTGGATAATAGAAGTGAAAGATTTCCGAGATCGCATACACAATTCCGGCATAAACACTAAAATCGAGCAGCCATTGGTATTCGGTAAAGTAACGCAAATGTACTACGTCCCGTTCCACCACCGGCAATGTCTCCAGCTCCACTTCAATGCTCCGCGGTATGTGAAACGTATGTGAGCTGGCACCGTTTCCGATTCCGTTTTGATGCTTGTGCTTGCCTTTGGCGGGACGTTCCTTTGGCACGCCGCCTTTGGTTCGCAACTCATCATCCGTGGGATGCAGGTAGCGAAAGAGTCCGGTGCGGCAGAGTATCCATTTGGCCAAGGAATAATGTGGACTCAGTTTCTGTACAACGCTGACCATCACCAATGTGATGACTAGTTGGGCTCCCAGTATAGCCTAAAAATATACATGTACAATCAATTTAACACGTTTGTTCCTTTCATATATGTAACTATTTTTGGGTCAATTCTATTTTTGGTCAATTATTATGCACATTCCATATTTCCGGGCACGCCGCTCTTGTTCTTATTGTGTTTGCCTTATTTGTACTTACCATGATCTGATGTCGTAATGTGTTGTATGATAAATGAAGTTTCTAGCTTGTAACAACTTGTGCTAATTGATGTTTTAATTAATTCATGTTTCCTAATTAAAAGAAATAATGTCAAATTTGTATAGTTGTTCTTGTCGTTTTGGCACAAAAACAGTGTGACCCATCACAAAAGCAGCCAAAAATACCATTGTTATTAAAAAAAAAAAAGCGATAGCGACAGTTTGTGCTATCGATATTTGTACATCCCTGGTTCATGCACGTTTTTAAATGCCGGCACAAAACAAAAGTGCAAAATAATTGGGAATAATGTTTATGAACTCAAATCTGTTCGAGCCGGGCAAGTCAAAGCCTGAACGCACCTTTGTACAGACAGCTGTGAAGCAGAACACACGCTTCGATGGTCGCAAATCCAACGAGTTTCGTGATGTGAATCTAACCTTCGGCGCCGATTGGGGAACAGTGGCCCTATCAATGGGCGACACAAAGGTGCTGGCACAAGTGAGCTGTGACATTGGAACACCATCCAGTGCACGGGGCAACGAAGGTACACTTTATCTGAATGCGGACATCAAAGGTGTTGCATTTCTTGACGAAGCACAAACAACGCACGATCAGCGTCAACTTACACTAAACTCCCTGCTGGAGCGCACGTTTAGAAGTTCTCGATGTCTAGACGTCGAATCACTGTGCATCGCAACTGATCAACATGTGTGGTGCGTGCGCGTCGACATCAATGTGCTTAATCACGACGGAAATCTATATGGTGCGTATAAGATAATATTGTAAAAATATTTAGACTTACCCAAACCCTTGCCTGCAGATGCTTGTACAATTGCGACGCTGGCCGCTCTAATGCACTTTCGACGACCGGAGGTCTCCTTTATCGATGATGAGCTTCGCACGTACAGCGAAAGGGAGCGCGAGCTGATGCCACTGCTCTTCCTGCACTATCCGGTTAGCGTTACATACTGCGTTTATAAGAGCACCCAACAACCATTTGTGGATCCAACGCTGTTGGAGGAGAATGCTGCTGACTCAACTATTGTGTTGAGCTTTAATTCGTATCAGGAGCTGTGCACTCTGAATGCGGGCGGCACTGCACCAACAAATGTACGCACAATCATGCAATGTGCACATGGCGCTGCCAAGCGCTCCAAGGCACTTGTGCAGTTCATACGCAAGGCACTGGAACTGGATGCCGAGCGTCGTGAGCAGCCCAAGCAAGTGACCGGCTTAATGGATCTCTTGAGTGAAACCTCACCCAAGCTAAGCTTTAAGCAATTAATGGTGGAAATGGAACAAAAACCAGAACGAATGATTGTGGTTGAGCAACAAGTTGAAGTTGAGCCCATGCAGCAACAGGAAGATGTTATTGAGATAGACATGTCACCAACAGCACACAAAACAGGTATATTCCAAGCGCTGCATTAATGATCATGTCATATTTATAGCTTCGTCATTTGTATTTTAACAGAGAACACAGTTGATGATGTCTCCTGGCTGCCAGAGGAGCAGGATACCTCGCAAAAGGAAAAGGAGCAGGAAACAGCAACGTCAACCGGCAAAGCTAAGCCAAATCGTAAAAGCAAGGCCGGCAAGAAGCAACAACAGACGCCAAGGAAGCAAAGTAAGCTAAAGCACAGTTTTTTATTGATAAGAAAAGCTAAAAACTAATTCGACTTTTTTGCAGATCAAAGCGATTCGGAGGAAGAGGTTATACAAATTCTATAATCAAGTTTCTTAGTAAGACAAAGTTAAGATGTATGTTAGCGTTACTTTATGGAAGTAGTTAAAATATGTAAGAATATAGTTTGATAACTAAAAAGTTTGTACAAAAATTTAAACACTTCTTTTTATAACGGATTCATTTATTTATTAAATTCAACAAGTGCTTTTCAATTGTAAGAACATTTGAGAAAACCAAAAACGCTTTTACATCTCATCCTTCTTGTTGGAGTCTTGTGCGTAGTTGATGGCAGATGAGGATAATGAGGATAGTGAGGATAATGAGGATACTTCGGGATGTATATGTTGCACCAGTTGTTGCCCCTCCAGCAGCGTATCCATTTTGGCGGAGAAGGAGTCGGTGAAATAATTCTTATTGTTGTGGTAGCTGGAGTAGTTGTTGTTATCTGTGCATCAGCAATGGCCAGGATGACAGCAACAATAAGGACTGCAACGATTTTCATCTCTAAATTCTTTAGATTTACTCAACAATTGATTGAACAATGTTGTTATGATATCTTAAGAGCCGAAGTCGCCCCTTTTATAGTGATTTTTGATTTGAAATCGTTTCGCTTAGTTTGTATATTTACTTTAAAACAAGTGTTCGGAACCATTGGAACCCGTATTTCAAGGTGTTTACATTAAAAAACTCTAGTTCAAGGTGCCTATGTTTAATGTTTGTTTATTATGCAAATATTGTAAGTGTTTGATAACAGTCAATAATGATCTGAAAATAAAACTCGAACTGTTTCAAAATTGTTCCTATATCATGTAACACTTGGCTTAAAAGTCATTTCATACATATTTTAATACATACAAAATTTTTTGTTAAACAAAATAGCAAAATGCAAAATAATACACAATCTTCCAAAATCTTGGATTATGGCAAATGGGATTCCAATGCAATTAAGCATTATAGCACTTTACCCCGAATCCAAAAGCAATTGCGAAAAGGCAACTGGACATACATTAACGAGCATCCAGAGGTTAAATATATACATATAAAATTATAGCCCAAAGTACAAGAAAACAATATTTCCTATACAGATTCGAGCCGTTATACGAGTCATAATGCAACAGGTTATTACTGAGAATCCCGACAATGTTCGTCAATTTGTTGCTGATTTCTTCAACTGTCGCAAAACACCGATGCTTGTACATATGGTAATGTGTATCTGACCTAAATTGAGAACAATAACAATGCCTAGTATCCCATTAGATAAACGCACAATTAAAGTATGTTAAGGAGCAATTAAAGCGTGGACGTTGGAGCAAATACGATGCAGAAATGTTATTCATGGAGAGTCAATCAACTCATTCGTTGTTGTCCACAGCCTCATCCGATTGCAATGTGCATCCGGTGCTTACTTATGCTCTTGTTTTCAAGAAGCCCGACGAATGTGGTATAGACAAGCCCCCATACTAATCAAGCTATGCTATTTTCTTAAATAATATAACTGTGAAATATTTAGTTTCTTAAAAATGTATAAATATTGCTTATAAAATTTTCTGTTAAAGTTGATTAACTAGTTTATTTGTTTAATCCAAATATATTACATGTTGTACTAGATAAGTGAAAGAAAATTAAATTGGTAGTAGTAAATTTAGTAGTAGATATACATTTTTTGGTAGCTTACAGGATATTTTGTATAAGTTAGGCTGTAAAGTAAATGTATAAACAGTAAATGGAGATGAAGTATAAGAAAAAAGTTTTAGCTTCTGTAAAAGAAGTAAAAAGTAATGATATGTAACAGAAGGATGATGTTGATGCAGTAGTATAAGAAGGTACGTTGTTATATAATATGGAGCTAATGTGGTATAAGGTAAGTGCTAGAAAATGTATAAGTCGCTCCATAAAAAGATAATATGCAGTACGTCGAAATGTTAGATAATGATTCCCAAGAGGGACACATACATTACAGATAGGAGCTTGCTAGTAAAAAGTTCTGAAATATGTTTTTTTGCAATAACAATTTTATTTTAATTTTGATAAACATTTCAACAACATTGTTAATTAATAACATTTGATGTAGCCAAAGAAGCTCTTACATCTGAGTCGTCGTTGTGGGTGTTGTGGGCGGTGTGGGCGATGTGGGCGTTGTGGGATATATTTATGAACAAACAAATTGCACCAATTGTTGCCCCTCCAGCAGCGCTTAAGTACGGGCAATTTTGTTGTAGTCAAAGGAAGAATTGTTGTCGTTATTGGAGCAATGGTTGTTGTTATAGGAGCAATTGTTGTAGGTGGCGCCACTGTAGTTGTTGTTTGAGCATCTCCAAGAGCCAAAATAACGGAAAGGACCACCAGTGTGCAAAAGACCACAAAGTTATTCATTTTGAATAGTTGAGAAGTTGAGAGCTGCTAATCGATTGAAAGCAAAAGCGTGATTTGATACTTTTGAAACATACGGTGCCACTTTTATAGTGATTTGCTTTGAAAACGAAGGTATTTTTATGTTATTGGCTTAACGGCAAGTGTTCGGAACAAACAAAACACACAAAACAAGTGTTGAAGGTGTATGTATAATGTTTATGGAAGATTAAAGTCGAATGTGTGTCAACAAATAGTGTGGTAATGGGTAAATATAGGAACTGTATTTTTTTCTTATTTGAAAATAAAACACAGAAAACTTAATACAGTTTATAATTATGTATTTACTAAATAATTTCGCGTTGCCTACGAAAACGCCTTTCTAACAACTACGCTCTTATACACCTACATGTAATTGTTAATATGTGCAGCTGCATTTTATGCTAAATAGTTAACATGGAAATGTTATGCTGCTGTTAAGCAACATTACGCGCATGCATTTGTGTACCAAAAATCATTCAGTCAGTCTAATTTTGGCTGTTGCAGCCGTTGCATCTTTAAAGAAAATTTGAAAAACAAAAAAAAAAATCAAAATTGCTTTTCGCTAAATCGAGTCGTTCGATGAGTGTTGGGATTTCTCTAATTTTGAGCAACTTGATATTCAATAGGCAGACGCTGTGGAGCTGCAAAGAGATAAAACACTTGAATTCCTGCGAATTTTGACATTCGTTCTTTTATTTTTAATCATATCCCTTTATCTATATCGTTTCGCATTCTAAATCACAAGAAACAAGTAAGTTGTGTAACATATAATACCTTGATTTTAATATCACTTATATTTTTCTCGAAATTTCTCTGTGTGTCTCACACTCTTTGTAATTTACTCTCCCTGGCCGGACCTTGACGTGGTCTTCTTCTTCTTCGTTTTCTTGTTGTTGGATGGTGTTCGTGGTCTAATTAAAGCCACTGCATCAAAAATAAAAATGCCCAAACTACCAGCAGTTGGCATTGATCTTGGTACAACATACTCGTGTGTTGGCGTCTTTCAGCATGGCAAAGTCGAGATCATTGCCAATGATCAGGGCAATCGGACAACGCCCAGTTATGTGGCCTTTACGGAGTCGGAGCGTCTCATTGGTGATGCGGCCAAAAATCAAGTGGCCATGAATCCAAACAACACAATCTTCGGTGAGTTTAAAGAATGTGCATCACTTACTTGCAACAGTGCGAAAAAGTTCTATACGATTTTATTATATTTTTTTGTTGCTATATCTATAGCAAACCGTTTTCTCTCGTGCTTTTGCACTCAGCTAGCTAAAAGTATTTTTGCATCTTATTTTTTTTGTCGCACCCCTTACCACATGTTCCCCTCCCTTTGATTTAATGAGACACATTCACTTGTTCTTGCCGTTGCCGTTGCGGTTGCCATTGCCCCCGCTGCCAACACCTTCCTCATGCTGTGAGGCTAAAATCAACCCAATTTGTGTCAGCATCGTTTCATGTGGCGACATTTTATGGTTCCACCAACTGTGAGCTAAACACAAATATTTACAAATAGAATATTTTTAATATATGTTATCAAGTGCATTCGTAAGTAGGACAACTCGAACGGTTACGGTCTTTCTATTTCCGAGTTAAATTTAGCTGTTTACCAACACTTCAGTTATGAAAAGCTTCCATTTTGTTACCAGTTTGTTTGTAGATCAATCGTTTGTCAACTTCCTTGCAACATTCGATGTTAACAGCTTCTCTTTTCCTATATCAGTCAATACTTATGCAGATCGTCGGACATCTTTTTTTCCCCTTTCCCATCAGATTAGATATGTTCTGCTCTAATGCAACGACTTCTCTCTTTTCTCTTTTGTTTTTCTTTCTTGTACTTTCATTTCAGTCTCAATGTAAACATAATACTGCCCCCGAAACCCGCTCCGCCTAGCCTAGCCTAGCCTCAAACTGCGATTATAATTATGTTTAGTTTTAAAAATCTATTAAAAATTCCCTTCGTCGTATTAAATTTTGTTGTTAGTGCTAATAAAAACCTACGCCAATTGTTTATGTGTTATATGTCCTGGGGATTTCTTATTGTTTTTGACTTTGCAGATGCCAAACGGTTGATTGGACGCAAGTTTGATGATGCCACTGTGCAGAGTGATCTGAAGCATTGGCCCTTTGAGGTGATCTCGGAGGGCGGCAAGCCACGCATCCGTGTTGAGTTTCAGGGCGAGAAAAAGAGCTTCTACCCCGAGGAGGTGTCCTCCATGGTGCTCACCAAGATGAAGGAGACTGCGGAGGCGTTTTTGGGTGGCACCATCACGGATGCAGTAGTCACTGTACCAGCCTACTTCAACGATTCGCAACGTCAAGCGACCAAGGATGCGGGCACCATAGCCGGTTTGAATGTGCTTCGCATCATTAATGAGCCAACGGCGGCAGCAATTGCCTATGGCTTGGATAAGAAGGCCAGCGGGGAGAGAAATGTGTTGATCTTTGACTTGGGTGGTGGCACCTTCGATGTCTCCATACTGACCATTGAGGATGGTATCTTTGAGGTGAAGTCGACGGCCGGCGATACGCATCTGGGTGGCGAGGACATTGACAATCGAATGGTCAACCATTTTGTTCAGGAGTTTCAGCGCAAGCATAAGCGTGATCTTGGCCAGAACAAGCGGGCACTGCGTCGCCTGAGGACTGCTTGTGAGCGTGCCAAGCGTACGTTGTCCTCCTCCACACAGGCCAGCATCGAGATTGATTCCCTTTTCGAGGGCATCGATTTCTATACGTCCATAACGCGTGCTCGATTTGAGGAACTCAATGGCGATTTGTTTAGGAGCACCATGGAGCCGGTGTCAAAGGCTTTGCGTGATGCCAAAATGGACAAGGGACAAATCCATGATATTGTTCTTGTGGGCGGCTCCACCCGCATACCCAAGGTGCAGCGTCTTCTCCAGGATTTCTTCAATGGTAAGGAACTGAACAAATCTATCAATCCCGATGAGGCCGTGGCTTATGGTGCTGCCGTCCAGGCGGCCATCTTGCATGGAGACACCTCGGAGGCAGTACAGGATCTTCTGCTCCTGGATGTGGCTCCACTCTCGCTGGGCATTGAGACAGCTGGCGGTGTTATGACAGCCTTGATCAAGCGAAACTCTACCATACCCACCAAGCAGACCCAGATCTTTACGACCTATGCAGACAATCAGCCTGGTGTGCTCATCCAGGTGTATGAGGGTGAACGTGCCATGACCAAGGACAACAACATCCTGGGCAAATTTGAGCTAACAGCCATACCGCCAGCACCACGCGGAGTGCCACAGATTGAGGTGACCTTCGATATCGATGCCAATGGCATTCTCAATGTCAGTGCCGCTGACAAGTCCACGGGCAAGGCGAACCGCATAACGATTACGAACGATAAGGGTCGCCTGTCCAAGGAGGACATTGAGCGCATGGTCAACGAAGCGGAATCCTATCGTCAGGCGGATGACTTGCAACGCCAGCGCGTCGAGGCCAAGAATCAATTAGAATCTTATTGCTTTCAGATCCGTGCCACGCTGGATGATGAACAGCTGCGTAGTCGCATCAGTGACACCGAACGCAGCACGATCCAGCAGAAGTGCAATGAGACCATTAGCTGGCTGGATGCCAATCAATTGGCTGAGAAGCAGGAGTTCGAGCATAAGCAACAGGAGCTGGAACGCATCTGTAATCCAGTCATGACCCGACTCTATCAAGGTGGTAATATGCCACCACCACCACAGAGTACTGCAAATGGAGGAGGATCCGCTGGTACTGGAGGTGGACCAACCATTGAGGAAGTTGACTAATTGCTTCAAAATTTATTGTAACAAGTTTTTTGTTTGAACAAGAAATTCCCATAAAAAGTTTTCCCGAAAAATCAACACAAAATTCTAAAATCTTTAAAACTCAATTAAAAAGCGAATTTGATTTCTTTTACTGTACAAACTTGTATTACTTTTAGGTATATTTATTATTATTTTCAGAACTTAAAACTATTTCACAAATTTACGGAGTCTGTCTGCCAGTTTGTCTATAGATGCTAGATTAGTTCATCCGATAAACTATTTAGTATTATTATAATCGTTGATCAACTGATTTATTCTATATGTATGTACATAATGCTCACTGAGTCTGAGATTGTTTTTTTATCAGCGTTTTGGATCAGTGCAAGAAACTTAAAATAGAAAGTAGAGAGAATATATAATACTGCAGAACCGCGTTCTATCATTACAATCTTGGGAGTTTAAAGTATATGCTATATTGCTTGTATAGAATCTAGAAAATAAAGAACCTGTTGATCTTTCAGAGCTTACAATTGCACATAGTTAGGATATGTTTACTACTTTGTATAACAACAATAGGAAGGATATGTAACAGACAGTGCTAATCATAAACAACAACAACACATTGATAGTTTGATAGCACAGCTTGAACAGATCTGAAAACAAATAACTCTATATATTGTATATATAAACGTTAACGTTAAACTCTAATAAACTCGAACATAAGTTTTGTTTGAACAACCATTTAGGCAAATACTACATATTAGTTAGTTTTGTGTTTGTGTTTTTATGATCATAATCATATTTTGTTGGATAGTTAGTGTATAGTACAATTCAATCATTTATTGTATTCAGTTGAAACTCCGCTGTAGAAAATGCATAAACATATATAATTCGCTAAACAGGATTGCAGTCCATATAAGAGTATCAGATGCATCGTTAACTACATTTCTATAGATTTGAGTTTAGCGTTCGTTTTATTGATTATTGAACCCCTTTTGTTAGGTATACTTATGTAAGTATTTGGTAGATAATACAGATACAATTTGTACAACAAACACTGCAAAAAGCTGTCAATCGTGACGTTTACTCTTATCATCTAATCAAGTATTTTTACTTATATGCATTTAGAGTTAACCTACAAATCATGAACTATACTATATACTATATTCTACACTATATTAGCTCTACAAATATTTTATATACATTTTTAGCTGAGCATACACTTCTTTTGTTTCCTACCCATGTCTTAAGCACAAAAATATTTATGAATTTGATTGATAATGGATATTAAGTAGTTTCTGACATGGGTAAACATTTTATGCCATTGAATTCTCTTAGCTTTTGCCATAAAGTATATGGTATTATGTATGTATAAATTGTATATAAACCGATTTTATAAATTCATTTGCGTATATTTAATCAGTACTAAACTTTTGGGTATTCCCCATTCCTAAACTCACATTAACAATTTACTTAGCTAGACTAGGTTTCTGTTCATTTATTAAGTAAAGTATCTTATCATCTATCATAATACATTTGTTTGCGATTGTGTATGTTTGTGATTAAAGATTATTTAGGCATTGGGATGATAGATTTTTATGTAGTGGAGTAAAGAAATAAGAAAACTAGAACTTAATTAGAATAAAGGGATGTTATTGTTTAAACTTGGTTTGATAACTTACAATATTACTATAATGATCAATTTGTACTGTAAAAAAAAGGACAATATTTTAATCATTGAGAAATCATTAATTTGTAATCTTAAATATAGCTTTAGTGCTCTTGGCTGTTCGAAACTCATTGGGATTTTGTGTAGTGTTGTATAACTTCTACATAATTGTATGATAAAACATATCAAACATTGTGTATACGACATGTGACACAACTAAAAACTGACATTTACGTACATAAACATACTTAATAATAGAGTTTAGTAGCTCTTGCCCAGTGAAAGGAGACGCTTACTATGTTACACATAATCTAATTGGCTATAACTAAACACGTTTGACGTTTAATTCAATCAACTAACAATAAGCATTAACTAAACATTAATTACTTAGATTAGTTTTTGCATATTTATGTAAACATCAGATATTGTACATGACTTAATAATTACTTAGCTACAGATAATTTAATATATATATTATTTCAAAGAGCCTCAGTCGATGAGCTGCATGGACCATTAAAGCCATTCGCATAGGAGCTAACAGTTCCTGTGGATCCTGCAGATGTTATTGCCTGTTGTGGCTGCACCAGCTGCTTATATGTATTCTCCAGCCTGGGTGGATACTAAAACCCAACAGGATTAGCTATTAGTAGTTGTTAGTCAGCTAAGTGTCTCACCTCCTGGTTCTCATCCAGCGATGGCAGCAGCTCGTCCAATGAGTTGGGCGTCAGTGGACTGGGCGTGGCCATTGTGACGCGACTGAGTGCACCATGTTGCAAGAGCGCCTCCCCGATGATTATCTGCGGCTTGTTCTGTGTCAGATGCTGTTGCTGTTGGAGTCGCGCCAGTCGCAGCTTCATCTCCTGCCGAATCTCCTTCTGTTGCGCCTCCTTTTCGAACCGCATCATGCTGTAGCTGCGTACCGAGGAGCTTGTGCTATGCACAGATGCTAGACTTGGTCTTCGAGAACCTGCAACGTGGTTTAAAAACACATTAATTTTGTGTATAGTATAAAACTTAAATACACTTAATTCTGGTAGGCAGCAGAATTTTTTTTTTAGGTTTACATAGATACAATATTATTATCAAAGCAGAGGCAGAAGCGAGAGAGCGGGAGAGAGATAGAGAGAGAGAGAGCGAGAGACAGAAAGTTTTACAGAAAGATAGAGAGAGACAGAGAGCAAACGCCATCGCCAAGCGACAATTATAACAGTATAACGGTTAAAATTCTAAACATCCCAGAAAAGCATTCTTGGTGCACAAGTCAAGCGGGTCAATATTTCGAATATATTGCAAACAGCTTCTCATTAATTTTTAAAAGCGCAGCATTACAAAAGGTTTTCAAATAGTTTTAAGAGTCCCTTCAAATACACCTACATTTTTTTAAATTTTTAAAGCTTTTTGAAAATGATATGGTTTGGATTTTTAAACCGTATAGAATACTCTAAGAATTTTGAAAATATCCTTAGCTTTTCTTCTTTGCAACTTTTTTAAGCATTATTTTATCTATTCTGGAATTGTCTTACTTATTCTTCAAACTACATCTTCAACTAAAACTAAGAAGAGCTTATGATTCAATGTAATGTTAGCTGATAATAAAAGTTATATATTGTTTTATGCATTTTTGGGGATACAAGCGACTTGTTTATGATAAAGCTTGAATAAATGTGGCAAATGATTTAGATCAAGAATATAGTAAAATAGATATACACACAGATTGAACACAATGCATTTGTTTTTGTTTTCTCATACAGAAAGAATCAGCATAAGCTTGCAAAAGTCAATATAAATATTGAATATTAAATGAATTAGTTAAAAAAATTATTGGATTCGGTTGGTGTGCAATTCAGATCATATTAGGGGATTTTCTCTCAATATTGTTTTAAATTTTTTGTTTATTTTTGGGACGCATGCAAATTGGAAATTTTAGTGTGGCTCTTGTGTATATATGTATCTGTGTGTGTGTGGTGTGTGTGCGTATGTGTTGGTATATATATCATAATAATTTGCATCATGTTGTTGTTTGTTAACAAAATTAGATAATGGTGTTATACAAAAATTTCTAGAAACAGGAACATAGTCACCGCCATATTGCTTCGATATCATATTGTCAAGCTGAAGATTTATTCATACAGTAATATTAATATTCTGTTATTGCTGTGGCTCTGGATTGAAGTTTCTTCTGGAATATGATATACATGTATAAAAATATTTCGTTTTTCATTTAACTATTTTCCAACATCATGTTTGAACTATTTGTGTGTGAGAAATTTATTATAATGCTTTCGCCTTACTATCTACTACGATTTGGATTTAAGAAACCTCAACTGAACCGATTTAATTTGGCTTGTGTGTTTTTTGTACAGTGTATTTTGTGTATTTGTGTTATATTGAATTTTTATTAAAGTTTTTTTGTTTTTTGTAAACGATAACGTAAGAAAACCAAACAACCAACTTGAAATTTGATACAGAGATTTGGAAGCACATTTAACATCGATCATTTAGAACATAAGATTTGTTTAAGAGACTAAGAATTAGTAGTTTTCGACTGATATTTTTTGTTCGCTATTTTATGAACATGTTATTTTTGCAAATGAGAATGAGTTTTTTCGAAATGAGCCAATGTACACATATAATATATAATGAGCCAATGAAAGAAAAAGAATAAAAAGAAGGAGACAGAAGGAAAAATTTGCATAAATGTTATGTGTATTCCTGTGTCCAATACTTTAAAATGATATCAATCATTCAATCATTAAAATAAAAGTTTTACATCCAAAATATAAAACCAAATAAAGATAAAGAAAATCAGTTAACATCAATATAAAAAAATTTTAATGAACGAAAAACACTTAAGCAAAATCCAATTAATAAAAACTTCAATCAATCATAACAAATAAAAATCCTTGCTTTTGCGAATTGGTCGCTTTCTGGGGTTTGTTTTGTGATTGATTGATGGCTGATGATGATTGACGCTGTAGGATGACTGAAGTTGGATGAGTTGTGTTGATTTACCGCAAATCTGGGCGTTTCACTCGCCGGCGTGGGCAGTGCGCCAATTTGCAAATGTTGCATCTCGGCAACACCGCCGCCATAGTTGAAACCACCACTGATACCACCGGCACCAAGACTGCAATCGCCACCTAAAGCATCTATGCTATTGCACCCATCATCATAATTAGCATTAGCATATTTCATATTATTATCATAATTATCGCCATCATCATCATCGTTATTAGGATTAAAATGGGCATCATTGATGCCCAAGAGGGTCCTAAGTCTATCCTGATTCTTAGTCTTCGCCGGCGCCAGCTCAAAACTGAGCAGATGCCGTTGATGATTCAATTGCTTCTGCAGCTGGCGGTTCATTGAGAGCGTGCTCTCGCAACTGCGACAGCCACCCGAGGAGCCAGCACCGTTGTTCTCATCAAGATTTTCGCGCGAATGCTGGCTGCAGCCGGCGCCCGATGTGTGACGTGATGAGGCACGAGAATTTTGTTTCGACACGGCCGTTATGTGACACGATATGAGCAATATGGCGGCAGATCTAGCCGCACCTGTTCGAGACGTCGACACCAGTATGCCCTTTGAGCTGTTTCCAGTGCCGCCGCCGCCACCACCACCACCACCACCACCACCGCTGCCACCACCACCACCACCACCACTGTTACCCCCAGCTCCACCGCTGATGCCACCGCCAGACGATGCACGTCGATTGCCATAGGAGCCTATCGAGCCCGTCGATCGTATGCTCGAACGCGACGATGGACGTGCCGAATGCACAGTTAACGGTATGCCTGGAACAATGGTGTAAAAAACCAGTAAATTTACCCGTTGAACTCTGTGGGAGAGTCTTTGAAGCTTACCTGTATCACTGGAATAGAGTATGGGCGGCGGTATATTGGCATCTCCGAAATTCCGATGCCTGGGATATTTGGTTTTACTAAACAGATGCAATACCATGCAAATGAGACCAGCTAACACCGCTATGCCCGATGACACGCCCAACAATGTCGGCAGATCCGAACTAAGCTCACTGAGATCTATAAGTTATACCAAAAGAAAATGAGTTGTTAGATATATCTAGTTAATAGTTAAATTCGTTTAGTATGCACGAGAATTCTTAGAACCTTAAAATATCTGGCACTTTTGGAAAAATTCATTTCGCATTTAAATTTATTTTCTTTGCCATATCGATTAAACTGTCCGTTGTGTGCTTAAATTGTTAAAGCTCACCTGGTGTGCAAAAGATACGTCTCGTTGGCTTCGTATAGCTGACCGAATGAAAGCCACTGGCACATTGACACATCGCATTGTGTCGCACCTGAACACAGAGGGAGTTCTCATCGTTGTAGATGCATGTCTCATCATAGAAACATTGATCGCCCAGTTTTTTAGCTGCAGTTGGAAAGTAAAACATAACTTGAGGTTTGTTTTTTTTTAGGTTTTTTTAAAACGCTTAAAAGTATTTTATTTATTTTTGGTTGCTTGGAGTTTTTAGTTAAGCATAAAGTAGAATCAAAACTTTTAACTTTTCAAACCTTTTGCATTCCCCATTATCAGTATTGTTATCATATATTTATTATGCAATAAAGATTAACTTACGTTTGGCGCAACCCTTTATCACGCCCAGTTGCACTGGATAATTCCGTTCGCAGCTGCAAAGTTGCGTTTCCTTATCGCAGCTGACATGCAAAAGATTTGCATCACATTTCAGCTCGTTGCATGGCGCTCCAATGTATTTACCTTTTGCTGCAGCCACAAAATATAATAATAATTAAAAAATTAACCAACGTGAAAAGAGTTGACCTTAATTTTGTATGCATAGCTATATTAATAATACTAATTATAATAAAAATGTCAACAATCTTTGTTTAATAACCACTTTGCAAGTGCATCTGAAACAGGGTCATGTTTGGCTTTCCTTGACCTTTTAAAAAGCGTTTGCTTTGCCAACATTTTTTGGGCGCCAGGTTGTGTATGGTCATCACAAACACAACACACACACACACACACACACACACAAACAGACAGACAGACCGACAGCTTGTATAGTCGAGTCGGCATGTTAATTCCCCAAAGATCATAATTCTCATAAATTGCACAACAGCTGCTGACTGGCACTCTTATACTTTGTTCAGGGCTAGTCACGAGAAGAAGAGCAGGGATTTGGTCAGCTACCTTGACTGCATCTACAAACACACATACATACATACATATATGCTAATGTTAGCAACTGTTTTTGGATGGTATTCGCTGCATTGCTGCACTAAGCCGCAATGATTCACGGACTTATTCAATATGATTCTGAAACGAACCTGCGGACTTTTTGGAGGTCAGCCTAAACCGTAATCTGCCTAATGACACTAAAAATTGTTATTATAACAAGGGCAAGCAATTTTGTTTTTAATTTTGTATGCATTTTAAGCATATCTGCATGATTATGGAGGGCTTAAATTCAAATTGGGTTTAGTTAAGTTTAGGAGTTGGGAAAATTGAAAGGAAAAACTATTAGATGGTGGAAAGATTTTCTTCATATTTATAAAAATGCTTCCATCATTCAACTTACCTGACTTATTATTAATCAAGGCCTCAATATCATCAATATCATCCGGATAACTGGCATCGTAATCGTCATCCGATAAATGGGCAACATCGCGTTTCAATTTCTGTGCGTTGTTGTATTTTGTTGGTTTTTGTAATTGTCTTAAATCTAATGGTGTTGTTTTTGTTGTGCGATTCGTAATGGCTAACATGGTTGTCTTTGTTGTTCTTGTTGCTGTTGTTGTCGTTGAAGCAGAGGCTGCAACAGAGGCATGCAGCAGTAGATAGCCGTAGATGAGAAAGGCCAGTGTTAGAAAATGTCCATTGCCGCGGCACAATTGCAGCCAGCTTAAGAGAGCCATGCGCGTTCTATTGTTGTTATAATTGGTATTGCGTTGTTGTTGTTGTTGTTGTTGTTGCTTAGTGGCCAGCTGCAGCGCCGTCAGCTGCAAACGCTGCAGTAGACGGTGCAGTGTTAACTTCGCCATTTTGTCATCTTGTGGCAGCTGCCTCAACACTATCGCAAGTTTCTCATTGTAACTTTTGCGATTTGTTAAGCTTCTGCTATTAAGTACTTTCGATGTGTTTTCAATTTTAAGCTCTACCTGGTTTCTTGATGTTGTTCTTGCTGCTTTTGGTGTCTCGTTAAGTTGTTTGGCAAATGGCCCACAAAACTAGCGCATATTACGTATACGTCATTCATGTACAAACATACATATTACGTATACGTCATGCAGTTTACACGCAGCGTAACTGTGCTGTTGTTGTTGTTATTGTTGCTGTTGCCTTTAAGTGGCAAACTTGGACGCTGCTGCCTGCCCTGCATGATAATTTTATATAATTTTTTGCTCTTATTGCAAAATTGTTCGTGTTGCGGTCATCATCATCATTACACGGGGGAGGGAGCCGAACCAGTGCAAATATGTTTGTGTTATGACCCAAAAAACAAATGCGTTGCATGCACCATATATACATAAATTCTTGTTCTCTGGTTGATTTTTTTAATTTCATGCAACTTGGAGATTTATGACATGAACTTTTGCGTGTTTGGTTTTTCCGTTCAATTCGGATTAGCCCATTTATTTAGCTGAAATTATGCGATAAGAAAAGTCATATTTATAAACGCATATCACTAAATCATCACTGCTTATGGTTTCAAGTAGGATTATTATTTGTTCCCACAAAACTTATCCCAAAAGTCCAATTAATATATATAAAAAAGTTTTTTTCGAAGCAAAGTTTTAGAGGCTCTTTATGCTTAAAACTTGTGCGAAACTATGACGATTTTTGTTTTGAAGTTTAAGTATGGTTTTGACTTTATTACTTGTAAAACAAACTTTGCATTGTTGGTTTGTTTAAGAAATTTTATTTAGCCCTTGTTGTTATTGTTTATACTTACAGCTTTCTATGCTATAATTAAACTTTTCAGCGTTTTTAAAACTTAATGCGGGATGATTAAAATATTTTTATTGCTTTGCCATTCGAAGTCCAGGGGTATAAATATGAGTGCAACTGTAGAAACCAGCATTAAATCAAGTTTTGCATTCTCACAATGAAGGCAATTTATATTATTTCGTTAGGTTTTGCCTTAATTGGTTGCGGTCAATCAATAAATATCGATGCTGAATGGGAAGCGTTTAAGCTGGAGCATCAAAAGCACTATGGAGATGAAAGTGAGGAGCTGCTGCGCAAACAAATCTTTAAGGATAACAAGGAGTTGATTGACAGGCACAATGCCCGATACGCAGCTGGCAAGGAGACCTATCAAATGGGCATCAATGAATTTACAGATATGCTCAGCGAAGAGTTTACAAACAAGATGTTGGGAGCAATGAATCTTACACAGTTCCCAGCAGACCATAGATATGTGCCATCTCCTAATCTCGAGCTTCCAGAGACTGTGGATTGGCGCACTGAACATGCCGTAACGGCAGTTAAGCATCAAGGTAATTGCGGCTGCTGTTGGGCCTTTGCTGCAGTTGCCACATTGGAATCACATCATTTCTTAAAGACCCGCAAACTGGTGGAGTTCTCTGAACAGAATCTACTCGATTGCTCCATCCATGCGCCCTATAAGAATCTCGGATGCAAGGGTGGCAGTCCGCAGGAGGCTCTGCGTTACGTTAAGGAGAACAAAGGCATAAACACACGCAGCTCATACATGTATGAGGGTCATGAGGGTAAATGTCGCTTCAAGCCGGATCACATTGGAGTCGTTATCCAAGGCAGCGTGGATATCAAGTATGGCGACGAAGCTGCTCTTATGAAGGCAGTGGCCGAAAAGGGACCCATCTCGGTAACGATTGATGCACAGCATTTGCAACCCTATCAATCGGGCATCTATAATCAGGCGTGCAGTGGCACAGCCAAGTATCATTCGATACTACTGGTTGGCTATGGCAAGGATAAAGGACACGAGTACTGGCTACTAAAGAATTCCTGGGGCAACTGGGGTGAAGCTGGTTACTTTCGCATGGCTCGCAATAGCAACAATCTCTGCTCCATTGCCAATTGGCCAGTTTATCCATTAATTTAAATCAATACAATGGGAAAACAGTATTAATAAACTGTGAGAAAAAATCACACCCACATAATTTCTATATTTATAAGTGCCATGATTATATTTAGAAGCCGCTTATTCTATCATATCCATAAGTTAAAGCCATCTTCCAATTCAAGTATCCGGTTCAAGAGATTGCAACAGAACTAACAAGCAGAAAATTAACCTAATCAAAGAACTCAAACTAAACTTTGCCAAGACTTTAACGGTGAACTTAACTTGCTTTCAGATATATATAAATATATAGTTGGTGTGTAGGTAGCAAACAGTTACAAGCTCAACTGCACTCGTTGAGAAATAATTCAATTTATTGCTAGTTCAAACAGAGAGAAAAAAAAATAAACTACATAAAATCAATAAAAAAGAAAAAAGAACTTAACGTATCCTCGGTTGAACTGTTTTTTAATTTTATAGAAAGAAGAAACTTTAACACAATTTAACAAATTTATATAGTAAAGCCTGTTACTTGACCTTTGAATGCTTAAGTGTGACCGTAGTTAAGAAAGCAGCAACCCTGCTAAACGGGAGCACAAGAAACGTAAAGTTTGTGTAAAGATAAAGTCAATTTTTTGTATACTTTAAATATGTATATCATTATATATTATATATTTCTCTAAAGGATAGTTTTTAATAGAAGTTTTTCAATTAAATTTCTCATTGTTTTATTTTTCCACTGTGTAGAATCTATTTTCTATGCTGACAACACAACTGATTCCCTGGGAGCAGCTGTCAATATATCAAAACGAAAAACAGAGGAAAAAGTTGTCGGGCTGCCACATCAGATGGCTGCTTCCAACTGCCAGCTGACAAGGAGCGCACATCCTTGCAGTCGCCTTGATGACTACCCATTCCAACTGCCTCGACTCTTATCGTCTGAGCAGAATGGCCATGATTCTTTTGGTGGAATGCCGCTTCTTTTTATTTTCATTTTTGGCAGAGAGGGCTGTGTGTGGAGGGGGGGGAAAGGGCATAGCAAGGGGCACACAATGTCAAGATGTCACGCAATCGAAATCGCCAGCAAAGGCTTTTATGTTGGTTGGTTTGAGTAGGTTTTAAGGGATAGAATTAGATACTAAGCCGACTAGAGCTAGATAATTAATAAGGGAAACAAAACGGGGCGGAACAGGAAAAAGCTTGAGCGAAAGATAGGCAAAAAAGGAATTAGGAAAGGACAGAACAACATGGAATGGGCATTAAATAAATGTGACAAAAAGCGTATAAAAATAATGGAGAAATGAAATTAAATGCAAAAACCGTCGCAAACATGAAAAAGGGAAAAAGAAACATTAATAAATAAAGGAATTTAAGTGTAAATATTGATTTAAATGGAGAAATGAATTCCAAGTAAAGTAAATGTCGCAACTAAATTGATTCATTAATATTAAATGAGAGTTCCTGAAAAGGACAAAAAAAAAGCATCAAGCACTTTACATTAAAGTAATGTTTAACTAGTAAAACATTAAAAGCATTTTTGAACATTATTTTATCTTATCACGCTCTGACATAATCCTATTTGTAAACTAAAATCCATAAACAGTAAGTAGCATCAGCAGCAGCAACTGGTAATTATAATGTGCATCAACTGCGTCAGTCAACAATTGTTTAATAGCAACAACAGCAACAAATCGAGCATTGTTTTGTATTCACTGAGCCAACATCCTGACATTGCCAATGCCCAACTAGAGTGAATCGGCAGCGATGTGCTGTGGCAGAATATAAAAGCCACTTCTCGTTTCCAAGTGTTTGCATGCCAGTGTAGTGTTAGTCCCTCCCAATCCTCCCACCCATCTAATTCACCCACAGACAATTGTATAGACACTTTTTAGTCTGTGTGCGTCGCCAAGCCGCAGCTTCAGCTTAGTGGGCATAAAGTGTGGCAACAGTCGGCATCATCGTTTTAGTTGATGCTTCTCTGTCTTTCTCTGTGTGTGTGTGTCTATGTCAATGTTAATATCTGTAACCGATGTCTTAAGAGGAAAATGTGATAATGTGCTCTAAACAATGCACAGTATGGCATAAAAATAGCTTACGGCTCGTATACGTTATAAAGTGGGTTTCTTGTCGTATGTGTTTGATTGTTTTTTTTCCTATACAAAATCTAAAGTGGATTTTCTCTTGTTGTTCATTATTAAGTATCTTTTTATAATAACTTTTGTATACCAAGAGATTACTTTAGTCTTATTAAGATAAAATGTCAAAGATAAAAGATAATGGTAAATAAAAAATTTGCAAAAAAGTTAAATAAATAAATCTTTTTGGCTATTTAAAAACTCATTTTTAATCAAACTCAAACATCTAAGCAAAACCCTTAATTTATATACTTTAACTAGCTTGTATTATTTTCCCAAAGTTAACGAGACTTAATTATAAAAGGCACACTCTAACACAAACATCAGTTAAACTGATAAAAACCGAAACTTTGCAAATGCAAAACTTTGATGCATTTAAGAAAGTTACCAAGTGCGTCACTGGCACGTAATTTGATTATTATTTAATTATAAAGCAACGTTAAAACACATATGTCAGTGGGTGGGTCTGGGCAGACTGTTTATGTAATTAAGCGTATTCGTTTACAATTGCTACAAATGCATATATTTTGACGCCTTTTTGCCAAGCCATTAAAACAAAAAAACACATGCAGGAAAAGCGTCCATAATCCGAAATGCTTTTGCGTTGAAATTCTAATGGCGCAGCGAAGGCGGAAATTCAATGCAGCACGCACACCAACAACAAACAGCTTGAGGAAGGCACAAGGAAGGTGAGCAAAGGCTGTTTTGGTGGACAGCGCGCTCTCACAATAATGCGAGAGAGTGAGTGAGTAAGAGAGGAGAGAGAGAGTGTGTGTGGTTTATTTTGTAACGGAAAGCAGCAAACGCAACGAACTCATTTCGTGTGTGTCGGCGACTCTCGTGAGAGTGCGCATCGTTCCTCTGAGAGCAGCGTAAGCTAATGGTATATAAGATTTTGTGAAGCATGCATTTTTTGTGTTTGTATGCTGGTATGAGTGTGTTGGTGTGTTTGTATGTTTTGTAGGCACTGATAAAAGCAAATTTACATGTGCCGTCGACTCCCACACCTTTCGTCAGCGCCTACGACAAGACGACTAGGACTTCGGTCACGGATTTTTGACTTGTTATATGTATGTATGTTGATGTATGTGTGTTTTGTCGTTTAAAATGTAGGTTACACACAGCGAAATAGCAACTGACATACACACACACCCTCTTATATACACATATATGCATACGTAAAATATTTTGCTTCAAGTGCACTCAATGGCAAAAGGCAAAGTCCTTTTCTGTGAAGTTTTTAAACGACGTTTCCCGGAATATGAATGTCCTTTCGAATAAATATTAATTCGGACGAGCAATTACATATTAATCAAAGCGTCACTTGTGCGATACTTGTGAAAATTTTCGTTTCGTGTTACATTTGCCAATTAATGCTTTTCTTCTATAAATTGGCAATTTGAGTTTTCCTCAATTTGTTAATTGAAAATTATGCAAGTGTCAGTAGACATATTTAATTTAACTTGCTTTACAAAAGTTCACTGGTCAAATTTAATTTGCAATTTGGGAAGCTTTTGTGATGTGTATAATGAATTTTCATTGTAAACATAACAACAACTGTGCTAAGGGCAGAAAATGTCAAATACGCCAACACACACGACAAAGTACGTATGTATCCAAAATATGTATACTTCGATTGGAAACATAATCATGCTAATGAGATAAACAACAAAAACAAACAATACTACTCACCGTTAAGGACCTTTAGATGTTGATTTAATTTGTCGTTTAAGGCTTTTGCTTTAAGTGTAATACCCACTTCAATTATGATTGATTGATAGAATACGCAACTTTGTTTGCTATTGATTATATTTTGTTATTTATGTTTGGCACAACACCATTCACATACACAAACACACATACAAAATGCAATTTAAGCGTAATGCATTTTTATTTTTGTATTGCTATTTGCACTTATACGGTTACATTGCGCTTTCTTTAATTCAGAATTGCAATTGGACGTCTTGCACGTCGGCTAATCGCACTTAATCATTTATAGCACACTTTTTGGGGCTAAGACTCACACGTACGCACACACAGACACACACACACAATTATATTATAAATACATAGCATAGTATGTATGTAACTTTATTGTAGTTGTGCACTTTTCACTCGTGTGTTGTTGAGAACACTGACACTGCACGGACGGGGACAACGAATTTCGTGATATGATGACGGCGATGCTGTTCGCTTGGTGGTTGCTTGGCGTCTGTTCGGGTCCTGGGTAGCCAGCAGCCCCTAAGGCTAGCATTCAGCAGTGAGAGTGCGACAGATAACATAGGAAGAGAGAAAGAGAGTAAGTGACATAATGGGCAATCAATTGCCAAACAGCTGTTCTCTCAAAGCGCGCACTTCTAATGTCATTCAAATCTTCTTATACTCTAGTATAAGACGCGCCACTTCAAACGGATCGCCTTCACTTGCGAAAGACTTGGTTATTTATTGTTTTCCCTCTGCTTGGTCACACACACTCTGTTAACGAAGCTGATCAATGTTAACTCGTAACAGCTGTTAGTGTTAAATGTCTCTCTGTTAAGTGCACTGTCTCTCTGCTCATGCGAGCTTACGTTATTTGTTGTGCCATAGAATTAGTTCAATAAGTTTTCGTCCGTCAACACATAAGCATTTAATTTAGAACAAGGTGCAAGTGCAATAGTAAAACTAAACTTAGTGGGAGAGAATAAGCAAAATGCGATTGTGGTTGAACTTAGCGCTGCTGGCCAGCTTAGCTTTGGCAGGTGAGTAATATTTTATTTAATTGCAATAATGAAAAATTTTACACAAAGCAAATGAGTGTCGTTTTCTAAGCGGCTTTTTTTTCTTTGTTGTCTGTGTGCGTGCTTGAAACTTTATATGTGTGTATAAAAGTGTGGCGTGAGGTATATACATATATACATAAGTATGTACAATGGCTGCCGGTTACCGCAATGTTTAGACAAAATTGCCATTTTTGTTTTTCGCTTACTTTACAGTTTTTGGAACCAAGCCGCCTCGCTGGGATCCCAATTACATAGTGAAGGGCACTCTTTACATACCGTATGCTGAGATAGCGGAACCCTTCTATGCCTGGTACGATAAGAATACGAGACGCTCTCGCATCGATTATTATGGCGGCATGGTAAAGACATATCAACTGGCTGGCGAGGGTCAATATGGCACCGCACTAAAACTGGCACCCATTACGACCAGGGATGAGCTTAATAAGTTGAGTTGCCTCCAAGTTAATGGTACTGCGGATCAGGCTGTTGAAATCCAAAGCATTTTGCCCGATGCCAAACCTTTTGAATTGGCTGGCACTGAGACATTCCTGGGCTTTACATGCGACAAGTTCCGTCTGGAGCAGATCATTGGCCAAAAGAAGAATGTGTACACACTGTGGGTGCGCTACAAGAAGTCACCACATTATCCCGCTAGTCGTATGCCAATTCCTGTGCGCTACGAGATGCGCGGCTATAATACGCTGCTGGGTTCCCATTATGATCATTATTATCTGGATTATGATAGTTATGAGCATGATGACATACCCAATGAAGTCTTTGAGATCGATGAGAGTTTGACATGCTCTGGCTTCCCTGGTCCCGGCACTGGTCACTTTGCCACCTTCAATCCTATGCAGGAGTTCATCTCTGGCACTGATGAGCATGTTGACAAGGCCTTCCATCACTTTAAGCGCAAGCATGGCGTTGACTATCGCACCGAAAAGGAGCATGAGCATCGCAAGAATATATTCCGTCAGAACTTGCGTTATATTCACTCCAAGAATCGCGCTAAGTTGACCTATACCCTGGCCGTCAATCATTTGGCTGACAAGAGCGAGGAGGAGCTGAAGGCACGACGTGGCTACAAGTCATCTGGTGTCTACAATACTGGCAAACCCTTCCCCTACGATGTGAACAAGCATAAGGATGAAATTCCCAGCCAATACGATTGGCGTTTGTATGGAGCTGTCAGTCCTGTTAAGGGTAAGTTAAGCTTTAATGCCACAAACTATTTTAAATTTCTAAAAATATGAATTTTTCTGATACAGATCAATCAGTGTGCGGCTCGTGCTGGTCCTTTGGCACTATTGGTCATCTAGAGGGCGCCTTCTTCCTCAAGAACGGTGGCAATCTGGTGCGCCTGTCGCAACAGGCACTTATCGACTGCTCCTGGGGCTATGGCAACAATGGCTGCGATGGTGGCGAAGATTTCCGTGTCTATCAATGGATGATGCAAGTTGGTGGTGTGCCCACAGAAGAGGAATATGGTCCCTATCTCGGCCAAGATGGCTACTGTCATGTCAACAACGTTACACTAGTCGCACCAATCAAGGGCTTTGTCAATGTGACCGCCAATGATCCCAACGCCTTTAAGCTGGCACTGCTCAAACACGGTCCCATCTCGGTGGCCATTGATGCCTCGCCCAAGACATTCAGTTTCTATTCGCATGGCGTCTACTACGAACCGGAGTGCAAGAACGATGTTAATGGCCTAGATCATGCTGTTTTGGCTGTTGGCTTTGGCACCATCAATGGCGAGGACTACTGGCTGGTGAAGAACTCCTGGTCCACTTATTGGGGCAACGATGGTTACATTCTAATGTCGGCACGCAAAAACAATTGCGGCGTCATGACCATGCCCACCTATGTGGAAATGTAAAGCGCATTATATACTCTACCCATATTTTTAATACGATGTCAATTTGTACTTCTTTTTTATACTCTCGTGGCCCCATGGGCTTTAAATATATGCAATAAAAACTATACATGTCAATACACTTTTGTAATCGTCAATCGTCTTTTGCTTCTTATCGCTGCTGAAGAAACTCATAATAATATTGTCTTGCTTTGACCTCAACTATTATAATGTGCGATAAGCTTAGATGCGTTGCACTTTGTTCCAGCTAACTTTATCTGACTGGTGTAATATCGCATGCAATAGGAATTCTATAAACAGAAATATGAGATTGGCTTAGAGACTGCATAAAGCATGTGTTTTTGCAATAAACTTAATCTTGATATGGAGTCGTCATTATAATAGTCTCACATTTCATATACAAAAGAAACTCAACTTAAAATTGTTATAGTTTTATTTTCGTTTTATTTGTGTTTTTCGTTTTTCTGTTGTATTGTTAAAGAAATCTTACGAATTCAATTTGTAATGTTTTTTTTTTACAGACGGAAGTGTTGTGAACATTCGCGCATGTTTTTTCTCTCTGTGTGTTTGTGTTTGTTTTTTTAGTAAATAATTAACATACTTAATGTACATCAGTTAAACCAAAGTTTTAAGGCTAAAAAACACTACTCTTATTATTCAAATTCGCACTTAAAAATTATGCAAATACTTAATTTACAGTAAAAATGATTATATTTATTATAATATATTGAATTTCCATTTGAAATAATTTATACTTAATTTCTTGTGTTTTCTCTAAAAACTAATCTGTTCTTTTGTTTTACATTTTGCATTACGAAATTGTTTTTTGTTGTTATTTTTTTTCTTTATATGTATATCTAAATATATATTTAAGTTTTATACAGATCTTAAATAAATTAACAATATATATATAAATTTTTATAAAATCGGCTTAATAAATTTTGCGTTTTGTATTTTACACATTTTTCTGTATAAATATATATTTACAAAAAAAAAACATCCCATGAAATAATAACAAATTCTATAATGTAAATATTTTAGAATTTTTTGCATATTTCCTTAACGCCTAAAAGTTAATTTAAAAGTTATATATATTTTTATAATGGCTACACAAATGGTTTAAAAATTATAACTTCTGTTTATTTTGTTTTTTATTCCCAAATCTAAATGTAATATTATGCCTTAAAAAAAAAAAAAAATTAGTTTTAAAAACGTAGCCATACCTTTGCTGGATTAGTTTGTGTTTTTTAAATCTTAAATATTGAATTAGATATACATATTCACAGGGTCAAATGGTTTTGTTTTTTATTAAATATATATTCTTCTGTTTGCTGCTAATAAATTTAAACAAATGTTGACAAGGTTTCAATCAAAGGGAATCTCGTTAAATAAAGGGAATGAAAATGTTAGGCTATAATAATTAGAAATTAGTTGGGTTGTTAAAGGAAGGGCGCAGCTTGTAATTATTAAACTTAGAATTAAATACGCGACGGCCTGTTTTTGTGAGCCTTTTAGTATGTACATTAGTTTAAATAATTAATTTGTTGTTGTTTTAGGTATTGCTTAAGATTATATACGTTCAATTAACTCGCGTTTTGTACTCTTTCTTTCAATGTTTTTCACTTACATGCTAAAGTAGCGTTTTTTTTTAATTTTTTATTTTTGTGTTTTCTGTTCTTGTTGTTGTTGGGTATCAATAAAATATCTTAATATTATTTTATGTGTTATATTTATTTACAAATATTTAACAATATGCTGTTCGCTTTAATGTTTGCAAAAAATTTTTTGTATATACAGTTTTTTCTTGTTTTCGATTTTTTTGTGTAGTTTTTTGTATTTTGGTTTATAGTATTGCTTGCGTTTTAAGCCTGGTTAATGTTGTTATCTATATATTGTATAGTTAAATATGGATAGTTTAATGATTTTTCTGTTCATTTTTGTTTAGTGTTTATATACTTGTTGTTTCGCTCAATAATTACAACTATTTTAAGGTATTGAATTGTAAATAAAAAAAAAAAAAAAACTCATTAATTTTAATTTTGTGTACTCGTAATTTCTCTTACTTTTTTTTCAGTTAGTATAAATTAATGGTTAAAAATTCTTGAAACTCTACAAAACTAAAAAGTGTAAAATAAATGAAATATTAATTTGTAAATATTAAATTAAAAAGAACAAATAAAGAAAGGGAAATTTAATGTTAACTAACTTCTTGCTAAATCTTCAACTATATTTTGTGTGTAGGTTTTATTTTCTCAGTATATCTCTAAGCATTATATAAGATTATAGCGCTAAGTATATTTATATGTGTGTATATATAGTATTTATATATACTATGCTATAGAATAGAATTATATAAGTTGCTCGATTGTTACGAAAAAACGCGACCATTAAATAACTAATTAATTTAGCAGAAGGTTTCTCTCTAATCTTTTGTTTTTTTTTTTTTTTTATGGAAATTTGTTGCTGTTTTTGTTGTTGTTGTTTGTGTTGTGTTGTTATCCGTTTTTTTTTATATCTACATCTCAAAAACAAAAAAAATAAATGTTACATTCTAGCTGTATATATGTTTTGTAAGTTAGTAGTATTAATTATAGCGAGTAAATAGCGTTTAAAACACAAAATAATAAGGATTTAAAAATTTCTGACTGCCATTATTTCGGATGTTTGTTGTCCGACTTTTGTAAATAAGGAAAGCGCACGTGCGCTGATCATATCCATTTTCGATTAATCAGCAATTAGGATGCAATTCGGACTTTGATTGCTATTTCGAGTGTATTAACTGGGTTACATATTTGGTATATCCTTGTAGTTATTTCCGATCATGTGGGATTGCTCTGTAAATTGAAAATTCACTGTTATAGTTTGTTGAAAAATGTGTCTTAAATCTATCATTTAATTTACCCATCGTCAGCGGACCCGAACGCTTTGTTGACCCTAGGAAACATCGCGCCTCGAGCTCGCTGCCGCTGATTTGTCGGCAGCTGTTGGGCCAGCGCCCAAACGCTCAATGACACGCGAATCACAGGATATGGTACGCTGCAGGCAACGCGATCTTTCGCTCATCTTCTCCTGCTGCTGTTCTAGCAATGTGGGCGCTGCATTAAAGTGGCCTCCTACAAAAATTATTTGTCATATAGTTAACCACAGAGAAGGATGATTAGTGATTGTCTATTGCTTACTTACCCTTCGGCTTGTCATCGAACATGTGTAGTTTGTGAGCCGTGCTGAGAATGTTGTTCACGGTGCTCAATGTTGCCGCTGCCGAATTTGTTCCAGAGTTGAGCGAGTTGCTCTTGAGTGCCGTTGATTGTGATTGCTGATGTTGCTTCTGTTGCTGTGATAGCAGTTGCTGCTGCTGTTGATGATTATGATTGCTCTTGTTGTTGTTTTGATGTATACTTATGGAATTGCGGCGCTCACGCATTGCAGACTGAAAGCGTTCAGGCGATTGCAACGAACATTTATTAATGGTCTGCGGTTTGGCGAACAAGCGCTCTGGCGTTGTTGGCGTGGTGGGGGTCGTTGGTGTTGTGGGTGTTGGTGCTGTGTCCACTGAGGGACGATGACGCATGCGATACTCGCTAATGGACAGCTTGCGCTTTGGCATTGGCGCTGGCTCTGGCACAGTGAGCATGGGATTTAGACGTGGATCATGACTGGCTGTGCGTGTGTACAGTTTGAGTGGAGTTGTTGCTGGCGGCGGCATAATATCTAAGGCTGCTGCAGTTTTTGGTGCTGGCATTGCAACTGCTGCTGCTGCTGCTGCTGTTGGCGGTGTTGGCACTGCTGCAATGGGCACAATGGGTGCTACAGCAATTGCTGGCGTTGCCACGGCTGCGGCCTTTGTTTTTGTCGCCTCCAAATATTCAGCCAAACTGGGCATGCTGCTGCTGCTGTTGTTGATTTTGGCAAGTGGTGAAGAGGGAATCAAAGATGGCTGTTGTGCTACCAATGAGGGCGTCAAAACTGGTGGATCCTGCAATTTGCCATAAATGGTATTGTAAAATGGCAATTGTTTTACAGAGCTGCTGGTGCTGCTGCCGCCGACAACAATTGGCACGGCCAGTGGCACAGCCATAGATGCTGATGGTGTTGCCACAACAGTTGGTTGTGTGATAAGCACGGGTATTGGTGCGGCAGAAATGGGCACGGGTAGTGTTGCTGCCTTGGCTAATGTTGCTGCTGCTTTGGATGGCATGGCATTTACTGCTGTTGGCTGCTTCTGTTGCTGTTGATTATTGTTCTTAAGCTTTGGCGGCGTCTCCTTTTCTTTATCCTTTCCATCCTTGGCATCTTTGCCCTTTTGTTTCTTCTCACGATCCTTCTTCTTGCTCTTCTTTTTCTCCTTCTTTTCCTTCTTGAGCGCCGCCGCAATGAATGCTGCCTGCTGGCGACTGCCGCACATGGATTCACGTCGTCGCGTTATTGCTGTCAATTTGCCACTCGCAATAGCTTGTGCCAGACTCATGGAACCCACAACTGCTTCCGGATGATGATGATTGTTCTCCTTGCGATGCTGCTGTTGTGCTGCTGTCGGTGTGACAACTGCTGCTGATGCTGCCGCGACTACTCCTGTTGTTGCTTGCGGTGCTGCTTTGCTGCTGTTGAGCAATAAACTGCTGCTCAGAATTTGACTGTTTGGTTTGGTCAGCTCCTGTTCAAAGTTTGTTTGACGTTTCTTTGTGCCAGCAATTGGTGTTGTTGGCAGTTGTGCTGGTATTGGCGGCGTGACTGGGGCCACACACATGGACATGGTGCGGCGTCGCAGTGCTGTCTGTTGCAACAGCTGTTGTTCCATGCTGTTGTTGTGTTTGGTTTTGCCATTTGCTGTTGCTGTTGGTGTTGTGGCTATTATTGCTGCTGCTGCTGTTGCTGCCTGTGTTATTGCTGTGGGAGTTGCAACTTTGGGTTGCTTCTTTTTAGCATCTGGAGTTGTGGCCATTGCTGCTATGGCAGCTGCCTTCAGCTTGTCCTTTTCCTTCGACTTCTTTTTATCCTTTTTCGATTTTTTCAACTGCTTGTCGCGCTCCCGCTTCTCATCCTTCTCCTTGCTGGACTTCTTGGCAGCGGGCATATCAATGCTGTTGCTGTTACTCTTGCTGGAGCTGCTGCTACTGCTGGTTGTTGCTTTCTTGTTACGAGATTGCAGATACGATATATTGGCTGCATGGAAGGATAACAAGCGCTCTTGAATATCCAGTTCAGTTAGATTTTTGCTGCTTGCTGCTGACGCTGCTGATACAACAGCGGGTGTTGCTGGTGTTGTTGTTGTAGTTGGTGTTGCTGGCGTTTCCAGTTTGGGTTTCTTTTTAAGCGGCTCTTCTTCTTTAACTGGTGGTGTTCGTGCTTTGATCGCTGCCTTAACAGAATCTGCAAGCGAATTAGACGCTGTTGCTGCGGCAGCGGCAGAAATTGCTGATGTGCGTAGCAGCGATTCACCCGGTTTGGGTTCTGGCATGACCTCCACTTTGGCTGGAGCAACTTTTATCACTGGCTCCGGTTTAATTTCGGTCTTGGACTCCACTTTGGTCTCGGTAGCTTCTGGTTTGGGCTGCTGCTGCTGCTGTTGTGCCTCTTGTTGCTGCTTTTGCTCCTCCTGTTCTCGTTTGACCTTGAGCATCTCCTCGAACTTGTCACACGCCTGACTCTCCTCACGCTCCACATCAATTTTGACATCCTCCGCAGCAGCGCTTGTATCCTCTGGCTCAATTTTAACCAAATTATCCTCGGCAACGATTTGTTGAGCGCCCGGACTGGGTGAACGTAGAATGTCCACATCATCATCCTGCTCAAAGTGATGTTGCTGCTGTGTCTCAACCTTCAAGAGTTCGGTCTTGGTCTCTACTTCCATCTTGTGATCCTCTTCCCCGGTGTTGCCAATTACATCAATATGTGGCTCCTCGGCCGCTGTTCCCTCTAGGCCACCATTGCTCATCACAACCAGTCGTCGTTTCTTGAGTGGCGTACTAAAGCCATTGGAGAGCAAATGTGGCGGCGCAGTCGGCAACTGTGGCGATATGCTTGGAGTGGGCGTAACTGGTGTCTGGGACTGAGCATCATCAGTAGTCTCCTCGCTGATGGCTTGGCGCAGCCAACGTTTCTTCACCGATGAATTATTCTGGACTGAAGGCATCTGTGAGCGTTCGGTTGCCTCGACCTGATGGATAAATTGTTCTACTTTAAGCAAGGCTGGAGCTGGTGTTGCATCCATTTGCAGCTGTTGTTCCTGCGGTTGCTGCTGCTGTTGCTGCTGCTGTTGCTGCAGTTGCTCACGCGAGCCGTTTATTTCACTCATAGCCGCCTGAACCAGACTGTCCAGACCAGACGTTTGTTGTTGATGATGCTCATGACATTGCTCCGATTGCTGGAACCAGCTGGACATGAGCGTCTTCTTGGTCTTGGCTCCACTTGGCGGATATTTAAATTCACCAACCGACGGTGATTGCAATTGATTGACAACAACTTCTGAATGGTTTGCCAGCTGTTGTTGCTGTTGGCTCGGTTGTTGTTCCAGTGGCAACATTGCAGCCTCAATAAGCAGACAAGCGCTGCTGACTGACGATGATGATGCAGCAGCAGCTGCTGCTGGTGTTTCAAAGGATTCATTGCAGCTATTATCGTGTGCTAGTGCCAGCAGCAATCCAGCTGCTTGATCTGCCGATGGATGCTGCTGTTGCTTCAGCTGTTGCATACTATTATTGTTGTTGTTGTATTGCTGTTGCTGATGCTGCATTGCTGGTGAGGCAAGTTCTGATTCAGTATGCGATTCTACGTCTGATTCGCTTAGACTCTTGCGACGCTTGTTGTTATTATTATTGTTGTTGTAGCTGCGACTAACTTTACGCTTCTTTTTGTTGCGTCGCGTGTTGCCGCCAGCCCGGCTGTTGTTGTTGTTGTTACTGGTGGTGGGCGTGCCCAAGCTGATTGCACTTGAATCCGCCGACTCACTGATGGAGTTGCTCGTATTGCGTTTGCGTGGCGATGCTGGAGAATTGCTTGAACGCTGCTTGCCACCCAATTGACGGCTCTCTGAACCACCAGCTGCACCGCCAGCCTTCTTGCCGCGAGCCTCCTGCTTCTCCATTTTCTCAATGGCACGCAGAATGGCCTCCAGTTTGCGTTCCTCGCGCGACTTCGGTTTATCCTTTTTGGCTGGCGTTGATGTTGCTGGTGTGGACGTTGCAGCTGCTGTTGTCGATGCCGTCTCATCTTCCTTGGCATCAAGTGTTGTTGCCGTTTTTGCTGGCGTTTTGCGTGTAGCTGCGATGGCATGAGCATTATTATTATTAATGGTATTGTTGTTGTTACAATTGTTGTTGATTTGCTGCTGCTGAATGTTTAATTTGGTCGGAGTTTTAGAGGGCGTAACAGCTGGCTGATAGATCAGTTGATGTTGTTGTTGCTGTTGTTGTTGTTGTTGTGGATGTTGCAGCAAAAGCTGCGGTTGCTGCTCCTGCTGTTGTGGTTGTTGTTGTGGTGTCAATTGGTGTTTTAGCGGCTGTATTGGTGCTTGTTTTATTGGTGTTACAACGTGCGCTGTAGGTGTGGCATGCAACGTTTGCAACGCACTCACAGCCATGCGTGCCTCGTCGGCTTGCTGTTGCTGCTGTTGAGCATATTGTTGTTGTTGCTGCTGCTGCTGTTGTGTTTGTTGTTGTTGTCGTTGAACATTAATCTGTTGCTGCGGTTGCAGATAATAAGTGGTCATAGGTCGCTGTGCTGCTGCTGCAGCTGCGATTACAGACAGCGGCTCCTGTGGCTGCTGCTGCTGCTGTTGAAGCGGTTGCTGCTGCTGCTGCGACTGATGTTGCAACAATGAAGTCTGCTGCTGCTGCTGTTGCTGAACAGGCTTCTGCAGCAGTTGAGGTGATAGCAACATGGGTGTTGGCAGCGTTGCCAATATTTGTTGTTGCTGCTGTGTTGGACTGCGTTGCAGAAGCGATGTCTGTTGTGGCTGTTGTTGTTGGTGCTGCTGCTGTTGCTGCAATGTTGGCGATTGCAGTTGTGTGGGTGTGGGCGATGGTATTGATACCGATGGCGAAGATGATGATGTACAGATGCCCGAATCATGCAGTACACTGGACATGGATACGGAGCAAGAGTTATTGCTGTTGCCGCCATTACTATTGCTATTACAGAGCATTGCAGCAGCAGCAACTGTTGCCGCCGCCGACGATGTTGTACCACCGACGCCGCCACCCACTACGCTGCTGACCGATGTCATCAATGCTGGACTGGGCTTAAAGCCCAAATTCAATTGGCTCAACTGCGGACTATTCAAACCCATATGACTGCTCTCGCCACTCGAGGAAGTGGAACGATTACGTGCGGTTTCAGCTGCAGCCACCGCCGCTGCTGCAACAGCCGCATTGTTGTTGTTGGTGGGGTTAGTGCCAACCAGGCCACCCATTGTCAATTGAATGACGGCCGCACTGTTGGCAGCTGCTGCCGCCGCTGCTGCTGCTGCGGCTGCCTTATTGCGATGACTGCTACGAGGTTGGGCGGGTGGAGCCTGCAACTGCTGTTGCACGGCAAGGGGCAGCGCAAAGAGACAATCGCTGCCCAAATCGCAGGCACAGCGTGTGCTCGTTGGCTGTATGACAGCTGAATGGGATTTCTTATGCTCGACTGCGGCCAAATCATGTGGCTCATGCCGCACCGTAATCTCGGTTTGCGCTCGAATCGGCGCCAAAGCCACAATGTACAGATGCAGGGTGCCCTTTTCGAAGTAATGCTGCAGCTCAGCATTGGGACGACAGGAGCGTCGCACGAAGCGTGCATCGTTGCCATAGGTGCGCGTATCGACGCACACTTCTGGCCCCTTAAGGTATGAGGGCAATGGGGGCGGTGGTTGTTGATTAGCGAGCTGTGGATGCGTTTGCATTGGCGCCTCAACCCCTGGCATCTGATAGAAGAACACAAACTGTCCGGGTGTCTTGTGTACCTTGAAGCTATTCAAGTAGTTACTGGGCGGCGGTGTGTTCATGTTGATGGTCGGGTTCTGTGTGCGAAACTGTGTGGTCAGCATATACTTGCCTCGCAGTTCATGGATGGGTGCATGCGGAGCAATATCGATACTGCTGATTAGAACCTTGGCCCCCGCATATGGTATCAATTGGGCACGCTTCTCCAGTTCGCTGGCA
Source organism: Scaptomyza pallida (assembly GCA_018152965.1). Lineage (NCBI taxonomy): Eukaryota > Metazoa > Arthropoda > Insecta > Diptera > Drosophilidae > Scaptomyza > Scaptomyza pallida. The sequence continues at coordinate 206,141 of JAECXP010000107.1, forward strand.
CAGCCACCGGCAATTTGACGCAACGCCTTGTTTTCCGTATTCTGGATGCTCTGCAGCAAACTGGGCTGCTTTTGTATGGCATGGAGGCGAGCGCGCAACTCCGGCGAATAATGATTGGTCACGGCATATTCGTATTGTTCGATCCATTGACGCAAATTAGCTGCATGTTTCTCAGCAGCGGTCAGAGCAGGACTATTGGCAGTGGTGCCATCTGGATTCGATTTGCTCTTCCGTTTACTGTTCTTCTTTGTTGCTTTTGTAGCAGTCGATGAAGTAGAACTAGCGCCACCAGCCGCCATTTTGTCGCTGTTCTTCTTACTCTTTTTGAGAGCGGCGGCGGAGCCATCTTTGGTTTTCTTTGTTTTCTTGTTGTTTGTGCCCGGAGGGGCAGCGCCTATTCCAAATCCACCATTGGGTCCGGCTCCAAGGCGCTGCTGTTGCTGCAATTGTTGATGTTGCATTTGTTGTTGTTGTTGCTGCTGTTGCTGCATTTCCTGGCTATGGTAGATTATGCCTCCACCTGGGCCCATGGTAGCTACAGCACCCAAGGGGTTACCACCAGCAGCAGCAGCAGCAGCGGCTGAAGCGGCCGCTGCATTTGCTGCAGCTACACCATTTGCAGCCTGTGTGGCCACCAGCATCATTTGCTCCCTGCGCTTTTGACGCTGCAATGCACGTGCTCGAACCTTGTCCACTGGCCTCGGCTGGCACAATTCACACTGATACTCTTCCGGTATATTAAGACGATCAATGACCATGCAGTCCACATGCTGCCAGGCGCTATATTAAACAAATGTTACAATTTAATAAAATACAAATGAAGTGGAAAAAGTAGTTAATACTTACGAGCACTTGTCGCAGCAGATCATGTAACCATCATCGTAGGTGAGCTCACAAATGCAGCGCGTCACGGAATCATCTTCAGCTTCTGCTTCGGGCGCTGTTTCAGTCTCCTCGCCGGGATCAATGTCAGCGCTGGCCAGACGAGAGCTTCCGCTTATAGCCGAATGTGCATCATCATCTATTTGGCGACCAACTGTGCCAGGAACAAGACATATACGCGGTTTTAGTTTGTAGCACTTAACGGGGATGTCTTTTGTACACTTACCTTGTTGTCCATAGTAGCTGCTGTAGTTGCCTGCTGTTGGTGCGGCACCTGCCACTGTAACACCGATGCCACCAAGGGACCATTGCTGTGGCTGTTGCAATTGCTGCTGTGCGGAAGTTGCACCACTGACAGCGTTTTGTTGCTGCTGCTGCTGCTGTTGTTGTTGTTGTGGTTGCTGTGCATACGTGTGATCCTGCATGATGGCATGCAGCTGTTGCAGGCGCAAATCCTGCGTATCCACGGGCACTGGACGCACCTCTTCAAAGTACAGCTCCTCATTGGCATTTAGTTGATGCTGCATTTGTGACGGCTGTTGTTGCTGTGGCTGCTGCTGCTGTTGGGGCTTCATTATAAGCGATGATGCATCCACATGCACTGGAGTTAGATGTGGCGTCACTGGTGAGCTCAATGCGCTGGCTGTATTCAAGCTCGTGGTCGAGATGCTATTGCGAAGGCTGCTCAAATTGCTCGTACTGTTGCTCAGGCTTTATGAAAATAAAAGCGCAAAAGTTTTTTCGTTGGTTAGAAGTTGTGCTTGATGTTGCTTGTTAATAATATTTTGACTTTAATAAAATCCTTTCCGTTCTGATGTCGACACAGAAGTAAACTGTATAGAGATCTAAAGTTCAATCTGTCATCAACGCGTAGACGAGTAAAAGTGTTGCATGGTATTCTCAAACACATGCAACTTTTTCTTTTATCGATTTTATTTGTATTGTATATTTAGTTACTGTCAGAATGTAGCAGTTGCTGTCTGTCAAACGTCAAAGCGTTAAAAACTAACTAAATATACCTTGACTAATCTATTGAGCTAGTGTTGCTAATTTTTAGTCTAGTTAAATGACTTACCTGTGCTTGTAATACTCCACCACATTGGGCGGCGGTTTGCGGATGATAGCTGAAGCCGGCACAACATCGTGTTGCAGGTGCTGCTGCTGTTTGCGCTCCAACGATGCCGCTCGACTGCTTGGTGCACTTACTGATTGACGTCGCGCCGCCGTTGCCGACATGTACGAGGACATTGCGGCACTGCCGCTGGCAAAGCCATGCGATGAGATGCTCACCGAGGGCGCAGTGGAAGTGTTGACCGTAAGATATGATGTGGATGCGGATGATAGAGATGGCGATGAGGTTGATGTTAAGGTAGCTGCAGACGAACTGGGCGACGACATTGCAGATGCTTGATAATGCGTCAACAGCAAATTGCCGGGCGTTGATGCAACAACATTGGTATTGTTGCCACTGCCACCATATATGATTTGCGTTGGTGTCTGCGCAGATGTTGGCTGTGGCGGCGGCATGCTAGCATTTGATGTTGGTGTTTGCTGCTGAAAGCGTTGCTGCTGTTGACTGAACGACTTTTGGGCCATGCTCTGCAAGATGCGAGCCGACAGCTCATCTGTCATCTGTGTGCCATTCACAATCATAACATCGTCAGTGATCAGCGATGATTGGTGGTGATGATCCGATGTACTGTCCGTGCTGCTGCTGCTGTTGTAGTGAATGCGTTTGGGCTGACCCACAGGCTGATGTTGCTGGATGACAGTGCCATGCGAGTTGACAAACTTAATGGCACCCGGCGTTGATTGCTGCAGCATGTAGCCACCGTTGCTACCACCACCAGTTGTTGCCGTTGTCTTTTGCTGCAGTTGCGTGCCCTGCGGCAAATTGGCAGCCAATTGTTGCAGTGGCTGCTGTGACAATACATATTTTGTGCCACTACTCGTTGTCAATTTGCTGACACCCACTTTGGTGGCTCCCAGATGCTGCTGTTGTTGTTGCTGCTGCTGCTGCTGCTGTTGTTGTTGTTGTTTGATGTAGGCATTCTGTAGCTGCTGCTGCTGTTGCTGCGGTACGGCGGCAATGGATAGCCCCGTGGTGGTAGTTGTGCTGCCGCCAATGCTGTTGTATTGCTTGACAAATTTAGGTTTAATGCCCGCTTTGTTTGCTGCCTGCTGGGAGGAGATGAATGCTTTCAGTTGTTGCTGCTGCTGATGTTGTTGTTGTTGCTGATGATGCTGCTGCATGTTGCCAACACTCTTAACGGTTATCTTTTGATTAGCCTTCTTGAGCAGCGCGGCTGTCGTGTTGTTGCCGCCAGCTGCTGTCGTTATTGCCGGCCTATTGATGGCAGCATTCACATATTTCTGTTGCGCTGCTGCTGACGCTGGCTGCACTATGATCTGCGGTGGCTGCTGCTGTTGGGGCGGCACATAAGATTGGAGTCGCGTTACGACACGGGAGCCCAATGTCACTTTTTGCATTACGGGCGTCGAAGACGTTGCACTGCCCGCCTGTTGCGTTGCCTGCGCATAGCTTTGCAACTGCTTTGGAGTTGCAGTTGTTGCATTTGTAGCACCCGCTGATTTGTATGCGCTGAGGGAGCCAAACTTCTGCTGTTGTTGCTTAACGGCTGGCGTCGCTGTAACATAGGGCAAATTCTTGGCATTGACATAGTTGAGCTGCTGCTGCTGATGTTGCTGTGACTGGGAGGTGATGGACGGCGCTTGCTTCGAGAGCACCGTGAGATTACTTAGCAATAGCTTGGAGTTATGTGGCGGCGCCGAAGCCGAGGTATCAATAATTACATTACTGGTGCTGCCATCTGTAGTAACAATTTTATAGATTTGCGGATTGTGCAACTCATGTTGCTGCTGTTGTTGCTGTTGGTGTGCAATAAGTGGCTGTTGCGCTGCTGTTGTCGTACGCACCGCGTACTTTTGTGTGGGAGCCGTCTGTATTGACATGCGCCGCTGCATAATGCGCTTCAGCTGCGCCTGCGTTGAAAGGCTACTGCCATCGATCACAATATGCGGCGTTTGCTGTTGATGCTGCTGCTGATGTGGGCCACTGAGGCCAATTCGGCTGCTGGCGCTGTTAATGCTTATTGTGCTGCTGCCGCTGCCGCTGCTGACGACGGGTTCCACAAAGACCGTGTCGTGTGTGTTGGACATGGGCATGTTTACAAATTTTGATTTGCTCACAAAATCTATATATATTTATTAATATTCTGTTGTTTTATTTATGTGCAGTTTTGTTAATCGCGTTTAAACCTAAATTGTTATGCTTTAGAGGAAGTGGGGCGGGGTTTGTTTTTGTTTGTTTACTGGTGCTTAGTTTTTTTTATTTTTATTTTTTATTTGCTCTTCTTTAGTTGCTGCTTCTGCGTTTATAACATTTGGCATTTCACAACACTACTACTGCACTAGACATCTTGTTTTGTTATTCACTAGAATCTGCTTTTGCCTCTGCGGCCGCCGTTGTTGTTGTAGTTTTTGATTTAGCGACTTTTGCCGCGTCGCGATGCTGCTGGTACAACTATTGCTGCTGTTTCTGCTGGTAATGGTGGTGCCCCCAAACCTTTGGGGGCCTAATGCATAACCAGAAATGATCTCTTCTTCGGCGTTTGCCTGCTGACCGCTGCTGGCGGCTGCTAATAGTGAGCGGCGCGCATTCAAATTGCAAAAACGATTTTCAACACTGTGCCACATTACATTGTTAGCCATTACAAACATAACGGTGCAACTTATTTATTTTACTTCTCTTCTTCTGAGTCGGCACGCTTCCTTTTTCGTTTTGCGCGCCTACTGATTCTGTTCGTGTCTATTGCAGTATGCCTTCACTCGTTGTTGTTATTGTTTTCTTATTTTTTTGTTGTCACGGCGGTGTCGTTGTTTTGATTTGTTTTTGTTGTTATCCAGCACAACGAAACTGCTTTAAATGTTTAAATCGTCAAAGGATCTTTCGTTGTACGTTCCATTTGCTGAAAGATAACAAAAAAAACATATAAATCAGTACATATATTATTGCCAAAATGTATACGAATATGTTTAAAGCGTGCAATCGATATATAATTAGTCTTCTTGAACCTATCGGCCGCAGCGTTGCCAGCCTTGTTTTTAAAGCTTATGTAATTCAAACAGCGACCAAAAACCAAACGCATGCGCACCACAAATTTTTATTTGTTGGTATGTGTTGTGTTTTTTCTTTCTAGTTTCCTCTTTGTATGCTGTTCGCAACTGCATTTGCGGACAACGTAGCAAGTAGTTAGCCACCAGCTTTTTAATGGAGACAGAGAGAGAGCCAACAAGCAAAAGGCCGCGCACATCAAAGCTGGCAAACCAAACCAAAGCCAAACCTAGTGATACGTTATGAACTTGCATTGTTTACATTTGTATGCGTGTGTACGCGACCACAGTGGGTTTGAGTTTATTGCCATTCAACCCAATGGGTGCCCCTTAACAACAACAACAACAACACTTTGCACTTGTGCATTTGCTTTGAATAGAAAACAAACCTGTTCTCCACCAGCGTCATTGTTCATATTGCTCATATTGGCAACACGAGCAGAAATCGTAAATCCATCATAATGCACCTTTCACAAATTCCATTAAAATTCTTTAAACTTTATGTTGATTTATATGATTTTCTTACAATAGTGTTGTTAACAATTTTTGTAGCCCAATAATAAATATTTGAAATCAAAGCTTTGGTCAATCCAAATTCTTTTACTGGTGGTGTTTGCATCTCTTTCGCATTGCCAGCCAGCTATTAGCCTAGTCACAAATGCGGTATTTGTAATTTGGAATTCCTGCTATGTACATGTTGTTTCTCTAATTTTATAGTATTTGCTTTCCACCTAGCTATTCGCATTTACAATTATAATGTCCGTATACATGTCAGAGTGTGTGCATTGTGTGTGTGTGTGTGTGTGTGTGTGTGTGTTGTGTGCAAGTATGATTTGCTTTTGCTTTTGGTCTCGTCGTAGTCGTAGTAGCCAAAGCCAAAGCGCAAAAAGTGAATGCACTAATTTTGCCTTGGCATCCGGCGCGGCATTCATAGTAGAGTCGACGACAACATATCGTCGTCTTACTCGCCGATGCATTGTTGTCGTTGTTGGTATCTATTGCTAGTTGTTGTCTCTCACTTGGCATGCACTTGGCGCTCGGTTGTTTCTTTTAGTATACTGTATGGCGATTTGCGCCTATTGAAATATCATTTCTAATTGAAATAGGGCATGCGGCAGCTACGGCGACATCTACCGCTCAATTGAATGCGTTTTATACAAACATACATACACGTAAAACGTATTTATATTTTTGTTGCTGTTCGTTCAGTTTCTACTTTGCGTTTGTAAAGAGAAAAGGAACAGAGAAACAAGCAGAAAAAGCAAAATAAACCGCACAATTCCTCAGTGTATGGCGAAATGTTAATTGCACAGTCAATGGGCTTATGTAACCCCATCATGATGGGCGTATAATATTGTGTGCTATGAATATGCATGTATGCAAATTTTGTAAATGTTCTATCAAATTAATTACACAGCAAAACAAATTAATAATGTATTCGAAGAGAGCTCATATTTGTTGCCAAAAAAAAGTTGTTGCAAAGTTTTCAGTTTTGTAACAAAATACATATTTTTTGATATGTATTGAAATCAAAAGCAAATAATGCGCACATATTTACAAAAATACATATATTGTACAAATACAATCTTTATTATTCTCCCTTATATACGGTTGATTCATTTGATTACTATCAGATAGAAGCTGCACAAAGTTGAATTATTTTTGTTCGCTTTATATACATATATATTTGCTATTTATATATGTACATATGTATATTTTCTGCCTAAGCGAGAGTGAATTGTGTAATTCAAATGTGACATGATTACAAACATACATATGATGTTTGTATGTATGTAAGCATGTGTACAATTTATTTCCGTTTGATGTTGTGTTTCCCAATAGAAACGAAAGCATACAAACTAAACTCGCCCGAGCCCCAAAGATAACACAAGCAACTACAAATTTTCAGCTCGGGCTGGGCTGCTGCAGATCAATGTTGTGTCTGTCTGTGTGTGTAAATACCTCGTGCTGATTTTATATTTTATTTTATTTTACTTATTTGAGTATAATGTAACCACAAAGTTTGCGAAATAGTTTCAAATATACAAAACATCACAATGATGCTCAAATCACATAAGCTCCATTGAAAAATAACTGTTAATGCAGAAAAAGGCGTAAGATACGCGCCATAAACAAACTGCATTCACTCATCAAGCTCACAAGCTTTTGTGTGTGTGTGCTAATTCTGTGTGTGAGCATGTTTGAATGCACATTGGAATTTATGGCAAATACACACACACACGCGGGGAATGACCGACCGCCGTGCTTTCTGGAAGCTTTGCCGTCTTTTTTTAAAAAGTAAAAAAAAAACTCACCGTGTTGTAAATACAAAGGTTAAGCACCAGCTTCTTAAATTCGAATAGAAATAAAATCGGTGCCAACGATCGATAACAATCTTTAGCTAAAAATGCCTATCGACAATTCACTATCGTTGCAGAAGCATCACTATGTGTGCCAGTTTAGTCAAATGACATTACAACAACAAAATCGCTAATATTGGTTTTGCGAATAGGCAACTGCATGTGTACATACATAAATATGTACATCATGGGCAGCAGGCCCACACCCACACTAACACACCTGCATTTTGTATTTGTTTGTAGTTTTTTTTTGCATATGGTTTCGTTGATGATGCCAGCTAGTATTGCTAGTGTCAACTAATTGCGTCTTATTTTTGTTGTCGCGCGTATTTAATACACTCGTTTGTGCTGCTTGCTTCGATTGTATAGTTTTCGAGGCTGATGTTATATTGGATAAACTTTGTACAGCCCGACATTTGCACATCTGTTTATGTAGCCAGAGAGTCCATTGACATTAGATTGTAGGAGCGAATAAAGTATTATAGCAAACATATTTAAATAAATAATAATAAAATATTCGTATGCGTATATGTTTACTATCAGAAACTTCTTGCACCTCCTTTTCCGCCCAATGTAATTACACAAAAATCAATGCATGTGTGCATGTAATATGGAAGTGTACATTCATATAAGCATGCATGTTTTTGGCGGGGGTGTATCCGCGGCGAATACTCACAGCCCTTGGACTTAAAAAATGGTTTTCCTGATTTGTGCTTGTATAGTTGGGGCTAAGGTGTATATATAAAAATATATACGGCAGTTTCGTATGTACCAAAGGAACATATAGTAAAAACTTGTCCATCAACTTTTGCTTTCATTTTTGCTCATGTCGCAGAAAGTAGCGAAAATCATACAGGACAGGCAAGGCAAAATCACGTTTGCGTAAAAAGTGCAACTGGAGACCAGCAGAGTCGTCGCGTGCAGAAAAGAGACAAACGTATGTAACACATACCAATAAAGTGTACATCTGCGGCCAACTTAACGGCGTACAAACGTGTGACTGTCAGAATTAAGAATAAATCATTTGACGAAAACATAACACACGCTTGGAGTGTACAGCAAAAATGGAAAAAGAATAGGTAATTTGAAAAAATCTAGGCAACGGCGTTGCTGTTCTAGTATATGAAATTTGCAACAAATGAAATATCAATATGGCGGCAATTTCTTAAATTTTAAAGCGCAAGTACTTGGTATGCAATAAAATGTATTTTGTTTTGAATATATTAAAACCAAAAATATTTTATACCGCTTTTGTCGCGCATGTCAAAACAATGTATCATTTTAGACGCGCACGTGTGGTGGTAGATGTAATACATTTTACGCACACGTATTAGTGGACGTAAACATGCAAAATGTTGTATACTGAATGTATTTTTAAGCGATTTTATTTTCGTTTCTTCTACATCCCTGTTTATTTGAGAGTATAAATATACATTTTATTAGTTTTTTTTTTTCCATAGATGGCAACTCTGCGGAGTGGAATTATGCACAACTAACTTCACGTTGCACAAAAGAAAATCACAAGCAAAACAAACGAACGCGCAAGCTATATGCCGAGCAAGTTAGCCAGAGTGAGCGCACTATACGTTTACTAAGAAAAAATACGAAATTAAATATGGCGACCCACTGTGCGGAAAAAAACTTTTAAATGACAACATTGTAATAACAAACGTTGCCAATGTTTACTATTATCACAGAGCCACAACTAAACCATGAAGCACATATGAATTTTCTTTGCTTTTATTGATCACGGAAGTTGACATAAATTATCTTAGCTAACTGCCTTTACTGCATGATTTGCGCGCGCTATAACGTTGTTTTGTTTACCACTTTCGTGTACTCACCGTGTATGTTTATGTTGTTTCACTTCATTTTTCACAACACAAGTTAAAATGGCAAGCTCGGATTTCAGGCGCATTAGTTTTATTTGACAATTATTTGTTTTTTTTTTGCATACACGTTGCTTATGTTTTGGGTTTTTCACACATTTTCACAAAATTGATTCGCACGCACTGTCAATTGGTTTCTGGGTTAATTGATTGTAAGTCGCGACATTTTTCAAAAGTATGTTGCCTTCTAAAATAAACGTTTTCACTTTGATTAATCAATTTTATTATTAATACGAATGGCATAAGAAACATTGGAAATGCGCACGAAAACACATACTATGCGTGTGTCAAAGCGAGATGACATTACTATGCTGTGCTGCGCGCGCACTTGTATGATGGCAGCTACATGTAGTGTGGCCGTTTCAACACAGGGACAGAGGCATGCCAACTAGCACAAATCCTACCTATTATCGGCTATTTTATTTTGTTCGCACTACTGCTTCTTCTACCTTGTCTTTCTTTAGCCTATTACTACTGCGCCTGCCATTCCGCAGTGTACTTTATAGTGCTGTACGTACATTCGTTTTGTCTTTCTGTCTGTTCGTCGATACATACATATATGCATGCATGTACACACACGGCGCCACCGAAATATGTACCTACGTACATATGTATATATATATAAAAATCTATACGCGGATGTTGCCGCTCATATACACAAAATTTGTTTTAATGCAGAACCGAATCACAATTTTAGATTTTTCGGTAAACATAGTGAACAACACAATGTATGAAACTAATATAAACTATTTTTTCACAATTTAATTACTTTAAACTAGACAAACATACATTTTTCCTTTTTTTTTTTGTGCATACTAACATTTGCATACCACAGAAAGAAAAAAAAAAAAATTACAATTAAACTACAATATGATCAAAAATTAACTAGATTTGTACAATTCTTCATTACATTTTGGACCTCACTTCGTACTCACGCACACACAAACACACGCTTAAAAATATACAATATATGTATGTATATAGACCGCTGCTACAACACTTTAATGTCATCTCGCTTACACTTGCGCTTCGCACGCATTTTACCTTTCACGTCCTATGTGTTTTTCATCTTTACCAACACGCTAATAAGACAAATTTTTAAACTACATTTTAAGCTATTACTAACACGTTTCACCATAATATTTGAGTGTGTTGCGTTAGCTGCACTTAAGCGCAGTGCGCGTAAATAATTTTTTGTAATTTATTTGTTAATTTTACACCATTAAACGCGTTTCGCACTCCGCGTTACTCTGACTCTTCTTCTTTCTGTAGTGCAAGCGCAAGAATGTTATCTTATGGTCATGTTAACATACTATTTACTCAAAAGACACTGTTGTGACATTACAGTCGATAAAAAAAAGTGTGATGCTTCCAGTGCTGTGCAGTAACTTATTGTTATCGCTGTACAGCACTGGATCTTATCGATAGCTATTGATGCTGTCGTACTGTTTTTTGCTACATGTATACCAGCTGATAATATTTCTACTTATTTAAGAAAAGAAAAAATATAAAAATGTCGCCATGGAGGTAAATCCATTGGCCGTAATACTAGTCTATTTCGACAGCAAAGGCGACCGCCTGCTGTATCGCTATCCCTACCAACCGCTTGGGCAAACATTAAAGTTAGAGGAGCCACGCGAGGAGGTAAACAATAAAAAAAGGAATCCTTTCGCTGTTGCCTACACCGATGATTTGCTGCAAACGCCCACAAACCAAAATCCTAGTCAGAGCCAGCAACAACAGCATCAAAACCAAGCACAGGGAGGTCAGGTTCAAGGTCAAGGACAGCTCCAGGGATTTGCCGACGATGTCCTCTCTGCTCTGTTTGCCGTTAAGCCGCAATTGTGCAATCAAAAATTTGAGCTTAAGTTAAACGATGTGCGATTTGTAAGTCATCCGACACTGATAAGCGCAGGAGCAACTGCAGCTGCAAGCCAAACAGTGCCCGCTGCATCCACCTCCAATGCAACTGGCCCCTTAGCAGGCCAAGTGGTGGCCAAAAAACAACAAATGTTAATAAACATTGTTTTTGCCTTGCATGCTCAGGCAAGCTACTCCATTGTCAAGTGCTACCACGAGCTAAGCAAACGATTGGGTCTGGCCTTAAAGTTTGAGGAGCAACGCAGTGGATATTTAACTGAACAAACTGCACAGATGGCGCGCACACACGATGAGCAGCAACAGCAGCCGCTGGAGCGCATCTTTGAGCTGATTGCCGAGCGTTGCAGCCTGGCGCAGGCATTAAAATCCGTTTGCAATGATCTGTGCACCACCGGACTGCTGAGCACTACACTAAACCAGAATCTAACGTTAACGTTTTGCCTGCCGGCAAAGGCACATCAGCTGCACAAGAAGGGCAGCATGGTGGATCCAGAGACCATAGATCGATGTTTGCGCTCCCTAAAACCATATCATGGCATGCTGCTGCTAGTGGACTTAGCAGAGCTGCTCGATTGTGTGCCGCCAACGGGTGCACGGATGCTTTGGCAACTGGTTGATGCATATAATCCATTGATTAGTCTGCAGAGTATGGCATCGAATGCGGATCTAAGCATTGAGCATGTCTACAAGCTTGTCTCCCATTTGGTGTACTGGGCTAAGGCAACCATTATATACCCGCTGTGCGAGACAAATGTGTATGTTATAGCCCCAGATGCACCGCTGCACACCCGCTCCCATTTGGTGGAGAAGTTCTCGACACGTTTTGCCGGCTTGTCGCTGTTTGAGGTTATTTCGGACTTTTCGTTGCCTACATCGATTGGACATTTGACGACGCCATTGCAACAGCCGGCGCGCCAAGGGCATCTTGGCACAGATGGTGCTGTGGATGCTGCAGCATCATTTGCTTATGCAGCTGCACACCTATGTCCAATTCATGCCCAGTGATGCGGATGATGAGTTTGGTGATTCGGCGTCATGTGCCCAGGCTAGCAATCTAACGGAAGACGATGAGGACATGGAGCAGCAGCAGCATCGGCATCAGCAGCAACGTGATGATGATGATCAGCTGCATGGTGGCGGCTCAATGCTAAGCATGTCTAGTCAACCATTACCAGTGCCACATAATGCATTGCGACGCGGCATCACCGAGGATCACTACTCTGTGGCATCGGATAATATTGCAGTGCAGCCATCTTCCAGCCACAAGTCCAACTTTAGCATGACGGCATCGTTGAGCACCGATAACTGCGACAGCATCGACTCCATGGAGGATGAGCAAAAGCTTAAGGAACTGTTGCAGGTCTTCAGTGATGCGGATCGTGCGGCCATACGTCGTATACCCGCCTCGCTCAATGTCGATGATCTCTCGCTGCTGGTCAAACTGTATCAGATGGGCTATTTCAAGAGCGAACATCATCTCGAGGAGATCATGTATTTTGAGAACTTGCGTCGCTCCCAGCTGCTGCAATTGCTTGACAAGTTTCGCGATGTCCTCATCATATACGAGACCGAGGATCCTGCCATTGCATCCATGTACAACAATAAGTAGTTAAGGATTAAAGTGAGCATTCCAAATGCATTTTAAAGTGTCAAGAAAGCGAAAAAATTGTATCTATATCATTGTTATTAAATTAATATTATCATAAGAAACTTTTGCTTTCATTAAATTATCTTTAAGCTTTATTTATGTTTTTTTTGTTTTGTTTTTAAATGTGTTCCTAGCTAACTATTTTTGGGGTGGATGATTTTTGGACAATCAATTGACTATATCCAATTATTAAAAGGGGATGCTTATAATTCTAATAGCCAGCCTATTGAAATTTCTGTGAAACGTTTCGTATACTCTAATGAACTATGTGCTTAAGTCTCTTAGCTTATGAATGAACTTACAAAAATATATATTTAGATTTATATACTATATATGCATATATCAAAATGTACTTTCGCTTCTTATTAACTTAGATGTGATATAGATCGTTTTTATGACTTGATTGTTGATCTGATGCCGATCTGTTCTGCCCTAATCTATTATTATATATGTATATATGCAAAGTGTTATCAATCACTTTGATAACGATCAAACAACTTTTTTAATGTGTGCCCAATTTTCATCAATTTCAATGTGTGTGGACTAGATTCGCATTCACAGCTCGATGAAACTGGGAGTTTGAGGGTGTTACTACAGATCTAGGTATAACAATGTTTAGCAATTTAATTAAGCTCCAGGTGTCAAGCTTGCAACAACAGGTAGAAGAACAAAGCTTGACGCTAGGATTTGTTATTTATGCTGCTATTGGAAATGTTATTATTGTACAGATAGGGTATCAGATTGGGCTCGATTTCCAGCTGTTGCCGCAGTATCGAGCTCATCACAAACTCCGTAGAGACAATATGGCACTTGGGATTGCCATGCCGTGTCAGATCGGCGCACAGATGCATATCCGTGGGGCAGGTAACAATGAAATACGAATCGGGCGAATGCATATGCGTCTCAGCAATTGCAGCACCACTCCGTCGCTTCAGTTCCACCTTGCCGCCCGACGACTCGATCATGCGTATGATCTCATCACGTGCGGGGAACACATCGGGCGTCACATAGAAGCATCTGCCCGCAAATAGCGTGGAACGCGTAGGAGCGCACAGCACAGCATCCAGATCAAATTGCAGATTCTCGTCCACAGGTATGTGCTGGATGCGATAATGATCGGGCGGCACAAATTTACCCGCCTTGGCACTGTCCACCAACCAGGTGGACTTGAGCACATAGTCTACATGACAGCAGGCCTGTATCAGTTTGCAGGTGCGACTCTCGCGCGTCATCACCAAATGCGTTGCATCCGCAGGACTATCAACAACAATGCCACCCAGCACTCTGTAAGAAATAACATATATGAGTATTCATTTCGTAAATATAATTTTAAGTACTTACTCGACGGCTTTTTTGAGTGAATCGGCATCTGCGACTTGGGAAAAGATAACCTTTGGAGGTTTTGTTGTCTGTGGATATTCAATGCACACTATTTGCTCCGGCAGATGTTCCTGGTAGGCGCACATTTTCTGTCGTTTAATCTTCTGCTCATTGGCATACGGATCGGAAAGATGGCGCTTGACGCGCTCATGCGCCTCTTGGGTTAGATTGATGGGTGCCTTCCAAGCAGCTAATTAAAGATGATTGCAATTAGTAAACTTCATTTATTTTATTCATTTTTGATTAACTTACCCAACAAGTGCTGCACCAGATTACATTCGATGCGGAATGGTGCAACTAGATTGTACTGCTGATATTTGGGATTCTCATATTGTGTGAGTCCACTCAGATTGCCAATGCAGACATCGCTGAGCCACAGTGCATTCACCATGGGTATATTCCACTCTTTGGCCGCATTAAATTTATTGCCTTCCAACTGTTTGCAGACGACCAGCGTATTCACTTTGGACAGATATGAGGTGTAAATGGCGCCACATTCTTCAGCCATCTGTTGCAGGCGCACAACTTCCTCACCCTCAAAGCCCTCCGATGTGATTATATAACGCTCCAGCGGCTTGCGATAGCCAAACTGACTGGGAAAGGGCAAATGCAAAGGCTGCCAGGGCGGCATCAGTTGCCGCTTCAAGCAGATATCGCTGAGCCAGTAGGCGGTCACACAACGTTTGTGATCGCGCAGAGCCTGCATTACCATGCCATGTCGTTGAGTGCGGCAGATGACGTGCGTCACACGCGGACAATAGACACGTTCAATGTCGCCACCAAACTGTCGTATGGTGTCCAGCCAAATGGGCAGCTCATCGCTATCCGTTTCATCGTATTCCACAATGAAAAAGGTACAGCCGACAAGAAAGAGATCAGCCGGCAGCTTCAAGTTCGGATTGTGTCCATAGAACTGGGGACGTGGTGGCATTGGTATGGGCGGCTGGCCAGGACGCACCTGCATATAGACATGAGGTGGGCCGCCTTGTACTTGGACGGGCACGCCCACGGGCATCTGTTGTTGCTGCTGCTGTTGCATGTTGGGCGGTGGAGCAACCACAATTTGTTGTTGCACCAAGTGTTGTTGCGGCATTTGTTGCTGTGGCACGCCGACAACACGACGCATTTGCTGCGGATGCTGTTGTAGCAATTGTTGTTGTTGCTGCTGCTGTTGTTGTTGTTGCTGCAGTAGCATAAGCTCTTGCTGAGTCCGTGGCGGTCCAGGCACACCGACAGCAGCATTATGTTGCTGTCCCATCATGCGCAGAGCACCGGCAGCGGAAGGAGGTTCCACATGTTGCTGCGGTGCAGACGGAAGCTGTTGTTGCTGTGCAACAACTAATTGTTGTTGTTGTTGTTGCTGCTGTTGTTGTTGTTGAAGTAGCATCTGCTGTTGCTGTTGTGTGGCTCCGCTTACAACAACTTGTTGCACAATTTGCTGTTGTTGCTGCTGTACATCGTTCATGGAGATAAGTTGTTGCTGCTGCTGCGCCGGCACCTGTGCCCCATTGTTGCCCAGTCGATTGCTTAGCATGTTGGCCAATGCGGTTTTTGTCTTTAAATTCATCTGCTGCGGCGTCTGTTGCTGTTGCTGACCATCACCTGTTAATTTAGAAAGAAAAATTTTACTCTCTTTATCAGAATTTTATTATGACTGTTGAACTTACCCGCTGCTGACATGACTAACGTTTGCGTCATTATGTTGCCACCATTTGGGCCGCCTACAACAACACTCGCTCCTGGCGTCGTGGGAGTGCCCGGTGCAGATTGTTGTTGTGGGGATTGCTGAACAATGGTCTGATCGATGAGCTGTACGGTCTGTTTGTTAAGCTGCTGTGCTGGCGCCTGTTGCATAGGTATTTGTTGCACACGCAACTGTTGGCGCTGCAACAGCATTTGCTGGTTAGGATCATTGGGATTGAACGGTTGCCCCGCTTGCTGCTGCTGCTGCTGAGCTAGCTGTTGCTGTGGTGGTACTCCGGCCTGTTGTTGTTGCTGCTGCTGCTGTTGCTGTTGTGTTATCGGACTAAGACCAGGTGCACCACTTGCTCGCACCACCACCTGACGTGTGCCCTGCTGTTGTAGCCAAAGCATTTGCTCCTGTTGCGTCAATCCACCTGGCATTTGACTCTGTACAATGATGTGCGACGGGGCATGAGGCCCCGGACCGGGGGCACGTGTGGCAACCACGCTGCCTGGTGCACCGGGACGTGGCTGGTATGCAACCTGTTGCCGCAGCATCACACGTGGCTTGTTTTGGTTTAATTTCGTTATATACTCGGCACGTTTATGCGCATCCAGCGACATAAAATGTGCATGCGTTTTTTCGTCGAGTTGAATCACTTGGCGCTGTTGTTGTTGCTGCTGCTGCTGCTGTTGTTGCTGCTGCTGCGGCGGTGGCAGCACAAGTTGCTGTTGTTGTTGCAGTGGCTGCTGTGGTTGCTGCTGCTGTTGTGGTGAAGAAACTTGCTGTTGTGCTGGCCATGGTGTTTGCGGTCGCATTCCACGTGGCAGAAATTGTGGTGCTTGCTGTTGCTGCTGCTGCGGTGTTGTTGGCGTGCCGGGCAATGGAGACTGCATGCCCATGCTTGTGGAGGTTGGCGTGCCAGGTGTTGTGGGCGGCATTTGTTGATTGGGCACAGGACTCTGGGGCGACCAGTGTGGTTGCTGTTGTTGCAGCTGCGTATGATGTTGTGGCGATTGTTGTTGCAGCATTAACTGTTGTTGCTGTTGCTGTGGCGACTGCGGTGGCGGCGTGCGCTGTGTCACATGCTGTTGCTTTATGAGCACCTGTTGCATTATTTGCTGTGGCTGTTGCTGCTGCATCACTGGTTGTTGCTGAATGAGTATTTGTTGCTGCTGCTGCTGTTGTTGTTGTGGACCAACAAGCTGCTGCTGTTGTTGTTGTTGCTGCTGCTGTTGCTTTTGCTGCAGCAATTGCTGTTGCTGCAAGTATTGTAGTCGTTGCGGATCGCTGATGACTTGTTGATTTATCACAATTTGCTGTTGCTGCTGAGGTGGTTGCTGTTGTTGCTGCTGCTGCATTTGCAATCGTTGCTGTTGTTGCTGCTGTGTTAGCAGCTGCTGTTGCATTTGTACAGGTGCCTGCTGCTGCTGTTGTTGTTGTGGTGATTGCTGTTGCTGCTGCATCATCGGATTTTGTGGCAATTGCTGCTGCTGTTGTTGTTGTTGTTGCTGCTGCTGTAAGAGTTGACGCTGTTGCACAAGCTGCTGCTGTTGTTGTTGCTGCTGCTGCTGTGAAATATTTGTTGAGTTCACAATAAACACGTTTTGGTTCTGCTGATTCTGAGCCAGAATCTGATGTTGCTGCTGCAGGCTTAACTGACTGAATTGCTGCTGACTTATGATGAACTTTTTCGTCTGCGTGGCTGGTGGTGTTTGTTGCTGCTGCTGTGGTTGTTGTTGTTGTTGCATTGGCTAAAAAAAAAACAATTATTAATTACAAATTTTAGTTGAAACTATTAGTTTTATACATACATGTTGCTGTGGTTGCTGCGTTAACACTTGTTGCTGCTGATGCTGTTGCGGTTGCTGCTGTTGTTGTTGTTGGACAAATTGTTGGCCAAGCAACTGCTGCTGTTGCTGTGGTTGTTGTATCGTCTGCTGTATGATGCGAACTTGTTGAGTGAATTGCACAGGCTGTTGTTGTTGTTGTTGCTGCTGCTGTTGTAGTGGTAGCTGTTGTTGTTGCTGCTGCTGCTGAGGTTGTAGTTGCTGTTGTAACGGCTGTTGCTGAGGTATCATTTGCTGTTGTTGCTGCTGCTGCTGCTGTTGCAACTGAAGCATTTGTTGCTGCTTTTGCTGTTGCTGTTGTATGCTCATCATATGACTTTGTATTATCTGCTGTCCCTGTGCAGTCGAAGTGTTTATTACGTGTCGCTGCGTAATAACTTGTTGTTGTTGTTGCTGTTGTTGTCCTGGTGTAAGTTGCTGTGGTATTTGCAGTGGCTGTTGGGGTTGCTGCTGCTGTTGAAGCGGCTGTTGTGGTTGCGGCTGCTGTTGTGGTTGTTGCTGCTGTTGCAGTTGAGGTTGTTGTTGTTGCTGTTGAAGCACCTGTGTATAAAAAAAAGGTTTTCAAAATTGTGTAAAGAATTTAACAAAACACAAAATCTGTTCGAGAGACTTACCCTTTCGGGTGTTTGTGGTTGTTGCTGTGGAGGTTGTTGTTGATGCAAGGGTGATTGCCGGGGTGATGGTGTGTGTTGTTGGGGTGGCATTTGTTGTTGTTGTTGTTGCTGCTGCTGTTGTTGTAGCTGCTGTTGCTTTAACTGCTGCTGGCGCATTATCAACGAATCCTGATTGCTGCTGAGCGTGGAGCGACTGAGAACTTGTGCCACTTGAATTGGGTCTGTGGGATCAATGGGTTGCACAAAAGATTGCTGCTGCTGCTGCTGTTGTTGTTGCTGCTGCTGTTGCTGAAGTAGCTGTACTGGCGGCTGTTGCTGTGGTTTGGTTTGCATTGGCGGCGTTTGCGATATCTGCGGCGACTGTGGTGCGGATATATGCTGTGGACTTTGTTGCTGCTGCTGTTGAGCAAGTTGTTGTTGTTGCTGTTGCAGCTGCATACGCTGTTGCTGATGCACTGGCTGCTGGAAGGGTTGTTGTTGGGGTGACATCATTGCTGGTGGCGGTGGCTGTTGTTGCGGGGAGCCCATCATGTGTTGTTGCTGCTGCTGGCGACTCTGTTGCAACTGCTGCTGCTGCTGTTGTCGCAAAAGTTGCTGTGCACTTTGCGGTGATGGTGGCGGAGGCGGCGTCATCTGTGGTGCTGGCGATTGCAATTGTCGCGGTGACTGAGGTGGCAGCATGTTGCTGGTCGCCATGTGTTGTTGCTGCTGCAGCGATGGCGAGGGCGTACCGGGAGGCATTACTGGCGATCGATTTTGGACCATTCTCGGTGATTGCTGCTGTTGCTGCTGCTGCGGTTGTTGCTGCTGTTGTTGTTGCATCTGCTGCATTTGCATTTGAAGCTGCTGTTGCTGTTGCAAAATTTGTTGTTGCTGCTGCTGTATCTGGCGTTGCAGTGCCTGTTGCTGCGGTGTGAGGCTCTGACCATTCTGTATTTGTTGGTGCAGTTGCATTTGTTGCTGCTGCAACATTTGCTGCTTGCTCATTAAATGCTGATGCAAAATTTGTGGCGGCACTGGCACCGATTGTTGCTGCTGAGGCACTTGTTGTTGGGGGATTTGCTGCACTTGTTGCTGCTGCTGCTGGGGCACTTGTTGTTGTTGGGGTGATTGTACTGGCTGTGGTGTTGTTACAGGCTGTGGCATGCGAGGCGTTTGTCTCCCAGTTGGCATCGGCGGTTGCGGCATGGTGGGTGTGGTAGGTAGACGTGGCTGCTGTTGCTGTTGTTGTTGCTGCTGCAGCAATAATTGCTGTTGTTGCTGTTGCTCTTGTTGCTGCATAAGCTGCATTTGTTGTTGCTGTTGCTGCTGCTGCTGCTGTGTGTTCTTCATTTGTCGCTGTTGCTGCAAAATGTTTTTAATTTGTTGTTGTTGCTGCTGCTGCTGCTGCAGATTGCCTGGTATGATTTTTTGCTGCTGTATAATAATTTGTTGTTGCTGCTGCTGCTGTTGTTGTGCGGGCGGCGGCGGTGGTGGTGGTGGTGCCTGCGGTGCACCCTGCTGCAATTGCTGTTGCGCTTGTTGTTGTTGCTGCTGCTGCTGCATGTTGCGTGGCCGGACAAACACAACTTGCTGTTGCGTTGGCTGTGGTAATGGTTGTTGCTGCTGCTGCTGTTGTTGTTGTTGTTGCTGCTGCTGCTGTAGCTGTTGCTGTTCAGCAGCGGCACGCTCCGCCGATGCTTGCAATTGGGATTTAATGCTGGCAATGCTCTTTGCTGCAGTGTCATCAAAGCCCAAAATATCTGATAATTGAGTAGCAACTGGTGGTTGTTGTTGTTGTTGCTGCTGTGGTTGTTGAATTGGCAATTGTTGTACTAAGTGCTGTTGCTGTTGTTGTTGCTGCTGTGCCAATTGCTGTTGCAATTGTTGTTGCTGCTGCTGCTGTTGTTGTTGCTGTAGACTTTGTTGCTGTTGCTTTTGGGCACGTTGCTTCTCCACGGGCTTAAGTAGACGTGGATGATATGGCTCACAGGGCAGACAACTTTCTAATTTCAGGCAATCCGTAACCCAATCGGGTGTTACAATGTTCACGGCATTCTTGGGCAGCGCCAGCGCTTTATTATATATGTTGCCGGTGGCGGCACCGCATACCAGATGCGTATTGGTCGCTCCATGCGTGTGGTTAACAACGGCACCGTGGTATGTAAGCATAGCATGGAGGCGCCTTCGATCACTGGCCACAACGTTGGTGATGGCAACGCGTATGCCGCGCAAGAAACGCGGCTGTCTCAGATCGAAGGCAAGCGTCGAGGCCTTGCGACCCAGCTTTGCGCTGTGCAAGATCCATTGTTCGGTGACGGGTTTCATATCGTTATATAGTTCCACGTTCATAGACAGCTCCTCCTCTGTATAGTTGCTGGCGCATATCAAATGCGTTACTTGGTCAGAGGGGTAAAGTTTCGATTGTGCGCCGCCGTTCTTTAGCAATCTTTCCGCCTGCAAAGGGTCACAAGCGCAAAAACAAAAAAGAGAAGGCGAATATTAAAATAAAGAATAATCTGTTGAGCTTTCCCCATGTGATACGCACACAAGAACACACGCATAGATAGCATTATAGTGATGAGCAAAAAGTTATTCTGAAGTAACAGTGAAATTCTGTTATTGCAACATATGAGATTGTTGCTATGGTACATTTGTTTAAAACCACTTTGGCATTACAATTTTAAGAGCCATAATTGTCTTACAAATTTTTAGCAAACGTATTTATAATAAATAAATCAGTTTTCTATTTTTTGTCACAGGTCTATTCATATATTTCGCATCTCTATTAAACACACACACACATATATATACACACGTCGAAAATTGCCGGCAAAGATTTTATGGCGCGCATTTTTATTAGCTAAACATGAAACTCCCTGTGCTGCCAACACTTGCAAATTTACGTAAACATGTAATTCGCAAAACAATACAAAGTTTTCGCATAATGTATTAAGCTAAACGTAAGGCTTTTCATGCTTTATTCTTAATTTCATTAGGCGAAGGCGGCACCGGTTCCCTGTACAGCTGCACACACACACATCAGTGCACAACACACGCACACACATAGACACCTCTTGAACAATGCACATACAACGGGCACGTACAGCCCGAATAGGTTGTGATGGAGTTTCTGTTTACCTCATCCTCAAGGTTGCCAATCACAAAATAGATCACATCCTCAAATAACTTTTCACTAATTTTTAAATTTTCCATTTTGTTGCTGTTAGACTAGCAGGCGCTATTCGCTGTGCTCAAATTTCACTTTTCTTTCGCTTGGCTTTTGTTGTTGCTGCGGCTTCCGCGGACATGGATATGGAAAAGCATACAGCTTCACTTTCACTGCCTTTGACCTGGTCGCGATCAATGTAAATTTGAAATTATTGCATTGTAAAACAGAAAAAGCACTTATATTGTTTAAACTCATCGAATAAACGACTATATTCTTGTTATATTTTATGATTTACGCGACCCTTCCGCCTTTTGTATGCAACACAAAACCAACGCTAGTGATGTGAAATATCAACGATTCTTTACAGCGATATTTTGGAAAAGCCTATCGATACTCAGCAGCTGTTTGTCCGATAGCTTCTTAACATGACACTTAACAGAATATTTAGCACTGTTAATTTATTTGGGTGGCCATAAAGTGCGTTTTCAGTGTTGACAAATTTTGCATTAGCTCTGAACAAGAAGAAGCAGTAGCAGCATTAATAAACAACACAAAAACCTTAATTCGCGATGGTAAGCATTAAATAAATATCTATAAAACTTTTAAACAAGTAACTTTATTTCGTTTGCAGCTCTTTTATTCGTTCTTTAAATCGCTGGTAGGCAAAGAAGTCGTCGTCGAGTTAAAAAACGACCTGAGGTGAGTGCCGGCCGCTATTTTGTTGGCGCGTGGTAACAACAAACTTTTGGAATTAAACCTAACAATCATATGTATTTTAGTATTTGCGGTACATTGCACTCCGTGGATCAGTATCTTAACATCAAACTGACAGACATCAGCGTGACAGACCCGGACAAGTATCCGCATATGCTTAGCGTGAAAAACTGCTTCATCCGCGGCTCTGTGGTGCGCTATGTGCAGCTGCCTGGCGATGAGGTGGATACGCAGTTGCTTCAGGATGCGGCACGTAAGGAGGCTGTGGTGAGCACGAGATAGGAGGGACTGTCTCTGTGGTACACATTCTGTTTAAAGATAAGTCGGACTCCCATTTCTACGAAACTCTTTTCCATTGCGGTGTTTAAACTATTACTGAAATTCTGTTGAAGCCAAGAAATTTAATTGAAAATACGAAATAACTTAAAGTGTGAAATATTAATCAGTTGACTTTAATGAAGGAATTGTGTGTACATGTTGTACATGCCAGCAATCCATTTAGTTTATGTACGGCACATAAAATTTTGATGAGTCACTTGGGGATTTGCGCCAGCGAGCATCTAACCTTTAAGTGCATGTTTTATGTTTTTGTTTTGATGTGCCGAGAAATCATTATTGGTCTACGCATGAATGGAATTAATCGTTGCGACCTGGAGCAAGAGAGAGGAAGGGTGTACAACTAAATGGTTTTTTAGGTCAAATGGTTGACATGGACAATTTTTTATTGACTTGCATCTTGGCAGAGTTACAAATAAACAAACACTTCGTGAACTGAATACGAATTTTCTTGGAAAGTTAACTTTATGGATGGTTGTTCTAATAGAAGGAGGGCCTTCTTTCCTCCATAGAGCCATATCCGGCAGATACATACATAAGTATGTATTACATACCCCCCGCTCTTTTGCAATCGCAGCGGCATATTTGCATACATTTTTTCCATTTGCAGACCGGACGGAATTAAGGAGACCCATACAACAACAACAACCAACAGGTAAAATTACAACAATTACGAAAAGCAACATAAAGTTTCAGCCTAAAAGATGCTCTTACTATTAAACCGGCATTATTGCCACAAAAAATCGGACAAAATCGGACGGAATTTACATACATACATACAACAACCACATAGGAAGGAGAAAGAAGAAGAAGGGTAATATTACAAGAATTTTGATGTGTAAATAGAGTGTGCACGCACCAATGCATTGCACAGTGGGCCAGCCCGTAGGCCAAAAATAAAAAAACCAAAGTCCAAATTTTGACTTTAAATGTACCGATTCTTATTTATAATTGGTCTAGCTATTTGAATTTATTCATCTTTTTTTTTTGCTCTGTCTGTCCGCTTCAAGAATAGCATCGAAAGAGATAGCATGATATTCATTGTGTATTGCAGCGTAAGCAACGAGGGAGCTCTCCGGAAAAATTTGTTAAACATATTTAAAACAAGTGTTTGTGCATGGAAGTTATTAATATTTTAAAGAAGGTATTAACTTTCATTTTATAAAAAAGTTTATGTAGATTTGTTGTGTTTTGTGTAAATCATTGTTGTATATAGTACATAATTGTGAACGTTCTTAGTTTGTCTTTTTGTTTTGGTTAGAGTTTTAGTTGTGTGGCACTCTTTGGCATTTTTTTATAATATTCTTAAGCATTTTAGAATATAAAAAGTTTAGTTCAAGTGCCGTAAGGTGCCGTGGGCTTGCAAAATACAAAAGGTCCTAACCTATTTTAAAAGCATGTTTCTGCTTTATTTTGTTCTTTGTTGCCGTTTTTTTGTATTGTCGTTTATTGTTATTTTGAGTTATGTTATGTGTTTATATTCTTTCTTTAAAATAATGCTTATTATTTCCTCGTGTAAAACTCGTTTTACACTGATTTTCTATGGGCTATATTCATAGTATCAGATTTTTACTGAAGTTTCAGGTTATATAAGAAAATTTCCAAGTTTTGTTAATAAAATGAACAATATTTTCATATAAAAACTGAAATTTGACCGATTATTCATATGACTATATGATATAGTTGCCCATCACATATTATTTTAGGATAAATATAAAAAATTTTGTGCAAAGTTTCAATCCCACCACTGAGTTTTTGGCTTAGCCGACCACTGTGCATTGGTACCTACATTGCAATGTAGGTTGGTTGCTGCATTGGCTGATTTAGATTTGGTTTTGAGAATCGCGGCATACTTTTAGGTGCACACTTTATTAAGAATTCCAATTGGCAGCGCGAAACCTATAAATAAAATTGCTTCTAAGAATTGTATTGAAGGGTTAAAATTGCTTTAATATGGAATTTCTATGAATTCTACGAATTGTACATGCTGCTTATTTGTTCTGATGTGAATTTCATTGCGTTCAATCGTTTTATCATTTTAATCATTTTAAGCCTCGTGAACGGATTCGGCCATTGAATTGCGATTAAAACAAGGCTGAGTTAAATCAAAACGCGTTTAATTCATTGGAACTGCGAATACAAGCAGATGTAGAAGGAGGATGAGGAGGAAGCAGAGTAGGAGGATTGGTCGTTAAGTGGGCATGCGAATTTGTTTCGTGTGCACCATTCATGCGGCACATACTATATAACAGTTTATGACATTCAAATTTAAATTCACGAGCAGTAAATTGCCAGTGTGTGTGTGTTCGTGTGGTATCATCCTACGTACATAAATACCAATGCGCTGCCTATTTAGGGAATTATATTTTGAAAAATATTGTCCCCATCAAATGATGGACGTGTCACTCAGTTGTGCTCTTGGTCGTCGTCTGCCTTGGCATAATTGTGCCCAGACATACACAGCACAGCACCACCCGGAGTGTGCAAATAAAAAACACAAACTTCGGTCAACCATTAAAAAAAAAAAACACGAAAAAAGTGCTCGGCCCAATATCCCCAAACCCCCCGCAAGACACGCGTTTGCCATTCACGTTTTCCATTATTTCTGTAAATTGGTTCCCGTTGTGTTTTTTTGTTTTGTTTTTTATTTTTCCGTAGCACATATTTTTTTTGGACGCAAGTTAAAGTTGATTCCTTTGGCCAGAGTTCCTACAAACGCTTTGTTCTGCATTTGTACACGAACTTTGCAGTTATAAAACATGTTGTCATGGTGCGGGGCGGCCAGGGAATAACTGTCCCCCCTCCCTCCACTCAACTACCACGAGCGAACCCAGCTGTGCATAAAAAAGTGTGTAATAAGGCCTGGATAGGATGCACAGAGATGGGTGTGAGTCTTAGCTGGATTTACGACGTTATGGCCACAAAGATAGCCAGCGATATCTATGTCATAGGCATAGTTGTTGTTGTTGTCCAGACTCCTTTGTACGCTAGTTCATCAACGTGTTGAAAGAAAAGTTTTTGCTCGTAAACTTTTCGTTTGCAATGCTCATTTTTTTTGGTTTTTTATTAAAAATAAAACTATACAAATTTTACATAGATAATCTTATATGTACAAAAAACACACATACATATACATTTGTAATAAGAAGATAATGTATACATACATTTAGAGTTACATATATATGTATCTGTTTAGTTATGTTTAAACTCTGAAAGTTCAAGTTAGTTCAAGCTAATTGAGAATTTATCAAAAAATATTTCCCGTGGCTTAGTTTAACGTTTGTTGTTGTTGTTGTTGTTTTCCACAAGCTCGACATTACATACATATATGTATACATGTATATATACATTTATACACTTAGAATACATTTATAGTATATATAGCAAAGTTAAGTACAAGTTTCTTAAGTATTATAGGGGATTTACTCGTTGGTAATTAACCTGCATAGATTACAGTTTTCTTAGCATGTGTTCGCCTGTTTGTGTGTGTGTGTGTTAATCCTTGTAGCACAAATTCGCAATAACATTACAACTTATTTGTGTGTACGCGCGTGTGTTTGGCTTACCAGACTAAGTAGATACAGTTAGTTGAAGTTCTTAACCATTTCCAGCTGCTGTTGTATATTAACTCATTACAAAGTCAATGCATTGTTAGAAATTTCTCATACAAAATTGAAGTCGTTTTTTTGAACTCAAATATATAGAATTTAGAGCTTCGGAAATTTCATTTGATTCAAGATTTTAATTAAGGACTCCAGCAAAAGCTGTTAGAATCGCAAGTACTACAACTTATTTGTCCCGGCATCTTTATATAATTAACTTAATTAACTTATCAACAAAAAAAAAGGAATCTTAGCACAAATACACTTAACTATAAATTATAGTTATGAGCAGCTCTCAGCCAATTAATTGTCAAACTACGGACTCTTTTCCATTAAACTATTAACTCGAAACTAAATAAAAATCCTACAAATTTACGCACTATATGCACACGAACCGTGTTCAAAGACTTAATTCTCAATTAGTTGCACTAATCAAATGGTGTGTTTGTTGCTTGCGTTTACTTCATGATCAGATCATTTGGGCAAACGCAACAACTTCGCCCCGCTCTCCCCTGAACAACCTTGATGAGCATTCGTAGAGTGACTTTATCTGATTTTGGTTTCCTTATTATGGCGACTCTAAGAGTCCCTGTTCCTGGCGTCGCACCAGGTTCTGGCTCAGGCAACGGCAGCAAGAGCATGCATCCTCCATTTCAGTGGCACGCATTGTGGCACCCACCTCTGCCTCGACCGTCACCATCGCCGCCAGCTCTGCTCACACACTTGACACCCGCTCATTGTTGTCCGCCAGCAAAGCCGCACCCTTCATCAACTTGTGCCCATTGGCGACACCCCGCTGGCTATCATAGTTGAGCACCAGGGTCGAAGGTGTTGATTGCAACAGCAGCTGCTCCTCCTGTTCCCTCAGGCAGCCCGGATGCCGCACTGCTATCGCTGAACTATGATTGGGATGTGGACTGCGCACCGAGGAGCTCTTGCGCATCAGATGTGGTGTGGCACTAGTGCACACTGCGTTGCCCACCTGCAGCAGACCCACCTGCTCTTTGAAGGGTCCACCCGCAGCACCATTGCTGGAGCTGCGATAGTAGCTCTGCTGTCGGAAGGTGCGCATCTGTCGAGCATTGCCACCGGCTGCATCCACTTGGGTGACTGCTGTCAGCATGGAAGGTGTGCGCTGTGAATCGCCTCTGCAAAAGACACAAAGGCTACAGATAGATGGACGAAAGAGATGGAAAGGAAAAGATAGCTTGAAATGCTGAGACCCACCTGTTCAGGCTGTATGCATTGTTGTTGCCACCGCCAGTGCCCGATTTGTTGCCCTTGCCGGGGCAGAGATGAAAGGCGCCATAGATGAGCGGATTAACCAGGCTGTTGGACATGCCAAAGAAGAAGATGGCATCCTGTAGGTCATCGCCCAGCTGAAAGTAAAGCCAAACAAATCAGAACGAAACCGAAAACGAAAAACGATACAGTTAAGTTCAAATTAATTTTGCAGCCTTTACTCAATATGCGAGTCGAAAAGGTTTGTTTGAGAGGTTTTTGTGGCTTTGACGTTTTGTGGCCGCTTTTGGCCATTTCATTATCTAGTCACAGACGTAATCCTTTGTGCCACAACGCTTTTACGGCTAACCGTAACCATGTCAACAATCCGCTGTGGCTAACCCATTAATTAAAAAATCGCGCATAGAAAAAAAAACGGAAAAATTTAATTTCTATGTGCTCTGCAAAAAGAGAGTGTGTGTGTGTGTGGAGCCATAAAATGGGACTTTTTTTTTTTTGATGAGGAGGAGGAACAGCTGTCGAGGAAATCAATTGCGAGGCAGCAGCAGCAGCGTTCACTTCGCTATAAATGCTCATTTTCTTTTCAGCTGCCACGAGCTGTAATATAAAACACGTCAAACGAAACAACATCAACAACGACGAACCCAAAAAAAAAGGAGGAGGTAATACTTCCACAACTCAACGCTCTTCGAAGCCACGCCTCTAAATGGGAATGAGAAAAAGCGAATTCGACGGCTGATTGATGGGTCTTCAAAATGGCTAAACATTTTTTTAACTCTTTGTTTTTACAGGGTATAACCCCTTTTTATCTTGTTTTCGTTGCACTGAACATGTTAGCAATAATTCCTGTTTTCTAAAATAAAGGATGAGCTTGAATTTACATATTCCTCGAATTTGGAACATATCCTTTTAGTAAAACAGAGTTTTTTACTGGGTTATTCAGTGGAATTTAAGGGGCTTTTGTTTTTTCTTTTCCTGTGATTAAAAACTATTACGGTTGGTTAAGGAAAAATAGGTTCCATGAATAGGTTTTTAATAGAATACTAAAAATCTGAATGTTAAAAAATATTTCAATGGCTTCAAGGCAAAAAGGAATGGTTAAATGTTAAATTTACTTAGCTTTTATATAAGTGAATCCAATAAAATTTATTGGCTTTTATTACAGGCTTTAAAAGATTCAACTCCTAAGGACTACAAGAAATAAGTATTTGGAGAATTTCTTGAGCATTTTCTAGACGTACGCGAAGAATTTCAATAGCATATTCACATTTGTATTTCTTGAAACAAACTGAGTTTCAAGGTAAAACCCCTTAGGGGCGGAATTCTGCAAAAGCCTTTCTTAGTTGTCACTTTAAGTACTACTGGTTGATTAACAATCAGCCAAAAAAAATGTTTTTTTTGTTACCAAATTTCAAATATTAAATCTGACACTTTTATCTCTTCTCTCCAAGCTTTTACACCTTTTACTTGGATTCAACCTGATTTTGGGTATCTTCGATGCCAACCCCTGCTTCCCATTTAAATCCTTATACTAATGGTACACTTCAACAATAGAATAGAAATGCTTCTGCTTTCATATTGAAAGTTAAAGCGTGACGAAACACTTTGATGCTTAATGTTTTCAAATGCTTTTGTCTGACGAAAACATTGAACGGAACCGGAAGCATTATCTGCAAATCTAAAAGAATAACAAACCCCATTTGAGCACAGAAGTGACCCGAAGACAAAGGCACCCAAACCATCCTAAAATAGAAAACATACGCATTTAGAAGCTTACCCTTTTATCTGGATTCCAGAACATGAAGATAATCATCATGACGTAGTAGGGTGTCCAGCAAATGAGGAAGGCGATAATGATCACAACGGATATGCGCAATGATTTCATTTTGGCCTTGTGTATTAGACGTTGACGATTCGTTTGTGTGGGCAGCTGCTTCGTAGTCGAGTAGTTGGCCAATTTTGAGCCCTGGAACATTTTTTCGCTGCCTACAACACACATAGAAAGCGAGAGCGTGAATAAAACAAAACGTCAAGTAGTAAGGAAGTAATAAAATGCCAAACAGATTCCACATAGTTTAGGTTAACATTCATGTGTGGGTTTGTCCACTGTTTCCACTTACTTGAAATTGTTCGAAATGTTGACATGTAGGTGCCTGGAAAATATAAATATATATATGTATTTATATTTGTTGTACATTACATTAGCATGAAGAGACAAAGAGATGAACAGATAGTATATTTACCAAATAGAATGCACAATGGCAGTAGAAAGGTAAAGACGAGTGTGAATGTGGCATACATCTGCTCCTGCCAGTCAGCTGTGTAGAATCCGTGTGTGACACACTGATAGAACTCCTCGACAAAGGGACCGCGTGCCACATGGAATATGAAGAACTGCGGGTTGCCATTTTCCCGGGGTTTTTTTACGTTTGACAAAGTTCCGAGCGATGCACACAGAGTGGTGGGAAAAAAGCGTGAAAAAGATGACACAAGCAGTTTGATTAAAATACGCAAACATTCAACAGAGTTTTTCATTTTATTATTTATTTGATTGAATACATTTTGATCAGAAATGGGGTGGCCTAAATGTTTTGGGGAGGTCCTTAAATGTATGCCTTTCCACATGAGTAGCCGCCTGCTTGCCACACATTGAAGCATACTTAAATATTTTTTGGTCTTTGAGTGGAATATTTTGCATAAGTTGCCATTGACCACAGTTTTGATGGATCATTTTGCAGTCTGCATTGATTCAATGCTCAATTTCATCAATTATTCATTAACCCAAAGGCATTTATTTGCATTATGTTGAGAAATGCTTTAAATCGGATTGATAAACTTTAATGTACAAGAATTTAATATTTGTTATGCATATATGTATATTCCATTTAGCCAAGAGGGAGGAGAGCTAAGGGACTTATCGCTTCCTTGCAGCTTAGCGACTGCTCCTTTGTTTGATTTTGCGTGCTTGTTTGTCAACATAAACCTTAAATGACCATGGCTATAATGTTACTCTCAGAGATCCCACAGTGTCAGTAAATCCAACTAAAGATTGCTAGGCAACCCGCAAGGATATAATTGTGATTAGAACTAATGCATTAAGAGTTTCTATGTTTTTCATTTGCTAACTTTATGGTTTTGCTGTGAAGCCTTGACTTACTTTCTGGCCATGTCAACAGCTGTCGCATTGCTCTTGGCTAAAAGTAGTAAAACTATAATAGTACTAAGCCCAAAGTGGACAGACATTGCCGTTGGTATTAAGATTGATTTTTATTAATTTCGCACATTTATAACTTCCAAGCAATTGCACGAAACGATGTATTAGCCCCAAACAACAAGACCCATACACACACACACATAATATATGATCCTATTCAAGCAAAATGAAGTACAGTAGATAACCATTTATCGATTGAGTGCTCGAGCTAGCTAGCTTGAATTAAACATTTGTGCATTCGAATTTCTACATTAAGCGGTTGAAGTGTCTGTTGGAGCTATTGAGGTAAAAAGGATTTCACATGCAATTACTTTGAACATGTGCTAAACTCATTTCGACTTAGTTGTTGTAATGCATAATCAACTAAAAATTCTCTTGAATTTCACTTTGAAATTTCAACATATTCGAAATACGCATAGTACACATGGCAAACGCACAAACAATATAAAGATGAAAAACAAGCAGAAGAAGCCACAAACAGACTTATTGCACAGCTGCTGATAGAACGGACAAATGGCCGAATGAGGGAGGGAGCGGGATGTGGTGGAATCGACATTTGTTGTTTATTGCCAGACGAAAGTAAATTTTCATTTTGTTTTATTATTTGAAACGCGTGAATGTCAAGAAGTAAGGAGAGCGAGGCGTCGCAAAGCAACAGCAACAATATCCACACATATATTGAATTTGATATGATGGCTATTGCTATTGATTACCGACGTGAGCTCCCTGTTTTTTTTTTACAGCCATGGTTGGTATGG
The DNA here is from genome assembly GCA_018152965.1 of Scaptomyza pallida. Taxonomy (NCBI): domain Eukaryota; kingdom Metazoa; phylum Arthropoda; class Insecta; order Diptera; family Drosophilidae; genus Scaptomyza; species Scaptomyza pallida. The sequence continues at coordinate 237,480 of JAECXP010000107.1, forward strand.
CTGAATATGGAAGTGTTTGTGACAAATATTGCGGAATAAACTTTTCAAATTATGCAATGGCAGCAGTGGCAGCAAATGGCGTCAAAGTCAAAGCGACGCAGTGTCAAGTGTCACGTTATAATGTCGCATGAGTTTTATGTGCGGCATATTCAATGTAGCCAAAATGAGCTAGCATACTCTCTTGAGGCGGGCCAATAACTAGAAGAGGCCAACATGAATGTGCCATAAAAAAAATGTCATATATAATTGCCAAGTGCACGTAATTGAGTATATGTCTCCTTATATCTGCAGGGCTGCATAACATGTTGTTAGTTCTTTTGAGCACAACCTTAACTAAAAATCCTTTAAGCTTTGGCCTTTCGTTAAAAATATATAAAACAGTGAAAAGGGCTTAGCAGCATGTCAACAAAATAAGGTTTTCATTCACTATGGAGCCCCTAGATGTATCATAATAATTGTTGAACAAACATAGAGACAAGAAGTTAGCATTTGGTAAAAATTCAACTTTTATATTCATTTAAACCTTTAGCTTTTTCAAACCACCCCAAATGAACCACCTCAATTTGTTTCAGAGTTTACCAGCCCTGGTTTACACTTGGATGTTTTTGTGTCGTTGTGTGTACGCAAGTAATTAAGGTAAGTTAGTGTTGGAGGCCAACATAACTCTTAAGCTCCCGTTGTCACGTTTTTAAAACGTTCTCATACATTTGTACGCTCAGGTAATATAAGCATAATCAGTTATACAAACAGACAGAGGTGTAATAATTTTTAATATTCATTTGTGACATTTTAATATGTAAGTTAAAAAAAGAGGCAAATAGCAGACAGACGCCCACACGCCACATGCTGTCACGATGCTTGAATTAATGTAAGCATTATCTGTTGCAACACTGACTAAATACGTAAGAGATAATAACTATATAAATATGATAAAGTTCAGAGCTGATTGCAAGTGTTAAGCGGAATTAATTAAATAAACTAAGAATAAAAAACAATAGCATATTTATCAGCGCTGCAAGGCCTTGGACATGATTGTTCTTATAAATGGCTAGCAAAACGGCAACTATATAAAATGCAAGTTTAAGCATCTGATCCGGAAAAGCGACACATTGATTTGCTGATTGGTTGACGACAAATCAAAACATAAAGGAAGTAAAAATGGTCACATTTTGAATAAACCCACTCTGCCATTTGTCATTGCCTATGTCAGTGCTTGCATAGCTTTTTGTAACAATGCCGCTGGCGAACCTTGTTTGAGTGGCGCTTAAGAGTACCCAGGAGAGATTGTCGCTGCCATGGAACACATATAGCAACTTGACACACACGACAATCGACTGGATAACATGCGCATAGCGCACACACTTACAAACGTGCATACTTCCCGGAAGTCAATAAAGTCAGAGCGGGCGAATGATTGTTAATTCCATGTATCGCTTTTTATATGCGTGTGCCTGATTATCATTTAATGTGGCAGCTGCACTCGAACCAATTAATTTGATCTGCTATATTTCATTTTATTGCATTACATTTGCATAGTAATAGTTTTGTTAACATAGCATAAAGTTTGAATATGTAATCCTTTGTTAGCATTTTTGCATGTTTCATGCATTTCGAACAGGGACAAACGCATTTCTGCTTAATTTAGCTGAAACACACACACACACACACAGACAAAACTGAACCGCAGAAGCCTCACAAAAGGTGCAACATTTTTTAACTTATTATGGTTTACGGGTATAAAACTATTTATAAATGTTCAACGGTAGAAAGCAAGATGGGTTCATTATTAATTCAGTGGAAAACCAATTTCAATTTAAATCCCTGGGGTTGAACGATGTTATCGTTTCGATTGAATTTTCACCCAACGATTTATCCATAAGGTAAGTGACACAAAAATTTACAATGAACACGAGAGATAACGAAATGCCCATGTATAGGCCAGTGTTTGCTATGATATTATTACTGTGGGAATCTGCACAGGGCAGCGAGATCGCCAAGGAGAGCGACGATGCTAGCAGCGGACACGAGTGATGAGTGTCAAGAGAGACGAGAGTTTAGTTTTAAATAAGTGAGCGAGCAAGACAGACGTGTGTCAATAAAGAAATAAAATAAACCGAATTTAAGTACAATAAAGTGCGTGTTATTACTTGATATCACGGGTCATTACATTGGCGACGAGGTAAATTTACTATCTTGTGCAAAATAAATATGAATTGAATTTATAAGTGCATCTTGAAATTTACTATTTCTAAGTGAAACTCAATTCCAGTGAATTGGAATATAATTCCAATGTAGGTACATGAAAACGAACAAAAGGAGTGCGAAAGTAGAGCACAAAACGAAAGATAACGGCTTTTGTGTCTATGTTGGCGTGAGAGGCTTCGCCCTCAGAGACGATGTTCTCCACGCAAGACGAAATCTCTAAGCATAGAGTAAAAGAAAAGAGAAGTAGAAAATGATGAAGTGTTAAATTTAACAAGTCCATCGCGGCAACGTACACACGTTTGTATGTGGCCAAAGAGAGTGCAATTATTCTAACAAAGAGAGGCTGGGTGTCATACAAGCCAAAAATATTAAGAGGGACATTGTATATGGAAAAGGCTGAGTGTGGGAGATAAACCTATGAGCTACATATACAGATGCAAATAAGTACAAATATACTATGTATGTACGTAGAGAAGGCTGTGCGAAGAGTTTCGTCTTGCGTAAGCCAAATATTAAATCGATCGTGTATAAAATACAAGTCGACAAAAGAAAACATGTAAAGGCTGAGTTATAACAAGCCAATATTTACTTATAATAAAATCTTGTCTTTCAGATAAGATGACTGATAATATTCTTAAACCATTTCTATGTGACACGATTGAAAAATCGGTGCTCGAAATGAATGGGAAAATGGTTAAGAGCGTTCACCATAGCTATGGAGGTTGACCAAATTGAGTCACCAAAACCAAGAGAACAAAACTACTTCATTTGGGTGGGTCAGTTGCGACTGTTGCATACTCATTACCAGGCGCAATATTGAGTACGATGAAAGCTGGACAATGATGTTTGCGTTATTTTAATTGGAAGTTAAATGCCTTTTTTCACCTAAGCAAATTCCACGTTCGAACGACACCTTTTTCCAATTTGGCTCCACAGGGGGAAAATTTCTCGAAATTTATTCTTCGGCTACGACAGCAAATATATAAATGCTTCTTTGGCGAATCGAAAAGGAAATCGGGAAATCTGTCTTAAGGACAAAATACTGGACTCGTGGGCACTTCCTGAATTAAAGAGAAACTTCTGGTAAAGAGCACTCCTAGACGAGATTATTGAGGCGTGTCAGTCGAGGAGCAAATTAACAAACAATCCGAAGCCATGCGAAGCCAACCGTTGAGGCAATAAACAAAATTGTGGCTCGTAAAGCAAAACTGGAAGTGGAATGTTCTAGGTGTGGTCGGATGGGTCATGCCAATAGTGATCCCGTTTGTCCGGCGCGACTCGCCAAATGCAATAAATGCTCGAAATAGGGCATTTTGCACGCAAATGCAAGTCGAAACAGTATCCTCAGCCTAAAATGGAAACCTCAAGCGACGACCAGATGACGATTGTGCTGGAGAGGGTCGACCTGATTTCAAAAGGAAGAAGGGAGCTCGAATTGCTTCAGAATATGCAGTGACGAGGAAGAAGGCTTATCAGCTGCAAAATTGGAGGCCAGAGTTTCTCTTTTATTGATTCTGGTTCGCGATTCAACCTCATCAGCCATATAGACTGGGAAACACTGAAAAGAAAAACCCCGGCGGTGTTTAATGTGAGATCACATTCACAAAACAATTCCGAGGATATGCTTCTGATCAATTACTAGAAGTAATTTGTGTTTTTGAAGCACCGATATCAGCGGTACCAGATGTCGAGGTGATTGCTACATTTTTGTTATTAAAAATGGACGACAGTCTTTATGGGGCGTGAGACGCCATAAAGCTAAATGTTCTTCGTCTTGGCCTAAGTGTCAATCGGGTTGAAACGACCGCACCATTTCCCAAATGGAAAGGTGTTAAAATAAAGCTGTGCATTGATCCCCAAATCAAGCCTGTTCGCAGCCGGTGCGGAGGATCCCAGTGGCACTTGAAGATAAAGTTGCGCGAAACTTGATGAAGCTTTGAGCCGAGCATTTTGAATCTGTTACGAGTCCGGTCGATGGATCTCCCCATTGTCCTGGCGTTTAAGGAGAATGGCGATATTCGACTCTGCGTGGATATGCGTCTGGCGAACAAGGCAATTCGTCGGAAACTATCCACTACCAACATTTGATTTTTTGACCAAACTTAAGGTGCACGTTTTTTCGCGCTTAGACTTGAAGACGCTTATCATCAGCTGGAACTGGATGAAGACAGCGGGAAATCCAACTTTTATAACACCAATGGGACTTTTTCGATATAAAAGATTGATGTTCGAGTCAATTCGGCTCCAGAAATTTTTCAACGTCATCTCGGCAGCTGTTAGTAGATTTTCCAAATGTTATGAACTACATCGACGACGTTATTATCTTCGGGAAAGTCAAGAGGAACATGACAAAACCGTAAGAGATATCTGCAAGGTATTCGGGAAAACAACGTACTGCTAAATGACCAAAATGCGTTTGGAAAAGCAAAAACTTAAATTTCTTGGCCACATTCTTTCCGATAGAGGCTTGAAGTCGATCCCGATAAAGTTGATGCTATTAAAGCATTTCGGAGCCAATCAATAAAGAGGAGATACGAAGTTTTCTCGGTCTGGTGACGTACGTAGGGAAATTTATTCCTGATCTAGCGACTGTACGGAACCTTACGTCAACTTTTAAAGAAGGACACGAAATTCAGCTGGGGCGAAACAGAGAAAACGCTTTTCTCAACTTAAAGAATCGACTGGCATATGTGCCAATCTTCATATTTCAACCCTGGAAATCGCCCCGTCTCGTGCAGTGCCAGTCCTGTAGCACTCGGAGCAGTTTTTTGCAGTTCTCGGCTAACAATGATCCCTTAATTATTTCATTTGCAAGCCGAGCATTATCGGATGTTGAGAAACGTTATTCGCAAACGGAGAAGAAAGTCTGGCTCTAGTCTGGGCGGTGAGCGATTTTACTACTACCTGGCTGGACTTCGATTTGAACTGGTGACCGACCACAAACCTTTGGAAGCAATTTTCAAACCAACATCGAAACCACCAGCCCGTATAGAGGTGGCTCCTACGTCTGCAGTCATACGATTTTAAAGTAGTGTACAAAGCAGGAAAGAGAACTTTCTGATGTGTTATCCGACTTTGTCCGCTAACACCACCCGACACTTGTGAAAGAGAAACCGAATACAGTATCCTGCTATCATCGAAAACAGTATTCCAAAATCGATGACCATCTCGGAAATTGCTAAGGACTCGGTGAAGACGAAGAAATTATTGATGCGATGGCCTGTGTGGAACGACGAGTGGAAATCGGAGTCCCCAAAGCAACTTTATCCATTCGGTATGAGTTGTCACAATAGGACCTCTCCTTCTGCGTGGTAATCGTATCGTTATTCCAACATCACTTCGAAATCGGATTCTTGAGCTGGCTCTGAAGGGCACCCGGAGAATCGGCCATGAAAAGGCGGTTAAGATCAAAGTTTGGTGGCCTCGGATCGACCGCGACGCTGAAAAATTCGTAAAACGCTGCAAAGTTGCCTCCTGGTGTCTCAACCATCCGACCGCGCCCATGGATGAAATCCATTTCCAACTGGCCCATGGATTTGGGTAGCGTCCGATTTGCTGGGTCCTTTCCAATAACGAGTTCTCCTGGTTTTTATAGACTACTACTCTCGCTATATGGATTCTTTTTGTCTTTTTCATAGCCTTTGAGTAATGAAGAGTTTTTGTAGATTGGTTATCCAAAATACTTAAGAACTGACAACGGTCGACAATATATCAGCTCAGAATTCGCGGAATATTGCAAAATTTGCGGAATAGAGCAGGTGAAGACACCACCCTATTGGCCTCAGGCTAATGGTGAGGTAGAAAACATGAATAGATCTTTAGTGAAACGATTAAAAATCGCGTATTCAAATTCAAATAATTACAAGAGGAGATTCGAAGTTCGTACTCATGCACAACGTGACGCCACACGGGACTCGGGTAGTCCAACTCAGCTTATGTTCAATAGGGTCGTTCGCGACAAAGTTCCATGTATAGATGACATTGATGAACAATTTACAGACTCGGCTGAAAGGGATAGAGATTGTATACTAAAACAAAAAGGAAAGAACAGGCAGACAAAAGAGAGGGGCGAAAGAAATCGAAATAAAGGTAGGGGATAAGGTGCTTTTGAAAATGTAATTTTCCAAACAAATTAACTCCAACCTTTGGGCACCGAATATGAGGTAGTGAAGAAACAATAATATTATTAAAATTACGGCAGAGGGTAAGCACTTATTAGGAACGTATCCCATGTCAAGAAGATTCCAAAACGACAGCGAGGCAACGGCATCTGTAATTTTTCCTTTGGTAACGCTCGAGATAATAGGACATCGGTACGGACTACCAGGAAGATGGGGAAAACAAGGAACATCGAACGGGCGGTTGGCGGAAGTTTACTCAACCTTTGAAGCTGAAACTTGTTAATAAGGAGGGATGTGGATCTGCGGGCAGCGGATCGCCAGGAGGCGACGATGCTGCGCGGCAGTGATGAGTGTCGGACGTTTAGTTTTAAATAAGTGAGCGAGCAAGACAGACGTGTGTCAATAAAGAAATAAAATAAACCGAATTTAAGTACAATAAAGTGCGTGTTATTACTTGATATCACGGGTCATTACAATTACTTTAGGCGGAACTCATTAGGGCTGTACGTAAACCATGCATGATTTGAATTGAACACTGTACACCAATTCGTGGAACACGAACAGTATCAAAAGATTATTAAAATGCCAGAGTTGGGCCATAAATCAGCAGCGTTGCCAACTCAATTAGATATGCAATCAAGCGACACACAAAAGGCCCAGCAGACAGCCCACATAAATAATACAATAAAAGTGTGAAAATAAAGGATACCAAAAAGCTTAAAAAACAAACCAAAAACACACAAATGAAAAAAAAATTATCGAATGTGCGCGGGGTTTTTTTTATTTTTTTTTTGCTCTGTTATGATTAAAGATGAGTCGGATTCAAAGGGATAAGCAGCCATTGAGCAATCTGACTGTCGGAATGCTGGCTGCAAAATGGAAAAAAACGAAAGCGAAGATAAATAAATATTTCATGTCTGTTGACGGTTCGCGAACGTTTACAGCTTTCCTGCATCAACAATCGCAACCCTTTAAGCCAACTCACACGCGCACGCATGATCGCAAAGGGTCGTACAGTAAGCTCTCGGTATATGGCACACGTGTGCATTTTTTGTGGGTTATGCCCAGAGCAACGTTTAGTGAACTCCATTTATGCAGCCGGCAATCACATTTAATGCTCGCGCCAACAAAAACAACGATGACGACGCCTACTTTAGGACTATTTACGCGCTGCCACCGGGGCGTATACGTGCCATAAAGCAAACATACAATCATATTACTCGAACTTTGGCACGAAACAGCATCAACAGTAGCAGCAGGAACAGAAAGCTGATAAAAGCTTCTGCCTACGGAGCAAAGCTTGCTTCCTTCGTTCGCTTTCTTTTTTTTTTTTGCTATTTTTTGTGCTCGACTTAATGGCGGGGCGACAAATTGCTGCATAAGTTTGTCAAGCTGTTTGCAAAAGGGAGAGCGTGTGTGGGGTCAGCGGAATGTTATTGAATCGGATTTTACAAGATTCTACACAAAGAAAAATGATTGACGGCCATAAATGAAAGGCTCAAGTTTTTATCAAAGACTTTTGCAGCTATAAATTTTAAGTTGTTGGCTTAAACTTTTCTTTCACTTGTAGGTAATTTAATGACGCTCTTTTGCAATAGTTTAAAATGAAGAAAGATTATTTTAAAAATTCTGTTGAAAAATGCGAAGAGCTTGTTATAGTAAAGTTTCTATTCTCTGAAACATATTTATATTCTATTCTATTATTAAACTTAACATTCAATAGTGCATAAAAAATCTTTTCCAGGAAAAAGAACCAGCACAAGTAAATTTGTTTTCTAAGTTTATCTTTTGTTTTTACCCAAAAATTTGTTGTATCAATACCAATTCTAGCCAAACATTTTCTCTGAGTGTATTAAGAATGATGCTCAAATTCAATTTGAATTGATTTTGTATATAGATGGATACTTAAGCTTCATATTCAGAGTCAGATAGCTAGAAAAGCTAAAAGATGAGGCACTTACCTGAGGCAGACTGAGCACCAAGGATAGTATATAGGTTCCACCAAGCAATCGATGGCATCTCTTGGCCATGTTGAGTGACTTCATGGGATACTTGACAGCAATCCAACGGTCGACACCGATAAGCACCAGCACATAAGTCGACAAATAGAGACTGAACATTTGAAAGAGCTTCACCAGTTTACAGGTGAGCTCATTAGCCAACCATTGCACTGTATAGCACCAGGCAGCCTCGCCAATTAGACAGAAACCGGTGACCAGAACATCAGCAATAGATAGATGAAACATCAGCGAATAGATGGCGCTCCAGGTGTGCCGCGAATTGCGTCGCGTTATGCGTGTCTTGTATATGTTCCAAATGGTCAGCAGGTTGCCAAGTAATGAGAACAAAGCCATCACAGCGAGCACATAAACTTTAAGCAAACCGGATCGGGATAGCTGTGGTGCATGGTCCATAACATGTTCCGGCACTTGTTCTGCCACGGGCGATGACTCATGCAGACTGTTGATATGACCGAGTGTTGAGCTATTCAGGCGTGTCTCCGTCATAATGGCATAGGCAGCCTCATGGGCTCCAGAAGTAGTAGAGAATGTGTCTACCTTGTTGGCTTCTGTTGTGGCTTGGGTCAAGCCGGCATTCAACATGTTGAGCGTATAATTGGCAATGTGGGGGCCCACTTCAGCAGCGGCTGCAACAACGAGTCGAGTAAAGTTTGCCACTGTCGACCAACTGCTGTCCGTGTCGTTGTATGCATTGTCGAGCAAAACGGATGCATTGCTGGCAGGCAAACTACCGTGTATGGCATCCTCAAAGTCATCCATTGTTTTTAGCTTTCCACAATGGTTAGATGGTTTCTTTGTTCAGCGTGAATGTTTGATAAGCGTCTCTTCTTGTGTTTACGTTTGCATTTTGGCTAACATTTTAAAGTAATTTTTAAATTCGTAGAGTTTCGTGCTGAGGAACAGTTGGGTTAACCATTTTTCTCGTTTACCCTGCAAAATTAAAAGAATTGCATTATTTACTTTATATTCAAGCCCATACAAAACAGAATACGAAGCGCACTCTAATAAATGTATTTTTTTTCTAGCAACCAGATAAGCCTTTCACATGAACTCAAAGTAATTGCAAGAAAAAAATTCTCTGACTTTTCGGACAATCACTAAAATATTTGATTATGGTTTTTTTTTGCCCTCGCTTGCAGAATTGGTATTAAATCTAAGCTCTTAATATTTTTTGTGAGGTTTAAAGCTATGAAAATAATAATAAGGCCGAGTTGAAGAAGGTTATATACGGTATGCCAAATTTTATATTCACTTGAAAATAATACTTGTTATTTGTCAAATTTAGTAAACAGTCGTTCATTTGTATGGCAGATGTATGATTTGGATATGGATTATTATGACAAGTGATCTAACTGCAACAAACAAAAGACATTGGCGAAAGTTGGCGGAGAATCGTGCATGTCTATATCGCAAAAGTATATATGCTTTATATAATTGGACATGTTGCATTTTATACGGTACACATTCTATGACAAAATTCTAATGCTCTTTTTCAAGTGTATAATCAAGTTGAAGCATAGTTTTCACTTATTATTGCTGTTTACACATTCTTCCAAATTCGATTAAAAATCCATCAGTTGCGTTAAGCTAAGTCGAGCATAAAAGGCTAAACACATTTTTAATAGCTCAAAGGTAAAATGCAAATAACACTTAGCTTAAGATCTTAGCATCAATTTGCACACGATAGCAGCAGGCGGTGGGCAACACTTTTTTCCAAGCAATTTGTGCTCAATGTATGCAATTTTCAATATATATAATATATATATATATATGTATATAGTATAGTATACTGCAGCATCGATGCTTTTGTCATTGACCTTTGCCACACAATTACACACACACGCAAACACATCGAGTGTAATTACAAAGCTGTTGATTAAGTTAAAGTGCTGGCAAAGTTAGAAGCCGCTGGCAGCGGTGTTTTCTGAAGCCAATGGCGATTAACTCTAACGGACATCGGTGGAACTCAGTGAATTAGCTTTTAATGGATAATATATACAACAGACAGACGGATAGCAGATGACTTTGCGACTTTGAGCTCGTTTTGTTTTTTTGCGACAATTGCGTCGATTTAACAGTGCAAGTTCAAAGTAAAATTCCATAACAATTCATTTTCCAAATTAATTTATGAACATAAATTAAATTGAATGCTTGGTCATACGCTGTTGTTGTTATTGCTGTTTGCCACTGGCAAGAAAGCTTACACACACACTCACACACATAAAAAGCAACTGCAACAGCAAAATCAACAACGAACCACACACAAAAATAAAGTATACGACACATGTACCATACGCACATTGCAATGGATTTGAATGTTGCAGCTTAATTCATGACATTGTTGCTTATTATTATTGTTTTTGTGCTTATTATTATATCTTGATAATTGCTTGAACTCAATTAACCATTAATTATATGGTAATGATGCTTGCACAGTATATTGATATATTGCTTGATTGCTTGATTGCCATTTAATCGCTATTGGCACTCACTGCCGCTAACTATATAGCCATATAGACATATGCTAAATATTGCTTTGCTTTTCTTTGTTTTTTTGTTTGCCTCGTTTGTCAGTCAAAGCACGTTTTATATGGCCGAGAAACTTTTCATTTTCTTTCTTTTTTTGTGTTCAAGCTTAATCAAGGCGATTAATATATACAAATCGAGCAGTTTGATTGATCGAGACAGCAGCCGAAAAATGGCCAAAAACTCATAAGCTTCTGACATCTTATGAAAGGTTAAGCTCTCGTTGTGCAGCAAAAAAATCGTTCGTAAACAAATGCTTTTGATTGATTTGCATATGATGTGTCAAAAATTTGGGCCGCAAACTGTTGCAAAAACTTAGGCCAAGTGTCCTCTGTCTAGACGACCCTTGGAGGCCTTTGGGGCCAAGGCGCCAAACACTGCCAAATACTTAAAACATTAAGAAAAGAGACTCACAATTAAGATTCAAGTGTTGCTCTTGTTGCTAACCGGTTGGGTGTTTAAAGTTTACTTTATTTTTAGCAGTTATATTCGAAATTCTCAAGAAAGAAACCTTTATAAATTATTCATCAACACCATATGCGCATTATGTACTTAAAGGATTAAAGAAAAAAGACGCCATCGTTAATTAATGAAACAGAACTCACAGCAGTAGCCAAAAAAAAAACACCAAAAGCAAAAAAAGTTGTCACATGAGTTGGCAAATGCCATCACACACTGCGTATGCGCAACTTATTGACTCACTTGGCAATAATTAAAGCGCATTAAAGCAAGAGTGTGTGTGTGTGCTCTTTTGTTTTTTGCAGCAACCGAAGGCTGAACAACATGATTACGTAGTGAAGAAGAAGGAGAAGGAATTGAAGCCACTCAATTGCAAAAGTTTTTGCAGATAGCTGCGCCTTTGGGCCATTCAAATTGCCATTGTCATAGGGTAATGCCAGAAGAAAAGCCGCAGAACAATTTTACATAATGATTAAATTGCGGTCCACTCTAATCCGAAAGTTTTCAGCAGTCAGTCGGCTTATCAATCAAAAGTTAAATATAACTGACAGATGAAGATTGCATAGCGACAATGAAATAGCCAAGTTAAAGTGTACGAACAGAAACTATCATTATTTATTTTAATTGTACTAGATTGTACTATGGTTGTAGTAGGAAATTTGTGTAACATTCAGCTTTAACTTTGAAGCATTCGCATTGTTCTCTGGTAATCATGACAACTGCCATTTTAATTGTGTTTGTTGTGTCAAAGCGAAGCGAAAAATAATAGAAAACAGGATTAGATAAGTTACTTAATTAATTCGCGTGTAGCACAGAAGTAACGGCACTGACCAGTTGGGGTGCATACATGAGAACAAGGCAACAAACAAACACACACACACACACGCACAGTTATACTTGTTGGTACAGTACACCCCAACTTCAACTAGATTATGTTGACTTCGTTATATTTTTTTCCTTTTTTACGCGCAGCAGCAAAAAAAGTTTGTGCATTAACAAAGATTGAATTAATTTGTAATACTCTTTGTTTCCGTTTTTTTCTAATTGGAACACGAGTTGTCCAAAAAGTTGGCCAAGTATCCAAGTCAGTCAAAACTGATGAAGAGTCTGCCACTTGAGTTTTTATGTGAGTTTCCGCCACTCAAAACTTTAACCACGAGCTACACTAAGCAAAATTATGAAAGACTCATTTAAATTCTTTTTTGGTCTTTAGTAAACAATGTGAAGAACTTCTTTTTTTTGAGAATTCGAACACAAAAACTTGGTTGTTTGTTTGCTTTTGGTGGCTCTTGGATGTGATATGCTTTCCGTTGTACATGTTTCGCTTTTTGGCTGAAAACCGCGGCATATTTACACAGTTGTCGCGCTAAACACACACACTCACACCAACACAAACCAATACACATGCACCCACAAATAATAAAGGTACTTAACATCTATATATATTACCGGTATTAGATCAAGTTGGAAGCCATAAACAACGTGTGTTTTCAATTCAAATATTAGCATGACATTTTTATATATTTATTTTCTTTCGAAACTAAACATCCAACGCATTGTCGCACTCTTTTTTTTTTTTTTTTGGCTATAAGTCGAATTATTAATTTGCGTGTGTTATTGAAATATTTGAACAATTTGTATGGTTGAATTTTTGGGTTTTGCGTTTTAAATGCGAAAACCTTTTAAGCACTTAAACATTATTTGAACACACACACACACACAAATACATTTGAATAAATTGGATTTTTAAAATATTAGTTCGATAATTATTCTTAGCGATAAAGTTAAATTGATTATTATTTTTTAATTATGCCACTTTATTTTAAACTGTAGGCTTACAGTTTTAGGTAGTTAATTAAAACAGATTATGTTTTTTAATTCCACTCAATTTTGCTTTTCACTTAAAGAACTTTTACAATATCAGGAAGATTATTATTAGGTCTTAAGGATTTAGGGACAAACTTTTTTACAATTGGAAACCCGTCAACGAGTAAACAAAGACATCTGCTTAATAGACAATATATATTTATTAAAGATTTTCACTTTTTCTCCACTAATTTTTTTATTGGCACATTTTTTTTTGCATAAATCTTATCTTATCACTTTGGTCGCATCGGTTACCAACATCAAATTTGAATGTTTGCGCTTTATGGCCGCTGCATATCCACTGCACGAATCGACAACCGATGCGCAACTGACTGACTGACGTTCCGTTTCGTTCCGTTCACTTCGGTTGTTCGCTGCGAACTGTTCGCACATTGTGCGACTCGGCTCGCCTTCGTGACATTCGAACCTGTTTGCATGCGTGCGTGCAAGTCACAAAAAACCTGTTTCATTCATAAAATCACTATCGCAGCAGCAGGAGCAGCACTTACAACACGCAACATGTTCGATGTTCGCTGTTTGCTTTTTGGCGCGCACAATAAACACGCAGTGTGCTTGAAGTGCCGAAGGGCAATGCTCGACAGGCATAACGCATACGCTGCGTGAGCCTGCAGCAACAATGTCGCACTTCCTGGAAGAATAACATCTTTTATGCGTACGTGGAAGCTGACAATATGCCATTCCCTTTATGAGCATAATATATAGGATTTAAGAGGCAAACAAACTATTACACTGTCTAACGACCAAATGGCCTTGAGACGCTTGTTGTAAGCCAATTTCGTTGTGTTGGCCCCACGCAAACGTATATTCAAATTAATTAACTAAATCTGCATTAAGCAACGTACACACCATGCTCACTAAGTGGTTGGAGAGGCAACAGTATAGAAAGAAAAATAAGAAAAATTTGTAAAGCAGTAACAAGTTGAAATAATTTCATTTCACACCCTTGAGGGTGGCAAAAAGCAACGAGTGGTTGCACTGCAATTGCCACTTCAATTTCCTTTAGTCAGAATGTTTTTGCTTTATTTTGCTTAGTAATTGCTTTTAAAGGAATTTAAAGCCACAAAACTTTTGCTGAAACATAACCAACAATTTTTGGTCATAATTCGTCCACTTCACTCAAATGTTATTTAATGCAATTTCTGGGTATTTTGAGCACTTACAGTAGTCAACTATGCTGACAGCTCAACTTTAACATAAATGATTAAAGAATTATTTAGTGCTTGGTTTTTTTGTTTTTATCGTATTCGTTTTTGTACACCTGCTAGCTGACAAGTTGTGGGATAGTTTTTCTGTTTCTAATAGTTAATTTCTTTTTTGCGACAAGACAAGTTGACAAATGATGCTAGTAATGGCGCCTGGTAAGGAAGCGCAACATGCAACATAATGCCTAGACATTCGTGTATGTGTGTGTGTTAGCAACCGCTATCATTATCATTGTTGAAAGCTATGTTGCCAGTTGGTTAAAGCTGTGTCAAGCACAACAGCAACAGCGGCAGCTGAGCAACTGAGTTGACAGCCTTCGTCGAAGTCTGCCACACTAATCCTTTGTGTGTCTTGGCTCAGAGCTCTTTGTCTCTCTCTCTTTCTCTGTCTCTTTCTGTCTTTGTCGCAGGTTGCCCTGCGTTACACACAATGCAAAACTATTCTGTGGCCAAAATGAAACTTAATTTACATGAATATGTGAAAATGTCTAAGCACTGGCACGCGTTACACTTTTAGGCTGCTTTTCTTTCACTGTTAAAGTTTTAAAGCTTGAACCCACATTCCTGCTACAAAAGGGCCTGTCATGTGTATGTGTGCGTGTGTGTGTGTGTTTGTGTCTTGGACAAATGCATAATTTGGCATAGAAAATTATTTATGGAGGAATGGAAGTGTGCCCATAAAAACACGCTCTTTCTCTCTTTCCCGGTGTGTCCTAGACAGCATCCAATTTCTCGGGTGATTTATTTCTTTTTTGAACAAAGTTGACACAGCTCTTGACTTGGACTTGCCCCCCGGATTATTGCCTTTTGCTTGTGGCAGGGAAAGGACAGTAAAGTAGCACAGAAAAAAAAAACAGCCTCGGGAGTTAAAATGAATGGCATAGAATGTTTTTTGTCACTATTGCGTAATCTATTGAGTGTTCATGCAAAGTAGATTTATATATGTATATATGTTTATATATGCACATATCTGACGACACACAAAATCTACAAAAAACGAAAGAAAAAATATGCTAAAATTGCCGGCGGTGGCATTTTGTCTGCTTTCAGATTTCAAATATTAATGTCCCAAGTTTGTGCTGCCAAAAACTGTTGACCAGTTGTGGCCAACACATTCACCCGTCCACCTGCAAAATCCAATAATATTATTGCCACGTGCTGCTGTCCGACAAGCGTGTGGCACTTATAAATAATAGAGATCATGAGGCCACTAGGCCCAAATCCAAATAGGCACACACTGTGAACACGCTGCAAAAAGGAGAGAACCCAAAAACGAACCTCAAACACAATTTTGCGCCCCGACAAATTGATTCCACTCGCTCGGAATGCTGTACGTCCACCCCGTACATTAGTTAGTTAGCTCGTAAACGTTCGTACTGCTGAGCTCTGTTTTGTACATTGAGTAAGCAATGATTTTCATTTTGGCTGTTTATACCCCTTAAAATGATTGTGAAGTCAGGGACAAAAAACAAAGGATTATGCAAAGGCCAACAGTCAGGAGAAAATGTATCGTTAAAGGCTTAAGCTTTTGATATGGACTAATGGCATATGAAATACCAAATCGTTAATATTCTTGAATTGATTATCGTACCTAGAATATTTTGTATTGTTATAGAAGCCTAGAAGCATAAAAACTAGTTCTAAAAGTTTTCTAAGAATAGTTTTATAAACACAGAAGCTAACGTATATAGGATTTTATTATGGCCGGGTTAAGCTTATACTGGCCAACAGGATATCTCCAAGTCGACTCTCTTCTTTAAATCATTTGAACGTTTCTTTCATTATGAGTTTTCGTTTCCGTTTGAAATGTCGCCGCACATCATCCCTTCACTCCCGTTCGACATTCCAAACACAGAGAAAACTCTGCTCATTTTCTTAAGTATTTGAAAATATATATTTTTATGTTACACTGGCGTGGGTTTACTTTGTTTTCATTTGGTTGCCCTCTGATGTTGGGGTTATTTTTGTTTCCGTTATTTCAAACTACTTTATTTCGATGACTGTTTGGGCTTCAAGTGCGTCTGTTGCCCAGCTTTAAAAGTCCAAAAGATAAGTTTACCCAAAGCCATTTTCGTGGAAAAAGTTAAAATGTGTATTTAACTGCTGTAAACATCCGATATCAGCTATCTGACCAATAAATATGTGCGTTTGGCCAGCAAAAATTATTCAACATTTATTCTTTATGAAGAAACCATACTTAAACATACATATATGCATCATATGTTTATTTGGTAATTGATGGCCATATTCAGAATTGTGAATAATTAATCAAAGTTTTTCTGGCAATTGCCAATAATCAAGCCATATGCATGATTGTTTCAATTGAGAAACATTTTTTTGAAATACACAAAAACATATGTGTACATATGTATGCCCTAATTGACTGGGAGAGAGTTCACAACTGTGTTTAAATCGAAGAATGAAATCATTTAAGTTACTTTGATACGTATACCACCAAGGGTTCCCAACAGTTGATGCTAATTTGTTTGTGCTTCTGAGGCGATGTCTTTGAAAAATATATACATAATGCAACCAAGGCAACATTAAGCCGTAAGGACGCACAAAAAGGGCAGACGAGCTCAATCACAGAACCCACTTGGAGGCCCAGACGAGGTAAACACAAGTTGTGTCCTTTTGCGTCTGGCAAAGGATTGCAATTCACGGATGAATGCTTTCACTTTTACTCTCCATGTTGATTTATCAACATTGTTTGTGCCCTTTTGCATTCAGATAAAACTGGGTTAATTTAATTACATTGGCCATGGATGCATATTAATTTGAGATAAGTGTTGCATATTGCACACGTGTTGGAAAGTAGTCGGTTATACCTTAAGGACCTTACAAGAAGGTTCCATTGAAAAGTTCAAGAACTAATTAATGGAAATCGTTAAAATATGTAAAACTTCCTAATAATCTCACAGTCTGCTCGCAGCCCTGACCCTGAAAACCATAAAACTTTTAGCGTTATGATTTTCACATCTTAAAAACAAAAATAGAACCTTCACTTTAAATACTCTTCTACACATACGCTTTAGTTAACCAAAAATAAAATTAAATAAAATAAATAGGCCCAAAAAAACATTAGGTAACAAAAAATAACATGTCAAGTGCTTATTAAACGTCCGTCAAAGACGAACAAAAAGCCATCATAACCGCTAGCTAATAACATATTTGGAAGTGTGCCCAGTAATTGGAATTGCGTGCTTGGGGCTTGCGAGTGCCGCATTAATTGATATGCCGAAAATGAGATTCCAACGGCGTGGTGGTGACACCACAATAGAATGTCAATCGAATAGAGCGACGCTACGATTTTGCATTCGGTTGGTCGGGCCAATCAACCCCATTAATGTGTCAAACTAACCCAAATCAGTCAGCAGCCAAACGCACGAAATTGCGACGTCATGTTGACAAAATTGGCAAATTCGTATTCATAATTTCGGTCTGTGACTTGTTTATGCCACATTTTGACCTTTTGTCAAAGTACAAAACAAAAGGGGTTCAAACAAGAGACAATTGATAACAATCATGATGTCTGCTTTAGAACAAAGGTAAGCTTTTTGGTTTAAATTGATTTAGACAATCGTGTTGAACTCATTTTGTTGTAAACTGGATCAATGTGTCAATTTTGTAATACTTCGAATTAATTTTAACTAACGGATATAGTTGCAAATTAACACATTTTCATGACAGGCGACACACAATGACGCCCCAAGCAATGCCATCATTCATTGAACCGTGCCAAGGAATACACAAAACGCACACACACATTAATCATACGCCCCGGGTGTTTAAAGTGTGATCAAGCCTCAGCCATCGATTTGTATTGAACAGCAGCCAACAAAATGCGCAACCTGTCTCTTAGGGCGTCTGTTTAGAATAAGCGTCCTGTTTACCTGCCACGAACAGCAGGAGAAGCTTTAAGGAGCATGCCGATAGAAGTGAACTCCAGACATGTGTTTTACTTTCTCTCTTTTGTGTATTGTGCCTATGTATTTTTTGGCCTTGCTTATTTTCAGTTGTTTCGACTTTCCTGGCATGTATTTCCTGTTTATCGACAGCAACAACAAAAAAACAAAGCCAAACACGCTTAAGGTCATGCCAAAACAGGCAAACAAAAAAAAAAACAGCCAGCCGAGTGTGAGATTGAACAGTTTTCTCTGTTCAAGTACTTGTAAGTTTGCATTTGATTTTTCACCTGGAAACTGCAGGCAGGAGGCAGTCAAATGCCAGGCGTTCATTAACACTTCAGAGAACATAGCTTACGCACTTTAATTATTGGCCACTTGTCAAGTTATTTCTTGTTTTTGACACGAACCTAAACAGTTTATGGCACAATAATAAATTACAATTATTAAGCGCGAGCAAGCTCGCTTTAATGATAACCTTGTCTTGCTCGTTAGCTATTCTTGGTCTTCCGCTCACACTTTCCAGCTGGACAAGCATTTCGTCAATTAGAGCACATTAATAAGCCAAAATGTCTTGCCACTAAAGCCATGTGTATTAATTAAGGCAAAACGTGTGTATGTGCCTGTGTCTGTGTGTGAGTCAGTGTTGCTTGCCACTTTGTGGCACCATCACGTGGCATGCGACATTATGGCAAGGCGGTAAGGTGGCCGACCATACATAATTGAATGCGTGCCATAGTTACGCAAATCTAAGAGGTTGAAAGCTAACAAAAATGGCCACTAACACTCGTTCCATCTATCTCGTTCTCACTCTCTTATTCTGTTTTAAGGGCAAACTCAATGAAAGGCAAAATGAATAAAGAATTAGCTGTGCCAGCAATACTCTATGGGCCCCTCTCACCCTTAAAGCCTAAGCCTACATAGGTGCTACTCTGTAGTATGTTCTTTTCAGCCTCCTCTGACG
Source organism: Scaptomyza pallida (assembly GCA_018152965.1). Lineage (NCBI taxonomy): Eukaryota > Metazoa > Arthropoda > Insecta > Diptera > Drosophilidae > Scaptomyza > Scaptomyza pallida. The sequence goes on from JAECXP010000107.1 coordinate 256,770, forward strand.
TCTGTTTTGGCATTTCAATGCTCAATTATTGAGTGGCTGTATCTGTATGTGTGTGCAAGCAGACACATCACATACTTTATCGGCCACACACACATATAGGTCTCTTCCCTGCCAGGCATATTGATTTTGTGCTTCAAATGTTGCCTGATTTTCTATGCTATTTTTCCTTTTGCAGCATTCAACAATTTCGGCCAACTAACACGGCTAACGTGCATCTGCTGTAGCACTTTGTGTTTGGATCCCTTTTATGTGGCTTTTGTTCTGTCTGACGCTCAGATCACGGATCACGTGCTGCCCAATGTGGCGCAAACTGTTTGTGTGCCAATGTTTCGGCTAAAAGCGGTCAAAGGGAATTTGGTCGCTCAACTAAAGAGTAATAGCAACAGCAACAGCTGACGAGCGGAAAGTTTTTGTTTTTTTCTTGGCTTAGACAAAAGCCGGAAGGCAACAACAGCCGAAGTGCATATAAAATTTTATCGACAGACAAAAAACTAATATCAAGTATACGCAAGACACCTAGTGCTGGGGATCGAAGCAAGCATAAGTTTTTACGCAGCAGCACTGTACATTTAAATTCACATAGCTGAGAACAATGGAAAACTTTAAGAAGAGTTTTTAATAGTACGATTCAGCCAGGGCTTAAATCTGTTAAACTTTGCTTAAGTTGTGGTAAGTAAAACAGCATAAAGTAGGTAAAGACAAGAACACTACATTGTACACACAGTTTAATTAGGTTAAGACTTAAAAGTTTGCGACTTGCAACTAAATTGGAAGCAAAAGTCATTCCTGAACACTGAAAGCTGCAATCTAAAGGTCAAACCTTAATCAAAACAAAGCTTCACTTTCCGAAAATCGGATTAGTTTTAACAAAGTTATGGCAGTGCAAAGAAAGCTTTTCTCTGCACAAAACCAATCATTCAGTCATTAAGTTAGTTCATGTGGGTGTAGAGAGAGAAAGAGATGAAACGGATGGATAAGTCTCTGCCCACGGTAGTATCATGTTATATTTAAGTAAAATCCACATACGCATTAGCGACCCGCAACGTCAGAAGTCACATTTAATGCGCTTAAAACAGTGTTAGTGCTTTGAATTAGATAACAAAAGAAAGAGAAAGAGAGAATGAGTGACAAAACTAACAACAATCAATGTAAGCGTTCACATGTTTGACAGGCCTGCCAAAGCCTCATGCCACTAATAAAGGTTCATCCAACTGGAAGCAACCACCCACAGGTGAGACCAGGCAAGAGAGAGTCAAGAGTAAAAGACGGACTGACATGTGTTAACTCGATGATGGCAGACGCTGAATGAATCGGCAGTTGGAAAGCGGCTTTTGTAAGACAATAGTTGTTAAATTTCGCTTGGACAAAAGAAAAACCCTCAACGGACTTGCAATAAGTTTTCCCTTTTACTTTTTTTCTTGCGTCCTTTTGCAGCTTAGGCTCGAGCAGAAACTTTGCCTTCAAAAGCCTATCGAGTCAATAAATAAGTTGGTTTGGATGCCTCGACTCTGATAAACTTGCTTCGGGTGCGTTGAATGAGAGTGATTTAAAAAAAATAAAGAGACCCATTGGCGGACATTGGCATGTGACAGAAGAAGAGCAAATAAATCAATTGAAAAACACTTAAATTTCGCTTTAGCGAATTTTCAACAAACTGATATCAAAGCGAACGATGTTTTTGGCTGTGTGAAAAGCAAAATAAATTAATGACGTTTTTCCAAATAAATCGAAACAGCTAAATAAACTCAAGTGTCCTTTACAATCAATGCCAAATACAAAATTGCACATATATCAAGTATACATACTGGTGTCAATTGCAAAGAGAGAATAAAATTGTTTGCTTAAATCCATCAATATTTTGATGGCATTAACGTTAAGTAAGCTTCAGCTTCCTCTTTAGCTTGAGCTATCGTAACAGCTTACAATGGGAACCACAAATCTGTCACTAGTCACAGCACCAAACAACCAAGCAACAATATCCCATTCCCAATCAAAGTCACTGGCGCGCTTTACGCGTTTTATCTTACAGGTCTTTCGTTTGGTATCCCTCATTAGACGCTCACGTTTATGTGCGCCTTTAACATCATTAAAATTAGAACTCGCACACTCTCTTCTCTCACCCGCCAAGGCACGTGTGGGACGTTAATACGTTGGGTGGACTGTACCAAATCACCTGCAAAGGTGTTAAATCAATGCTTATGCTGCTTGCTTGCTTCGCCAAGCAAAATAAACACACTAATAAAACACTTTTCGGTCAGCAGCAGAAGCAACCACAGCGTATCGTTATGTGCCTCTTGGGCATCCATTAGAGTCAGCGATTTGCAGCGCATACCTAATGTACATGTGTGTGTGAGTGAGTGTGTGGGTGTGTAAATAGTAAACATTGATTGCAATTGAGGCTCCATTATTATTTGTGTAGAGACCGAAAGACACAAACCCAAAAGCTTACAACAAGGCAAAAGTCGAAACAGTAAGCATTAAATGGCTCGAAATAGTAGGTAGCAAACAAACAAAGCCATACTCATGTATAGTATTTGAGTAAAAATCAATTTTGTCTGCATGTCGAATATGTGAAAAGGTGTATTTTGGGAATTCACAGTATGCTCCAATCATAAGGTTCAAGCAACTCGAGTTCAAGCTAACAAATTTAAAGGTATGGCATGTTAACTAGAAGCTACTAATATGCATAGAAACATGTATTAAACTCTCAAGAGAAATTAGCTGTTAGCATGTAAATAGCTTTTTTTTGGGTTGGTAGAAAATGAGTTAAGGAAAAGGTTTCAAGGGTCATAAGGGCAAAATACGTGCAATAAGTCAGCTTTAATGAAATGTTAACAAAAATATATATTGGATAAAACTTACCCGACACTTCAATAGACCAATTATGATTGATGCTTTTCCGCCTTGTCTGTCCTGCGCTCAAAAGTATGCAATAAAGAAAGTAAGAGCTCGACGGTATACCAGCAGCAATAAGTAAAGTTGAGAGAAAAACGACCATTCGTCAGCTGACAAAAGCAAAGAGCTTAAGTTTTTGTTGCAAGATGCAAAGAAGCGACGGATGGCAACATTTAGAACATCTTTTGTTGAGTTTGAGGCTTAAGTTCAACAATTTGCGCGTTGTTGTGTTTGTGTTTAGTGATTGCGTTTTGCAACAAGAGGCAGCGTTACCAAACAAACAGCCTAGCGGTTTTAGCGGTGTTTGCTAAAAGGTCGCTTGCTTTTAACCCTTTCTGCAGCTGTTTGCTTCCTTCTGTGCCTAAGCCCAATACGATGCATGGCTAGATTATGGCACCTCGAATCCAATTAGGCACAAACGAATAAATAAGTTAACCAATGTGCACAACTATGTATTCAAGAATCACAATAAAAAATGTGCCTTGATTGCTGTGATTTAATTAAGGGAAAAACCCATTCCGGTTTGTCCCTTGATTTATGACCATTTGGCTTAATTATTATGAAGTTATATATGCTGAATTTAATCATTTATTGCCAAACAAAAACCAGGCAACAACGTGACGTAACAGCAACAGAAGCGACACCGATTGACCACGCCCACCTTAACCGAACACGCCTAGTGGACAATTTGAGACTTTTACGAGTTGTTGGGGTGTCAGTGTGTGTTTCGGTATTTGGACAGTTTATTAGGCCGGGCCAGGTCATAAATATTTTATGTGTGCCATATAAAAATGGCCAAAAGAGTCAGTTGTCGGCTGTCGGTTAAGGCCACTTGTGGTAATTAGTGGCATTTAGTTAAAAAGCTAATAAATACTACATCGTGCGGCGCCTGTCTGCAAAGTTTGTGGGCGTGATTTATGCCTCAAAGCCTACACACTTAATGTCAAAGACAATGCTAATTGGTAATTAAAGATGACAGGGGGGGGGCAAACCAAAAAGCGAAATAAGTTATATAATAGTTTGGCAGTTGAGCCGTAAAAAATATGGCCTACAGGCCAAAGGACATTTCAGCCAGGATACAACACATAATTTATACTTGTTTAAGATTCTTTTTGCTTGACTCTTGAAGCCGGAATGAGAAATTAAAATAAATAAAATGCCATGATAAAACTTTTTGCTAAGATTTTTTTTTATTTGCAGCCACGTGACTTCTTTGCAAATATTTGTCTGCATCCGCACGCGACTTTTAAACTTTGCCCCACGCCTCGGTACGCCTTGTTTTGCCTTGCCAGGCCATAAATGAGAATTATTAAAAAGCACAATCGCCATTTTGGGTTTTTGCTTTATTATTAAATAACAACCATTCCTTAAAGTCCTTGAAGCAGGCGGAATGTTAATAGACCTTAAATTCATCCAACAATCTTGCTACCCGGAAATTTGAAGATTCTGCCCACAAAATGCATTCGCAAAATTGTTATTACACTACCTACTTCCCAGGAAGTGAGCACGGAGCACGGGCTGTGTTCTATTTTCGACCAACGGCAATTAATTAACATTATTTTTCTAACGAATTGCACAAGGAAGGCATTTGTTTCTGGCCCACGTTCCGTTTAGTTTAACAACAACAGCTGCACATACGACGTATGCGCAATATTTGGATGTGGTGAGGCCTGTGTGAATTCGGACACACGCCTTAAGTGCCACTCGGCCAACATCTTCTTTTACCGCAGACAATTTTAATTAAATTAAATATCTAACAAGCAAAAGGCCATTGTTTTGGCAATTTCTGCTTGTTGTTCACAAAGCAAACGCTTGAGTTTGACGTGACAAGTAGCAATTAGTCTGTTAGCATTTAAACTATTTGAACCCTATGCAAATTTAATTGAAACTTTGCTTTGGACACACACACACTCACACACAGATGGAGCTCAACTGAGCTAAGCTCTATTAATATTTGGATTTCAAATGTTTCCATCCACAACTTATGCTTACTCTTTGTTGTTGCTTTGCTATGTGCGTGTGCGTGGGTGTGTGCTGTTTTGTAATTGCAGGTAACACAAGCCTCTTTGACGTAGAACAACACTTGAACAGCCACATCATTATGGTTGTAATTAAGGTCTGCAAGTAGTTCATAGGCAGTTAGACCTTTAAGTGGATCATTATTTTTTGGAAAATAGCAAATGCATGTATGTGTGTGTGTGTGTAATATATGTATATTCATTTTGTCACTGTGTGTTTGAAGGTTAAAAACTTGAAAGTGTTTTAAATATTGGGCTAGTAAATTTTGAGTCTATCCTTAAAAAAACATGCTATCAAATCTTTTCTCTTGTAAACACTTTATATATATTCTTATCTCGGCCATTTTGTTGTTAACACCCAAAACATTACATTCTAGATAAATAACATGGAACTAAGAGATTTTAAAGACGCAACAATTTTCTAAATTACAACTGTCGACCTTCATTAAGTGACATTAACTGTCAGTGCCTATGCTGTGTAAATGGGAAGTAATTGTGTTTTATCGTTGAAAATTAAATAAGTGTTTTTTTCTCCTCTTTTTTTCGCTCGCATGTCCTTGACAAAGTACACACCCAAAAAAATAAAGCAAGAAAATTGTGTCTTCAAGTGCTAGCAAAGTCGCTTTAAGTCTGCAAAAAGTTAGCCAAAAAAAAATCAAAAAAGTTGAGCTTAATAAATGAGCAAAAGGCAGTGAAAGTAGACAGAGCAACAGCTAAGCTGTTAACATAATTCGTACCCATGAATAAGGGACTTGTTAAAACCACACACACACCCACACATATACAAACAAACATAGATTGGCATGGCTGCAAGGCAAACGAATTGTGTCTCCTTCTTGCTAATTTGCAATAACTTTGGGCTAATGCTAAAACTCAGCTTCAGATTGTGTACATACTTGAGCTTAAACTTTTTCATTTCATGTCCCATGCGAGGCCTAGGCAAATTCTGTTCGCTTTGACAAAGTAAACTCTACGACTGCCAGCGAAATCTTCAACTTGCCACTTGCCACTTTTCACGCTCCCTGTGTGTACATTTTTATTGTGTACACGTGACTCGCACAATATTGCAATTGCCGGTATCTTTGTTGAGGGAAAACAAGAAGAAGGAAGCGTTGCGTCCTGCTGTTGTCCTGTGGCATTCAAAATGTTAACTTTCGATTTTGGAGCTTCATTAAAAATGTTTAGTGTTTTATTTCATTCCCACAGCATCGCCGCTGTTGTGCACTATGGAAAATTTTGACAAAAATCGAGCATTTGTTAATTTTTTACATTGACTTGAATAAAATATTTTGGGCAACGCAAAAAATCAAATCAATAATATCTACTTAAGGGGGTATTCTGGTTTAGAAATTGGAAAAAATTGATTTTTTTTTTTTTGCATATTTTCATTGTATAACCCTTCAAGAAAATGTCCCTAAAAGGATTTTTCGAAATTCGAATTATTTTCGGAGTTACAGCTCATTTTGTGACGCAACTCCGACTGCGCGCGACTAGTCCTCAAACATTGAGCTCGTTTTTTTTCGTAACTACTTTTCTAGGAACGGTGTGCATGATATCTCAAGTTCTACACAACTGATTCACTTGAAATTTTATACAGAGCTTCTTTATACATTATAGTATCGCACTACGAAGAGTTTTAACGAAAATTATTTTTTTGTATTTTTAAAAAATTCCGAAAGACAAAAAAATAGGAGAAATATGAAAATTTTTTTTCAAACCGCCGCGATTTTGTTTTTTTTTTAAAAACGTTTCGTTTTGCGATAACTACATCCTTCATCTTTACGAATCATTAATTGATTTCCATATCAGGTCACGGTAAGGATTTATATCCTGCACACCAGGACAAGCCATTTTTCCATCAGTCCCCACTTCGTCGACCTGCAGTTTTTTGAAATTTTTGTTGTATATTATAATTGTTTTGTATTCTTAAAATATCAATAAAAAGTTTATAAAAAAATGGATAGTAAAAATAATTTTTGTTTTTTGTTTATAGCGTCCAAAAAAATCTCTAAAATTCGGGCTTCTAAACCAGAATACCCCCTTAATAACTATGATTCCTGAGTTATTAAAACCTGATTTTTGCCAAAATTCTCCATAGTGCTGGACTTGCACCCTATGTGCCTTATGGCCGGCCAAGCAACGAAATATTGTAACTGCTTAGTAAATAATTTAGGCCGCCTTGTTGCGGCAATGCTCAAGGCTCGGTACAAAACAAACTACGCGTGCCACTTTATGGGACTCGGCTAAATGTGTCGATGCGTCGCGTGGCATTCTTTCTATCGATCCGACACACTATAAGTCGCAGTGGAAGGTCCTGCTAAAAAGCCAAGACACAACAAGTAGAAAGGCTCTGGTCAAAAGAGCTCGACCATGAGATACCAATAAGCCGTGACTACAAACTATTATAATTGTGTGATCGGGAATACTGCTTTGGCTAGCTTGATAAATTAGTTATCAACGATGAGCTGTGTAAAACTATTAGCTTTGTAGCTCTTAAATCGACTCATATGTCAAGGCTGATCAAGAATACTAATGTTATTCAAAACACATCCTTTATTCTATTGCGTAATTCATAACTGCTTCGATATACACTCTTTACTCGTTTTCAATGTCTTTAGGGTATTCAAAAAGGCGTTTCGATGATGACGGCCTGTAAATAAAGGCGCGTTTATGGACAATCCACTTGAGAGTGGACAGAGTAAGCGGGCAGGGAAAGCCCATTTCACAAAGGAGACATACATACATACATACATATACATAGATATAGTTATGTACTGTTGTATATATATTTGCTCGCATACCAGACACACGCGCAGTATTTATGCGATAAACGCGTGTCAAATATTATTTTATAAACATAATGCGTATACGCACATAAAAAGCAGCACAAACAGCTGTTAGGGGTAGGCCAGCCTATACCCCACCTCCACTGCTGACAGGCATTTTTGGGTATGACGTAGCTGCCGCCACGTAAAAGTCACCCACTTATCTCATCGGATGCAAATTCGTTTATTTTTTGGTTTGTTTACCGCGCTTTAAGACAGGAGCATTTTGGTTTACCAAATCACTGAGCTTAGAATACTGCAAAGTCATCGCGGCGCAATTAATTGTGGCTCAAAGTATTTAAAAGTTTATGGCGCACGCTCTAAGTGCGTTTGCATTTTGCATAAGTCATTGGCCAAAATTTACGCTCGCTCGCTAACTTTGCAGACAGCTAGTCGCCTAAAAGCGTTAAGCATACGTAGCGTTATCCAACTGCTGCTCAAAGAAAAGACACGCAACTAATTGTATATGTGCGCTGTGGTGCGTGCAATTGCGGCCACATTAACGTTTCCGTATACTGCGTTTGATTTAGGACTACAATGTGTGGCCTGGAATTTGTAATTATTGCCATAGTGGTTCGTCCTGCTGACAGCTTAATGTAGACGACGACTGCGGCTCTCGCTTTTACGATCCGCACGTGTTTGTCAGCAGATCCATTTGATTTATGTGTGTGTGTGTGTGTGTGGCTGACGCTAAAAAGCTCAGCTGACTGGCAGGCAATGCGTGCCTTCAATTTTTAATTACCGTGTCCAACACAACGTTGAGTTATTGATGTAGGTCAGAAGGAGTACAAGGCTTACACTCTGGCCAAAGCATTTATCAAAACTTATCGTTTAATGCTGCGCAAAGGCTGGCACAAAAATTTCAACTGTCCAAATGTAAAAGGCCATAAAAAGAATAGCTTGAATTTACTCAATCTTTAAGTTGAATCAATTGTTCTGTTATGCTTAAGCTCATAAGTAGTTCACTTGCATCGAAGTACTTATCTATTTTTGTTCGATTGGCAAGAATAATAACTGACTAATTGGATTAACTTATGAATCGATTTTGGCCCTCTGCTTGTGAGCAACAATCTAAGCAGAAAGGCTTACAACACTTGTTCAAAATGGGGCTCCCAAATGCGAAATCAATTGAATATTTAAGTGTGAGTAGCATTTAGTATTGTTCTCTAGTCGGGTGGTAATCTGGATGCGTGGCAAATTTGTCGTTTCGGCATTAACAAGTCCTTTAAAGCGGCTTACAAAACAATTTTGTGACAATCAAAAGATTATGTTTTAAAATAAAGTGAAATGGTATAAAAACCAAGGCAGCGCATAGACAGAGCCTAAGCGGCTTTTGTAGACAAAATATTTGTGATGGGGAAATCATAAAAATATTCAGAAAATATATATATTGGGAAGAGCAATTAGCCAGCTTTGAGCTATAAGTTAGTACTTGACTCAACTTTTTACATACAATTTTAATGAAATTCTTCTCATATAAAAGTATCTTGTACGTAAATGGCATAAAGCCGCACAGGAGTAATATTAAACCATAGACATGTGTAAAACACACACAGACACATAGACACATACACAGAGACATTTAAATTAAACAAGAAACGATTTATAGCAGAGAGATGAAACTTCAAGAGTGAGCAGTCAGCTGGAGGCTGAAGCGTAAAATACCTTAACAGGAAAAACAACAAGCTTTTATGTCTCTGCCATTACACATACATAAGTATATGTCTGTATGTACACGCTCAAGTGCTTAAAGCTGTGAAACAGATTGTAAATGAAAGGATTGAAAGCATTTACAAAACTCACTTCACTTTAACACTTGTAAGTTTCGCCTTTGTAGCTCAAATTTTCTGCTGTTTGTGTTGGCTGCAAGTCTTCGTCAAGTAGCTGGCTGACAGGCTCGCAGGCGTTGGCAATCAAATAACAAAACTTGGAGGCAACTTTGTGCGACAGTATACAGCACGCATGTGGCACTAGTGTTTAAACATTTGCCCCAAAAAAGGCGGTTGATAGGTTCAACACTCTACTGGCAAAACATCCGCAAACAAACACTTTGGCACGCACGAGTACACTTCGCGCTCGGCACAAAACTTAATTGATTTAAGCGATGCCAAGCTAGCATGTGAAACTTAGCTCATTAGACTCGTAAAGCACACAAACAGCACATAGTGGATACATGCGTAAGGCTTCTGTGGCGGAGGTGTGGCGAAATTTATTATTCGCTGCATACTTTCAGGCGCGCGCATACTTGCACTAGTTGCCATTAAGTACAAGTTTCATGTTGACGAACAAGCGTATGTATGTATATGCTACACGTTGCGCCAGTTAATTACCTCTTGAGGTGATAAGCAATGGCGGTAATTTTTCAGCGTCACTCGCATTGCCAGAGCGATATGTGCGTTATGCCCCTCCGGAAATGAGATAAAATACTTATTCAGTAATGAATACCCAAACGGCAGCGTGTGTATGAATTTGTGTGTTGTTTGGAAATTGATAAACATTAAATGGTACTACATAAATAATACAAGAAACACCCACGCACGCACACACGTATACGCACAGCTTCATGGTTTTGTATATCCAAGCCAATGTTGGAAAAACAAAGAGCTGAAAATTGCCCAAATGGGATTGTTTGACCTTCAACAAATAAACGAATAAACGAATGAATATCAGCTTGGAAAAACATTGCCACAATAAATATTTATTTATGTTAATTTAATATCGAAGTAAACCAGCAAAGCTAAACGCATTATACCTTTGTGCAAATGCCGTTGGCCTCGATATTTATTTATTAAATAATAGCATTTAAGTTAAATACCAAATATCCGCATCATCCGAAGCCAAATGCAATTAAGAATCCATTTTTAATTTAAATTATCTAAAAGCTTGTATTTAAAATGACATCAATCCCTATGCAACACGAACCATTTGTTCAGCTCGACATGAATATTGTGTGCAAATATGTATGTGGGCAACATTGGTCTTAAAGCTACAAACAATTTTCCTGGAATCAATTAAATTGCACTTTGTGGTAGCACACATGCAAAACCCACAAGTGTACTTTGAGTTTTTAAATGTTGGCCAATTATAACGCAATGCCTTAATAATGACATGATAGTTCTGTTTCCAACTGAGTGGGCTTTTTGTTTGGCACACATCATGACCAGGCTGAATAAATAAAAAGGAAGCTCAGTTACGACTTGGATCAATGTGGTTAAGAGAGAGAGAGAGGTTTCAGGAAATGTATAACGTTATTTCCACTTAGTTACATTGTAGTGTGTAAAAATGTCACCTCATCGCTGTTGACGGCATCAATCAAATACTTTAGGGGATAAAATATACTAAGAAACAAGTAAAGAGTAGAAAAGAGTGTCTTTACAGGGAATCCTTCATGTGTTTTAAGCCCTCCTTAATAAAATGTAATGAATGATAAGTATCATTCCAATTTGCTGCATGGTTTTGGACACCATATATTCCAATTTAACGGTCTAACGATCTGATATTTTCTAAGGTGGGTGCTGCTTTTCCATTCCTTCTTACCATTTTCCCTTCTTACCCACTTCACAATAGCTAATTTAAGGGTATCAAAAACGTGTACAGCAAAATAAGATAACCGTTTTTCACCTGTAAGTCAGACGCAATTAAATTAAACATTGGCAAACATCTTTATTATCTGGACCGCATGCTAAGTAGATTTCGTGCCGCAAACTTGGAAATTGCAATACAACATTTAAACAATGTTAATGTCTCATAAATAACCTTGCTGCTTTACGATACGTAACGGAAACGGCCAGTCTTTGGGGACTCTCTCCGCTTGGCTTTGGTCAAAAGAACAATTGAACTTTGAACAAAATGAAGAAATTAATATGCCAAATAGCAAGCGGACGAAACCCTAAGATTGCCGGGCATGACTTGAGGTCGACATTATTTCAATTACACAACCAATGCAATTGAAAGTCAAACGTGAGCTGCGTGAAACGCTTCCACAATTTGTGGACGGATCACTTCGGTTGGGTTACATAACAGATAAGACCTTGGTCATATTTAATAGCCGTTAGGATACGCACGTAGTAGCACAAAACAAAAGAAGTAAACGCAAAAAAGGAAAACACGAAAGTTTCTTTTTTTTTCTTTGCAGCAAAATACTTTCTTCTTTACGAAATTGTGTAATACAAAATGGATACAAAGACTGCATAAAATTTAATCGTCTGTGTGTGTGTGTGTGTGCGTCATGTTTTGGGTTTCCGGTTTGGGTTTGTTATTGTTTTTTTTCGGGGAGTGTATATGTCTATAGATATATATAAATATAAATACATTTATGGTACAACTAGAATAACATCAAATTTTCTTGTACTTGTACAACTAACAACAAGAGTGAGTTTCGTTTACAAAGTGTCAATGTCTATGTCTATGAGTAGAAGGTGAGGACACTTGTCTGATTGCCTCGCACAAATAAAAATGGCGGCATGTCGCGACTTAAACTCTCCAGCCAGGCCATGTACAGTGGCGCCGTGACAATGTTCTTGCGTGGCATGGGTAATGTCATGACCACCAGATCCGAGGTGGTTGACTGCTCGCGCAGATATTCCCGAATGCGCAGATAACGATTTGTCTTGTCCACAACGGCCAACAGGTCATCGTCGCTAATGAGAGCTATGGGTTAAAGTCCAAGAAATCATAATAAATAATAATCATATTAATAAGTTAGAGCTGAGGGCACGTGTCACAAATGTCACCTTCGTCCTCATTAAGTGTTGCCTTGCTGCTGTGACCGTTCTCCTTTTCGCTAACAACGAAGTCCTTAATCAGTTCGTTGAAAAACTGAGTAGATGTCTCTAGCGGCTTCTTGGTAATGTCCGGTATTAACGTCAGGTCGGAGTAATCAATACGAAACTTGGACAAGAGACTGGCCATGGAACGTTGTTCATACTCCAATTCCGTTTGCTTGTTCGCCAATGCATAGACCCTGGTTTCAATATAAACAAATTTCATTTATAAATGTACATATATTTGTATGTAAGTGTGTGTGCAAGTGCGTAAGTAAATTGACGTTGTGAAAAATGCAATCAATTTGATGATGGACAGTCGCTCAATCCAATTTGTTACCAACAAAAAATATTGCATCAGCGTAAAATCATTCGCGCGCGTGCAAAACCAATAACAGCATAAAGTAATAACATTGCAAAACTGACGTTCCTTGACTAAAAAATACTGTTTTCACACTGTAATGGATATTTCAAATAGTTTAGGATTAGAGAGTAGGAGCCTTGTTGATTTTAGGTTTCAAAGCGTTGGCATTTTCGATGGCAATTAGTTTTAAAATCTAAAGTGCTTGAATATGTCAATAATTTGATTGGATTTTTTTCCCATTTTATTTTGAACGTGTCAATAAATAACGGAATACCAACACGTAGTATATTTTTAGTAAGTCGTTATCAACACTTCACCTTGTGAAACAGCGTATAAATTAAACAATACAAAAAGTCGAATCAATCGCATCGCTTAGCAATATACCAAATGTTATACTACTAAACGCGTCAGTGCTTTCTGAAGTAGCGATAGATTCCACTTCCTATTGCAAGAGCTTTTGTCAGCTTCTGTTTCAGACAGCATCGACAGCTACTCTATGCTTTCGCGGGATGACCTGTTTATTGACTACAGCTGTTTTTTTCCTTTCTTCATCTTACGCTTTCTCTCTCAATTATTACGTCCGTCAGTTGGAAACTGGCAGATGACTTAGGCTAAGTGTGTCTACACAGAGAGACGAAGTGGTCCGATTAAAGTTGATTTGTTTATAATCGATCTTATTGACTTATGCTGGGCTCAAGTTCAGTTAACTAAAAATGAATTTAAAGTACTTAAATCAAGTAGAAAGGTCATAATACAAAAACAATATCTTAAATTTCGTAAAACTGTGCTAGAATCATGTAAACCTTTACTTAAATCAAGCAAAACTTTATCTTTAAATGAAGGGTTCCTATTTCAGATCATTTTAAACTTAAGTTTAATTCAACACCTTCTGAATTCGCTGAAACTCAACTTTAGCTAGAAATAATTTTCTAAACTAAAACCAAACCCTACTTCAAATTTCTGTAATAAATACTTGTAAATATTTTGCTTTGTGCATTTCTTAGAATATTAAGTTGGAGCCTGCTTAGTTTGCTTGCGTCGGGCGAAAAGGAATTCAAGTTAAAAAGTGTTTATGGTGTCAGGAGCGGGGTTCCAAAGCCACGCGCCGGCATACTACTATTTAATTCAAATTTCAATTCATGCTAAATAAATCCGCAGAAGCACATACACAGGCTGCCTCTTTAAACAGTGGTAGTTGGTGGGTAGGTTGTGGGCCTTTTGGGCTGGGTTATGGCGCTCGGTGCTTACCTCAATTTGCATGATTGCCAGGTGCGTCGAGTGCTGATGATGTAAGGCAGCAGCAATGTGAGGCCACCGTCATCGTATAGCCACCAGACATCGATAACGGCATGGCTGCGCTTACGCGTAAATTGCGTCAAGTCAGCCAGGACCTCCTTGGGTAGCTCGACGCCTCCCGGACCACGATAGAGTGACAGGGGATCATCGTGCTTCTGTTTCGATTTCCTCAGAGTATTGGGCTGTGTGTAAGTGTGTGTTTGTGTGTGCAAATTGAGTATAATTTATATAAAAGATGATCTGCAATCTGCTTACCTGCTCATTGACAGTTTTGGCATCAAGGGGATCGGGCAGTCCGGACACATCCTTCACTTGATTGCCAGCTATGAAGGATAAATCGCTCGTACTGGAAGCTGTGTGTGTGTATGTGTGTGTGGGAATTGTGATATAAATAAATGTTAAGTACACTTTAGCTTAAGCTATAAACGGACGATAAAAATAGTTGAGTACAATGCACGACAAACAAGGCATCAAAACAAGATGGAACAAATAACAAAATTAAGTGTAATTTTGATGATTTAAGTCAAGCAATCATCGTTGGTTGCCTTAAAATACCACAAGCAAGGCAATTTAATGCCACACATTCTCAAAATTTTGGCAAATATTCACAAAAATTTATTTTCAAATTGGGAAATGTATGCAAAACAAAGGCTTAAAACATGCACGTGCTGTGAACGCTCCCACCTCCACCCACACTTTTTCGGGTGAAACCCTTCGGAGTAACTGAGCTTCACATGTAATCTGCAACAAGATTTTGGGTTTTATGCGGGGAAGAGGACATTGTATAAATTTAAATTCAAATTTACGGGCATTTCTTAATTTGGGGGCAGCAACAATTTGCCACAAAAGGGTTTTATGGGCAACAGCTGCCTCAAGAACAGAAAATGAAAGTCGCCTACGACATGGGCTGATTAGCACTTGATTAAGTTGCCACTGCTTCAGTTAGTTGCATGCGTCAATCGAGAGGGCGGCTAAGCATGCAAAGTGCAGAAGTGTAGAAGGAAAGGGGAATAGAAAAAGGGTTTGCAGCCGGTTCATACATAATTACCTACTAATGACCGTAACCCTAACTGCACAGCACATTCCATTCAATTACCTTACGACACGTAAAATAGATCTTACACTCAACTCCACCTGGCCAAGAGCGTATTCTACAAAGGCCTTGCTTGAAACGCACTACAAAAAGAGAAAATCGAAAATGGAAAACAGGAAACACACACCCAAACACAAACAAACAAGAAGAACTCAAAATTAAACACAATTGAACCGAAAGTTTTCCTTTTATTTAATACTTACTTTTGACAAAATTGAGGCCATTATCAGTGCGGGCAAATTTGCTGGCGGCATCAAAAACTTTTGGGTTTACAGTTGTTGTGGTGCATTTGATACAATTTGTGAATTTTTTAAGGTGTATTTGTATTTATATATTTTGTGTGCACAGGTGCGCATTTTATTGTTTGGGTACCATGCAAAAATAGTTAAAAGTTAAAAGTTTTCACATTATTACAGCAGCTCAACATGCGTAAAGAAAATTGTTACTTACCTTGAGACACATTACGGCTTAAGGAGTCGACGCTGCCACTGAGGCCCAGGCGAGCGGGTGTATCTGCAGCTTGTAGATCGTTGGAGCTCTCATTGGGCTGCAGCGTTCGTGGCACATCCAAGCTACAGTTGGCCGTCGTCCAGCTGCTATCCGGCGCACCAAGTAGTTGGGAGCAATCCAGACCCTGTGGCACACGTAATATGGCCACTGAGAGATACATATCGAGTGCCTGTAAGATGGGATGAAAGAATAAGATGGGTAAAGAACTTAATACAATCGAACTTCCATAAAACGATTCTAAAGGTTATAGTAAACTTAGACTAAACTTGAACACTGAATAAAAAAAATATTTCAAATAAATACAGATTTTTTTTATCTTAATTTTTCCCAATTCTATAAAACGCTTCTTCGTCATGACTTATCAATACACTTACCTTATGCATTACATTGAAATATTGCACTAGTTCCTTTTTCTCGCACGTCTGCCAATCGGTCTTGTAGCCCATAAGTATGATATTTGGCTTCAGTTTACCAATGCCCGTTGCCTGCATAAGGGCACGTGTGCCCGCCTCAAAGTCCTCGCCATCAATTAGTGCATAGAAGCCCTTGACACGATGCTTCTGGAACCAGTTAGAGGCACGTTCCTTGAGGTAGTTGCGATACTTTTGCGAACCGGAACCGCGCAGCACATGACCACAAACAAGCAGCGATAGATTCTTTGTCAGCATATACGCAAAATCAACCAAAACCGGACGTGTATTGGGCAGTCCGGATAAAACGAGTATCTGCGGTCGATAGTTCTTCACGTGATCCTCCACATTGTTCAGCTGCTGCACGGACATCAATGCGTTCTTGTACGTTTGTGCCTGTGTGGTGGAGCCCCAGTTGACATCCGGTTTGCGATAGGCGACAATTAAGTACAGTGCCAGCACCACACAGAACGTGATTAGCGCCGTGGCCCAGGAAATCAGAAACATGACAGCCACACACAGTACGGAGCCGACAAGGCTTAGCCACATATTATAATACCTAAATGTTGGACGCCAGCCAACTGGCTTGGCCAGGCTAGCATGGAATGTACTAAAGTTGATTAACATATAGGCGGCTAAGAAGAAATTCGAGATGAGTGGCGCAATCGAGTTGAGGTCACCAACCAGAATGAAGCTATAACATAATGGAGTAAGAAAGGATATGGATAAAGGTTAAGGTAATTGTTAACCCAAGCATAACCAGTTAACTTACACCATTGATATGATGAACGTCAAGACATAGCCACGCACGGGCTCATTGTTCTTGCCATAGCCCTTGGCAAACCAAACAATTTTCGGATACAACTCGTCCTTGCACAGAGCCTGCAAACGGATGCATAATGTCAAAGTTATATGTTGGGCTCTGCTCTGCGCTTACCTGAAAGACCTTTGGTGCGGAGACCAAGCTGGCCAATGCTGATGACAATGTGGCAGCAAAGCATCCGGCATAGATGAGCGGCCCAAAGCCGGATACCAACTCAATTACCTGTACAGAGTTCTGCAGGCCATACAAACATGTACCCGTCGTGGCTAAATGAAAATTTAATTAGTAAAATGGGGTAAGAGGTGGTGAAGCAGCAGCAAGGGCGGCAAGGGAAAATGGCCTACTTGTCGAACAGTTTAGAAATGCAAAAGAGCCGTTGAGGGTATCGACCACATAGCCGGTGGCATCACGAGCCACAGTGCTGCCACAGATCACGACCATGAGCAAATAGGTGCCCGTTGTGATGGCAATGGCCAGAATCGTGCCTTTGGGTATAGACTTTTGTGGGTCCTGAAATACATAGACAGACATTTAAAACGCGTTTCGCCCCCCCAAAACCAAACCAAACCAAACCAGTTGTGACGCACCTTTAAGTCGCCGGAAATGTTGGCGCCAGCTAAAATACCGGTGGCTGCTGGGAAGAAGATGGCAAAGACCGAGAAGAAATCGTGGCTGACATAGCCCTGCTGACGGTAGTCGGCAAAGAGATTTGAATGAAATACCGTGGCTGCAAAACATTAATTTGATTAAAAGCCCGTTCAATGGGGCCCTAACGACCAACCACCGAGGCAACCCACCATTGTAGCCGATAAAGCCCTTGGCCAACTCGCCAGCATTCTTGGGGCCAATGAAGCTGCCTATGATGAAATCAGCGATGGCAGCCAGCAGAATGAAGAGCAGACCGATTTGTGCCTACACGCACAAAACACACCGAGATAAAACGGAATAGAGAATGAGCGGGAGAGATATAAAAGTTTAACTAAGCGGAAAGCATAAGATGGTGAAAAAATTAATCATACACACCTTGGCCTCCCACTCCATGCCAACGACAACGATAATGAGCAGCAGCAGTATGGTGGTGCTACCCACAATGCGCACATCTGTGACGCCACCATCAACGATAACCACATCCATGGCAGTGAGCATGGCCTGCAAGGATTCACAGAAGCCTACCACATACATGGCGCATGCAACGACATTTGCCAGCGAGAATATCAAGCCAATGGAGCCACCGAATTCGGGACCCAACGAACGGGATATCATATAATAGGTGCCACCTAAAACAAGAAACAAAACAAAAACAATAAGCGTACATAAATATATACATATATATTTAAAATATGGTTGTTATGTACTTGCCTCCTTTGATGACACCGTTAGTGCTTATCGCTGACATTGACAACGCCGTTATGGTCGTGACAGCGGTCGTTGTCAGTATTAATACAAATCCCTCAATGATGCCCGCCTGTCCCACGACCCAGCTGAGGCGCAGAAAGAGCATCACACCCCATATATTTAATAGGCAGCGTATGAGCACACCTTTGATCCAGCCAAATTTGAGTATGCCATTTGTGTTTGCCCGACTCCAGGTCCTGATTGCGTTGCAGGCTGTGCGTGTTCTATATGTATAAGTGTGTGTGTGTGTGAAGTGAAAAGTGGAAAGTGAAAAGCCCAAAGTCATTTTCAATCAAGCCTGTCTACATTTGATAGATGATGCCAACACACACACACACACACACAGCTTAAATATGATATATGTATGTATGTGTGTATGATTGTTTTGAGAGCTTGACATGAGTGGCCTTCTGAAGGATGTAAAACCAGCTGACATCTATATACAAAACAAAGTGTATATATATGAGCAGTCAGCTTAGCGGGTCAACGAAAGCTGTTCGTCATATTAATCATACGACACCGCGACCGCAACAGTCTGTGTGCGGCACAAAGTTTAAGTTTTAATCCCTGCCAGCGCATTAAGAGAATTACGAGAACTTTTTTATTTGTTTTTTAATATGCCAATTTACAAAAAACCAATATGAAACTTGTCTATTTATAAGGTCCCCAAAGGGTATTTCGATAATATTTTATTTACAAATTTAATAGCGAGTTTCAGGCCCAAAATTGTTTTAAACACCTTAAAGTCTTAGTTTTGTTCACATCAATCCATAACTCATAAAACGTCACTTTGTAACGTATCTATCTTGGAAAAAACAATTTCTTAACAATTGCAAAAATATTTTCTACTTATTGAATATTGTTCGCGTTGTTGATGTTAATTTCAATTGACGCCCGCAGCAAGTTCGCCAAAATACAATTTTCGAAAGTGCAAAATCAATTAGTGGCAATTGATTGCATTAGAAAATTGTGTTTGCAATGCCTGATGCGCCCACACAAACATAGACAATGGAAAAACTGGCAAAAGCGCAAAAGTCAATTGAAAAGTCAGCGGCCCCGACAAAAAATGAGGTTACATCTCAGCGTGGGTCGGAAAAGGTCGGAAAAGCATCTTATGACAAAAAATAAAAAAAGCAAAACAAACAAGAGGACGTGCAGTCAATTACAGTTAGCTGCACTTAGTTGCTAGGTGGCTGGGCGGTTGCATTGCCTCTTATAAGTGGCAAGCAGTGGTTACACTTTTGCCTTTGCCTGCTTTCGAGTTCACTTTCAGCTTTTTGCGAATAGCACGCGCCTCAGCTGAACTACGAGTCCTACGAACTTTGTGTCGCATTTGATGGTAATGACCCTAACTGTTGACTGTGTTATGGCTATGACGTTCTTCTTTGGGTGTCAATGAAAACTGCTTACTGTGAGTGAGTGAATGAACGAGAAGTTGGTTACAACAAGAAGTAGAAAAAAGGAACGACGAGCTGTAAGCTTGACACTTCTCGCAATTTTAGAGCGTCAAGTACACACAAGCTGAACGAATGGCTTTGTGACTTTGCGAGAGGACATTGCCTGTTCTTAAATTTTTCTCATTTCGATGTTGATTTAAACGTAAGCTTTGGGCCAAGGAGCTCATAAAACATGCTAGATTTATGTTGGCAATAAATTTGCGATGTAAACCCTTTTGAGTAATTTGGGGCTAAGAAAAAATTGAACTCACTTTGCCCGTTAGGGTTGCATTATGCAGCTCATCGAGCGTTGGACGGTAGGCGGCCTGTATAGACATCATATTACGATAATTATCCAATCGTGGCAAAGCCTCACGAGTAAAGTGTCTATAGGAAAGAAAAGAGTTAAAACTTAAAAACCAAAACTATTTATAAACTTTAAGCTTACCGGAAACTTTTACCATATTTGGTATCATATTCATTCTCGAGCAGCTCGCGTTCCTCTTGCGAATCATTGGACATGTCCGAATCATCATTTTGTGGATCGACCTGGAAGCGTGTGGTTGTCTGCAAATCCTTAAAGCGCGAAGGCTTATCCTTATCGCGAAAACTACTCTTGATGGACTGCCTAAAAAACCAGTACAAATGAAAAAAGTTTATATTTTGTTCAAAAATAAATAAAAGGTCTCTCTTTGTGCATGGCGCCATGACTAATGTATACTGTAAGCCAAAGTGCTTGACACAGCTAGGATTTTACACACAAAAAAAAAAATAATAAAAACAATCATCTAAAACAGCAAAAATAAAGTCGAAAAAAACCTAGCACTGCGTTTTGCCTTTGGCGCTTTGCAAAATAAAAAGTTTGGGTTTAAAAACATAAATATGTACTTAAACAACAAGTACACAAGTTCGTGTTGAGAGAGCTCGACGAAGAGGATACCCTGATCCTAGACATTTTGACAGTGCTTCCTACTCCGTTCGCTATGAATGAATGTTTGACTTTCTATACTTTACGAGCTTGAAGTTTCTATCTTCTGCCTGTTTCAAATATTGCCACAGGATCGTAAGCCCACTTTACACATATCATTTTTAAAGGGTACACAGATAAAATTGTTAAATTTGATTTAGCTGGACACGCGCTGCCATTTTTCTCTGCCCTTGTATCTGCCCTTCGCTCTGTTCTTCCATTTATGGTTCTGGCTTGTATTCATTTGCCGCTCAATGTCAAAGTAAATTATATTACACGCCATTTGAACTCACACTTTTTCTCTCAAAATGGCATTTTCGAATTGTTGTGTTTTACTTTCTGTTTTGTGTGTGTGTGTGTTTGCTGAGGTGTGTGTGGGCGAGTGCGTGTGTTTGTGTGTGCATACGGCCACAGGATACACCCACACATACACACAAGCAGACATACACAGACGACTGAAACCGGCGACTAGCTTAGTTCATTATTACAATTGTTATTGCAGCTGTTGCTGTTGCTGCTGTTATTGTTGTTGTTGATGATAATGTGATGCATGAATGGCTGACTGAATCCTAGCTAAAAATTTTCTGTGTTTATGTCTGTGTATTTGTAGCTCGAACAATACGACTTTTTAGCAAAGGCCCCGAAGCGAAATAAATTGCATATAGTGTTCTGCACTGAGTTGTAATTGTAAATTGGATAGATTCATGCCGCAAGCATTGTAAATTGGATAGATTCATGCCGCAAGCATGTAAAATAAAATACTCATATTTACAATGTTAAATGCTAATTAAGGATTCCGGGGAATAAAACGTTAGTAGTCGATACAAGTGAGATTGCATTGTGCAATGCAATACGCAGTTATCTAAGTTTCTTTTCTACGAATCGATTGCCAATTAAGCCGTTAAATCCGTAAATGCGCATTGTTTTTGGGCATCTTGATTGAAATGTACACGATTTAAATGCTTTAGATCGATACACTTTATATGTTAATTTATTTGCAGAATTACGAAAGCCAATTAATAAAATGCCAAAGTGGCAATTTGAGCAAAAATAATATTATTGATATTCTTGAGAATTCATGCGCATATAACATTTGGCAATGAATATTCAGCCACAATGCCATAATTTTTGCTGTATTTTATAGCTTGCGGTTATGTATTTGATAATTTATGGCTTAAACAGCAGACTCACAACAAAGCCACCGAAAGCAACATAAAAAAGGTAAAGGTTGGTGTAATGATCCTGAATGAATTCACATCACAGCATGAACATCTCCATCTCCATTCTCCGTCCCATTGGCTATGCAAATGGCATGCTTGTGTCCATCTGATGTTCGGAGTCATTCGATTGCATTCATTGAATGCGAAACGCACAAATGGTTCGTTACTTCGTCTCAGACGTTGCTGCTGTGATTGGTTTGTATTGTATTGACCCTACGGTTGCAACATTTTCAAATGGCTACCGCTGTTTGTTGAACTTTGCCAAACTTAAAGGTCGTCAAACTTGCGAGTAACTTGATAGCAGCATCAGGTTTTTAAATTGATGCCAATGGCCAATGCCAGCCAATTGGACACATTCAATCTATCCGATTACACACATTTGCTTGGGAAAAACGTTAACTTAAAGCTTCACTTGAAATTCCTTATAGGTAAACGTCACTAACGACGTTTCTCTTTCTGTCAATTTGCACAGTTTAAAAATACAATATATATAAGCCACATGTGTTTGGAAGGGGGTGCATGAAATTGACAATAACAAACTAAAAGGCATAGATGAGAAACGTTGTTAATGGGTCAAGGAAAAGAATGAACAAAAATGCACAATTGATTTCAGGGAAAAAATATACGAACTTTTTCGCAACAAAGAAAAGTTTTGAACTCATGCACAAATTATACAGAGTGGGTATATGGGGGGGAGTATCGGAAAACAGTACTCACCTCTGTACTCGGGGTTGTTGTTTGTTCAGCAATTGTGTCGCATCGAAAGTGTCATCCTCGTGCAGCAAATCTCCCTCAATGTTGGTCAACCGACGATAGACCTCATCGGTGGCAGGCGGTGGCTGAAGCGGGTGTGATTTGCGGTCTTCGTTGCCATTGTTGTCGTTTTCGTTGCCATTGCCATTGCCGTTGTTGTTTTTGTGATGGTTTACAGGATTCACTTGGAAGCGGTTGGGTCGATCCACCGAGCCCATTTCAAACGATGTTGTATCCGACATGTTTCTCTGCCTCTCTGCCTTTTCCTCTGTGTATGTCGCACCGGGTTTAAAAAAAGAAACAAACTTTTTTTGGGTTTGCTCTTGCGGTTTGGGGGCTAATGCACACAAGTTTCCGTTTCTGGGAAAAACACCCATGCACTCAACTCAGCTGTATTAATTTCGTTGTCTATTTGTTCTTTTTTTGTTGCCTTGCACAAAAAATTTTTATTTGTTGCTTGTCGTCTTTTTTGCAACTTTTTCAACTACAAACCACAAATATTTTGCTGCAAATAATAGAGTTAAAATGGAATATTATAATTAAAATGTATGCAATAGTTGTTTATAAAATTTTATTTGCAAATATATTTGCTATGGCAAACTTTACACAAATATTTGCAACCATTTTTACCACAAACAGGTGAACTTTTGAACCAAGTTTTAAGGAAGCACAAATCTTTTTGGACTTTAGTTTTCCATTTAAATATTTGTTTTGATGCCCTTTAATCGTTTCTGGTAGATTTTCTTCTGGGAAGTGATTGCTTTATGTAGCCCAAACATTCTCGTTAAATACTTTATTTTTAGTTCAATTATCTATTAGTAGTCAAAGTCAACTGACTTTCTGTGTGTGTGTGTGTGAGTGTGTGTGAAAATGCTTGCACAAATCGAGGTAGCTAAATATAGCTCGGGCAAATTGATGCAAATTAATCATGATTAGCGGTCTTTTAGATCCCATGGGAGAGACTCGTTGCCATGTGAGTCCCATGTGCGTATAGCTAAGCCACCCACAAGACAGCTACAGCAAACCCGACTGGCACACCTGGCGTATGCGTTATGAGTTTAAAGGGCAGGATACAGGAAAGGCAGCACGGAATTACGGCAATTGATTGCAAAGCGCCAACAATTTGTCACAGTCCTGAGACACACACTAACACACACATACTCGAACACCAGCTGCCATTTATGGGTCAAGTTAAGTGCGAAACAACAAAAAAAAAGGCAGAAGCAAAAGCAATTAGCGTGGCATAGAAGAGTCAAACGCAGCACACAGAAAAAAGTGAATGAAAGCGCGAGATAATTATGCCAATTATGCAATATTTTGTTGCTCTTGCTGTGTTGTTGTGCGGAATACACAAGTAGATGAGTAGTGGCATGGTATGTGGGAACTTTGCACTCGTGGAATTTTTACTAAAAAAAATTTATTGAAGCAATTAAGCGCTTAATTTAATGAGAACAGCTGCACACAAGCACACGGCACTTGGGTGAGAGAGTGAGGGTGGATAATTTTGACAATCGACAGCTGGCAGACATTTGAAAAAGTTTGTCAACGCTTATCGGTCATCGAGGCACGAGGCAGCCTCAGGTGAATCCTTGATAAGCCTTTTGAACTTAAAGTTTTTTGGCATTCCAAGATTTATGATTACTTTATGAGACTTTAAGTAGTGGCGGTGGCGGCAAGCATTGATATTGCTTGACAGCTACTAAAAGCCATGGACATAAAACTTATCTAAATAATTGGTGTTGCCTATTTCCCATTGACGGCGACGAGCCTACACTTTTAATGGCCCTATTCACAATGGGCCAATAGACGTTTTGTTATTGCTATTGGCTTTTGCTTCAAGCTTTTAACTTTGTTTTGTAGCTGTTTGCTATTTAAGCGTTTGCTTTGCTTTCTGCTTTATTTTTTTGATTGCTCAATTCAACGCCCATTCGCATTTCAATTGCCGCAATAAAATAAGAATTTTTACTACATTTTGTTGTTTAGCCTACTTAAATGCTCTCTCCTTGCCATATGAACGAATTAAATGTTTGCCCTTGAGCGTTGTCCTGTTAAATGGGCATGACTAAAGAGAAAATTTAACTTTGTCAACGTTTGCTCGTAAAGGGTAAAGAATTAAAAATTAGACTAAAGGATATCAACGTGCAAACCCTGACTATGAAAATCACATATAAATATATTTTATTATGTCAACGAAAGCAAAAAAGTGAACAGCAATAAAATATGTTGACACTTAGGTTGAAGACCCGACTGCTGATGCAGCAACAAAACCAAAGCTTAATGACAAAACATCAGCACAATGGCATAACATGGCTCCAATACTCCAAACCATGGATATTCGATGGGGTCATGTATTGTATGTGATGACCGTTTGAACGTGATGCCCTAATATTGATATCAATCGTTTTTATGCCATATACATTGATAGAGAAGTGATACATACATGCATGTCCGAATGGTAATCAGTAATATGGCACGCACGCACCAGAAGAAGCAAAAACTTTTATCGACAGGCATTTCGACTAGTGTCCGCAACATGTTTTTTTTTTTGTTCCTCTCCCTTGACCTTCTAAGCTCCGCCCCGCTAGGTCGTTTATCACCACATGTGGCAAATACAACAGGAAGCAACTTGTTTGTGTGTGAGAGCTGCACATCAAAGCTGATTAACAAGCCAAGTCCTACAAAGCAAGTGACACAAAAAGTGTCAAAAACACACACACACGCACACACATAGTACACGAAACAACAAAAGTTAAACAAGTCAAGCGTGTGCTGATGATTTGCAAAGGGCGTTGCCTAATAAAACTTAATGCTTTAAGCCATAAACCAAAAATACGATATTAAATAGAAACCCAGTTGGGGCTTGGGACTTTAACAAAACATAAATCCTCTCATATATATTTACTTCTTGACAAGAAGCCAGACACATTTCAAGGATTACACAATACCAGAATCCTTTGGCATGTTTCTTCCAGTTGATTTATGACTTGTGAACCGAGAATTCTTTTGTCTCAAGCATTGTTTTTATTAAACGATGGCTATTAGAACCCTTTAACTGGACTCGAACAAGCAATGACATCTAATTAATATTTATTAAAGTACTTAAAAGTACAACATTGTATTTATGAAAGCATGTTTAATTATAGCACAAATTCTAAACACACTTAAAGATTATTTTTGTCTTAGCTACAGGAAGAAAAAGTGTTGTTAGTTGGTGTGAAATAAGTCAAGACGAATCCTTAGGACTTCGTTTAAGCTTAAGAGATTTTGGAGAAATTAATTTATAACAATCAGAATCTTTTTCTTCAGTGTACATAATCTTCACAGGAGCTCGAATATCTTCCCAATTAGAGCCAAAACGACATATATTAATTACTGCTCCTTTTAAATTGATTAATTGACCTAAATCAAAAGTCGCCTCCGCTTGAATATTAAGACATACTCAAAGAAGATTTAAACTCTTTAAACAAAAAAAGTACCTCACAAATCTACATACATATATAGTAAAGCATAAATATACATATCAAGTTTAAGAAGTAGTAAGCTTAAGCTACAAACTTTAACCAGTTTCTAAATACTTGTTCGGCTTGGAAGTTTTTTGTTAACATAAGTGTTGCTTGTTGCCTTCATTTAGTTCTTGTCAGTTGTCTTTTCCAATTAAACACATTTTAGCATAATGAATAAAAATGAGCGAAAGAATATTAAAAGCATAAAGAAGATGAAATCCAACAGGTTTTCGTTTCAACCAAAGCACATGGCAACATTAAATCTAGTTTTGACAAATTTATGTATGCAAACTTTACTTTGTCAAGGGTTCGTCAACTTTTTCCAAAGTTTATTATCTATCAACGTATCTAGTTAAATAGTTTCAAAAGCTGTGGAGAAAGTTTCAAATGATTCTAGCTTTTCTTGAAGAATAAAAGTTCTAAATCGAACACTAATATTCGATGTTCAACATAAGTTTTGGCCCATGCAAAAGCCATTAAAGCTTGCTTTGAGCCTATCGAGAGGTCTCAAAAAAAGTTGAGAAACTTTCGTTTAGCCATTTGTACTTTTATATGAGACATTTTGGTTATGTAAAGTCTGAACGTATTCATATTATTTTGTTGGGTTGTAAATTTCCATTGAAAAGTGCCATAAATATTATTTCGCGAGTTTTTTTTCTTGCTTTTTATGTCGCAAACAGGAAACCTGTGGACAACTCGGGCTGACAAATATGCCTCAGCGTGTGTGTGTGTATGTGTTTAGGTCATTTGGGACAAAAAAAGAAGAAGCTGAATACCAATAAGCGATGTGTTTTTTATGATTTAAAGTCATAAATTTGTGGCACACATATTTACGATGGTAAAGTACTCAGAAGCAAGGACTGTATCCGGCTGTCCGCCAGTTTGTGTGCTTTTATTTGCTTTATTTGCGGCAACATGAATTAAGTGCAAAAATCTGCCAAAATACGTTGAGAGAAATGCCAATGCCTGTCGGCAATATGATGATGACAATAAAAACAAAACGAAAGTATTACGAGCATAAGGTATATTGTTTTTGACGGAAATCAATGCCAGGCTTTATGTTCATTTTCAATACTTTTGTGCAATAAACCAAAAGTTGCTTAGCCCAAACAAAAAGTCATAAAAGTAAGTAAAAGGCAGCGATTAAAGATACTTAAAATTCCACAAAAAAAAACTAACTCATGAATCGAAAATAAATTGACAAGTTTTTACTGCATTTATTGCTCATACCACACGTGGCATACATTTAAAGTTCGTGCCGTTTAGCCCAACATTTTAACGACAAAAAAAACTCATAACTTAAAGTAACTTTAATCAAGCTGCTTCATTGCTCAAACAAAAATCAATATTTGTTATTATTTTTTCTAAGAATTTCATGCATTTTTGCATGCATGGCAAAAAGAAAATGGCAGCAAATTACAACATTCCAAATCATACATTTTTTTAATTGATTTTTTCCGCTTTTTTTTTTGTACGATACTTGAGTTTATTAAGCAGCAAACTGCAGCTCATATAATTAAGCATAATATACATATTAGTTTGGCCAACTTAATTTGGCCAGTAATGCTGTGTGGGGTAAACTTCACTCAAGCACGCAAAATACACATAATTTGTGAAACATGCAACAGTTACGAAAAAAAAAAAACAACGTTATTTGGGAACATTTGCACGCGCGAGCCACTTTAACGTATTAACGAAAATCAAAGCTTAAAGCATTAAGACATCTAATCAACAACTTGGAACGTGATGAATGAAAATGAATGAAAAGCTTTTAATGCAGCAGCAGCTGCCACATAAAAATCAACCATTAGTATTATATTGTAATAATGTTTAAGGAGCTCATCAAATATTGTGTAAAATATACAAATCACTTTGGCTAATATGCTTAAAGCTCATAAAATAATTCAAGTCGAGTGTAGCTGCCATTCCTGCTAATTATGAGATTATTCTCCAATATTCACATAGTAATGTGTTCACAAACATTTTACGGCTGAGCTCACAATTTATTTTCGTAAAACATAAATATATCCGACATTATTAGGTTCAGTGCACAAAGCTCGTAATAAATTCTTAAATACGCCCATTTCAACTACTCATGAATCAAAAATATAAATTAAAACCAGCACGCTGGCGGTTTCCTTCTTTTTTTTTTGCTTCGTTCATTAATATTTTTTTGACTTCATCTCAAATTGTGGCTTGAGTGCTTGACCTTTCCACCAGGAAAAAAAAACTCTGCTCCCTAAAAAACACACATCAAAGCGCCGAAAAATTCTAATCTTCAAGTGGCCTGAACCAAAAGCGCTTAGGTCAGGGGCTTTAGGGTTGCCGCGTCTCTCCCGCTTTCGCTCCCTCTAGCTTTTTTCACGTATTTTAATTAATGTCGTATTCAATTAATCGCCGCTTTGCAAAAAGATGTGGTTTATGATGAGTCCCGAGCAAAAACGTTTCGAGACAGCGAGGCAGCTTTGATTAGCGAAACGCGAGTTTCGTTTTTTTCGTTTTTTTATAGCTGTGGGTCACCCGATTGGACCCCACCTTAAGTAGTAGTTGTGCCCCCAATGTGCCCACGCTGGCTGTCGTTTGCTGTCGTTTCGTCAATTGCCATAAATCTTGATTAAAAGCGGAAAATGCGGTGAAAAAGGTGAAAATTGTTCGCGTTTTCAGCGATTGCTATTTTCGTTTGCTTGTTCGCAAGACAGAGAAGACTTTGCATAATTTCGCAAGTCGCATTTCCGTTGTGAGCCAACCTCCTCCAAATCCCAAACCACCCAACCACCCACACATCAAGTCTACCTTTTTAGTTATTGGCGGTTGCAGTCTGTCGTCGTCGTCGTATTCTCTCTTTTTTTCTTTATCTCTATCCATGTGCTCTTTGTCAAGGTTCGCAAGGTCAATGATTTAATAGTTTAGTTCTGTCTCGGGCTTTGCATTGTCGTCGTCGTCGTTGTTGTCGTTCCCCAGACTGACAACATTTCTATGACTTTTCTTTGTATTTTCTTTTGCATTTTGCTTTATTTATTGTCTGCAGCTGACATGAAAAGCCTTTTGGCTTCAGTTAGCGCCACTTTGCAACACACACACACACAATTCCCAGTACTGTCGCCAGCGGTCGCTCATTCTTCGTATTGAGTAGTCGAAAAGTCAGAAGCTATTAGGCCATCAGTTGCATTTGGATTACATCGCTCGATACAGTCGGATGAATGCACATTCACACAGCTTCCAGTTCGACTATCACAGCGGCAATGGAATAGTTTGAAGCGCCACGCGTCGCAAATTTGCACAGTGGGGCAGATTTTGTAAGCAAAAAGTGTTGGAAAGTGTTACAAAAGCAAAAATCATTTATTTGGAATAAAATCGCTAAAGTTTTGAATATTAATCTTGATACGCATTATTTTTATTCAAACTTTCGATCTTTTCTTAATTTAGTTTCAGAATTTTTATCTGTTTTCAATCAAAAATAAGTTTTTTTCATTGTAAGTCTAGGTAGAAAAGTGTACCTAAATCTTTTTTCAATATTAAGCGAAATTTTAACTACATTTTTTGAATACAAACATTTATTAAAATTCCACAGTACCGTTAAAAATATCTTTTCGTGTCACAAAATGCAGCAACCCTCAAAGGCAACCCCTTGGAAAAAAAAGTGAAGTCGAGCACTTTTATGCCTTTTTGTTGCATGATCCGTTGCACGAGGGTTGTTTGAGCAAACAGCGCAAGCGCAGCGTAACAAAAAGCAGATGTAGTCGTTAGGAAAGCTGATAGTTGATTTTGAAACTTGAGTTTTTTGTGTATTTTACTCAACATACAGCAGGTGTACAATATTCCCAAAAGGCAATTGATATTTGTACAAAAAACTATGCACTTAAAGAATAATACAAAAAAAAAGTGTTTGTGTTTATTAAACTAACAAAATGGAAATATAAAACTTAAAGCAACATAATTTAACAGGAAGTTCATATCTTTCGATATCAAGAGCAATGTTTTGTTTTATCTACAAACATTTGCCTTATCTACCATTATTGATTTTGATGTTCAAAGTAAACAGGGTCACAGTTTTGTAACAAAGCACCAAAATGACTCTATAACAACACTAATAAAACGTTATACTTGCAAGATATGAGATACTTTCTTTGGGCTATTGTCGAAATGTAACCAGATATGCGATAGCATGTTACCGATTACATTGCAATTCAAAGTGCACAAAATGTACTTGTAAAAGTGAGTAGAGACTAGAACGTACTAGATATCAACGGTTGATTCTCAACGGCCAAGCACTTAAATTCAACCCGATTAGCAAATACTCTGACGTGACGGTCACACACGGCAATAATAAATCACAAGCCAGTTGCCAGATGCCCAAGATCAGGAAAAGCTAAGATGAGCACCAAAACCAAAAAAAAACCAAAGCTCATTGCCTAGTTGAGATCCACAAGATAACAATTACAGCATTCAAGTTCAAGTGCATTTTTTTAAACTAAGCGGCACTTGAGTCTAAATAAATATTACATAAGCATACAATGCACATTCTTAAGTGCAGACTTTCTTTTAAATGCTGCTGACAGTACATAAAATTTACCGCTACTGCATAATATTTAGTTTATGATAATGCTGTGCTAAGCTAACTTTTTCTTTTTAGGTCGGGGTCAGCATGCAATTTAGAGGTTTTTTATGTACTTAAGCTTGAACAACTTACCATTGATGTGTGTGAATGCAACTAAATTCCTATTAATATCCAGCTCTTTGTTTCAATATTTGTGGACGGTTATTCATTTGCTTACAAAGTTTGTTTTTAGATGCGGTTCACAATGCATCCGATATGCTGATATGGTTAATAAAGTTAAACAAACAAATATGCAAACAGTTTTTTTTTTCTTATTTTGTTTTATGCCGGCAAAGCGAACTACAACAAAATCACATATTCAATTCCAAACAAATACTTTTTGTTTTTGTTTTATTTTATCAGTACAAAGAGGCAAGAAATAAGCAAAAATTGAACAAGTGTGAGTGTGTTTAGAGTACATAAAAAGGTTTTTGTATGTTTGTAGCATACACACACCGTGTGTGTTTTGTTGGATATACGAAACTCCGAAACAATAAACTTTGAAATTTTACTCATGTACTGAGTTCTTTATAGCACTGCACTTTAAAGGCATTTCTCTCTTCTTCTCTTTTAAACTAATTAGAAGTGTTTTTCTTTCTTTTTTTAAGATAGCACTTGAGAAGCACTTTTAAAACATACAAGCACACACAAAACAACAAACTTTGGGTCTGTGTTCAAAAATAAATAGCTATCCCCAACGAAAAGTTGATTTTCTTCTTTCATTTTTTTGTGATTGAGCATAGCTATTTTTTAATGAAGCGACCCGAAAATAAATCGAATTGTATGTACATATTTTTATTGTATTTTTACTTCACTGTTTTTTGTTTTTTAGAAAGTATTGTACTTCAACTACGGTTGAGCACCCAGACGCGGACCAAACAAATATATACTGAGTTTTGTTGGCAAAAGGGCGACGACGACAACGAAGATGACGACGGCCAATCCCAAAAACTTATAGATGGATGTATATATAAAGCAGACGGGCACCGCACGTGCAGAGAGCCAAAGAGTAACTGAAACGAAGAACTGAACGGTTTGCACGATCAGCAGAAAGCACACATCAACTAAATAGCAGCGCGACCGACTGAACCCGACGAACCCAACGAACCCGAACACACACACACTGAGACAAATCGCACGTTTCGTTTCCACTCGGACACACACCAAATGCCATAAAGCTGTGACGTGATCGATGACAAATCGCTGGGACGTGCAACATACTAACAAATTCCACTCAAAACTACATTAAAGTTATGAGTGAGTGACACACTACACAGTTCTACATCTGTTTGGGTGTATATATGTGTGTGCCTGCCGGTTTTTAAGGCGCCGCATCCGTTGGCAACGTCTTCGTCTACGGTTCTTGTCTGTCATCGTCATCACAATGTAGTTGCCTCTCGCCTTATCCTTCTTCCTTCCTTGTGCTAATGGGGTGGTTTGTTTTTATACGCTTGACAACAAGGAATTTATTTGTTGCAACGTAACATAAGTGAATGTCAATATGTATACAAGTACATAAAGCTACAAATTCTCAGAATTATGTAAACTTTTGACAACTTTGAGAGTTTTTCTTAAGAATTGTATGCAGTTTCCTGTAACTTGCCACAAAAGAAAATCAATTTAAATTTGTAAAGTGTTTTGATTAAATATTTGCGCAAAAGATACTATTTAAATAATTTGTCAGAGAGCTCAAATAGTGACTAGTATTTAAAGTTATTTATATAATAAAGCATGACTAAAACTTGATATCAAGAATATTTAGCAATCTTTTTGCATCTGGTCATATTCATTTAAGCAAATAATTGGCAAAGTCATTGAAGATAAGGCTAACACCATTTCATTAACTGCCAACATTTTATTGCCAGTCTTACTACAAATAAATATGCAATACTATTTGAAGTGCATTCATTGTATTTGCACTATGAATATATAACAATACAATGTTTGACTTTGCTTAAAAGTATATTCATTACACAGATAACGAAATTCAAATTACTTAAAGTTTTGATTTAAGAACAATGCGCATATAATTATGTGGGCAATGTCCTGCCTGTTAATTCGGATTTATGGAACTTTATGACATGCAGAATGCCAGCATATGAGTTTTTATTATTTAATGGACAATTTGAAATGCAATTGCATAAGCCTAAAACTTATATCAAAGGGATTAGCAACGCTTATGCAACGCAATTTGAATTTCAACAAATGTAAATAAAATGTAAATGAGTTAAAAAATTGTTAAATTAGATTTACTCATCCTTGTTGGCAGGCGCCATGGCGACACAATTTTTTTTTAAGCCAAACAAAAAATTGGTAATAAATCAAATAAAAAACATGTGTGTTTGTGTAGATTGTTAGGCACAAGATCCAACTGGTGCACGCGCCCCCCGTGCCACATATCAAGTAAAGTATCAAAAAAGAGATATGCGAATACATCCATCATGCATATTACACAAAAAACAAACTCAAGCAAACTCCAAAGCAAAGTGGTCTTAAAAGAAAAATCTGCCTATTTCTGGTAAAAACTCCTGAGGTCGTTTTACAAAACATACATCATACGAATTGTATTTGTTATGTGTAAGGACGAAGAAAAACACATTTCCATATGCTACTTCAATTAATGAATTGAAGACCTTGAAGAATTCTTAAAATTGTAAGCAAGTACTGTAAAATTAGAACCGTTACTTGAAATAAACATAAATCATATGCAGCACATATTACTCATACGTTTAAAGAGACCTTATGACTTGACATTTGACTATAGGCTCACACACAGTGGCACACAGCGGCACAAATACAAGCGCAACGGCATATAATTTAATTAGCTACTGGCCTTTCAATTGCGTTCATTATAATTACACATATACATATATATATCTATATATTTATATCAGCAGTCTGAAGGTGGGGGCGATGGGACTCATGTGCGGCAGTTGTCAATAAGTCAAGTGATGTTAATTAATTGAGGGTGATAGTGAACATTTACTGTGCAGCAGTCAGGCAACCTGCTAGAAACAGTTAACAGTTGACGCGCAAGCAATTAAGACTGGCATAAATAAATAAATATATATCTATACATATACGTATACAGTTCTTACACAATAGTGCAGTTAATTCCACTCAAGCATGTAATTGAATAACAATCCCGAAACGATACCGTTAAAATTAATTGCGTTTGAAGTAATCTATGTTGTATTATGCCCTTGGCCTACAAAACTAATCTAAGCATGTTCCTTTTTCGTCTTCTTTTGCAGGCGCAAGAAAAACATTAATTAATCAATTAATATGCTGAATTATGAATACTTTACTAGCTATATCACGGCAACAAAGTTAGCCCCAGGAGACGTTGCTTAAAGTAACATTAAAATAGTTTTGTTTTTTGTACGGCTTGCGAGTTATTGAAATGATGTTGGGCTATTTTAAAGGCAATGCTGCCAGGACGCACCAGCTGACGATGTAATGCATCACCATACAGTTTCACCAACGATGGCTCCTCCTCAACGGGTTCCAGATAAGCAGCCAAACCACCAATCAACTACATACAAAGTAAACAAATAAGATAATAGTGCTTCAAGACAATCAATTTGATTTAGCATACCAAACTCTCGTCACAGTTTAAAAACCGCACAGCCTGCACATGCTCGGACCAGATGCGACGACGCCACTTATTATCATACATCTGAGCCAGCGGTAGCAGCACGAGTGAACTAAACAACTCATCGCCATAGCTGGCCGCCTCAAAGTGATTCACAAACAGATAGTAGAGTGGCTCAAAATTCGCTTTGTCCTCGAACGTGGCCTCAAAATCAAACTTGTGGTTTTGGTTTTGTCTATAGAAATCAAGCAGTTGTGAGTGCAGCAGCTTGTGCAGCTCGGGCTCCAGAAACTGACTGTCGGGACCCATAAATGCAATCATCAGATACATTAACTTTTCAAGTGGACTGACAATTTGTAAGCCCTGCTGCTCCAACTGTTGCACAAAGGAGAACGTCATGCGCACCACTTGGTTCTCTGTATCGGTGGGTGAAAAAGAATTTGCATAAAAGTGAAGCTCGCAACGGGCACAAAATATTCACCTGAATAGATAACCGCAGGTGCCTGCTGCACATTTTGCAAATAGTTGTTGAGTATCACACGCAATTCAAAATATGGCCAATCAGGCATAAGAACTGGCGCTTGAGTATAGCAAAGTGTCAGCGTAGGATCCTTGTTGTCCTGTAAAAGCAAAAAGTAATGTGTTAAGAACTGCAATTGGCAGCTGACTTGTGTTCAACGTACTGCTATAAAATGTGAATAGACAATTTCCATGCAGGATTGTTGCAGCAGCTCCAACGACTTGGCATCCAGCTCAACATATTCTCCACTGAATATATAACGATCAAAGATGCTCTTCATTTGTTTGGCCTGTGCCGTGGTCAAACAGCACAAATAGTTATAGACAAGTTGCAGCAGCTGAGTGCGCGTCAAATACACTTCCAAGCCATCGGTGGTAAGCAATTGGTGTATAAACTTAAGTTCGCTGCGTGCAAAGAAATTGCTGGCCATCACTCGATTAAGCTTTGTGCTCAATTGTTTGAGGTACTCGGCTAAGGGCTCGAGCACTGCAGGCTGCAGCAGCGCCTTCAATAACGGTTTCAGATCATTCTCCAACGGCGTTTCAAGCAGTGTCCAAAGATTGCTTAACAATTGCACTGGATACGTATCGCTGACGATTAGCTGCGGCCCATAGTCATTCATTAAGACTGCGCCCACGTTTGGCAGCGGGGCATGCACGTTGCGCCTATCGCTAAATTGGCGCAAAATTATAGAGCTGCGTCTATATTAATATAAATAAAGTTGAGAGGTGGTCATTAAAACTGATTAAACGATCAAAAGGTCGTCTGTCAAAACGACAAATTACTTACGTTAGCTGCTGAACGCATGCAATGAATCCAGCAGAGCAGACAAATTCTGGTAGAATCTTTAGCAGAAATTGCTGAAAGGATGCTGTGCCCAGATAACCATTTCGTGAGAACCAGCCCACGGCATATAGACACGTACTCAAAAGTGTCAATTGTGTGTACTGAAAAGGAAAGTGAATGTTTTAATGAGAAAGAATAAGATTGATGGAAAAATTCACTTACATCCTTCAGGCTGTCAACTTTTGTTGCCTTGTGCAGCCAACTGCAACAGCACTTATGCAACGATTCGACTAATAGTTGTTGCGCCTCCATGTCGCATATGCCGCACTCACCGCTTGCCACAATCGCCGAGAGCAGGGCTGCTGCGTGCTGTCGTATAAGTGCCGGACCGCCCACATCGAAAACGCAATGATTATAATGCCAATCAAGCAGCAGACGCAGTGCAGGCAGGAATTGTCTGTCAAAATACAATTGTAATGCAGAATAATAGTTATTATTTGTAGCTATTTCGTATTTTGTTGTCGCTACAATATAAATACAACGAGCTTTGCAAGCTAGACTTAGTTGAAGCGGAGCGCGAATACAACTTGTGTTAAGTTTTGTTTATTTAGTGGAATTGTTAATAATGCGCCTAAAGATCATTGGATATACTTTGGCATTGCTCGTCTTGTGCTCTGTCATGGCGCCTAACAATGCTGTAAGTCTTAAAAAGTTTCAATCCTTGTCTTATATATAAAACCTAAAAACCTTATGCTTAGCTGGAAATTCCGGAAGTGGTAAAAAAGCAGGTGAAAAAGCTTCATGCAATCTGTTTGACCAAAACAGGAGCAACGGAAGGTAATGAACATTAAATAACTTAAAAGCAAGGCGTTTCAAAGGACTTGCAACATTTCAGAAATTTTGAGTGAGGCTCACAAAGGAAAATTGCCAACTGATGACAGTTTCAAGTGCTTTCTACACTGTATGTTCGAAAGTTTTGGTCTTGTACGTAAGATTCTAGTATAATCTATGCATAATTTTTAACTCCCGTTCTTATTCACAGATTGATGCTGATAATATAATGCACGTGGATGCATTAGTTGAAGTTCTGCCACCGGAAATTCATCCACAGATTATGAATTTAGCCAATGCATGTGGCTCGATAAGTAAGTAGAATCTTTTAAAGCTGAACAATAAGTCTATGTCTTCATATTTGTATGCATTTGCAGGAGGCAATGATGGCTGCGATGCTGCGTTTAAATCGGTGGTGTGTTATGTGGAAACCGATGGTCCTTTTATGATAGAAGCTGTAGACCAGTTATTTGGCTAACTTACTTAAACAATGCACGATCCGCTATTCCAAGCAGCAGCAGGCAGCGGAGAGTGCGCAATGCTTCAATCTGAACACGTATCGTTTTACCCTGTAAATTAGATATTATCAATAAGAGGATATATATTGTTTGGACAATACGTACCTTAATATCATCACGATTTAATAAAAAGTATTTTAAACGTTCAATTAACTGTTCATTTGCCAATTGTTTAGCTATATCCAAATGCTGACACATCAGAACACGCAGCAATTTAAGGCAAAGATACTGAGGTTGACCATAGAATAATGAACTGTTTGCATCTGTAAAGGATTACAATTTCATAGTTATAACGTCTTTTAGTAAGTTTTTAAGGAACTTACTGGCTTGCGATGTTTTGGGCATAAAGTTGATCAATATCGTATTTATAAGTTCTCTTTCCTGCGATAATTGTTTGGCCACAGTCACATTAGTGCGTGCTATGCGTATTAATAGCTTCAGACAGGATTCAACTGTGCTGTTCTCAGGACGCACAGAGCTTAATATGAAACTATAGAAACAAAAACAAAAGTTATTTAAGTTAAAAACTTGTTTTGAGCACACTTACCTAATACGCTGTAAAATATTCGATCGCAGCAGACAATTCATTAGATCTGTTTCAGCCAATTGAAAGTCATCCATGGACGTTTTACTATCCTCCTCAACATCAGCATTGACTGCTTTTGGATTCGTGCGCAACAACGACATGTAACGTTGCAAGAAAGCAACTGATGTGGGATCACTGGAGTCATCAGCATCTGTTAGAACCTGCAACGTTGGCTGCCAATGGCAATAGGCATTCTCATGTATATGATCTAGGAGTACTTCATCGGTTTCATTGTAGAAGAGACGCGCCAAGGCTCTACTAACGACCTCAAGCTGTGCAGGCGTATTGTCATCCAGACCAAAACGCAACAGAAAGAATATTTTGGATATGGGCAATGTCAAGACTTGATCATAGAAGCCCTGATTGTAAATGCTGAAAATGCCAGCAATTGCACCAAATGCTGAAATGCGCTGTTGCAACACCGTTGAGCTACAAAAAATTAATATTAATATGAAGTATAAGTTGTAGTTAGTGCTATATAGCTTACCGCGCTAAGCGAAACAGCTCCTGAAGCGTATATCCTGGCCTATCTGGTTCCTCGCCATGCAAATACAATTCGCGCTCATCGACGTTTTGTTGCAACTCCTGCACTGTGTGTGGCAGAAGGACACCCTTCCAATCGAAACGTGCATTAAACTGTTGTCCTGGCTTGAGTTGTGCCATTTGCGCAGGAATATCCCGCATCCAGGCCAATTTGTGGTCCTCAACCAAATTGAAATTTAACCAATTTCCCTCGTCGCTTTGTTGCAGCAGCTCATGTGCGGGATTCGACTCGGATAGTGGAGTTGTTGTGGGGTTGGGGGGTAGTTGAGGCTCACTAGCGACTGGCTTGGGGTTCGCTGGCTTGGGAACATCCATTTTTCCAGCTCGCTTTTTCGTAAGCAATTCAATTAGAGCGGGATCCAAGGAGTTTAACAACTTTTGGCGCTCTGCAAGAATATCCTGCTCCTTCATTTGCTTTAATATGGTAGCGTTTTCCGCATGGAGTTCCTTAGCGAGTTGTGCATCCTGAACTATAGCGCTACATTCGGGCTGCTCATCTACTTCCATTGGCGCAAAATCCTTTTGATTGACACTTGCATTCAATCCTTTGAATTTTTGGGCAAAAATGCTCGTTTTGTTGGTATTTTGCTAAAATAGAGAATTTATTAAATATGTACTACGACGCATTTGTTCAGTACTCACTTGATAATGCTTTTGGTCGCATCGCTGGACTCCTTCTCTTCTTTCCACAATGTCGCCAACAACATTATTTATTAGGTTTTGATTAACTTTAACACCACGCAAATCGCCCAACATATTTTCGTGTATTTCATCAAGCAACAGTTGTTTGTTTCTACCATCATCATCTACTGGTGGCGCTGCTATTATTGTAGCTTCCTTATTGTTTACTAAACTGCTTGCAGCTTTAAGTTTACTCTGCTCACGTTTTTGTGCAAACAATGATTTTGCTGGAGCTATAAAAAAGAAGTCAATTAAACCAATTTAAGTTTGGCATGCATATTTAGAGACTCACGTTTATCCATGCGAACAACTGTGGCTGCGGGCTGGAAATTAGGGTTTTTCTGACGCTCTGCATTGAATTCAGCTGCCATACGTAGAACATCTTCTTCGCTTTCACCAGGTTTTAGTTTTTTCATCATTTTATAGCCGTTCTTTAATGCAAACAAAAATTAAATGCCGAATGCCAAAACAGCCGGCATAAAAGACAATGCAATAGAGATGGACGATAACAATAGTGACCGACGCAGCGTAGCCATAAAAGTAGAAGTAACGAGTACGGGTACATTTTCACATGCTTTGAACGTTTTCCAATACTGTTACTCATTTTCGCGCTCACTTTTCATTTGAATAAAATTACAATTTTGTGAAAGTTAACAATTTATCTATAATCTCTTGTACAAAAGGTAATTTGTTAAAAAAAATACATCCAACAATATAAAAATTTACTTCTTAAATGTGGAACCCGTATTGGCCAAGCATTTAAGCAGTGCTTGCTGTGCTATCAAAGTATCCTTGTGTGGAAGTGCAGCAATTTGAAAGAATGCATCAATGCCCTCCTTGAAAAGATCAATTGCCTCATTTGTCTTTTGAGCTTGCATTGCTTCAGCAGCCTCACGATAAAGTTCTTCAATTTTAATGAGCTTGGCAACGCTTTCTTTTAAGGATATATTTTTGCGGCAACGTGGACAACGCACATCCTTGGCCAAATCTTTTGGGAACTTGAGCAAATTCACACAATTTGCTGAGGTGCACCTAAAGTACAGATGATTGAATAACTAAGTTCAGAACAATAGGATGTGGAGTTAGACGTACCAAAATCGAACTTGCTTATCGATCTTTTGCAATAGAGGCCAGTTCTCCTGGCACGTCATA
The DNA here is from genome assembly GCA_018152965.1 of Scaptomyza pallida. Taxonomy (NCBI): domain Eukaryota; kingdom Metazoa; phylum Arthropoda; class Insecta; order Diptera; family Drosophilidae; genus Scaptomyza; species Scaptomyza pallida. The sequence continues at coordinate 296,850 of JAECXP010000107.1, forward strand.
CAGTTGCAGCTGAAGGCATAGCGACCACGCAAGGATCGCTGTCGCTCCTTTAAATTCATCTTGGTGAATATGGGTCCATAGTTGACAGCAACAATCTCGTTGGGTCGATGCGGCTTTGTGGCAGCCATTACCAACTGCTTGCCCACATAATAGCCCGCTGTGCTTGGCCAGCATTCGTGATTAAAGTAGGAGCCTGTGCCGTATAGGCCAGCGCCCAAATAGATCACCTTGCAGCCCTCAAAACAATGCTCATCTGTCACCATCGTATGATAGATCTCATGTGCATTGTACTGAAGAACTTGCAGTAATCCCAGCAAGGCGGTTGCCACCTGCAGCTCCACAGCCGTGGGATTGACACCCTCGGTCTTGCGACGTCCAAAGTATTGAGCCTTCTGCAGTATTCTCATGAGAAAGCCCGCCATCAGAGATCTCTGCAGATAGTCATCCGCCTGACGCTCATCCTGATGGGAGACCAGATTCTCAAAGAGCAAATTTGCTGTGGACAAACCATCCTCCAAGCTGGCTGCCTGCGTAAAGATTCGCAATGCAATGAAGCAGAGTATGGACATGCCGGAGCCAATAAACAAATCCATGAACTGGCACTCAAAACGATGATAACTGTCACAGGCCTCACCCATGCACTGGGCGGAGCAGAAGGCAATGCCCGAGCAATGCAAGCAGGCAACAGGAGTGTGGAGCCTAGAAATACAACCATAAAAAAATTTTAGATGAAACATCTTCAATATGGAGCACTAACCTCTTGAAGCAATGATGACAATTGGTGCCAAAGAAGTTGGGCAGCAGACAGGCAGCGACAGGATTCTCGCAGAGCACCACATCACCCGTTTTCAAGCCCTCATTGGCCACCACAAAGCGTCCCTTATCCTTGGTCTCCACCAGCTTAACCACATTGGCAGCACCACTGAGCACAGGATTCTCGCCATGTGCCAATGCGGGGGCTTCAACTTTCTCGTCCAGCTCTCGCTTGACTACTTTAAGTGCAGCGATATCCTTGCGGCAGGCTGCAATTAAAGCTGTCTCGGCTCCCGCCAACTTCTCAGCGATCTTGAGTGAGATTTCGGCTCGAGCGCTTTCAGCCATCACTTAACAAGGAAATCGATAAGTCAGCATTGTATATCGATAAGAAATAATCAAAAAGAATTCACCCGCATATGCCTTGGCCATTTTGCAATAGTAGTCAACGCTCTCCTTAGACTCCAAACCAAAATTTGTTGCCATCTTGAGATCACTCAATGCTGCCTCACCCTCGCCCAAACCAATAAGAATCGAAGCACGCGTACGATAAGCCAAGGCAAGCGATAAACCGTTATCCACGCTCATATCCAATTGGGGTGCAGGTGCACGCATTACAGCCAGATTGGCGTGCATCAAAGCTTGCTTGAGCAACTCCTTGCGATCCTCCTCCAACTCTGCACCGCTGCTCATCACATAGAACTTATCAGCTTGCGCTCTGCGCTGCGATGAGACGAGTACATCCTTTTGTTTATACACAGGCTGCACATGCTCGAGCACACCGAGCACTGGGTCACAGACTTCGCGATCACTGAATATGGATAGAACGCGTGCTGCATTCGATTTGAGTTTGCTGAAATAGTTTTGCAGCCACTTGTCGCCACACGTCTCCTTCACATCCAAATAGAATTCGTTGAAGAAGCCCTTTTTATCCGATTGAACGGTGCGCGTTGAACAGATCTGCTGATAACTCGTATCGTATTCCATATTTCAACGAGTTTAATTATATAAAAAACACAGATATTAAAATGCAAATGGATTTTCTTTTTTCTTTAAGACGTCTCGTTTTTCCGTTGCGAGTATTGGAAACAGCTGGCGGGCGTTTACCCTCCAAAAATAGCACCGAACATTTTCATTTTTCAGTGTTCGCCGCGTTAAAAATAATTGCGAACTACACAATAGTTCATTGTTGCACCCATTCGCCGCTAGAGTGCGCCACGCTGCTTATTAAGCATACGCCAGCAATTCGATCAAGTTTAAAGAAAAAATGTTGTTTGAAAAGAAATATATGCTTTGCATTTATTATATAGACCGTTTATATATATATTTAACTTGAGTAGGGCATACATATACATATATAAATATAAATCACATTAAATAATGTATTTGCTTTAAAAAATTAGCTAATCGTACAAAAATATAACAATATATCCAATATATAGTTTAAGTAATTTTCGTAATTTAATGGAATTTTAATTTTCAAAACCGGCATAGAATATTAAACATACACACATATTATATATATATATTTCTATTATCGGCAACTACGTATTTCAAAAGTTTTTATAATTTTGAAGTTGTTTCTATCTATAGGAGTTGGAAAAAAACTTGGTTTGAGCAGTTATATGGTTATATATTTGTTAAGAGAGGGCAGAATTCTTTAACTATGACTAGAATTAAGCATTGTTAATTAATTAATGAACAAAAAGTTTGAGATGATTTGTAGTTTTTCAAAAAGTTTGTATTTATTTGTTATAATGCAGGGTGAGGTTTTAAATTAAATAGATGATAATGTTTTGATTGGTTTTTTCCAGTAACATTTTACAAAAATGCGTTCATGATTATTGTATAAAGAATTCACATTATTTTAACTAAAAAGAATTCAATTGACTAATTAAGTGTAAGTTACATATTTAACATTTATGATGCGTTCAAATTAGAAAAGTTTAACTAAATTTTGTTGTGTTTCTTTTGTTATTATATGTTCAATAAATTAAATATTATTATTTTGTTTGTTAGCTTTAGTCACACATAATCTCGTTGGCTTCACTTCTGCGTACAATATCTAAGAAAAAAATGTCACTAAACTTAACAAATAAAATGCTACAAAAGTTTTTTCAAAAGTATTCAGCCTCGCCATCGAACCAAACTGCGATTCATTTTCGATTGTTTGTATGTATGTATTTATGCGTATTGTATGTATGTATGTATGTATATTATAAACTATTATCATCACATTTCAAACGTTAAGTTTTGTTTTCTTCTTTTTTTTTGTTTTATTTTATGCTAAACAAAATACGAGTAGTTTTATTTATGTCTTTTTGTGTGTATTTTATAAGCTTAAAACGCTCCTTAGTACATCATTCATTCATTCGTTTCGATTTGTTTCCACTCTCACTTTGGGGCTTGGTTAACAACCTTGTAGCCCATTTAACGTAGTTAACTTAACCCGTTTTGCCGCATTGCCAGTTGTTTCTCTCTCTCTTTTTATACAATTTGTGTTTCTTTTTGGTATTATTTTGTAGCATGTGACAGATTCATAACTTAACCAGCACGTGTGTTTAGTTAGTTGTTTAATAAATTAGCAACTTGCAAGTTACTGCGTTTTATAGAATAAAAGAAACTTGTGAATTATCTCTTTCCTCTTTACACTTCCTCCTCCATACATCATTGCCTTCATTTCTTACGTTTTTTTTTTCTTTTTTATATTTCGTTTTTTGTGTTTTTTTTTTTATAAATAAATTAGCCATAGTATCACTTATTTTGTAATTTTTAGAAAGTAACCAAAATAAACTAATTTAACTATATAAATTATAAGAAATATATATACCAAGAGCATGGAAGAGTTGACTTTAGTTATTTTGGTTTTTTTTTTTTTTTTTGATTTTAAGGAAAGCATCTAATAATCATCATAAAATTTCTTTGTCCTACAAACGAAGTCTAGAGACTGGCCTTTTTGCAACAGCAGCAAAGAGAGCAAGAGTGTGAGTGAGAGATGGGGAGAATCGTAGAGAGAGCGCGCGCATATCTTACACCTACCACCTACCACAACTATATATGTATATATATAAGATATACTACTATATAAATTGGAGCACAGCACATAGCACAAACACATCCATCCGCACTGCAGACGGCACATGTACATGGGAGGAAGGGGGCTTGGAGGGGGTAAACAAATCACGACATTTTGATGCCCAACGCTCGACTTGAATATTCGTAGACCACATAGCTAATGGAGACGGCGGGTAGCACCTTTAGGAAATTGGGCGTTATGCCCCGATACAGTCCCGTTAGACCCTCCTGTTTAATAATCTTCTTGAACAGTCCCGACATTGTCTCCTGCCCGCTAACCGCATCGCTGCTCTTCAATGGAATTTGTGTTTTACGCGACTGGCAACTAATCGTATCGGCAGCTGCAGACAGAAAGAAAAACCGTTTAGTAAAAGCAACATATAAAATATATGCAAATAGCTAAACATACCTTGTGCTTGAAGCCGCGTGCGCACCAAAGCCAGCGGATAGGAGCAGAGTTGACCCAGTGCACTTGATGTGCTGCCGCAGGCGAGTAGCACCAGGAAGCTGGGCTGCTCATTGTTATCATGGCTGGCAATATAGCGACGCTTCAACGTTTCATAGACGGCCAAATCGATGCCAGCATATGGCAGAATGCCCAATATGTTGGGCACATAGCCGCGATAGAAACTGCGTGCGCCTTCGTGCTTATAGATCTTGGCCGCTGCATCCGCAATGCCCGCATATTGACCCGTTTTGCGCAAGGCCAGCCGCGTCTTTAATACTTCCATGGGATAGATGATGGTCTGTGAGATGCCGCCAGCTGCTGCGCCGGCATAGAAACGCTCCACAATGGTCATTTGTCGCGTTGTATCATTGCCGCGTATCAGACGCTTCATTTGCTCATAGGCGGCAAATTTGAGCGCTGTTTCCGGTGCAATTTTGACCACATTGATGCCATTGCCGCGCCACATGCTGCGAAAGCCGCCTTCCTTAAGCAAGATTTTCATACACTCTGAGATTCCCATTCGGCATGTTTGCACCTGAAATCGTAACGAAAGTTAGTTTTGATTTAAAAAAGTTTGTGTTTGTGTGTTTGTTTTTTACCTGCAGAAAGACTTTAACTCTGTCCAGCGGTGCTGTGCATGTGCGTGAAACAGCACCAGCGATGCCACCGGCCACTAGATGTCGCCACCATAAACCAGTCTGCATTTCCTTTTGTGTGAAGTCATCAGGTACATTCATATCCTCGCCAATATCGAGGTACTGTAATAGCCAAACAAATCGACAAACAAATCAATAAGGGTTCAAAGATTTTTGCATGCTTAAACTAAACACTAAATAATATTGTATTGGTGGTTTATAATGAGGGATTGTGTGTGTGTTGGTGGAGTTTCGTTTAGCTACAGAAAATAAATAAATTTTATCAAAATCAGACCAATTCCTTTTGTGAGTTTGCTGACATCAAGCCCACCGTCAACACCATAGACCTCAGCCATTCTTGAAAACGCGCCTGTAAGTATTCCATTAGTTTTTCATGCTTCGCAAACAACGACTATTTGAATTCGATTCCAAAAAAAAGCTCTATGCGTTCTGTGTTCGGCTGTTAAATGTGCAACAAGAAGAGATAATCCAAACAAGCTGTTTACCTGCGCCATCATCGAATAACAACAAAAGCACACACCAAAAGCGCAAAGCAAACGACAAAAAACAAGTGTACAATGCGGAAGAGCAGACTGCGTTCAATACGCAACTAGTTCTAAATTAAGAACAATATGCACAGAGAAAAGCAAAAAAAAAAACCACGCGCCAACCAACCCCCAAATGTTATTCGCTGCCAACAATTATATCATGTGTAACTAAACTTAATTTGTATTTAGTTGCAGACGTGCCTCCAACCCATGTGTGGCAGCAACGTCTGTGTTTACGTAATTCGCCAAGTTTTTGTTTCGTGTGTATTTAATGCCATTGGCAAGTTTTTCTTTTTGCGTTCTATTGATAACAAGTGCGACTGATAAGCCTGCGAAAGTTGAAAAAGCTGTCTCAAGGTGATAAGAGAAAGAATCAAAAGCAAGTCTTGTGACAACATAACAATAATAATTGTAGAATTTCACAAATAACAAGAGCAGCTCAACATTACAATTATGTACATAGATATTTTTTTTTTTTTTGCCCAAGGTGAAAACAATTTAAGCAACAAATAAACAGCAGTTCATTTGCCTCGCTTTGAGTGTGATCCATGGGGCACAAGTGTTGTGCAAATATTTTCAAAAGGCCATAAAAAAAATAAATAATATACAAAAATCTGCACTTCCAAGTGTTATAATTTAATTGGTTTTTATGTATATAGTATATGCGAACCGAGCACAAATTCAATTTCATTATTATTTGTCATTTTTAACATATTTTTTCGGTCATATTTGCATTTGTCATTTGTTAAAAATCTTCACTAAATCATGTGAAAATGATTGTATTGTTAAATTTATTTATTATTTATTTGGTTTATTAGCAAACAACAATGTCATGACCTAAACCAATAGAAGTAAAAAATGTTGATAAGTATTTTGTTTGTTTAAAAAAATTCCTTGAAAATATGTCTCTATGATAGGAAGAAAATTTTTGCCGCCAGAAAACCTCTAGTTCGCCGGAAGAATGATTTATTCTTAGTATATGATAGTTTTTGGCGACAGAAAACCTATATTTTGCCGGAAGAATGACTAATTCTGAATATATATACATATATATCTGGAGTGGACATTGGCATTGGAATGTTTTTGGCTAATATAAAAACATCCTCATTTATTTTTAATACCTTGAGGCGAACGGAACCAAACATTTTATACCATATATCAGGCACATGACAGTGAAAAGCTTTCGACAAATTATTCTATTTATAAAACACTGCCCAAAAAATGTTTATCGCAAAAGCAAACGTGTTCAATAGAGTCAATTAGTAATATGATGGCCCCGAAGTTGATAATAAAACAATAAGGCGCGCTTTGTTATGTAAAGAAAAACCCAAGCCAAGGCTGCAAATCAAGCTTCAATCAAGTCGAGTTCCAATGCATAAAGGCATGAAGGTAAACTGGGCCAACAAAGGCATTGGTAAGCAAAGAGGTGCAGGCACATAACCGGATCAGTTGAATCACAAAGTGATTTTGCTGGAATGTGCAAGAAACCCAGCTCCATGACGCCCAAACAACAACCACAATTGAGACGTCAGCAAGCAAAAAAAAAAGTGAAGTAAACAAGCAAATAATCATAAAAAACCATAAATGCAAGTGAGCAACAAGTTTATAAACAAGCAAAATGTTTACGCATTTGACGTCATTCAAAAAGAGGGGCTTAACCCAGCCTCTACACCCACACACACATACACACAGACACAGTGAATGAGTCAGGGGGCAGCATCATAACTGGCTAAAAGTTGGCCAAGAGCAATATGAGCATAATGACGTTGCCTGAAGCACTTAGCAACAGTAATGAAACCCCACAAGGGGAATGCTAGACAAATATGAGAGCGAGAGCGTGAGTGAGAGAGAGACGAAAATTAGCTACAAGTGCGTGTGTCCCTGTGTGTGTTTGTGTGTGTTTAAGTGTGTCGTCGACACGATTTGACGATCGACAAAGACGAAGTCAAAGACATGGGCGCCAAATGTGACTGAGCGCCACAAAACAGAGGGGGGATGGAGGGGCGAAAGCAACCGGTTTCATATCAGCAGCACGCTCTTTGCTCAACGTCGCATTTTTTTTTTTTTTTTGTTCATTTTCGACAATATTTAATGGCTGTTGCCAAGCGAACTCTCGACTCGGAATGCCATGTATATGTATACGTAACGCGAAACGAAGCCAAAATGTCTGTGTGTGGATGCCACAAGCTGAATGCAAGTATTGTAGATCATTGCAACAGCTGCTGATAATGCAACAAATCGAAAGTTGCACAGAGGACAGACATCAGCGCCATCTGTTGTTTGGCATGTGCAATGTGTCTAGAAATTGCTTCAACTATTTATGGTATATATACTTGTATAGGTGTTATAAATTGTTCGCAGAAATGCACAGGAAACGGATAAGATAAGCCACAGCGCATGAGTCATGTGTGTGTGTTTCCAAGCTTATTGTAATGACTAGTAAATTTAGCGGGAAATTAAATCACTGTTATAAATAAGGGAGAAACCTACCCGTCCCATCATGTCACGGAATATGACAACGAAATCCTCCATCATGTCGCCAGCGACTGCCATTTGTTGAATATTATGGTAATCGACTGGTAAATTGTATTGATATGTGCTATTCCGAAACATGTTGCCAATGTAATTGGATTCACTCCCGATGGTTTATTGAGTATTAAGTCACAGTTATTTATGTTTCCGATATCCAACTTCCGTTAGTTGGACAACACGCATGTATTTGTGCAACTCGGTTGGCTTTCACTAACTTTTTTTTTTTGTGGTGTTGCGTTGTGTGTTGCAAGACAATTGCAAAAAAAAACCACAAACTTTCACTAGCAACAACAATTTTGTAATGGTTACAAAATATTTATAATATATATTTATATATACTACATCTACTATCTATATATATATTGAGTATAGTAGATTGCAGACTTTGCTTTGTTGTATTCGCTAACAGAACGCGTCACTGGATTTAAAATTCGCGTTTTGTTTGGGTTGTAACGAAAGAACGGCAAAGGCGGTCTCTACTTCAGTATGATTACATAAAGGTCGCCGATTAAGAGCGGATTGTATAAGAAATTATATTTAACGCGCGCACAACCTACGCGTGAGCCAGCTGCCACAAGACTGAGAGTGCTCTATCAGTGCTCTCACATACGAACCGATCGACCGAACGACAACAATGCCGACGCCTTTTGCACTTTGAGCGCAACAAATGCTACGCTTCGTTGAGTTCGTTCGTTTGGTTTTTTTTTTCTGCTGTTGCTGCTCTAATCGTATCAAACAGCTGTGGCGCGTGGCTTGCACTCACTCCCCTTATACAGCCCACTGTCTGCGTTGACTCCCACCTTCGCTAACTTCCAACAACTATAATAAATAACCGTTCAAAAGAGCGAGAGAGAGAGCGCACAAGTGAATTTTATGACATCTTCATTGACGAGAGACTTGTCCTATTTATTGGATTGTTTACGGGTTTCTTTGACTGGAATTCATTGGCATATTCGCAACCAGTTTACACCGATTTCGCACTTAATCAAGGGCAAGTGCTGGGAGTACTTTTTTCGTGGTGATAGCCCCACATGACTGGCGTATGACGGCGACCCGGAGACAACAACTACGTCGCAGTTGAATTCTCAGCACGTTTGCCATTTATCTCATGGCGATGGAAATTTTACAGATTACGCATACGTCACTTAAAACCTAGACTAAAAAGATGCATCAAAACAAATGTTTACAGCAAGCAAATAACCAGTTAATAAGCCGGTACAAAAGTGCTGTTATTGTTTGTGTAAAATTTGTCTAGACTCAAGTTGATTTTTATTAACTATTAAGGTATGTTAAGTAATGGCAGTTAGTACTAAAGTGTTATAAACTGACATCGATATTTCATACCCTTTAAGGTACTGAAAAAACTTTGTTAAAAACACTTAGTAAGTAAAATTAGTGGAATTCTGATAAGGTTGCACACTTTAAGTGGAAAAAATTCTAGAAAAAATAAACCCGGACACACCCATTTTATTTTATTACCGCTGTGGCATTACAATCAGTTCAATTCGCCACAAACAGCAAAAAAATTAAAAATATATATAAAAACAATTGCAATGTTTATGTGTTTTTAAGCTTAGCAAAATAGCTAAATAGATATACTATATATAGTTTCAGAGAAAACCATAAAAAATGTGGCTTTAATTAACAGCTACAGAAATAGATTAGGAGGTTACGTGAGAAGACAATATATATTTATTGCCATATTCGATGCGCTCTAAAATTAGTAAAAGTTTTTTAGAGAGGGGTTATCGGAAAAAAATGCTTTCAACGCTGTCTCAAAGGACAAGGACTTTAACCTAGAATAGATAACCATCGATTATTTGCAGTAAACACTTTTAATCGTTATCAGTATGCAAATAATTCCAATTAAAATGAAATCATATGTAAATAAAGACTAATTGTGACGTTTTAAGCTTGAAGGGAATTTTTGCATTATAAAAGTGTCCACATTGTCAAGATAAGGTAAATGTTCTGGCTGTTGGCAAGAGAGAGAGACTGAATGAATGCGTAGCAACAAAGAACTGGAATATATGTTAAAGATTCCCCCCAGACAGGTATTGAACTGGTTGACCTTAAGATTAAAATAGCCAAAAGGCAAAAGGTTCCATTCACTTTTAAAGGTACTTACAATGCAATTTTGTATATGTATATAAAAGAGAGAAAATATACTCGTTGTAGCCAAGTGCAAGTGCGAAATGAAAGCTAACTGAGTAAATATAAAAAAAATCATAGCCAATTGAATTAAATCATTTGTAAAGCGTCGTCGTAAAAACAAAAACAGAAATGAAAAATACCCGACAGCACCAACAACAACAACAACGTTGTATAAACAAAATGATTATGCAGACAACAAAGCGAATGAAACGAAACTGTTTAGCTTCTCACCCCCCTCCTCTCATAAAGTGAAACGCATCGAGAGACCGACTGCGTCTGATAAGCATTTGATAAAAAGGAAAAAAAGAGATCAGACTAGACGCAAACATTTAAAAGTTAAGCGCTATGATGAAATCAAACTCGTCAAGTTACGTCAGCCAGAGAGATTGTAAGAGAGCAGCTGCTGATGAGCTTTTGCAAAAGCTCTCTCTCTTGTGCTCTTAAATAAAGTACTTAACAGGTCATTTGCCCAAATGGGATGTTCTTGGGAAATTTACATGCCATGACTTGGGAATTTTTGCAAATATGTGTGTGATTGATTATATGTGCCCTAAAACTACAAGTATAAGTTAATGATTATTGTTATAAAGACATGAATATGTACCTTCAAATCTTCCTCAGTTAGTCAGGATTGGTGTGAAAGCAGATACTACAATTTCAACATTATAGTACGCGATTATATATAGGAATGTTTTTTGTTTTTGTTTTTATGGGGTACGAAACGTAGGGAATTAGGTTAAAAAGGTTTAACAATTAGTAATCAAATGCGTTACGATATACGATTATAAAAAAATCAACTAAGTAAAGCTTTTTTATGTGTCTAGTCGGCTGGCTAGACGAAGCGAATGCAACAAAGTATAAATTCGAATTGAAGCCAAGAAGTTTATACAGGCTCCGCTTACAATGCAAACAAAGGCCAGCTGGCCCGTCTAGCTGGCTGCCCTGTTTCCAAGCCAAAAATAAATCCATATGCTTACACTATCAAATTACTGGCACAACTACATACATAAACAATAAACAAAAACTAATAATAACAAAGAAGCAAAAGCCGCTTGGGCCTCGAGACTTACAGTAGAGTGCCGCCAAAATTTGATTAGATCATGAATGTCCGTTGAGGGTGCCATAAGCATATAGTCGCGCCACTCATTAAAGCTGATATTGAGGCTGCCATCTTTGTCCATTCTAAAACAAGTAAACACAATTAAACATTAGCAAAACAAACTTTAAGCAATAACAAATGAAAAAAACAACCTGCCAAGCAGTTTTCTAGCCTCTTCAATATCAATGTCCAGTCCCAGATCAGCAAATGCCGATATAAGCTCCTCCAAGTCCACTTTTCCTGCAGTAACATAGATAATCCAAGCATTACTTTAAGTATAAACAGATTAGATTCAACTCTTACCATCACGATTCTTATCCAAGTGCGAAAACTGCAGACACAAGTTCTTCTCATGTTCGCGTACATAGTGCAGAAACTCGGCGAATCCAACATTTCCGCTTTGATTTGTATCCGACTGCTGCAGGAATTTCTATTTGCAAAAGACAAGAAGAAGAAAGCAATAATTATTATACATGTTGCCAAAAATTTCGACTGCATTGCTTAACCTTGGCCCCCCAAAACAGTTGTTGTTTCGTGACAATTGTAGCCAAAAATCAATAGAATCAAATATAATAAATGCGCAAAAATTCAACTCATAATGAAACCTTAAAAATCGAATGTCTGTCTGCCGCATGACCCAAGGCCAATTATGCACAAGTTTTTAAAAACGTGCATTAAAATGCACATCAGATAGCATTTTCTTGCTTTTGACAGTTTAAACAGACAAGCGAAGGTGTGCAAAGATCACATTTTTATGGCACACAACGTACAAAAATCGTTTACAAAAATGTTCTAGCTAATCATGCATATCTCGTAAAATTATTTAAGACTTTATTTTTGTCGCCAACAAATAGACAAAAGCAATAATGAACTGACTATAACTGAGTCTTAAATGCCCTGCCCTTTTAGCAAGGACACAAACCCTTATCGAAACTCACCACCGCATAGACACTAGACATGCCGAATTCGTGTAGGGCCGCCGATAGATCGTGTATATCGATTTTGCCATCGCCGTCGCGATCCAATTGATTGAAGATGCGCTCCAATCGCTCCTCATCCTCGGCTGGAATCTCCGTTGGCACAATGGCGTGTGGTGCATTTGACACGACGTTCTGTGGCGGCATCGTTTGAAAATTGTGCGGTGTTGTTGCAAGATGCGCATGTTGCACTTGTAAATGTTGGTGCTGATGGTGCGGTGCATAGCAAGTTGTTGGATTCAGTGGTGCATAAATGGCATTTGCTTGACGTGCGTAATTATAGTTATTCGGAGGATGCTGCTGCTGATGATTTGGTGTTAAATCGATATCGATGCGTTGCTCCGTTTGATGTTGATGATGTTGCTGTTGTTGTGGTTGGTGTTGATGTTGATGCTGATGTTTCTCCTGCTTATCCTCCTGCTGCTGACTTATTACTAAGGACGCGTTGTTTTCCAAATCGACTTGCTTTTTAACCATTCTCCAGACTCGTTTTAACGTTTTTTTCAAGTATTACTTGCTTTTTTTTCCAGATACTCTTCTCAAAAATTGCTTTGATTTTTATATAAAAACTGTTTGTTGTTGTTTTAACTGTTGTGATGCCCGCTAAATTCCAATGCACGTTCCCAGGATATATGATGTATTTATATGTCGGCTATTCTATGGCTGACACATTTTGATTTCGGGGCTCGGTCACCGTTTTTGCTTGGTGGGAACGTGGAATGGCGGGGTTATGGCGTCGTAGTTGTCGGCACTCTCTCTCTTTCTCTCTCTCTATAACGTCTATAAATAAAGAAATTTAAAGAAATTTGTTGCTGCTTATTTTCAAATTTTATGTAGACATTATATATCTATGCATTTGTACCATTCGTATTGTTTAAAATGTTTTGTATAAACAAAAGCAAAGAAATATTTGTATCAGTCAGTTACTGAACATTAAATACTCTTTCACACTAATTGGTAATTGACACTCTGTCACGACTTGCATGCATAACATTACCACACCTTCGTGGAGAGTACAGAGTACTCAATTTAATACGTTTTGTGGCATTTTCACCTCAAGCGCTCAAACGCAATCAGCTGCGAACTTAAAGCCGCTACACAGCCATGAAAATGAAGTCATTCGCGAGAGCGCACTTTCACTAAAAGTTTGTTCATTTTTTAAACGGTATTTAAGCTGCCAGCTGGGCAGCGAAATAGCAAGAGAGCGAATGAATGATTCATTGATTTTCTGTTGTTTTAAAGGTTGCTGCTGTGTCCCGAAGGAGGCTGAAGCCTTGAAAATTTACGGCACTCCTCACGCACGCACGTAATGCAAGGGGAACTATTGGAAAGAAGAAGAAAGGGTGTGGGTGCAAGCAGGCAGGCAGGCAGTCAGGACTATGCTGGAACTTTCTTTCGCTTGCAGTTCGTTTTAATTAACATTTATTCACTGCCGCGCACATTTAATTAAGTTGATTGTATGTGTTATGGTTTCGAATTTCATGCAAAATACTTTGTACTTGATTGCTGTTTTTGCCAAATTGGCAAAATTGTATTTCTGCGTACGCGTTTTTATGCACACACACACGCAGTCCAGCACATACACTCTCACACATGGACAAGCTGAAACAAATACAAATGGATACGAAAAAGAGAGTTGCTTTGAACAGCAGCGGGTCGCGTGCTATTACCTATGGTTTGAACTTTTTTTTTGGTTGTGTTAAAATTTAAATTAATATATATCTATTTACTATTCAATTTAATTCACTTTGGGGCCTAATTAAACAAATAAACTACGCGCACTGCGAACTCGTATGTTATGACAACGATATAACGATAAAAACGCGTCCACACAGTTTGTTAAAACGAAAATGAATGAAAGAAATGAGAGAAAACATTGCAGAATGTCTCGTGCAATATCGATATATCGATAGTTTATATATCTAGTTTGCGTGAAACTCGAGATATCGATGGTATTTTGTACATATTTATTTTCTGATAAAAATTTTATTTTGAATACAATAAAAGTCACATACTTTTTAGTTTCATACATATATATATTTTTTGTTGTTTAATAATTCGCATTGTTTCATTTCTATTTAAAATTGGTCTAACCTGTAAAACTTATATGGAAAGAACTTTTTTCGTTGAAAAATCGGTACATAGATAGATTTAAACATAATATCCGTTAAAAACATTAAATGCGCGTACGAATAAAATTTACAAAACAAAACAAATCAAGTTAATAGACAAATACACTTTACTATAGTTTTTTTTCTCTTTGCTAATCTTGTTGTTAATTCATTAACAGATTCCATGCATCATCCTCAGCACTTGGTTTGCCACTTGATGCCGCCGCAGCCGGTTTCACATTTTTCACATCCAAATTGTCGAAACCTTCGCTTAGCTTGGACGAAGTATCCTGCAATTTCATATTCCGCCGCACGCTTTGACCTCCGGATGGTGTGTTCTGGTATGAGGTCTCTGAATTCTGATAGCTCGCTGCATTAAAGCCCGACCAGTCATCGTCCTCGGTTAATCCCGCTGTACTGGAAGTGCCGCCGATGGCATTGCTGCTCAGTTGATTCTGATACGAGCTGGAGCTGGTCAAATGCGTTTTATTGTTAGCATTGTCCTGCCAACCGCCCCAATCACTATCGCTGACGCCACTCTGTTGGCCCAAGCCACCAGCCAAGTTGCCGCCCACCGAATGGGAACGCTGATAACCGTTGTCCTCAACGCTGGGATCGTTGTAGCCGCTTTGGGATGTACCGGGATTGCCTCCAGCCAGATTACTCCATCCACGCTTGCCAATATCTGAGACCTGTCAGAGGTTAATTGAGTTATTTTTAGATATTTTTAAAGTCGTTTTTAGGTTTTTATTACCGACCTTAAAGGCCACATCTGTTACACCACTCTGAACGGTTTCTAGCAAAGTGCCTTCTTTAATCTACAACGCAAAACGATACAGAAAACAAAACGCAAATAAAAACTCATACAAAATAATAATAAACTAACAAACAAAACAAAATACCACTCATAGTTTCAATCCTACCTTAGTTGATGCCAAATTGACTGTTGTGACGGCTTTCTCCTTTGCCGTGCTAGCCAATTTGGAAGCATTTGAAGAGAATAGACTCCAGCCGGACGCCAGGGTGGTCAGCGTGGAGTCAATTAGCTCCTGAGATTGTGTTTTTGGTGGAGCTTCGCGTGTAAATCCAAAACCAGCATATTTTCCGCCCTGATTTGGTGGCAAGTTTCTAAACGTAAAACGAAATGTTAAAAAAGAATTTATATGATTATGTAAGCGGCTTACGCGGGCCGAGAGGCGTTCTCTACTTGGCGACGATTAAAGAACTCCTCCTTCTGATCCTTAAACTCCTGTGTCTGAAACTGTTGATACCCCGAAGCCTCATTGTAGGCGCCACCACCATTCTGATAGCCGCCGCCGCCGCCACCGCCAGTGGATCCACCATAACCTGTTCCGTTGTCACGTGCCTGCGAGACAGCACTGCTACCATAATTGTTAGAGCTATATGAATTGCTGTTGTTTAAACGTGATTCCGCATCCTTTTGATTCCAGCTTTTGCCCTGTGCCAAGGTTGTTATCTTATCGCGATACAATGCTGCTGCTTTGGAATTATAGCGTTGTGTGATTGGTGCACGTTCATTCCAATCCTCTTGATCCTCAAAAAATTCACGTGCATTGCGATTTCCGCCTGCCTTCATCTTCTCCAGCTCAATATCCTTCCATTTGTCCATTGTCACCGAACGCACGAACGACAGATGAACACCCAAGCTGCGATGCTTACCCGAGCACTCCAGGCATATCCAAATGCCATAAGTAACCGATACCCATTGAGGATTGTGGGTGCCGCACTCAAAACATTTCTAGGCGTGAATAGATGGACACGTTTTAATCATTTTGCGCAAGGTATTGCAAAATTTATGTGTCTTACCGAATTGTCATCCTGCGGCTTTAGCTCTTGCAGCACGCGTCGTGTCCTGGGACTGGCCATAATAAACTACTTATTAGCGTCCCTAAACTCAATTTTTACACTTCAAAGTTGATATCAAACTTTTTTTTGCTGACGTTGGCGTTGCTTGCAATCGCTTGAATTACAATTGCACGACATTCATATAAATGGGTACTACAGGGTGGCGGGGACCTAATGCTGATTTTTTGCACGCCAACTAACACATGGAACCAGTTTGTGCATTGATTTTCTTCACCTTATCAGTACTCTAAAATAGTTATTTGCAAAAAAAAAAAAAATACAACTTTGTTAATAGCGAGTTTCACTTGGAATGTTCATGGTCAGTGTGACCACATCGAAAAAGGCAACGAACAATGTATGATGATGTGGTAGCCCTCATGCAGAATGACGAACGAACGAATTGTAATGTGACCGTTTAAAAAAAAAGTATGGTAGCCTTGACAGGAAAACACCTGCTGGTTTGTTTGTTTTCTAGTTCCAGTTGGACCTAATTTGGTGGTTCTTATTGCTCTGTTAGGAATATCATAGTGTGACCACAAAAGTGCTAAAAATACTAAAATACCAATATTTTTCACCAGTTTGCAATTCAGTGTGTCCACTTTATTTTGAATTTGCATTTATGTAACGTATATTATTTTGGCAAATAACTTGTTGACTGCAGTTATTTATAAACGATTTTGAACTTGATTCATTTTTTTCGAATCTTAAAATCACTAAAGAAGAATACAAAATACAGATAATATCAATAACCTTTAATACTTTTAGATTCCTTGCCTGATGGCACTCAAACAAATTTAATTAATTAACTTTCGGATGTTGGAATTTGTTAAGGTTGCGTTATCGATGACGCTTCTTACAAATTATAACTAATCATGCTGATCTGATTTTCAAATTTAATTTCATTCATGTTCTTCCGACCACCCGACTCACTATTTTTGCAGCGTCATGCCGAAAGTTAATAAAAAACACAGATTTATCACACTCTTAACAGTAATCAATCCAAGCTGCTGTCGGTGAATCTAAGGCACTGAATTAAAGAAATTACATGACCGATTCCAACACAAACAGGCCGCGTGTGGTCCCTTCATATTTACAGCGCCCCCACTGGCGCCGGGAGCCACAAATTTCTTCCACATTCGCTACAGATACTTACATAAAAACGTACATGAATACATACATACAGAAAAGAGAAAGATAGAAAGAGAGCGCAGATTGTTGATGCTGTAATGAAGGACGATACTGCAGTGTGAAGAGAGTCGGTCTTATACAAATTAATCTAACGAAAAGTACAAGTATAAGAGTATATTATTGCAGAAGAGCAATAACTTTGTATGTGGGCATAAAAGCAATAAATCAGTTAATAATTCAATGTGAACATTAGCGTATAATTATGCATAATATTTTTGCAATTCAAAACAGATTGAAATCGCCTGAGCCCAAGTCTCTGCCCACTGTTAATTTCTTTTCAATTTTCAAACTTGCGCATTTATTTAAGTCAACCGCATTGCTATAATTTGCGTCCAAGTGTCACACGCCCATTGCGCAAGCGAGTAAAATACGAATATAGGCGTAGCCCTGGTCGTGGTACCAGGCAACGTTTATAATTGGGCAGGCGACGCAAGCGTTCGCAAAGGATGTGTTGAATTGAAATGCCTGCCGGGTAATCCGATCGAAGAGGAGTCCGACTCCAACTACTCTCTGAGTTATGACGCATGCCCAACTAAGTGAGCCTGGTCATTTTGGTGGATTTCTGGCTGATCACTCGACGCTTTCAACAACTACTGCTGCTGCTGCGATGGGTCGAGTGGATGATGCCTTTGGTGGTGGTCTTATCAGAAGCCGTTGTGCACTCCCCAAAGCTGCCAAAAATGGCATTGCTGCGCATTCATTATACGCTTTTTCTGTCACTGCTTCGCTGTGTGGTGGATCTGTGTGTGGTTCGGTTCTGTTTGGTGGTGTGGATACGCCTTGCAACCACCAGACCAACGCCACTGGGCATTTTGCACCAGCCAGTGAGTTATTGTGTGGATATGATCAAATTATAGGCTTAGCTTTGCATTAAACTCGCATAGAAGTCGATTGGTAGGTAGCTTTGCTTGCTTGCTGTTTACATACATACATTTGGATGTACATACATATGTATGTATGTGGTTGAGGATGTGCCTGACGTTAACTGCTCTGGGTGAGCATGTGCATGTGTATGTTTGGCCATGGCATCCGGTCGAATGACATTAAGAATAATGCTTCATTCCGGCACATAACTTGTCAGCACAGCTGTCTGCGCAACGCAGTAGACACAGAAGTCTTAGAAAAAATGGCAACGCTTTGGCGCCTTGTGGCTTTGTATGAGAGAAACCAGGGATTCAAAAAATGCTGGAAGTACTCAAATAAGAAAAGGTATAACAACTCTGTTTAAAGTAAATTACAGTTAGAAATAAAGTTCCATACAAAAGAAGTGAATTATTTTTGTGCGCAAAAAGAAAAAATTCGAAAAAAATGTATAAAAATAAACAGCGTAATTTTTGTTCTGCATATTTATTTAAGCCACACGATGTGGTATGTAAATGAGTTGTGTTTTGTTCGCACGCCGCTGCCACAAAGTCTGCGCAAGTTGCACAGTGATCTTTCCCTAAAAAAAAAAAACAACAACAACAACGAAAACTAAAAACACATGCAAATAAAACAAAATCGTTGAAAATTGCACCAATTAAGTGGCAAATGTATATGCAAGAAAGGTCAGAGCACGGAAGGGGACGAAGCTGGGGCAGATGCATTCGTATTTATCAGTGATATTAAAGCGTTAAGTGAATTACTTATTCTCAGCGGCACCAACTGGACACTAAAGCAGAAAAAGCAACAACAACCACAGCAGCAGCAGCAATGCGTTACCTTTCATGTCTACCTGTCCAGGGCGATTCCGTGTCGATGTCGGTATAGTCTCTATATGTATATGTGTGTGCCGCGATAGCCGCGATGTTGCATGCGACAATTATATGCGCTGAGCGAAGCGACGCCAGTTTGGCTCCCAGCTCCCATGGCTACCAATAAACGGGGACATTTGAAGCTGCCGCACAGCGCAGCAAACGAAAAGGATGAATACTTACACTTACAGCTTACAGAGGCACAGTCACACAAAGCTACTGCTACTACATGCTACGTGCAACATGCTTGCATACACTGAGAAAAATTAAGTAAGTCTAGCTTTGTCCTTATACAAACTACCTTTTAGTACTAAGAATTACTTCTTGCTAATAGTTTTCTTTAAGTGTTGACCATTTTCCATTGCCTTTTGCCGATCGTCTGCTGATCGATTTTCAATCGATCGTCCGCATCATGCAACCGCGCACAGCTTCAGCCCAACAAGTTGAACTGTTGCAACTTCAATCCTCTTTCTCTTTCCTGCTCTGTGTATGTGTGTGTTTGTGTGTGCAACGTCAGCGACGATTGCTGTTCCTTAGTTTCCAACAAATCGTGCCAAATAACACAACATAATGACAACAAAGCCGACGACAGGAGCAAAGACGACGTCGACGACGACACAGACGTCCTCCACTTGTCTGGTTAGCTCTGGTCGCCGGTCTCTGGTCTCCAGTCTCTGCCACTGCGAGTTAGTCGGTGATTGCCATTTCAAGATTTTGCCACTCATACATATACGACACACACACACTTCATTGAGGCTGGCAAAAATTAAGAGATATTTATAATAAGCACGAAAACCACTTAATACTAACGCCTTTGGCAATTAAGAGTCACAGCTATGGCAAGGATGCGAATTGAGACATTCCAATGAATCTGTAGCAGCCAACAAGTTTTTAAACACTTTCCATTCCCACCCTTCTTTATTTACATGTGTTTGTGTGCATTCTTTGACTTTAGTTACAGTAGAAAACATTGTTAAAAATAGTAAAAATATTTACAAAAATTTACTTGTGGCATAGAATGAAGTTTTGAAAGTTGGCTTTAAAATCTTTCTGCAAACTCCGACGGCAATCTTGACTTTGAAATGTTTTTTGTTTGCATAAAGTTGTTTTGAATTTTGATATTAATTTTTCAATATATGTTGCACGATTTTCATTCTTATCCCATTTTAAATTAGTCCTTTTCTTTGTTGCTTGAAATCAATCGTTAAGTAAATTTTTCTTTAACAAACGTTTATCTCCAAAAAATATTGTTACCGTAGAAAAAATCAATTACATTTCATATAGTTCATATTATACTTCACCATTTAGCTGTAGCTCTTCTGTTTGTGATTGATGGCTCAAACAGTGGAAATAGCGCCACATGCAGCACGAAGCAAGCACAGTTTGTTTGAGTAACCGTTAGCTATACCCTAGATAAAAAGTGTATATTGTCTTGATTTGAGGCGACTCATCAAAAAGCCGCAGGTATGTAAATTTCATGGCATTAATTGTTTTCCATTGGCGCTTTGAGGCATCTTTTTTGTTCATTTCAATGAATTTCTTTTGCGCTTTCAACACATTGTTGCCTGTTGATTTGGGAGTAGTTGACGCCTTCGGTGGCTCATTACAATCAATAAATACCAAAAGAGAAAAAAGGCAGCTGCTGCTGCTGCTATTCAATTGATTCTTTCAAGTTGTAAAGTGAAATGAATAACTGGGCGGAGTGATGAGGGAGGGAAGAGAGAGATCGGCTTAAGCGAACGATTATACAAGTGGTTTTCTGATTTGACAGGCGTTAAATTAAAATTTAATTCGGCCATCTATATATAATTATAGTGATCCATTCGAGCATACACATTGACGACGACGACGACGACGCAACGACAACAACGAGGACGTCAGCATACACCAAAAAATACGTTCTCAGCGCATGTAATTAAAGCCACATTAATCATCCAGAAGGCCCAGAGACCGCGCACCAAACAAACCCAGAGCCCAGATTCAGTCCAAGCCACTTCAACTCTTTCTTGCCTCTGTATGTTGGTTGCTTCTTTTTTTTTTTTTTGGTTGTGTCTTTTGGTAGCCACAAAATTGTCAGATTTGTCCACTTGAGTTATTTTTGAATGCGCGTCGAGGAGCTCTTTGCTCTCTCTCTCTCTTCCTCCATCCTCCCAACTCTTCTTAAGGTGTCAACACTGCTGAATTCCCGACCAATTATACGAAACCCGTGAGAATTTGTCAAATTTTGTATAGTTGTGCATTGTCTAATACAAATATTTACACACATCGATATTTATATATATGTATATAGATTGTTTCTTCTTTATTTGTACTCAGCACGTGTTTAGTTAGAAACTTGCATTAATTAAGTTAAGTTAGTTAAAATTGCACTAAGTTTTTTGATATAAAGCGATAGGAAAAATTGACAAATTCACTCAAACTTGCACATTTCATTTACATAGGTTTACTTTTATGTTTGATTTTTTTTAAAGATATTTTCTAGCTAAAGGAATTCTAGCTACACTTGGAAAAAATAATTTAGAAAATTGTTGAAGACATTGAAATAAAATCATTTAAATTGGCTAAACATTTTTATAAAATTTAAAAGAGGATAATTTTGTACAAAAAAATATTAAGTATAGAAAATTTAAGCTGTCAAGAAAAAACTTTAGTTAAGAAATATAAAGCTTGATTTCAGAAATAATAGCTTTAAAATTTGAATAAATATATAGAAAAATGTTTTTTTTTGCAAGCTTTTCAATAGATACACTAACAGATTAAAAAATCGATCTTCTCACACATTTCTCTAAGTTTTAACAAAACGTATCTAAAGATTTTCTAAATTTTAGTTATCATGGATTTGTTTCCAAGTGTAGCTTATGAAAATATACAACATTTTTATTGATTGCACTCTATTTTGATATTTTTAGTTAGCCTCCGATTCCTCCGTTTCAGCATCCTCAGCATCCACATTGATCTCATCCTCGTCCTCATCCAGCTCCGGCGACTTCTCTGCATCATAGTTAAGTTTTTGTGGCACCGACATTTGTCGCCACAAATATTGCCGGGCAAAGTTGAGAGCAAATGCTGCAGCCGAGGCATTGGCCGTGGGCATGGTGGCATGAAAGGCGCTATGCTCACCGCCCATTAATAATGGAACTGATGCTGTGATTGAGGCAGGCGGCGGCGGCGCTATTGCTATTGCTGTTGTTGTTGTTGGCGCTGGTGTTGCTTGTATCACTGGAACGGGATCGAGATGGTGGCCTTCTGCCATAGGGTTTATGCTGATGCTGGTGTGGCTGTTGTTGTTGCCTTGGATAGAGTTGCTCTGCTCGTGGAATGTTGTTGTTGAAGTAGTAGCTCCTGGCGTTGGTGTGGGTGAAAGGGATGCCGAGTCGCGCTGTTTCAGCTGATTGACCCGTTGATGGCGTCGCCATTTCGCTCGTCTGTTGGAAAACCAAACCTAATTCAATCAATCGATGAAGAGACAATTTGTTAGTGATTAAAACAAAAAGGAGCGCAGTCATTTTTGTGGTTAGTAAGCGAAGGGAAAAAGAAAAAAAAAACAACAACACCGAGCAGCCATATCTATACAAATGTACCTCAAGCAAATCTTAATCTCTCAAGGCTTACCTGCACCCGCGCCTCGCTGAGCATTGTGCGTGAGGCTAGCTTCTCTCTTGTGCCCACACAGGGATAATGACTCTTGTCGAACTCCTTTTCCAGTTCATCCAGCTGCTCGGGACTGAATGTTGTGCGATTCCTTCGGAATTTCGGCTGATCACTGTCCTCCGTATCGCTATCCTCGCCCTCAATATCTAATATGAAACGGAAATACATATAATCTTTGTTCTGCTCTCACTCTGCCCCATTGCTCCACCTTACCTATCACTCGATTTGCATCCACATCCGGCGATTGGCAGCTATCCCGACTGCCCGAATCCGGTGATAAAGCTGGCAGGGATAAACGTCCACTGCCCACACTGCTGCCACCACATGCGCTTGTACTATTGTTGTTGTTGGTATTTGGATTGGAATTGCCGTCGCTGTTGTTGTTGCTGTTGTTGGTGTAACTGCTGCCTGCTGGTGGCAAGGAGCTGCTCGCTGGCAGCGGCACACTGCCCCACAGTGGATGATGGCCAGGCAAACTGGCCGGCCAGGTGGGAAAACTTGTGTAGGGATGTGGATGCGGATGCGTTGGATGCATTGCATAGCCATAGCTGGCGGCTCGTGCAAACTCGGCGGCGGCACGTTCAGCGGCACGATTGCGCAGGATGCGATTGATGCTGCTAACGGACGGAGCCGTTGCATTGGTGCAGACGCCTTGGGTAGAGAAAGAAAGGAAAGGGAGAGAGTAAGTAAGGTTTAGAGGTTGAGAGAGATCAAATATATTTCAACTCTTTTATTAAAGGTATTATTGGTAAACGATCGAAACTTGTTTAAAATTGCTTTAGAAACACCAGAGATATTGCAGATTAAAGTTTGATCATTGTAAACGTACGGTTTAAGGTTATGTCCTAGTGGAAAATTTCCGACTTAAGACTTTCTGCTTGTTCTATCATGAGTTCTCAGTGTTCTGGTTACCTCAGACCTATTCCGACAGGAGCCTTTTTTTTACCTTTTATACTTATATTTGCCTTTAAATACTCAATAAGGAAATCATCACCAGCAAACATTCATCCTACACTGTTTAACTGCACGTTAATTTTCAAACCGTTCAAGTGACAGTTGCTTACATTTATTGAATGACAGTCGGGTAGCTGAAGTTCAAAACGGATACTGGCGCCCGGATACAGTGCGTCGTCGTGACCTGCACATGAACCCAAATACAGTCGCCGACGACTGACGCAAATTAGATTGACTGTAATGAGCACAGACCAGTTGTCGATTGTGATCTACATTCGAGCCAGGCTCACAGACTGAGCTGAGCTGAGCTTTGTGTGTGTTCGAACGTCTCATGTGAGCGATGGCAATCGGACGATTCATCGCACAGCACTCGATTGACGGGCGAGTTGTGCGAGGATTTGGGGTAATGCAACAGTGAGTGACACAAATGTGAGCACATTTACATATCAATCGAGTGGAGTAGTCGAAAAGGAGCGGATGTTCATAAATTAGCCAATCGATAAATCTCCCACAGAGCGAAATGTAACATTAAATGAGGCAAAGTAAAGGGAACGCGAAGATCTCTCTTCAAGCTGGACATGAATGGACCTTGGCTAATTCGTGTATTACGAGTACAATCAAGAGAGTACCATAAACACATCAAGCTGATGCTGTCACAGCGTTGAAGCAGGAGAGCCTAAGGAAGCTGAATTCGAAGGCGCGTAACCCTAAGTATGCCCGCCCCAGACGCATTCAATTGATTGTTCTTGCTCTTGTTTTTTGTCATTGTGTGTTGCAATTTGGCTTTTGGGAGTTCCCATCAGTTCATTTTAATTAGCTGCAAGCTGTCTTCAACTGTTGATGCTTTTATTTCGTATTCCTTCTTAGTTTGCTACTTGTTTCCATTGTTCGGTTGCAACTCACCTTCGCTAATCAGTCTCTCGCGTATTTCCCACGCGAATATCGTTGGATTTTCGCGTTTATATTGCTCGATCTTGGAGACAACGGTTGGCGTGGCCACCTTTGGCTTAGAGCCGCCAATCAGACCAGGTGGACGCAAGGTGCCTGTAAATAAATAAACGATTAAATCAAAAAAGACATATTTAAAATTGATAAGTTTGATGATAATTTGGGTTTGATGATTTTTATTTTAAAACAGTTGCGTTCTAGAAACGTTTATAGTAACTTTTTGTGCGATAGACTTTAAGGGAAAAACCAAGTAAAACCAAGTATTTCGTCCCTAAGCTTTTAATTACTTTGTTTTACCTTCATTTCAACTCAAGAACCAAATTTCTGGAGCTTAAATTAGTTTATGTCAAGCTTTACTTAATGCAAGTAGGAAATTGACGCTTGAGGCTGGATGTATATAATTATTATTAAGCTGTTTTGTAGTTCATTTAAGTTTCTGTTACTTAATTTCACTATAATTAAATCTTAATTTTGAATAACACGTATACCTTATTAAAGTTTTTGCGACCTTATATTTACAATAAGGCTCAAAATGGAACTTATTCAAAGATCCTATATGTCGTGATGATAATTCGAAGTTCTCGATTACTTTCAAAAGCTATTTGGCCCTTCTCTCCTAAGCATAACCTCATCAAGTTATCCACATTTCAAAGATCAACTTCCCTGGAACTAACATTCATCACATAAATTTAACACTAGTTGACCTCTGCCCCAGTAAACAACTCTCATAACAAGCGTATAATAAAAGGCACATGCTTAGCTGCCTTGAGGGCAAATCGCATAATTTTCGCATTATCAATCACTGCTCCCGGGTACGACACCAAATCAGTGACAGTGACAGTATCCGCACCCGTGTTTCGGGACGTGTGGGCGTTATTGTTACGAGCAAAACAACAAAAGTCAAAAGCCCGCTGGCTACCTACGACAAACTAATACAAATGTGCTACCTGCTGCTTATTAACTAACTAACTAACTAATACACACTAACTAGACAATTGAAGTCGCGCTAATTTGAATATTTTGGCAGCGACAACAACAACAACAATAGTCGCAACTTTAGCGCAGCTTTCGATGATAATTTGTCGGAAGCAAGTGACAGGCGCACGCTGTTTATCTTGTGAATTAGTTGAGAGAGATCGTGTAAGTGCACTGAGCGAAAAAAAGTAGCTTTATATGTGATTTTAAACATTTGATAAGATATTTTTTTTGACTCCGAACTACGGATGTGAAACTTCTTAAAGTTATTTCTAGCTTGTTAAAATCCGATAATGACAAAGTGCAAACTAATTTAAAAAGATTAAAGATATAAAAACCAAAGAATAAAAATTTTTGGATGGTTGAAAAACGTATTACAAGAACAAAATCTCTTTGAAACATATACTAACCATAAACCCCTTTTAAGGTAAATGCCCTTAATTTATTTTTTCTAAAACTCTCAACGCGTTTCTTAATGCTGAAATATTGCTGTTACTAACATTTTGAGTAAATTTCTTTTATTTACTACTCATTTGTTTTCTCTCAGTGTAGAACTGTTACTTGTAACTAGGTATTCTGTGTTCAATGCATGAACTTATGCAAATTTTGGTCATTGCGAAAAACGGAAATTATTTACACATTTACACAGTTTAAATTAACTAGCGACAAAATGGCCCTCCCTACCCTTTAAATACCTAACCTCAACTCTCCATCACACACACACACACACAAGCGTCAATTAAAGTATAGTGTGAATGAATTATTGCCGTACCGGCTGCTAACTGATCAGATAATATATGTGAGTATGATTCAAAGATAGCTCAATGAATGAATGCTTGATTGTACGACATACAAACTGAACGAATTGAGTCGTGCTCAACAATGAACTGCACTTGTTAAAGCAACACATCGGGGATTGGGGTGTGGTAGAACGAAAAAAAAATGTAAAACGGGTTGTACTTGAGTACATTTTACTTAAACTTTGGAGCATCAAACTTCCAGCAGACAAGCTAGTAAGATGAACTGAGCGTTAAGCAAACTATTTGAATGGTCTTAAAATCTCTATACATGCCGCAAATTTAAGTTAAGACTTTGAATACTCTTTATAGGAAATTCTTCCCAAAAATCAGATTTTTATGATATTAAGCGATTAAGGTAGAGTTTAAACTATAAGTACGACTTTCTTGGCTTAAAGAAAGTATTTTATACGTACAAGTAGTCAAGTAACTTAGGCTTGAATTCTAAAAAATGTTAATACTTCAAGGCCATTCGATCTTAGAAACATTTCTTGCAAATATATGTATTTGAAATCAAGGCCAAGACAACTTAATTTAAGTCTTAGTTCCATGTATCTTAAGCTCATTACGCCAAAGATAATGTAAGTCTGTTGTGATTCAGTTATCAGACACGCTATATCATGCGATAATTAATTCAATGCAAAGAACTAAAGCTTCTAAACACCCGCATCAATGCCCCCTAGGAATTTCTGCTAAGGAGGGAGGGGGGTTGCCATTGGCTTGTTAGCCGCGCAGAATTGCAATTTAGAGCGAAACAAAATGTTGGCTTGAAATCGCAACAGGTGTTCGTAGCTTGAGCTCAACTGAGCTGAGTTTTGTGCCCAGGTGGGCAGATTGGGCATGGTAAGGTGCAATCGATTTGTCGTGTTTACGTGGCCCCCTAACAATCTGACAACACACACACTCACACACACATGCACAAATCGATTACGGACGCTTGAGCCCCTAATTTGGCGGGACACAGAACAAGCGACACACGACAAATGCATTTGGAGCGCATGTGTTATGCAAATGATGATTACATTGGTCAGGCTGCAGACTTGCACCCTTAACTAACCCCCACTAAACTCCCCTAGACTTACCGAGCAGCTTGGATACTGCGCCCTGTTGCGATAACATGTGTTGCGCCAAATCATAGCCACGCAGCCCAAAGCGTGACAGCTCCAAAAGTCGATGCTGGGAGGCCAAAGCGTTGAGATTTGTTGCTGCTGCCGCCGCTGCAGAGCCGGGCGCAGCACCACTGCCAAAGAGGGTGGCAGCGGCGGCTGCGGCGGTTGCCGAGGGGCAGTGACTGTGCGTAAGAGCTGCAAAGAAAAAGAGAGATATGAAGAATGTTAGTACACTTGAAAAAATATAAGGGCTCAGGATAAAATAAAATGAACATATTTAAAGTTTTTTAAGTGAATTGAAGTTTTTTGTCCCTTAAGATTCGTTATATTTAAGATTAAGAGTATTTAATAATATTTTTAAAATATATATAACATACAACTACCCTAGTTCTCATCTTAACTTTACTGTGCTACTTTAGCTTCAAGCTCTCATCGGTTTTTTCCAGTGTCCGTAAAAAGAAAGAGTGCGCAAAAATCATTAAATGTCAATTGGAATTTAAACGAAGCTGCTGCCAGAATTCCGCGCATGGCAGCCAAACACCAAGAAATTTGTAGCATTGACTGCGACAAGTATTGTATTGAAGAAAGACCCAGTGTTTAGGAGAGGGGATGTGCGGTGTGAACAGGTAACAGATGATTGGACAAATTTCGGTCTGTTTTTGATCGAACACGTCAATGTGAAAAGACACACAACAACCGAGTCCGACTCTGAGTTCGAGTTCGAGTCAGAGACAGAGACAGTGTTAAGAGTCCATCCACAAAGTATTCAACTACGAGTGAGACGAAGACATTGGCAGAAAGTGACGAGCGCTGCAGTTGCTGGCGGAAGTGTCAACGTTTATGGTCATAATGGCGTGTCAAGTGGACGTGGTGTGGTCCATTACCTGGTGGCTTGAGCCTGGCCAGGCGAACAGACTCAGTACGTACTGCTGCTAATTTGTGGTGGAATTTATGAAATTCCTGATGTCTCCGTTGTCTGGCAATTTGTTGTTGGGTACGGTTCGGTTCGGTTCGGTTTAGTTCGGTGTGGTTTGGTTTGGTATGGTATGGGGTTTTTGTGGCGTGCCACGGCAGCGATTAGCAATTCCTCAGATGTAGAAGCTTTTATGTTCATTTTGACATTTTATCTGATCGCGAGAACTGCACACATTTTAACACCTCAACGTTTTTTTATTCCCTCCCGTTTTTGTTTTTGCGTTGTTTGTGTGTGGCATTTAGTTGGTCAAGTTAGTATCAGTTGGATCGGGATGCATTGGTATGCTCATCAAGCGGGCGCACGATCTGATCTTCTACCCTTCAATCTGACCCAAATGGTGCACACAAAGAAAAGAATGTTTTCACAAGGATATTTTTTTTATTTTAATAATTTGATTCAGAATTTTCCGAAAACAGTTGATAGCAAAATAAGGGTTTTGAATGGTTTTTAAGAACACTTAAATATTTTTCTTTTAAAGATTTTTATTTTTTTACTTCTGGGATTTTCTAAGGAAGTTATAAAATAGTATTTCTGGATTTGATCTGTTAAGTTTGTTTTCTACTCTAGTTTCAAGGTTAAGTGCAGCCACAAAATAAGTAAAAATTATTTTTAATGCTTAAATACATATTGAAAATATTTATTGAATAAGTCAAAAAATAAAAGAAAATTATTTAATTGTTTTGATTAAATTTTCCTTCACAAATAGTAAATATTTTTTCTAAGTGCATGCACGCGCGTATTTGTGTGCTAATTAAAGGTGATGCGTACACAAATGCAGTGTGCAATTTGTTGCAAGCCACATGTTGTTGCGGCAATTGTGTGTGTGTGTGTGCTGTTGTGGTCGCGTTTTTATATGGTTATGGTTTATGCCTGATTTATGCCTCGCGCACCACCAAACAATTGACGACCAGACCAAACGCAAACTCACAGCCAAAACGAAAAGCCAGAAGGCTGAGTACTTGCCACGGATGTCAACTATCTCACACACACGTTTGTGGCATGGATACAGCGATGATTTAGTGCAGGCGATCTCTTAGGGGGCAATGCGACAGCTTCGGCTGCCTCAACGCACCTCAGTCAATTGCAAAATCGGCTTAAAATCGCACAAACATATAACAAGAAGCGACGCCACAGAAGCTTCAGCTACAGATCGCAGATCGAGAGAATGTGTGGCAAGCAGAAGCGGCAGCAGCAGCAACAGCATCAGCAGCAAGCAGCGCAAGTGATGATCGCCTCGGAATTCAATTGATAGTTTGATTTATTGCTACCGGTAAAGTTTTTGCCGCACCGCACTGCATATAAATTAAACTTGCCAGCCGTTTCTTTCATTCTTGTTGCTTTTTTTAAGCCTTAAGTTTACCTACCTCCCGCCAACCCTCTCCCTCTCTGTCTTTCTCTGTTTGGCTTGTTGCTTTTTCTCGCCTTGTGGCTCAGTTGCTGCTCGCTGATCTTGTTTGTCGCGCTCAGCACATTACTTGTTGTTTTGCGGGTCTAGGGGCTTCTGGTTTTTTTTCTCAACTCTTTTTTTAAGCAAATGCGTATGATTGTTATAATGTGATCTTCGCACTTTTGGCTCTCCCTTCTTCACCCGCTACAAAGAGCAAGAGAGTGGGCGAAGGAAAGGAAATGTTGCAGTGCGAAAATTGTAAGAAAATGTTGGATTAATGCCAATAGAAAATCTTTTTTTCGTACACTTTGATCAGTATTTGATCTTTAAAGCCGACTTTTTATAGCCTTATAAGTTGGACAAAAATGTAAGAAATTGCATCTTTTGAACAAATATTCATGACTTACACAAGTAAGCAACGAAAGTTTACTCACACTACAGAATCATGTTACCAGATGCTTAGCGAGTTGCTTTGTTTTTGGGTAAAATCTATAATATTCCTAAGGAAAGTTCGTTTCTGGTATTGATATTTTTTATATTAAAGCTTAAAACTCTTGGATTCTTGTGCGGGAATCCCCAAAAGAGCTTGTAACCTTTATATTCAGTAATCATATTTATTTATTTTTTTTTTTTTGGAAAAAAAGAACCAACTAAATGAATCATTTTAATGTACAAGTTTTTCGAAATGAAGATTCTTTAGTACAATAAACATCAAAGATAAGATGATACCATTTTGACACAATGTTTGTAATGCAAGAATAAGGCATTTTGAAAGTACTGAAAAAACTTTTCGAGAAGAACACCAACAATAACTCTTTGATATTTTCATACAGGGTATCTCCAAATGAATCACATCCAAGTAAACCATTCTCTCATTACTTTCCAAAGGCGCTATAACAACAACAATATGTTTGCTTGTCAGATGAGGCATTGCCAAAAGCGGAAGAAGGGCTGCAACCAACAAATTTCCGGTCAAGTGACTTACGTGTATGGAAAAAAGATCCATGTCGGGTGACATAAGTATAAGCATAAACATTATAAATAAGTACATAGTGTGGACTTAAAGAAACACAGAGCAAAAGCATTGTGAGCATTGGCAAGGAGAGAGAGGGAGAGAGTGAGCGAGAGAGAAAGAGAGAAAGAGAGAGAGTTAGGAACGGAGTACACTTGAAAAATCATTGTGCACACCTTTTATACGCTCGGCTTTCTTAGAATAATGCGAATACACGCATCAAGTAACCCGAAACCCTTAAGTATGGTTTCTGCCCAGTGCTTAAACATCAATGTGTGCCATGTACCCCGGGTCTCCGCTCTATGTATGTGTGTGTGTGTTGAGTGTGTGCCTTTTGCTGGTTATTTCTTTAGCCATCCTCTGTTGCTCTGTTTTTCTTTTTTATAATTATTTATTTATTGTGCAACTTCCAACACCTTTTAGAGACAAGTCAAAGCTTTGCCCGCTGCAACCGCATTCACCTCACCTCACGCCCTCGCCCTCGCCGGCCCCCCCTGTGCAGTGGCAGTTGTTGTAGAGTCGTCGCATCTCGTCGTGGCCAACTCGATGGCCGACGACATGAACTAATTTTATTTGACAACCCATACTTGTGCAAAACAAATTGCCACTGATGTGCGAAAGACCAAAACAGTTGGCAGCTTCAACATTTGCTGCAGTCAGAGTCTCTTACTCTTGTTGTTGCTTTTGTTGCTGTTATGAAATTTCCAAATCATTGCGCTTTTCCATCCAATGTGTGCTGCGACTCGGTCAGAGAAGTATTCAATTTTTGAGTCTGGCTTTTGTTAGCTGTTCTTTTTGGTATTTTGGTGGACAGTGGCACCGGTTTCGCTCTTTATATACAACATAAATGTCTTGCTTTTTGGTCAAACTTAGTTTCTCCCTAGGCTATATCATTGACAATTCAAGGAATTCGCTGAATGTTTAGACTTGCAAGGTGCTGAATTGGGTTGGTTAAGTGGGATGTTGTTGGTTACACATAATAATGAAATTTACTTCCGTTTGCTAACAGTTTATGGAATTATTATTGAAAGTTGATCTGCTAGGCGAAATATATATTAATATCGGTTAGGAAACTGCAGTCACATGGGAAGCATACGAAAAGAAATGTAAGGAAAAATCCTTTTGAACTATTTTAAGAGGACTTACAGTATGAAAATATTTTTATTTGTAACTTTGGACAATCATTTTCAAAAATTCTTTATATTTAATCAAATTTTCAGTCAGTTAAAAATACAATCAAACTAACAATAATAAAACTTAAGGGCGAAAGAAAAAGGGAGTATTCAAAAAACGGAATATTTTTTTCATGGAATATCTCAGTATTCAGATGAATAATATAAAGAAACCCTCGTTCTATGAAAGTTTGACTGTATATAAAATATATTGCAACTATTTAGATCAATTTTTATTGTGATTTAATTTCGCAAACATTTTTTTATTACACAGAGAGAAAATAAACTTTCCTTTCTTGTAGAAGAACTCCAATAAAAAGGCTTTTATAAGGATCGATATCCTTGATTTAAGAAATATCACCAAAATACTTTTGCAAAATAAAATTTGTGTTTAAGAACGAAATACAGTCAATCTTTAAAACGTATTCATTTCCAAAATGCTGTATTTTGATTCCATCCAAAAACTATTTCGTATTATGATTTTTCCTAATAACATCTTCTCTTCCCGATGGAAGTTCGGTATATTGAAGTTTGACTGTACTTATTTCGCCGTTTCTCTTATAAATTGTTAAAATGTTTCGAAACATTCCAACCTCTTTTTGATACTGAGTTCGCTACTGTTGGTTTATCAACAGTTTTTTATTATTCCCGATGATTTTACAGCAGTATAAAAATTTTTTTTAAAGTGTAGCTTAGGAAGCTTATCGTAGATGAAGTCTAAACTAATTGACTATAACGACTGATGGACTTACCTGTGGGTGATGTGGGTGATGCAGCTGCTGTCAGATTTGTTGTTGGACTTGTCGTTGCCGTCGGCTGTGCACCACTTTTGGCTGCACTGCCGTCCAAGCCGCCCAGCAGCTGTGGCAGATGGGGTGGCATGGGTACGGCAGCGAGGCCAATGGGCAAACCAGCTGCAACGCCTACAGTGGGCATAAGTGCAGCGCCAACTCCAACTCCAGCTGCTACTACTGATGATGATGCTGCTGTTGTGACTACTGTGCAGGTGGGCGTGGCAGTTGGATAATTGGCGGCAAGCGATGGGCTGCTTTTAGTGGAGGTCCTTGTTGGGGCTGCTGTTGCCGCTGTTGTTGAGGCCATGCCACGAACAGCAACCAAGACACGATCAACGACTAACGACAGCTAATCGATAAGCAATAGGAAACAAATTAAATAGCGCGTGCGTTTGCTCTAACTAATTGGGCACGTTAAAATATTATTTGGCAGCAGCGGCTTCTTAAAATTTATTTTTTGTGTGTGTTGTTTGCTTTAACCGTCGGCGTTTTGAGCTCGTCTTTTGGGCAATCACACACATGCACACACACACACGAACGCACACAATTTAAAACACTCGAGAGACAGCGAACGGGAAACGTTCCCGTTCGACGCGCACTCACTCACGCTGTTGGCCTGACGCCGACTGTGACTGAGAAACTGAGACAGAAACTGATGGACTCGCCTCGTTTGCCTCTGGTCTCTCTGCCTGACGACGACGACGACGGCGACGAAGCAGCGCTGCGCAGCGCAGCTGATCTGAGCTTTGCTCTATGCGTTTGTGTTTGTGTTTCTCTGTGGTTGCCATCGAGCGCGCTTTGTTCGTGCATTACTTGTTTTACTCGTTTTTTGTTCTGAGTGTATGCGTGCGTGAGTGAGCGAGCGAGCGAGTGAGTTGCCGTTGAATGCCGTCGCACAATTGAGCGCTTCGTTGAGTTTCTGTTTTCAAACAGTAGTAAAAGTTCAATAATTAATTGACTACCTAAGCAGTCGTCGCTCGTCGCTGCCTTTTATTGAGTTTGAAACAAAAAAAAAGCGAAAATATACAAAGTTTTTGGACACATTTTAATTAATGAGTGATTTTGTTTTGTAACACGGGGCGTATGTGTGACTTGAAAAAAAGTTCTAGCTCTGTTTTTTGGTATCTGGCAAAATGGTAGCAAACGGAAGCACACTTTGGTTATGATATATGTATGTTTGTGTTAGTGAGGGCATTCATGGTCGCTGTTTTGTCTGTTTCTCTTTCTTTGCTTTTGTGCCAAGGTGCAACGGTACTAAAAAGCGCATTAGCAAAGTTCTGGCAAAAAAGCTCAAGAATTTGCCGACTTGGGGCTAGCCAGTAACAGTAACCGATTAAGCTTAAGAACCAACCCCAATAGTTGGGCGTACAAGATAGAGATAGCAATAAATCAGTTTCACCCTGCTCCTGTTTGTCACTTCTGTGCAAGTGGAAGGGAGATGCACTTATGCAAAGCTTACACATACTCAAAGAGCGGAGGGACAGTGGGGTAAAATGTGACGCGTCTAATTGATTTATAAGCCCATTCCCATATGTATGTTGTCTGCATCGGTGTGTGTGTCTAAAAATGGTTGTTCGACGCCGGTTGGCTTTGCCCTTGCCACATGGGGCAGAAAATCCAACTAAGAGTCTTTTGTAGTAATGGCTGCGGTTGTGGAACTCATTGTGATTATGGCAAATGGAGCGCACCATAACATGCGTGACTTTGTGTAGGCTTTTGTACTACGCACATGCATACACACACACATACATATACACACGCATTTGCATGTGTATGTCTGGTAACCTCAGCAGCGGATATGCTGCATTTTGTTCTGTTTCGAGGCGTTTGAAACGCAACAAAACGTGTCACAAAACACACATGGAAAATAGTCGGGCTTCTGCCGAAATAAACATCGCAATCAAGCAAGCTATTAAATACATGGCAATTTTTTCGCACAAATTATAGTATATTATGTAGAGACTTGGGGACACTGCTGATGCGTCTAAGTCAGATACTGAAAAGATAATCAATTTTAATGGGCTATAATTTGCTACCTCGCAAAGCAATAATAATTTAAATAAAAGGTAAACTTTAACCGGCAAAATGCCACCACACACACACACACACACACACACATACATACTAATAGTTAATAGATTGTTTAATCTAGTCAAATGTTTTAGAGAGACAACAAAATTGTCTTTTTGTCTAGTTTTTATGATGTTTGCTCATTTTCACACTGCCGCTCAGTGCTTATATAATCGAGAGAAATGCCGCTGTCATAAGTGCGCACTCACCAGTTTACAGTTGCACTCACTCAATTTGTGAGTGTGAGTGGTTTTGCGTCTTTACATGCGACAGAGGCGTGTCAGTCGCACCAACGCTTGCTTGGCTTGCGCACACACAGCAGTCATCTCTTTCTACTGCATGCAACGACCACTCGAACTGAACAGCCAATGAGCGTAGCTGAACGAATTGTATGCTCTCAATTGGAATGTAATCGCTTCCGACTGAGCATGTTTTCGCGTGTATGTGTGTGTGTGTGTGTATAAATCATTATTGCTGCTGTTTATTTCTTACTGCAGCTGATTGCCGCAGATTGGCTAATGGCGCTCATTCTCACTCTCTCGCTCTCTTTCTGCCCACTTGATGATTGATTTTCATTTTGTTTTGTGTGCTTTTTTTTGGCCAGCATGATTGATTACGTTAATTACGCGCCTAATTAAGCATTTATCACTGTATATCTAAGACCATAGTCTTTATATACATACAAATTATACACTGTATATACTTATATAAGCCATTTGCATGCCAATTGTGTCTCTGCTAACGTTGCTGCCGACGTCTAAACAAATTATGCTTGCGCCTAATTGCGTTTCGTGCGCCCTTTCCTTTTTAGATTGTCTACAAATGGGAGGGTGTGGGGTTGGTGGTTGCATTAATTATGGCCGCCGCCTGACAGCCAGCCGTCGCCATTATTTTAACATTATTTCACTATAATTTTGTTTTTCGGGCCGCCGAGTGTTCCTAGTCAGATAGGCATCTAGTATCTACATGCATGTGGCAGCCAATGCCCAATGCGCCCAAAAAAAAAAAAAAAGAAAAACCCAAGAAAACACAAAGTCAAAGCCCTGCGGCTCAGACCGTGCATATTTGTGGTAGCCACGCTTCCTGTTTTTGTGTTTGTTTGCCGTGGCCCCGGCCAGTCTTTGTCTGTCTCTCTGTCTGTCCG
The DNA here is from genome assembly GCA_018152965.1 of Scaptomyza pallida. Lineage (NCBI taxonomy): Eukaryota > Metazoa > Arthropoda > Insecta > Diptera > Drosophilidae > Scaptomyza > Scaptomyza pallida. The sequence continues at coordinate 332,958 of JAECXP010000107.1, forward strand.
GCCAAAGTACATGTTTCAGACACAAGAAGTTGCCCCCGTAGTACAGCTTTTTTTGTTGTGTGGCCACGGTTAGCGGCGCGGTGATGTTTACCCATATGTAGGCATATGCATATGCTGATTGCGATTGCAGGGTAAGAGAGGGGTGTAAATGGAGGAGGGGTGTTGTGTTTTTTTTTCCATCATACGAATCAGTATTCATAAATGGTTAGCTCCCTCTAAGCAATAACACAATGGTCACAAAACTCTGTGAACCATAAAGCTGAAACATTTTTGCCGCCGCTGGCAAACATTGTCTTCTTCTTCTTCTTCTTCACTTTTGCTGATTAAGAAAAATGTTTAACAATTAGAAACTGTTGAAACTGGAAGTAAGAGTAAAGTATTTTTGAAGATGTCACATTAGTTTTGTATTTTTGCAAAATTTAACCTCGTCATAAAAACAAATGTCTTCAACGGAAATGAGTTTTGCGCTTCTCTTTTTGTTGGTGTGTTCTTTTTACCGTTCTACGGACAATGGCCGCCATCTGAGGAAGTGCTTAGCGCCTGTTCAGAATTATAAAGTTCCGCCTTTTGTTTGAGTCGCGGGAGGCTCATGACCAAAGCGTCTTGGCTTCAATGTAAACTAATCGATTGTTTGTTTTTTGTTCGTTTGGTGTTTTTTTGCTTAATGGCATTTTACATGATAGTTGAAAAGAAAGAAATAGATGTTGGATTCTCAAAAAATTTCTTAAGTTAAGAAAGTTTTTAACTGAATTAAGGAAGATTTCAAATGGTTTATTGGAAATATTGTCTACTATAATTGAAACTTGTGTACTCTTTAAACATAAAAAATACTTGATATATGTTTTTCAAAAGTTAATTATAGATCAATTGCATTCTAAGTAGTTGTTACTTTACAACGGCTTTCTCTTAACTTATGTATATTGGCATAACTACGCACAATTTTCATTAATTTGTCTCTTGGTTGGATGAGTACTTGGACGTATTGCAATTCAAAGCAGCTCGTTCAGCATTCGTAATGGAAACCCATTTGAGAAGTTTCCCTTATGCATATTTTAGTATGGTTACCAAAGTTTGCAAAGTGTTTAAGTGGTTATTATGGGTAATTTCGAAAACAAACGGATTTTAATGCAGTCGCCATTTTGTTAAACGTTTAAATGCTGCAGGACTATTCGACTATTAAATCAATGACATAACTGTATCTAAAAGGAAATGCCATTTGCCATTTAAACAAAACTTGTGCCAAATGTGGCTTTGACTAATCATAAGTTACTTATGCCAAAGCTGAAATAGCATAAGAAATTATCTCAACTTTCGTTTATAATATTCTCCATATGGTTAATTATATTCAAGAAACCATTTGTCAGACGTTGGACAAAAGTATTTTAAACTGAACTTTTGAATAACCGAAATATGTATACGATTTTGTTTTTACTATTGATTTTTAATTCCAAATACTTTTTTTCGCTTTAAACTCAAATTTTTTCATGGAAACTAAAACCCTTTCTAGTCAAGAACCTTGTTGAATCAGTTCAAGGATATTTGTAAGAATTTATGTTTCTGTTTTTACGTTAATTATACACGTTATGATATCTGTCTGTCAAAATATTATGAGAACTGTAGCGTAAGGGCGTACCGTTACCGACTACAAAGGTGTGGAAGTACTAGTTTAGTCAGGTAGTCCTATGTAGATTTCATGTTCATCATCTACATCTACACCTGAAGCATACATACATACACATACACACGCACTGTCATCCAGGATGAGCTCGCTGTATAGCTCTCTAGCTGACGGCGACTTGGCGAAATGTAATGATTAACTTCTCGTCGTCGCTAAATTAAGTGAGTTTTTACTTAAGGGAAAGGGAAGGGGAGCTGGTGTGTGTTGGGGAGCAAGCTTCTTAATGCTGGCTGCGACAAGCTAATTCAGCATAAGAAGAAGAAGCAGAAGCATCAGAAGATGGCACACACATTGCGTGTCTGGAGTAACCGAAATGATTTCCACATACCACAGCAGTTAAAGCCCTTAAGTCAGGGAGAAAATCCAATTAAATTCGGTAGCGAAAGAAATAAGTCCGAACTGTCGGTAAAATGATTCTACATACACGTATTTGCGTCAACATTGATTTTGCCACAAGCAACTGGAACACAAACAGAAACAACAAGGAGATGCCACAGACGGACTAAAGTAGTTCATGTGCATGGCGTGATTGAGGACGAACCCAAAAGCTGAGGACAGCAGCAGCAGCAGCAACATCGAGTTTTAAAAGTTGAATGTTTGACTGGCTTGGCATCGAAGAGTGTTGTTGTTGTTGTTGTTGCTGTTGCGGTAGATGGTTCTTTGGCAGTTCGTTGCAGCCGCAAAACCGTCCAAAAGTTGCGTGCCCATAGGTCTTCTGTGTAATTGCGCAACAATTGTCAGTTGGGGCACACCAATACAGTCTCTCTCTCGCTCTCTCTATGCTGCAGTCAGCGTCTCAGTCGCTGTCGCTGTCGCTGCTTTTAAGGGCGCATTGCATCAACCGCAATCAAGACACGGACACGTCATGGACACCAACAACAAAAACAAAAAAATATCAGCTCCTGCAGCTATGGCAAACCTTCGTGTTTGCGTCAAACTTGCGGAAATCTGATTTTAAAATTATTAACAACATGCAATGGCTAAATAGTTTTGCATTCGATAACAAAAAGGCGCTCCTGCACCCGGTCTACCATTCACTTCCAGCTCAAAAACATGTTCGTCTCGCAACGTCGTTTTTTGTTTTTGGGTTAACGGGCATCCACTGTACAGGAGCGCCGCATGTCACGAACAATATCAAACAACCAACAATCGCCAACCAACAACGATCAATGTCCAATTTTCAGTTTTGCTGCGACTTTTCTTTTGTGAAAAGAAGAAAAAAATTCCATTATTTTAACTAATTTTTTAAATATATTCAAATGCATTGTAACCGGAAACGATTTATCAAAGCATAATTTTAAACATAAATTATTTTAAGCTTACAATTAGTTCACATTAAAAATACATTTAAATTTATTTGTTATTCAAATCATTTTTTATTATCTTTATAGCATTTTTTCCGGTCCATGAATACCAAAAATGTTAAAAATGTTACAATAATGAAGTTTTTATTTGACATTTTATATGATTTTTAGACTGTTATTTGAAATATTTTACTATCCTCTTTAGCATTCTTTCAAGTTTGATAATTAACAAATAAAGTTTAGCGCAAATACTTTAATGTAAAGATAAAGAACCGATTGTTGGAAAAAAAGGTTGACAATTTTTGGGTGCTTTTTTTTATCTGAAGTACGTTGTTATAGCATGTTATTGCTGAAAAATATTAACATTTTTCTGTGATTTGTATTTGTTTATCTGAAAGTATCCATTTTTGGGCTATCAATGTATCAATAGATAGATTGAAATGAACTTTTATTTGGTTTGTATAGTTTGTTAAGCTAAAATTCTGCTAAAAGTTGAATAAATTTGCAACCTTACCCAAATGCAGTTCTAATTAACGTGTGATTACTGTATATTTGGCAAAAAAGAAAATTTGCATTCACATTCAAAATCGACGTGGCGTTGAGCCGCGTTGTCCACTGACCGCAACGTATAATTCACAAATTCAAATTCAAACGATCGAAAGGCACTTTTAGTTAGCGAACCGTTATAAGGTTAATTAAATGCAGCAACCAAAGCAGCCGAAAGCAGCTCCAACTCCACAACTAGGTAACCCCATCTTCAGTTCAGTTCGGTTCGGTTCCCAGCTGTTTGGCTCCACTGCACGAAATGTAAGTACAACTACGCTTTCATTTCCAGCCAAAGTTTCTCTCCAACTTGCGGTTTGCAATTAGAAGTTGCACAAAAAGCGCAATAACAACAACAGCAATGAAAAAACGCTACAAAAGCAACACAACGCGAACATGCAGAAAAACAAAATGGCGATAAATAGCGCAATTTGCATATAAATGGACGGCAGAAACGTCTTTAGTCACCCGAATCTTGAGCAAACCATAAGACCGATTAACATTGTTGTCGACTTTGGCCCCAACAAACTAGCGATACCTGTGGGTGGGTGGGAAGGGTGCTGGGAAAGTACTCCACCCAACTTTACCAACAGTAGCTAGCAACAAACACAGCGACTTGTTACATTGTTACGAGTTACGAGCGAAGCAAAGCGCATTTGCCAGCTGAAGGAATGAATAAAAGAGTTGGTTGGGTCTGAGGTACCGAGAGGTCGATGCACAGTGGTTCGGGTGTTAATTAACTTTGAAGCCTTTTAGAGAATTGTAAAGAAATGTTCAATAATGTTATAGAGCATAAGAATTTTGATCTCATGATGAGCTCGACGTTTTGGCAAAATATTTAATAGTTTTTATAGTAAAACTGCTTTTATGTACTTCTTTTAATATTATAAAATACTTGGAAACCTCTTAAACTTGTAAAGAATTTCAATTTCTACCTACATAACATGACATATACCCAAAGCGAATGTTTTTCTGCCTGTTGATATCGCATCAATTGCAGTTTTTAATAAGTAAATGCAGCATTCACTGAGGAAATGCAGTTATTCTGAACGAATTAAGCTTTTATCATACATTTAATCCACTTTTTACGAAGTGAATACAAGTTTAATATATTAAAGTAGCCTCTAAAAAATAAAAATTGAAATTCTCTCAGATTATATACAATTTGCATTACGAAATTTAAATATTACACAGATTAAATAAACAATATTTTCCTTAACTCTTTTTTTTGCACTCAAGACACAGTGCAATGCGCGGCAAAATGGCGGCAACGAGCCGTCAGAGCGTGGCAACAACAGCAACACCAGTCGATTGTTGTTCTTGCCGTTGTTGCTGTTGTTGGTGGTGCCATCAAGCGTGTTAGGTTGGTGGGCAGCGCACTTGGAATGGTGTTTGTGGTTGGTGTTGGTGTTTTTAGCTGGCGTTAGCTGATGTTAGCTCTATGCACGTAATTGCATTGGTTTTTGTTTTCTTCTTGTGTGACCTGCAGTAGTCCAACCATCCATCCATCCAACCAACCTTCCATCCCACCCACCACTCACTTCCTTGCCCTAACGCAAAGAAGGGGGCCATCATGGCTGGGCTAGGCTAAACTGGGCTGGACTGGGCTTGGCTTGGCTCGTCTGACGGACTGACTGGGCTATTATGCAAATGGCATTCACAGGTAATTACCACCGCTGCACCGTTATAATTGCGCTCGAAGCCCAACTACGAATCACGATTGCAGCTTTGCCAACCTACTGTTTGCCTCTTTTTGCCACGTTTTTTGCCAGTTTTTGTGGCACCGCAAATCGAAACTGGCAACAAGACCATGGCTGCAACCAGTTGGTGAAAACTTTCCCATTGCAATTCCCGAGAGCGTAACACAGCAAAATGATTTCATCGCTCAACTTGTACTTCGTATTCAGTATTGAAATATGTGTGTTTCAATATACTCTAACTGTGTATATTTTAGTGCAATTTATGGGTAATTATTTTTGAATGCCACAACTTAAGAAACAACAATAACTTATTATAAACGAACAATTAACAGAAATCCTTTAAGGCTTAAAGCTTTCAAAATATTAAATATTTTTAATAATTTAAATAACTTTTTAGACCAATACATCTTAATATATATATTTCTTGTGTGCGTGTGTATGTGACTGAACTCCTCCTAAACGACTGGACCAATTTTGATGAAATTTTTTGTGTGTGTTCGTGGAGATTCGAGAATGGTTTAGATTTACAGTTTGGTCTACTGGAAAATGTTTTTTCAATTAATTTTTTATTTATAAGGAGTTGTTGATTTTGGAGTGTTTTACATTAGATCCGGCGGACGGCGCTGTCATCGCATTCAATATTATTCTATTTCAATTTTAGTTTGTCCTGACAGATGGTGCTACGATTAATTTGAAAAAGCATTCCGTTACACCGTGTTACAATTCCGTTATTCAAGTGAAGCCGCCACCGTACACCGTACACCGTACACCGTTCCACCGTACACCGTACACCGTACACCGTACACAATACACCGTACACCGTACACCGTACACCGCCACCGTACACCGTACACCGCCACCTGTACACCGTACACCGTTACACTGTACACCGCTACCTTGTGCATTTACACCGTAAGTCGCCACCGTACACCGCCACACAGCTACCGTAAAGTCGCATTGTTACGACATCGCCACGCCGCACCGTACACCGTACACCGCCACCGTACACCGCCACCGTACACCGTACACGTACACCGAACCGTACACAAGCCACCGTACAATGTCCATTGTACACGTACGCCCGTTGTATACGAGATCATTGGCACCGTACACCGTCGCCGGTACACCGCCACCGTCCCACTGTAGACCTACAGTGACGTATTGCAATGGTTAAAGTCAAAGAGAAACCGTACCGTGCGCCGTACAAGTCAAAAATTCAACGTGGATCCGTAACTTACACCAGTACAGCCACTGAAAGCACTGTTCGATGGAAGTGATCCCGATTCACGAAATGTTAAAAAAAAAACGTGGCGTACACCGCCACCGTACACCGTACACACCGTACACCGCACACCGTACACCGCCACCGCCACCGCCACCGTACACCGCCACCGTACACCGTACACCGCCACCGTACACCGTACACCGTACACCGTACACCGTACACCGTACCACCGTACACCGTACACCGCCACCGTACACCGTACCCCGTACACCGTACACCGTACACCGTACACCGCCACCGTACACCGTACACCGTACACCGTACACCGCCACCGTACACCGTACACCGCCACCGTACACCGTACACCGTACACCGTACACCGTACACCGTACACCGTACACCGTACACCGTACACCGCCACCGTACACCGTACACCGTACACCGCCACCGTACACCGTACACCGTACACCGTACACCGTACACCGTACACCGTACACCTACACCGTACACCGCCACCGTACACCGTACACCGTACACCGTACACCGTACACCGTACACCGTACACCGTACACCGTACACCGCCACCGTACACCGTACACCGTACACACCGTACCGTACACCGTACACCGTACACCGTACACCGTACACCGTACACCGTACACCGCCACCGTACACCGTACACCGTACACCGTACACCGTACACCGTACACCGTACACCGTACACCGTACACCGTACACCGTACACCGCCACCGTACACCGTACACCGTACACCGTACACCGTACACCGTACACCGTACACCGTACACCGTACACCGTACACCGTACACACCGTACACCGTACACCGTACACCGTACACCGTGCGGTACACCGTACCGTACACCGTACACCGTACACACCGTACACCGTACACCGTACACCGTACACCGTACACCGCCACCGTACACCGTACACCGTACACCGTACACCGTACACCGTACACCGTACACCGTACACCGCCACCGTACACCGTACACCGCCACCGTACACCGTACACCGTACACCGTACACCGTACACCGTACACCGTACACCGTACACCGTACACCGTACACCCACCGTACACCGCCACACTGCCGCCACCGTACTGTACACTGTACACGTGTACACCGTACACCGCCACCGTACACCGTACACCGTACACCGTACTGCACCGTACACACCGCCACCGTACACCGTACACCGTACACCGTACACCGTACCGTACACCGCCACCGTACACCGCCACTGTACACCGTACACCGTACACCGTACACCGTACACCGCCACCGTGTACACCGTACACCGTACACCGTACACCGTACACCGTACACCGCCACCGTACACCGTACACCGTACACCACTGTACACCGCCACCGTACACCGCCACCGTGTACACCGTACACCGTACACCGTACACCGTACACCTGTACACCGTACACCGTACACCGTACACCGTACACCGTACACCGCCACCGGTAAGGTGTACGGTGTACGGTGTGTACGGTGGCGGTGTACAGACGGTGTCACGGTGTACGGTGAGTACGGTGTACGGTACGGTGTACACGGTGGCGGTGTACGGTGTGTACGGTGGTGTACGGTGTACGGTGTACGGTGTACGGTGGCGGTGTACGGTGTACGGTGTACGGTGTACGGTGTACGGTGTACGGTGTACGGTGTACGGTGTACGGTGTACGGTGTACGGTGTACGGTGGCGGTGTACGGTGTACGGTGTACGGTGTACGGTGACGGTGTACGGTGGCGGTGTACGGTGTACGGTGTGGCGGTGTACGGTGTACGGTGTACGGTGTACGGTGTACGGTGTACGGTGTACGGTGGCGGTGTACGGTGTACGGTGTACGGTGTACGGTGGCGGTGTACGGTGTACGGTGGCGGTGTACGGTGTACGGTGTACGGTGTACGGTGTACGGTGTACGTGTACGGTGTGCGGTGTACGGTGTACGGTGTACGGTGTACGGTGTACGGTGGCGGTGTACGGTGTACGGTGTACGGTGTACGGTGGCGGTGTACGGTGTACGGTGTGCGGTGTACGCGGTGTACGGTGGCGGTGTACGGTGTACGGTGTACGGTGTACGGTGTACGGTGTACGGTGTACGGTGTACGGTGTACGGTGTACGGTGGCGGTGTACGGTGGCGGTGTACGGTGTACGGTGTACGGTGTACGGTGTACGGTGGCGGTGTACGGTGGCGGTGTACGGTGTACGGTGTACGGTGTACGGTGGCGGTGTACGGTGGCGGTGTACGGTGTACGGTGTACGGTGTACGGTGTACGGTGGCGGTGTACGGTGTACGGTGTACGGTGGGTGTACGGTGTACGGTGTACGGTGTACGGTGTACGGTGTACGGTGTACGGTGTACGGTGTACGGTGGCGGTGTACGGTGTACGGTGTACGGTGTACGGTGGCGGTGTACGGTGTACGGTGTACGGTGGCGGTGTACGGTGTACGGTGTACGGTGTACGGTGTACGGTGTACGGTGTACGGTGTACGGTGGGTGTACGGTGTACGGTGTACGGTGTACGGTGTACGGTGTACGGTGTACGGTGGTACGGTGTACGGTGGTGCGGTGTACGGTGTACGGTGTACGGTGGCGGTGTACGGTGTACGGTGTACGGTGTACGGTGTACGGTGGCGGTGTACGGTGTACGGTGTACGGTGTACGGTGTACGGTGGCGGTGTACGGTGTACGGTGTACGGTGTACGGTGTACGGTGTACGGTGGCGGTGTACGGTGGTGTACGGTGGCGGTGGTGTACGGTGTACGGTGTACGTGGCGGTACGGTGTACGGTGTACGGTGTACGGTGTACGGTGTACGGTGTACGGTGTACGGTGTACGGTGTACGGTGTACGGTGTACGGTGGCGGTGTACGGTGGCGGTACGGTGGCGGTGTACGGTGTACGGTGTACGGTGTACGGTGTACGGTGTACGGTGTACGGTGTACGGTGGCGGTGTACGGTGTACGGTGTACGGTGTACGGTGCGGTGTACGGTGTACGGTGGCGGTGTACGGTGTACGGTGGCGGTGGCGGTGTACGGTGTACGGTGTACGGTGTACGGTGTACGGTGTACGGTGTACGGTGTACGGTGGCGGTGTACGGTGTACGGTGTACGGTGTACGGTGGCGGTGTACGGTGTACGGTGTACGGTGTACGGTGTACGGTGTACGGTGTACGGTGTACGGTGGCGGTGTACGGTGTACGGTGGCGGTGTACGGTGTACGGTGTACGGTGTACGGTGTACGGTGGCGGTGTACGGTGTACGGTGTACGGTGTACGGTGGCGGTGTACGGTGGCGGTGTACGGTGTGGGTGTACGGTGGCGGTGTACGGTGTACGGTGGCGGTGTACGGTGTACGGTGTACGGTGTACGGTGTACGGTGTACGGTGGTGTACGGTGTACGGTGTACGGTGTACGGTGGCGGTGTACGGTGTGCGGTGTACGGTGGCGGTGTACGGTGTACGGTGGCGGTGTACGGTGGCGGTGTACGGTGTACGGTGTACGGTGGCGGTGTACGGTGGCGGTGTACGGTGTGCGGTGGCGGTGTACGGTGTGCGGTGTACGGTGTGCGGTGTGCGGTGTACGGTCTCCGTTTTTTTTTTTAAAACATTTCGTGAATCGGGATCACTTTCATCGAACAATGCTTTCAGTGGCTGTTGTGGTGTAAGTAATGGATCCAGTTGAATTTTTGACTTGCGCCGCACAATCCACCGATTTCTCTTTTGAACTTTAACTCATTGCAATATCGTCACTGTAGTTCTCAGTGGGATCATATTGGAATGCCAGGCGATTGTATGATGCCAATGATCTTCGTATACAATCGGGCATTTGTATCAATCGGACATTTTCTCTTATTATATTTAGTCTTTCTTCGCGTAAGTTCTGTCTATACTCTTCTTGCTGGCTTGCATGTCTTGTGCGGCGGCCGATGTTCGCACGTCGTCCTCTAGGCATTTTAGACTATGGACAGACTGGTGAATTTTACCTCAAATGCACAATCCACATAATTTACACAGTTCAACTTACCACCTTAAAGATAAATGCCTGCAGTTGAAATTGAATTAAAAATTTGCAAAATAATCGTGATTGTTTTGATGGTTTCCAATTGAACTGTTTACAAACGAAACTAATTACATTAAATATTTTAATTAGCAACTTCACTTGAATAACACAATTATAACACAAAATAACGAAATACTTTTTCAAATTAATCGTAGCACCATCTGTCAGGACAAACTAAAATTGAAATAGAATAATATTGAATGCGATGATAGCGCCGTCCGCCGGATCTAATGTAAAACATTCCAAAATCAACAACTCCTTATAAATAAAAAATTAATTGAAAAAACATTTTCCAGTAGACCAAACTGTAAATCTAAACCATTCTCGAATCTCCAAAAAACAAAAAATTTCATCAAAATTGGTCCAGTCGTTTAGGAGGAGTTCAGTCACATACACACGCACACAAGAAATATATATATTAAGATGGTCGACTTTAACCTAAACTCACATTTTATCTGGAATCTAGTTTATTAGTTCCAAATCATTTTAATATGCAATTTAAGACCTTTCTTTACTTGTTTTAACATACAACTCTGCATTTATTTTCTTCTTGATAACTGCATTCGGATCTTAAGACTAAAGTTTGATCATTCTGTGGCCAGTAGTATTTTGGTTAAAAGGGTGACGATGGCGGCGTCTGTCGACTGTTGTCGATGACACCTTTTTATATACTTTTTTTAATGCAGTTCCCATACACCATTTGGAGTGCAGAAAAGACAGATTGAAAGGAGAAGAAGGAGGAGGCGCTGGCAAATTAGAACAACTTAAAAACGCGGCGGCACGCATTAGCGCATTTACCTGTTGGCTGGCTCAAACGCAATCTGCCCCACAAAGGGGGGGCACAGGGGTATCAGCATCAGCATCAGTGAATCCTTCTTTGCAGTTGTGTTCTGTGCTGTGCTGTTCGGGATGCGCTATCAAAAAGTAATAAATCTGCGGCTGATCTGTCGTAAATCTTTGCGTTCCCTTCATGATTTACCCACATAAATCAAAATTATCGAATGCGAATGCGAGAACCAAAAAGGCAAAAACTCAATGCTGAACTTGTTAACCGCTGCAAAGTGTTAAATGCATTCAACTGCTGATTTGTCTGACTTTGATGTCGCAAGGAGTTAGGGGGGGTTTAACACAAATGTCCTGTCTTTTGACAACTGAAATCCAAAATACAATTAAAATTCGTTTGGTGCGAAACGTTCCAAAATGTTTCATGTGTGTTAACTTGTCTTTTTGGTTATTACGTTTAGCGCTGCAATTATCGCCTTGCAGCTTGCCACAGGACCAACCACAATTTGTTGCCTCCTTTCGCTGCTGCTGCTGCCGCCTAGGACATAGACTTTTCCCAGCTGTTAGCATTCAAGCCAATCAAATGGTTCACCCACCAGTAACCAGCAGGTCACGCACCTCTTCTTGGCCATACATTGAGAGAGAAGGAGAGAGAATTCGTCACATGCAAAGTGAAATTACCTGGACGGCTAATTTCATTTAATTTTCGGTCAATGCCAGTCAGCCAAAAAACACACTCACACACACATTCAAAGAAGAAGAAGAAGCGACCGCCACAATTATAGCATATTTTCCCCAATTAATAATTAATAATTTGTTTGGGTCACGAAACGCTCGCATCGCATCGCATCGCGTCTCGTTTCGTTTCGTTACATTTCACATTGTGTTTATGAACTCCAAAGCTACTCATAGAGATACTTAGCTAGATATTTACACACGCATGCACTGAGAAAAATATTGTGGCGTAGATAAAAACTATCGGTTTGTTTGCTTCATATTATGATTTGAGTAAAAAAAAATGAGGATTTTCATTCAAATTAAAATGACTCTTAACAATTTTTTTTTTTAAATTTTTTTTTTGAATCTTTAAGATTTCCTTTTATAAATTCTTCAGAAAGATATCCTTATCTTTAGAAGTTTCTTTCTATTTTCTCTAAAACAAAATAATAAGTTTTCTAAAGATTACTTGCTTAGACCAAACCTACATCAAAATACTATCTGTTCTTTAACTTTACATAAAATACACTCAATTTTTTTGTTCAGTGTACATGGAGGTGTGTACTATTTAGTTTTTTGGCTATTTTTGTGGTTAAAAAAAAAAAAACAAAGAAGGAAAAAAAGAAGGCAAACATGCGTAGGGAGAAAGGCAAAAGACGACTCAGGTTGACTGAGACGGTTAATTGCTGTCACAAAGTTAAGGTTTTGAGTTGCGAGTTTTGAATTTGAAGTGGAGTTAAATTCAAGATGAAATGATGAAAATCTTTTGTACTCAGCCAGGCTGCGCGTAATATCATTAAGTAGAAACAGACAAAACACGCAACTTCATTCAGCCAAAGGTGCAGAACATATTTTGTGTGCAAGTGCCGCTTCCTTCCGTCAGATGTCTGATCTCTGATGACTGATGTATGTTGCATGCCACAGCTGCTTTGATTTCTGTTGTCGATGTGCCATGTGTTTGTGAGTGTATGAAGAAAAGGGGGCAAACGCCTGATGTCCTTCGGCTACAATTTGTGCGCGTAGTGCAACGATAAATTAATACTCTACAGCGACGGATAAACATCGCCCTCCATGAGCCCCCGCCTTGCAAATTGCGCTGAGCTTCTTATACTGTTTATTTTTAGTCAATGCGCCAATAGAGACATCAAGCAAACCAGGCCAGACGTACTCAGTTGCATGCCCCTGATGCTGCCGCCATCTGCTTGCTCGCCACTTGCCACTTGAGTTATGTTTGTCGCGGCCTGTGAATGAAGCGATGTGCGACCAGGATTGGCTAATGTACGCAGTTTCCCGATCTTCAAAACCCAAACCAAGCTGTGACTGCCACTGCCCACTCATGTTTGCTTGCAACCACCGCCCCTCACCACTCTGCTCCACACTCCTCTTGTCTCCTTTGCTCTTCAGTCTGTTCTGTTGCTCGGTATCATCAAAATTGTCGTTGGCTTGCAGTTAAATTAAGTCATAAATTCAGTATTTATCTGTTGAATGTAGTTTGTTGTCCGGTCATCACTTCTGCCCCATTCTGCCCCGTTCTGCCTTTTTGTCGCCGCAACCCAGTCTCCTTTCCCACAAATTCTCCTCTTCATCCAACAAGCCTTGCTCTCTTATCCACATTTGCTGTGTTGCTGCTTTTATGGCAGCAGATACTATGCTTGTGTGCTGTTTGGAGCCAAGAAGGGTGTGGCTGGCGGGGCAGGGATGTGGGACACGAGAAACGTTGCGCTGCGTTGCTGTGTTGCAACTTGCAAGTCGCATGTGTCAACTGGCGCTCCCTTTTCGCTACACTCTCGTCTCGTACACAGCAACAAAAATAATGGTTTCAATTTAATAACAATAACAGAAATTAAATGAAGTTATAAGGACAATTGCATTATGTTTATGTGTCTTAAGGCTTTCAAAGTTCAAAATTTATATGAAAACTTAAATTTATAAGTGTAAAAAACTGCATCCAGTTGTTTAAATTAGCATTTATTCAAAGAAAGCAGCATTCGCTTAATTAAAGAAAACTTCAGATAATATGGAAAGAATTCAATATGTTTAGAAGAGCAAAACTTTTTCACTAAATTCGGAATCCCTTTAGGACAATTGATAACAGAGCGAGTTTTTAATTATCCTCATATTTTTTTTTATAAATGTAATCAGCTTGTATGCGTTTAATCAACATTCTAAATATTGTTCGCTGTGTAGCTGTTCTTGCAGTTAGTTCAGCTTTAACACTTAGTTGCTCTGCTTTTCAGACGCCTCGTAATTGGCTTGTTTCTCTCTGTGCTTTAGGCACTCTCAGCCACACTCTCTGGCCATGTGGCTTAAAACCGTTTCAGTTCGAAACAAGTTTCGTTGAGTTTTTCTTAGCCAGGATTTATTATTGCACATCAATTAGCTGCCAGTGGATGGGCATCAAGCAAACAAATCCCACCCCACAAAAATCCCATTCACAATATGCACCTTAAAAACATTCTATGGCTGCAAGTGAAACACGTAAACGCTGATAATTCAGTTCAATATGTTGCATGGTCCATGGTCCATGTTCTATCCTGTCAATTAGTCAACTTGTGACATTGCTCAGAGAGAAATCTTTATCTTTGACTGTTTGCTATTGCGACATTGTCTTGTTGGCCATTTATTGAAACATAACGCATTTTTTATTGTCAATCACAGAAGACAGAAGCTAAAAAGCTGTCTCTCGGTGCACGAGACTCTGGGAGTCACACAGTTGCAGGTAGCCGAGTGCCCTCCGATTGTCATATTCCTTCTCCTGGGCTCTGGTGTCAGTGTCAATGCTGACAACGCCAACGCTGATGGGACGATGACATCGAGTACTGAGTACTAAGATTACGGATTATTGCCCTGCAGCAACACCAGGGTTGTCACCCCGAAGTCTCGCTCACGTGCGCTGCAGCTCTTCTGCCCCAGACTGACTTAAAGCGTGAAATATTTTGACAAATCGCAGCCACTTAATCAAAAATCATCATCAAAAAGCGATCGATGTTTTGTATTGAGGTAGCAAGCAGCAGCAGCAGGGTACAAAGGACAAAGCCGGCAAGGTAAACGTATAGGTATATGTGTGTGTGTGTGTGGGTTAAGCAAGGTGTAGCAAGAGATTTCCGTCAAAAGCTGATAAAAAAAGAAGAGGAGAAGAAAACATAGAAGTAAAAGGACAACCTGCTGCGATGCCTGAAAAAGGAATTAGTCGCTTTAAAGTGTTTGCCGCACTTGTCGCCTAGACAAACGAGCGAAAGAGATAGCTGGATATTGCAACAAAGCATGTGACGTTGTTGTTGGCGTGTAATATAATGACAATTCATTTATGTTACCACGTGATTAGGCCTCATATCAATCTTCATAATGCCGCTGCTTACGAGCTACGTGACACATATGCATACGTTATATACATACACATAATAGATGTACATGTTAACTAACCGATTGACGTTGATTATCGATGGGTCGCGCGACTCTGGCTACCTTTGCCGCTTCCACTCCCAATGACTTCTATTTAGCCGTATTTTCCAGTCATTTACAGCCATATATGTATGTATATATTGACAGGCATTTATCATTTGCCAGCAGACGTGACGAATTAAACAGCATTAACTTGGATGGTAAACAAATATTTGTGCACAGGCAACACATTTATTACATAATGTATATGTGAAGCTAAGAAATTTATGGATTGTTGATTTTACCCACGCTGCATTTGGTATTGACAAGAAATTAATATGGTCATCATATTGTCATTATTGTTATGATCAATGTTACAGTAACAGTTTAGAAAACATATTTTCCATTACAAGTTTGTGTATCAATATGAAATGTGGAAAACAGTATTTTAAAAAAAAAAATCTCTTAATACCAAAAATCAGCCTTTAGATCTTTACTTAAGTAGTGTAATACATGATAAATTATTCCTATTTTTATTTCAGAATAATCTGTACTTTCTTCAGATAGAAGATCCTTACTGACAATAAAAGATTGTTTTAATCTTATACCTATGATTTCACGGGCAAATCTTTTGCATAAACTTTTACTAAATTCAATTATATTTTCTTTTGTATTAAAACTGTTTGACTAACCTGGAAAAAATATGAAAACCTACTAAGCTTTAGCTCACAATATTATTAACATAGTTTCACAACGATTTCGCATCATCTGTATGTAAAATTTATGTTTTAAAAAGTCTCCCATATCTATAAAATGTTTACAAAGCCCATTAAATGTAATAAATTTTGAGTCATAAACAGAATTGTATACCTTTTTAAACTTTACCTTTTATACAGATCACTGAAAATCGCTCAAAACCCAATAATGAACAATGGCAAGAATATAAACGAGCTTTAAATGTTCAATAATTTCAGAGACAGCTGTTTCTACGTTATTTGACTTAATCTTCTTAACTCTACTCTCATTACTCATTGAAAAATGACAATGGAGCTTCAGAAAGCTTACAAAAATAAGTCCACAATTGTGAAAACTCATCAGCCAGATGATTTTGCAGTTCATTGAATTCTATATCAATACGCAACTTTAACTTCATGTATTCATCTCGTCTCGACACACAGTTGCCAGCAATTACAAAGCGCCAGGCAAGCGAGAGCAACCCGTAATTAAAGTGTATCAGGAAACAAATGCTTAAATCACGCGACGCACACAACTCAAACTGAGAAACTAAAAAAAAAAACGTAATCTTTAGAGTCGGGCGAAAGACAAAAGGTCGATTGCTTCATCCGACAGGCATTGGATGGCAGGTGATGAGCCGTCATGCAACAAGGCATGGAATAGATAGGTTATTAGAGCAAGGTGATTGGCTAACTAACGGCTGGCCACACGTTAGTTAGTTTGTTGCTTAGACGACTTCTGTCTTTCGTCGGCGGCTGCTGTTGCTGCTCAGCTCATGTCACACTTTTTGGAGGCTGACTTTTAAGGAGCACGCGATTGTAGCCGCAAGGCATTCCAAAATCAACCAGGATACGCATTCGTTGTTTTTTTTTTTTTGAGTGTTGCAAGTCTAAAACTCACCTGTCTGTCGCGGCATATCCGCCGGCCACAAAAAACCTCAAATGTTGCGTCATTATCAACAACAACAACAAAAAAGAAAGACACAAGTTGTTGGTTGTTTTTTTTTGTTGTCTTAGTTTGCTCATCGAATATTTATGCCATATTGACCTTATACACATTGCTCTAATTTTTTCCGCTGCTTATCGTCCTTTTTGTTTTAATCAGCAACTGCGGCCGTCTCTTCACCCCTTGCATGTTCTGATGATGAATTGATGATGGGGTCTGCATTCGTGGATCTTTGGAACTAGAGCGCAAGCGTGTTGAGCATGTGGAAAATGCATTTCGGGAACCCTTTTTGTACGTCTTTGGAGTTTTTCTTAATTTGGAATTTATTTAAATCAACATAAAGGGCTTCTGTTCCTGCCAGTCCGTCAGTCCGTCAGGAGTTCGTCGCCTTCGCTTTTGGCAGGTGCTTTAACTCTTGCCACAAATGCATAAATAACGCGGCAGAATTTTAAAAGGCGTTTAGCTTGTTACCTTTTTTTTACTTTTAATAATACCATTTAATTTTGTATGCCTGTTTTTTAACTGTATGTGGCGTAGGTGCGCAATCATCAATCAGCTTGAAAGTGATGTACACAACATCATTCTTGAGAAATGCAATTCATATTTCATTTCATTTTTCCTAGTTTTCTGTGTATCATCTCGTATTCATTTTTTATGCCAGCACCAGAGCATAGACAGCTAGAGAGATAGTATCGCTTCGAGAGTTGCAAAGAGTTTAAAACTATTTAGTTTTAACACTTACTTTTATGCTTGAGCTACCTTTTAACAATTGTTGTTGCTTCATTTTAACACTTTCACATTTATGGCATATTCGTTTGGTACAAGTAATTGCTGTTTATGGACACTCAACTTAAGAGGTAAAATAAAAATCTGAATGAAGTGTATTTTTTAACTAAGGTGAAAATAGTTAAAGTTAAAATATTGATAAACTTGACTTTACTCGAACTAAATATTGAAGGATAACTGGTCAAAGCTAGGCTTTGTGTTGTGATTTGAACATTAATATATAACTATATTTTAATAATCCTAATTGTTTTAATGTAAAGTAATTTTTTTTTTAGCATTTCTGCCATTAAAATTTCAATTTGAAGTTCGAAAAAATGTTTGTCCTTTTATCAATGAATTATGTTCAGCGAATGATGTATTGAATGCAACATGACTTTTAGAGTGAGTTCACATTGGGGTGGACCTCGTGGACAAAGGCAAATGGCTGACGCATTCAAATGGCCGGCATATAGCACAACACCCCCTGCAATCGCCACTCTCTCTCGCCCAACAGCCCATTAAATGAGGGTGTGGTAGTGTTCGCTACTGTTATTACTGGCCAGACAGACTGCGTAGAGAGGGTGTGGGGCTTGAGGTTGACGTGACGCGACTGCATTTGGCCAGCTGGCTGCAGCATTAACCAATAAATTATGGCTTAAAGTTGAGAGTGGAGTTTGATGCGGGGTTGTGGGGTAGAGAGTAGGGTGAAGTAGATGGATCAGATACTTCCGCTGCCATAACAATCCAGCATTTTGGCAGTGAAAGGCGCCTGTGTGAGCATCAAGCTTACTGAGATCAGGGCTTGCTGAAGTATGTTGTTGTTGGTATTGGCAAAGGAAACCCAAAGTCACAAATTGCTGGTTAGTGTACGCGAGGAAAACCAACAACAACAACAACACAGACCAGAGAACAGAGACTGAAACTGAAAACCAACTGAGATGAAGACAATTGGCCAAACGGTTGGAGCCAGGACAGACTGTGTTTTTTTTTTATAAAGTTGTGGATTTTTGGTCGGGCTTTCGATATTCAAGCCGACTGCAATTACAAGCCGTAAATTTGTCAAGGCGCGATAAATGACTGCAAGAGGGGAAACAGGGAGGCCTGCGTAGTGGCAGCCTAATGCATGTAATCTGCCACTCAACACCCTGTCAGATGGCTCCAAGCTGCCCCCTCGTTAAGGTTAAGCAATTTGGCCAAAAGCACACATACACAAGAGCAACAACAAACTAAATAGAAGACTTAAGGTTTAAGGATTGGGTATATTGGTAATATTGGGAATTGTGTGCGCTTGGCCAACTCAATTCATGCTCACATTTTGGGGCTGGTTAATTAAATACGGATCTCATTTTAATGGTCGATAAAACTTGATGAGATACTTTAATGGCCGATGCTGGATTATTGAGCCCCAAGGCGGAGGCGTTCCTGCCCATCTTCTCTTTCCCTTCTCTCTGTCTCTGTTTGTGTGTCTGTCGAGTGCTAAATCACCGTTAAAGCGATAAGATTAAGTTGGCCAACTAGCAACAACAGGCGAGCATAATCTGCCTTTTTACGAGCCAATTGGCAACACAATCTTTGCCTCCTTCTGCCTTTCCATATATGACTTTTACATTGTTGCCGAGGCGCACAAAATTAATTGCTGATGAATGTCAATTTTGCCAGGCTTGTATACTATACATCTCCAGTCATCCATCGACATGTATTCGTTCTTGTATACAGTGAGAAAAACCAGAAGTTACGGAGAATCCGCTTGAAGCTGTCCTAAAAGACATGAAAAAATGTATTATCTCTCAGCTTATAAGGATAAAAGTACTTTTCAATTTAATAATAACTAAGAATTGGTGTGCAATTTTTAAGTTTAAAACTGTATTTAAAACTTAAAGATTAATCGATTACTTGATTTTCTTGGTCTCTAGAGCTCTCTAAAGTTGGAACTTCCAGAATTTAAAACCGAATTTCGCATAAATTTCAGAGCTTTCATTGCGAAAACTGGCGCCTAAATCCGGAAGATCTTATTTTCGATATTTTTATATTCATTTAACCCATGTTAAGAAGAATCGAAGCCTTATTTTACAAAATCAAAAGAAGGCGCAATCACATATGAAATTTAAAAATCAATGATTTGTATATTGAATATAATCGATTATTGCCACTTTTAATGTATTGAAATCACTAAACACTTTGAATAATCCAATGAAAAACTTTACCTCACTTTTTCTAGCTTAATTTAATAATTTTATGTCTATAATCCTAGATGTATTTAGTAATGCAGGCTATTTTGAAATGCAAGTTTTCTGCTCATTTTTCTTGGTTAAAAGTGTATGGAGCAGTTCGTTGAAGGCCCAATGGCAACTGGGTTGCGTCCGTACAACGCATCAGCTCAAAGTCACTGGCAAAAACGTTGTAATCCTATTGGCAGTCACAGCAGACATAATCGGCAGACATCAGACGACAGACAAAACAGGCTGCGACCGCATTTGCCGATTGCTTAATGCTGTCTGTCACAGTCCCCCTACCAAACACCCGCCCCCCCATTGCCAGCCACCTTTTGACCGCTTTCGTTAGCGGCTTACATGTTTGCCCCTCTTTTTGGTCGCTTGGGCAGCCATAACCGTTCCGCCGTCCATTCGACTGGGGCATAAAATTTAAAATGTTGCACTATAACAACCCTAAAAACCCTTGCCATCACCTCCCCACAGTCGCCAATGGGGCCAAAGAAGAGGCGCACTCATTAAAAACGCCATAAATGCAATAAAAGCGTAGAGCAAACATCGATTAAACAATATTTATGGGGCTTCACTTGCACATTGTTCGTTGGCTCTGCGCCGAGCACGTCCGTGAATCCACGCCCGACCCGGACCACTGACCCCCCCTTACACCCTAATCCCCCTCAGCTTTGCTTGTGTATTTGGATTTTACTTTTTGCTGCCATTGCTGTTGACCTCTTCGATTCCCGTCGTTTCCGTTCGCTTAGAACTGTACTGATTTGACATAAGCTTTTTGTAGATTAGAACTGAAATCGTATAATCTGTGTATGTTAAGAGTACAAAAGAGTTAGGGATGAATAAAAGGCTTCCTGGTAGCCAAAAACCTGGCTTAAAACATGGTTTTTTGTTGGATGTTGTAGCGATGTTCAATCAAATATAGTTTGGCTATGAATATTAGAAGTTTTAAGCTATATAGCTATGTTATAATTTTTCTTAAAAATTAATAAGCAAAATCAACTCTTTCGGCTTAATCCTTTGATATCTTTGCCAGCAACCGATAATCTATATTCAGCGTGTAATTTTAATAACCATGTTGTAGCCAAATTATATACAAATTAAAAGCAACCTTGCTTGCCAAAATCTTCAAATTAATTTATTATAATGATTAATAATTTTGAAAATTACACACCATCTCCACTTATAGCTTTATTCACTGAAACACTTTTTTGGGCTGAACGTGTTTGGACTTTCATGTAAACAGTTTAAAAAAATTCAATAAATATTATCTCGCATCGATTAAATGAGAAGAACATTTCAATTTAGTTACGGAGATCGAACGAGAGAATGGACGGAGATGTGTGGCCAATTTGGCAGACTTTGCGGTTTTCAATATTAGCCAAAAAACGGGGCAGCTGTTTTGGCTTCAAGTGTTGAGACAATAGCAGAGCGCAGCGCTCAATGAATAACAATTACAGCTATTAATCTTGGCTCAAACTGGCGGTTGGCCGGTCATGCTTCGAGCCAGGGGTTGTGCCTTGTGGTTAGTCGAGTTCTGCTCCTGGTTCGCGTTTTTTCTTCTGTTTTTTCGGCTTAGCAGCAACCCCGGCAATTTGCGGCCCATTTATTTATTTGCTAAGTGGCCGTAAAAACGGCAACAAGCAAACGGCACTTGGTTGCGTCTCTGTCACCTTCTTTTTTTCTACTCACTTTATTATATATAACACAATGTTTTTTGTTGCTTGTTGTAAATTTATATTGTATAAGTAATAATTGTGCGGAAAACGGAAACAATGGAGGTTGTGTAATGCGTCAGGGGAGTTGCCTGCTTGGCCAACAGAGAGTGAAAGAGAGGCACAGAAAGAGAGAGAGCTGACCATCTGGTGTTTTGGACAAGTTAAGTCAGCCAGCCTGTGGCTGTGCGCTTGGTAAGGAGTGAAAATTGCACGTAATTACCTCAAACACACACACACTCAATTGCATAGAAGCACATGCGCCATTGGTAAAAATGTAAATGGTAAAATGTGTGGTCATTATATATATGTATGCTGGCCACGATTACGACCACAAAGCGGCTCAAAACGCCTTTGTATACGGTTCGTATACCATTTCGAAAACCGAGCTGAACTGCACCCAATCGCACCCAGAGTTCAAATTCGCCATTCTATGCGTATGTGTGTGTGTGTGTGTGAGCTATAATAGCCGGGCACAGGAAGCACTCGCGATGGCGATCAGCGCACTTACGAGCACAACAACTGCTTACGGCCTTATAAGTAGCCAAAGCCATAAGACCCATAGTCAAACTACTGCAACTGCAACTCCAACTACTACTGGCACTGCCACTGCAGTAGCTGCCGCAATCATCGTTGTTTTCTATACCCTGTGGCCCATTTGAATTGGTTGGAAAGTGGGTATGCTGTAGCTATGGCATGGATAAAAGAATATTTTACTTGTATAAGTTGAATTTATAGTTTGTTCTTACTTCGAAATCGATTTCTGATAAATGATTACCGATAAAGCTTGTGAAACTTTGATTAGAAACTATTTTAATGGAATTTTATAGAATATAGTCAGGAAAATGTGTAGAAAGGTCTAGGATTTCTCTATTTCCTTAGACTTAATAGGATATTTTCTAAGACAAATCTGTGCTAAAACAAAATCCAATGAATCTACCAGAATCTAGCATATCTCATCGTTTTCACAACAAACTCTTTGTCCTATGACTGAATAGCTTTACTCAACAGACGCCTAGAATATTTCCTTACCTCCACTCAAGCCATTTTCTAGTCTCGATAACTTATGACCGTTGCTAGTTGCCGGTTGCTGGTTGCAAGTGTAATCATGCGCCAGTTATTTATTATGAAATTTCAGTACACTCAGAGGTTTTTGGGCAAATATTATGCTGGATTGCGGCGGCAATCAACAACCAACTTTCAACTGCCAGTCCAAAAACTTTTCGTATGCTCTCTTCTTCCTCACCCTCCCAAGGACACACCCACTCGAAAAGAAGGAGCTAATTATGATTATGTGTGCCAGTGAAGCGCAACCACTTTTGGGTTACGGGTATGTTCTCCCTGTGTTGTGCATGAAAATTTGAGAGGTGTTGCCAATGAGTCGTCCGAAAGGGTTGACAGACTTCTGACCGAGTTCCGACCACTCAACTCGACCAGTGGAAACGCAGACCGAGCGTATAATTGAGGCGAAACCCAAATGGAAATTCGAAATGTTAATGGAAATGAAAATATACCCCAAAAGAGTGGCATTTACCCAGACCGCAATATAAGAAAGAAGAATGTTTTTAGTATTTTTTTGGGCGGTTTTGCTTGGCTTAATTTTTTTAACCGCCAGAGTTTACCACAGTTTAAAACTTAATGATTATTTGCATTTCAAACAAACATCAATAATTTGCATTTTTGGAAATCAGAAAAGAGAAAAGAGAATTATTTTTGGGAGCTTACAAATTATATAGTAAAATTGTACTTGGGTAATACATACATACATATAAATTGTGGGTTATTAGGCACACTCAACTGAGTTTTGGGTTTATTTAAGGGCATAGCCTTCTTCATACAAACAATATTTGGACAAGACAGCAACCATAATTATAAGTATGAAGCTTTAACCCAAGAAAACCTTTAATGTGACTCATTGGCTGCCATATGTTGTGGCGAGGTCGTTAAAACGTTTTCCCATGGATATCATTATTACGCCAAAGATTTGAACGTTGAATCTCTCATAGATTTCGACAACGACTTCGATTCGCTCAAATGAGCAAATGATCTCAAATGAGACACTTCTAAGTAAAACTCCAATGAACAGGCCGCAGAGACTTAGCGCAGCATCCAGAATAACAAAACATGATTCGCTTAACAAAAAACGAAAGTTTTCTTTATTTTTATTTTTTTGGATTTTGATGTTAATGTTGTTTTCGGTTTCATTGGATTCATTTAATCCAATTAGGCTAGGCTCAGCCAATGGCTAAAAAGGAGCTCCGACAACTTTTGAGAGTTATGGGAAAGCTTTTAGGCGGTACACTTAGAAAAGCGAAGCAAGATTTTGAAAAATTTAAGGAAAAGTTATGAAATTTTGAGACACATTACAAATTGTTTTTTTTATCTATATATTAGCCTGAAGTATGGATGGATGGATTTTTTTTAAAAAACCGAAAAGCTTTTTGTGATATATTTAAAAGACTTCTACACATTATATTATGTACCTATCTACACTTTCCGTTTATTTATACTTCAGGAACAATGTTGGACTGTGATGAAAGACGTACATATAACGAATTCCAGCGAGGAAATGCATTGGTTATATAAAAATCTAAAATATTTCTTTATATATTTCTCTTTTATACTTACCGTCTTTTAATACCGCATTATAGGCTTCAGTACATCGTTATTTTCTTGAGTGTACTTGATCCGATTTTAATCGAAAATCGATCAACTTCTTTGTTCGCTTATCAGCTGCAAGTCGTTGTCGCAACCGCTGCACATATTTAATAAGCGTCAAGCTTAACATGAGCACTCATCATTCAGGTACGAGCTGACCATTCATCAGCAAACACAACACACAGCACACAACATTGAAGAAGACATCATCACATTTACGTTGGGGTCAACTGGGTCAGCTGTCGTTTAGTGCTCCCGCTACTGTCTTTTTTCAACTTCTGGCTGTTTGTTTGTTGCTGCTCCCTGTTAACTGGTTAACAACTGGCAGGCCATTTGAGGAATTGCAGCACAGTACGCATTTAATTGAATTAAATTCCAATTCCTGTTTTCCAAGACGGACTCTCACAAGCCGTTGTTGTTCCTGTTGTTGATGTTGTTGTTATTGGTTTGTCGTCCTATCGCTTTGATCAGTCAATCCAATTATTTGCAAAATTTTGTCACATAAATAACTAGGCGAACTCGCGCTCCACTGCGCCAAAGCGCAAAAGGCGCCCCTAGAATCAACGAAGAACCACTGAACCCACCATTCATTCATTCATTCCCAATTGCGATGTGTGTGTTGCGTTTCCTTTCATGTTTCACCTGTCTTCAAGGGGTGCGGGTGTTTAAGGAATGAGAGGGGAGAGAGAGGGAGAAACGTCTTCCTGGTGGCCAGTAAAGCGGACGTGGCGTTGGCGTGCCGATTACCCCAATAGCTCTAGTTTGTGTACACTCTGAAAAATATGAAATGGATTGATTAAAGATAAGTTTTAAGACCGTTTGTACTAAATGCTACCCATACTCACATTAAATGGATTTCTGAAGCTGAAACCTATCAAACAATTTTCTTGATTCAAAATATATTTTACTTAATTTACGTACTTTATACTCATTGTGAATGCAATTTAAGAAACAAAGAACCTTATTAAAGTTTGATTTAACTCTATACAAGACGGTTTAATTTTATATTGAGACCTATTGAGCTTCATTTATACCTTTTAGATAAATATTTTTCTTAAATTTGTTCATTTTGTGGTATTCTAAAAAAGAAAATTTTATTTTTAAAAAAATATCATTGTATCCCTTTACATTTCTTTTATTTATGGCCATATATTTCTTTGAGTGTTGCTTAGTCGACAAGGGTGACGAAAGGGAGACGTGCGTGCAACCGCCACCGCGACACACAGCATTCAAAAAGTTTGTAGACATTTTATGTCTTATGCGCTAAGGTGTTAATTGAATTCGTTTTGCATAAGTGGACGAGGGCGAGTGCAAGGAATAGAAGACACAGGAGCCACAGCAGGACCACCTGCACACAAGCAATGACAAGAGGCAAGTGGCAGAAGCAGCAGCGGCAACAGCAACAGCAGAAGGTAACCCTTTTTGCTTAGCCAGGCATTGTGTGTTAATTGTTGCAACAATAATACAACAACAACAAAAAAAAAACGGGGCCAAAACAAAGCCAACGACCAATTGTCAACATGACAGCAACAGACAACAGTTAGTAGCGATCGTTGTTGTTGCTTTAGCTGATGTTGCCGCTTTTGCTGTTTATTGTTTGTACGGCGTGATCTTTATCGGCGCATAGTATTTGCATATTCCCCCCGAGAGAGAAGGAGAGAGAGAGACAGAGAGGCATTGTGTTGTTGCTGCTGTTGTCGTCTTTATTATTATTATGTCATTGCATCATCAGCGCCTCTTTATCGCCATCCGTCATGCACATTGTGTGGAAAAAAAAATTAGCACATAACCCAAATGTGTAAAATACACGAGTGTCAATTAATTGCCAACAATTAGTAGCAGGCAGTTTAATGCTGCAACTAGTTAAATGAGGGTAGACTAGAGAGGCAGAGCCTATAAACTGTTTTGTATGCTATTTTGGTTTTGTGGTATGCCACTAATAAAGTCACTGCAACTGCAACAACAGCAACTGCAACAAGTCAATTCAACTTTGAGTCGAAAGTCGCATCAGAACAGATCTCACACAGGTGTCAAAGCGTTGGACAGCTGCGAGTGTGCAACAAACCTGACAGCAGAATGCCCTTTAATGTCGCACTGGCGACTCTTGCAACTCTTACCAAGTGGCGGCAACAAACAGCCGCAACGATCCATGCAAATGTCCGCGTGTCGGCGATTGTCACAGCGCAAATAAAACATAAAACGAGCCGTCTCAACTATAAATCATGGACATTGCGTCGGCTGCTGCTGTTTTTTTCTTCCTCTTTTTTTCGTTTGCACTCAGAAAAACCTATGATACTTTCACTAAAAACTAAACCTCTCTTAGGATAAGAAAAAACTTAATGAAAAGTAGATGAGTTAAGTTTTTAGAGTCACAAAATATCCGTTTTATTAAATTTATTGTAATTCCAAAACACAATTTCGAAACCCAATTTAAGATTCAATAATTACTTTCTGAAAAAAATTATTTCTTCTTTTCACTTTAGTAAAAATTTATTAAAGTGGGTATTTTAATAAATTTCAAACTTTAATTTTGTTAATTATCATCTTGTATTTGTTTTAAGAGCTTAGTAAAATATATTTAACCGCAAAAACTATTAAGCATTTGATATCAAACTCTTGTTATCAACTAAAGATTTCTTCACTCTCCACAAAAACTTAAAATTGTACCCAGTTTTTCACATTCCTCATCATATATTTCTCTAAGTGCACTAGTACTGCGTACTGCATTACACTGACAACCACTTTGCACCGTATATATTTCCAGCAGAAACGCTTAGTGTCGAATCTGGAACGGATTTCGCATAATACTGATCTTATGTGTGTGTGAGTGTGTGTATGGTCAATGGGCTCAGTCGTCGCATAAATTAACAATCTAATTACCACGCCAACCAACCGCCACGTTCGTCCGCCCCGATCCAAACCCCGGCCGAAATCTCAAACGGAAAATCACGAAGCGCAACCGACACTGAGCACGAGCATTCACCATTTGTATGCAAATTGCTGGTGTCTCCGTTGCCGTTGCTGTTGCCGTTGCCGATGCCGATACCGATGAGATGTGGTTTGCCCGATGGCCAACGATCTTAGCAGTGAGCAGTGAGCAGCGCGCAATCATAATCGACGTCATAATATCGTTACCGCAACCGATGCGTCGTTATCACCTGGCTAGAACTATTAAGCTGCACTGAAATAAATTTGCATATAAATTGCAGCTGAACTGTTCGCTTTAGCTCTGAAGTGCTGAAGCTGAAGCTGCAGTTGCGCTCTTTCCATTTAAATCGATGCGCACCGTAAGCAATTTTGGAATTTATGTAAGCATTTCGCTTGCAGATTTAATTGACACGCTGAAACCCTTTCGAGCTCGGCCCGACTTCACGCTCCACGCTCCATGCTCCTGCTGCCTTCTGTCCACATAATCCAATTAGCTCCGTCGACGTTTCATACAAGAAAAAGCACTTGTCCACGATCGTCTCAGTCCCATTGCCTAATGAAGATGTTCTCGGCTGGTATTTTGGGCCTCAGGGCGCATTGACGTCACTCATGGCAATAAAAATATATATAAATTATAGCATAGCATAAATAAAAGATACACTTGCTTTAGCGAGTACAACAACACCTAAATAAACGTGTATTCATATGTAATATTTCAAATTGATATGAAAATGGATTTGAATCTTCTGGTCTACTCCAACCCACCTCCTGAGCTTAGAGTCTTTGTTGCTGTTGCGGCTATTTTCAAATTCAATTTAATTCACTTTGTTCGATGAGCATTATCTGGCGATAGCAGATAAATTGGGATCACTTCACGCTCTTAATGGCAACCTCAATCTGTGAACCCTTGGGTAAAGGCACGATGCGACCGGTACCGGTACCGGGACTGGGACAGTGGCAAAAGTAGCCAAGCATTGACACGATGCACAGGTGACGGTGGAGTGGCTGGCTCTCAGTCCCCGAAACGGAACGAAACGAATGAGTGGTCAAAAAGGTGAGCACAAACGACATCGCATGCGCACAATCAGAGTACAGCAGCACCGTCAATTTAAAGAGTGAGAGTGATGGAAACAGTGTGTGCGAGTGAGAGAGGTAGAGGTAGGCAAGGTGTCGACTCACAGTCCCAGAGTCATCCAGTGAAACTGTTTGCCCGTTTGCCCAAAGAGATATCACAATAAATTAGGAAACGAAATCTTTACTAAATAAAGACATAAATTACACTCTGAATCGCACTATGCCCCAACTCTCGTGTCTCCGACTTCAAATAAAATAAAAATACAAAAAAACCAAAGCAACCAACTATGTCTGTTGAATGAAAAGAAAAAATAAAAACACCAAATAAGAACAAGCTAAAAGGAGTGCTCTAGTGATAGAAAGTGTGTTTGCTTGTAGGATACCCTGTACTCGATAGTTTAGATAACTTTTGTATTCGTATTCAAACAATATTTACGATTGGATTTAATAAAGTCAAGAACAATGCTTAAAACTGCCGGCAATATGACGTGTATTTCAATTTCTTCTTAAAGTTATCCAAAAATATTTTTTGAATAACTCGAGATTTTCAATGTTTTATATATTAAGCATTCTTAGACTTAGAAATGTATATACCAAATTTCATTTTTCTAGCTTCTATAGTCTTTGAGTTCAGATAGACATCTAGTTCTACACATACTAAGTTCCCACTTATATTTGTTTAGTTTCGTTATGTGTAACTTTACAGTCCAATGGTTACAGGGTATATATAAGCCAAACTTAAAACGCTGGCGCACACAACACAAAATAAATAAAGCCGAACAACGGCGAGCCACAATGGCGACAACAAGAAGAACAAATACAACGACATGACAGCCAAAGTGGATGAGGCTTATAAAAAGCGCGAGAGAAATACAAATAATCAAACGAAATGTATTTTATAGGGTGATAAGAATCAATGAAGCCACTGAAATCCTATAGAGACATATTGTATGCATTATGAGGCATCATCACCATACCCAAGCTCCCCTCCCTTCCTGCAAGCTCCGACAAACATTTAAATGGAGATTTAGCCAAGACGGCAGCACACGAATGCCGATCACCAAGTGTCGCTCGATGCACAAACTTTTCCAAACACGAAGCATCCAAAGACCCATTCCCGACTCGAATTCAAATTGAAGTTGAGTGTTGTTTGGCTGCTGCTTATCAGTAGGATGGGTTTTTGGGTATTTGGGGTTTTTGGTTTGGTTTCCGTGTCAATTAGTGGGCGAGGAAGGCGCATGAATACCTTAATGTTAACGTTAACGTTAACGTTAACGTTAATGTTGATGCTGTTGAAGACTGTTGGCGACTTTATTTATGCATGATTTGCTGGAACGTGGATCGGTTGCATTTTAACTCTTTTGAACATTTTTCCACCTTTTGTTTAGTTTGATTTAACCGCATCGGCAGCAGCAGCAGCAGCATCGGCAGCAACGGGTTCTCTGTTGATTTTGGGGACAAGCAATAAATCTTCTGTCAAAGTAACCCACAAAAAAATGCCATTTAACAATTTTTGTTTAGTAGTCAAGAAGACTGTCACCCAAAAAAACTAGAGAGGCAACAATAGAACGTAGTTTAAGTGGAGGCGCGGGAATGCATTTTAATTACATACCTCAACATAACTTTTTGTTAATTGCACCAAGAAAAACAAAAAACTTCAAAATGCCGAGGTTTATGTCTGAGCTAAGTGGCCCGAAATGGAGCAGCTGCCGCCTTAACTGTTTGATTGGTACATTGTTTGACCAGCTAATAAGTCATGTGTTATATCTTTGTTGCCGCCAGACATTCTCCAGATAACAAAATCAATAAACAAAACAAAAAAGATCGTCTTGTCTTCTCAATTCGATTCGTAATAATTGATCATAATTCGGTAGCCATACGCTAATTGGAAGCTTTACAATACCACAACAGAACCTAACAGCATTTTAAACATGAGCCAAAGGCAAAAAAAAAATGCAAATTTTATTTTCAAATGCGAAAGTACGAAAAGTTAATGAGATGCGTTGAGCTTTGATTTATTAACTTCGTTCTGCGATTTTCTAAAGATTTATTTTAAAGTGGCAAATAATTTGGAATTATTTAAAGAATTAGAAATTATGCAAATTGAAGCTAACTAAGGCATCAGATAAGAAAGACAAATCCATTAAAATTGGCTATATTTAACTATTTTCAGAATATTTTTTCTGAAAGATATTTTCTTCAAGTTTTGTAAATATAATGCGCTTATGTTAAAAATAATAATTATCTGTTAACTAACCAGACATTCTAGACCAGATTTAGTCTCTAAGCATTGCCGTTGCCTATTGCTTAATTAAGCCCACGGGAATGCATTAACAATGTCTGTTCTTCTGTCTCTTTTGGCTGGCTTTGGGGCACTATCAACACCTCATTACTCTTTTTGATCACACTCCTCGTTAATGAAGATGTCAGGCAGCTGCCGCCACAAGGCAATGAAACACGAACCGAAAACAAAACAGACACAAAATCAAAATCATTTTGAATTCAAAATCAATATCAATGCTTAGCATTCCTTTTATTTTATTTTTTGTGTTGTGCTGTTGTCTGTAGCTTCAACAGAGCGACAAAGATTAAATATATAACTCTTTTATTTTGTTGACTTTCTTAAAGCATTTGCCGACACTTTCTTATCGTTGCCCAGATACCCTTTAGTTTGTGTGCATTACACATCGTTAGTGAATGCTTATATGCCTGTTTTTTGTTCGTCAGTCGATGAGTATGAGTATTGAGTCGAGAACCTGTATCTGCATATAAAGTTATAAACAAAGAAAACAAATTTGTCTTATCGCCCAATTCCTAATGAGATGACAACGAGACAAAATCACTCGGTCGCAACGCGTTGAAAGCGCGATGCTCATTTAAGGAGCAGACAAATACAAATGCAAACATTTTAATCACTTTGCTCATTAACAGCAGCTCTCTGAGCACATTTATTTTGTCAGCATGGGCTAGAAGTATTACTATTGTTGGCATTACAATAGGCGCGGTTCGATCTTAAGGCTATAACTGTTTGAATAACCCACGCAGAAACCTAAGAACTCTAACAGCTCCCGGCAGCTAATAACGAAAAATACGTAGATAACAAAACATATTATGGCACTGCTTCTGAAATATTAATCAAAAGAATGTTACGAATTTCACTTCACTAAGATTATTTTTCACGTTTAACTTAGATGAGGTTATAAACTTAACTTGGAAGATTGAAACTAAACGTCCCTGAAAATATTAATCAAACGAAGTTATGCATTTCACTTTACTAAAATGTTTTTCATCAAGGTATTTAGGAATTCCTTTGCAACATAAAATTTTTTCTTCACATCTAGCAATCTTATGGCTTATTGAATAGGAAAGAATCTGTAATGTTTAGCATTAACCAAAACTACCTGCAAATATAAAAGATGATAAAAAACATAACTGTTGAAAACATGATTATTTGGTTTCGTAAAGATTCCATTAAAGATCGCTCATCAAGCACTTGAAAGTTCTAGTGACGTTAAGGGTCAGTTACTCAAATGATGTTTGTCTAGCCCAGGCAGACGTTGATCGGTTGTTGCAACATTGTTGCCGTATTAGTTAACGTAACTAACTTTAGTTATTGCGCTTGTGTTGCGATTTTGCGCTTTTATGGTCCATTTAAGACTATGTGATGGAAATGTTGTGTCGGCGTTCCCAACAGATTTATCACCGGGCCCCCTGACGGAGCTGAATCCAGCAAGCGCCGTAGGTAAAAATTCATAAGGGAAGAGCTACGAATGGTGCCTGGGTAAAGTTCATCGATTTCAGCCAACCCAAGCGATAAAAACTGGGCACAGTGATCAACAGTGAAAAAAAGGAAGATTTCTCTCAACATTGTTGCACAAATGCTAAGCAATTTTACTGTAAAACGCAAAACAACAGGCAACAAACAACAAAAGAACAAGCAACACACATACACACATCCTTAAAACTTAACGCAGCTGCGATCATAAAAATGTTTGACTGCGATTATATGGCGCTCATGAGAGCGCCACTTTGTCAGCGTTCTTGTGCTGATCTCTGGTGCTTGATGGACTGACAGACTGGCCTCGTATGGTCATAGTCAGGGGCGTGCCAGGACTTGTGCCAAAGGGGGTATGGCTCCAAGATACATAGTGTGGCAAATCTTAAAATTGGAAATCAACAAGCCAGAAAACCTAAAGAAAGAAACACTTAAAAATAAACAAACATATCTACATAAATATATACACACAATGCAGTCTGTGTGTGCATAATGTTGGTATAATTTATGGCGAGAGAGGTGAAAATATTTTCAATAGAAGGTGATTTAAATTTATTAAAGGAATGCTCACGACCAGCCCCAGCACTAAATTAGAATAAGTCAAGAGTTGGGTGTTGAGGTAGAGGGGGACAAACAGAGGCTCATAAAAACGCAAGCAAATTGAAACTTTCTGTATATTTGTGTGTGTGTGATTGTGAGCACGCTTGCATGAATCTGATTGAGCATCTCTTAAATGGGACCATGATCATACGAGAGATTCATCTAAGGTATCGACGACAATGTCGCGCACAGAATGCTCTTCGCTCTCTTATCAGATCCAACATACTACATTCGACAACACTCAGCTCATTTCAGAGATCTTTCAGCTGGTGTTGAGAACTAACCAGTCTCCAATGAACGGTCTCCAATGCTTGGTGTTTCGAACGCGCCGAGTTTGCCTTTTGTTAACACCATAATTTACATTGATTTATGTGCTTAGTTGACTCTGCATTTTTAATCGGTTAGCTTTGGACCATCAACTCTTCCAC
The DNA here is from genome assembly GCA_018152965.1 of Scaptomyza pallida. Classification (NCBI taxonomy): domain Eukaryota; kingdom Metazoa; phylum Arthropoda; class Insecta; order Diptera; family Drosophilidae; genus Scaptomyza; species Scaptomyza pallida. Next base: position 366,224 of record JAECXP010000107.1, read on the forward strand.
TCTGCCCCCCTCCACCCTCCCTTTCCCTCTTCGCTGTGGTTTGTGCGGCTTCATTTGGTTATAATTAAAATGTCGATGTTATCAACCCGATTTGGACATATTGGCCATTACACACGAAATTTAAGCGATTTCTATGCACGTTTTTTTTCTTCTCTCTCTCTGTCTGTCTGTCGATACTATTACGATTTCGTTTTCAATTTCATTGCCGTCTCTTTCGTTATATTTGTTTCGTTCACACAGACACACACTCGCACATAATGAATATTGATTAAATTAATATTTAATAACGTTTTTAAGAAGCTTTTGAGTGTTAAATGTTTATTTATGCTCATTGACTGTGCTTTTTGTCGCTGTCACATACATATCTCTCTTTCCTCCTTCGCCTGTGTTTTTGGTTCATTATTTAGGATTGTTTGAAATTGGGCTTGTGTTAAAAACCACTAAATATAGATATTGATTTTTATGTGCTCCGCTTGTTAACATGTGAATATGTGTTGCATACAAATGAATAATAATAATATAGGTTAACTTTGTTGCCTTCAAAAGGTAAAGAGACTGAATGGGGACCTGGGAAAATAGTTATATTAAACCGATTTAACTGAATTCAAGATATGTTTACACTACTTGTACGTGCATCAAGCTGTTTATAATCATAAAGAACAACTTTGTACCATAATTATGTTGAATTTAACCACTTCATTATTATTAAGACTTGTTGTACTTGGTTTAAGTGATTTATTCACGCTTTCAAGCAATTTTTACCAACATTTTTTATCTTGATTTTTATTTTATTTAAGTGTTTTAGTCCTATTTTAGGGATTTGATACTTACTTTAAAGCCATAATTTAAAGGACTTTATGATAGATATATGTTTATTATAAGCAACACTGAGAAAACAACACTTTCAAGATTTTACTTTTTTCAACAGTTTATTATTGTGTCTCTGACGTTTGTTTGTGAAGAGACAAAGTTTTTCGTTAGTTTTGGAACGCATCGCACAGATTGACGACTTTAGTGATTAATTAACGCTATATCGCAAAGTCGAATACGAATACGAATAAGTGCTTAAGTGTAATATGTAATAGTATAATGAGCATACATGGCTAAGCTTAAGCCTATAGGCTACGGGGGCTAAGTTACAGATAAATATTGCATACGCTATAGCCTTAAATGGTGATGAGGTAAGCCCGGCCAGCTAGCGACCAACTGCCTGGCATTAAATCAAAATCAAATTCTAAATCGAAGAGAGAGACAAGTAAAGAGAGAGAGTGAGAGAGAGTGTGCTCTATTATAATAGTAGTAACTAGTTGTTGTTGTGATTGAGTAAACAATGTGGGGCAAGTAGTATAAGTAATGCGCCTTTTCATCTGGCATGCCGTGTATTAAGTATTAGTTACAATTTGTGTTTAATTTTAGGCATACACGTACACATACACAAACACATACATGCACAGAAACAAGCTGCTGTTGCCGCAATTGCAATTACAACCTAATGCACAGCTCGTTGCTGCCACAAGGTACACTCAAAAAAAAAAGCATGAAATGTAAGAGATATTTGAAAAAGAAGCTAAACGAACTATTTTTCTTGTAGTAATAATTTTTCTCAGTGTACCATCCGCAGCCAAGTGGGTGAGCAGCATTTTAACTTTGGTTTTCAATTTGTTGTTGTTTTTTTTCTATTTTGTTTTTTTTTTTATGTCGCATTTGCAGTTGCCGTTGTCGCCGCGTCTCAAGTTACAGAGCGCAACACGAATGTTGCCGCCCCCCTTTAGCCGCCCCCCTGCTAGCCTGGGCCACCTCTCCGTTGCTGTCAATCACAAGCGCGCACACAACTCAAGTTTTCCTTTTAATTAGAAGCTACATAGTAGTATGCATTCCCTACCGGTCATGCTTTAGGAGCTGCAACGTTGCCGTTGATGCATCAGAGGATGACATGCGTCCCACCTTTGCGGACACTGGCGACTCAATTTCAGCATCGGAATCGTCGTGCACATTGATTTCCTCATCCGAATCCGATGACGAATTGTCCACATTCACTGTGGCACTCGCTGCTGCACTCTCTCCGGCCGCATAGTGCAGACGTGAACGTTGCTCCTCCGCCACAGTTAGAGATGCGGCGACGGCATATTGCCTAGCCAGGCCCAATGCGAATGCTGCAGCTGAGGGTGAGCCCACCAGGCTGCGAAAAGCGCTCCTTTCGCCACCCATGGACAATCCGGACGTTGGACTGCCACAAACGCCACCCGATGTTGGCGAATGTTGCTGCTGCTGCTGTTGTTGCTGCTGCTGTTGCTGTTGATGATAGTGACTAAAGAGCTGCAAGGCTGCTGGATGCGTGGGCAAGTGATGATGATGGCCGGTGGGACCCGGCGGCAATGCATGTAATGGATGCATCATTACAGATGGAGGCGTTTGGGCTGCTGCTAACTGTGAATCCGCACAATGAATCGTTGGATGAGCATGTGGTGTGGTTGGAGCAGAGGCATTGCTGTGACTACTGGGCGTAGGTGAACTGGTGATGGGTCCATCATTCGATTGCTGTGAATGCATTGGATTGGCGGGACTGGAACGCTGACGCTTGAGCAGATTCATGCGCTGATGACGACGCCATTTCGCTCGACGATTGGAGAACCAAACCTAGTGAGTGAGAAAAGATGGAAAGAGAGAAAGAGAGGGATGTTTGTTGATTAGTTAAGGTAAGGGAAACTAGGATAAATTTTAATTGCTACAAGAGCTCTTTACAATAGGGATAGAAGAAGGGATAACTATATATTATACTAAAAGGTTGAAAGTTTATACGAATTAAAGAAATAATTCCTAGGGTTCCTAGCTTTTTGGTTATGGTCATGAACTTTTGTTAAAAGTTTGCTCTGGTAGGACATTAGAGAATGAATAATTCTTATTGAACCCAACTATAAGTGTAAAGAAAGATAGTGAAGAAGATCTTCCCAATAGGAAATTTCCTTAAGGCAGGGTTAATAGAGTTTAGTTCGACGTACCTGAACGCGTGCTTCGCTGAGACTGGTGCGACTGGAGAGACGCTCACGTGTGCTCACACAAGGATAATGACTCTTGTCAAACTCCTTCTCCAGCTCCTCCAGCTGCTCCGGACTAAAAGTAGTGCGATTGCGTCGAAACTTCGGCTCATCATCATCGTCCAGATAATCGGAATCGATTTGACGATTCTCATCCGCCGACTCTAGTGTCTCGTGACTGCCCGAACCCGGCGAGATGGGTCTATTCATGGATGGAGCACCACTGCTCAGCAGATTTGCTGAGCTCAAGCTCAGACTGCTTGGATTGGCACTGCCAGCACTTGGCGGCAGATTGGCCAATGTGGGTGCAGCCACAGACCAGAGCGCTGAGGGAGGTGGCGGCACTGGTGAGCCCCCCGGCACATTGGCCGGATGCCAGGTAAAGCTGCCATACGGATGCGGCGGTGGTGGATACAGGCCATAGGCGGCAGTTCTGGCAAACTCGCTGGCCACCCGCTCGGCGGCGCGATTGCGCAGGATGCGATTAATGCTGCTCACCGACGGCGCTGTGGCATTAGTGCAAACACCTGCAGCGAAAGGAAGGGGAAGCAAGAGGGTTTTATATATTAGTGATGCTGGTTAAAAGGCAGCCGCCGCCGCCGCCGCCATGCTGTCTGCTGAGCAATGATCGATCAGTGAATCGAGTGATCACAAAATGCAGATTATCCGAAGGTGTTCGGCGGCAATTACGCTTACCTTCAGAGATTAAACGCTCGCGTATCTCCCAGGCAAAGATCGTTGGATTCTCGCGCTTGTACTGCTCAATTTTGGAGACGACGGTTGGCGTTGCCACTTTTGGCTTGGAGCCACCAATTAGGCCAGGTGGTCGCAATGAGCCTGCAAAACAAAAAAAAAAAAATAATAATCAGACACTGATGCAATAATGACTTATGGATTATGTTTATGATCGAGCGCAACCCACAATCGTCAGTGTGTTTTAAACGGTAGTGACGGCTTATCGTGCACACTTAATAGCTTTATCAAACTGAAAACATCAACAGGGAACGCGCAACAAGAAAATAAAAGAACCCCAGCGATCCTAAAGCGCACCCTACAAACGTAGCGTTCAATATTTTTGATTAATGAGCCACCTTTGGGCCAGTGAGAGCGGGTTTGAGGCATCGTTTCTGCAATTTTAAGTGGCTAAATTATGCACAGGTAGTAGAAGGGAGTGCGAGAGAGGGAGCGAAGTGGGGGCAGGATGTGCATTCGCGTGTGCCGTTTCAAGGATATTAGGGCTTATACATAATTGTGTTTATCATTGAAATTGGCAGAAACAAATCGCAAACAAAGTGGTTTTTATCTCAGATCAAAGCTTAACTACACTCAAAAAAACAAAAGACAAAGAAATGATAATAAAAAGGAATATTTATATATATATATTTATAATATATTTTTTTTTTTTAAATTTATTTTGAATCTGTCTAAGGAGACAATAACAAAGTTTCATGACAAAGTGGAATTGACATTAAATTTTGTTCGTTACAGTAGGTTCTAGGAGGGACTAAATAAAACGGAAGGGTAGGTCGAGAGGATGGTAGCGTTTGAGAAATATGAAAATATATTTTAAAGAATATGTTTTTTTATACTGAAAAGAATATGTTTTCTTTACGCTATGTTTTAGGCAAAATGTTTGTGTGCTTTTCTTATAGAAAGGGATCTAAATAAAAATATCCCTTAGCTCTAAAATAGTACTTTTTCCACCTTGGGAGTTGATCAGAACTTTCAATTGTCATAACATCGTCAAAAGAAACCCGATTTTCAAACGTAACACCTCAAAAGTCTTGTTTTGAGCTTTAGAATTATATTGCATTTTAATCAAGAAACGTTATTTTTACTCGATATTCATGTCAAAAACTTGTGACCAAAAATCAACCGGATTTTGGACGAAAGTTAAACTTTGACCATTAAAAAACTTTAAAAAGGTTAAGGTTTCCCGATATTTTTTTAAGTGCCGTGAAAAGTTTTGAATACAATACAGTTCTTAAAGGATTGTTTGTTTATTTGTTTGGGTTTTTTTTGTTTTACTTACCTAACAGTTTGGAGACAGCGCCCTGCTGCGTTAGCATGTGTTGAGCAATATCGTATCCCCGCAGTCCGCCAAACCGGGAGAACTCCAATAGACGGTGCTGCGACATCAAAGCGCCGAGCGTGCTGCCCGTTGCTGCCGCTGCTGCTGCCGCGGCGGCTGCTGTTGCTGCTTGTGTTGGGCCAACATTATTGTTGGCGGCAGCACCGAAACCTGGCGGTATTTGTACAGTTGTTGGCGCTGTTGTTGTCATTGTTGGCGCTGCTGTTGGTGATGCCGAAGCCACTGCAATTGAAACGAATTGAATGATAATTGGCCATTGTTAGCATTATTGTTGCTGCTGCTGCTGTTGCTGTGGTGTTGTTGCTACTATTGCTGTCAGCCACAATGGTTAATTATGATAAATTAACGGTTAATTGTGTTGACGTTGACTAAACTGAGCTAAAAGCGAGAGAGACAAAGTAAAAAAAGCCGCCAAGTGACTGATGACAACAAAAGTGTCGAATTGTAGAAGCAACAACAACAGCAGCAGCAGCAGCAACATTCACAACAGCAACATCCCCAACAGCAGCAGCAGCAATGGCGCTGCTCAATTGTCAAAATACTCGTTTTAAAGAACTAATGGTTTGAATGAATTGAAATGCGATTCGAAAGATTTAACATTTTCGGGCATAATTTAGCGTTATAAAAAAGCAAATTAAAATTATAATATTTAATCAGCTGCCAAAACCAAAGAACCTTTTAAATTGTCTATGGATTATTTGATTATGTGGATTTTTTTGTCGTTGGTACACACATTATCGTATTATAAACGAGCAAACGTGCTAATATTTATTGTTTCTTTTATATTTCACATTTCTATTTAATGTGTTGCCTTTTTAATTCGAACTGCTTTGGCATTGGTATTTCCCTCCAATTGGCAATTAGCGTTAAATATTACATTTGTTCGATTTTAAATGGACAAATATTATTGATAACTGAGCACAACTATTGTATTAAGAGTTGAAACTACAATTGTCATTTATCAAAAGTGATGAAAAACTTGGAAAGTGAAAGTGTGAGATATAGGAAAGTATCTTTTGCAATATAGTATAGTTCATTTTTCTAGCTCTCAAATTAATCATAGCTTTCAGCTCTTCAGAATTTTAAAAATTATGAGTTTTCAATTAAATCAAATAATTTAATTCAAATTTTTTGCTCAACTTTATGCTATTACCAATGGTTCAACTTTAAACAAGGATATTTCCCTGCCTTTAAGCATATAAATAGTCGCCTACAAATATAAACCAACTAATTTTCTATCCCTACCTCAAATTTTTCACTTTGCAACACTCTAATACCCCTGCTTAGCAAGCTTTGCAAACTGCCGTCGGCAAATTTATTGAGCTTGTTGTGCGAATGTCACTCAAAATGTTAAACACTTACCGCTGGACACATGCGGTGGCAGCGATGGCAAACGCTGGGGATGTGGCTCCATTTTCCAATGCGAGGTCGCAATGCCAGAACTTGCAGCAGTTAGCGAGCCAAAGTCACGGTTCAAGCTCGGCTCAATCAACATGTCAATGGCGTTATTTGGAATCAATCAGCTTTTCTAATATTTAATAAGAAAGTTTTGCACAAGCACAAACACACGAACAACACACACACAGACACTTTCTTATTAAGTAGCACAGTCAGTAGCTTTGTGTTGCACATACAAATCACACTTGGTGGTAGTGGCAAAACGGAAACGCAATGCGGCGGTGGCGGCTTTGGCCAATTAAATTCATAACGTGCTGCTCCTTCTCACTGCACCCGCGCACATATTGCCCAAGAAGCTATGAATGATGGGTTTTCAAATTGCTTGACTGTTCGTTTTGTTTTAGTTGTTATTGTTGTTGTCGATTGTATTATCTCGACGTTTGTTCCGTTTGAACGTTGTTCACGTGAAAGCCGCTCTCAGCACACTGAGTGGCAGCCGCAAGTGGCTTGAATTTCACCTGAAAGCCACAACACAGCGGGCAACCACTTCACTCAACTCAACTGTTGTACATTGCACTCAAACGTTGTTGAGTGCTTTCAACCGGTTTTTCAACATCGGCGCACATTCATAATGGCGGCCATTCTCAGATGTACGTCAAGCGTGCGAATGAGATGACTATATGTGCCTAGGCACAATGTTGGCGCGCACACAAGCAGTAGCAATTACATCCCGCTTCCCCTCACTGCAGTAACAAGAACAACAACAACAACAACAACTGAACGCGCCAAGTGGGCAGTGGCCAACGCGCTCATGACTGCGTCCAAGCGTATAAACAACACAAGCCAGCCTCAGGAAAAGGAAGGAAGAAGCCGCTGTCTGTCTATCTGAATGTTTGAGAATGTATGTAAATGAGTGTTGGCATATGTATGTGTGTGAGCTTGTATTTTAGAGGAAGTGCAATTTATTTATGAAAAGGAATTGCTTATGTTGAAGCTGCACTTAAGTTCGTCTATGTGTGGTATCCACCCAAGAAAAGTTACTTCATTTTGTTATTTAAAATTAAATAATTATTGAAAGAAATTAATTAACAATTTGTTTAAAGTTCTTAGGGTGACAATAGAAGACGTAACGAATTTTCCAAAAATAAACAATAATACATAATTCATAATATGCACATTATAATTTCATCCACAGATTTTAAGATTTTGAGTTCGTTTTATTTATTATATTTTAAGCCAAAATGAAAAGAAAGCCAAGTGGTTTTTGTTCCTTTTAAGGGTTTAATATTCTTTATAAGTTTTTTAGATAACATTCTGTTAACTTTAATTTTTTTAAAGGTTATCTGTTATGGAATAAAGTTTTTTCTTTTAAATATCTAAATTTTTGTTATTTATTTAAGAACAGAACAAATATCTACAAAAAAGCACATTTAAATTTAAATATTTTTGGAGCATGTTATTCAAAATTAATTTTTAATGTTCCGTCAATTCCCCAGTCTTCCCGCAATTGGCTTGCTACATAAATCAAAAAGCCATAAATAAATATTTAATAGCACGATAATTACCCATATTATATTTATTGATTATGTTACACCGGAAGTAGTATCAACTGCCATACATTAGAATTTGTTACGAACCAGTTTCTTTAAATCTTCAATGAATTGCAAACAGTAAATACAGATTAACATACATACATACATATGTAAAATACAAATGCAGACTCCAAAGTCTTTCAAGATTTGTGGACTGTCTTTTCGGTTTTTTGCTTTGCTTTTTCGCAACTGGCTTTTGTGTGCTGTGTGTGCGTGATGAATGATTGATGTGTTGCTTGGTTAAGGCGACTCAAAGCTGAATCGAAACTGCAACTAAGCTACACATGGCGTGATTTGTGCACCACACAGAATGCCACAGAATGACGGACGAACAACGGGGGCAGGGAAAACAGAATAAAAACAGAAGCCAAATTGCAAATCGAAGCTTGCTTGAATTGCGTAGCGGCTGCAGGCGAATGAATCGAGCTGCAAAAGGCAATTACCCTCCCCTGAAGACTGTTAGAACATAAATTTTGTGCAGAGAGTTTAAGAGTTTCGTAGGAAGTTCGTGTGTGTGTTGCAACATACATACCCTGATAAACAAGATATCTTACTAACGGTTTAGAAAGAAGCAAAAGAAATAATCGACCGCAAGATGTACTGGAAAACGCTTTCAGTAAGGTTAATCTAGTTTAACGACACTTTATACCCTTTCAAAATTTACATAACAATCCGAAAACATTCTCTTGTCGTCAATGTGCATAAAATGCACTGCTTACAAACTTACATCAGTTGTGAAAGGCAGAAAAAATCATGAATGAACAACGAATGAAAGCTGAACGATGACGCTCGAGTGCTTTTATGCCAGAGATCCAGAGCAAACGCAAACAATCGAACAGGAATAATTTACTATGTAAATAAGACGTGAGCTGAGCAGTTAGAGTTGAGGAGTTGAGGCATCGGAGAGTCTTGAGAGTAGCGTGCGCCCTCGCGCCATCAAGTGCCACTTCAACAATCAAGCATTCACACAAAGCAGATGGTTTGCCAAAGACAGCCAGCCAGCCGCAAGCGACCACCTCAAACGAAAAATTTCATTTAGTTTTGGCCATGTCATCACGGCGCAATCGCTGCTGTTGCTGCTGACTTGCCTGAATGCGAGATATCTATATAGATATGTACAGATACAGATATGTATATGCATATGCACAACGAACACTCGCTTTATTGAGTGTTTGTTTACCTAATTCGATTACCGCGATCGCGTCCGTTCGCCATAATCCACAAAACACTTGACCATTTGGGTGGCACAAACACACACGCATACAAAAATATTCATAACGTTGTGCCGTTGAAGAGTAATAAGGTTGCTGCCTTAATTTAAGCGCTTGAAAGTCGTTGGGGAGAAGGGGAGGATTGCTGCTCTTAATGCAATTAAAATCGAGGAAACGCGCACCAGCTGTGCAATCTGACAATTTAATCCATAATGACTTTTGATCTTTCAAATCAATTACTTTTTTAAAGAGTTGTCTATGTATTCAAACTTACATGATGAATATTCAATTTATTAAAACAATTATGCAATCGTTAATAAAATTGGGATAAATAATTGTTATTATCAAATGATTCCAAATTTATGTTTTTTCACAACACCTTTCGATTCGAATTTGGCGCCTCCTCTTGCTTCGTGCAGAAACTGAACGAAACTGCAGTCGATAGATCGATAGCACAACACACGACACATCGCATAGATATCGCCTTTGATATGCAAGTATCGATAACCACATTGTATCAACATCAGACTCAGCCCACAAATTGCTACACATTTTGTTTTGTTGAAAATTTAATTACAATATAATGCGCACGGTGCTTTTAAGCAAATCCGATGAGGTGTATTTGCAAAAATGCGCCCAGGAGCACAGTTTCTCATATGGCATCATCGTTGGTCACGTAAGTAACAAGTATGCCACTTTCCTGCCACCGGCCACCCGCCACGTAGGTTTATTTTTGTTAAAACATTGCAACTGCAATTGCAGCAAGCGGACATTAGCAAAAGTATTGTCGTACACTTGGCCCGCAACAACGAGGAGGATGCTGATCTGGAAGACTTGAGCGATGTGGGCTTAACTAGCATACGCGATATCAAATCGCAATCATTGGCCTCCCAATGGCTCAGTGCTAGTAAAATGTGCCCCGGCTCCTTTGACGTCATCGGTAAGTTATTTGTGTGATTTAACTAAAACATGAATCATGAATATATCCTTTTTTGCAGGTATTTTTATAGCCTCAGAGCGTCCAGAGGTGGCCGACGAGCACAGTGATGAATTTAAGAATGCCAAAAAACTCTTCTCCGATGTTTACGAGTAATTATCATAATACTGAGAGTTCACTTGGAATTGCTTTATTCACATATTAATTTGCAGCTTATTGCTAAAGAGCAATAGCACCTTTGGCATCTACACCACAGACATGGCCCAAACGGAATATGTGTTCCTGGCCTACTCGCTGGCCGATAAAAATGTACTGTGCAAGAACTATACCTATGGAAAGTAAGTAAAAATCTAGTAGCAAACACTTGTTGATTAATTGAAAGTTAGGTTATGCCATTAAGAAGAAAACTGAATCACTGTATCTTTATCTTTATACCGATTATCTTGCTTAAAACTAGACATTGCAAAAAAACGTATTTTACGGCAAACATTAAATGCATCATATGGTAAATAACATTAAAGTACTTAACACCTTTTGAATGTATTTTGACGCTCATTTCAAGCGTGTTTATATATCTATGTTTATTCGTATCTTAATATGTACTTCTTTTTCGTAGTTGTTTTTTATGGATTGCATTTAACGTGTTTCGGTTTCTAGATACATAAGTATGTTGTATTTTATAAACCACATTTTTGTAGAGCTTTAATCGATTTTAATCCTAAGAACATTAAGTAAGTTCCTTACTAATTAAACTTCTTTGCTTAATCTCCGACAGTGGCGGCACTTTTGCCGACATGGACCATCGCGTTGTGGAAAAGGCCTTTGACTGGATTCAAATCGAATGCACCTACGATTTGGATGATGTCATACCCATTGCGGATACATCTGGACGCGTTAACATTGAGGAACAGTTCCAGAACATTATATTCACAATCCGTAAATACCTAATTGCCAGCGAGGTATTCATCCAGAACGAAATCGTTGAGGACACAATGGATCTGCAGGCGTACTTAAAAAAGAAAAAGCCCAAGGATGATAAACTTAAGCCAACAGCCAGCACCAGCGCAACGTCCACCAGCTCAGGCAGTTCCTCCAGTGGCGGCGTGATACGCGCCAGCATTGTAATGCCCGTCAAGTGTCAACTGAACAGCTCGAATGACATAAAAGTGCGCGAATACAATGGCACACTGCGCATGAGCGGAATGATCTTTTCACGAATTTACTGCAACTCAAGGAACAGCATGGCGGATGTGAAGCGTTTTCTGCGCGACGATGTCCTGCGTTCGCTGGTAACACGCATTCAAGTCTACTGTGATGGCCTTACCGATCCGCATGTCACAAACGATGAGGTGTACATCAGTGAACCACCGCGACGTGTCTTCTTCAATATACCAGATACCGGCAGCAATCAGACAACAAACTCCATTCAGTTCTCGGAGTATCTGTTTCGTGGCGAAGCTCCCACTGTGGCTGTGGCTCAGGCTAAGCAAGTGCTGGACATTGAGCTTGATCCGGAATCGATACTGCTGGACGCTGAGGGTCTGCCAGAAGATGGTCACTTCACCAACATGCAACGAGATGCAGACAATGCGGATGACAATCGAAAATTGAACAGCACAATGCCCAAGCGAGAACTGTCACGAAATCTGTATATGGTTGGAATAGCATTTGCTCTTTTGGTGGTGCTTGCGTCAGTGATTATGCATCATGCGATGACTGGATAGTATCCAACTCGCTGCTTAGCTGACTACTTGGTTATTGGTTGCATATTCGACTAACACAAACAGACACACACACACACACACACATAAACATGAAATACGCAACCTAATCCATTAATATTGTGATGGTTTTTTTTATATAAACAAACATACATACAATACAATACATACATATATATATATATTATAAACAAATGGTGTACTCGTACTTGTAGTTTATAATGTGTAAAAATGTCCCGTTAAATAGTTGTATTATTAAAAGCCTGAACGGGCAGCATTTAATACTTATGTAATAAACCAAATCTATACAAAAATCTACACGAATAGGCATAGCTCTGGTTGAGTTAGTAAATAGTAAAAGCATCTAAAAGTATGCTATAAAAATTTAAACTGATTTGAATTATTTTCCATTTTTCTCCTGTGGTTGTTGTAAATTTGTAATTTCTTCTTCTTTCTCCTTCCTATGTGGTTTGTGTATGTCCGTCTAAATTCCGTCCGATTTTGTCCGATTTTTTGTGGCAAATTTTGCCGGTTTTAACAAAGAAGAGCATCTTTTAGGCTGAAACTTTATGTTGCTTTTTCGCAATTGTTGTAATTTTACCTGTTGTTGTTGTTGTTTCCGTCCGATTTTGCCTTTGGAAATTATGGGCAAATATGCCGCTGCGATGCAAAAGAGCGGTATATGTACACTGTGTATTGCCGATATGGCTCTATGGATTGCAGATTTGGGGAATAGCAGCCAAGTCAAATTATAATCACAATCCACTTATAACATTTTGTAGTAGGGGAATAAATAAATAATTTTTATATTTAGTCAAAAAAGTAAAACTCAAATAACTCGTAATTTATATATACATATACATGAGTACTTATGTAAGTGTTTTTGTATTTACAAGATGAGTTTTTTCCCACAAATAGGGGTTTAAAAGTAAATAAGTATCTCACAGCCTCTGCAACATAACGACTTAAACAACTTAACTTATACCTACGATAACTTAAAAATGGGCCATTTATCGGTACATTTCGGTGGCAAGGCATATCTAGGATATCTTCTAGCTCCTATGATGCCCTAGTGCAACTTGCAGTTGCCATTACAGTTGACCACCGACCACACCCAGTCAACATAGTTGGGTACCTTGGCATAGATGCCAAATTTGTTACGTTTCGCACAACCATCGCCAAAGGATGTTATACCAAATATGGTCCAGGGATGATTGGCTTTTGTCGAGTCCCGACATAACAACGGGCCACCCGAGTCCCCTGCACAAGTATCAATGCGTCCACGACGATGTCCAGCACAGAACATGTTCTAAAAAACAATAAATATCAATCAAATGTTCTTTTCGTACTCATTTTAGACTCACCTTTGTGATGGTATAGTCGTGATAGACACTGCGACAGTTCTCCATGGGTATAATGGGCACGTCGGCCTGGTGCAGACACACTAGTTCCGACCACATCCCGATTGCGTCTCTTGCCCCAGCCTATAACTGTGCAATCAACATTTTTGGGCAGCGGTTGAAAAGGTCGCGGCAGACAGGAGTAACCAATCCAGCTGGTTGCATTCACCGGTTTAGGAAGCCTTGAATAGGATTAAAGTACTTAGGAGCTGTTTAGGATAACGCAAATGTTCTCAAGCCTTTTACCTCAACAGGGCCACATCGCTGTCCACAGTTCGCTTATCGAAGTTCGGATGTTTGAAGCTCTTAAGCACCCTCAACTGTACCTCCGTGCCATCCTCATAGTCCAGATTGTGTTCCCCAAAGCGAACGTACAGCACTTTTCGCACACAGTGAGCGGCCGTAAGGACCCACATCGGAGCGATTAGTGTACCACCGCAGAAGGCTTCCTTGAAACGATTGAAAATGGCCACCTGCCAGGGCCACTCGCCCTTCCGCGCCGCCTTGCCGCCAATGATCTTGAGCATGTTGTACATGCTACGGTGTCCATTACGCACCAAGCCACACTGCAGCTTAAGGGGTGAGTACTCGGGTCCCCGATAACCCTTTCCACTCATTATGACGTTCACATCGTTCTTACTCAAGGATGCAGATACCGGTTCGGTATGCATGCGCCTCATTGCTGTTGCCGTACCGGGCACTGGTCTTGTGGGCGTACGAGGCAAAAAACTTGACTCATAGGCAGGCGCCTTCTGAACCTGCGTCTGCAGCCACTGCTGACAGAAACTGTTCTCCGTATAACAGTAGGCAATCTCCCGAAGCACCTCACGGCCACACTGTTCACTTAAGCGACACTTTCTGCAAAGAAGAATCGTTAGTCGGGAACTAGTTACCGGGTAAGCGACTTACTTGTATCGTCTTGTGGTGCACTTGGGTGAACACTTGCTCCAACGACTCCACTTGGAGTACAATCTACGGTGTCTTGCTTGCAGTCCATCCGGAGTGTTGCGCTCCTTGCTGGGTAACAGAAAGCTGCCATTACGAATATCGGGATACTCTTCCGAGTCGGTGGAGTCAGAGTCCGGTTCAATGTCGAAATCTTCATATTGAAATATGTCGCCTTCGAGACCAAGATTCTCACTACTGCTGCCAAGACTACGTTGCTGAGGGCTAAAGGACTTGCGCTCCATGTAATCCTCAAAGTCATCATCCATATAATCGTATTTGTGTTTTTCCCGATTTCTGTGCCTCGCATTGTACTTTGAAGTGTGCCTTGAACTGTGTTTGGGTCTCTGCTTCCGTCTGTGACGTTTCAGCACAAAGAAGTCACCTTCATCTGGTTCAAAGGGTGGCTCCTCATCTTCAGCTTCATCTTCCAGGCTAGAGTCGATGGGGGGCCAGTATTTGGGAGGATGCGGTTTTCTATGCACTATCTCAATTGAGTCTTCTGGTGAATGGGGATAAGCTGTTGTTGGATGTGGATGTGGTCTTCTATGCACTACCTCAACTGAGTCTTCTGGCGGATGGGGATAAGCTGTTGTTGGATGTGGATGTGGTCTTCTATGCACTATCTCAATAGAATCCTCTGGTAGATGGGGATAAGTTGTCGTTGGATGCGGTTGGGGCTGCGTTGACGGTGGCGGTGGCGGTTGGGGTGACGTTAGGGGTGTCGGTTGCACGCTTTGCAAGTGTGGCCCACTTGCCGCAGCTGCTGCCGCATTTATAACAATCGCTGGCGGATTGGGAATGGGTTGTGGATTGTAGTTGTAATTGGGATGTGTGTGCTGCTGCACGTTGCTCTCCACATGATGCCATTTGATGGACGGATGACAACTGCAAAGGGCATATACATACATATTTTTTCATTAATGCATTTTTATGTATCTTTGCACTTACTGCGAACACTTTTGCTGCTCCATGTGCTTGGTGTGTCCACATTTTCGCTTCACCTTGCAGTAGCGTTCCCTGTGTCTGATGCAATCCTCATTACAGCTGCTCCACTGCGTCCAGCGGCTAAAGGGATGCGGATGATTGATCGAACGACGTCGTCCACGCCATCTTTGGCTTGCATGTGGCATGTGCACCCGATGCACACGATGCCCATGATGCCAATGCGAACCGTAATAGCTGGGTGGACCCAAAACATCACGAAACTCGGCGCGTATGTGACGCTTTGCCTCCTGAACGTAGCCACACTGTACGGAGAAGATATTGTTTTTTATTGACATTAAGAAAAGTATACTGTTAGTTTAAGAGGTGATACTGTATGGTCTAACCTTCATCTAGATGTTAGCATTTTCGTTCTTTATTTTTTTTGACAATGAAGTTTTGTTCTTGTTTAATATACTTTTTCATTTTGAATATGGTATTCCATACATATACAATCGCCCATTAAATTAAGACCTTGTTTATAGGCTTATCTTAATTATTTAATGGAGCAAACTTTTTGCATATGCTTTTTGCAAAACAAATTTTATGTTCAAAAATAAATTAGGCATGCAAATTCATTAACTTTATGATTATTAGATTTTTTTAATGGATTTTGCTGAAAAGTTTTATAGTCTCTTAACCAAGATATTTTTATTGTTATATTTTAAAATCATCTTGGATTTGGCAAAGCTAAATAAGACTTATAAGATGTTCAGCCTCATCGTTCCCACACCCTAAGGGATAAGAAAAATCGCCTTCATATAGGAAACCCCCCATAAGCAAAGCATTAGAAATAGTCACAAGTAAACCATTTGAATGTCAGCCAAGATGGAAAAAGACTCAATATTCTGCGCCAACACAGACTTATCACCGTGGATAAATCAGACAGCGATCGAGAGCGAAGAGGGGGGGCTGCTGCATGTTGTTACTGCATTTCACTTCAAGATGTCATTGCTCTCTCGCTCTTGTGTCGCAACTGGGCGGACGCAGTTATGTTTCCAGTTCGAAGTTCTTATTGCTGCTGCTGCTGCTGTTGGCTGTTTGCTGCTGGCTGCCCGTCTCCCATTGCTAAAAATAACATAAATTTACTTCTGGGCGACGCGACACGGCATCGTATCCCTTCTTCCTGTCTCGTGTTCCTATCGAAAATAGGTTTCTTGACGCCGACGCCGCAATTGGCTCAGCCTCAGTCTCCTTCTGCGATAGATCGCCCAAAAAGCAACAGCTTGACTGCTCGATATATCTTATATAAACATATATGTATATAGATACATATATCTTCTGGTTGGCAAAGAACTATTGCCAATTTAGTGCACTCTGGTGACATTGCTTCAAGTGAAAGCCAACGTTCAAACATAAGTTTGCTTCTTTTAAGCTTATATGAGATAAGTTATGAGTCCCATAATCCCTAAGTATAAAAATTATATTTATTCATTTCTCTTTATACAAATTTCTTTTAAGCCTTCAGCAACCTTTGTTAGCCTCAATAAAGCATTCGAAATGTTTGAAGACTTTATCAAATTTAAAAATCTATAAGCAAAATACATAAAAAAAAAGTGTTATCAACATCCATTTGCATGCCTTATTAATTTATGAATAAAAAGAATTCGCATTTTCAAAAATGTTTGTTCCATTAAATAATTTAGATATTTATGTTTGGATCGCTTGTGGGGATCCTGCTGCCTGGTTGCTCCAGCGTCTCTTGAAAAAATTTTTGTTTTTTCCTTTTTAAATTTTTAACAGTAACATTGTAGATTACATGTCATATTCACACAAATGTTGCATAACATCCTATTAGGTGAAGGTTGGGTTTTTAGTTTTTTATAATAATTAATTATATATTATTATTTTTTTTTTTTATTCGATGGTTTTCCGTATCGTTGTTAAAAATTTTATATAACCCCTATTAGGAAAGTGCTTTAACAAAAGGCGAATGCCACATTTTACGTAAATTCAATACTAGATACATCTACAGTAGTTCTATCTATGTGCGGCAGAGTAGCCAAGCCTGCCCAATTTTGGGGCTAACTGTAACACTCAATCATGCGGAAATATATATATAGACAAAAAAAAACACTCAAAATCATTCATTCAAGGGCATTTTTCACCGTTGCCGTTGCCGGGGTCAAATATATAAAACTATAGCAAAGGCCACAATAGGTATTACTTGATTTGGATATCAGATAATTGTTGTAGTGCTTAAACAAATTTGTAAATTATTCACAGTTGCCAATCGTCAAATTGTCGAATGAATTGTATTCGCTTGACATCATGCGCTTCAATCATGTGTCAAGTGGGAGAAGTCGAAAACGCATATTTCTATTCGCTTCAACGATTTATTGTGGATTTAATATTGGACTCACCTGACATTGGGCCAACAGTTGGAAGAGTGTCAGGAACTTAAAGAGCTGTCTTAGTAAAAGCATATTTCCTAGTTTTCAGTAGAAGCTGTAAGAAAGAAACCAAATTATTAAAAGGAATTTTAAAGAATTTTCAAAGAATTAAAGTCTAGGTTAATGCCAACATTTTTGCACATGTGAATATACTATATAGTTTTTATATATATTTTCAAAATGTAGCGCAGTCACATCTATAAAGAATTGGCAATGTTATTTAGAGGCAATTAACTTGTTTAATTTACCCAAACTAATTCGGCTCATTTGCGTCAAAGTACAATCATATCTGAACGCAATGTCTACGCACAATTCGAAATCGAATGTTTTTTTTTAGGTTTTTCTTTTCGAGTAGAAGAAACGGTGAAACTACAAAGCAAATATTTGAACTTGTAAGAGACCTTAAAATTAAATACAGCAATCAAAGGCACAAAAATAAGTGAAATTAATTAGCAACATGCTGTACTCCCTCCTCCACATACATGTAATTACAAACAGACAGAACGAACGAGAAAAAAATTAAAAACACACAGATATCATTTATTTTTTGCGCTGTCTGTTTGCTTTGATGAGCCGGACCTGGGCTTTGGACATTAAAAACAGCTTTTGCTGCCAATGCTGTTACACTGTTTGGGAATTTAAAGTGGCAACAGAACAGCACTCTCATCGGTAAATGCCAAAAATGTATAGTACACAATTGATCTTGCGTCAATGCCGAATGCTGTAAAAAAAAATGCTACAATACACTGGAATGCTTAACATATTCAATTGCCCGTATACAAGATCATGCACATGCATTCAGTTAAGCGTATACGAATACTGATATCAACTGTATATGGTCAACGGTTTGGCTTTTTGGCCCTTTATATGGTGGGCACGTGTTTACAAAAGGCAGCAACAATTGTGGGTTATTGCTTTCAAGTTCTCGTTAATGCCATGTGTGTGTTTGTGTGTAGTATGTAATGACCATAAAATCCCTATACGACCCATTCATATGTCAATAGTTTTGGCGTTAATGCATAACGCATACATTCAGATAGATAGATAGTGGCAAAAACAAACGCAATAATTGTTTTTAAGGTAAACAATAGAAATTGATTGATTGGTTGTACTTATGTTATTTATTAATTTTGTTAACTCCTTTTTAATTTAAATTTTTTGTTTTTTTTTTTGGTTTTTTTATTTTTTTTTAGTACAATAATAATAAATAATAAATTAATGCACAACAAAACATCTTTATTTATTTTGTTACAACAATAATATTAATTTGCGTTATAAATCAAAACTGTTTCCACATTTGATCAATGAATCATAAGCCAAGAATAGTTCTGTATAAAAAATACTATCAAAAGTTCAACTTAAATGTCATGTTTTTAAGTGTTAAGAAAAAAAAATAATTCTAATAAATTTCTACAGCTTGCCTTAGCCTGTCACGCATTTTATTTATGTACTTATATATGTAGTCATTAATTAAAAATTATATACAACAGGAAAACATTTTAATTAAATGTTGTTTTATTTTTATTTTTTTTTGTTAAGAAAAACTTTTGCCTTTTGCAGTTGAGAGTTCAATTAAAAAGTATGTAAATATTGGATTGCAAAATTATTCATCTAATAAATAACCGAAAATATTTAAACGTTTATACATAATTAACCCACAGTTGGCCTTAACATATGTGGCTTATCTGTCAGCGTGCCGATCTCATAATATTATGCACCACAGAAGCAACCTAATAACTTAAGATTGAGTAACGGCCGCTTTGGATTGTGTGTATATACATGTGTGTGTGTGTATATTTTAGCATTATCAGAAAACAAACCACTAGAAACTATTCTTAAACACCTGACGACATACAGGCATGCCTTTTATATCTGTGTCTGTTATATATACATACTATTATGTACATATTGTAGACGACGCTTCTTTATTTAGAACGCAACGCGACCGCAAATCACCCACAGAAGCACCAGAAGCAGAAGCAGCAGCAGCAGCAGCAACAACGAACACGGATGCGCTGCCATCGTGTAAACAAACCGTTCGTCACATGTTGCCCACACCCCCTTCCACCTGAACTAAGTGAGCTTAAGATATTACGTATTTTTGTTGAGATTATAACAGATAAACATTTTGCAAAACATTCCTCAGGACATGTCACATAATCGTGTCAGACATGTGAAATAAACTTGTCATACTATTTTTTATAAGCGGCTCCATTTATGTTAAATGCTGTCAAATTTAATATGTAGATACCCTTTCGTATCAATTTTATCTAGGCGTACGCGCAGGCAAAGATCAATTAATAAGATAAATAAATTATAACACGAAATTGTATTGGAAAAAATTGAATTTAGAGCTCTTCAATAAAATATTTAACTTAGCGTTTAAAAGCTAAACAAAAGCGAACAATTTTAAGAAATATTAAATATGTTAGAAAGTGTTCGTCAAAATATAAAAATAACATTCTTGTCTCCCAATCGACCGACATTTTTACTCAAAAGATTTTTTTTTACAACATTTCATATTACGAACTTTTTTTAATTATCATTCTACCTTCAAAGTTTTTAAACAATTATAATTTTTCTCCGTGCCTGATACACATACTATTTTGAATCATAAAGTCCAAAAAAACATTCAATGCAGGGTAATCTTCTAGTCGTATATTCTCTACTCACACAAAGACTCTTACTTGAATGAGCGCTCATGAATGAAAATTTACGCAAAACAACAAAACACAACGAAAAAAAGAGAGAAAAAACGGTAGCAACGCGTTAGTTAAACGCTCGATAGTCATCTGATTGATACACACATACATACATATATGAGCACCACCTGCTCGCCACAAGCTAGCCGCAAAGTCTGGCAAAGCCAAAAAAACAAGCACAAGTGGGTGATGAGAGATGGCGCGCCTGGGGAAGGGGTGAAGAGGGGGCTCCCACTTGTCTTTGGGGCCAGTTCAACGAAATGCAATTTTAATGACGCTTACGAAAAATCGAAAAGCGAATCGCCGCCGCTGCCGCTACTGTGTCTGTCTTTATGTCTCTCGTTTTTGTATGTGGGAGTTTGTTGTTGTTTATGTCTCGAGTGGGCAGCATTAGTGCTCGTGGGCAGTTCTCGTCTTACTGTGCACATGCTTAATGTTTATGTATGTGTGTTTGAACCTGCTTCTCATGTGCGAAAGATGTGCAGCTCAAAACGGAAGTTGAGATGAAATTGAAAGAAAAAAAATGTCAAGATGCGTCTGGGACTTTAGTTCATTTATTAGTTGTTGAAGCTAATTTTGGTAACGATTAGTTTTGTTGTTGTAACAGACTCAACTAGATACTTTAATATGTATATATAGCGGATGTTTGTTGGCCATAAATCATGATTCGTTTGTTGCTGCAATCTTACAAAGCAAAAGCTTCGATTGCGGCGCCAATGCCTCCCCATCCTCCAATGAGACGACATATTTATAACACATGTATGCGCTTAATGCATTTTTATATAGAATTTATGTGCATTTGTGGATACAGTGAGCACACGCTAATTGCTTTCATTTTTAGAAGTTTTAATGAGCTTAAAATTTGATTTGTGTTTTTATTTGATTTGTTAGTTTATATATTTTTGTTGTCTGGACTTTTAAAAACATTTGAAGAACACTTTTTCTGAACCAAATATTCAATCATACTTGTAAAAGTTTTTTGTTTTTGCGGAGTAGGAATTCCTTGTAATGGTTTTTAAAAAAAAACCTTTCTCAGAAATTTTTACAAATTTTTTTTCGTTAATTTTGAGTATCGTAATCACATCAGTAACGGAAGTTTGCGAAGCAATCACTGTATCTGCAAAATTGTTTTTTTCTTTTTAATTTTTATGAATGAAACTTTTGTTGTAGTTATGCATAACTGGCGCAATGGCGTTCCAGCTGCACTTGGAGCTTACATACATGCATACACACATACATAAAAGTGCAAATATATATATTTAAGTACACAAATGAGCCGCAAACTCAATGAAACGGAATGACGACATCTATTTGAGGCCGCATCATTATTATTTTTTGCTGCGTTTCTGTTTCGGTTTTCCTTCTTTTTTTTTGCGTTTTATTGTCATTCAATTGAACAATTTGGATTGCGCGTTTATGGTTAATGATTTATTGTTATTGATGTTATTTGCATGTTAACTGAATGAAGAGCCACCTATCAATTAGAGGCTAAGGCTGCCGGGTTGGTTACCTGGCTGCAAATACAGGGTGCCAGACGCACACGAACGAGCACAATTTTGACAATTTCCGCAATCGTTTTCCGCACTTTTTGCACTCAGTTTCTTTTTTAGCACATTGAAAAGTCACTTTTCATAGAGATGTTTTTTCATAAGATTTTATTTTTACATTGGAACTGTACGGTATCAGTCTATATTCATATATAGACCGACCGAATCGCAGCTTCAGACCCAACGTCTCGACGACAAAATAAAAACACGAGCACACGAACACACAACCGATCGTGTCGCTGTCTTCTCGAGAACTGAACGCCAACGCCGAACGCTTCGAACTGAACCAAATTGTACAAAAACGTTGCGTTCGATGCGGCTGCCGACACACACACACACACACACATAGGCAACTATAGTTGCGCTTGCACAGTGGGTCGCAGACGGTGTTGCGCTTTTGTTTTCATGTTTGGGAATACTGCGCAAAGAGTGTGAAAAACCCCATCAGCGTGAAATGGTCAAAGAGATTCAATGAACGCTCGCTCGACCTGCTTCCGATGCTAGTCCCTAAATATGGCCATGGTCATAAACCAGCGCTTAACGGAGAATCCACGAGTCAATAAACAAGAAGATGCATTTAAATTTAATGATGCACTTGGAAAAATAAACAATAAATAGAATTAAGAATGTAACACAACGAGTTTAAAGCTTTAAAATTTTAAAAAATTATTAATTATATTTTTATGAATAAGAAAAAACGCGATGTAAACTTAAGAGAATATAGTAATAAATATTTTAAAAAGGGGAAAAATAATAATAAAATACCAAAAATATTTAAGAACATTTTTTAATACATACAATTTTTTTTTTTTATCAAAACTTTAAGAACGTTTATTATTATCAAAGATTGTCCTTAATTTTATTTTTATTATTATTATTTTTTTTTTTTGCTTGTGGAAAAATTATTAAGAGAACTTCAAATAAATATTGCAACATTTTAAAAAAATTCTAAATTCTAAAAAAAATTTTGAATATTTAAAATTTTACTTTTCATAAACTATTTTTAATTAATTTTTTTGTTATTTGACTTACTTTTCCTAACATATATTAACTTGCTAAACTCATATTCATAAATAATTTGTCTTTTTTTGGAGTGTATAAATGTGAAAATTTTGGAACTAGACATTGGTTGTTTAGAAATCATAGGCGAACGCAAGTTTGGCTGAGAATTAATGATAGCAATGCCATGTGGCAACACGTTCATTGAGCGGTGATTCTCGCAACAGACGCAGTTGCTCCAAGCCCGATTCGGAGCCAGCTCCGCCCACAATCACAGTGCCCAGCACAAGTTTCTTGCCCATTTTGAGTTTAGTTGCCAGAGTAATGCGTATGACCATATTCTCCAATTGGTCCACACTACGCAGGGGAATACAAATGGTTGCCTCATCACCGCCAGCGCCATCCCATTTGGTTGAGAGTGAGGGATAGAAGAGTGGCGACTTCCAGGCATCCACATAGATGTTATGCTCAAAGACTGTGGTCTTCACATAGACACCGCCACCAGCCGTTGCCTCCAGTTCGTCCTTGACCTTGTTGGAGCAACGCATACGAGCTGTCGTCACCCGAAGCATTAGTGTGCCGCCCAAGACATTTGTCACATTGCTCATGCCCATTTTGCGCTTCATCTCGGCTCGCACACGCTGCCAGTTGTTGGCGCTCGTTGGCTCTGATTGCGGCTCCGGCTCATGCAGGGATTCACTTTCGCCCAGATCTCGCACCTCAAGCGCCAGTTCGACAACACCTTTGGGTGAGTTTGTCAGCTGCAAATGGAAACCAAACGGTTCAAAGGGTTCAAACTTCATTCATACTTTTGCTTTCTTCCGTTTTCAGTCTTCAGTCTTTATTTGTTTTGTCTTGGGTTACGTGTTGGTTAACTCTTGTCGCAATTTACTTTTGAAAACCAACTTACTTTCCCTAGTTTCCAACTTAATTTCATACTTCAAGTTATTAACTTGCACTTAACACTCAGTTGGGGGCAGGGGTAGGGGCAGGGGTTATAGCATTCAGTTAAGTCATTGTTTAGTCAACTTGTCGTCAGTTTGTCTTGTTTTGATAGCTTACGTTGTTACTGTTGTTGCTGCCATTATTGTTATAATTATTATTGTTGGGCGTCTTTGTTAGCACTGTTGTCGTTATATCTTTAATGGGCAACCAGAGTTCCTCAGTCGAGTAGGTGCCATTGCGAGCATTACGCTTGAAATTCTTTGTCTCCAGGTAGCAGGTAACAGATCCTAAAAGAAATTTAAGAAACATTTTAAAATCGGTTAAGAAATCAATATCTCTACTTCTGTTATGCATATTCATGACAATACTTACCAATATTTCTTCGTGATTCACTTATTGTCAGTGGCGGCATAGAATCTCGGGGATTCTCAGACTTTTTATTCTTGCCCTTCTCTTTTTGTGTTGGTCCGTTTTCAGTCGGAGTTTCACTTGTGGCAAGACGCTGTACAAAGTTTGTGCTCTTATCTTTAAGGGAGCGATAGGTCTTGTTGAATCGATTAAAACTCTACAAAAATAGCCCAAAAATGTTTATTTAACCCACATAGATACGATATGTTGACAACTTACTGCGGCAGGCAATTCGAGCAGAGCATAGACAGTAAAGACCACAAATTGGCCGGCAAAAAGTTCATCGAGAGCGCAAGAATCTCCACTACTCGAACTCTGGGGTTGCCGACGGGTTGCAAAAGCAGAGCCATGTTTTAGAGAGGGTCTGTGGGAGGGTTAGGGTTAGGAATAAGAATATAACAGTTTGTGGTGTTATAATACTTACTTTATATCCGGCACCAAGGGAAATTTAAAATTTTCATTAAATTTTGGCCAGGTATTGGTCTGAATGCTGCTGTCCAAGCGCTTAGTGCCAGGAAATAATTTAACCTAAAAAAGTAGAAAAAAAAAATGAATTATTAAAATAAAGTCGTTTGTATTCTCTCTCTGAATAAGTTAAGTAAACACGAGCTTGTCAATTACCTTTATTAAATAACCCTGCACGATCTTAAATCCAAACAATGAGGGTAAATGTCGTGCGGCAATTAAGTGTACATTTAATTCTGGAACTGGCGTTGAACCGTTACCCGACTTGAAGCCCTGCTCGCCCTCCGCCTGCTCGTGCGTCTCTATGGTGATCTGGAAACCAATCTCCGGCTCGAGGGTAACGGCTTGTCGGGCAGTATCTTTGGCATTGTGGCCCGGCAGCAATGTTCGCAGCTTATTCATTATGGCCTATGTAGTGTATATAGTTGATGACTCCAATGCTTCAGTGCACAGACTGGCATAGAGAAATGCACAATGCTCCGTTTGTTCGCGCTGCGTTTTCAATTCCATTGTGCAAATGGTGGACAAAAAAGGTGATAATTTATATAAATGATTTCAGAGTTCTTATCTCTACGACTCGCACTCCATATTGATATGAACGAGCGCTCAATTACTCTCTCTGTCTCTCTTTGTATCACAGAGAGAGAGAAAGAGAGAGGAAAAGCTTTGGCTAAGCTAACTATGCAAACAGCTGTTCAATTGCAAAAGCTTTGTGCTCGCAACGATATTTAGTACTCTCTGAGAGCCAAACAGTCGCGGCATATTTAAGCCCAGTTGCCAATTGGCAGCTCACTTAAATTTAGCGACGTTTGCGGTTTGTTGCAAAGCTGCATATAGTTTATTAAAATGCATATGTGGTATATACATCGACACATCTACACACATTCCACACCTTTTGGCCAGAAGTCTTTGACCCCGTATTGTAAATCACACAAACACATACAATCACAATCACAATCAATAAAACAGCTGGATGACTAATAAGTCAATAAATATATATATATATTGCGCATACACCCTGTTAGCCACACATTTAACAGATCATTTGACTTGCACGTGGCTTTTGTCACACTTACACTTTATCAATAGCGAAAAGTACACACACAGAAAAAACTGTGTACAGATGAGAAAGTCGTAGAACTGTGTCAAAGTTCTTGAGCTCTTTTTTTTGTATCGTTTGAGCAGACCTCAATTTGTTAGCAATTGCTCAATGCACGATGTTCGAGATGTCGACACATTGCCTCAAAGCCCGGTATCACAGCGCGAAACATTTAGCACAACAATTAGCAACAAGACAACAATGCCAGATGAGATACTGCGTTAGACTACGATCATCTAGAAGCCAAGAAATAAAGCAATGTCTCAACGCTTGCCGCTCTCCAGCTGATCCAACGCTCAACTGAAATGTAAACTTGGAAATTATTTCGTATGCGGTCATAATAATAAAGCGTACAATCATAATATGCCGACACACATTCTCGCAAGTCTCTTTACTACAGTTGTTGTGTACATATAAAGAACTACGTTCACACACACATGCTTAGTACAGTACACACACACAAAGACTTGTGCATGAACTTTACGCTTTCGTACCTCGAGCTTTGATTGTCGTTGTTGTCGTCGTCGCTTTCTTGCTCAAAAATGCAATAAGATTCTCTCAACGTCTTTGTTGTTTGTTTGTTATTGTCGTTGTCGGCTTTTGTCTGTGTCACCGTTATCGTGTTGCAACAACAACAAGAGCGGCAACGGGAACTACAAGCATACTTCGCGTATATGTTTAAGTGAACCGTTAAATACGCTACAATATCATTATTAAATTTCTTATTACCTTATTATAATCTAATTGCAGGCTTTTTGTTTTTCATACAACTGAAATCCTTATAAAATCAAATAAATATTACAAAAAATCTTAATTTTCAAAACATTTTCGCTTTTAAGTATCAATAAACTGATATTTCTTTTCTTTTAAAAATTCTTAAGAATATAATTTCCCAATTTCTACCATTAAATATGTTATTTTCTAGGTTTTTCCTGGCTTGGGAATAAGAATTATATATTGGCATTTTATTCAAGCAAATAATTGTTTATCAAACTGAATTTGATCGTTTGGACACATAGGTTTAATTCTGTTTTCACAGTTTGGGAAAAAAGGGTTTGAAAGATTTATTATAACCTGTAAAAATTAAGAAATAAAAATGTTTGTGTTTGTATTTACATTCGTTTATCCCTCAACCATAATTAATCTAATAAAAAAATCCCAATCCCATTATTTCTACATAAACTTTTATCTATCTTTCATGAATTGATTTCGAACTTATCAATTAAGTTGTTAGGAAATTCCACTCATCAATCCAAAAATCCGTCTAGTTAGTATTTTTTTTATTTGGATTGCACTTGCAACACAAAGTACTTGAAATATTTTAGGCGAAACATTGAGTACATACCTCTTGTAAGCAACAATTGGAAGCTGTAAGAAATCGGTTTACCCATTATATGAATGAAACAAATCGAACGAAATCATTTGAACAAGAATGTATATATGTATATAATTAAATAGCAGACATGCACACAAAGTCGAATGCATGAATATATAATAGTGTATATATATATAAAAAAAAGTCTCGATATTAACTGCAACTTCAAGTTTCCGGTACCTGTTCAATTGATTGCTGCAGCCAGCCTGATCCATGTATATATATACACATATATGTTTGTATAATTGTATTTTATAATTTAAGTTGTATGCAACAAAATTTTGATGTGTTTTTTGTTTTGTTTTGTCAAATGTCTCAATGGTATTCTGATTTATCCTAACCTAACCTAACTGCCTAGTCGTTATGAACTAGTCCACCTCCAATTTTCTAAAGCTACCCACAACACCGGCATCAATGTCACCCGTATCATGGCCAAGTAGCTTGGCCGAATCCTTGGTGATCTCAATTTGCATATCATCCAGGGCAAGAATGGCGGCACGACGCTGATATATCTTGGCCTTGAACTCCTTAATCATATCGGCAACGGGCACAGTGCCGCCATATTCCTTGGGCAAAATGGCAGGATCAATTTTCGACTTCAATGATTCAACATTCTTATGAACCTGTATGTTCAAAAGATAAGGAAAATTAGTTTCTGATGTCTTAAAATAGATCATATACGAACAAAACTTACATAAATACGTTTTTTGAGCTTGTCACTCAGCATGGAGACGGCTAATTCGATGACCCGATTGGCATAATGAGGTATATTCACAAAATGTGTCTCCTTGTGACGCATAGGTGTTGAGTTCTGTATGGTTTTGACAATATTGCGCAGATCGGTCAGCGACCACAGACTGACAAAACCCATATTCATGCCACTCTCATCGTTGACATGCACATAGCCCGACACTTGGGAGTCCTCCTCGTCGAGTAGCGACTCACAGATCATGCTGTGCACACGCACCATCTGGGCCGATGTATATTTGTAGGGATCAAAGGCGCCAGCCACCGAGAAGATCACTTTACGTCCGGAAGCATCACGCTGTGGCAGTGGAAACAAATAGCCAGCATCAAAGATCTCATTGATGGCCGCATCATTGATGTCCAGCTTCTGGAACCAATGTGGATTCATTTGCCTCAGCGTCAAGTAACGCTCCAACATCTCACAGGCCGACGGCACTGAGAATTTCCTGCAGCGCAGAAAACGCAACAGGAAAATTGCATCCGTGCGGCACTTCTTGATGAGCGGATGCTTGGCAATCCATTCGCGAAACTGGGCCAACGCCTGTCGCCTGATATTCTCATCCTCGTGCAGATCCTCCTTGGCAAGCTTCTTCATGTCTGCACTCAGCGCACACACATACGGATCATAGTCCTGCCCGCTGGATGCCGAGCCCTCCAATTGAGTTTGTTGCATATTACCCGTTTCCAACACTATAAAAATGGTAAATACTCGTGTTAATAGTGATTTATTGCTGCTAATAAAAATGTTTGAAATATTAAATTGAAGAAATATTCATGGCAAGAACTTGGCAATTACTGCAACTACCTACTTCTACTGCCACTGACCGTTATTAAATATTTAATTGCCATTGACGCATAAGAAATCGCAGTGCTTGTGACCAAGTGCGACGTTTGAATACCCTTGCAAACAGTAGAACCCGTTTTTTAGTTCGTTAAATTTTGTGGATTGGACTTTTTTGAAGTTATAAATCATTCTTAAACTCAAGTTTAACAAACCTATTCAATGCAACACCAATTGGCCAAAGGGTATACCATGATTGAAAACGTTTAAATACGTATACGTTTTGTGTACAATATTACGGAGTAGAAACACAGATGGCGGTGCAGATATCACTAATTATGTGGTTGGCCTTGGTCAGTCACTGGCCTCCGGGGCCAAAAATGTTTAAATTCATCGAACTCTATGATATTTACGACTACTACTGTTTACTAACCTACATTAACAAACGCACACACACAACTATAATATTACAAGTCGATGATTAAAAACCCACTCTAGCTGCAGTCAAATTTCTGTGTTTTTTTTTTAATGTATTCGAACCTGGGTCAATGGCTTTAACGTGGCTCCGATGCGAGTTGAAGCTTATTGTGTGGGTTTTTCGAACTGGTGATGAACATTCGTAATCTAAACATTTCCAATGTTGGCAAATTGATTAAAAATAGAGCTAAAAAATTGCCACAGCTAACTGATTAGCTGATCAACATATTCGGTTCGTATTGTTATGAACGTCACCGGTCCATTGACCATGACCTAAAATAATGAAGGGACCATCCGTTTTGCATAAGAAAACAACATCATCATCAGACGATCGTATGATATAAATTTCTACATGCCCATTAAAAAACGAAGGTCGATGGAAAGACCAACAGAAAAGAAAAAAGATTATATCACAGCAACAAAAGATGATAACTGACTGCTTGCAGTCACTGTAAGCGTCATGTAAGCCGCTATGGCCAATTGAACTTGTGTACTATAATAATTGGCTGTACGGAGAGAAAACCAAGGCACCTTTTTGGTCAACATACTATTTATGAGCGTATACTCCCCCCCATCATAATCATCAACATACTCTCTATATATGGCCAAAATCAAGTTTTTGGTCTGTCTTCACTTTCATGGCCTTCACACAGATTTCAGATGTGATATTATTTTTGATGTTAAATGAACTGCTTTGACTAAACATATATACATATATGCCCAGTTACAAGCAATCGTATGTATGTATGTTTGGGTGTGTTTTTTGGGTCATAAGACGATAGGAGGACGGACAGGAGTGAAAGAGTGAGTGCTTTGCCATTTGTTGTTGTCGCTTGTTTCTTTTGCACGCTCTTTCTTCATCCGCTCCGTCAATTAGCCTAGAGAGTCTGGTTGGTTACATCATACCATAATAACTGGCAAATCACACCAACCAGCGCACTAAAAGGAGTGAACGAAAGAGCAAGAGAGAGCGAGAGAAAGAGAGAGAGCAAAAGAAAAGACTCAAAAACACGTTTTTAAGATTGAAAGCTTTCAAACTCCTCGTTTATTTATGTGTGATGTTTGCTCAAGTTGTTACACATGCCCGGATATTGATGTAAACCACCCACTTGACCGAACTACAACTAATATTTGTAAGTCATTCTCACTTAAAAAAGCAACAAAAAGTGTTTGTACATGAATACTAATTACTCAAGCTATGCCACGTGATCAATTAGAATGCATCCTAATGATCAACAAACAGAAAAATTAAAAAATGTACATATCATTTAGTCAATTAGAAATTCATTGCACGCTTAAGAGTGTACGAATTCAAAACATTTATTGATCGAAACCCATGTTGTATACGCAAAATAAAATCCTATTGTTATCCAATATTATTATTATGGATTTCTATAAGTATTCGTTTGGTGTGTTCGCTGTCGAGGTCACAAAATACTGTGACCGTTAATGCAGTTGCTAAATTGTGAACGCTTCTGAATATTAATGCCAAGCATAGCATATAACAAACAACAGTCACACACACACACACATTGCGTATACCTATTTACTTTTGTCCGGTGTTGGCCAACTTTGCTGCTGGACGAGACCTTGCAGCGAACGGGCATTTTGGCTTAAAACTGAATAGCCGTACATATACACATATATAACAACGATATTACCTAGCAGCGCGTAATTTTTTTAATTGACTTTTTGACGGTTGAAGCAATGCGCATAACTAACATTGCCCAATGCTTGGATTTGGTTTGTTCATATAACAGTATTGCGTACATACGTATGTGAATTGATGTACATTGCTTCATCATACAATCAAATTGGCTTTAATAGTTTTGAAACTTTTCAATTCATGTTCAAAACTTATCTGATCTTAGGTCACAAAACATTTCCAAGAACATTAAAGCTAACAATAAACAAACTGTTTGGCCATATGGTGCACATGATGTACAGACCATGGCTAACTGCGCAGGCTGTAGAAGTCAAGAAAAGCTCAAAAGCGGCGCTTTAGTGAAAGCGAAAGTTTTTCTTCGGCTACGACAACAACTTGCTTGAGTCTTTTTATTTTTGTGTAACTCTTTCAAGCTCTTTTTTCTTGCTTTAGCATCATATCCTTTCCCACTATTATGTAATCGCTTACTTTTTGATAATCCGTTTGATATCGCTGTTGGATGGCTTGCTTTATTTATGAATTATTTCTTAATAAACACTTAACAGTCGCGATCAATTTCACAACTTTGGCGAAATAACTTATATAAATATATTTATATATATATTTTTTTGTATTGTATATATTTTAATGTGCGACGCGGCGTTGCAATAATTTTAGTGTCTGGCTAATTTAACGATTTATTTTGTTGTTGTCGCTTTGAGCCCAAAGACCACAAAATGCCGACGACGATCGGTGTGAACGTGTGGACGCTTTGAGCGAAACTGACAATTTTTCGGTTGCTGAAAACGTTTTTAAGCCTCGCTCACAACAATTTTCACTCAACTTTGGTGCGCTTCGAGCAGAAGCGGCAGCAACAACAGCCGCTGCTGTTGACGATTTGACGTGTTGAGTTTTTTGGCTAAGCAGACAATGGGCTAAAGTTGTATTGTAGTAGTTAAAATAAAGGTCAAATTAACTATTCACTTTTGCGAATGATCTAGTATATTCCTGAGTATAGTTCGTTAAAAACAAACAACTGCTTAAAATTTATTGAACTAAATCTTTTAACAACTCTATTGGCAACTTTATTCAACACACTCTTTTGAATCGGAAGAAAAAAATGCGCATTTCTAAAGAAAACTACTTTTAGTTTACGACCTCAAATAAGACATTAATATGCCAAAAAGGAAGATTTATAGATTTTTTAAAGTAGCAATCAAAATTACGTTTATTGTAGTCCACACATCAGAGGTCAAATTACCTTCTTACTTAGGTTTAGGTCCAACTAAAAATGTATAAACCTTACAATGTTGTTAGGTAGCAATGACTTCATAGTTTATTTTAATACACTTTCAAAAACTTAAACTTTAAAGGTAATTAAATTTAAGATTCTACATGCGACACAACAAACACTTTTTCTTAACCACTTTTACTAAAAAATATGACGTAATAAATTATATCAAAGGCCATTTCCATTAACCCTTCTTGACCAGATCGCACACATACATACAAACAAAATTAAACAGATATAATTATTAAAACAAACTGTTTTCATCTAGATATTCTGAACAAAGCCAGCACGTGCTAAACTGATTCTTAAGTTTGCTATACACGTTATTAACATACCCTCTACTTTTTTGGAAAGTTTATTTATTTATGTTTCATAAAATGATCTAATAATTGTTAGAGCTCAGTCGATTAGTATAAATACATTTTTCATGCCTCATTTAGGTGCTTGGCGTAACTAATAGTTGCCACAAAATGTATCTGATGACCCCTAAATAGAATAGAAAAACAAAAAATTTTTACTTTGCGATCACATTTATTAAGTTTCGTATTTGAATCAAATTTTTCTTAAATATCTTCTCACAATTTTACAATATTACACAATTCACTTCATTTTTTTTGCTTTGTTGTTTATCGTTTTTCATCACGAATAACACAAAAAAATCTCTTAAACGAATTTAATAAATAACAGAAATATGCGATATATGATCATGTATGTGTGTGTGTGTGTGTGTGTGTATTCGTTACAATTACAATGTAGAGTATGTTTGTATGTATGTAGTGTATATAAGCGAAAAGTCAAATAAGTATGTATATATATATATAGAACGATACGATATAATACGTTTCAAAAGTGAACAACTAAAATTAAACATAATCAATATAAATCATATGTGTATATATATATTATGTATGCATATGCAACGATTACAGTTTAGGATCATACATTATATATATAATTAACTCGTTTTCAATATATATGTTCTAGAGCGCCATGGAAAATTTTTAGTTGATTTTCAATAATATTGTTGCATATGCATAACATTATATAGTATACATCTATATATCCATTGATCGTTTACAAATTGATTTTTTTAGGACTAAATGAGTTTTAAATAATAATAATAATAGTAATTAAAAAAAAATAAACAATTACAGCTTCATAATAATATAATTAGTAAGTTGACGTTGCGTGGGTTGATTTCAAAACATTTTTCACAAACAGTTATACAATTTGATTTTATTTTATGATTTTCAAATATGTGTTGTATGTGTGTGTATGTATATAATTTATGTATGTATATATGAAAAATATATGTTTTATATATGTTTATGCATTATATAGTTAAACTAATCTGTAACTAGGGCTCATTTGATGATTATGTTCTCAGTTTTTTTATTTTTTAAACGTTAGACAACATCTATAACTATATTTATATATATATTTTTCTTTTTCTCTAAATCGTAAATTTTTTATTTCTCAAATTACATCATGTTTTTAACTTTTTGTTATGCTTTTCTGAATAAAGAGAGAGAATATTGAAAGAAAGAAAAAGAAACAAACAATTTTCAACGTTTTGCGAAACATGGTTTCCATATCCTAAGCACACACAAAATAAACATAATCATTTAATAATCACACAATAATATATATATAAGTATATATTAAACAGAACTAAGATCCTTAGATAATTAAGTTGATTTGATTTGATTTCGTGTTGCCAGCTTTCTGTTGTTGTTAACTGAAATTGTTGCCTGCCTTTGTGTTGAGTAAGTTTTAAGTTTGAACGTTATTTCATTTACTTAATTTACTTATAACTCGAATCAACGCTGCATTCTCCTCCTTCAGGCGATGATTATCCGACTTGTAGACATCAAGTTGCTAATATTCAGAAAGAAAGTAACAATAAATTAGTAACAAAATACAAAAGATACATGTTTATGGAACATAAAGCGCAAAACGGCACATTTAGTTATGAAATCGAATCAATTTTCCGGGATTTATTATTCAAATATATATAAGAACATGCATTTTAGTTTCTTCCTAGGGGCGTTGCGGCTTACTGAAAGCAGCTTCAGCAACAACAGGAACAACAAACAAACAAACAGTTAGTTAAAATATACATTTCAAGAGCCTTGAAGGAACTTTAAAGCTGAACAGCGCCCTATACAAAAAAAAAAAAAATCAACACAACATGCACTTCACCCACAAAGAAAACAAATAAACTGACATGATATAAATATATATGAATATATTTATATTTATTTTATTCATGATCTGACATTGAGTATGTGAAAAATATATGTACGATAAGCGATTTCCTGAATCTTGAATAAAAAGAAACGTTTTTTCAAAGGATTGACAGATGGGCAAACTTTTATTATGTTAACTCTGGTATAACTTGGGCAAAAAACACACATACACACAGAAACATGAGTATAAAAAAAAAAAAAAACAAATTGTAACAATATTAACAACAATGGGAACAATTTGTTTGGCATATAGTAAAGTATAGTTATAGTTTATAGATTATACATTTAGATAGGTATATATGTATATACAAACAAGTGTTTCAGGTTCTTTCAGAATACATTAAGAACTTAAATTGCTTAGATAGTTTGTTCTTTATTTGCGTTTTAATAAATTTTGAGTGGTTTATATGCAACAACAAAACAACAGCCAGCAGTGTCTCAAGTCAGTTTGGTTGGGGTTCAACATTTACCGTTAAAGCTCACTGCAGCAAGAACAGCTCAAAAGAAAAGATGATGCTTGATGCTCGTTGCTGTTGTGGTTGAGTGGTTGGGTGGTTGATGGTCAGCAAAAGTTGTTGAGCAATATATGTTTATATATCCTTGAGTTTTCGATGAGTATTTATTTTTTGTTATGATATAGTTTTGTATACTTTGTGGGTAGATTGATATTTTTTGTTGACTGTATTTATTCTAAGTACAATATATAGTTTTTTTAATTTATATAAATTCGCAAAAATTTTGATCTAATGTTGCAAAAAAATATATATAAACTTGGCAAACAGTTTTTTTTTTAGGTGCTTTTCAAGCTGTTGTTGATATGAAGAAAAGTGCACCAGCAAAAAAGCAGTTATTAACTTAAATTAGCTATAAATATATATTTAATTATTGTTACATGTTGCGCCCAAAAATGTTTTATATATAATATTTATCAATAAGTTTTGATCAATTGGTCATAGCTAGATATATAAGTGTGATTTATAAGAATTGAACTACGTTATGTAAGTATGTAAATATATGTACGATAACGATAACGATTGCGGTATTTAATTTATAATTTTGCTGATGTACGCTAATTAACTGTATAAATATTGAATGCGTGTTTTTTGTTTTTTGGTTGAGAGACGACGCCTATTATTTGGCTTTGGCTAGCTGACTCTGTGCCGATGTTGTTAACTTAGAGACGACTCGAGTGAGGGCACGATTCTCGGCACGCAGTCGATCGTTCTCAGTCTTTAGCTTCTGCAACAGCTAAAATGACAATATATAAAAACAAAGAGCGGAAGAAGCAAAGAAAAACAAACAACAAAAACGTATTTTCGATTTTTTGTGTTTTTGTTTGTTTTTTCAATATGTTTCATTTCGTTTCGATTCGATGAATGATGCGCGCGTGGGAAGAGAGAAAGAGAGAGAGAAAAGAAAAACAAAATTTAAGTGAGCTTTTTTTTGTTTGTTTCGAAATGAGCGCATTGCGTTAAGATTAAAGAGAATGTGACGTACCAACAAAAGAGAGTACGCCAAATGAATAACGTAAAACGTGTAACGTATAACGTATAAAATGTACAAACGCTTGAATGGATGGATGTAGTGTGACCAAATCAAAACACAAATAATGATGGACGAAACAGTGCGAATGAGAATGACAATTGGACAAATGACAAATGACAATGAAGCAACAACAATGATGAGCGATGAAATGTGGTGAAGTTGTAGTTGAAGTGAGATGAAGATCAAAAACAAAAGAAATTCGATGATGATGATATGGGGAGATATGATACATATGACAATATTTGGTCTTTTCGGGTGGGTTTTAAAACAAAAGAATCAATTTAAAAGCAGCAGCTTATGTGCAGCTATTAATAATAAAAAAAAGTATTGCAACTGTGCTCGTTAAAACGCAATCACAGTGAAATTGCAGAAAATTGGCCAAAAAACGAATAAAAAATATATATATTAAGTATACGATCTGGCTGTCTTTTCAACTGGGTGCGAAACGTGATCGAGAAGATTCCGGGAAAATATATAAAAACAAAACAAAGCAAAGGGTTTTAAAACGAGAAGGCCGCTTTAGCCAACTCTTTAAGCATGCGGCTTAAACAAAACCAAAAAAAAAAAATAATAAAAACAATAAAAAATCAAAAATCAAAAAATCAAAAAAATTAATCATGGTTTCCACTGTGTGATGGCATCTAACGAAACTGTTTGCGATGCAGTTGAAACCCTTTATTAATTTTCATTAAAAAAAATCATAATAAAAAAATGTATAAACACAAACAGCATACAGGCAAGACGTTATATAACTGTTTTATGTGGGGTTTAAGAGTGGTAAAGGGGTTGGTTGTTTTTGGATTTTTTTTTTGGGAACACATTTGTAATTACCTTGAGCTCTTCTTCCAATTCGGAAAGCTTGCGTTCCATAGCTCTTCTTTCACGTTTCTCAATCTCAGAGAGTGAATTTTTAGTTGTCTGCGAATATGTGATATGATTTTTTTTTTTTGGTTTTTTTTGCATTTCCATATTGTACTAAATATAGAATGTATATAGGATATAGCAACGGGTGTATCGTGTATCATACTGTTACTGTTGTTCAGTTGTATTGTGTTTGTTTAACTGCGATTTTATTTTTTTTTTTTTAAAGAGAAACAGTGAGCGAGAGCGAAAGAGAACAGAGCGCGAGCGGCAAAGCGTGTCAAAAGTTTTCGGGGGACTTTTCTTTTATAACAGGATGTAGTATGTGTTATATTTGTGGGAGTGTGAGAGAAACAGAGCACGGCCTGGACACAAAACAGACGCAGAGAGTTTAAGTAAGAGAAAGACAGATAGAGTAATAGAGAGTACTGTTGTTTGTTTGTTTGTGTGTTGTTGTTTTTGTTTGTTACTGCCCAAAGAGAGTAGAGC
The DNA here is from genome assembly GCA_018152965.1 of Scaptomyza pallida. Lineage (NCBI taxonomy): Eukaryota > Metazoa > Arthropoda > Insecta > Diptera > Drosophilidae > Scaptomyza > Scaptomyza pallida. The sequence goes on from JAECXP010000107.1 coordinate 403,557, forward strand.
TTTTGTTTGGTAGGGGGCTTTTGTGGACGCATATAGCATGTGGCATGTAGCAAGATTAGCACTTTGTACTTACAGCATTCGCAAATCGCTCGAGCGTTGCACGTGATTGAACAATTTCATCATCCTTCTGCTTGAGCATTTGCTTCAGCTTATCGTTCTCCAATCTACAAAAAAAATAGTTTAATTATAAGTTCTTTAAAGGTTAATATTTAAATACTCACTTGGCCGCTTCCCAGAGCGCTTTATAGTCGATGCCATCACCATTTTCCGCCTTATCGCTGCTGCTGCTGTTCGAACTCTTAGAATCGCTGGCGGTGCTTGTTGTAGCTGTGCTTCCAGTGCGAGAACGTGAGGTGCGTTCACTGCCGCTCTGAAAAGTATAAGTATAAGTATAAGTATAAGTATAAGTATAAGTATAAGTATAAGTATAAGTATAAGTATAAGTATAAGTATAAGTATAAGTATAAGTATAAGTATAAGTATATATAAGTATAAGTATAAGTATAAGTATAAGTATAAGTATAAGTATAAGTATAAGTATAAGTATAAGTATAAGTATAAGTATAAGTATAAGTATAAGTATAAGTATAAGTATAAGTATAAGTATAAGTATAAGTATAAGTATAAGTATAAGTATAAGTATAAGTATAAGTATAAGTATAAGTATAAGTATAAGTATAAGTATAAGTATAAGAATAAGAATAGGTATAACTATACGAATAAGAAAAGGTATAACTATAAGTATAAGTTAAAGTATAAGTAAGTACACTTAAAGGTATAAGGAGTACAAAAAAAAAAGGTATAACTTATATACTCAAATAAATCCTCCATAAATTACTTTGCTAACTAAAACAACAACATAACAATAAAACTCTTCCCGGTTTCTTACTTCATAGCCCTCGCTCTTCTCGGACGAGGCACTGATGGAACGCTGTGCCGCACTGCGGGTTCGGGTGCGATTACGCGATTTGCGTTCCTGTTCGCGCAACGAATTGGAACGTGTGGCAGCAATGGCTGCCACAGTGGCGCCAGCGCTAGTTGGTGTACTGTTGCTTGCATTAAGACTGCTATTGGAGGCCGACAAGGATTTGGTCTTGAGCAGACGCTCTCTGGCCGAACCCTTAAACGAGTTGGAGGCACTCAAACCCGGTGACTTGAAGCTAAGCGAGGCTGTGGTCACACCATTATCATAGCTGCTGGAATAGGGACTGACATAGCGATGATCGTTGCCGTAGGATGTGGAGTGAGAATTGGAGGCCGTTGATGTGCTGGGATAGCCACCATAACGTGAGCTTTCATAGCCACCACCACCACCCGCTGAGTTGGAGGAGGCGTTTGAGTTTGAGGAAAGAGCAGAAGATGCTTTAGTTGTGCCATAACTTTTGCCAATAACAATATGATAATGATGATGATGATTCTGCTGTAGCTGCTGCTGCTGCTGCGGATGATGATTGGCAGCTGTTGAGGAGGCCGCAGGAGGATGCAGTTGATAGTAGCTGCCATTACGACTATGATTGGTTGCAGATGAAGAAGCAGATGATGCAGAGCTACCAGGCTGTTGATGATGTGAGTATTTGGAGTAATCATAGCGATTGCTCGCATTACCATTCGAATAGTATGAAGAAGAAGCACCACCAATACGTGAACCACTGCCTCCACCACCATACAGACTCTCTCTGGAGCTGTACAAGCTGCTTGTGTAGGGACTCTGGTAGCTGGAGTTGCTGCTGCTTGGATAATACCCAGTGCTTAGGGGTCTCGAGTTATAGCTGCTGCCATTGTAGTTGTAGGCGCTGCTGCCACCACCAGCTGTGGCGGAGGAGCCCGAACTGCCAACGGCACGTGAATTGGAGGATAGGGAACGACGTCGACTGGGCAATGGCGCTTGAGTGCGCGATCTTGAGCGAAAGGACATGGCACAAGGACTCTAAAAGCGCCTCTATATACAAATCAAAACACAAATAAAGTTTATTATTTTGTACATCAAACAATTGCAATACTTTGCTGGAAAAATCCGTTTAACAAAGGCACATTTAACATAGTCCAAATTTTCCAACTGATTTTTCTCTCTTTTTTGGCATAAACAAAAGTGGCAAAAACAAACAAAGTGAAACGATCTTTTGAATGCGAATAAGGGAAAACGCAATATTGACATGTGGTTCGTGCCCCTCTCATTCTCTCTGCCTCCCTGCGGCTCTCCCTACACCTTATTCGTTCTACAATTGATCGTGGAAAATGACGTCAAGACATAAATTTTGACATTCTGCTTTAAAGCTTGCCGCAATGCGGCAGAAAATAGACAAGTTTTTCCTTCACGTTTTCTTCCCTAGGTGTGCTTGTTTAATAATATGTATTTAAATTGAAAACACATCCAACTAACAAGCACTAATCTGGGGACTCCATGGCCGGGGTTCTATGTATTTATTTACTGTGTGCGCTGTTTGGGGTCTTAAGTTGTTTGCCTTTTTTCTCACCCACGCATTGCGAGTCAAGTGAAGCAGACATAAACCGAACAGCAGGCAAATTGATGGCATTTTTGAACATTGAACAAAACATAAAATACTCATTGAAAATACAAAAGATTTCTAGGTCTGTTGTAAAGACATATATACCCTATCATCCATTGTATAGGGTACAAGAAAATGTTTCTGTTTTTATCAAAATGTCGAGTGCATTTGAATTTATGACTTTGTCCATTTCCTAAACACTAAAATCGTTTTTATCGTTTTATGTTGCAAGCTTCTACTTCAAATAAAATGTTTCAAAAATACACTCTTCTAGGTTTTGTATTGTATCTTGTGGCCAAGATCAGCGAAATATAGTTCTTAACATTTTATTGTTCCACTTTCGTTTTTTTTTTTTTTTGTTGTTGTTTTTTGAACTTTAACCTTTAAATACGCGCACGAGAACGCAATCAAATTAAAAACTGATCAAAATACTTTTTACCATAAACAGAGTCTTCAAAGCCAAAAAAAAAAAAACAATCATCAAACTTGTTATGACCAAAAAAATAAATGCTGTACGCAGTTTTCTAAATAAGGTAAGACGCTCAATTGAAAAAAAAAAAAAACCACACACAATGTTTGGCCCCCTTTTGTTGTTAGATTCCCAAGAGTCTCAAAAATCTTCAAGTGCTCTTTGTAAACTGATAGCAAAATATTGCAAGTTTTTGACACGTTTGACAGCTGTTGCGGTTTTCGTTGTAATTTACTTGAAGTTGTTTAATAAATTATTAAGTTTTTAGTTGCAATTGTTGTGATTTCTCTCTCTATTTATCTCTGCGACTGCTGATCCGTTGCGTTAGACGTATGAAACTCAACTAAGCGATTCAAGCAATGTATTCAAATGTTATATTCGAAAGAAAAAGATCGAAAAAGCCGAACAAAAACTTGGCGCACGATCGAAAAAATACTGAAAACGCAAGAGAGCAAAAGGTAAAGAGAACTCGTTGAAGAGAGAAACATTTAAGAACGACGAAGCAAAATGCCGGAAAATGCGTTTGAAGAATATTGAAAGATTATTATTATGAAAAGTTGCAAGATAAGAGGGGAAAAGGGAGGCAAAGAACGGCAGAAGTGCTACACTAAAAGCCTTGGCAGCAATGGACTTTTTTCTTCTCCTTCTTCTTCTTTGTTTTCACTTGAAATGCGCACAACACAGAGAAAAATCAAGTCGTGTGTATTTTGTTTATAGATTTCACCTGTGTATTTGACGCTGCTGTTTGGCTAAATTTAGTTTAAATCGCACACTTTTATTTGGCCCAATGTCCGAGACGTAAATGTTGGGGTCAGCTGATGCCCGGCAGGCAGCAGCCCCTTGGCAAACAACTGGGCCAAAAGGCGAAACAGTCATTGACACATCAGGAGAGAGAGAGCGGAGAGAGCGTAAATGCATCTATATTTATATATATATATTGAAAGTTGCAATCGTTTTGCTCCCCTAAAAGTACACAAACATAACTAGGCCAAAAGAAACGAACAAAAATATATAAACTGTATTCCTTCTTTTTCTCTCTAAATATAGCACATGACGGAGTCGCAGACCCCTCTTCTATCCTCATAATAGAAAGTGCCGTTGGCAGGCAGGGAATGAGGAAACGAATGCACACAAAAATTGCAAAATGTTTAAATTTAGCGACAAATGTGCGACGCAAAATGTTCAACATTTTCTAGTTCGACGGCACAAAACTAAGTTCAATGTACGTAATGTGTGAGCGATGTGTGAATTGTGTTCTAAGTGGGCATTTTGTTGTGTGAAAGTGTTTAAAAGTTTCAGCTAGATAGATATTGTACTATATATTATGTCTATTGTCGCCGAAAAACACTTGACATCGTCAATCAGTCTCAATGTTTGACACGATAAGACGTCAAAACGGTTAACCAGGGCTGCATTATTTAATATTCGAACACATAACAGTAATTATGAAAAAGATTCGTAATAAAACCTTTTTTCCTTTGATTATTTCTTACGTTCTTAAAAAATCCTTTAAAATGTTTTTCTATAAATATTTCGCATATACATTTTTCAAGCCAGACAAACTGTCTGCTAAACAATGTTGTCGTTGTGCAAATGACAGAAATGCATTTAGAAAATGTGACAGTTTTATTATTAATGGCCAACAGCACGACGACAAAACGTTTAAATAAATCGTTAACAGGTTCGCTTGCAAACAAAAACGAGAAATCATCAAAAATATTGTCACAAATTGGTTGTGCACTAATAGTTTTGACCTCGGCCATGAAAGGATTTGCAAGCAAAAAATAATAATTCTCACTTATCATCCACTAAATTGGAGCAATGGCATTCACAATGCCACGTGCACACACACACACACTTCTGCTTCTATGAATGGCAAATCATAATTTTTTCGGGTTTCTTTTTTTGCACAAATGGGTCGCTTGCTAATTGGAACAGACAGAGCTAGAGCAAAACTACTTTGAAGGACGGAACACGGCGGTACTGTCTCTAAAATTTCTGTGACAAGGTGTGACGAACGCGTATGAGTGTGTGTGTTGTGTGTGTGACAGTCAGGTGCAGTATTGACTACGCATTTAGTTCGAAAGACAGGCAGCTGTTTTGTGGCATAATAATAGAAGAAACCAACTGAGTCCAATATTTGCAAGGTGTGAAAATATTTATGTACTAAATACATATACTTAGTACACGTTCTAGTTTTTGTTGTTATTGTAGGTATAGCAAAATAATTAAAAATATATATACATAGATATAATTGGGCTTGTTTTAAAATTTCTTGTTTCTTAGCATAAGTAAGTTGAAAGGAAAAATGCTTAACCTATTCTGCGAATTGTTTGAATTTTTCAAAGTTTTTGGTATGTAAAGACTATATATAAATGGCTTATATTTTAATAGGTCTTAATATTTTTAGTAACATTAACTTAAGATCTTTTTAGTTCATTCATTTTATAATCACAAACTCACCTCTCTATCCTTATCCTCCTTGTCATTGCTAGCCGTATCATTTTGACGGTCCGGATCAATCTCCTGCAAGGTGAAAAGATATTAAACACAGTTAGTTTTTGATTACATAACAATCTAATAAAAATATAAAGCACTTTGAGCTCAAGAACACAAGCGTTCGCAACAGTTTTCACTTACATCCATATCAATATGAACTACACCGGTAGATCGACGCTTCGGTTTTCGTCGACGCTGTATGACAGTCTGTGTGCGATTATCGTTCTCCTTGTCGTTATCTGCATTGGACACAAAAGGAGTTTTATAGGTAAATTAAATGAATCTTAATAAAGCATAAGCATTTTCTTACCCTTATCATCATGATTGGCACTGGTTGTTGCCGGCGACGCAGACGCATTATTGGCTGTCGTTGTGGCAGTTGTTGTTGTTGCTGTTGCTGTCGTTCCTGTGGCAGATGACGCCAGCGTTGATGTCTCATATCGACGTGCTGGTGGCGTTACATAGGCGCTGCTATTATTCACACCCTCACTGGGCGCCGAGACGGGGCGACCCACCGAGTTGAGCGATTGATTGGAAGCATTAACTGCAAGCAATACCAAAATGTTTATGAAAAAGTTTTCAATGTTCTCTTTTAGAGGTAAGACTTACGGGCATTGGGTCCACTGCTGATGCGACGCTGTGAACCTGCTGTGCTGGCCAAGTTAACAGCGGCCATAACGGCCGGTGCGCTGGGTATTATGGTGCTCTGATTGGGTGGATATGTGCCACCGCTTGTTATATCCTCCAGTTTAAACTGCACAAGATATAGTTAAACATAAATATATTAGTTAAGGTTCTTTGAAACAACTTTAAATATGTTTTTCCCTTGAAGTTTTGGTATGTAATTTTAATAAATTCCAATATTTTTGTTGTTGTTTTGTTTGTGTGCATGTTTTTTTTTTTTTTTGTATTAAACAAAGCTATGCTGGTAATGTTGTTGGTTTTATTTTGTTTGTTATTTGTAACACTTCGTTTTATACATACGATGCGCGTTTTTACTTGAATTAAGCTGGTTTTTTTTTTGTTTTAGTAGAACACGATTAGTAAAATACTCCAAAATACCGCTGTTTATTTTTTAAGGGCCATATTGTCATCGGGAATACTATATGTATTATATTTTACTAAGTTTTCAGCTATTTTAAATCAATTTTTTTCTTTTAAACTTGCATGCCATAACTATTTAAAATGTAAAAAGCTTATAAGAAAGCTTACGATTTTTTTATAAATATTTAAATCATATATTAAAAGCGCCTTTAATATGTTTTTTAATGAAATTTCATTTCTACAGCTTACAAGTTTTATAATTTCTGTCATATAAAGCCCATAATCACCATTGGCCAATTAATTTTTAAGTAATATTCTAAGCTCTTGTTAAATAGTAAAAATAAAGACTTAATAATACAAAAGAGCAAGCCAAACACAGCAAAAAGTTAATAAGCGTTAATTAATGACAATATTCTTGCTTGATGATATGTATTCTTTATATATATACACCCAGTAAATGTTCATTAGCCAAATGTGCGATATCATGTTTCCAATAGATTAAGTTGTATATAATGTACATATAAAATGGTAGTTGTTTTTTTAAAAGTACTACATTAAAACATACATAAAAATAGTTATAATACATAAATAAGGATAAGTATTGACTTAAGATGCAACAAAAAATATATTCAGGCATACAAAAAAAAAAAAGCGAAAATAAATAAGCTTAAGAAAAAGATAAAATGCTACAAAAAGTAAAACCTAAATGGCAAATTTCGAGTATACGCAACTTCGATATTCCGAAGTTCGATTTAAAATACATACGCATTAAATATTTGAAATACACTAACACAAAAATGTAAGAAAAACATGCTACACTTAAAGAGTATAACAAGATGTTGTAGTTCTTAGCTCGGTTCGGATTAAAGATCAGTTTTGGGGTAGTTGAGTTGTTTTGTTTGGTTGTTGTTGTCGTTTGTTTTATTGTTGCATACCTTGGAGCCTGCATCGAACTTGAGACGCCAAGACGGACGCCGCTCGGCTGCCGATAGAGATGTGCTTGTCGACGAGGATGTTGAGGGTGCAGCAACAGCACCACTGGCACCACCTGCACCGCCACTCTCCTGTGTGCGACGTGCAGCATACAAACTGAGTAGAGAGTCGCGCGCATTGAAATCCGGATGACCACCAATTGGTGAAGCTGTCTCCGATTTGTCACCATCTGCCTCTGGGGCAGCACCACCAACACCACCAGCAGTGGTGCTGCTCAAACTACGCTTATCACGCAATCTCACTGGACTTTCCAGGGCACCAGGTGTGGTTGCAGGTGTTGTTGTTGGCGTTGTCGTCATTGTTGTTGTTGTTGTTGTTGGTTGACTCTCAGCTAGAGACAGATCGGTTGGCCTGCTTGCATTTTCAGTCTTTAGTTGTTGTTGTTGTTCCTCTTTTTGCTTCTCTTGTGGTTTGTCACGCCTTGAGACTATCGTAAAGCTGGCACTAACAGCTGTTTGCTCATCATCAGCTTCAACATCATCATTATCTTGGGATATTCTTGTGGTTGTTGTTGTTGGTGCTGAGAGGGTAAAGCTAGCGGTGGTATCAGCACCATATGTGGATGTTGTTGTGGTTGATGTTGGGGGCGCAACAACCGCCTCAATTATATCCAAATCATCATTCGTTGTGGTTGTTGTGCTTGGTATTATGGCTGGTGGTGGTGTTGTGGGCGGTGGTGGTGGTTGCGCATCATCTTCCCGGCTGTTGCTTGATACTGTTGTTGTTGTTGTGCTTGTTGTTGGTGGTGTTGTTGTAGTTGTTGCTGTTGTTGTTGTTGTGGTGCTTGATGTGGAGCTTGTTTCATTCTGTTAATAATATTAGTTTGTGGAACAAATAATGAACAAACCGCGCGTCTCAAAATCAAAAAAGTTCTTCCTAACGCTCATAATAGTTACGATATAGGAAGACATACGATATACAAAATACGACATACGTAGAGTGCACTGCACTTTTATATACTTTTTGTAGTGAAAACTCTAAACGCATGCTTAATTTATAAACATGCACATATACATAAATAGCTCTATATATATATATAAAATAAACTTAAAATACATACAATAAAGCTACTCTTAGAAAAACTGAACACGTGAATGATAATGAAATAAAAAAAAAAAAAATAGAAAAAACTATTGATATCGATTGTAAAGAATCGTTTGCGATGGCGTTGGCGGCGGGGCAGCTGCGATTGCAATTCAATTCAATAACAATAATAATAATAAAAGTCAACTCGGGGATGCAGACGTAAAAATCTCAAACTTAATTTCTTGATTGGCGCTCAGTTCAGTTTGCTTAATTGTTAAATTTTATGCAACAGCTGCAGAACAAAACGCTGGCTAAATGAATGCTGAATTGATTGATCGATATTATTTGATTTGATTTGATTGATGGGCACGCGGATGAGAATAAACTACACTACTTTATGTTGGATGTTTGACTGAATTTGCACTATGCAATAAAAGTAATATTTGTTTAGGGAGGTATGGTTATTTAAATAAATAGTTCTAGGGTTTCGGTTTATCAAAGCTTTTAACTTAACTTTGATTTTTTACTTTAAGCAAGCTGGCGTGAATACCCTAAATATTTATTTGGGGATGTTTGGTTCGGTTCAGGAAAAATTTTTAGTTTTTAGTTTTATCAAATTATTATTTTGTTTCTTTACTTGAATAATAAGTTAAAAATCTTATATAAATATATCGGTTTGTTTCACAACTTTAGCAATGGTGCAAATCTCCGGACTCAACATTCACATTATTAAAACTTTTTAAAGAATTTTTCGAAGAGTTTTGCAGTTACTTTTGTTGCATAGTGCTTCATGGTGTGAACTAAGGTAACTATCATTAAAGCTTATGGTCTAAAAAACTACGCTTAACACACGTGCTATCCATACACACACACACACACACACTCAGACATTTAGGGTGGGGACAGGAAATAACATATACGATTAATATTGACAAACACCAACAAACTATAACGGCAATTGGTATATGAGATGATCCAAGAAACATTGATGTAGAAAAGATGAAAAACGTTTACAGGGGATTGACCACAACACACACACAATGAAAGTTTTATTAGGAAGAAAAAGCCAAACGTATGGGAGGGTTGGGTAAACCTTCTTTCGATTACCATAACTTCGTTAAAACTTATCCGATGTTCAAATTGAAGACCCTTAATGTCTTATTTTGGTCTCTACACTAATACTCAATTTAAATCTAGAAACTTAATTTTTGCTCAAATTTCATGACAAAATTTTGTGGCCAATAATCGACTTGAAATTGGAACTGGACCTTCGATTGTCATTCACTTCGTCAAATTGAACCTGATTTTTAAGTAGAATACTTTAAAAGTTTATTTTTTATCTCAAGAAAAATACTGCAATTAAATCTAAAAACTGAATTTTTTCCCGATTTTCATGTAAAATTTCTTGTAAGTTCGATATTATCTATCGGTTAAAATAACTTCATAACAGCATTTAAATCTAGAGAACTAAAACTCGGTTTCCATTATTAATTTTTGTGGCCAATAAACGACTTGGAAGTTGGGATTTAAGTTTCGAAAACACAACAAATACATTAATGGAGGAGGGAATAACACACACCATAACCATAAGCAGTTTGTTGTTTGGTGTTGATGTTTGAATGTCCTTAACTTGTGTGTGTGTGGGTGTGTGTGCGTGAAATGTTTTTGTATGCTCTTTTCCACTACAGATAACAATAACATAAGCTCGATATGATTGTATGCAAATGGAAATGGATCGCTTTGAACTCTTCTACTTTTCTATGCTAACTTTTTTTTTTTTTTTTGATTTTGGTGTGATTGTTGAATGATATATTTCTTTTCGATTGAAACTTGGGCACATTAAGTACTTACGCTGCTGCTGTTGTTGTTGTTATTATTATTGTTGTTGTTCATGCCCAAGTTCTTCTTCTTGACAAGCTCCTCGGCACTCTTGATCTCATCGAGCGTAACACCCTGCGTGGAACGACGCGTCTCTCGCACACGCTTCGCATGCGCCTTGCGCTGCGTTTCGCTCTCCTCGTCACGCACCGGCGGCACAAAGGATCTAAAAGAGGTTAAGTATATTAGTTGAGCTCAAAGTATATAGAAAGATAAATAACATAAATCAGGCGGCTGTGGCAACATGCTACACAATTGTCTAGTTTGTTAGCAGGCTGAGCTTAGTTTGAACATGGCTTAGATTGGCGGGTTTTTGGGTTATTAGCGCTTTAAACGAACAAGTTAACATTTAACCAGTTTGATTACTTGAAAAAGTTCTTGAATATATTGGTCGCCGATTGTTTGGGTTTTGGATTTGTCTCCACATCGCTTGCGGCACTTGCAACGCTGGCAGATGCCGTTGTGTTGCCATTGTTGTTGTTGGTATTGCTGTTGTTGCTAACAGAATTGATTTTTTTTTTTGTATATTTTATGTTTAATAAAGTATAAATCTTAAAAATAGTTGTTTTACAAAATTTTTCTGGATAGAAACTTTCTGGTTTTTGTGATCTAGCCGATAACTATCTGTAAACTAGGCTTTTTAATATAAGTCCTTATAAAGAACATTAAAAAACAACTTAATTGGTTGATAAACAAAAAGGTTTTTCATAATATTCCAGACTTTCGCATAGATTGAAAAACTTCTTTTAATTAAATCTGACTTTAGATGTGAGTTAAATATGGATTATAATAAAAAATTCAAACTATGATAAGAATATTGTGTTTGGAAACATCATAAATCCACAAGATTGCCTTTTATGTATCCCAATTAACCCAAATTAACCTTTTTATGCCTTTTATGACTTCCCATTAACCCAAATTAACCTTAACTCAGAAGATCTACAAATCCCTTTATATAAGTTAGGACTCACCTGCGTATTGGTGGGGTTAGCACTGACGTTGAGCGTGAGCTGGGCGTCGTTGGTGTTGTTGTTGTAGTCGTTGGTGTTGCTGTTGTTGTCGCTGCAGCTGGAGCAACTGGTTTCCTGTTTATGGGGAGCAAAGGGCAGCAAAACAAATCACATCAGAGAAAAATAGATACAAAAGAGAGAGAGAGAGGAAACAAGAGAAAAACAGTACATTATAGAAAAAGTCCGCATTGAAACATATTAGAATCTAAGAGAGGTGCGCATTGCCTACATAAATGTATCTTTTTGTTGAATGGTGCAATGAGAATTTAGATCAGGTTTAAGGGTATATAGCGTATATATAAGCAAAAGCAATGATAGAATACAGATTAAATACGAGATACGAGTTTTTACGGTTGGTTAATATTAAGTACTAGCTAGTTAGTTACAGTTAGTTAATAGTTATTTCACTTTTCTAAGTTGTTTTTTTTTTTTTTTTTTTTTTTGGCACAAAGCAACAAACCTGAAATACACAGAGTTATCTTTGAGGGATGCCGATCTTTGTACGCTATATAATTGACTTGGATTTGTAGCTGCAGTTGTTGTTGTTGATGTTGTTATGTTGTTGGTGTTGTGTTGTGTGTTGAATGTAGTTGTTGTTGACGTGTTGCTGGTGCTGCCGCTTGCAGTTTTGCCCAACAGCAATGGGCTCTTGTTATTGATGTTGTTGTTGTTGGTATTGTTACTGTTATTGTTGTTGTTGTTGCTATTGTTGTTATTGCTACTTTGGTTATTGTTGATATTAGCAGCCGAATTATTTGTTGCCGTTGCCGTTGCCATCGTCGCCGGCAATATGGGGCACGAGTTTGCCTTTATGCGTGCCCGCAGCTCATTATATTTTTGATAGAATCTGGCAATGGATCGGTGGGTAGGGGGTGTGGTTTATCAGACAGGCAGGCAGGCGGGTGGGCGGGCGTAGGCAGAGGCGGGTTAGAATTGGATAAGCGTTTGATGAATTGGTGCGATTTTGATTTGTTGTTGTTGTTTTTGGGGTGTTGCACATAAGTAAAAGAAAACAAAAACACAAAAAGAAGCAAAAAAACACAAAAATATTGTAGTTAAATCGGTTAAAATTTGTAAACTGCCGCGTTTGTGCTTAACACTCTGAATGATTTGAAATTTTATACAAATTCTTTCTTTCTTTTTGTTTGCTGTCTGAGTCTGAATCAGCAGCAATTGCGTTTGCTTCTAAATTTAAAAAGGTTAGTGCATTAATTTCACTACAACTCGTTTGATAATGGCCAAAAACAATCTATATATACAAGTGTGTGTGTGTGTGTGAATGAGTTGTGTGTGTGTATAAGCTCTGCGTGAAGTGTTTTGTTATATTGATAAGCGGCAATCAGCAAAAAAAAAAGAAGAGTGAAAAGCACAAACGACGAACCAAAAAAAAAAATTTGTGCAATTTTGTGACACATTGTTATTATGACAAATGTGTGTGTGTGGTTGTGCGAGTGTATGCGCAAATGTGTCTGTGTGTGGCAAGGCTGAACTCACTTTTGATCATTCTCAAAGCTTTGCGTGCGTCTCAAGATGACATCGTTGGCGCTCTCATTGGCACTCTTGCCGCCGCTTAGCTCTTTGTCAGGAACTTCTGCAAAAGGGAAAGTAAAATACAATACATTAATAACTAAACAAATCATTCGTATGCCATTTACTTACGATTCTTAGTTGGGCTGTCGTTGGGTGTGCGCGTTGTACGGCGTCGCCAAGGCGCCTCCTCTTCAACAGGATGCTCGCCGGCATGATTGGGCTTTAGATTTTCAGCTGTAAGAATCAATAAAATGTTAATTAGATATTGCTGCTGGGTTAACCTAGTTTAACATTGGTTAGTTAAGGCCGTTTTTGTAAGCACATTGAAGGGGTATATTTGGGGATGGCTAACTATGCACAACTTTCTGTCAAGAAAAAACGAGACGACTACCTTCGCTCTCTTCGTCTAGACTTGTGCTGTGCGAGCTCTCTGTAGAATCGCTTAGATCTGAATCGCTTTCCTCATCATCCACCACATGAACTTTACTATCATCAACATCAACATCAATCTTATCATCATCCTTTTGATTGGCAGTGTTAGCAACATCATTATCATCATCATCATCATCATTGATAGCAATTTGAGAACCGCTTGCAGCAGCTGCAGTGTGCGGTGTGTTTGTGTGTGTAGACAAAAGACAAGACAACAAATAGAAAGACAGAGAAAAACACAAACGAAGAAAGATAAAGGGGGCGGGACAAAGGTGGGTAGCACAGGAAGAGATAGAAACAGAGAAAGTATTACACAAAACTGTTTACGACTGATAATGAATTGATGACTAATCACGATGATAATCAAAGATGACAGAGATGAGATGAGTTGTGGATAAGGGCGAGATGGCAATGTGTGTGTGAGTATTAAATAAATGCTTTTTAACGCGCATGTGAACCTAATCAAATGACACAACAACAACACAAAATACGCACAACAACAAGAAGAATTGGCATAGAAATCAAATAAAAAAAAAAGAAGAGAGTAAGCTATATAGTTGTAATAAAAAACAAAAGCTAAATAGTGCGGCGAATAATGGTTGCAGAATTGGTTTAGTTTTGTGTGAATGGCAAATGTACGCACCATCCTTAACGGCATCCGTTCGCACTTCAACGCGTACAAGTTTCGTTGGTGTTTTGTCCACATGATTTTCAATCGTATCTGAGATTCTGCTGCAAAAAAAAAACCAAGAAAAAACATATTAGCAAGAGCTGATAAATAAAGATTAAAACTCACCTGATTTGACTAGATGGACGCCGTTTGTTGCGCTTGTTGGCGCGCAACTCTTCAAGGAATTTGACCATTTTGCGATCGGCCACATCGATGCAGGATTGTCCAGCATAATTGCGTATATCCATATCAGCCAATGACTCTACAAGCATTTCAGCTGTCTCCTTTTGGCCCCAATGGGCCGCTGCATGCAACGGTGTCCAGCCATCATTATCCTGTCGATCCACATTGCCACGGCCCGCAAGCAGGAGACTCAAAACTTTCGTATAACCCTTGGCGGCAGCCACATGCAATGCCGTTGCACCCGTTTTGGGATGCGGTCGATCAACTTCGGCGGCATCGCTACGCAACCATTTCTTGGCATCATTTAACATTGCTTGTTCTTCGGCTTTGCGTGCCTGATCCACATCAATGTTGAGCTCCTGCACCACCTTCTCCATGTAGTCAATCATGGGCATGTGTTGTACATCGATTGCCAAATCTAGCGCCAAATCCCCATCACTATTCACCGCAGCCACATCCGCATTCTTCTCCACCAAATATCGTGCAATGCTGACAAAGCTGTATTAAGAGAAAAGTTCATTTAGTTTATGGTTTGTTTTTTGGCTTATACAAACTTACCCGCAGGACGCGGTTGCATGCAGTGGCGTCCAGCCTTCATTGTCCTGTCGATTGATGTCTGCTCCATGCTCGATTAAAAACTCAACCATTTCCAGTTTGTCATCGATGCAGGCCTGTGAAGCACAACCAAGTTGGAATTTGTATAAGTAAAGTGTATAAGATCATAAACTTAAACAACAAATAACTGTGCTACAATAAATGCAACAAAATCTTGAGTTCACTTTAGTTCATTGTAAATAATTCAATGAATCTCATGTTATATTAATGCTCCCAAAATGAATTTCCTTTCTTTCATAAAAAACTCTGTTGATAAATTTACATTTAAATTGTTTACTGTTTTTTCAAGTTGCTTATATTATCGATTCGAATACATTCGAATATCTTTCGTGCGAATTTTCTGTATTAATTTCCATGACGATAAACTCTTATACACCGTCTGCAACAACTGTTGTGTGTGTGTGTGTTTATCTAGCTAAAAACACTAAAGTAAACATAGATACAGACTGGAAACTGAAAACTCAGCACACACACACACACATGGGCATTGCAACAACGTTGTTGTTTATGCGGATTTCCGTTGAAGCGAAGACATAGTCGGGTTGCTCGGCGCACACACAGACGACGACAACAACATTGATGATGGCGATGATATCATCATTGTGAGCAACTGTCGAGGCGCCCGCTATCTAGCTAAAGAGCCCAACAACGCCGACAACAATGCGTTGCTTCGTAGGCAAAGAAGTGAAATGGCGATAAGAATTTATAACAAGCATGGCACACAGCGCATAAAGCCCAAAAATATCAATACAGTGATCACTAGCTAAAATAGAAAGTGTGTGAAATGATAGTAAGCTCAACTGTTTCTTTAAACTATATTCACAACTATAAAAGCTTATCGTCCGATCGATAATCAATTCAAAGTAAAGCAAACATTTGTTGAAAATGGGTCTTTAGAATTCTGTTTATAATATATAAAAACAAATGCAAGTCATACAATCTGACAATCTGAAAAAACATTTGCTCTACTAATAATTTATTGTAACTCTAAACCAAAGCTAGTTCTAGACCATAAAATGCTTATCGCATGAACATACTATATATATTTTTACAGCTCTTTTCCGTTGGAAAACACTTGAATACAAAAATTTCTTAGAGTTCTTGCTAACAAGCCTTCACTGTACTTAAAAAACAATACCAATACTCGTGTTATAAACCCATAACGATTCACCTCCCCGCCCATTGTTAGTTTTTTTTTTGTTGTTTTTTGTTTCTTTTTTGATAAGTTCACATTGTGTGCGGCATTTAAAATCAAATGGTCTTAAGTTCTTTTATTCTTTTCTTCTTTTTTATAGTCGCCATATGTTAATTTACTTCTGCTTCTACTGGAGGGGAAGGGGGTAGGGGCGTACACTGCCTGATCATAATTATTGCTTTGAAAATGCAAAAGCAATTTCCATTTTGCAGTAAAAAAAAAAAAAAAAAAAAACGGGGGCACGGGGCAAAACGAGGCACGAGGCACAAATGATTCTCTCTCTCACTCTTTCTCTGTCTCGCTCTGAGCAATTTGTAAATCTGGAACGCAGCCAATTAATTAATTATGAGCAATTTTTTTTTTTTTTTTTTGATAAACTGACCAACTGACGACAGCGTATTGACCGCCCACGCGTGACCATCCCGACAACACCAGCAACAACAACAACAACTTCTCCGGCAATGCAACATTTTTTTTTTTTTTGACATGAGCTATTTGTGCCTGACAATTTGTGACTTTTGATTTCTGGTCTGGTGTGTTAATGTCAGGCCAAAAGTAGCAGCAGCAGCAGCAGACAAAAACTAAAAAAAAAATTCTGTGCTATTTTCATTGCAATTGAAAGTGAATTTTTTTCGTTGTTTGGCCAGAGGCACACTCAAACATACACACAACATCAAGATAGATAGCAGCCAAAAAGGCGCTCTACAAAATTGCATGCTAAGTTTAGCCTTTTGTTGCGTTTGTTTTTTCTGTTTTTATTTTTTTTTTGGCACGCCATTAAGCGGCATTTTGTTTCTGTGCTGTCTTTCTCTAAATGTTATTCACCCCGCAGCAGCGGCATTATGTATACGCCGCATATTGCAGCAGCAGCAACTTGTTGAGACGACTTTGTGTGGCAAACAACAACAACAAAAGCGGCTTATTGCAATCATAAATAGTGAGCCTCTCCCCTTCACTCTTTATTTCTCTTACAGAAAAAAAGCAACAAATGAACTCATTTAGAATCCCTCCTAACTCTTCTTTTTTTGGGATGAGTGTTGAAGAGCGGCTTTATAAAAGAGTATTTAATTTGGTCTAGTCACAGAGAGGTATTATTTCTAGTGTTTTTTACTTAAAAGCGCACTTGAACAGAGAATATTCTTAGTAAATTTTAACTTTTCTTAAGATTTTTTTTAATCAAGTAAGCTAATAATTGGAAACCTATGTAAAGGTATTCTGTTCTTTATTTAAGTATTTTTTAATTCGTTAAAGATATTCTTTACCTAATTAAGTATTTCTGTACTCATTTCAACTAATAATTTTTTTAAAGAATTGTACTTATTTTGGAATTGCTTACTCATCTTATGGCATTCTGTAAGTTTTTTTTTAAATTCATTTCAAGTATTCTCAGCTAAATTTAAGTAGGTTTGCAATTTAAAGGTATTGCCGTTTTTAGTTTGAGTATTTTTATGCTAATTTCAAATATATCTTATTTAATTAAAGCTGATTTATGCTTTTTTAAGTATTTTCCAAGTCCAGTCGAACATAATTCAAGCATATATTTTGTTTCTGTGTATAAACTCGAAAAACCATCTTCTCAATGTAATTCATACACATCGAAATTATTACAAAATTCGCAACAAATGCTGCCAAATTGAACATCGTTTGCATTAGAAAACAAAAAGATGAGAGGCCTCATTTTTGAATAGATTTGTATACATGATGTACAATAGTGTGGTGGCACATGGTCTGAATGGTCTAATGGCTTATGGCAAGCCTTCATAATTATTTTATTTTTTTTGTGTGTTTCATGTTTTTTGGGAAAGTTCTCATGTATTTTTGATGCCACTTGAATCTGGCCTCGCCTTGCCTTTTGCTAAAAATATTTTTTGGGGTGTCTATCAGTTTCAGTTTTTTTTTTTAGTTTTTGGATTTCGTTTTTCAGCTGAATTATTTCAGCTCACAGCAATAACTTGTTTACTAATAGATATTTTTTTTCTGGAGCAAAGCCACCTGATTTTTTTACACTTTATAGCGAAGCGAATCCAGAAGATTGTTTAGAGATGATTAAGAAGCAAAGAATGCAAAATATGAACGAAAAGATTATTAATAATGCTTAAAGAAAACTCAAAACAAAATATATATTAAAGTTTATGGGTCACATTAATCAGCACGACTAAATGACGGCTGTCATTAGAGCTATTTATAAGGAACACGATTTTATAATCGAACAACCCCAACTAGAATCCCTTATATACTTTTGATACCAAACTATTTTTGTGCGCATTTCGTCATGGGTTTTCGTGATTAAAAAGCAAAAACCAAATTCGAAATCGCCTTTATGCTTCTTTGCCTTGGTTTTTCCATACAATTTCGGTCGTCGTCTTTCGCTTTGGGAAAACTAAATAGCAAATATGCAAAATTTTGCAGGCATAGTTTTTGTTGATCGCCCAAATGGTATTATGCAATTTTGTGCACTCTTCACACACACACACATAAACTCGTACATACATAGAGAATAATTATAAATTTTTTCAGTGTTTTCAGCTCAATTCGCCAGATTTTCAGCATCGTTTTGTTATTTTGGGTGTAAAACACCAAACGAGAAATAAATCAAATCAAATCTAGCCACAGCTAAATACACACACATTGTGTAAATGTTTGTATGTAGTGGTGAAAAAAACACACGCGCTGTGAATTCTTGAGGATGTTTGATTTGTATCTGTTGCTATTGCTGTATATATATATATCACATTTGTCTGATCATTGCGTTCGTCCGACCCGTTGAGAGAGGCGCAGAGAATAGATAGAGAACCGGGCCAAGGTTACAAAACACGTCAAACAACAACAACAACAATAATATTTTGGAGAACTCACGCAACGCAACGCAAACTGATTTGTTATTTCTTTCCCGCGACAGGATCCCAGATCACAAAGAGAACTCGATTTTGGGGTCAATCGAACAATCAACGTTCATGATTTGTTGCCATTATTATAATTGATTTTTGTATTGAGAGAGAGATATCGCTCAATCGCTTGACAAAATAATTAGCTAATTTATGCAACAATTTATTGTATTGCTCACAAATACTAATTGGCAAACAGATTTCAGATTAGATGATCTTTCAAGGCAAAAAACAACAACAACATCACAGCTGTCACATTTTGCAAAATAATCTTAAAGACATCTTAATTATAATGTGACCAAAAATGTTTAGTGTAAATTTGCAACGCGTGTTTCTCTGATCCAACAAACAAAAACTGTTTCAGCGGAAGCTAAAACGAAAAAAAAAAAGAACAAGATTATGTTCAGAGGATATGATTCAAGTTTTATAGTTGGCAACAACGTTTCCAGCTGCCAATTCGATGATTAAAATGTAAAAATATAAAGCTTGGCGTACATTTAGAAGATTAGTCAAGCTGAGTTTTAAGCTTAGGTTCGTAAGAATTTGGTTTGAAAATACACTTTGGAACAAGATATATAAATAAAAAAAAATATCTTTAATTTTCACACAGTTTGGCCTTAAAAGTTAGTCAGATAAACATTAAAACCCTTTAACAAATCTGTGAAACAGTGCAAAATATCAATAGATTATTTCTGAACATCTTAAACCAACTACAACACAGCTAGTACATATGGCTTACCCTTTTAGGAAAACCTGCCAAAATGTCTTAGGAGTAAAGGTCAAGTACAAAGTATAAATATAGATTTATTTGTGCCGCATTGCCGTAGAAATTTATGGACTATATCGACTATACATTTTTATGGGCCATTTTTAAATATAGCACATTCCACAAAAATAATATATATATTTAAAATACACAAACATATATCAACTTATACTACAAATCTCTTCTAAACGGCCATCATATGCAAAAAAATAAATATATATTTTAATAAATTATCCTTGAACTAGCTAGTCGCCACATGAATGAACATTAAAATATATGTATATAAAGATGAAAAACAACTTATAAAATGTTTAAAAATATCCATTGTAATATTTTTTCATATTGCAAAATACAAATTTTCGTTTCGTCCCCCAAATGCTATCGAGTTGAATGTCAACGCACCATGGAACACCCCCAAAAAAAATATTGTTGTACAAATTGTGGCCCCCAGTTTGGATTGGTGTTCGTCATCATCATCATTATCATCATCATTCATCAAACATTTGCTGAAGGTGGCAGCCGTTTTCGTGGCCATTGAAAATTGCATGCAGGTGTTTTTTTTTTTTTGGTCTAAAAGTATTTGTTGCTTGTTTCGCTTTTCGGTGTTTCGAATGAAAGCCGCGAATTTTTTAGCGCTTTGCATTTTGTACAAAAGAAAACAACAACAACAAAAAAGAAAGCACACGATCAACGATGAATTAATTAATTATAATACTTATAAGCACATATACACTATAATATCATATAATTGCAATGGAAAATACATTTTTTTTTGCGGTTTTAACAAACAACAAAAATAACAACGTTGGTAATTCAAGACGCTTTACACCGTCCCCATTGTTATTATTACGATTATTGCTGTAATTATAGCCCCTCCGTACGTCCGTTCGCCCGCCCTCGCCCCCTGCATTAAATCTACTTATCTTGATTATGTAGATATTAGCATCTGGTTAACAAGTGCGCCGCAGTTAAACGGTGAAAATTTGCCGAGTCTTAGCATAATTTTATCAAATCAATTAGATGACAGTGTATGCAAAAAGTTTGTGAACACATGGCAAGGAAAACTATTTAAGAATTATTTATATATACTTATATTATTATTTATAATTTGATCAATATTTTTAAACCTGATTTAATCGATGACATATGTACATTGAAAGTGTTATCGATCATTTGAAAAAACTTATTGTTCTCATAGTATAGGAGAGTTTCAGTTACATATTTGAAGTCTTGAGCTTCAATAGTATCTGAGATCGACGGCTATATCGACTCGGCTGTTGATGCCGATCAAGAATATATAATACTTTATAGGCTCACAGAAGCTTCAGCACAAAACCATTATGCCCTTTTTTTAGCCCATTTTATGGTTAAGGGTATAAAAAAGGATTATTAAACATTTCTGTTTAAATGTTCAGTTAAAACACATTGAACTGTCTTTGTATATACTATATATAGTATAGTTAAGATATATAGCTATTGTTTGAGAATCGCAAGGCGCCACATGATATAAATTTTGAACAAAGATTTAAGATTTCTGGTATTGTACATAGTATAGATTTCAACATGAAACAAACGAAACGAATTTGAAATGAAAAATGAAAATGATTTTGCGAAAAATCTCTCGTTTTCTATATACAAAATGTTCCCGCAAAAGTGTTTTCTATATGTATTGTATATTTTTCTTGCCATTTAAAAATAGAAACAGATTCTTTTTTTTTCTTTTTTGTATTTTTCTTATTTAATGCTTTGTGCCGATTGCTGTTTGTTGCCACTATTGTTGTTGTTGTTGGTTGTTGTAAATCGTCGGCTTGCATTAGAAAATGTATTTGTTAATGTTTTTTTTTGGTTTTTGTGTTTTTGCGGGTCTGCTTGGTAAACCGCAGCCAAAGAGCACGAAATATATATATATATATATATATTCGTATATCGATAACAGCACTAGACAGTGAACAGCTTGTAGATACCCTGTAACTAACTTTTATGCTTAGATGCTAAACAACAAAAATTAAAGCTTCTCAAAACGTTTTTACAGGGTATGCGTGCGTGCGTCGACAGCTGGCAACGCTGCGCAGTTGGGCGTTAAAGAGTTTCAAAATTGCCGTGCACAGTGCCGCCCCCTGTTGTTGTTGTTGCACACTAACAGATCGCGTGTTCGCAATCACTGACGTAATATGCGCTCCATTTATACATTTCACAGTTTATCGATATAAAGTTTGAAAGGGAGGGGTAAATGGGGGAGGGGGTTAGTACGCACCTGATGCAACGCTGTGAGTCCATCGACATTGGCCGTATTGATATCGGCGCCATTTTCGAGCAGATGCACCACATCCTCCTTATCGCCAGAGAGACAAGCGGCTAGAAAGACGCAACCCGAACTAAACTTGATGCGTCGCCCATTCTCGTGGCGGGGTGTGGGTGCGGCACGATTTGTGTCCGATTCCTCCCAGCGCTTTAGTTGCTCGGCCCGCTTCATCATGGCCGAATGGTTAAGCACGTCAAGCGTTGACATGTTAACTGTTTATATATTTTGTGTTTTTGTTGTTGTTGACTTTTTTGTTGTTGTTGTTATTGTTGTTGCCTGGCGCTTAAGGGCGCCTGCAGTTAAATTTTGATTTGTTATTGTTGCACACTGAATTTTGATTTACACTATTTAATTGAATCATAAAAGAGATGAAAAACATTGCATATGAAAATATGATTTATCACTGTTGCTTCTTCTTCTATTTATTAATTTTCTATATGTATTTTCACTTATTTTCTGCCAACTGTTTTTCTTTTCTTTTTCGTACGCTTTATCAGCTAAAAACGGGCGCAACTGCTTCTTGTTGTTTCTTTTTCTGTATTTTTTTTATCGTGTTTCTTTTGCACTTCACTGCACACACTCTCTCTCTCGCTCGCTCAAGCTGCCGCTATACACACACACATACACACGCTGAGTGACAGACAGACAGACAGACAGGCAAACACACACACACACTGATATATGCACGCTTGCAAGCGATCTTGGGTAAACGTTATTTGGTTGCAATTTTTTTTTTTTTTTTTTTGTTCTTACATTCAAAACAAACTTTTAAATGTTGATATTGCTGCTGCATTGATATAAAATTGAAGCGACAAGTTGCGCGTAAATGATTTTGAACGTTAAAAAACACAACACTGCAAGAAGCGCTGCCGACGCCGCAGCCGACGTTAGGGCGCTGCTTTTTGATTGCGCCTCAAGCACAGGGTTGTCGCTATGCGTTATTGTGTTTTTTCTTAAAGCACACAATACGCACACAGTTGATTACAAATACACTATTAATAGGAGCATTTATTATAAAATTGTAATAGGAACATTTGTGGCTGATGTTTGCTTTGTTTGTTGCACTTTGTTTATCATTTGAGATTGTTCGCGCGCTCGCTGGCTTATTCCTCTCTCTCTCTCGCTGTCTGCGCACACACACACGCTCGCTATGCAACACTGTGCGTGTGTATGTGTGTGTGTTACCAATTTGACATAAATTCAACAGCCGCGACGCTGACGTCGGTACGCGAGTAAATAGAACGAAGAACGCAACTAAAGATGGAAACCGATATTTTTCACTCGCATCTTTTCGCATGCCTTTTATATTTTGATTTTATATAATCTGAATGTGCTTTTTGGCCAAATATACATTTATTCTGCGCGTAATTATGTAAAGGCATTTTTACAAAGCGCTCCAAGCACACACACACACAAGCACACATACAGCACAGCACAACACAGAGGCATTCACACGCACACGCAAACGCAAACGTAGAGAAAAATGTACAAAAATTGCAGTAGAAAACTTTTCACACCGAAAACGCACGCAGCTAAAAAATATATATTAAAACACACACGCACTCACTTTGCTATACGGCACGCGCTTATACTATGGCGCACTCTTATATGGGCTAAAATGCTCTTGGCGCTGCACAATAACTCAATTTATTGTGCATATTTTTCGGTTAAATATATATTTCAGAATTTAATTTCGTTCACCATTCCGTGCCATTCCGTGCGGCCACGACAAAGGTTAAAATGAAACTGATGAAAGAGAGGCGAACAGAGAAAACACAGAGAGAGCGAGAAGACATAAAGGCGGCGACCCTGTCAAAGACTGACATGTTGCCGTAATGTGTGAATGTCGGCACATGTTGCCTCAACATCGATAAGCAGCGCTCAATGCAACCCTACAGCAGTGTGTACACACTGTTGCCCAGGGCTGCAACGTTAAATACACATCATTTTGCCGCCATTCAAAAGAGTTTTCAAATTCAATTTGTTGTAGTATTTACGCCAGGCAGTTGTAAACAGTTGTAATCGAGCTCTCTCTGCGCACACTCTCCCCCATTGCAAAACCACCACCCAAATTGCGCAGCACACCATACTACGATTGCGTCTCGTTCCATTCGGATGCGTTTTCATACAAACCAAAGCACAAAACTATGCAATAACAATCTCTCTCTCTCTATCTCTCTCACCTCTTCGCGCCCACCGGCCAAGCCATACGCAAATAAATAGGGCTAGGCAATACGCCGCACAATATTGACAGTTTGCGCTAGTCGTATCGTGACACTCAAACCTAACGGATCGCAAAGCGATAACAATAAACAACGTTAACTTATCTAGGGAGACGTTCAACAACAAAAGTAAATACATAAAAAGTGTTGCAAAACAAAAATTTCCAAATTGCGAATTTCTGATTAGATATGATATCACAATGTTTACGGTAAGTGTCAAGACAAAAGCGTAGTACTAAGTGTCCAGAGGGGTTGATGGGGGTTGGGGTTTTTGACTTTTGTAACGATATATTCACATTTGACCGAAAAAAGGGGTTGTTTGGCTTCTTCATTCATGCAACGCCCTCCAACTCTCGAATATTCCCATCATTTCCCAAACATTTGCAATTTCTCTCACGCTCTCTCGCTCTTACACACACATGTGTGTATCTATTTTGCTCGATATTTGATTTCGTTGCATTTTACAATGCATTTTGTAAAAATGACGCAAAGCGAAACGAACAAAATTTGTATTTCGAGAGATGCTGAGCTCATTTCATTCATGCCGCCTCGCATCACCCCTTCGTAGACAACCCATCTACCCCTACCCCTGCCTTTCCGCCCACACTTGAACTGCGTGTTTTAGCTGCAGTTTTTTCTCTAGTTTCGTGTTTAGAATTCAAATTGTTATTGTAATTAACGCCCAATGTCAATTTGATTTTGTAGTTGTGAGAAATTTTTATGGCATACTTGTTGTTGCTGCTGATGTTGTTCTTTTTTGCTCGCCTAATCAGCTGTTGTTAGCTTTCCAGTTTTAAAGCACTTTTTCCATACTTATCTTGTTTTTAGAAGCTATTAATTTGTTTTTGCACAACTTTGTGGGCGGAATTCCTACGCGGCGTATACTTTTATAGGTACACTAAAGGCTCGATATGAAAGAAA
Source organism: Scaptomyza pallida (assembly GCA_018152965.1). NCBI lineage: Eukaryota > Metazoa > Arthropoda > Insecta > Diptera > Drosophilidae > Scaptomyza > Scaptomyza pallida. The sequence continues at coordinate 428,704 of JAECXP010000107.1, forward strand.
GTTGTTAGAAAAATATATAATCCCATTGGAAGCATAAAAAATTTATAATTGTTATGATTTTTGTTTAAAAATTTAGAATTTTAGTCGAACAAAAAAAAAATGTTAACCTTTTTTAAAGATATTTTAACATGTTTAAAAATGTTTTTATGTTATTTTTCAATTATATATTTTTTTCAAACATTTCTGTCACGGCCGAACTTTTCTTTTTGTTTCCTTCCAAAACAAATTCTAAATTAAGAACTTTTATAATATCAAAGAAATTTTTTGAGATTCGGTTTATGAAAGTTCGACTGTATTTTAACTTTTTTACGTATATTTTACTCCAGTTAGATATAGAAAGCTAAACACGTTATCTATTTTCCATCCATCATCTTCACTTTCAATTGCATTAACGTGTTCAAGGCCATAACCGATAAGATTTAAATACTTTACGATTTTATACGGTTTTCGCTGTTATTGTTGTTGTTCATAAATACTGCAATTTGGTATTTAAAAAGTGCGCCTAAAAATCAAGCAGTTAACAGCAAGCAGTGCTAAGCAGTTGCACTGCACTGAGAGATCGCCATGCAATGCAAACAAACTTTACAAACGGCCCTCGTTGTTGTTGTTGTTGGCCTGTCAGCAGTTGAGGCAACCCGAATGCAGGCAGACAAGGATCCCGAGCAGCTGCCATGTCCTTGTTCCTAGAAATACACAACACGCGGCACAACACAATAAGGACATTTTCTGTTGTTGTATTGTATATATTATTAAGTCCTATAACAAGTTCCTTTGGCAACCAGCTGCCTTTTGATCCTCCTCTTATTGCGGCCAGCTGCCGGCACACGTCTTCAATTCCATCAATTCTTTTTTTTGGGACTGCAGTGAGGCAGGTAATTCGGCTTCCCCTTCCCCTTTCTAGACTTTGCTAGCCTTTCGCTTCTGCTTGAAAAGGGAGCAACAAACAGATGTTGTAATAACCAATCTAATCAACAGTTAAATGTTGTTGCTGTTGTTGTTGTTATGACACCTTTCGCAAGTAGCAAAATGCAAAAAATAGCAACAACAACAAATTCGAAATCCAAAACTGGTTTTCGCGCTGCATTTGGCTCTCAATTAAAAAAAAAAAAAAACCAGGCAAAGAATAATATAAAAATTTTGTAGCTTATCGAAACTTGAATACTCTAACTAAAAGCCAAAAAAAATTAAATATTTTTAGAAGTTTTGTGAACGCTTTAAAATTTCTGTCAAAATTTACTCTTGTTTCTGAAAGTTTTAGTTTTTGGGAGTTCTTAGTGTTTCACTTTATTCTCCAAGGGTTCTAAACATTTACTTTAAATCAAATGAATTAGATTTTAGTTCAAGAAAATAAATTTGTTTCTAGGTTTACATAAAAATTTTTAAAATTTATGTAAATTTTTCAAGTACGATCCTAGCAGAATTTTAGTTCGTTAAATTGGAACCTCTCCATTATATTATTATTATTTTTTTTAAATTTTAATAAAGTCAAATTTTTTATAAGATTCAATTTAGATTGTTATAAATATTATTTATGTTCAATATTTATTTTAATTATTTTCTATGTGAGCTTGAAATCGAATTAACTTTTGAGTTCTATTTTTCATACTACTCTGTAAATGTAGGGTATGAAAATAAATTTTATAAAAATTACTAAACACACACACACACGTACATCTGAGTGCCAAGTGAGCTGCGCATGCGAGTTGCGTTTGTTGTTGTTGTTATTGCATTGGATGACTAACAACAACAACAACAACTGCCAACAAGCAAGAACAACAACAACAGCAGCAGCAGCGAGTGCAACAACTTTAAAAGGCCTTGCAAGGCCGTTTTTTTGTAAATATGTACATATACAAACACATATCTGTATGGATATACATATATACAGTATATATGGTTTATTAACATTAACCACAACACAAAAGTTGCCCCCCAGAAAGTGTTGGCTCCAAAGAGTATAATGATTGGAGTCTGTTAATAGCCTTTTGAGCAATCCAATCTTAAGCGAATTATGAACAAATTTCCAAAGCTGTTCCACAAATAGAATATAGACATACATATATATATATATATATATTTTAACATGACTTTTCGAGTGCAACAACAACAAAAAGAAAAAACTATGTCTAGACATTATTTTTATAGACGCACATTTTGAAATGCGTCGCGACGTCTCGACCGATAATTTTAGATATATATAAAGTTCAAAAGATGTTGCAACTTGCAATTGCAACTGCAGTTGCAACAGCTGCCGATGACTCGCACTCAGTTTGTGCCCTATCTACAATATTATTATTATTAATATTCATAATGCAATAATATTGCTTTGAGTCTGGTATTTCTCATTGTTTATGTTTGGTTGCGACTACGTGCTGGTATTTCCTTACCTTATGAACAATATAAATCATCGACTCCCATATATATATTTATGTCATACCCTAAAGAGATTAAGTTAGCACGAATTGTGCATGAATGTGGAATGATAACCTTAACATTATCTATTAATTTTCATTGATAGAATCTTAGAAATTGTAACGTCATCATTGTTGGGCTCTTCTAAACGGAAATCAATGCTTACAATATCAAAACTTAAGTTTTTGATAAGATTTAATTGATATTTAATCAATCACTTTCGAGGAATGCCTCTTACTATTTTACGAGGAAATTATTGAATGGATGTGAACGAAATTTTACGAAAATAGAGCTTAGACATAGTTATAACATATAGGCTATTTATTTTTAAAGATTTAGTGTCGTTGTTGTAGTATTTTAACTGTTATAGCATATTTCTTTGTTATATTAGCTGTCAAGTGAAGCAAATTTGTTTCTAAAGCGCAATTTAAACAATTTTATACAACAAAACTAAAAAAAACGAAACCTTTCTCGAGAATTTGAAGTTCAAGGCATTAAAACTAACCTTTTTATAGAATTTCCTACAAATAATTAATGCCTTTGAAGCTTTAAAGGTTGTGTTTAATATGCAAAAGGTCTAGTTCATTCATTCGAAATGACGCATCGCATAAACAATTTAATTGAACAACAATTTAGTTATGCATTCCTGTGTTTAATTAAGAACGAAACTATAAAATTATCTAATAAATTCCAAAGCAACCTGTTTACACAGAAATATCATTGGGAATGCTTTTCAATCAAGTTTATAGATTTGATTTAAGGCTCTTCGTCGATTTGCAGCTGCCAATGTCCAAAAACAGAAATGGTTTTAAAAACAATTTAAGCCAGGCCCAGACAGCAGCTAGGTAAAGCAAATGTGCATTGAAGCATATGTGCATACAAACACGTACACACACGCACATACATACATACATACTCACGCATAGCAGCTGCTGTCGACGCACTCGAACAACGTTGACGTCGCTGTCGCTGTCTGCGTCTGGAAGGTGCGCGTTAATTATGGGCTGCACAACTGGCTGAGAAGGAGGTGGAGGTGTCGGTGCATTGACACGCGCCATAAGTCAAAGGTGGACAGAGAGAAGACCGATTGCATTCGGTTGTTCGGCGCATGCTCGGCAAAAAGGCAAGAAAAATCAATGATCCTAGACAGCTTTTGCATTAGTGTGGCAGGACTACAGCTGGCTACGGGTTGGAAAAGGATAACCGTAGTGTGTATAACGGTTGTACGGTACGCCATCTTGCGTACTAACTACTACGGCTAAAAGTTGTACGGTTGTATTGGGCGCACCATTGTGTTGCAGCCACAGCCGCAGCAGCAGCCAATGTAGCCAGATGTGACCAAAGCGGAGCATGTATCCAACAAAAACAAGCATACATACATATGTATGTACATATGTATGCATATAATTATGATGAATGCATTTTGCACAGAACAAAAAAAAAGGTAGCAATAGGTTTTTTGCTAAACAAATCACTTAAGTGTTTTTGTTCACTCTTTCCTTTTTTGTAGTAAGAAATTAACCAAATTGCAAGAAGTTCCAATACCTCATACTATTTCCAAACTACCATCTGTACGGTGCACGCTTGTGTATGTATGTGAGTGTATGTACGTGCTGTCTGCATGTACATCTGTTTTTTTCTTTTCTCTCTCTCTCTTTCCCTCGCCGAGACATACGCTTTTGCGGGGTTGCTCGCGCGACAGCACTTCGTTGAGTCGCTTGTCGGCTGCTCGAACATTTTTCGTATTTTCAGTTCAGTCTCGCAGCTCGAATAGTAAAGAAGCTATGGATACGTAAACGCTACAATATTGAGCACTTAAATTATACATGACATAAAAGTACAAACAAAAAATAAGTGTTTTGATTTCGGTTTTACGGCCTATAATCTAAATTGTGATATTTGTTGTATATTTTTATCAACAACAACAACAATAGAATTCAGTTATATATACAGAAAACAGAAAGTCAGCGTCGTCTCTGTGTTTTTTTGTGTTTTTCGTCAACGTCAACGTCGTCGTCGCTCAGGCAAAAAAATCAATAACGGAGATAAGCAGAAAATTAACAGTTTCGGATCGAATCTCAAAAGAAACTTTACTAAATTACCAAATTCAAAGGGATTAGAGGAAAGGGAACTTGAGTTTTTCAACAAAAAGAGAAAAATTGTCAAGGTAAGCTTAAGTTTTGTGTAGTTTGTACTTAAATTGAGAGATTTAACCCCAAAATAAAATATAAACGAAAACGTGACATCACAAAGCTATAGCTGTTTTTTCCGCTACATGCATACATACATATAAAAACATATGTATGCGAGCACGGGTGTATATATTTGTCTGTATGTACATACAATGTACATTAATTAAAGCTAAAGCTTACAAACTCACATCACACATATACCAAACCACACACGCACACACACACACACACACATTACGAAGCGTGAGTATTTTGTTCGTGCACAAGACAAAATTTACCAAATCGTTTTGCTGTATGTATCGAGTTTAAATAATAGTCATATTGTGTTCCAGTTAAATGCGATAACTAAGTTTCTGACAACTTGAATTCATAAAATATGAAAATTATAAATATTAGAGCAGCAGAAGCTTGCAACGTGCTCATGAAACATAAATTGATTTTGACAATTCTGCCGGCTGTATTATGTTTGTTATGTTGTTCCCGTTTTGGGTCTCTCGCTCTCGCATTCACACATTCGCTCACAAAAGCCACAGCCGATAGCGAGAGGAGGTCGTTTTCGTAAAAACATGGCGGCTACAGACAGAGTTGCTAAATGCATGCACTGTGGTTTTTAAATACATTTGTTTACCAAATTACTGTTTTTTGCATTACTCAGTGCACCGTTTGCATTTTGTTGATTGTATAAAATTAAACAGCGAATGATACACACTGTTTGTATTAGCTATTGGGAGCGTATAAACAAAACAGCTCAACCATATGACAACCCTAGCTATATTCATTGTGAATGATATCAGCGCTGCTGGCGCTTAATAATAACAACATTCCAAATTGGAAAGGAGGAAGGGGAGAGTATATGGTAACAGTGGTATACAACACGAAGCACTTATTTGTTTTCAATGGAATTTTCGACTGCGCCATTTTAAGCAATATTGTGTTTGGGTCTATATATGTATATATTTAACTGATGACTGACTACAGCTTCAGTTTTGTGCATGCAAAACATTGTCTAATTTATTTTAGCAGGCTAGAAGGTCAACCACTATGATGACACACACCACATACTGCCCAAAATAAAACGAATGTTCTAATTGAATTAATTGTGTGTTTTTGCTTTATGCTTATACTTCTTCATCTCTTGTGTATGGTAACTTTCCGCTTCTATCTCGGTCTCTCTCTTGGCTCATCATTCATCATAATAAACACTACGCGTTTGTTGTTCGTTGATGATGATGATGCGTCGTTTTTAACGTTTTCTCATATTTTACTACATCCGACTATACATACACACATACACATTTACTTCCTTCACATAATCTCCACTAGTCCCACATTGGAGTTTTTTTTATATTTTTTTTGTATTTGTTTTCATCTCTTTTGTGGTGTGCGTTTGCTTTGTTGCTCATATCCGTTTTGAGCGGAAGTGGTGCACTCATGCGTACGTCGGATTTCACTCTGCAGAAGCAGAAAAAGAATAATAATAATAATAAAAGCCAGGGCCCAAGAAGACTACAACAAATGGTGTTTGCGTTGTTGCCAATTTTCACTAAGCTGTTTTTATGCTTCATTGCTTTGAACTTTTGCGCTCGTTTCGCGTAAAGCGAGAAAAAAATAAAAAATAAACTCAACAAACAAAACAAAAAACAGCAACAAAGAGAAAGTATCAACTCAAGCTTTCCAGCTCTTGGCTCCGTGTGGCTTGAGCAAATTATTGTTATTGCTGCCACAACACAACGCAGCACAACAAAAAATAAAAGCCCGCACCCAATCGGAGACATCGCCTACACACAGAGTAAGAACAGATGCTTGGCGGAGTGCTGTAGAGAGGGGGAACCCACGCTGGTGGTCCTGTCCGGGCATAATGAAGCAACGCCTACAATTATTTCTCACAGTCGAGTCGATTTTCCACGCTTTTCACCAATAAAACAGTTCTCACGTAGCAAGGAAAATTCTAAAAGAATCATAGAAATGAAATATTTCTTTCGAATGCGTCGCTTTTGTTGTCCTGTCTTTGCTATCGACGCAATGCAATCAGCATGAATGGACCAAGGCGCGGCGCGGTGGCAGCGGCGACGGTGGCGGCTGCGGCGGTGGCCCTTGAAGAAGAAAAAACAAACAACAATAATAAGAACAAATGCAGCAAGAGAAGATGATGGTAGAAAAGAAAATTACTTTGGAATTCCCGGAATTCTCTGGGCTGAATCATCTCTTGAAACACGACGACCTTTGAGTCTTGGCCGCGTGAAAAACGACCTTTCATCCATTCTATACGCTAACGAGGCGCATTTAATGCGAGTTTGTCTCTGTGTGTGTGTGTTTTTCATGAGAGCGTACCCACATTCCAAGTCTCACATTGAGATGCTGCCAGTTAGATAGAGATAGGAGATGCACGATATGAAAACACACAACACAGCACAGCATAGCACAGCACGACTTGACTTTCGGGTTTTTGAGAACGAATTTTTCATTGGAAAATGCTGGCGGCGATTGTGGCGTTCGGGTCTTTGAACTGAGCCGCCGTTAGTTTCCTTTTGGGCAATCGATCAATGCTCAATAGTGTGCAGAGACAGAGAGAGAGAGAGAGAGCGATAGGCGGCAGACAAAGATAGTTGAGCTCAGCTTGAGCCCCGTTCTTCGTACTTTGTTCTTAATGCATTCTTCAGCAGCTCGCGTCGCATTTATTATGATTACGTTGATATTGCCCTTTGTGTATGTGTGTGCTGTTGTTGTTGTTGTTCCTTAAGTACACGAGACGGGCCAGTCAGTCAGCATCAGGGCATCAGAGCCCAGCATCCACAGCTTGGTATACATTTTTTTCTTTTCTTTATTATTATTATCGACGTCGTCTTCGCCTTCGTCGGCGGTCGTTTCATTTCTTCTTCTTATGGCGTTGCATTTCTTGGAAGGACACACAGAATGTTCTTTGTGTATGCGTATGTTTGTTGTTGTTGTTGTTGTTGTTACGACTTCTTCGTGCTGCTGCTTATTTTTACAGCGTTGGCCTCGCTCCCTCCCCATGTCCTTCATTCCACTCAACTCCCGCTTTAAGTTCTGCGTCGTCGACTCATGCCTCTCCCTCTCTCTCACTCCTGCTGTTTGTACACGACTTGCTCCCTTTCGTTCTCTCCCTTTTGCTGTTGCTCCATTCTATCGTATCTGGTATCACCGCATTCCAATCTCGGTTTAGAAAAAAAAGAATGGTAAAGTGTTTATAATAGTTTCCCACAGTCTGGCAGCGCTAAGCTTACATACATACATACATATACACACACACGTATAGTGGAGACCTTTGCTGGCTGCGGTTACCTTCACTTACAACACAGCATTGAAACTCCAATCCCAGCTTTTTGCTTTATAGTTTAGCTTGGTTTCCAATCAGAAAAATACAAAAACCAGCCTCGGCTCGCTGCCTGGCAACTCCAGTTCTTGTTGTGTTTTGTTTGGATTTTGCGTGGCGGCGTCGCAGAGTTTTGTAGAAAAGTTGTTGGACTGCATTCCAATGCGCGCCTCGTTAGGTTCTCATTGCTTGTTGGTTGTTGGTTGTCTTCTCATGTATGTATTTTATGTTCTCTCTGTTTGTTGCCTTGCCTTGCCTCCTGGGCTGTCTGGCCTTTGATTATGAGTTTTCTTTGCTTTGCTTTGCTCTCTGTGTGTGTGTGTGTACTTTTTGGAATTTTCCGGGGTTCTCATGTCATTCATGCACCCGGGAGGCCATTTCGTGTTGGCAGTTTGTATTTGTTGTGGATTTTTATAAATTTTAATTTTAGTATATATTTTTTTTGCATTATTGCATATGTTTTTCTGCATGTTTATCGATATACATATGTACATGTGCCAAAATGAGTTCAACACTGCCCAGCCCTGGTAAGTGTTGTTTAATGCTAATTTTTGACATATGGGCGCAGCAGCAGCGCATTGACTGACTGCATTGAACTTTTACTTGAGTTTGCTACTCAAAGCAAATGCATTTAAGCGTTTACATTACAATTGTTAATGGGCATTGCATTCCACAATAACAAGTAAAAGAAGAAGAACAGCAGCAGCATCGACAGCAGCAGCAGCTGTAATTGCAAGCTTCTGCACTTTGAACGCGAACAAGAAGAAGAAACAACGGTGCATGTGAGTAACAGCAGAAGCAGCATCCATTCCAGCAGCCTCTCGAAGCTATCACATCTTTGTCTGTGCTGTTGCTTGTGTTGTTGTTGTAGTGGCTGCTCCACTTCAAAAAAACAATGCGCAATCTCTGCCAACCCTAGATGCCTGCGCCTGGCCTACCTCGTCGGGCATTTGTAATTTACAATTGCTTTTGTTTTGATTTTATTTTTTTCTGGTACGTATGTATTTTGCATTTTGGTGTGTGCGCGCCTGGTTTTTCTTCTTATTTGCACTCTGGAGCATTGTGTCTGTGAGCAAGCGAGTATAAGTGAGTGTGTGTGTGTACGTGCATAGTTGTTTTTCCATTGATGGTTTTCGGTGTATATTGCTATCACTGTCGTACACACGCTACTGCAGTCGTCACTGCATTTATGCTGCACTGCTTTTTTTATGCTGTGGGGCTGCTTGTGGCTGCTGCTGCTGCCCAAGTTGTTTGACTGCATTCCATTAAAACTTTCTCACAGTCGGCTAGCGCTGGCTGCTTGCACGAGTGCATGGCACTGCCACCCAAACTCCCCCCTTCTACTAACAAACTGACACAGCAGTGCTGCTCAACAATAAAAATGCTAGAAAAAAGCTAGAAAAGGCTAATAATAGCTGAGCTAAAATTAAAGTGTAACAGATATGAAACACATTTCCTATTGGGTTCTGGAAACATTTTCTAGCTTTTTGACAAATAGCTATAAATAGCTAAAACGAGCAACACTGTTCCGCAGTCGTTGCCCCGTCGTGAGCTGCAATTGTGTTTGGCATGTTTGGCTGGTTTGTGGCTTGAACCGCTTTGGCCAGGCTTTGGATATTTGGACTTTGTACAACGTTGTTCCCGGAGACAGACGAAGTTGTTCGTGCTTTGCCTGGCTGTGTGAAGTAAATGTCGAAAAACGGCTTACAATCTCTTTGGTTGCATGTACCACAAACCAACAAAAAAAAAGACCACCAAAACAGTTCAACGCCGTTGGCTAAAGTTAAACTTTATGTTGCACACATACACACACACATATACATATAGCATTATCGATTCAATTTGAAGTTCTGTTGACAACAACACATTTTTTCCTATCTCCACTTTATATAAATATGCAAAATACAAGTATTTCTAGTCATTCTTATCTCTGTGATTGTTTGTAATTTTTCTGTTCATTATTTACAATCCAATTATATATGCTGCAGTCTATGAGTCTTGATCTCTTATTGTTCGCAAACGCTTTTGTTTCCATATCACAACACTCTCGCGCTCTCTTGCTCATTGGAAATTTGTTGTTAGTTTAGTTTTTCACTTTGCAATCTACTATTACACACACACACACATACACAATCCGCCCTTGTTTCATCGTTTTGTGGTTTTTTCATGCTAAATACTCGGAAAGCAAGAATGACTCAACGTTTCGCTTATCAAAACATTCGTCTGGCAGGCGCCAAATCCTACGTACACAACACCTACACTAACAATATTCATAATAATAATAATAATAATCGACAACTACGCATGCATATGCAAGTCCAAAGTGTGTAAACTGCGACCAGCTGTATGTGTGTGTGTTTGCATCAATCTTTACATCCAGTATTCGCATCGGCGCACTGCATTAGGTTGTAAGGTTGTTTGCGTACACTCTACAACTCTAGTACAACCCCAGCTACAAGCTAGATGAGATGATGAACGAACTGTATAAGCAACCCTTATACGTTCAGTTACCCCAATGTGCAAGAGTGCGACAACATGTCGATTTTTGTCTAGGAGGGTGCTTAAAGTTCGTTTCGTTTTTGATGATGTTGCAGCACAGCATTCAGCATCAGTTGCTTGAACTGCGTTGCAGCGTTTTCTTTTTTTCTGCTCTTCTGTGAAAATATATACAGAAAAAAAGTGTGAAAAATCAAATAAAATATTTGGAAGTGAGTTCAATTTACTGTCAAGAATGTTGTTATCGCTGTGTAACCCTGAAAGTTAAATTTATCGATATTTAAGTCTCAGGATTGCACTTACGATTGTGTGTGTGTGACGTTTCTACGATATTCCAGAACAAAAGTGTATTTCCATAGCCAAGCAATAAAAGTTTTGCTATATTTGTATACTTTTTATCTTGCGGTTTAAAATCTGACAGCTCACGAGCTTTTTGCTGCTTAAAAACTCTGTACGTTTATCGAGTTTTTTCACTCGACTCTTAACTTTGCAGGCATACGGGCCGCGAGCAAAAAAAAAAACTTTAGAATGCGCGTGGCCAAGAAAGTAATAAAGAAATCTTATCTTATTGACGCCGATAACATAATCACATTCCACCTTACCTGCTTTCTATAAATACTAATGTTTTACAATTTCTTGTCTTTTCGTTGCAGTTTGTACTGAAGCAACTAGGTATAAACGGAAATAGCAGCAGCAACAGCAACAGCAACAGCATTATTATATCAAGATGGCAAATATAGCATCGCAAATAAAATACCAAATACCCTATGGTTCGACAACAAGATTGATGACAACAACACTCGATCAGGTGGACAATAGTACCAGGGGCACTGCAGAACAAATACAATTTTTTAAGCTAAATGTGAACAGAATGAATGAGAAATATCATCGTGAGGATGAGCGTTTGAGGACCTTCAGTAATTGGCCCGTACCGTTTCTGGATAAGCATACATTGGCCCAAACGGGCATGTTCTTTACGAACGAGGACGATAAGGTCAAATGCTATTTCTGTGAGGTGGAAATCGGACGTTGGGAGCGCGAAGATCAACCTGTACCTGAGCATTTACGCTGGTCTCCAAATTGCCCGCTACTGCGTCGTCGCACCACCAACAACGTACCCATAAATCCTGAGGCACTTGATGCCCTGCTGCCACCGATCAGCTATGACATATGCGGCTCCAATAATCCCATGATCGAGGTGCATGAGAATGCCTACTCCGAGGGTCGTCAATCGATACAGTCGACAAACACAAGTTTAAATACAAATTCAGCGGATGTAGCTGGCGTTGTCAACGCATCGTTGCCCACAGAGCCACCATGCAGTCGTCCAGGGGCTGCCACGAACAGCGGTGGCACCTTTTTTCCCGAGTATCCGGAGTATGCCATCGAGACGGCGCGTCTACGCAGCTTCGAGGATTGGCCGCGCAACATGAAGCAGAAGCCACAGCAGCTCGCCGAGGCGGGTTTCTTTTATACAGGCGTCGGCGATCGTGTGCGCTGTTTCAGTTGCGGCGGCGGCTTAAAGGATTGGGACGATCAGGACGAGCCCTGGGAGCAGCATGCTCTGTGGCTAAGCCAGTGTCGTTTCGTCAAGCTGATCAAGGGTCAGTTGTATCTCGATGCGGTGGCAAAGAAAGCGGCCGATGCCAGAGAAAATTCGCAAAAGGCCGCTGCCATCGAGGAGGAGCAACAACGGCAACAACTGGCGGCTATCAATGCCTCCAGCAATCTAGCCGCTGTCGAGGCTACCAACAACAACAACAACGACGAGCAGCAGCAAGAACAGGAAGTGTCGATCGAAAGCGGCGATGTGGCACCAACAAGCACCACAAACACACCGACAGCTGCCTCAAGGATCTACGAGAAAATTGTGGCACAAGGCTGCTCCGAGGGCAGCGGCTCCGAGAAGACAGCACTGCGCGAGGAGAAACTCTGCAAGATCTGCTATGCGGACGAATACAATACAGCATTTTTGCCCTGCGGCCATGTTGTGGCATGCGCCAAATGCGCCTCATCCGTGACAAAGTGTCCGCTGTGCCGCAAACCCTTCACCGATGTGATGCGCGTTTATTTTTCTTAAACACCAGCAGCAGCAGCATCCAGTTGTCGTCGGCCACATGCCTTGGCCATTGTACATTTAATATAAAAACTCAACACCCGCCACCAACAGATCCCGGGTTGCCCAGCAGTTGGTACGGCCAGCTGTTGGCATTGCACCTTCAGCTGGCCGTTCAACAACAACAGCAACAACATCAACACCACACACGAACAGCAACAGCAACAACAATAACAACAGCAACATTGAGAATAACATCAACAGTTGAAATGATAGCGATAGAATATACGCATAGAATGTATAGGATGTATTCAACTAATACTATAATTATTATTACTATAACAATTAGTTTATACATAATATATAATATATCCGTAATGCACAAACTCATGTCGTTTCCATTTATGGGGTTTGGCTTTCAGATCGGGTTCCCCCCATGTGGGCGTCCGCCTTCAAAAGGTGCCGACACTATGCACTGATGATTGTCATCAAATAACTGGAGGCGTTTTGCCAGTATGCGGCCCTGTTATTCAACAACTAATCGATAAGTTATTAAATGGCGCACCAAATAGAGATATATGGTCGATAGTAGAATATAGTAAACACTTAACAACAATAAAGATAGTTAAGAATCTAATTGAAAAACCCAATTACCTATCTATATTTGATCTAGCTATGGCTTCTCGGAATAGACTTAAGAACGCGCATTCCAGCTAGGAAGTTATATAATCATTTTAACAACGTAGTAATCACAAAGGGCATTATGTCTAGGAATAGTTCATTATTTATGGTTTTTAGAAATATTATTGCTTTGCCACAAATATTTTAACCACAATTTGTATATAATATGATGTGTAATAGCTTAGTTATAGTTAAGGAACAGAAGTTTATTTCCTTTAGCTGGCTTTCTTTATTCGTTCAAAGAACCAAAATGAACTTTAATCGGGAAACTAGTTCGTTTGAACTTATATCAGAAAATTCATTAAAAGTCGCAGCTGAATGCAAGCCGACCATTCCCAAGTTAGGGCTAGAACAACTTGAGCATTATAGTGTAAAAAATAAATAAATTCAGGCATATTTTAAATATTCCAATTGCACTTAAGCCGTTGCAGTTTTGAAGTCACTGCACAATACAAGCGGCTAGAACAACTTGGGAATTATAAGGCACTCAACTAGTTCATGGAAAAAAATTTGTTTTTAATCGAGAAACTAGTTTAGTTTGTATGTAGTTATACTAAACAAACAGAAATTTTGATCGCTAAGTTGGTTTACTGAGTTCGTTCTTTTCGTTCAATTCTGTGGTTTAGTTCGTTCAAAGCACCTAAATGAACTAAAGTTTGGAATGGTAAGTTTGTCATTCAGAATTTCGAAATCAGAATTCTTTGAAGCTAATAAAGGTTTCTTAACCAATTTTTTTTCGCAACATTACGACACCGTTCTGGATTTTTGCCCTTACGTGTTTCGTACATACCGTTAACAAAGAAACTGACGTTATTAACTGTTCAATTAGCAAGTGCCTCGATCTTTGTTTTCATTCCTTATCAGTTTGGCAAGCATACATATATTGTTTTACGATCCTCAAGATAAAAAATGCTGCACAAAGTTCATTAAACTGTTGGAATGCACTTTGAATGCATCATCATCATCATTATTAAAACTTGGCTAATTTATTTAACTATTGGCGGTTGCTAAGCATTATTTGGGTGCTAGTTATTGATTTTCAAGACATTTCGAGACATTTGCCACATCAACATTCGGATTTGCAGCGCATTTCAAATCAGTTCCAACTGCATTCAGATTCAGCTCCGGTTCAGATCCGGTTTCATGTTTCTTAGCCAAGGTAGTTGTGGCTGCTGTTTGCTGTTGTCGCTACACTGCAAATTGAGCACTTTAGCAATCAGAAGACATATGTAATGCATGAAGTAAGTGTATTTCAATTTGAAAGAAAGGATTTCAAAGAGAATCAAGTTTTGGAATCAATTCAGCACCTTGAAATTATATGCAAATATAAATGCTCTACTTTTAAGCTCAACGTTGACCTTTCAGTTGCGTATGGCTTTTAATTAACACTTTGGCACAACTGAAGGTCGCTTACTAAAACAAGAAAGAACGCATTGTTAAGTGTTCACCGACGGCGAGATACTCTAACATCTCCTTAACCTTTATATAAGTATCCCTCACATCCAAAGAGCGAATGCATCATGTATATTTAGCAAGAGTTTTTATTGTTTGTTTTTTTATTGTCATCCAAAATGACAGCCACGTTAAATTTGGAGTGACGAATTAAGTATACGTAAAATAAGAAACAAATTGTTTAAACAGCTGTATATGGTTTGTTTGCTATTTTCGTGATGTCATTTTGGCTTTAAAAACAAGATAAAAAAAACCTAAAACGGCATTTCAACGTTATCTTATTTTTAAATTTATAAAGCAGTTGTTTAAAAATAAAACATTGTTCGGCAACAACAATCTTTTTAATTTAATGAGAAATCATGTTTTTTCTTTCATTGTCGCAATATTGCTTTTTTTGTTTTTGCAATCAATCAATTGATTTGTTCTTAGAACTTGAGTCAGTTTCGACGAATATGGTGCCTAGTATTGAAGGCGTCGCTTCTGTTTTTAGTTGCATGATCTAAGTAACGAAACAAAAAAACACAAAATTACGCAATTGAAAGCTCGCAAAGAACTTGCATGCTTAAATCAATGCTATAAATAAAATAAATGGTAAGGAATGGTGTGATATATATAAAGTTTGAGTAGTAATATGTTTCGTTTTTAAGTTTTAATCACTATGGGTGGAGAAGGCGAAGTTGTATACTATTTAATAATAAATTAAATATTTTATTAAATTTAAATTCTTTCTAATTGTCAGTTATAGCAAATTTCACTAATTTTTTGCCTGAACTGCTTGTAAAACTGCTTGGTGAAACAGCTTGCTGCAATTGATTGGTGTGTGTACAAGCTAAATGCCAAGTGCTGCCAATCTAAGGGCAAAAATATGCAGTTTGATAAGTTTAACACACCCAACATGGAGTAATTAAAATCTAAGTATTTTCAACAACTAAAATGTTTTTAAGTTATACTAATTCTACTTTGGACAGCATTAAAAACACACTCTTGTATTCACTGTTTGGTTTCTTAAAATATATTCTAAAAACTGCTTGCTGCATGGCACAACTGTTTGGATTGTGTACTGGCTTAATGCCACATGCTGCCAGCTCAAAAGTAGTCAAGTTTCATGCTTAGTGCTGCCAACTCGTTTTAATTTGTTTATTGTGACTTAAAACTGATTTGAAAACATTTTGTTCAACGACGACTTAGTATCTCCAGGTTAATATACTTATCATTTGCAGCAAGAAAAGCTTTGTGAGCATTCACATGAATTGCAACATCGACCAGATTGGTGTTGCTAAAGTAATCCATTGCCACAACATTGGCATTGATGCCCCAGGGACCATTTAGCCATTGATTCACCTTGGGATTAATGAGTGCAGCACGTTCCTTAGCTGTCTGCAACTTATGATTATTCAGGGCCTGTTCGATGCTCTTCACAGCCAGAAATATCCAGCCATCATCCTGAACAGGAGAATCGGGTTTTTTGCTGAACAGAAGACGCATATAGTCCAATGTTTGTGAGATGTTCATATAGCTGGTGCTAAAACGTTGCCAAGGAGCGCAAAGTAGCACAGATTCTGAAAGAAAAAAACTTATTATTAAATGATCAAAAGAATTCTATTGACTAACCATTTTCGGGATATGGCAGCTCCTCGGTGGGAAAGAGAAGCAAAACCTGTCGATTCACAGCACGCAAATCATCAAAGCTGCGTTCAGCACAATGTTCATTGGCGCTAACATTGCGTTCGTAAAGAACTTGGCCAAGTTCTTGGCGTATCATGTGATATAGACTGCTATAGATCTCTGGATGCTTGTAGAAACCAATGGGAAATGAGCTAAAGTCCAGCACAACAATCTCATGTGAGAGTCGAACAAAGCGATGAACATCCCGAAGAACATCGGCCAAAGGATTGATAAACATATTCTCATTAACCACCCAAAAGTTATCCGATTCAATGCTGCTCTCCATGTTTCGATAGCTGGAAAAGCAAGAGATTGTTATCGATTGGGTTTTGTAAATAAGGATTCTTCAGCTCACCCCACACTCAAGTCCAGATAACGTATGCCAAACACCAACTGTGACCACACATCGAAATGCTGTGCTACCAGATAGTCCTTGACGAGCATGGATTTGGTCTTGCTATAGTTGGTTATATAGGCGCCCGAGGCATGTGTGCCCGGCAGAAAGAGACGCTTGAGCGGCATTGTTGCCGCATCCTTAAGATTCGCCAACCAATTTGGCTGAATCTTCAAACAATCAATGGTGAGCAGTTCGGTGCCATTATAGCTGGCCACATAGTAGGGCAAACACTTGCCCTTGGGATACCTGGTGGCCGTGGCCTGATCATCAACGGGACGATTCCAGCCGCCTGGAAAATGCAGTTTGCCCAGCTTAATTGGTGTTTGACGCTTGCCCGTGCGATTGCGAATGCCATCGATGCGCAGTTCGGGCTGAAAGTTGGACACCGATGGATCTTGACGATAGATGCCAACCCATTCCGGTGGCGCATAGCAATCCGGGCCCCAATTAACCTCCAGGCAAGCCTCCGTCAGCGTTTTGCCCGCCAACGAAATGGTCAAAAAGATGGGACAACTGGCTACAAAAAACCAAAACCAGAGTAGAAATCGCATATTAAAGCTGAATACAAAACTTACCTGCTAGTGGCGCCACAAGCAGTTGCAACTGCAGCACGCATATCACAATTTTCCATTCCATATTTATTACGCTTTAGCTTTTCGTATTTGATTTCACTTCTCACGTGTTGATTGCTCAACGGCTGGCGCTGTATTAATATCCCGGCCATATAATTTGTAACCTTTGTGGCTCAATTTGCACCACACACAAATGCACCACCATATAGCAGCGTTGAGCGAAATCTCACTTAGTTTAGCTCAGCTTTAGTGACATCTGTTGCCTCATTCAATTAAGACAAATTAATGAATGCTCAACAAAAACTTTGTGAGAGAGAGACTCAAAATAAGAGATGAGTTTATTTTAGTTTTCGTTGTTTATGGAATAGTTGACGAGTTGTTTTATTTCATTCAAATCTAGCTTTTATCTGAATTGAAACAACTTTATTAATATAACGATTTTAATTTAATTAGTATAGAAAATGGCTTTAAAGGTTTTTCTTTGTGAATAGTGTGAATAATTTGCAAATAAAGTTTTGTGAATGAAAAAAGTTAAATATAATAAAAAAATTGCTTTGTTGAAAAAAATTTATAAATACATCTTAATATATATATTTCTTGTGTGCGTGTGTATGTGACTGAACTCCTCCTAAACGACTGGACCAATTTTGATGAAATTTTTGTGTGTGTTCGTGGAGATTCGAGAATGGTTTAGATTTACAGTTTGGTCTACTGGAAAATGTTTTTTCAATTAATTTTTTATTTATAAGGAGTTGTTGATTTTGGAATGTTTTACATTAGATCCGGCGGACGGCGCTATCATCGCATTCAATATTATTCTATTTCAATTTTAGTTTGTCCTGACAGATGGTGCTACGATTAATTTGAAAAAGTATTTCGTTATTTTGTGTTATAATTGTGTTATTCAAGTGAAGTTGCTAATTAAAATATTTAATGTAATTAGTTTCGTTTGTAAACAGTTCAATTGGAAACCATCAAAACAATCACGATTATTTTGCAAATTTTTAATTCAATTTCAACTGCAGGCATTTATCTTTAAGGTGGTAAGTTGAACTGTGTAAATTATGTGGATTGTGCATTTGAGGTAAAATTCACCAGTCTGTCCATAGTCTAAAATGCCTAGAGGACGACGTGCGAACATCGGCCGCCGCACAAGACATGCAAGCCAGCAAGAAGAGTATAGACAGAACTTACGCGAAGAAAGACTAAATATAATAAGAGAAAATGTCCGATTGATACAAATGCCCGATTGTATACGAAGATCATTGGCATCATACAATCGCCTGGCATTCCAATATGATCCCACTGAGAACTACAGTGACGATATTGCAATGAGTTAAAGTTCAAAAGAGAAATCGGTGGATTGTGCGGCGCAGTCAAAATTCAACTGGATCCATTACTTACACCACAACAGCCACTGAAGCATTGTTCGATGGAAGTGATCCGATTCACGAAATGTTTAAAAAAAAAAACGAGGTGGCGTAGCCACCGTCCCGTACACCGTACACCCCACCGTACACCGCCACCGTACACCGTACACCGTACACCGTACCCGTCACCGTCACCGTCACCGTACACCGTACACCGTACACCGTCACCTCACCGCCCGTCACCGTCACCGCCCCGTCCCGCCACCGCCACCGTACACCGTACACCGCTACCGTACACCGTACACCGCCACCGTACACCGTACACCGTACACCTACACCGTACACCGTACACCGTACACCGCCACCGTACACCGCCACCGTACACCGTACACCGTCACCGTCACCGTCACCGTCCACCGTACACCGTCACCGTCACCGTCACCGTCCACCGTACACCGTACACCGTACACCGCCACCGTACACCGTCCCGTACACCGCCACCGTACACCGTGTACACCGTCACCGCCCGTACACCGTACACCGTACACCGTACACCGTACACCGTACACCGCCACCGTACACCGTACACCGCCACCGTACACCGTACACCGTCACCGTACACCGTACACCCCACCGTCACACCGTACACCGTACACCGTACACCGTCACCGTCCCGTACACCGCCACCGTACACCGTCCCGCCACCGTACACCGTACCCCACCGTACACCGTACACCGTACACCGTACACCGTACACCGTACACCGTACGTACACCGTACACCGTATACCGCCACCGTACACCGTGTCACGTGTACTGTACACCGTACACCGTACACCGCCACTGCCGTACACTGTACACCGCCACCGTACACCGTACTGTACACCGCCACGTACGCTGTACACGTGCCACGTGTAAACGTGATACGGTGTACGGTTTGAGTGTACGGTGAGAGAGAGAGAAAAGGTTTGAGTGAGGCGAGTGTAGGTGAGAGGTGTAGGGTGTAGGTGGGGAGAGAGAGAGAGAAAGAGATTTGAGGGGGGAGAGAGAAAGAAAGAGATTTGAGTGGAGGAGAGATTCTGAGTGAGGTGAGAAAGAGAGGAGATTCTGAGTGAAAGAGAAATAGAGAGAGATTCTAAGAGAGAAAGAGACACTTGATAAAAAAAAAACTTAACACTTAGGGCGAGTCACACAGACGGCTGGCATTGGGCTTTGGGCAGGCTTAAGTAGCCTTCCTTGGAGCCAGAACAAGTTGGGAATTATAAGACTTTGTTTGTAAAATATTTTTTATTTTTACTTTTACAGAAATTGCCATTTAATGGGTTTTAGGCACAAATTTTTAATTTTTCATATTTTAAGCAAATTTTCACAACTTTTCAATATTCTAAAAATATTTCCAGTATTTCAGTGTATTCCAGAACTGTATTCTAAAACTTGCAAAAGTAGAAATTGTAAAAACGAAAATTGTGTTAACTCCAATATGGGCAAACATGAAAACCTGGGATTTCTGTCTAGCAAAAATCGTTGCTTTTGTTTTGGAGCATTACGATGCGTCAGCAAAGGTTAATGCAAATAAATATTGGCCCAATGCGCGTCACACGTTGTCTTGAAGATGGCCATAAAAAAACTGAATTTTTAAGTGAAATGAATATTGTGAATGAGTGTAAGTAGGGTGTGGTCGGTGGAGCTTAATAAGCCATTTATAGCGGTTTGTAACAATATTAAGTAATACTTTTAATACAAATGATTAATCTTAAAGAGACGAACTAGTTTTAGTTTGATTTCTATTATTATTATTTTTTAACACGGTTTTAAGTACGGTTGAAAAAGTTTTTTTTTTTTTTTTTTTTTTTATCTGGTACGAATTTGTAATTATGTTCGATTTTAAGTTGGCCATTGTTGAAATGAACATAATGGTAGTAACTGGAAAATCTTATTCGATAATTATTAAGGCGCGTTTTGGAAAATGTTTTGTCTCTGTTGACAATGTAGGTCTTAAAGATTTCTTAATATAAAAGTCGACGGAAAGTAGTGATAGTTCAAAACTCTTTACCGGAAGAACTCACATTGATTTGATGATATTCCGTGGTGATACCGCCTTTAGTCGATCGTCGCAAAAATTGCTCTTGTTATCAAGTAGCGACGAATAATTATGTAGCTATGTAAATTTTTTTTTATTTCATTCTATTTTTCTGTTCTTTAATTCTGGATTAAAGATCCATTGAATTATGTATTTTAGTTTAATGCTCATTAAATGCCATATGAACATACATTTGTTGAAATTTTATAGTTTTTAACTTTTTTACGGTTTTCGAAGAAAATTTAGTTCTTTATTTCATCTTACGGTTTTCAATCACATGGAACGTTCCCCTTTACTATGAAACGCCTCTTTTTTTACTTTTTTTACACGATTTCTGGGAACGTATCTACCGTGTAAAAAAAGAGTTGGGTGTTACAAGGCTAGGCGTTAAAAAAAAAATAAACAATATTTACCTAAATGAAGTTTATTTATCTTTCATTGTTATATTATATTTTATTACATATTATTATAAAATATAATATAATAAAATTAAATCAAAAATGATTTTCATCAAATTAAATTATTATATGTACTGTTACATGAATTTCAAAAATATATAAATATAAATAAAATACGTAGAATCAAAACAATTAAACATTACAAATCTTTTTGACAGGAAGAAGTCTGTCGGGTCCGCCGCTGCAACGCGTGGCTGAGTTAGCTAGTAAGCACATAATTTTTCAATTATTTTATTATTAGGTAAACTAAACGAGAAACATTAATTTTTTTAAAAACATATTAAGGGGGTATTCTGGTTTAGAAATTGGAAAAATTTAATTTTTTTTTTGCATATTTTCATTGTATAATCCTTCAAGAAAATGTCCCTAAAAGGATTTTTCGAAATTCGAATTATTTTCGGAGTTACAGCTCAATTTGTGTAAACGACTCCGACTGCGCGCGACTAGTCCTCAAACTTTGAGCTCGTTTTTTCTTGTAACTACTTTTCTAGGAACGGTGTGCATGATATCTCAAGTTCTACTCAACCTATTCACTTGAAATTTTATACAGAGCTTCTTTATACATTATAGTATCGCACTACGAAGAGTTTTAACGAAAATTATTAAACCGCCGCCATTTTGTAAAAGAAAATTTTTTTTTCAAAAACGTTTCGTAGTACGATAACTACATCCTTCATCTTTACGAATCATTCATTGATTTCCATCTCAGGTCACGGAAAGGATTTATATCCTGCACACCAGGACAAGCCATTTTTCCATCAATCCCCACTTCGTCGACCTTCAGTTTTTTGAAATTTAATTTTTTTTTTATATTATAATTGTTTTGTATTCTTAAAATATCAATATACAGTTTATAATAAAATGGATAGTAAAAATAATTTTTGTTTTTTTTTTATCGCGTCCAAAAAAATCTCTAAAATTCGGGCTTCTAAACCAGAATACCCCCTTAACGAAATACATTTAAAATGATCAATTCGGGAATTTATGGAAAAATTCGAAGCACAAGAAAAGTTCTGCTATGAAGTCAAAATAGTCTTGTTAGAGAAATCTATATTTGTTTTATGTTCCCATCTACATTGGTAAATTGATCTAAAAATTCGTTTATCATATTTATTTGTCCATTTAATCTCAAGAATTTTGCTGAAGAAACTAAAAATATATTCCATACCTTCGTCAAGATACAAGCTTTAAAAAAAATATACAAAAAATCCTTAAAGAAAAACTTAAGATAAAACTTTAACAAAACAAAAAATCCTAATGCGCAGCCAATTTGACCAAACTAATAATGCAGAAATGCTTGGCATTTAAAGATTTATTCAAAAAAACTATCAAGCAACAGTTCGGTTTATATTAAAGCAAAAAAAACGCTAAGTTAAGTTAAAATTACGATATGCAATTTCGATTGTTTTTTTTTTTTGATGCCATTAAACGCTTCATATGGCACACACACACACACAAACATTAAATTTATCTAGGTTAGTATAGTGTTATTGTCCGTCTGGCAATGTTTATGCACATTGAAGATATGTATAAAGAAAGAGAGCTTTGCAAATGGCAACTTACCCGACTGGTTTGACGCTGTAATTGCTGGCATTCAAAACTAATTGTATAAGAAGAGACCAAATGCTGAATGTTTGTTGCGTCGTTTTCTCTTACTTATACTAAAACTTATAGCTACGTCGTCGCAGCAGACGCAGGGCCGTTAAGATCTTGATGGCAGATAGCAGATAGTGGATAATCATAAGGCGCCACGCTGCAGCAAGTGCTTGTGGGAAAGTAGAGTCTTGGGAATACGCTAAAGGCAAACGAGTGTATAGAAAGTGTAAAGCCTTGAAAATGCTTGCTGCATTGCGAGCTTGCCACAAGCCTAGGCACACGAGTTGAGCAGGAAATGAACATTAATTAAATTGAAGTTGTGCAGCTTTTTACTGTGCTAATTTGTTGTTTGACAGGCATCATGATGGGTTCAACACTTTAACCCCATTGAGAGTCCGTGACCTAGCATAACTCAAAGCATCAGCAAACATTTACTCATCATCATCATCATTATCGTTCTCGTCCTTCTTCGTTACTCGTTGTTGCGTCTGATAATCCACATGGCATTAAAAATACATCAAACTGTTTAGACTGCGTTGACAGACAAACCCAAACCAAAACCAACAAACTCCTCCCCGTTCCCCACAAAAACCAAACACACAGCACTAAAAATATCTCTAGTCTACTTTGTGGGCTCTTTGTTTGGTTATTGTTGCGTTTTGTGGCAAGAACATTGCCTCTCACACTCGTTGACATTATCCCAAAACTGATTTATTGTCTTTATCACAAAAGCCAAAGCGACACTCGAATGCGGCAGCCATAATAAACTTAACCGACAGCAACGGCGACGGCAAATTTGGCTTCTCTGTTGCTGTGCAGCACATTTTCATAGCATACTTTTCAGCGACGCGCCATACAGCAAGCAGCATAAATATACAAATTTTAATTAGCTGCACATTCAACACTAACACGTAACACGCATATTTCAATTAAGCACCTGACTTAAAGCTTTTATCGTTTCTGTCGGCTTTATCCATTATATTTGTTGTTCACACAAAAAGGGTATTCCATAGCACATCATTCGCCGCATAGACTCTTTTTGTTTTTATTGTTTGCCTTATGATTATTATAAGAAAATTCCTTTGTGTAGCAACATTGGCGACATAAACTTGCCAACTCTCACCCACGTGCTCAGCATAGGCAAATGCGTAAAGCTCTTAAAGCTAGACAGACAAAGACGACAAACCAACCAACCACCTTACCCACATCATATACATCAGGTGCTGCTACTGCTGCCGAGATTTCAGCTTGATGTCTTGGGCCACACCCACTTTTGTGGGGCCTAGAAATTGAATTGTAAGTGGTCCATTAGGCATGCTCATTGCCAATTTCAATCTGCCTTAGATTGGGCATTACACTCAGCCCCAACTATAATGATTTTACACTTATTAACATAATTTAACGATATAATTTTTATATTATCTTTTCATTTTTATTGAATTTCTCTTGAGTTTTATGTTCTCTTTTCACTATTTATATTTAGAATTTAAACTAATTTTAATATTTAATCTGCATTCTCTTTTTTGTAGCCATCAATCTTTATGCTTTGCATAAGCTTTATTTATTATATTTATACGACATATTTACAAAGTCAGTTTTGGGGAGCTAAATTGAATAAATTCCATTTATGAACACCTGAAAATGTCTTTTAACCATGGCAAAGTGTTTGTAATTGTTAAATTGAGCCACATTCAGTTGATGCGAGTTTTTATGAACCCATTTTAATCGAATTTAGTACCTTTTTGTTAACTGCGCTTGAAGCAAACTTTTTCGACAATTTGACATATTGCAAGAAAAATTAAATATAAACTGCTATCGATAGCAAAATAAAAAAGTTTTCTATAATTTACAGCCAACAAATCAGTATGAAAAAAACCCAAAAGCGAAACACCCATAAGAAAAAATGTGAAGGAAAAAAAAATCATTTATCAAGTTTGGCTGGAAAAAAATGCAGTGGAAAAGTATATTTAATTAAAAGCGAAAAAGAACTTGACGCTAATAAATAAAAGTTGCTCTTAGCTCGCATTCAATGTTTTTGTTTGGACTTGGTTTTTTTTTTTTTTTTTTTTAAGGGTCCGCTCAGTTTTCTCTGGCATTAATCTATTGAGTGGCCGTTATAAAAGTTTTGCAACTTAATTTACTGCAAAATTGAAACAAATTCAATTGATTGAGTAGCCGAAATTCGATAATAAATAACAAATGAAGGGTTTTGTGTTCTTTTTTTTTCGTGTTAAGTACAGCAACAATTTTGTATAAAACTTTATTTTATTTTAGCTATTTGGTTTCCAATATTCAAGTTTGTTCAAAATGAAAAGTTCCTAAAACGATTTAAATTAATTTTCATGCGAAATTTAATGCTTTGAATATTTCATATTATGACGTCGTTTAGTATCACATATCGAGGACGTTTTTTGGTTATTTAAGAAGGACATTTTTATTTGTATTCAGCATATACATATGTTTTGCGACCTAAAGCAATATTTGACATATGAATAAGTCTTTGGTAAGTTTTCAAAATTTCTTGGCCCTATCTATCCAACTCAGTCTGGCAACTTGGCAATTATGCAATCGGGGCGTTATAAAGTCGGTCGTGAAAATGGATCAAGTTTAACATATTTTTTGTTTTTATACAAAATTGTTGCTGTACATTTTTGTTAAGTTTATAACCAGAGTCTATTGTAAAGGAGAACTTGCTGCAGAAAGCACGCGAGAGAGAGAGAGAGAAAGATAGAAAGAGATAGAAACACTTAACGCTTATCACAAAGTAACGCGACGCTTGGCGCGCTTCAGTTTTTTTTTTGTTTTTTTGTTTTTCTTTTTATACACACTATATTCGTATAAGGTATGTATGTATGTCTATATACATATTTACAATAAATTGTATGACTAGAAGACGCTTAACACTATGTGTAGATGGAGATGTGGTTGCCTCAGAAACCAGAAGAGACATGTCCAAGCTTCTTGCCATCTACGGTCCAGTCATAGCCCAGTGCCGTATTATTGTTAGTTGTCGAATTCGTGGTGGAAACGGAACGTTGCATTTCCCGCGGACCCGGATAGTAGACAACCGGACCCGGTGATGGTGCACGATTCCGTTTAATCTTGACCAGACCCGGCGAACCCGAGACTTGTGTGAGCCGCACGCTATTCAGCGAACTATTGCCGCCGCCCGTGGCAACCAGGTAAGTGGTTGTGGTGCTGCGCTGTGTGCCGTGCCGCGAGAAGCGGCCGGATGAACGATGATTCATTGTGCCATCGCCGTTGTTCGATATGGAGCTCTCGTAGTGTATAAGATCCGGTTGGTCACGACTCAAGCGTCGCTTGAAAAAAATGAGTAAAAAAATGCGCTTAAATTTCTCCCCAAATATGATATAGATGAGAAAGTTGACGCTGCTGTTGATGGTGATGAGCAGATTGGACACCTTGGTCACCTTGTGATCGATGACACTGTAGAATGCCTCCGAGATGTTCAGCACCAGTGGCAAAAAGTTGAGCATAAAGAACACAATCACCACACACAATAGCATTGTGGCCAAACCAATTTCTCGCTTCTCCGAGCGCGACAAACGCTGACGCTCGCGGTTCGCACGCTTCACCTGCCTGTAGATCAGGCAATTGAGTATGGCCAGCGTAAGAAAGGGTATTATATAGTTGACAATCAGATAGCACCAGTGTATGTAGATGTTTATGTATGTGGGATTACGCCGCAGTGCCGATGGACGCACACAATGCAGCACAATATCCGTTTGAGGCAGCTGATACGTCACCGTCAACACCTCCCAAAATCGAGGCATATTGTAGGCCAGCGAAAAGCAGACACAGACTATAAAGTAAATCTTGGCACGTCCATACGTGCAGAGGGCGCGCGCACGCAGCGGATGACAAACGGCGACATAGCGTTCCAGTGTGACCGTAAACGTCATATAGATGCTGGCCGTTTGGGCAATCATGCCAATGGGAAACATGGCGGGCGATATGAACGGATACACATAGTTGTAGTAGCCAAAGAAATGGCCCGTATAGGGGTATATGGATGGTATGCCAAACAGCAGCATGGAGCTAATAATCAGCATCGTGTCGCAGCGTGCCAGACCGGTTAACAAATAGTTAATGCTGGAGCGCATTTGTGGACGTGATAGGATAATCATGGATATCACATTGCCCAGGATGCCCAGGATGCCAACAATGTTGAGTATGACGCCGCATACCCAAAACTCGATGCGATTATTCTCCATCTGCGGATTGTAGACCTCCTCACAGATGCGTGTCCAGTTTGGCTCATCGCCCATATCGTCCATTTGTGGAAACAGATCCGTATAGCTGTCATTGTTGTTGTAGTTGTTATAGTTGTTGCCACTGATATTGTGGCTGTGCTCAATGCTAACGGCAAAGCTGCTGTTGAAGAGTAACCTTTGACCCGCATCGTATAGCAATGGCGCCAGTGTGCTGCCTAACGGATCGGTCAGCTCATAGCGCACGCCAGCTGCATCCTCCTGCGATTGACCCGTTGCGCTGGCCAGAAACTGTTCCACATTGATGGGCGCCCAATCGTAGTCGGCGGGTGAGGGTGGCGGCATCACCCCAGACGCTGGCCTTGCCATAGAAACTTCTCTAGTACTTTTTATTTCACACGGCTAACAAACTGAACGTTGGAACGAGAACCACTTTTGTATGGCATTTAAAAACATTTAAATCGCAACTTGTGTCGTATAGTTGTTGTTGTTGTTGGGTGCTTCACACCTGTGTGTGCCTGCGTCCTTGGCAGCTGCTTTTCATGCAATACTCGTTAGCTTGGGGCCTATGTTAGATTGTGCGTGGGCGTGACTTTGACTTTGTTCCGCACTTTTCCTTTTTTTTTTTTAATAGTCTCGTCGTTGTCGTCGTCGTCGTCGTTGTTGCTATCATGCGTTGCTGACACTTTAAGCTGCAAAAAGAGAGAGAAAGACTTTAGTACACAAGTCACTTTATTTGTTGTTGTTGTTGTTGTTGTTGCTGGACAGGTGACTCTGAACAAGCTCAATTCATGAACAAACAACTTTTGGTTTGTGGGCGACCCTAAGTTGCTTATTTGTCCAGCAATATTGGTGTTGTTATGCTCAGATGTTGGCAAGTATGAAAGTTAGAATTTCTTTTATCTCACATTATTAATTGCCATTGCGGGCAGCATAATATTTAAACTTGGACTACTTAAAAAGTTGTCGACTAGAACGTAACTATCTGGTGTGATGATATTTTTGTTTTGCTTTCATTTATCAAACATTTTACTGAGTCATTTTGGATGCTTTATACTTTTCTTTTGAGTGAAGTAAACTTCTTTTTATTATATGTGGGAGTTGGGACAAAAAATGAGCTAAATTTTTGTGTGGGTATAACAGTTGCATTGAAAGCTTAAACAGAGAAGAAATGAATAATTGTTTCTATGGAAGCAAATGTCAAATAAATATATTGTCTTGAGATTTTGATATTGTTTAATAAGATTTCAAGATTTCTTTGATATTTCTTGAGCGATTTGCATGAAATACTACTTAAGCATATTTAAAGTTTTTTAAAACAAAGATTTAATAATCGTGAGGCAAACTTCAATTGAACTTGGGAACTCTTATTACAGCTCTTGAGTCTCTATAATTTGTAGCTCTTTTCGATTGGCAAGATTATTTATTTCTTTATGGTTTTAAGCTTACCCCAAGCGACTTTGAGACTTCTCATTTGTTTTAAGCAAAACGAGTTAAACATGCACCGCTGCCAAATAAAGTTTTATGCCAATTGTATGAAAATGATGCATCCTTGACCTCTCATTTAATAAGAAGGGGTGCGAAATTTCTGAATTTATAATTAATTGCAGTCTTTAATGAATTTCCATAATGATATGGAACAAAATTTAAGTGTGCCACTCAGCTTAAGCAAAAACGCTTTAAGTTATGCAGCTTTCAGTTGACTTTTGTTTGCAGAAATGTTTAAAAATAAGAAGAAGTAATTGTTGGAACAGCTGTGTTTATTTAACTCTTGATAGTTGGGAATAATTTTGGCTTGTAATAAAAATAAAAATAACCACTTAAAACTCTTATATCCTTTTAAATTGTGTATTCATTTAACTAAGATACACTTACAAGTAATTAAAAAAAATGTAATCAAAATACGTATACGTAATTAAATATCATATTTTCGAATACCCCAAAATATTAAGCAATATGTTTCTTCATTGAAAAACAAAATATTGAAAACAAACATTGAATACATTTTCTTCATTATCACAAACTGTTTGCTATTGCACAAATGTTATTAATTATCCTTATCAATTTCCTGTATCCTTGGTAATTTTTTTCTCGACACCTGTTAATGTGTCAAGCAACTGATACAGCAGTCAGCTACTATATCATACATATGCATGTAATCCTATTATGCCACCTTTTCGCACATCAATCAATCTAAAGTGCCCAAATTCACAAGCCACAAAACACACACACACACACACACACCTATCAACAACAGTTAATTCCATGTCCCGCTTTCATTGAAACGCAGCCAGCCCACCAATTAGGCAAACAAATCAACCAAAAACACGCGCACATAATAAACGAAAACACATAAAAATAAATAAAGAGACAACTGTGAATTGACGGCAAGATGCTCTGCATTCAGATTGGAAGATATTCTTGGTATACATAATATATTCTAAACATTTTTGTTTATTTAGACAATATTTTTTAAACAAACATTTGTTTAATGAACTTTTCTACACGGTTTTCTTGAACTTTATCGTTTTAAAAAGCTTGCTAAAACGTTACAGGGTATAGTTAGTTGTGTTTACCCTCTCGAAAAACGCACACATCTATTCTATAATCAAATCAATATAACACATTGAAAGCATTGAGTTTAATGCCGAGTTGCTGGCATGATTTGTGGCCAGCTGAAAATAGTATAAAAACGCAAAATGTTGCAAAAACAACAACAACAACAGCAACATTTTGCGCAAATGTTGTCTCATTGTGGTTGTGTACGATTTGTGGTTGTGTAGACCGCAGCACAGAACAGAAAGTGGTACAACATGACGTATGCGTGTTTTTTGTTTGCTGTTTTTAGCACTTAAGCATTTGTTATCTAAGCAGCTGCAGTAAATTTTCATGCTCAACTTAAAGTGTAACTAAAACTTGTGTGTGTGCTAGTGTGTGCTTGTGTCCTGTGGCATGTTAAGTAGCCAGCAAATTTAGGACACCAGCCACGTGTCCAGCATCAGCTTCAGTTGCAACACAGGTGCCACTTCGCTTGGCCCAAGCTTAAATTTCGCATCGTATTTCTGTTAAGGCGATTATAGCAATTAGATGCTTAAATTGGAATGTTGCCTCCCTTTCTGTATGTATGTGTGTGTGTGTGAAGGTGAGTGGTTGGGTGTCTAAGGTTCAAATCCACTGGTTGCTGCTGCATGTTTTGGCGTGTTTGGGTCTACAGCAATTATAATGTCAATTAGTTTTAATGCCTTGCGACCCTTTTTATACCATTTGGCACTTGGACAACGTTTTGCACGTGCCCACATTTTTAGCACATATTTTCTTTTTCCTGCTTATGACCCACACAATACACAGTGCGAACCACTTGGCTAAACAATTTGACTCGCAGTGTGTCCAGCCAAGCGTTTTGTGTGACAAAAAGAATATATAAAATGCTTTTTTTTTTTTTTTTTTGTTTTTCAATAAAGCAGCCACGATTGTGGCACATATGAAGTCTAGCATAGAATTAGATAATTGAGAATATAACAAAAGAAAGTTTGAATCAAGTCAACTGAAATATTTCACAAACCATATTAAACCTTAATTAATTTAGTTGTATTAAGAACAATATTAGCATAAGCCTTTTAAGTAAAATACACAATCTTATCGATTTTAAGCACAAATAATAGCAAACAAAACTGCAAGCAAAATGTTAATGAAAACATAATAAATGTTTACAATCATTTGATCGTTAATAAACATGCATAAATTCCAACCAAATCTAATTAAGTTCAGGTCCTTTCAACCATGTTTGCTAATTACTTTTAAATGTCAAAACAATTAAAAAACATTGCGCCACATGTTTTGAACTTTAAAGCGCTTTTGCAGCAACATTGCGCATACGCCTCATTGAATCGTAGGGAAAAAGAGGATAGAAAAAAATGGCTGAACCGGAAGCGATGTGTGCAGTAAACAACACATGCGGCGACAATGGTTCCAATTAATGTTTCATTTGGCAAATGACACTGAACTTAATTGTTTAGCAAGCAATTTGCATGTTGCAACATTTTCCAGCTATGTGTGTCCTGCCAGGATTTTCATTACAACTGCTGTGCAAGAAGAATATGGAGAGAGAGCAGAAGAAAATGTAGCAGCTATGTGGGTTATTGCATAGTTTTGTTGGCTAACGAGGCGACTGCCAGTCTGCATTTCATTTTGCTACCTCAAACTTAAACCATTTCTTCCATCCCCCGCAGTCCTCAAACCCAGCCACATCGCTCATTACTGTTTGTATGGACGTGAAACTTTTGGCATTTGCTCTTATGTACATTTCGATGTTGCTTTTGTTTTTCTGTTTGTGTGTTTTTGTGTCAACCAAGCGAGGCAACGACGCGTGCTGTTTCCTTTCTCTTTCACTCTCTCGCTCTACACTAGGGCGTATGCTTAATAATTGAAAATGTGGAAATGTGCTACTACTGTTTGTTTCCACTCATTGCAAGTGCAAAGCGAAAGAAAACGAATTGGTAAACTCAATGCAACAAATTTTGCGACTGCATTAATTATGGCTCTCGGCTTAAAGCATCATAAATTTTGCAAAAAACAAATAAACGAACAAAACGCAAACAAACAAACTGGGGCGGATATAACCATTTTAAGCTAACTTAATAGTTTTTTGTTTGTAAAGTTTATCTAGTGGCTAAGCTTAAATGGGGTGCTATGATGATTCAATTATACAAGGATTACATTTTCTGGCTAACTATGAGCATAAATGGAATAAATTGCAGAGATTATTATTATGAATTGTTAAATAAACAAGCAGTGCAAGTAAGAAGGTTTGAACAGATAAAGCTCGTCGAGAAGATACTATTAACTAATGGTTACCAACACTACGGCGATTAAACATGCTTGACTAGCCTTAAGTCTTCAATATTTTTGATGTTTTTGAACGAGTTCGGTTAAAACTACACAGAGTTTAATTTTTTTCTCCTAAGTTTTAAAAAGAATTTGCACCAAGCTAGGATTTTAACACTGTCGATTACAAGTGTATATCGATTATTTATCGATTAATTGAAACAGGCTTGCACAACAAGGGATTTTCAATTCCCGAAATGTATTTAACAGCATTAAGCAGACAGACGGAAGCATTTTCAGACACCTAAAAGTATATATATTCTTGATCCGCAAAAGCAGCCAAGTCGTTTAAGCCATGTTTGTCCGACACTTAATTTAATGGATTGTAATTTAATTAACACTGTTCTAAGTTAGTTTCTTTTGTGAAATTGGGAATTGATTTTAATTGTCTTAAGCTCCTTAAAACTTGCAACTTTAACTTAAAATGTTCTTCAAGAGCTAGATAAACTTTTGAAATTAGTTTCACTTTTGAACACTGCGCCACTGTGTTTGTGTGTGTATGTGTATGTGCGTGTGGCGCATATTTTAGTTTGGCTTCTGGCTTTTCTTGAGCATTTTTTTGTTGAAATTTATTTAATTAAAAGCTTAAGTAAACTAATTTATGCGCCTTGCTGGACAGCTGTAAATGATTATATAGCTTTCTCTCTGCTTGATTCTATTGTGTGTGCGTTTTTCCACACATTTTGGTTTACTTATCAGCGATTTTGGAGGCATTGTTGTCTGTTGTCTGTAGTATATAATGTATATGGTTAATTTATGGATGCATGTGCTATATAGAAAGTGTGTGTGTGTGTAAAGAATTTATAGCATGTTAAGAGCATGCGACACAACATATAAATCTGAAAAAAAAAAAAAAACATATAGAAATATTTTATATATAAACAAACATACTTTAACGATGAGATATGCTCAATCTCGAGCAAGAGTATTAGTATTGTAGACGAACAAAATAAAAATCTACAGATAATATAATTATTATTATATACATTTCGGCATTCGCTTATGAACACGAAAAAAACACTCGAGAGAGAAGAGTGGCAGAAAAAGTCTTTGCGATTTATTTTTAGTTGACAGTTTCAAGGCTTTTTTTTCTTTTTTTTTTTGCTCAACGCAAACAAAAAGGAAAAAAAAATGATGTTGAACGAAACAGAAACGAAAGCAATAAATGCGATGAAAAATTCGCATTTAAGCACATCAGATGCCGTCTCAAGTAATGCTTCAATTTACATTATTTGGTTTAATGAGCATCTAGCAAATGCATTTGTTAGGATAATTGTATGAATTCGCGCAATTTGATTGTTCAATGAGCAGCTGCTACTCGTTGCTTTGCCTCGTCTCGCCTCGTCACACATGTCCTGTACACCATAAAGCTGCTGATTTATGCCGGGTTGTGCGCATCTATTATCCTTTTTAATGCCGTCTCTGCCTACTATGCCGGTTGGCTGTCTACAAGTATCTCTGTCTGCCCAAAGCTCTCGTAATGTGCCCCATTATGAGGCGGGCCAACGCAGTTATTTTCAAATGATGTTGTGCGGTTGTTGTTGTTGTTGCTGTTGTGCCCCTTTTATGTAAATGACTGCTGCATCGTGATATGCGGCGTACCATGCAGCGTATACTTAATCATCTCGACATTAAGTGGCAGGCAGCACAGCACAAATGCAGGCAGCACTTAGATCCAAGGCCACTTTGGACATGCTGTGGCTTAGCCTTTGCCTCTAGCATCCATACGAACACCGACAACAACATTTCCACCAAAAAGAAAATCCTCAAAATATAAATAAATAAATACATATATGTATGTATGTATGCAGGCTCCTTCACCTGCAAGTGAGTGTTTATGTGTTTTGCGAATAAGTGCCAAATAAATGTGTGTGCGTTTCGCGTATTTCTATTTACTTACATTTCAATTTACACACTCCCACACACATACACACACACTTCCACTCGCACACACAAATGCTTAAACAAACTTTGTCTGTGAGATCAAGTAAAGACCTTTTTCGTCATTTTTTTTTTTTTTTGAGTGAACTTTATTTACATTACACTTGTGCAGATTAAAAATGAAATGGCTTAATCCGTTGGATTTCAGACATTAGCAACATAATTTATAGCTGTCTGAAATTCTTTTTGCTGTCTCGAAACATTTTTGGCTTTTGTCTAATCAAAAAAGAAAAACTTGTTACTGCTTAAAAATGCATTAGCCGAGAGTAGTTGG
The DNA here is from genome assembly GCA_018152965.1 of Scaptomyza pallida. Classification (NCBI taxonomy): domain Eukaryota; kingdom Metazoa; phylum Arthropoda; class Insecta; order Diptera; family Drosophilidae; genus Scaptomyza; species Scaptomyza pallida. Next base: position 462,795 of record JAECXP010000107.1, read on the forward strand.
AAGCTTAAAATTGTTTTGTTTTGACCCCACAAACCAAAACTAATGCAAACTATTTTATTTGACTTTTTTACTCACTAACAAGAACATAATCACATAGATTTCAACTCTCGTGGGGTTAATTTTAATTACAATGTAAGGTTTTTTTTTACGTTAGGTATAATGAAGCTGCCATGGCAAGTATTAGTTGGAGGTTAGTGTAAAAGGAATTACAAATTACACATTTTTGTAATGTTTTTTTTTGGTTAGCAGGTTTGCAACCATAATGCTTTATTGTGTTCTTTATTAATTTTATTCCGAGCTTAACTCAATCGTGTTCAGATTTTGCATATGACTTAAGGGTTTTTTAAAGGTTTTCGGTATGTTTTTTGGTCTACCCTCACGTGTTAATAACATCTGTTACCCTTCCTATGTTGTAATGCACAGCGAGGCTAGTTTGTGAGCTAATGAATTTCTTTGTGTAGGGGTTTCATTGCATTTAAACAGACAATCTTAATACACCATGCTCTGATAATTGTTATAATCATTGTTTGCTTCCTATATTACCAGTGGCTCTGCCCGCATGGACTTTGATTTATTTTTAAAAATTATTATATGCCAAATGTTCTTTCTAACAATGTATTTCCACATCCTATTATTCTCCTTATTCCGTCTCGTATGACAATTTCTTCTCCATGTGTTTTTTGTCTTTGATGTCAAATCTCTTTTTATCAAGAACAGCACAACAAAGACTCCATTTATAGTATACAAATTCGTTTTAAATAATAGCCTTTCTGTCTTATTCTGATTTTTAAGCATTCATTTAAGCATCATTAAAAGAGTAAAAAACACACATAAAAACTGTAACATTAAATAGACTTTCTAAAATTAAGCTAATGAGCCATGTTTAGTTAGCGTATGTTTGTCTTCGTTGTTTAAAAGTTAGCTGTGTCTGCGACTTTGTTTAAGTTATTAAATCGCCCTTAACCTTGAAATTCATGTAACAAAATGTTTATTTCACACATAAAAATGCATAAATGTTTTATGTGGACTTTCCTTGAATCAAGCACTCGTAAAAAACACATAATTCTTCCGTCTTTATTCACTTAACACAATAACAATTATTTTGTCTGCTGCTCAAAAGACGAAAAGTTGAATGTTGAATGTGGCTTACAAAAAAAGAGCCGCAATGGTAATTTAATTTGCTTGAATTTATATTAACTTGTGTTACTTTTTCATACATTTTTATAAATCTCAACACCAACCAAGTTTTTTGTCCTAAGCCTTGTTCTTTACACAGATTTGGCATAAAACATTATGTTTCTTTAGCTTAAATTTTCCGAAGCTAATCCGCAAAACTTGCACTTGCCACTTGACATTTTGTTAACTCAACCGAAAAACATTTTTATACATATTTTTTGAACAAATATGCCTTTGAGTCTTTTTTTAATAGGCTTATTAAGATTTATGCATTTACCTTGAGAATTTAATTTACAACGCTTTCTCTCCCTCTTATCTGATTCTGTTATATCTCTGTGTGTAGTATATCCTCTGCATTTTATCGTCGATATGAATTCCCAGGCCGCAGCACCGTTGAATCATTTGCATATTTTGCAAGAAAAAAAACAAAAAAACCAAAACACAACACAGCACAAAATGTCAACCATCAATGCCGAGGTATGCCATCACTTGCAGGTAATTACCAACCCACCATATATGGTTGGAAATTTTCTTACAATCGCCACAAATATACAAATACACTTGCGCACACTTTGTGATACGCAGCATTCGTATTGACGTGATATTCGTTTTGGTTGACAGGGCTAATTTCTTGATATGTTTTCCACGCTTTCGCTTCGGTTATGTTTTGTGGATTTTTCTTTTTCACACACGCGTAACACACACAAATATATTTATTTTTATTTTTAAATGTATGCGCTGCTCGCTGTCGTAATACTCATTTTTACCTTTAAGTATTTAATATTTTTGCAGATCTTGACTTTTATGCAACTGAATTTAATTGCTTTTCAACATGTTGCACACAATTTTTATTTATGCACTCTTTTCCACAAGCTTTTATGCTTTTGTAAACACAATTTGAAGTGAATTATATTTGAAGTTCATATAAATTGTCTTGCCTTAAAAACGTTGTGCATATAAACAAAACTATCAGCACTTAATTTCTCTCTTATTAGCTCTCACTCGTTTTCTTCTGCTCTTTTCTTTGGCAAGTGATATTTTAGAAAACACACACACACGCGCACACTCTACAATGTATATAAGGTGTCGCAACCCTGAGGCAAGGTCCACGTTACGCACGAACACGTTGAACGCTGACAGCCAACTGCGCCGCCAGCCGTATTTCGCTAGTTTTTCCGCCTGCCGCCAATTCAAATTGATGGCTATTTGTATAATGCGCATGCGCCATGTTGCCCGGACTCTTGGTACGTTCATTCATAAAAAACCATTGGCGCCGCTTAAGTGTTGCTGCAACATTGTTGCACGGCCAGTGAAAGTGACTGTCTGCCTTCAAGACTATTTATAAGTAAATGCCATGTGCAATCAACATTTGAACACACATATGTATATAAATTTGTAACTGAATGAATACCCCTATAAAATATTTGTACGACTTGCACACAGACACTTTTCTCTCTCTCTCTTCCTGCATTTTGCGTTGTCGGAAGTGCACAATAAGACAAACCCAACAACAACAGAGTAGAATTGAAATTGACTTTGCGTCAACAACGAACATTAATTTAATGTTTGTTGTGCACTTTACAATTTGCTGCCAGTTGAAGGCCTCAAACGTCAAGCTTGTTACTCAACCGCCTCGAAGAGTTTGCTTTACTTTCATACAAATATGATGTTTGACATTTGTATTATGACTTAAGTGATTGCTTTTGTCTTAAAAGTTTTTCTGTTATTTTAAAGTATTAAGGTGACGCGATTTATTTAAAGCATTTTCTTTGCTCGTCCTTCAGATTGAATATCCCGGAATGCCAAAGTGTTGAAACCGTTTGCTTTTTCTCTGTTCTCAGCTTGCAGCTGTTGAAAGGAAAGCCGGGTGCAAATCCTCAATTTGTTTTGCATCAGCAAAACTAAGCCCAACACATGTTCAAACTCCATTGAAGCCTCCTTTTTGTCGCATTTTATTATTAACTTTTTCGACTTGGCTTTCGTGCACCTTTTTCTTTTTTTTTTTCTTATTTCCTTTGATTTTTGCTTTTGACGTTGTTCGTTGTTGGCATGCAAAGCGTGAAAAGCCATAGAAAAACAAAAAGGTTGAGGCAATATTCAAAGTTCAGACAAAAAGGAAACAAGTTGATTGTTGAATAAGTTTTGCAATAAATTAACTTTATTACTTCAAAAAAGTTGTATAAAAGTATTGATTGATTTGGCTTAGGTTATGAAAACTGTTCAACAAAATCAATTATTAATAATTTTAGTTCTTAAAAACGTTAACTAAAAGACAATTTGATTATTAGAGCCAATAAACAAGTTAAAAATGTATTAAAAACCAAATCAACTCTTATTTAAGTGAACCGTAAAACCAATTTAAATTTACTTATCTAATTTTTAAGCATCTCAATGTTCAGTTTATAAATTTTTTTAGTACCTCGACGACTTACAGCTGGCAAAAAAATAAATAAACTAAATTTTTTTTTTTATTTTAAATAGAACTGATTTCTGTTTAGTTCGAGTGGCGCCTGCTTGCCTGTCTTTCTGTTATTTTATTGTTGGCTAAAAAAACAACAACTTGAATTGTTTTTTGTTATTTTGCGCCATATGAGTGGAACGACAAGCAGCTGCATGACGTGCGTAAACTAAACGCCAACAAATCCATACTAGATTATATCTCTGGGCTTGTGTCTATTTATAGGGGCAGCGTCATCATCTCTTATTTAATGAAAGTTTTAATTATTGATTGCAACTTAATGCGTTCTAATTGAAGTGGAAATGGTAACTGAAACAGAAACCTGAAAAAACACGGCCAGACAGCTGTGGGAATTGCGTTAAAAAAAATAATCACCTTGACATTTCCACTTGATTTAGCAGACTGTATTTTCGGTACGTATCGAAACTGTTATTTCACGCAATTACACAACACAGCTGTGAGAGATAGACAGAGAGAGAGAGAGAGATTGATACGCAAAAGGACACGCAGGACACTGTGACCGGGTCACCCACGGGCATTGAATTTATTGGCAACTGACCGCAAACCGAAAACTTAATACACATTCAGTGTCTTTGACTTGGGCAAGTGGACGACCGAGCGAGCGAGTGAGCAAGATTTACGAACCGGGTTTTGCCGACTTTCCGGCAACTTGAGCCCCCCGTCCTGCAACAACTGATAAACTTACATATCTGTTCCCGCGGGCATGTGTAGGGTGTGGGGATTCCAAGTGTCTGCCAGTTTGCCTGTTATCCGCTCAGCTTCTTGTCAACTGTTGTTGTTGGCAGCTCCTTGTCCAAATAGACTTGAACCCAAATGCAGACAGTCAGCTGAGCTGAAAAGGCAGCTTTGTCTGGCAGCTGAGTAAATGCAATATTTATTCTTCTTCATCCATTTCAGCATGCCTCAACAGAGCGCAACAGCGGCAACAGCGCAGCAGCAGCAGCAGCTGCATAATGCAATAGAACAAGCATGCAAAATCCATGCAAAAAAGTTGTCTTTGGCGGAGGCGACTTGAGCGTCTTTGAGTTTGCTGTCGCGTGCCAAAATGTTGGACCACTCAAGAAGGAAGTTGCTAAAAATTGCAATGCATAGCAAATTTTGAGCTGTTTTTTAGCAAGTGACATATTGGTGTGAGTATAAATTGGTCAAAGTGAGTGCGTTCCTTTGTGAAATGAGAAAGGTGGACTATAATATATAGAACAGGTCTTAAGGAATTGTAATACTCTTATACCGAAAGCAAAGTGTCAAAATGGGGAATAAAATAAAATAGCTAACTGTCAATCGAAAAAAATTCACAGAAATAGGTAGTAAGACATCACACTCACCATTAAAAAAATCTTAAATACATTAAATTAAGGTTCTCTAATCACAATTCACAACTCAATCACACTACTAACTTTATAAGGAAAAAATAACTTATAGCTTAGAAATCTTTTGACTGATTTCAGTTGCCGGCCAAATTCTACCATAAAATTGGAATATGATACCCAAAATTGCGACAGTATTTACTTACAAAAAAGGGTATTGAAATTGTGTCGAAGCGCTATCTCCCTTTTTTTTTTGCTACCATTTAACTTTAAAGCTTAGTTTGTGAAAAATATTTTTCTCTTAGTTTTTGTAAACTTTTGCGTTGCAATAAATCAATGTTGGCATTTCAACGGAGTAATTTTAGCTTTATAAAAACTAAATTATTTATGGTTCTGAACGAAAAAAGAAATATAGATTTAAAAAAAGTCATAGCTCAGTGTTGCTATGAACTCCGAAAATCACAACGAAATAATAAATAATGCAGAAAAAAAGATTTTCGGATTATTAATCATAATTCGTGTGCTCCGTCACTTAATTTACGTGAGTGCTGCTGAGTGTAACCTTGATGTTGACACATTATCAAATATAAAAAAATTGATTAATTGAAGCAGGTGAAAAATAGGCACAGAAACATGAGCGAAACATATTTGAGCTGATGTTTAAATACCCTTTTATATGTTTATTTGTTAAATTCCTTAATCAAAACATTGTTTCTTATATGCCTTTAAGTATAAACTTGTTTATGGAGCTCAAATAAACACACAAACAGATCGGTTTGTCTGGCTTATTGTTGTTCAATTGCCAAGTGCTTTATCAATGTCACTTGCTGACACAGGGTTAGCCGCAATGACCTTTCTGCTTGGCCAGCTTCTGGACTTTGTTGCTTGTTTTTATGTTACTATATGGTATATATATAAATACACATAAGTAAGCAGAATAAAAACTTTGGCACATCAAACGACAGCAAGAAATATACACAAAAAAACTTTGAAGCAATCCAGAAAGCAGCAAAAAAAAGCAAAGGAATCTAATAGATGACATACCATGGACCAACATCATCATCAACAATAACACATATACATAACTGAAATAAATAACACATTTGTGGTACTATTAAATCGTAAGAAAATCTTAACGACAATATTACATTAAATTGCCAACAAATTTCCATAAATACCAAATGGATTCTGCGTCATTGGCGACGTCTGTAAAGTTTCGTTCTTTTGGCTCTTGGTTTTTGGCAGCGCTTGATAACAATATGCCATCTACTATTACAACTAGGCATAATTTTTATGTTTATTGCCAAGCTATAGCGAAAAATCCATAATGAAATGAAGCTAAGCCCAACCCTGCGCAAAATGATTGCAACCTGAAATCCTGACCCCATCGACAAAAGACTGTCAACTGTCAAATGCCATTTGGCATTCTGCCTTCTGCCTTATTGTCTATTGTCTTTGGTCTATTGTCTGTCACATTCATGTGGCTTGGCTTATCAACTGTTAAATGACTGTTTTATGATTTTCTTTTCGGTTGTGGCAAAAGGTTTCCATTCTCACTTTATCCCTTTTGGTTACGCGCTCAACCTTAGACGGTTTACTTTTTCGTTTTTAAAGTCTTTTAAGGAAAAAACTCTCGAAATTTATTAAACTTACATATTTTAATTTGAAACAAGTAAGGCTTTAGTAGGCAGCTCCCGGCTCGGAGATACCGTGAACAAAATCCAAAAATTTGTGGCACAAAATGCAAGTTGTAGAAAAGTTTCGATGGACAGTACTTCTTCAAATATGCCCAATTTCCAAATGCAATACCTTAAAAGTCTTTTATTGAGCTCTCTAGCGATTTTTGCTTGATTTTAATCCCGTCTTTTTTGGCTAATAAAAAACAGCCTACCTCCCTTTTTCATCTACTATTGCCTCTACACGAGGCTCGTTGCTGCTGTTTTTATTATGAAATCCTTTGAGACACACATACATACGCGCATACAGCGGCGACACAGTGACAGCAGCTTGGAAAAATATCACCGGAAACGGAAACGCGCAATGTGCAACTGTGTGCTCAGTTTACGTCCTTTAACGACCATCACCACAAAGTGGCCATAAATCAGCAACCAGTTTTGACGGAAACTTAAGCCAACACAGCAAAGAGTCGTGGCGCTTCTGGACTTGTACTTTGGCAGCGAGAAGCCTTAGTACTGAGCACTCACTTATTAAAGAAAAGGGTTAAGAGAGAAAAGTCAGTCATCAAATTTATTTAAAGCAATCTTAAAGGCAAACAAATTTTTGTTTTGTGGCAAAAGAGTTCTTAGCTAAAAGCATAAAATGCAGCTTTGTATTATTATTATAACTAGTTAAGAAGTTCCTAGGGTTAACTAAATCGTTTATTCAGGCCACACAACAACAATAGAAAAAAAGAATATATTTTTACACATATGTTTGGCATATTTTTGTGTGCCTTGTGCTATTTATACACTTTCTCAAAGTTGAACTTCACAAACTCGATTCGCTTCGATTTTAGCCAGCCTTAAATAATAGATTTATGGTGTCCCCAAAAACCAACTTTCACCATGTTTAGAGCATCAAAACAAAAGCCAGAAGCTAATACACTTTTTCCTGTGGCCTGACAAAGTGGTTAGCTTAATAATTTATATGCAATATGTTGCGAGACATGTGGGCGTCAATTTCTAAGCTAAAATATGCACAGTGACAGAAAGAGGAAGCTAGACGAAAAACAATCTGTGCTTTCTCACATACACATTCACACTCACATACACATTGACAGACATGCGATGACAACATATGTTGTCCAACTGTATTGCCTTACCTCGCGACCGACTGTGATTGTGGCGAGTTTGCCAAGGAATCGCTGGGTAAACCACAAATGGAATGAAAGCAAAACGGACGTTGACAATTTTCGTTGAACGTTGCATTTTGTACGCTTTGACTTTGTGACCTTCCGCTTGAAGTTGGCTGCAATAAATGTTTAACGGAAGTTGTGCGAAACGATCCGTATCCTGGCATTAGCATGAAAGCGAAACCAAATGTCACAACCGGAAACTTGTTCATATTCAATATAAGTATATATTTTTGTGGCATTTTTGTGGCGCGCCTTTCTGTTTACAATTATGTGACTGAAATCAAATATGTTACAGCCTCCACCCGCCACGCAATTATTTCGAACTGACATTAACCTGACGTCAATTTGAATGCCGCAATACACATTACAAATTACGCGTGTTTCATGTTGAATTAGGCATACATAATGCCAGTTAAATGTACTCTCCACTGACTTCGCAAATGTGAAAGCAATCACATGGCCCCCACACGAATAACGAGTACAATATGCCAAAAAGAACTCTTGCCAACGGCAACATCACCAACATCACCAACATCAACAGCAGCAGTTCGTCGTTAAATCAAATCAACGGTACATTAGTCGCGCATTCACGCCCAGCTGTTCGGTGGCAAAGGGAGCATAAGTTAATGAACAGTGGGACTAAAAAGCGAACATAATTAAAGCGAAAGACGATGGCAGGCAAAGCGCCTTGAAACATTAAATTGAAAGAGTTGAATTAGGTTTAATAATTATAAAAAATTTTTAAGAAAAAATACGTTATTAGTAAAAGACAAAAAGCATCAAAGCCGTTAAAAAATCTGAATTTAAAACTCTCAAATACTGTTTTACTAGTTTTGATATTTTAATTATCTTATGGAAAACTTATCGTTAAAGTAATATGAAAAATATTTACACACAAAAAGCTATAAAAAAATTCACTTCTTCCTTTTATATTTTTAGCCCCTTTTAAAAGTGCTTATCCAAGCCCAAAGTTAACAAGTTTTTATGGTAATTTTATCAATAACTTAAGTGCCTTTAAACTGCTTTACACCTTGCTTTATCAAAAAGGTGAGGCATAACTTTAAACCCACTTCGTCAAGGATTTATCCTCTTACGCTCACTTGGTATGCGCGGCTTGTGCCGAGTTTTACCAAGTTGCCCACTGTATTCACTGCATGAATAACTAACCTAATGACTTACAAGCATATACAAATTGATATGTAAATATGTGTTTTACACACTGTGCGCTTACTTATATATATCAGCTACCCAGTGCGACAAGAAGAGAAGTCACTTTGAAGTCAAGTTCGCTTCCGCATTTACAACAGGACTTAGACGTTTCGAAATGATTTATTTGCATATACGAATGTGGGCTGAAATGCGATAGCAATATACATACATATGTATATGTGGTGGCAATTTGGCAGGCAGGTAACAGCGGGATTGCTAAAATATTGGCACACATGGCGTATGCGTGCTGTGTTTTTCGTGGGCCAAATGGTCTTGATGTTAATTCAATTAACTGTTAAAGGCTTAGGACTGTAGCACGTGCGACCGCTGTGGTTACGGGTCACTGATCCCGACACGGATACACGCCACGCCACGCCCGCCTGCACACCCCCACTGTGTGGAAGTAGGCAGGGCAATTTGACAGGCCACGTGCGAAGTCTACAGTTCGTGTTCCTGCTGTTCCGCCTCTGCTTCCTCCACCATAAGCTCTAGCTCCTCTTCCTGCTGCTGCTGCTGCTGCTGCTCCATCTCGGGTTTCCCAACTGATGTGCAACGCAAGCTCTCAATTTTGCCCACAATCTCGTGTCGTAGCTGCTCGAAGGGCAGGACTAGGCGTACGACTTGCGCATCGTCGCGACCCTGAAACAGCGTTTCGCCCTCAAAGTCAACGTATTTGTGTTTGCGAGCGCACAACAAGGTGCCCAGCAGCTTGTCCGAAATGTGGTTATACAACTAGGTGGCTTAAGGGATTAAAATTGTGTGGTTGTTTGGGTACATTGTTACTTACCTCAAAGAGCTGTCCAAACTTGAGACTGACCTCATGTTCGCCCTTCTCATGAATTAGTTCACATAACTGCAGCATCTCCTGCAGGGATAGCTCTTGTGCCTGCAGTGCCCGCTGTTGGGAGAGGCTGCCTGCCGGTGCAGTGCCGTAGAGCTCTTTGAGTATGCTGCGCTTGGGCATATCCCTGACACTGCAATGGGTAAAGGGATTCAGCTGCTGCCATTTCAGGTGATCCTCAACATGCTGGTTGAAGAGCGTTATGCGCGACGATACACTTATGCCATCCTATGGAGAGAAAATAAACCCAAGTAATAGGAGTAGCATCTAGTGTGCCAGCTAAAACGCACCTCATTGTTATCCTCTTCTGTCATTTTTGTACATAAAATTTTCCTAATAAATAAATTCAAACATTTTTTGTTGACGTGTCAAACCACATTTTGTGTTTCGGCCTACTTTACGCACTACTGTTGTTGCACACAACAGCAGCAGCAGTTTGCGCAACCGCTGTCCAAACAAATCAATGCCATATCAGTGGGCAACACGTTCACACACTTGACTGCAGGTCAGAGACTAATCCGCATCGATAGCACGCATTGGCGTTTGCTAGAGAGTGTGAGAGAGATAGCAATTGAAAGGTCAAAAGGTTGTCGCTGCTTTATAGCAATTAATCGGTGGCTGCTGCTGCCAGTCCGAATTGCCTTTAACTTAAAGCTGCGGCTGCGGAAACCGTCGGCAAACTAGCGCCATAAATTTTGACCCACAATGGTGCGCGCGCAAACAGGCGGAAGTATTTGGGTTTAGCAGCAGCGCAGACGGAAATACAAAACAAATTTCCACAGAACCAAGAAAAAAATGAAGAAGGAACAGAAGAGAATTAATGAAAGCAAGCGGCGGGTGGAGAAAAAAAAACCGATAACGAAATAACCGAAACAAAAGAAACAGAAACAAACATAAAATGTAACTGATAACTATCTAAAGTTTGTCGCTACTTAAATACCCTTAAAAAAGAGCATTAAACGCAGATAGTAGAAAAAGTCATAGTTGCTTTGTTATAATAAAAAGTTACTTAAAGTTTCAGTTAGAACTTAAACAACTTTAAGACATTTTTGTTCCATTTTCTTTGGTTAGTGGCTTAAAATTCTGTGAATTTTATCGAAGACAAAATTAATACATTTTCCAATTTTAGTGAAGCTCTTTATTATGGTTTTACAACTAAAAAATTGATTTAGCTATTATAAAGCATAAATCATATGCATGAATCTATGAAGCGTGCAATTCCCAGAAATAATAAATTTTATGGATGAGCTGCATGTCCTTACAAAACGTATCTCTTTTCTAGCTAAAAACCATTTGAGTATTGAATATGGTTAAAACTTCCACGAATACTCGAGTGACATTATAACACAGCTGCATAGCGTAATTATACGGATTTGGCTTAGTCATTTAATATTTCATGCCATCTTGAGAAATACTTTGAATACTTCAGTTCTGACAATTCTGCCAAAAACCAATCAGGAAGCGATGCATTAACTGAAATAAGCATTTTCTTAGAATTTATTTTGCGCAGCGCACAACAGTATGCAACAGATCATATGCATAAAAGCAAACCGCTTCAAGCGCTGCAAAACGTATCAGTTTTATTGAATCTCTGCCAACCAGTTGATGTATATTTTAAGTGATGGCAATCGCAATAACGATAGTTAATATTGGATATGTCTTAATTCCGGGAAGCGCACTCAATACCCAATACCATTCGACTACTTTGTAATGGCAATATTTTGATTGGCAGCCGTTGCTATAAGCTCGTTCGTTGCATTGCTCGTGACTTCTTTTCCAAGTTAATCTGGACTTCGCAAATTCTTGGTAATTTTCTCTTATTTGCGTGTTGTTGTTTGCCCAGGGTCAAACTTTGTTTTCTTCCCTCATTATTTCTGTTCGTTTTTACACCCAACCAAAAACAGATTGCCCCCAAAAAGAGTGTACCTACAAATGGCGCAGTAGGTTAATAGCTTATTTGAGTGGCTTTAAGGATTTGACAAAGTTAGCATTCCCCCGCAGGCGTAAAGGGTATTCTCAGCCAAGCCCAACAGACAGCTGGTTGGAGTTTTTGTTTTTTTGTAACAGGAAATGGGAAAATGGCGCCACTTCCGCTAAGCAATAAACATTAATGCGCAATTAAATCTGGTGTCTGGCGTTGGAGCTCATAGAAGCGAGAAGCAGAGTTGAGGGTGGTGTCTGTATTTGATTTGCAGCACTTGGGGTGATTAACATTTGGCGCCTTGTATTAGCGTTTAAGTTATTTATGGAGCAACGCTTTCGATTCTCCACGGTCTTTGATGTACTTTGCTTTGTGTTGTGTGTGTGTGTGTGTGTGTGTGTGGATTAAGTGGAAGTGTGACAGTGCATAGCGAGTTTAATTGGCCAGTTGCCATGGCATGAAATATCAAATTTAATGTTACCGTAATTACAACTGATTAAAGCGCTGCTCGAAATGCAAAAGCATAATGCACTTTAAGTGCTTGCGAAACAGCTGTTGCCTAAAGGTTGACAGCTTGCACTTAAGCCCCAATGCCTGTCACAGTGCACAGTGTGTTTGCAGCTTGTTTGCATACTCCAACAAGATTTAGTTAGTTCCGTTGCTGCGGAAGTGCTCAGTAAATGCTAAGACGAAGCAAGCAGCAGCAACAGAAGCAGCTGTATTCCCTTTAGTCTGAGTCCCTGAACAAGTCTGAGTAATAGTCCTTGTGCTCTGCCCCCGTCTCTTAAAATATATATCATGCTTATAAAATAGGGACAGCAAAAAAAAAAAAGAAAAAATGAAATGCCGCTGCATAATTCAATTGCAAAGCGAACGAAAACAGAAAATACGCTTTAACAGTGCAGTGCTTGAGCATTTTGTGTGCGTGTGTGTGTGTGGAGTGATTTTTATGTACGCTTGGCAATCGAGGCACGTTCCACAATAAATTTCATGTGCAGTTCAGCTTGTGGAGAGGGGGGTACATTGGATATTGGATTTCCGAATTCTCGCTTAATTCACAAAGCGACACATTTGTATGTGTTTGTGTGTTCGTGTGGTTAACAACTGGTTTCACACAAATAATGGCGCCGTTTAAAGCCATGTCAACCTGTCTCCGAATTGAAGTTGTATCATTAATAACATTGGCCAACTGATTCATTTCTGTTTGTCTGGGCGCCAACGCCAAACTTTGATAAATGAAAGCGTTTTACATTTCGCATTTTGCATATTGGCCATAGCCACTGCCGTCAGACGCTTAAACGTTTTATGGTTAACAGCTGGCAGTTGCACTTTTTCAGCTCCATTTGTCCAACACCCACACTGACAAGCTTCTAATACGCGTTCTCGCTGTCACTGTTCATTGGCCATAAAAAAGAGTCAAATCAAGATCCCCCTTGGCGTTGGTCAGACAATGACCCCGAATAAAAATCCCCTTAGTGTGCAGAATGCACAAAAAAACTGTTGACCAACAAATCGAAGCAAACAAGGACAGTTTTTTTGTTTTGCTGTCAATGTCAGACATGTTTGGTGTAGTTCTTTTATATATAAATTGTATATGAACTAACCGAAAAAAGCTAGTAGTGCAATTGGAAAATGTGTTCTCTGATTGCAAGTAATAGAAATCTAAGCGTTTAACTTTTCTTTTTACACAAATTGTTGCTCATCGTTGATGGCAAGGATTTTTCAATAAAAGTTTACGTCAGGCTTTACTTTAGTTAAAGTTGGATCTTTCGAGTTTAGTTGTTTTAAGATGTATTTATTAAAACAGAATTTTAAATATATTTTTAACTCAAAATGTTCTTAAACTTGAATTGTAAGAACACATTTACTTCACACAACAAAAGCATGAAAAACTTATAGAAATTCCATATAAATGTTATACAAGGATTTATTCTTAAGTCTTAAGCTTAAACTAACAGCAAGAGCATTCAACTTTCAGCTTAGTTGTAAGATAAAACTCTTTCAACTTTTCCACTAGTTTTTTCCTGCTGACACACAAAAATGGTGGTCGCTCCCGAAAGTATGCAACAGCAGGCGCATATTTCATAAAACCACACAGCGAACGAATCCGCACACACACACACAAACTTTGATGTATGTGTGCAAGTATGAAAAATGGTCGAATGCTGCTTGTCATGGTTTTGATTGACACTTTTATTGACACACACAAACACACACCGTTTTTGCTTGTTGTTGTTGTTGAAGCTGTCAAGAGTTTTATGACCTGAGCTTTTAAGCCAATATTCTGGCTTAGACCATAAAGATTGTACAATTTGCTGTGTGTTGTGTGCGAATAAATATTTTTGTTCCTTTTTTTGTCATGCATTATTTATTACACACACACACTAACACTCACACAAATTGAAAGTTATTTTTTTACCTTTTTTTTGCACATTATTAAACGATGATTATTGAATTTGTTATTGCCATTTCGTTTTATTAAACATGAATAGAAAATCATTCAATAACACTTCAATAAAAATCACTGCTGGGTGCTATAAATAGAACATAAATGCACTTAACAATAATAAAACCACAATTCAATTATAATTTGTACATAAACTAATGAGTCTCTTAATGCAAATTAGTTTTGGTTTTTAATTGTTGGCTTAATTTGATGCAAAACATTGTATAAATGTGTTAACAACGAATTGAAATGTTTTTGTAAGTACATATTTAGTTTTTGAGAGCTGGAATATTTCACTGACAAAATATTTCAACTATTTAAGACCAAGCATACTTTAAATATGTCTAACCAAACTTTTTGTTGTCTTAACTTGTCTGCATTCTTGGCGCTTATCTTGGCCCGACTAATTGCTAGCTGGAGAGGGGAGAGAGAGAGTGCCAAGCATAAATGGACCAGTAGCTAATTAAATTTTGTGGCCAACAGTGGAATTTTTTTTTGTTTGTTTTGCTTTTTTCTTTTGGCTGTAAAGTGACTGCAATAAAACTCCCTCTCCCTGCTCACGTTGTTGCCACTGTTTTATTTTATGCGTGGCTCGTAACAATAAATGTTGCGCGCATTTACCAGAAATATGACATTGCTGTTGCCTTTTGTTTGGGTTTGGTTTGGTTTTGGTTTTTGTGGATTGTTTGGTATTAATCTGGCATGAATCATGTGTAATTAATCAGGCTTCATTTTCACTTAATCTCAACAATGATTTGCACGCAACTACGGCTTTTAATTCTATATAGTAATTCGCTTTTATTTAATTCACATTTTCCATGATGTGTTTTTGTTTCACAGCGTGTGGCATGCCTTTTCTGTGTCCTTGTTGCCTGGCTGCCTTGGCTGCCTGTCTGAATGAATGCCTAAAAATAAAAATACACAAACAAAAATCATAATACCAATTTAAATATGCATTTAATGGCAACCGCCATTTGACGTTGTTAGACGTCCTTGTTGCTGTTGTTTTTGTTGTTCTTTTTTGGCTTGTTCCCGGTTGCCACTTAATTACCTATTTAAATTCCAACTGTGCCGACCTCAATTGCGATTACGATTGCGATATGGCACCCCCGCAGTAAGGAATCTTTGATGATTGCGTCATGTTGTGCAGCAACAGACAGATACGATCACACACACAAACACACACACGCTCGCGCTTTCAAATAATATTTTTCAATTCTTTGTGCAAATAAAATGACAAAAGTGGGTGGCGTGGGGGGTGTCTGTGTGTGTGTGTTTATAAGTGCCGAGCATTGTATTCCGAATTCATGACAATATTTCATACCCAGTAAGAGGGAGTCAGATGTTGGGTCGATTAAAGACAATTTTGTAAGCATTTAGCGAAGGGAAACCACATTAGCTGACATTAGTTTTGAATAGATTAACGTAATTTGTGTAGTTAACATTTTGTTAAAGAACAAATTTGCCGATTAAAACTAAAAATATGTAAATAGATTTTTATTAAATTTATTTTCGTTAATGTAATTTATATTCTGGGTTTGTATTCTCTTCTTCTCTTTAATTTTTATCAGCTTACTTAAAGTCTAATAATGGTGTTAAGCTATGAAGTTATCGATAAAATGTTGATCAATGAATACATCTTAAAATGAAAGGCAAATAAATGAAGAAATAACATTTAATACCATTATTATTCTAGTAGCGTTCACATGCTAAAAGCTGCTTCTTAATAATACAAGTTTATTCTTTCAATTTAATTTCATTTCATACAAAAAAAGTATTCATAACAAAGTTAAGCAATGTTGTAAAGATAAAGTTACCAGAAATTTGCAAAGGGAATTCCAGTTAAAAATGTAACAATTCATATACTAAATAGCCTCAGAGAATTGTACCTTTCGTACATTCATAAATAGACAGATAGACAGACGGACGAATACAGAACAATAAATATTGAGGCATAGACGCATAGCACAACATAAATAAAGTGTAAATAAAGAATATCGCTTTTGGATTTTCCGGAAAAAACAAACAAATAGTATTCAATATATTCGTTTTTGTGCCCTTTTTTATTGCTGAAATTTGCCAACTTTTTTTCTCTTTTGCTTTTTTTTCGTTTTGGTTTAATTCCCGGGGCATTGCATGGCGTGTGTTGATTTATTAAAGTCGGGGCTTCCAGAATACGCTTTTATGTTTGGCCTACGCAAGTTTTGTTGTGTTTGTTATTCTTTTTGTTGTTGGAAACCCATTTTTATGGTCTTTTAGCCTAAGGCCATGTGGCGCCTCCTGCCACATTGATTCATGGCAAATTTATGCTAATTGTTAGGCATTTTTCGTTGGCCGAGCTAAATATAGAGCCGGGTTAAAGGTCTTTAGTTCTGTTGATTAGCGCTGCGCTGAAATTAATTAGCGTTGCTCTTAAATTAAATAAAATTAATCAGCTCCGAATGTTTGCCAGACTAACAAAGTGCCTTAAAAGTGTTGCCAGACTTTGTTTGCTGCGTATACGTGATATGTGCATAAAGCAAGCTTAAAGCGTAGAAAAAGTTTAAAAGCCAAAAACTTCAAGTGTCAAAACAAGCATACACTTACACACACATCCTGATGCAACTATTAACAATGGCGCACATTTTGTTGGCTTAAAAGTCTGGTCAGCATATGAGAACGATGACGTGGCCCATTGTTGCTGCCACACACACACACACAGACAGACAAACACTTGTGGTTGCTGAAAGCCCTTGAAGGTCAACATAGTAAAGCTCTTATGCTATGCGTTTATATAAGCTAAAGAAACTTTGGCTTCAGCCATTTTGTGCGCGTCATTGTTCGCCAGAGAACGTTGGCAACTATGACAATGCACAGACGACATCCAGAGACAGTTCACCCTGTAGCCCTATTCTTTGCCAAACGCAATGACTAAATTACATTAACACACTGCAACTGTAATCCATTGACAACTGACAATTGATCGAATGGCAAAGCGGAGTTAAAGCTGACAGCATTGAAATCCACGATGTCGACATTGTCTTGACTGTTGCCAGTAAGCGAGTCTCAAAGCACAACATGAAATGTAATTACAACAATGAAATACAGGACACTTGACCCAGTTCCACTTAAGTTACCCCACGAAGTTAAGGGGCTTCACAATTACGTTCGCACGTTTGGAGCCAACGCAAAAGGCGCCAGAGTAAAAGGGAGCAAAAGGTTGCCTTTGTGTCTCTTTGGCCAATGAAAATTATTGCATAGCTTGCAACATTCTCAGGCACTCAGCACCCAGGACTCAGGACTCAGGACCCACAGACATAAAAAGAGGTCAATGTATTTTTTTGTTGTTTATTTGCAACTTACCCCCCATACAATCCCACACCCCCCATGGCTCATAAAATCCGTAAGCATACGAGGCACATTTCTTGTGTTAAGAGCCCTGGGATGCCTTCCCTCCTACCCTCAAGCTCAAGCTCCTCCCCCCTTCTCAACCCAAATGTCACAAATTTAACGCTCTAAATATAAATTTACGTTACGTGTGTGCATGAATGTGGAGGCGCCTCAAGTCATCATAACTTCTGCTTCCAGGCAAGCGGCAAAGTTCTAGTGCTTCCCTATCCCACTTTCATTTTATGCCCACTGTACAGCCCACCCACATGGTCCCACTGTTCATAAATCAAATGTTGCTTTGAAGTTGCACAATGCTTATTTCTGCTCGTTGTTAGGGACATGCGAAGATAAATGAAACTATGTTTTTTTTTGGTTTTTTTCTTTATGCGATTGCTGCTTTGGGTAGGCGAAAGCTAAAACAAAAAACCCACAAAAATAACGAAAAAAAACAAACAACAAAATATGCGCTGAGCTGTAAATGTGAAAATACTTTGAGCAAGAAATAAAATGAGCGACATTTGGAATGCTCTCTTATTGGTTTTTGAATATTTTGTGTGGTTTTGAAATGGGAGATTAATGATTGTTTTTCTTTTAATACTTTAGCATAAAGTTCGAAGTTTTAATAATCTAGAAATTATTCGGAATATTTATAGCATTGTTTTTCAATATAAAAACTTTTTTTGATGAGCTCATTTTTTAATCAAATTTTTTATTGACATTTTTATTATTTTATCTTAGGCATTTTCCTATAATATTTCCTCGAAAGTTTTTTTTCTATTCTTTTAATTATAATTGACATGAAATTAAAATTATTCAAAGCAATTTTCTTAAGCTTCCCTTTTAAAGTTGTGTAATTATAATAATCCTCTAGAAAATATAGCATTTATTAAACACATTAACTCCAACTCCCTACACAGATATACCCCATCAAGATTTTATTTACTGGGTGTATTTGGAAAATTGCTGTTACAACTTCATGCATACTGGAGCATAGAACACGAGTTTTGCGGCCATGGATATGCGAATATGGAAATGGAAATTCGACAAAGCTTGACATTTTCTCGTTACACACCATTTGCCATGGCGCACATTTTTAGACACTTCAGAAGTTGGGGCGGACTGTATGTGGTTTGTTTTTGGTTTTTCTTTTTATTTAAGGCCTGGCCTAGAGAGTGTGAAAGAGAGAGAAATGACTTGACGAAATTTGAGTTTGTGTAAAGTTTTTAGGCGCCGATTTGTGTCCTTCCAATTGAGTGTGCAAGGACGTGTGAGGGGTCAGCAGGCAACGTGACATAGATCATATGCACAGCGCGGAGGGGGTATGTAAATTTTAATGCATAAATTATGCATAGCCAAAAATAGCAGCAAGATAAGAGATGGGCCTCATAATTTGTGTAACACTGTCCCGTTATGGGGCAATCAAAATGGCGGCCAAACACTTTCGCTCATCAGCTGTAAATTGAATTAACTCATGCCACTCCCAAAAAAAAAGCGCATTAAGTAAATTTTAGAGAGCAGGCCTGAAAAAAACAACACATCGTTCACATCCTTATGGCTGGCACTTTATTTCTTTTCCGCTTGCGTGCGCAACACCCAAAATGAGAATGCCTTGCAGGATGATAAGTCAGCCCGGGGCGTGAGTGAGCCCAAAGAGAAGGGTGTGTGTGTGTGGCATGATAATAAAAATACTGTGCCACACACACACACACACACATAGATACAAATGTTGAACTCTAGACACGTTGTTGTTGTAACTCAAGTTAATTGCCAGAGTCCTACGAGTTGCAGTCGAGTTAATCGCTGGCACGGGCAAATGCTTTGGCCCCTTTTATGCTCTTCCTGGCTGCTCTCATTGTGCAGATAAGTCACGGCACGAAACACAAAGCGCATTGTCATTCTCACAATATCGCAATATAGTCAGTTCACATGACTGACATGTTAATTAAGCTTAGAAGGTAGAAAAAAACCAAGCATTTGTGTAAACATGCTGCACACAACAAGTGTTTTAGCAACATTTCATATTGATTGGCAACATTTCCTATTGTTCGGCAACATCACAGTCTGCGCAACATTTGAAATGTTTCAGCAGCTTTTGGTATGCACGCAACATCTCAGTTGTTGCCAGCAACTTTTGCGGGGTTGCCAAAAGTTGGCTCTTCAAATTGTTTGGTTAACTCAAGAGTGTATTGAACTGAATAATTTCTTGAGTAACTGTGAAGGGCTCTAGTTCTGAATAGGAGTATAAAAATAAATGTTTAAGCATCCATTCTAAGAAACTACAATAACCCCACTATATATATAAATAGGCTACAACTTATACGCAACTACAGCTCAATTCAGCCTTTTAATGCTCAACTCATTTCTCACAACGTTCCGTTTCAACCCTTTTGACCACAGCAAATCGACACTCATAGCTGTTGGCGTCTTGCCACAAAGACAACGAAATATTAACGAAAAAAGAATCTTTAATCAATTTGCTTTGTCTTTGCCTCTTCTCATTTTCTTTGCTTGGCTAACATCTGTCGTCTGCAGCAACATTTTGGTGTTGCTTTTGTTTTCGTTTCCGCTGCGTTTTTGTTAATTTTATAAATAATTAGTTGCAATTAGCGCGCTTTTGTTTGTTCAAGCCAAATGTAATTTAAGTTGATTGCTTTTAGCCAGACTGTGACTGCATTTGACGTTCATTTAACGGGTTTTTATTTGTTTTGTTGTTTTGTGCTCTTAATGCAAATCTCTTGCAAAATGAATAAATAAGTTCGTTAAATAAATGTTGTTTTGTTTCAGCCATGTTTGGCGAGCTTTGGGCCATATCAATTAACTGAAAATGCTACCCAAAAAAATTATTTTAATTTTCCAGAGAGGTTTTCTGTGCCTGTTGCTGTTTTTTGTTGTTGTTTTTATCCACCTGTGCAGACAGACAATTCTTGTTGGACCGAAATTGCTCATAAATTTTATGTTAATTGTATAAGGAACATGGCTAGCAGCATATGGCCCAAAGGCGCACATTGTGTGTTGCCTTAAACTGTTTGCCACTTAAAGTCAGCGCGTGGCAAGCAATTAAAACCTTAATAGAATTTTAGTGGCATGAATCCACCTTAAAGATGCAACAATATTCGTGGGTCAAAGTTCTTTCTAACAACTAAATTGTGTTGCCAATTTGTGGTGCTTGTGATTAACATAATTTGTGGGCAAGCCAACTTAAGCATTGCACATGTCCAGGCAATTATTTTTCATGAGTTCTCTCTCGCTGTGTGTGTGTGTGTGTGCTGCTGCTGGTGTGGTAATAAGCATTTAATTAATATGCTACTTCCACACACACACATGTACACTGATTTCCATATTAATTGGCCAATTGCTAGCTGCTCGATCACAAGGATTACTCACAGAGAGAGAGAGAGAGCAAGACTGGGAACCACATGGCTAATGCTGAATAATGTTGAAAGTTGTGGTTTTTGTGGCATTTGCGGTTTTTGGTGTTTGGCTTCTGCCACACTCTCTCACGCTGCGTGCCACAAGTTGACGAAGTGTTCTCAACATAAATTAACACACCCGCAGATTTTTAATGAAGCTAATGAGGCGCGGCATTAACAAATTGCATATTAATCGATTTTCAAGCACATTTAACAAATGTAAATGTTGCATTTTAATTTTATTTATGTGGCAGCAACAGCTTGACTCATCAAAAAAAGTTAAAAAAAGCCAAGTCAACATTATGACTTGTTATTATGTGGCACATGTCGTATGCTTGATGAACTTGTGCCTGCTGCAGGCGCTTAACTCGTTGAATGAGAAAAGACAAAAAAAAAATAACAAAAGGGCAGGCAGACTGACACTCATTTTGAATAATTTAATGAGCGCATACGTATATGTGGGTGTGTGTGTGTGTGTGTGCGACCGCACATTTATCATACACACACAACAGACTCATTGTTGTGAGTCCTTAACCTTAGCTTCAGATGCTGTGTGGCGTTTTTAATGCGTTTTTAATTGTTGCCACAGCGAGCGGAAGTGTCGTTTTAATGGCCACGCACAGTGGCACAACAACCACGGCCATTTCCCTCGCATGCACATGTATGTGTGTATTAAAAATGGCTGTCATTAAAGCTGGGCAAGCGAGAATGGGAACTAAGGCATTCTGTGTGTGATATTTACAAGCGAAATTAAGGCGAAACTCAGTCAACAGTTAAGCGAGTTAATTAATTTTAACTACACCTTCAAAATGTACAACAAACAACATACAACAACAACAGCAATGTCGACTAAAAGGGAGAGAGTATTTTGTTTATGTATTTTGCAAGGCATATTTATAAGCGTGTTCGCACGAAAGGAACAACAAAATTGGCGATAAATCAACTGATAATGTCAGCACATTTAACGACAGCGACATGGTGCTAGCTGGTACGAGTTGAGTTGCGGGGGATGGGGTTGGGTTTTGGTTGAGGGTTAAAGTTTTAGAGCTTGGGTTCATTGGGGTCGCTGGCGGCCATAAAAGGCAACCGAAACGTAGCGAAACCCATTGAAAATCAAATGCAAAGTTGTTGGCAGTTGTCACAAGTTTAGTTTTTGGGCTTTTTCGTCATGTTCCCGTCCCTAATTGCGTGTTTGCATACCAAATTAAGGTGTGTGCGTGTGTGTGTGTGTGCCCTTGAAAAACAAGCAAAAGGAAATTAACAGACGATAGAAAGTTTCCGGCGCTGATAGCAGCTGAAATGAGCAAAACGAATGCTATAATTAAAGCAATCTGTTTATTTATAGAGAAATTCATAAAGAACAACTAAATGACCGGATAAAGGGGTTTTCACATATTTATCACTAAGAACCAATCGAATGGAATAAGGTATTTACAGAATCACACACCTAACTAATTAAACAGGACAATTGTTTGTCATGGAGGTACTTCTTGGTCCTCGGTTGACTGCAGGCAGCAGCATTTGTTTTGTTAGTTTGCACTCCTCGCTTTAGCTGCTTGGCTGCTCTCCTCGATGATTTTTAATATTTGTTCGAATGCCGATGCAACGCTGCCAACAAATTCCTTGCCTTGTCCTTGATTCTTGTACGAGGTAACAACAGCGCCCGCAGAATCATTTGTTATAGAATAGCTGCAAAAGGCATAACAATTGTTAAGAGTTTCTAGTTACAATCACAACTAACGATTATGCTCACCCAATGCCCAGGCCATCCTTGACAACGGGACCAAAGGAACCAGCGACGACAGTATCGGTGCCCAGCGTTGAGGTGCTCATTAAATTATAGTTGATGCGTTTATACGCCTCAGTCTCGAATAGCGCCGGCATTGGCAAACCCTCCAATGCGGCCGTATGCCTCAGAGCGAACAGGTGTCGATCGAAGCCTTGGCCCATGGCCGCCTCCTTTGTCAGCTGGCCATGCACACTGCTGCACTTGTCAATCATGGCACGCAGCTCGGAGGCGTTGGGCTGCTTGTGCGACGGCTGCAGCACTGCATCACAGAAGGCTTTGGTGGCCATGGTGCAGGGACGCATTGTCTCGGTGCGGCCATGCTTGAAGGCCGAGGTGCTGCACGACTCGTAGGTGCCCACATAGCGTTGGAAGGCCTGGCGATAGGCCAGCTGGAACGATAGTTGTATGATGGAATCGGGACTCAGACCATGACGCTTGCAGACGGCCTTGTTCAATGCCGGATGCTGCAAGAAGTTCATATCCAAGCTATCCACAATCTGCTCATTGGACTTGTATGCCGTCTCCACGTCGGCACGCGTCTTCTCATCAATCTCAAAGTTCAAAGGTCGCACATTGTTGGCATCACCGTCGGCTGGTGTGTGGGGCGTGCTTGCGGAGACAAACGGCTGCTTCAGCATGTCCCTGTAGATCTCATTGAAATAGCGCAGCACAGCGACACCATCGCCCCAAGAGTGTTCAAAGTTCAATGCCGTTACGCCATCAGCGCTGATCAGCAGCGAAATCGATTTGTCGAACCAGCTGCCAAAATGAAATTTGTTTTTTGTTTTATCTTAACACAATTACATAATGTTAATTGTTGGCTCACCGATTTGTTGCTTTGCCCGCCAGCTGATGCTTGAGCAGCGGCACCGGATTCGCCTCATTGTACATCTCATCCTCCTCGCTGTCCAGGCACACACAAAACAGTGCTGCATCCACTTCGCGCTCCAGGAGATCTGCATTCTTGGGATTGCTGATGAAATGGCTGCGTGTCCGGGCCCAATTATCACGCTGCCAGGTGGTCAATACCCCCAAGGGCACACTTGCCTTCTCCCTTTGTGCATCCAGAGCGAGGATGCTCTTGAGACGACCCAATATGACACTGGGACTCTCAATGTAGCCACTGCTATCCAGCACATTCATGGCATACATGTTGCCGCGTCGCATGACGAGAATGTGTTTGGAATCCGCTTTCTGCACCAGCTCATCTTTGCCCAGCTTGGGCAATCGTGCCGTTCCAAACAGACGACTGTACTGGCTCATGTCCAGCGGAAACGCTTTGAATGCATACGAAGCGTACGTGGCATAGGCCTTGGGAGCGACCAGCATCCAGCGCCGATAGTTTGCCGTGTCTGTCTTCTTGGGGTTCATATGATAGATCTCGGGCTCCAGGATGTTTTCCCGTAATGAGCGCCAGAAGCGCAACGAGCTAATTATTAGATTTGTGGCACGCGTCACCTGCGGCCAATACTCGGGCCGTGGGTCACCGCGCATCACCAGCGCCGGATTGTAGTTGAGCGGCAGCGGTGCTCGATCCGCCAGGTACATATCGAACCAGGGCTTCGATATATAGCTGGTGTGTTTGTTGGCATCGTCATGTTGCTTAAGCTTTGCATGCAATTCCATGCCAATGCCCTGGCGAAACTGTTCGACCACCTGTTGCGTCTCACGATGCTCCGCCTCGCTCAGGATGGGCTGGACGGCAGTCAGGAAGCGTTCGCATGTCTTCTCTAGCAGCGGTATTGGTAATCTGGGCAGCGAACGTTGGAAATATAGTGTGGGCAGCTTGGAGTTTTGCAGGTACTGATAGTGATTGCCGTGCGTTGTTGTTGTTGTGGAGTTGCGTGTGGCCGTCAATGCGGTGCCCCAGCGGACTGGATTCACTTTTAATCTATACATTATTCACTATTATGGCTGGGTAATTAAACAAACAGAGAGCGCGCACAGCAGTATACCAAAGTCCACTAGTCGACGCAAACAACGAACAGCAATGAAAGCAGCGTAATAAACATTGACGCAGCTGAGCGTTGGTATTTTTTTCAGCTTTGGTATTTATGGCAGATCACAGCTGATCGCTGTTCGTAAAATACCAAAAACCATTGCTATCGATACATCGCGTGCGTGCCGATAAAATAATCGAAATCGTTTTGTGCGCAAATTTAAATTAAAATTTGAAATTCAATTATAAACGCAAACGAATTGTGCTCTGATTTGCTTCTATTTGCATTTGCACACAAAAGCTTAAGCGAACTTTAACCTTTTCGATGGTGCGGTGCGAGCAACTGCGACGTTTTGTTTGTTTGCATTTGCATAGACTGACTGACGTTTGTTGGCTTTCCCTTTTGGGCAGCTTACCGACTTGGTCGGTCAATTGCGTCTGTTCGTGGTATTATTGTTGACTTGCGGGGGTAACTGACGGCTGCCTGGTTGGCCAGGTGCGCACCAAATAAATAAATGGCACCCAGCTAAATTAGAAGAACCGAAATATGCAAATTTGCATAAACATTTTATGCTTTGTCGATTTTAACGAGCCAACCTTCTTTGCTCGATCGATTTTGGTTTCACAATTTTGCACACAAATTGCCACACACACATACATAACTGTATATCTTTGTGTGTAAGTGTGTGTGTGTGTGTATAAAAACTTTTACCCACAATCTTTC
Source organism: Scaptomyza pallida (assembly GCA_018152965.1). Classification (NCBI taxonomy): domain Eukaryota; kingdom Metazoa; phylum Arthropoda; class Insecta; order Diptera; family Drosophilidae; genus Scaptomyza; species Scaptomyza pallida. The sequence goes on from JAECXP010000107.1 coordinate 488,259, forward strand.
ATATTAAGATAAGTGCGCGTGATGCTCTGCTGCTTTGGCGCTTGTATTCCGTCCAGTTTTCCATTCCTCTCAGTTCCATTAACATTTGCATAAAATCGAGCATCGCCTTCAACGCGCAACGGATGCGAATTGCGAATTGCGGATGCGGATGGGTTGCACTGTAATTGGCCAAAGTGAAATTGCGTTAATATTTAACAAGCCGCACACAAAAAGTGTAAAAGTGTAACCGAGCGCTGGAGAGGAAGAGGCACCCGGCTGCAGCGAACTCCCATCAGCCTTGGGCGCCAGAGTAGAAGCGAGAAATTATGCGCTAAACGGCAAAGGCTATGAATTATAAAGGATGCCAGAGCTTTTTTTCGTTTTTTTTTTTTTTGGGACCATTTCAAACAGCCACAGAGGGCAGCTTAAATGTTAAATTGTTGCATAAGGTCATCACCATCATTATCATCATCATCATCATTTAGCCAGCCCAAACCACACACCAGTTTAAATTTTGTTTAACTTGTTTACATATAAACTTAAACGTGTTTTTCAGAAAGAAAAATACAAAATTGTTGAATAAAAGTCTGATTTTGCCGTATTTACTGTTTACTGACAATATTACGTACGTATTACGGATAATTTTTTTTAATTGGAAAGCGTAAACAAATGTGATTTCACATGATTAATATGCAATTGACACATGGCCATAAACGGTTTAATATTCATATTTTCATTTTAAACAATTTATTAAATGAAACACAATGCTGATCCAATTTTATGTGTCAGCTTTAAATTGCATTAAAAAAGGTTTATTGTGTAAGTGTTAAAGTGCGAAAGTTGAACGGTTTTATTTAAACTAACGCTTTAAGCTCTGTCTCTATTTATTGTATTTAAAAATTAATAAGTCCAGGGTATTTTTTCTCGTTTCATGCGGCATTTGCTGCATTTTGACCCTTTTTATCTGTGTTTTTAATATTCAAATTGTTTAACAATATTAATTGATGCCATTCACGGTATTTATTCATTAAACTTTGTTACACAAAATAAACGAAAGCGCGACCTTTCAGTTCTTGACAGCTTGAAACACATAAACACAAATGCAGACTGTCTCGAAATTCGTGAATGCCAAATCAACGTTTGCTCTTTTTATTTTTATTTGTATTTTTAAGAGTTCACAATAAAACTTTTGTTCATTTCGGTTGAACTGCAGCAAGGAATGCCGAAGGTTAAATTGCCAAGGGATCGAGTCGAATAATAAGAAAAATAAAACTGTCAGACAATTGTTAGATTGTTGTGTTTGAAAAATCAGTGTCGATTATTGTGACAGATTCCGGAAATGTAAACCTGACACTAAACAATGAAAAGGCACTTTCCAACACTAAAGAAAAAGAGATAAAGGTTCGTCAAGGTGAGTCAGCTAAACACGAATTATCCATTTACAACTAATATGCAAAGAAGCAGGATTTGCATAGATGTGTCAGCATTTAACAAAATGGAGGCAACAATTTGCATATGGCAGGGAATGAGAGGGAGAGAGAGAAACTGCGTCATCGTCGCATGCCTCTAGAGTACATAAATATATATACATACATACACGTATGCTTCAGTGCACCGCAGACGAGATTAAAAAATGGAAAGAAAAAGAAAAGAAAAGCTAAATCAAGAAAGTCCTGTCGCACGGTCCTTTGTTGCTGTTTACCGTTTGCCCTGCAGGCAAAAATTCACAAAAGTCAATTTAAAATTTAATTCCTCGCATGACAAACAAGTAAATGCAAATTGTTCTCTTTGTGTATGTTTGCCTTTGATAATACGTAATTGGCGATGCTTAATTATACTGTTCCCTTGTTGCTCAATTCCTTAATGCCCCTGTGACATAAATAATGCGGATAATTGCTTAATTTAGTGTACACTGAACTTTCCTACTCACATATTGCTGTTATTAATTTATGGCCAGCAGACGAGAAGCTGACCAAAAGCATAATTAATATAAGTACGACAGGGCCACTAAGCCATAGAGCATCAATAACAATGACAACAACAATGTCTACTCTCAACTGGGTTCAACGACATCCAGCACACTTCAAGTGCGATCTTTGGCTTACTTTAAAGGTGAATGCATGCTAAATCAAATTATAGCCAAGCTTTGGCATTTCTCAATGTAAACAATAAATTTGTTTTGTATTGTGTTTTTTTGATGTTTATCCTTTTGGTTGCCATGTCAGAGCAGAAAAAACAGGTGAAAGCACAATCAACAACAACAGTTAACAAAATCGTGCGTAATTGCTTGGCTTTTATGTTCTTTATGGCAACTGTTATAATGGCTAATCTATTGGCCTGGTTTTATAAGTGGCCCTTAACAAAAAAAAATTTAACTGCAGACGGAAAATATTATTTAAAAATCACAAACGCTATGAATTATGATACATGTTTGGGTAATTTAATATGCCTCTTATTGGCTATAAATATTTGGCTTGTTATTCACTCAAATTTTTGCAAATCGAAAGCACTTTACACAAGTCTCAAGTTACAAGCCATTAAGCACATTCTACTCATTTTTTGCAACATTTACTTTTATATTCATTTGATATTTAAATAAAATTCGTTGCACTAACATATTGTTTAACGAAGCTTTCTATTTTTTCATTTCAGATTATTTTTGTTGCGTATTTCTGATTTATTCATGAGTAAAGTTAATAAAATATAGTTTTAACTATCGATTCTTGATTGTTAGGTTAATGGTAGTCATTATTAATTAGATTATTTTGTTTAAAAGTTGAAATAATGCTTAAATTACCATTGTTTTTAAGGCCTTTCACATGCAATTATTTAATGATTGGGATTACAAAAAATCAAAAAATAATGGAAAATTACCTAAACTATTGAAATAATGGAAAAAATTCGCAAATAATGGAAAATAATGGTTTAATATTGTTCCATTATTTTCCAGTGTGGATTCCATAATTTTCTTTTAAATGGAATTTGAAGTTACTATTTTTGAGAAGTGAACAAATTATTTTAAATGGATTTGTAAGGATCTCGTATAGAAACATTGTTGTTATTAAAGTGATGTTGGAAAATAATTTGGTTTTTTTCAAAATAGTTTCAAATAGTGGAAAAATGGAAATAATGGAATATTGAAATATGGAAATAATGAAATAATCCAAAATAATGGCGAATAATGGAAGATAATTTAAGCTAATGGTTCATACTCTAAAATTTAAAAACCATTATTTGCCATTATTTTGCATGTTTCCTTATTTTTGTATTTTATGTTAATTTTCCATTATTTTTCGATTTTTTGTAATCGTAATCATTAAATAATCATAAATGTTCACTATTCAACTATATAATCACTACGACTATTTTCCAAAAATAATTTAATTGATTAGTAATTCTAATGGCAACTTAACGGTATGGGTTTTAACTATCGATTCTTGATTGTTAGGTTAAGGACTGCCTTAGGTATTTAATTGAAATTAAATTTTGCAAAATGCTTATTTACATTGTTCTTTAAAAAGAACTAATTCTTGAAAATTTGTAGAGCGATCAAATATGTTGATTTGCATTAAAGCCCAAAGCGCTATAAATAAATACAAAATAATTTCCTAAAAGGTCAGCCAAGTGGGAGTTTTTGCCATTTAGCAAAGGTTACAAAGCGTAAATAAATAATAATTAATAATAAATTAAAAATTTGAATATTTATTTTGCTTATCATTGAATGTTGGTTCATGCATATTTTAACGAATCGCTAACAAATTCATGTGTGTGTGTGTGTGAGAGAAGAGAAAGAGAGAGAGAGAGAGAGAGAGAAGAAGAACGTGTGGAAGCAGCGAAAATCATGAGCGCCACATCATTTGATGAAGGCCAGACAAATTACCGCTTGATGGAGATTGGAGCTTGAAACTTGAAGTTCGGGCTCCAGCCATGGCAGATTGCTTGGGCGTGCCCAGTGAACAACGAAAACGGGGCAAAAAAAGAGAGAAAACCAACAAACACACACACAATATCATTTTTCACAACAGCAGCGGCAGCAGCAGCAGCAGCAACAACAACAACGAAATGAGGCACATTAAATTGCTATAAAGTCATCGCACAGGAAGTTGAGCCCGACATGTGAAAGAGCGAGTAGGCGCGAGGCAGAGCGAGAGAACCGAAACAGGACATGTTACTTTTGTGCTTGTTATAAATTCAATTTTTCACGACTCAGGCTGCTTGGGGGCATGCGACGTCGAGTGACGACTCCGTTGGCATGCTCGTAATTACATGAAACATTTTTGAGGGCTACAAAACAGATTGAAATGTTTGCTTTACTTTTATATTTGGTCGCTTTTTGCGTGTCAGCGAGCGCTTTGGCCAATTTTATGGCCAACAATTAACAACTCGAGTGGGCCAAAAAAGTAGGCAACACTTTTGCACATGTGCCGTGCTGCCCGCCATTAATCAAGATGGCGTCGGCTGCTGCTATCCAACCCACAAACTACTGCCACCCACCCAACCACCGCGAACGTCTGTAATGGCCCTTAAATTGCCTGTTACACGGCAATCGGAATGAAATCGAAATGAAGGGGGAAATGCCAGCAAATAAATCAAGGCCCCTAAATAAAAAAAAGTTAAACAAAAATGGTTTGTGCGTCAGCATCAACAACATTATAACAGCCACAACAACGGCAACAACCACGTTCGACATGAACATCGTTCATCGTTTCATTGCCAAGTTGGCCATTATAATGGCCAGCATAAACAACAAGCCAAACAAGCCCACCGAGCACGCGTCATTTGTTTATTGGGTGGCGACGTTCATTTTGTTGGTTTTTCATTACAAATGATTATCGCTGCCATGCAAAAATGCGGTTTATTGAATTATTTTGGTCGCCAATCTGCCAGCACTTGTGCGCAAAATTGAAAATACCAAAAAAAAAATCAAATGATTGACGTCAAGAGGGGCCTGAGGGTCCAAAAAAACCTTATCGAGGACAAACGGCGTCGCCATTGTTGCTGTTGCTGTTTGGATAAATCACAGCGAGAGAGACTTTATTTTTTGGTGACGAGAGAAATAGTTTCAGCGAATAATTGAAAACGCTGCACAAAGTAATCTGAATCTAAATCTAAATTGAATTCGTTTAAATGAGCTGCCGATTGCAAAACCAATGGCAAATCCAAACTAATTACACAACTACAATTGTCTAATTGAAATGCATTTGCAATGATGTTCGATTATTAATGTCAAAGCAAAGATATAAATTTAGATTTGTGCTTTTAGATTTCCCAAGCAATTGTTAATTGAATATGAACTAAACTATAATTTGATTTCCATTCCATTGACAACATGTTGCAGAAATGCTTTTACAGTCAAACTTCTACAAGACGAATCTCAACGTGAGAAAAATACCCTTCGCTATAGGGAAAATACGCAAAACAGAATTGTTTTTGAATGACGTAAGACCTTATTTGTGTTGCAATTCAATCAATGCATCGCTTTTGCCACAATATTTTTTGTGCACTTACAATTGAATGAATACAACTTAATTTCCGCAATCCACAAGCCAACAACTGACAAATCGACCAAAAATGCCAGAAATTGAAAACGAAACGTATAAAAAGAAAACAAGTATGAAGGTTCTAGTTGAGAAAGCGAGACTAGAAGATACCCTGAAGCTTTTTTTACTCGACGATACCTTTAAAGTTTTTAATCTCAAATTCAAAAATTTAGTTGCGATTCCATGTGTATATTGAAAACCAGATAAGTAATCGATCATTTCAAAACAGTTATAGTTGCCCTAGAAAATATAATTACTTCATGGAGACGAATTTGTTTCCTTTTGCATTTCTTAAAAGTTAGGACATAAAAAGAGAGAGCATCTCCTATTTGCTGTGCATTACGTATGCAATGGCCATGGTCCTTGCATTGTCTACCTGCGTACATTGAAGTATTTTTGGGTTGAACGTGATTGCCTTTGTCATGCATTAATTTGCATGTTCGCCTGCTGCTGCAGATGGTTTGATATTTACCATGTGCGACTCCCTTGCTGGACTGTCGGTATCTTGTATCGAATCCACATTCTCAACTGCTGCTGCTGTTGCTGGCTGAGATTGAAATGCAGATGTTTTGGTGCTTTGAATGCAAATTGAATGGCCTGACAGTTCGCACTTGGAGATGGGCGATGGGTGATGGGCAATGGATGCAGCGAAGAGTGAAGTGGACAAGTTGCTCAACTAAACTAAACGAGGCATTACGTAATGTTGTTTGTGGACATGTTGATGTCTGTCTAACCGATAAGTGTGCATATTAAATTATTGCCATATCTGAGATTAAAGGTCACGTTCAGTTCTATGCTAATTGCATGTAGTTATGTTAATCTATGCACATTTCTCAGTCTGGGAGCTTAACAACAACATAACTTAAGTTTAGTTTAGTTACTTAACACTTGTTCTACATTAACATACTCTCTGCATGTGGTAGGGGTATACAAAACGCATATTTTCCACATCAATAGCTTAGTCAAATCTGTATGCCTTTTTGATCACGATTACAACCCACACACACAGGTATTTTCCTGGCTCTGACTAGATCCTAAGTGGCGAGGCCTGTTTAACATAACCTAACCTAATAGTCCAAGCCCCAACCATCCAGCTTTGGCTTCAGCAAGGTAAAACGAAAGATATTTTAAAATTCCACATAGCACAACAGCCGCATGAATAATTGAGTCAAGTAACTTGTATATATCTCAGTGGGTGTAGGTGGGTGGGTGGGTGTGGCATTCGCATGCTTGTTGTGGCCTGTGGCTCACAGCTTGCCGTGTTGCCTGCAGTGCGAAATTGTTGCGTATTTGCATTAACTTCTTGTTGAAGCCAACTTAAAATACCAATTGAGATATATATGATGTTGGACTTGCTGTAGTTCTTCGCTTCATGCTTGCTTTTATTTGTGCAAGCAGCCGGCAGCTTAGTGTTAATTCCCAAGGAACTCAAACTGAACACAGCTACAGTACTATAGTTACTTTATACACACACACACACACACACACACACACACACCCACACATCTGCACATACTTGCACATAACTAAGGAACATCAAGTGCCATTTCGCATGAGTAAGTTGAACGAAATTAAAAAGAGCGAAAAAATAAGGAAAAAAACGTTGGCAGAAGAAACGTTGTAAGTAATGTACATATATCCGGAGCACAAGGACGAAGTCGCAGAACGGAAACAGCAAACGCCATTTGTGGCGCCAAGCAGATTAAAGTGCAGCAAATTTAATTTAGCCACTTGGTTTGTGGCAAGTGTGAAAACAAGCGCGGTTTCCATCCTCTCCATCACCATCTTCCTGCTCCACAAAACAAGAGAAAACTACGTACAAGTTGAGTGTTAAGCTGTCTTAAGGTGGTGGAGGTATGTTCTTTTTAAACGGGGCAAGAAACTGAAATAAAGTTACAATACAATAGGAGTTAAGATGTGCGATTATTAAAGTTGATGGCTTTGTTAATTTGCATAGAGACAAGTTTTAAATTGTAAGAGGAAACATTATTTGCTGGAAATGTAACTTAAACTGAATTGTAAAATGTTTACAGTTATGTAAAAATTTAATATTTAAGTTATGAAGAAAAGGATTTATTTAAAATTAACAGAAAAGAAATATTATCTTTACAATCGAATAAATTTAAACTTAAGCTGGTATAAAATCAAAATCAATCAAGTAAAGATATTACAGCCCATACAAATTAGCTTTGTTTATAAGATATAAAGCTTAAAAATGTATGGAAGATAAATTTAATGTTATGAAATACATGTTCAAAAGCATAAAAATGCTTAAATTGTTCTTCATAGAATTTACAAATAATTGAAGCTAGCAAATTATACCTAATAGTTCATCTATTGTATGAATTCTATACAAAATAAACTACATTCGAATAAAATATGCAACCAGTGTTGTGAAACATTTATGTTTTTTGTGCGCAACTAGTAAATGCCTTCAATTTTACAACTAACACACATTCCTTTCTGCTGCACTCACACACATATTCAAGCACATACACTTGTGCAATTGTAAATATTCAGAGCTAACAATGATGGTTTTCATTTCACAGCCCAGCTTAACATCCGTTTTTGGCCATTTTCCGAGCATTGTTGGCACTCAGTTAGTCAGTTGGCCAGTTGGCCAAACTCAGCTGGGCCAAAAGCAGCGAGGAATGCATATTTTTAGCAATTACGCACATCTAGTTCACACACACACAAACACACACTGAGCGTGGTGTATGGGGTGTTTTTGCATGAAAATGTTGCCACATTCTTGTGGGCCCTGAAAGGATATCCGAGTGGAAATGTGCGTTACTGTTGGCTATGTATCCATGTTTTGGCAGTTGGCAGTTCCATTTTTTTGCTTAGTAGTTCCAGCATACGCACACACTTTAAGGCGCTTTAAATTGCATTTGCGCACTCTGTCGGACAGCTTAAAGGATTTGTGCTTCATTTCAGCAGCTTTACCAACCCCATTCTCCCACTCAGAGTCAGAGACAATGTTTGGAATGTCATCATCATTTGATTGAAATGGAATTCCAAATAACTTCGCATTGAGTTTGAGTTGGGGGGTCACAATAATTTTTCGTATTGTATTAGTGAATTCAACTTCATTAGGTAACCACTTAAATTTACAAGCCAAATATCAAAAAGTCCTCTGGGAGACTCCACACTCCAAGCTGTATTGGTCACTCAGCAGAAAGACAAGAGGTTGTCCCTAGACACACACACGCACACACACACACACTCACAATATGATTTGGCCGTTTACATGTACGCCTCTTAGATTTCTGATCAAAGGCAACAGAAACATATTAATTCCATTATGGCCAAGACAATCTGGCTTCAACAGAAAGAAGATGGCAGACTGTGTTGAGGGTCTTCAACCATTTTTGTTTCTAATGCGACACGCAGTCGGATTTGTCAACACAGTGCGTATACGTTATATGTTTGCTAGTCGCTTTATGCTTTTGCCATTGCCTTTGCTTTGGACTTTGCTTTGGCTTTTGCTTATATTGTATAAGTAGATGGACATGAACGAATTTGCCACTGATTACGCATCAACTGTCATGGGTTCTGGCCACACACACAAAGCTTAAACAAATTTGTTAAAGCAAAAACCAAATAATAAAAAAAAAAAATATCCTGCACAACTTTGGGCCACTTGCAATACCAGTGGGAAAATATTTGTCAAGGGGCACACAAAACAATATGTTTGCCATTTGTATATGTATGTCTGTCTGTGTGTAGAATAGTTTCCGGCTACGTGAGCGTAACATAACACACAAACATGCATAGTATACAAACATCATGTTCGATTTTCGTACACAGGATATCAATTATTTGAGGACACATTAAAGCTACTTTTGTCGTTTGTAATCGCATCTTTATTGTCGTGTAATTAGGTTGCTTTAACATAAACCATAATGTATTTACGTTTTTTTTACTTTTTGTTGTTGCTCGGTGGCGTGTGACAATAATCATAATCATAATAATTTTCATTCATGCCTCGTGTGCATTATTAAAACATTTATGTATGATTATTTTATGTGCAATTTTTCAGGGCATTACATATGACGCATACGCCACGTGACACGCATTTACGGTTTGTGTCCTGCCTGCAAAATGCTGAGCACAGCCAAATGACTTTTTAGACAGCAAACGTGAGCAAATGGGCGTATATTCAGGTGGGTGTGGCCCTTTGTAATTTATCATTGCATGGCTTTCATTGTAAATTTCGTTTAAGCTAACCACAAATTTGGTGTTAAAATATACGCAATTAATTTAAATCTTAATTTGGTTTAAAATGGGTTAGCTTTATTTGAATTGCTTAGAAATACACTGTGATAAATTTATGCATCTTTCACAGTATGCTAATTCTGTTGAACACAAAAGCGCTGTCAAGCGAATGGTGGCATAAATAATGCAAGACAACGACTATTGTTGGCCGGCACAACAATAAAAATCATAATAATGCCAGCTTAAAATCATAATAATAAATTTTCAAATCAAGCTGCCAAAGTGTAAGTAATATGTGTATATACACCCCACTCACACACTCACACACACACACTCACACACAAACACAACACGAAGAACAGAACAAGGACATATATATATTTGTTATATATACACAAAAGGCTGTAAAATATTCATGCGCCTCAATAAACTGACAAGCAAAGAAAAGATGTCCACACCGAAAGAGGAAAGCAGAGAAAAAAGGGCATTAAAGTACAAAAAATGACAAGGATAACAGAGATGGAGAGAGAGAGGGAGAAAAAAAATGGCAGCAGCATACAAAAGAAAAAACTGCGCCAACTAACAGCGAATATGCATTAAAAGTATTGCTGCGCGTCTCCAAGGACACAATAATAATGGCCAAGGGGTGTTGGAATGAGTTGGGGGAAAAGAAACTAGTGAGCAATTATGGGCGCCATTTAAAGCCAGAAACCAAAATGGCAGACCAAAGTGTCTTTAAGTGGCCGAAACGGGCCCAATAAATAAAATTGATTAGGCCAGAGTGCAAAGAAATGGCTAGAACAGAACATGTACACAGCCAAACATCCAAAAAAAGAACTTTCACAATGTTGCAATTTGGTCACATTGTGATTCGTTATATGGGTGTTCAACTGTACTTGACTGCTTGTGTTATCAATGACTCGTTATCAGCTGGCAATTTCATTATTTTAATGCGTTAAATGAATTATCAGTCGAGCAGTCTCGCAAACGCCTACCTCATCAAAATAAATGGGCGTGTCCACAGCAGATATTGATTGACTATGGCGTCTGTGTGATTGTGTGTGCGTATCTGTGTGTGTGTGTGTATCTGATGGATACCAAGCAGCAAAAAGTGAAGCAAAAAACACAAGACTGGGTAAAGTATATTTTTATTTGTGTTTTTTGTGAGCTGATTTATTTTTTTTGCATTATATTCTGCAACAAGACATAATATTGCCCACTTGCGCGTATCATCTGCGAAAAAATATAATAATACGTACAATAATAATAATTCTTTACATATTTCGAATACCAAACGAACTGAGCTGAACTCAATTCAACTCACCGACATCAGTGTGGGCAGCGACATTTTTGTAAACCAGGATACGTCCAGACTGAAATCATGATTCGTGCGCATTATCATCATTCTGATGAGTTGACGAAATTCACGGCATTCCTCATACCAAACACACTCATAGAATGCTTTCGGTATGCGTTCGCTCTGTGATAAACAACAGCAAAAAAAAAAAAAAAATAGAAAAGGTGAAAAAAGGGAACAAAGGGATTGTACAATAAAGGAGCTGAAAAGTGGAATAGCTGATGAAAAATAACGTACAGCAGTTGTGAAGCGTTGTCCGTTATAACAGTAGATGATGATTTGATAGCCACTAGCCGCGAGATACATCAACATGCGAAACGCTATCGTAATGCTTGTGGCCTGCGAGACAGGGAGAGAGAGAAAGAGAACAGTTTAAGGTAAATTGTTGGGATAAACCGACGTGGGCTTTGGGGTAAGTCGTACAAAACCGATGCTGATTTGAAATAGGACCAGACCCCAGCACAAGAGGCTCAGCACAAACTGTATAATTATAATTTGCCTAAAGCTGTTGTTCAGCTCCAAAGCAAAGCTGTCATAGATAAGATAAAAACAAAGAGAGGAATAGAGAAAGAGAGAATGTTAAAATAAAAGTGGGTGATAAACAGAATGAGTTTTATAAGAAAAGCTAAACAAATTTACGTTTAAGTCAAGTTTTTGTTATTTAAAGGACTTATACTCTTGAAGTAAGTATGAATGTACCTAAACTGGCTTAACTTTAGCTTCCCTATACTTTTTCGCTGAGTGTACTTATAGTTGTATTGAATTTTGTTAACGTCTTACGCTGCCACTCGCTGATATTGATAGATGCAACAGCGTAGATACTCCAAACGTCGCTCTTGTGGCACCAACGGCGACGTCGAACAGTCAATCATGCAGCTCAATGTCTTTAACAAACCAACACCATGCAGACAGAGCACAATGAACAGCACATCGAAGGCAACAGCCCCTGTGAATATATAAAGTTGTTGCACAATACTACTCAATTAAGTTTTAGACACTTACCCATGCCGCAAATATACAAGTTGCAGCTTTCGAAAAACAATGGCAGATGATAGTAAGGAAACGACATGCCCTTGTCCATCCAATTGGGATACAAAGCGGGCAAAGCTGAAAACGAAAAAGTGTAGTACAAAAATTTATTTAGATATTTTTCTTACTTACGCAACGTAACCTCAAAATTGCTATCCGCTTCGGTAAGCGAATGATAAATATTGACAATTAGCGAGGTGACAAAATAATTACTAACAATGCCAATGCAACTGAACAGATAAAACATCAATTGGCGACGTGTGCTTATCCAAGATTGATTCATAATTTCCTCCACATTGTGACGCAATGGCTTGGCAATGGGCAAATCTAGCAGAACATAGAAGTATGCATTATACATATATCAGACGCTTGAACGCTCTGACCCAAACCTGCAACAGCTGCAAATAGTTCGCAGTTAAGCAGCAACTCGTGTCGGCAGGCGAGACGCAACAGCATGTAGAATTTGCGAGGCGCCATCAGAAAGTAGAGCATTTTCACAATGGACATCAGCGACTGGAATACCGTACTAATGGACTGCAAAAATTAAGCAATTTGTATGCATGCATTAACATTTTGCAGACACCAAGTCGTGTTTGTGTTTGTGTGCAAAAACCTCGGATATGCGCGGTATGTCCTGAATATAGTGTATGAACAGCTGCCAATGGCCATAGTAGGAGGCCAGAGTACCACCAATGAGCACCAGGCTCCAGCTGTCGCATGGAATAGTTTGGCATGAAAAACGTAAGATTTTTGATTTTTTAGTACATACAGCTTTAAGAGAAAATCCCAACGCGTTGGCTTTGTAACGTTATAGCCCAGTATAAAATTGACACGAATCATCTCTCTAATCCGATGATAATTGTGCTTTTCCAATGCTAATGCCTCTTCCGTTGAATACATTTTGACTAATTGACAGTCAACTGTTCAAATCCAGCATTTATAAAGTCATTACAATGAGGGCGTTGCACCAAACTCCATTCATTATGTAGCAGTACTGAACACCTGGACTAAAGGATAGTTAAACTGTTACGCCCCATTACGTGTGAAGTGCACTTTAATTATTGAAAAGGTTACTTAAAGCATTGCGGCGGTAATTACTAATTAGAGATTAAAAAAAAAAACCAGTCTTTGGTTCATGAAGAAGCTAATCAAACTGAGAACAGTTTCTTTTTGGTATAGCTGGCAACTCTTAGATAGACAAAACTGTTACCTTTACAGACGCAAAATGCTAACTAACGAAAGCTAGCTGCTACATAGCGCTTTCATACGCCAGACAAGGCTTGAAGCGCCTTAGAAATTGTTAGCTTACAAAAGCTCTCAGCCTTTTGTTCTGTTAAAGCACTTTTATTAAAAACACGTTTTATTTGAAATTTTGTTCAATGATTTTTTCTTTTTATATATTTCCATGATATTTCGCTCAATATAGTTTTGTAATATATTTTTAATAAATTTGTATTTGCTTTTTTTTTTTCAACGATTTTGCTTATGGTTTTTAATGGTTTTGTTTGTTATTTGGTATTCACTTTTGCTGATTTACAATCGCCGCTGACATTACAATAAAATGTACATACCGTTTAGTAAATAATTTAAATACAATTAATTAATATTACATAATAACATTATCCTTTGTTGTTTGTTTTGTATTTTGCAATGCATTTACAGCTGCAGCTCGTCTTTTAAAAATAATTTAGAAAAATAGTAACAATTTCAAACCGAAACGATTTTTGTATCAAAAAATTTTGCAGTGCCTTTTTTGTGTTATTTTACTTATGCTTGTTTTTTTTTTATAAATACGCGATTTTGTGTGTGTGAAACAAATATTTACAAAAGTTTTGATTTCATTTTTGTGTTATTTTGCGTGATTTTGGTTTGTGGTAATTTCAAATTAAGTATACGCAACGTGGAATGTAGCCAGTGCTCGCTCACCGAAATAAAAAAAAAATTTTGTATAAATTTCAAAACGAATTTGCTTACAAAATGTGGTTGCCTCAAGCATTTAATCATATTTCCTTAAAGTACATATTTTTTAATTTGAATATTTTTTGTTTTTTAATTAAATATATATAAATTTTTGTTTTCTCCTTTGGGTCTTAAGTTGAAAAAGCGGACGTTGAGATTGTTGGCTTCTCACGAATTTACAGTGTATGTATGAGTGTGCATGTGTGCTTGTGTGTGAGAGTGTAAATGAATTCGTATTCCTTTGATTGATATGTTTCTAAGAGGCTAAAATTTTGCATTTGATTTTCAACATCAATTTACGCTTTTCTTTCGTCATATTTATGCGGCTTTGGAAATTACAAAGATTACTTTAGGTTTTTTGTTTTTTGTTTACAACCAATCATACCCAACAGAAAATCATGTTGGAGACATCAGGGCTTCAATTAAGTATTTAACATCCTAATTAGCTTATTAAATTTAATTAAATATAAGTTTTTACTTGAATTTCTTTTACTCTTAGGCCATGTCCTTCTGTGTGACATTTTAAATGTTTACTTCTGTAGGAATTATCTTTAATTATTTAATAAATGCTTGAATTTATTGGTTTAGCGTAAAAATCAGCTTGCGTAAATACTTTTTTTTGTTGGATTTTGCTGGCCATGCGATTAGCCTAGAATATTATCAAATGCGTATTATAGAGAGATGCGAATTCATTTAGTTTAACCAACATTCTGAAGGCTTTCGACTAATATAATACAAACAATTATATCATACCAATGCCAATGCCAACTATCAATAGAACATTATCAATTATATCAATACACACAACATGGAATGTTTCGGGCACAACTTAGAGAAAAGGGTTTTTGTTTCGAATAATTGACTAAATGTATGGGTGTGGGAAACCTAAACAAAACCATAATTCTCTATGCTATGCTTAAATTGTTTATGTATATTGCTTACAGGTAGTTGTGTGTGTGTGAACTAAAGAAAAAAACTCACTTTTTTTTATAGAACCCAAAGAGACACACGCCTAAATACTTATACGATGGGGGGGTTTTATATTAAGATTAGTTTTGTGTAACTTTTGAAGTACTTGTTTAACTTTCAACTAACACACGGAACGACGCACATACACAGACAAATATTTCTAACAAAAACAAAAACATTCTTTGAGATTAATGCATAAAATATCATTATATGCATTTGTACATATTTAAATAACAAAAAATCTCTCTTCCGCTCTTACTTTATCAAATGTCATTTAAATGTTTAACGTTACCTACTATATTGAAACAAATAATTTACTACGATAGTTTAGTGACTATGGGATACAAAAGCCAACACAATCGTTTCTAGTTTCTATGAAATTTTCTCAACACTGCAGGGGGAGGGAAAGTGGAAACGAAGCACTAACAAGAAGCCTTACTTTTAAACATTTACATTGAAACGAACTTTCGCGTAACGATTTTTAACTACTTTTATTTGTTTTTTTTTAATGAATTCTCGATCAATTTTTACCTAGCTTGATGTATATGGATCTGCTGTATATATATATATTTATATAAAATTGCATGCTATGTCTTTTCTTGCGAGCTTTTCAATAAAAATAACAACTGTATTTTTACTCGTATTTCTTGTTTAACTTTAAGATGTAAATATGCCGCGAATTTGTATTGTGTGTGTATATATATATATATATATATTTTTTTTGCATTTAAAATATGAATATTATATGAATTTTTACTCGACAGTTTAGGCTTTTCTGGTGATTTCGTCTATATATGCTGTAAGCTGTAAATAAATGTTGCACTTTCCGTTTTGTTTTCTTTGTTCTCTTTTGCATTTACAATAGAATTTAGCATTAGCTTAGGTTATTTGTATTTACATGTAAAATGTAGTATTTTTTATTCAAGGATTTGTTTGGTATGTTTACTGTAAGATTAATTTACGGTTTTTGGGTTTTTGTTTTTCATATTATTTAAAGTTTTTGTACGGCATGCGCGGCTTCGCAACGATTTGCATTGATTTGTTTTGTGTTTTTTGTGTTTTTGGAGTTTTATCTTGCTTCTAGTTCAAGTTTCAGTTTCAGTTTGAGTTTTGTTTTGTAAAAATATTCAACTTCAACGCGTTTCTTCATTTGCAT
Source organism: Scaptomyza pallida (assembly GCA_018152965.1). NCBI lineage: Eukaryota > Metazoa > Arthropoda > Insecta > Diptera > Drosophilidae > Scaptomyza > Scaptomyza pallida. The sequence goes on from JAECXP010000107.1 coordinate 504,466, forward strand.
TTCAAATTAGACTAGGATACTGTTCATTGCTTTTATATAATTCACATTCCATTTTTGCTAACTTTGCTATCACTTTGAGTTTTTTTGTTTGTGTTTTGGTTTCTCCATTTTTGGTTTTGTGTTTTGGTTTTGTTTTTTATAACTACTAAGCGCTTTTGGTGTGTTTTGTGGTGTTAACTAATTGCTACGTGGCCCCACCGCTGCCACCGCCCTCGCCGCCCTTGCCCTTGCCCTGGCCCGACTCCTCAGCATTTTGGGGCTGCAACAGCGCTCGCTGCTCATCATTTGCCTCACTCTCAGCTTCTGCCTCGCCATCGCCATCGCCGTCGCCATCGGCTTTGTGCTGCTGTTGTGCTGCTGCTGCCTCCAATTGCACTGTTTCCTGTGCCTGAGTTTGTCGCACAGGCGAGATGAATGTCGTCTCGGAATCTATTGTATGGTTTTGTAAGCGGTGTATGGGCAGACAGAGGGAAAGAACTATTAAAATCGATTTGGCTTAAAGTTGTTCAAACAAAGGTGCTACAAATAATGCTTTACACAAAGCTGCGTGTATGTATGTGTTTGGTGAGTGTGCGTGTGTGTTAGTGTGAGTTAGCTTCACATAGATTTCGATCAAATTCTACAACTTGGGAGTGCAGGAGAGCTAGTGCTGTAAAAGGATATTTTCGTTTTTTTGTAAAGTACTCCAAAGTTTCCATTTTGTGCTTAAAAAGCAACAATTGTGCTCGCCTTGCCTGCATTATATATGTCCCTCGTACGTATACTTAATATTTGTGTCTGTGATTGGGTGGGTTGAATTTGTGTGGGTTAGATGTTCTGTATTTTGGGTTTCAGTATGTCTCAGAATGCAGCGTCGAAGGCGGTTACTTTTGGGGTTGTATGTTGAGCGGCGCATTGGATGATATAGTAGCAGATATATATGTTGATAGGATAGCGTAGAAAGAATAGAACAGAGTTGGTTGATGTTGTATGTTTTGTTTGTATGCTAGGTTTGGATTGACTCAAGGAAGGGATATAAGAATCTGTAGCGTTATGTCAAACTAAACCTACCCAGACTGATGTCCCTTGTTTGACCGGAAGCATCGGTTGATGTCTGTGCCGCAGCGGAGGATCTCGAGAGAACGGGTTTGACTTGGCGCAGTGCCTGCTCCTCGGGATAGCGTGGTGTTTGGAACTTGGTTGGCTTCGCTTGCAACGTTGCCGGACCGGAACGTTGATGCATTAGTGTGCGATGCCTGAGGGGTGGTGGGGATATAGACTTAGCTAAAACTGAATGAGGTAATTTATTCGGTGAGTAATCGCTGCCAGATTCGCCCTGCAACAAAAACTATTAACTGATAACAAAAGGCATTCGCGAAGTGATATGATCTTCTCACCATGACAGTGCCATTGTCGGAGACACCCGAGCCGGACATGTTGTCCGCGAGTAGACGCTCGCTCTCGGGATCGGAGAGGACGCGCGAGATATCAGACTTGTTTTTCAATATCGACTTGGAGCGTCGATGATGCTCCAGATTTGGCGATGCATCAATCGAGTCAATCGATGAGGAATGCTTGCTCTCAAATTTGGCTGCAAAATAAAAAAAGTGAGCAACAAAATAATGATAATAATCGATTTTACTTACCTTTGGCTCCTGCATTCTGTATGCCAAACAGTCGCTGATTAATCAGCTTGGTGGCAGTGGCTAAGCTCTTGGCCGGCAGAAAGGTTGAACGCTTCTTTTTGCTACCTCCAGCTGCTGCACCTCCAGCTCCAGCTCCCGCTGGCCCAGCACCACCATCCAGCCGTAGTGTGTCCTCACACAGCTTGGTGTCCTCGAAGCGAGCACGAGGTTTGCTGCCGCTGCTCGTGCTGGGTCGCATGGATGTGAAGCTCTGTTGGAAACGCGTCTTACGATGCTTTGGCACTGAGTTTTCGTTCAGGCTGACCCGACTGCCCCGCTCCTGCACATCAAAGTTCTGATAGACATCATCCAGGGGACTGATGCCACCAGCAGCCAGATTCCTTAGAGCCGTATCGCCCGAGGCGCTCTTCTTGACCTGAGCACGCATCGATAGACCCGAGGCAGAGATTGTGGCTGGCAGACCCACTATGAAGCCGGTGGAGCTGCTTATGTTGCTGCCACGGCCATGGCAGGACTCCTTCTCCAGCGGATTTATATACAGATTATCCATATCAATGTCCAAAGCGCAGGCCTCGTCGTTGAAATCCGCTGTGAGATCGCCCTGTGACAGAAACGGATGCGTCTGGCAGCTGGCATACGTATCCGAGCTGTCCACACTGGCCAGATCTGCATTGTTGTTGTTGTTGTTGCTGCTGTTGCTGGTGTGAAGGCCGCCGGCATAGTTGCCATTGCCAAACAGCAGCAGGCCATTCGCCACGCCCCCTGCACCCACCGTTGTCGTATTGAAGTTGTTGTTGTAGTTGTGATTGAAATTGCTGGCAATGGGTGGCCCATAGCGCTGTGTGGCAACATCCAGCGGCAGTGCAATGGTCGTCGACGTGGTTGTACCATACGACGAGGATGTCGACGATGATTGTGAGATGATGGGCATAATGCTGGCACTCGTGTAGACAGGAAGGAGCACCACATCGCCGGCGGACGTCAGCTGCATGGGTTGAGCGGCCAGGGCCGCTGGGGAGGCGAGTAGTCCGAACTGATTGGCCTGACGATTGGCAGCTGCCATGCGCATTTCCAGGCAGATGGGCTTGTGGAAATCGGACGTGGGCAGCGCGATGACGCCCTCGGCATCTGTGTATTCCTTGAAGTCCTGCAAGGCATAAAGTTAGCGCGACAATGATAAATGAATGAATTAACTTAAGCCATAAGCCAGGCTGAGTGCCTTAACGGTTTCAGTTTTTATAGTCTTTAGTGCACTTGAAATTGCTGTAAGTTTGTTGTTTATTGTTGTTTGTTGTTGTTGTTTTCTCATGCAACTAAAATGCATCAAGTTAAAAGTCAAACGTGCAGCGCAGAATGCGTTTTCTTATTTTAGTTCAAACAAAACAAAACAAATAAAACCAAAAATATTTCTACTTACCCAATTTCAACATAATGCTCGAGCTTTTTGCTTTCCAGATCTCAAAAAAATTAAAAAACCAATTTGAAAAGAAAATTGTATGTATTTGAAAAGTTTTCTAGGCGAGCAATACAAAATTAAAATTGGAAAAAAAATAATATAAGAAACAGTAGTTGGATAGTTTAGTGCTAATAGAGAAAATAGTGCAGTTTCAAATCAATAATTAAATATTTTTTATTAATTGTAGTTTTGTTTTTTGGATTTTTTATAACATCATTTCAAGTAATTCATTTAGTTTAATATATGTTGTTGTTTTTTTTTTTATTAACTTTTGCATTGCGACTAACAAACGGTTTATGTTTTATAACTATTTCTAATATTTATGTGCTTAGTGTTTAAAAAGAATTGTTTAAAACTCATCTCAAGGCCTTAAATTTAAAACACTCGATAGTTTATAATATATAATAATAACAGATAATAACACATGCTGCTTTCGGGGATTTCTTTTTTGTATCTTTCTTCATATTTGTGTGTGGAGTTAAATAATTAAATTAAATAAATTCTTAGAATTTTCTATGTCTTTTTGATTTAGCTTTCACGTCACGCACGAATATAATTTTAACAATAATAATAATAATAATTGTGTTTAGAATTAAAGTTAATTTTACTTAAATATTTTGTTGCTAAATTATGTTTTTTGTTTTTGTAAAGCACATTCAATGTGATTTTGCATATCGTTGAGTTGAATTCATTTTTTAAATTTAATCTATGTGTATAGCGGGTGTGAGTGTGTTCGTCGTTATTGACTGATTGACAGCCATTTTGTCAATCAATTAGTCAAGCTCTAAAGCAATATTTTGTGTATTTTGTGTTTTTCTAAACGCTATTCGCACGCAATGGAATACACTCGCCTTGACATCCTGGCAAACCCTTTAAGTAAAAGAAATGAAAAAAGAAACAAAGTCAACATAAAATTGCCATATTTCAGCACTCAGCTCTGTACACACAAATCAAAAACATAAATAAAATCAAAAATTCAAACACAGTTGTTGGGGACAATGGTCACGGGTGCAGTTACCATCACATTCTGCTAGATAGAGAGAACAGAGTAAGATTCACAGATAATAGATATCGATAGTGCCTTCCTCGATCATACGCTTGAGTGCCATATAATTTTTTGGTGCTGGCGGCGGACGCGCCAATCTCTTGATGCTATACTCCCTGTCGTGAAAGACACATATGCGATCCTGCAATATTTACACACAATCCTGCTGCATTACAAGTACAAATTACCAACTAAAAACTATTGGCTACTGGGTTTCGACAAGTCATAATACTTATTTGGAAATTGCAGCTGAATACGGGGCCTATGTTGAAGCATGATCTAAACTCCAATTGGCGTCCTAAGTCTAACGTTTTTTCAATGATTTGCGTTTAGTAATACGAAAAACAAATAACATAAAATTGGTGCAAGTGCAGTTAGATACTCAGTTACATTTGATTGTAAGTAGGGTGTGTCAGTAAGTATTTAGTAAGAAACAAAAGCATGCGTACTACACAGAAAGCATAGGCTTAAAGAGCTGGTAGCTTAGAGCAATCTTTTTTTGTTAAGTGTTAGGTTAAGGATTCTCAAATCGATTTGGTGTTTTGGTTGTCGATTTTACCTTGGTGGTGCAGAAGCAGCATTCGAACTCCACTGGCACATCCTGTTCCAGATTGTCCATGCGTTGGTTTTGCAGGTTCTCGAGCGCCACCGCACGGCGCAACTCGGCCACTTCCTATAAGTATGGTTTAGGTTTTTGGCACAATGTAAATGGCATAAATCGAAAAAACAACATAAAAAAAGTACGAATATATATATATTTATAAAAATATTATATACAGGACATGCAGCACACACATTATGCTTATTACAAATATTTTTCATGCACATGCCCAATAAAATATATGTAAACTTAAATCCCTTAAGGCATAACTTGTGCGTTTGCAAGTTGAAAAGCGTTTTTTCTTGGAGATTTTTTTGTGAAACTGTTTGAATGATATTAGTTAGGTCTGGTCGAAAAACTAAGCAAGTTTCAATCGTTTGTCAGTCAATTGTCATATATCAAGAATTTTCTATCAGCAAGCTAATTGATCTAAGCCAAATGTGTTCTAAATGCTCCCTAACAGCCTGTTTTATATTGGTAAGCACTGTCACTAATTGATTGATAGAAAATTGTTTTGATATTCAACACTTAGTTGCTCTGCTCATCATCTTAAGTGCTGGAGGCACTTATCAGCTGCCCAGAATGTTGCACAACCAAAACAACGACTATGAATATGTGGACGATAGTATTGATGATCATTTCAAGAGCCTGGAGCAGAACAATATGGGCAACTGGAACATTGCTGGTGAAGAGGGTAAGAAGACCTTTCATATCTTTAATGTATATTTCAATTCTGAGCTGCAGCACTTTAAGGCTCTACACCAGGTGAAGCACAAACCCCGTGTCCAACTTTTATGCCACAATGCAACACCGGCAGCACCACCACCTGTCAGCCTGAATATTCAAATAACCAGCAGATGGGACAATCCAATCAGAATTCAGGCATGCAACAGCAGCAGCAACAGCAGCAGCAACAGCAGCAGCAGCAGCAGCAGCAACAGCAGCAGCAGCAACAACAGCAGCCGCAGTATCCACAGCAAAATCAACCGCAGCAACCACAGCAACCAGAAACAGATGACCCTGAGCAGCGTGCCAAGGATTTGCGCACAATGGTGCAACATTTGTATGTGGCACAGGCACGCGTGCAGCTCGAGGCAAACGAGATACACAAGGCACAGGCTGTCGCCAGCTCGGCTCAAGCCTTGCTCGAGGAGTCGGCCAATCATGTGCGCACCATAACAGCCACATTGCACAATGCCCAACAGGAGGTGGCAGCTGCTGCAATTAGAGCTCAGATTGCTCAACTGCAGTTGGCGGCACATGATCAGCTGCTGTTCGCTGCCCGACAGGACGTGGATTCGTTGTCATCGCAGGTAGTTGGTCTGCAGGCAGCCGAGGGCATTGTTCAACCCAAGCTAACAGTGGATTTGCATGCGTTGCTGGAGAAACTGAGGCAACCATTACAGAACTTTGATAGACCCACGCCGGTGCCAATGATCATTACATTGCCAACGGCACCGGGTGGGTCAATGGGCATGGGCTTGGGCGCAGATGGTAGCAATAATAAGGATCTCGTTAAGCAGGACCAAAGTGCTCCAGTGGCTAGGAATATGCACTAAACTAGTTACGATCTAACCCATTATTCTCCTTCTTGATTGTGTTGATATATTTTATAATACTTTTTTGTCAGGTTGGTAGTTCAAAATATATTTTATTTTATATTTAGTAGTTTCAAGTGTTTGTGTTTCTATTGTGTTTGTGGGTTTTGTTTTTTGTTGTTATATGTATATGAATATAATGCGTGGGAAAGGTAGCAGCTGCGATAAATATGTTAAATACAAAAAGTATAAGACATTGAGAGGAGTCGAAAAAATATTATTTTACAAACCTATGGAAGTTTGGAGCTTATGACAAAAATATGCTAGAATAATATTTAATAAAAAGCTTTGTTCATATTTACATATATTACAATCCCTTTTAAAGCTCTTAAAAGTTTCTATTAATTTTTTTTCCATTCTCCTTAAGCAAAATTTGATTAAAAATTTTAATTATGCAACATTTTTTTATTGCTATACACATCCTGAAACTAAATAATTTTTTCTAGTATTGATGAGATTTTTTTTTATCTGTAGGATCAAATTCTAAACTAACTAAAAATTAATACAAGTTATTTACTATAGTTGTTTTTATATACACATTTACAAGTTGTTCAATTATTATAGATTTTTGCTCATGCTTCTCTATTTATAGGCTAGATAAAGACTATGTCTGCTACCTTCTAAAGCTATATATTTTTGAATACCTATACGTTCTATATATATGATTATGAGTATAGGAGAGTATAAACAAGACATTCAAAAACTTATAAAGAAAGTATAATAAAAAAGTAGGTCGAGCATTAATGCAAAATCTCTTAAGCATTCTAGCAGCTGAAATGCGCTCATACGACTTGAACTTGAAGACATTCTTAAAATGCAAATATTATGGCCTTGAATTTCGTTAAATTTTTTATAGTTTTTGTTTTCTAAAAAAAAGGAGAAAGAAAATAATGAAAAAAGTTTAGCACTATGTTCAGCCTTTGAAAATTAATTGAGTTTCGCATTAAATGCACAATTAAAAGTCGAATTGGGAAATTTGAGAATATGGAAAGAAAGAAAGATAGTCTTAAAGAGTAGCAGTGGCAAGTAGTTGTATGCATTAGAGTAGAGTAGTTTGAGTTCTTTTGTGTATACTTTGAATGTACCTCCTTACTGCGTCCCCGTAATATCTAAAAGTTGAAATGTGTTGTTGTTATCGAACTTGATTATAGCTAGCTCTTGCATGTAGTAGTTGTTGTAGTAGTAGTAGTAGGTAAGTAAGTATACTATAGTTAAGTTTTTAGTTTTATTTTTAGTTTTTATTTTTTTTTTTTGGTTTTTATTTAATGATTTGTGTAAATACTCTAAATTAAAAACGAAAAAGTATGAAACATGAAGCAACCATTACAAATAGACCATAAAGCTACCAAAAGAAAAGACAACTTTTTCCGATTTGACAAAACCTAAAATCAAATTTAATTTTGTCCAACTCTGAGTAATGAATTTTGTTTCGAGAAATAAACTTGTGTGATGGATAACAATAATTGGAAATACGTATGGCAAGTGTTTACAGTAGTTGAAATATTTATGTATTTAGATCCAGTTAACGGCTTCACATTTACTAATACAATAGTTACGATTTAAGAACTTTGAAAACATTAAGAATATTCAGAATATAAATTTTTTTGTTTTCTTTTTTGAATACACATTGAATTAAGTCCTCCTCCCTGGAGTACCACACACCCACTTTACCCACACTTACCCCGGGCGTTATCATCATCTGGATGGGTATTCCCTTCTGATTTGAACCAATTGTCATGTCATCTTCCGCTTGTGCTGCTCCTGCTCCTGCTCCGCTATCCTGACCGGCACTGCCACTGGAGGTGGCCACCGCTGTTGCTGCACTGGACGCAGCGACCATTGCCAGATTGTTGGCAACTCCTCCGGAAGGCAGCTGTACAGCAGGCTGTGGCTTTTGCTGCTGTTGTTGCTGCTGCTGCTGCTGTTGCTGTTGTGCCAGTAGCAGTGCCTGCTGCTCACGCCTGTAGCTCTCCATGGCCATCATTGAGGTCTGTCTGGCATTGGGATTATCGAAGCTATACGGCGGCACTGCATCCTGCTCAGAGCTGGAGCCGCGACGCTGCATTGAAAATTGACAAGAAAGGTGTTAATAAATTGTAGGACATATTTGATTCAGTTACGCTCTCCTGATAATTAAAATTCAACAACTATAGCATACAAAATATATCTTATGCATTTTAAATGTTCTCAATGCTATAAAGATTAGTTTAATATTTAATATTTTAATATTTAATAATAGGAATTAATCATAATCGTTGTCCTAGCTGACAGATTGACTGACTGTCATCAATTGGTTTAAACATGAGATTAGGTATGTATTAAATCCAGTAAGTTGACGAATTTTAAAGTCAGAGCCCAATTGCCTTGCTCTTATTGTCATATTCTGAATAGAGAAGTGTTGTGTTAATTGCTGGCAATATTGATGACATTTCTTAATTTGCCTTTGAAGTGTAAATGCATTTATAAAGTTTTCTTTTTACCTCTTAATCGTAATTTCACAAAAGTTGATTAATGAAATAACAAATTTTTAAAGCATGCTGCTTAACGACTTGGTTAATGGTTCTTGCATTCAACTCAACTTACGTGCTGCATATTGGAGTTGCGCAGATTGGCAACGTGCTCGTAGTTCTTGTAGCAGCCGGGTCCAGTTGTTGCCGGATTGCGACCGCTAGTGGATTCACCTTCAGTGCTAACGCCATCGACATCGATATCGCCATCCGTTTGGGAGAGATTGTGTCCTGTGGGCGATCCGCGAAGCGCGTGGGTTAAACGGTGCCAATTTTTAAGTGATCGTGTGTGACTTTCGCGCTTTTCTGCATTTGCGTAAGTGTATGTATGTGTGTGTGTGTGTGTGTGTAGTTGTGTGTAAGGTGTGTATTGAGGTTTAGGTGGTTTTGGTTTTTATATAAATATATATATGCAATTTATTATTTGTGTGGTTTCATCGCGACACATTAGTGTTGTTTGGAAAATGTTGTTGTTGTTGTTGTCGTTGGTGTGTTTGTTGTTTTTGTTGTTGGTAGCACGCGCAAAAAGCCATGAATGCATTTTGTCGCCATTTTCAATAAACCATTTGTATTTTTATTTTGTTTTGTTGTTCGCATTTGTTAAGCCATTTTGTAAATTGGTCAATTGGCGCCATGTTTTGAATAAATATTTGATTATTCGTTTTGGGTTGAGCATTTTATTGTTTGGTTTTTTTGTTGTTGTAGTTGTTGTTGAGAGCGTAAATGAGACGAGAATTCAAAATTAAAACGGATAAGAAAGGAATAAAAGAAAGAGATATGCATTTTATGAATGTCGTTAAACGATTATGTTTATATGCTATGGACTATGGCTATTCTTGGTGTTCGTGGTACTTGGTTAAAACGATTAGTTTGAATGACGACGACAACGACGAAGATGACAACGACGAAGACGACGACGACGACGAACAAATAAACTTGTATGTTAGAATAGTTAGTTACAGTAAAAACAACATTGAACGGTCAACAACGGGGAGTAGTAGTAGTAAGTATTACAGTACGACGATAATATAGTATTTATATATATTTGATAGTTATATGTTAGGAGTGAACTATATGGCTATTTACTGCATCGTTTAGTTTTGTATATAGTTACAATTTGTTAAGCTATTTGTTAGTACTTAATGTGTATATAGTGTGTGTATGATTGTTTTGGTGTGTGTAGTTAAGAACAACATTTAGTTTGATGGGTGAGACTAGATAGTAAGTAAGTAACAAGTAACTGTGAGCTATTGTTTGGCTAATTTATTTATTTTTGTTAGTTGGCACAACGTCAAACAGTTATGGAAATATATATTTTTAGAGAGATATTGTCTAACCGCTTGAGTTTTAAATATATATATCTACGAAATACCCAAATGTTAGTAGTAGGATAACTATGCTAAGAACAAACCTTTTCTTCAAACCCTACAAATGTCGGATTATGTGTTGAAAATGATTACATGTTGAAACTATAATAATGAATATGGTTATTTTACTTTTTGCTCTAACAAAGTTGGCAAAACAAATAGTACGAAACATGTGAATGGCAATTAGTTAGTTTAGTATTAGATTGCTGAGCAAAAGCACATTTCATGGTCATTTACGCAATATCATGTTGCAAACGGCAAAAATAAATGCTAAATGAAAATGATGACGAGATGATGACCAAAAATAAATGGTAAATGAATAAGCAGATAAATATTTATCTTGGTGTCCATTTGTATTGTATTCTTATTGGTATTAGGAAAACAAAAAATAAAATAGAAAACGCCTTGTTCTGTTAAATGCTTTCGGGGCTCACGCTCATTGTTTACCTTTTTATAATGGCTTTATATACGGGGATTATTAAGTTTAAGACTTGACAATGAAAGCAATTATATTTATATGGCTTTAAGTATTGTACACCTGTTTGGAATTTAAAGGTTGCTTGTCAAGCATTAAACATGGCTAAAAAAACAGCTGTAAAGGTTTTAGTTTTGTTGCTAGTTTACATACACACACATATATATAAAATAGTTGACGATTTACAGACACAAGTATTAACGGGAGCAATAATAATATGTAATATTGATAATAAGTATTGTTCATACACATGGCTTGATCGTTAGGAGCATCGATGAAGAATAATAGTTTATTGATAGGATAGTTGGATAGTTAGTTAGATGCATGCAGCGTTATTGCGAGCACAGATACATTTACTCTTTTCACGCGAATACAAATAAAATAAAGAAATGAAGGAGACAAACAGAGAGAGAGCGAGACAGACAGAGAGATAGAGACACACACATATGGAACAAAACAAGTCTGGAAGGAAGTTAAAAAAAAGGCACGTAAAAGGCTTCGTTTCTTTGTTGTTTGGTGCCTCAAAGCTCCATATATTTAATATATTACACCCGATCTCGATTAGTAAGTTTGCATTTTCGTTAAACTGTGCATTATGATAGAAATATTTGAACAATATCAATGTCAATGCAAATTAATAATAATTTTTCTCAACTGAAATTAAAGATAAAACAGATTCAAATAATCATCAAGTCATTTAAGTTAGTTGTTTCATATATATGGGCATTATATATTTGTGTATAACTTCATTTAACTGCTCAGCGATTTGTTTTTTTCTTAGCTTAAAATCTACAATTGTTTAATAATTAACACAAAATTGAACTTTCCGCTCTTTGTGCTTACATGCGCTGCGGCTGCAATGGCTATGAATAAATAGTCTTTCGAGTACACATCGAGTTCATTGTTTCAAAAAAATAAATAATTTTATATATTTGATTGCTGCAAAACTAAGCGCGTAATGCATTAAATAAGGCAAGTTATTTCATTTTAATTTTTTACTTGTATTTTTTTTTTGGGCTTTTCGTTCTGACGTTTGTGCATTTTTGTTTGTAGGAACATTTCGCCATCAGTTTTGCTAAGTATTAATTTATAAATATATTAAATATGTTTTGAGGAGCTCGCTCACTAAATTATAAACTAAGCTTAGTCTCATTTGTATCTATATATTAAAGCTACAACAACTAAGTTTATAAATAAGGCTGGCTGGTTTTATATATATATGTATATATTAAGCAATATTGTGGCCGAATCATTGAGCACAAGGGTTTTTCTTTTTTATTGCTGGCCCACAATCAGTACTACAGTAAACATTCAATAATAATTATCTGCAATCAATTTTGGAGGGATTTTCATTGTATGCCCATGCAGTTCGGTCTTGAAGACGGATACGAAAAGTTTTTTTTTAGCTTTATAGTTGCCTGCAAAAGCATATAGCATGGATTTTTCCAATTGTTTTTTTTTCTGATTGGATTTTTTGACTATTGTGCTCAACAAATGCTTTGGGAAATATTTGTAAATATGCCTAGTTAATAGCTAAGTATATATACTAAATTAAAATTGTGCTTACGCGGATTGTATTCAACGTTTCATTTTTTTTTTTTTTTGTGGCGTGCTGTTTGAATATTTTTAGTTTTTGGAATGGGAACAGTGCATTGGTCCCACACTCCATACGAGATTGAGTTTTTCACACACACACACATTTACAATCGATGCTTTTGAAAGTTTTGCTTTCGTTTTGACAAACAGAAAAAATAAATTAATGCATAAATTAGCTGCAGTAATAAACTAAAGAAAGATTTCAGCAAAATTTGAGCAGATGCGCAATCGAATGAACAGTGTTATCGATATACATACATACTTGAATATCGATACAGCATTAGTTTATGTTTTGTTTTTGTATAAAAATGACATTTTAATAACATTTTCAAGTGCTGATGGCATTTTGAGCAAAACTTTCAATAAAGCAGCAATTAGACTCGAGTTAACGTTGCGTCTGCGCAATGTGCGTGTGTATGAAAGGGTGTTATGATGTGTATATGTGCGTGTGTGCCTAAAAGCATTTACAAATATTTAATCACAACATTAAATTTTTCATTAGCCTCTGTCTAAACGGAAGTACAACAAGTTATCTCATTTTGATTGGGTTTTCTGCACGCAGCAAAATGGCAAAACTGGAAGCCGAATGTCTACTTAACTAGCTAACTAACTAACTATGAACAGTGGAACTTGGAGGATAACTGGGTAGGAAGTACTTGTTTTTGTCTTCTCTCTTGATACACATATTTTTTTTACAATAACAATTCGTTTACAGACTAAGTGGTGTGTGTGTGTGTGTGTGGTTATGTGGCATGTATGTGAGTGTGTGGAATGTGTTTTAGTTGGTAGATAACAAGTTGCATTTTGTCTAATTTACATATACAATAACAGTTTAAGTTTCGACTAAAACGAATAGTTTCTTTTTTTTTGAGTTTAATCGGTTTTGACTCTAGTTATTGTTGTTGGTTTGGGTTGTTGTTGCTGTGGTTGCACGCTCGGCCAACGTCCTTCTCTTCTTGCTGCTTTTTTTTTAGCGACTGTCTTCGTTGTCGCTGGAGCTGTTCTGCTGTTGAGCGTCGCGTTCCTCCAACAGACTGCGATTCAGCTCCTGGATGCGAGCGGACAACGCTCGACGACGTGGTGTACCGAATGAGGGCAAAGGCGGCGGCTCAATCAATGTATTTTTCTCGCCTGGTTTTGATTAGGGGTTTTATTTTGTGATTAGCAACAATATTCAAATGGAAACCAATGTGCATGGGGTGTGTGTTTGTGTGTGTGATATCGAACGCGTGAAAGTTTCGATTTCGTTTTTAATTCGATTTTAAAGGGTAAATTCATGTATGTGTTTGTTTGTTTGGGTAAAAGTAGAAAAAGAAGAGAGCAGAGAAAAGAACAAGTTGTAGGTATACATTGAAGCTTAGTTTTTTTTCTTCAATTCAGCACTAAGGATAGACTTATTTTTTTTTTTTTTTTTTTTTGATTTTTCGTTGTAGTAGAGAAAGTGTAATATAGCTTTTCACTTTTGAAAACGGTTTACAAATTTATTGGTTTTTGTTTGTTCATATGCATAAATAACTCTATCCAACAAGGCTTGTTGATTTGGTTTTTTCGATCGCTTTTGCTAGTTTCATTTTGCTAAATTATAAACTACATTGGTCTAAGAGGATGAGTATAATATATGCAAGGTATATATATGGATTATGTAATCAGCACTTGAAAATTCACTAAAATGTACTCAAAATTATTTGTAATACTTTGTTTTTTGGTTTTTTTTTTTATATATGTTCGAAATTCGAAATCGCAACTCTATATTGAACATTCAAATTTGCTATGTATATATGTTGTGATATAATAGAGTTTATATAAACATGAAAATCAAGCTTAGCATTTAATATCAATATTCCAGTTGTCAGAAACAGAACAATTTTGGTTTTTGGCAAAAAAGAAATCTCAAACTTAAATTGATGACATAAGCAAACTGTTTATTTTTAATGCAAACTTAAATCAACAATGCAACCAATCGTACATTTTTATAAGAGCAAAAACTATACTAAGATCTTTTCCTACCGCTACACAGATTCTTCCGATTTTTTTTTGTCCAATTTAAGTTTAATTAAAGCTTCAAGCTACTTAATGGTTGTATTCCTAACCTGTGTGCCTTGTATATTTACAGAGTTGTTGGAGATTACAGAAAATGTGAGACTTAAAAAGAAGATAAAAGATATTGAATAGCTTGTGTTTATGTGTGTGTGTGTTTTTGTGGTTGGATCTAAATTGGCGGGTATTATTGGCTATAGTCTTACGTAAGCGCTAGGCAAATTGTTATCAAAGGCTACAACTTGTTTTATCTAGTTGAGTTTGAGCTAAGTTTGGGTTTGAGTATGTGATTTATTAGCTGCATTGAGATTGCATCGATATACGCTACGTATACGCAATGTGTTAGTCACCTGGAGCGCTTTGCACATCAAGGGTTTGCCTGCCTATATTGGGGGTACTTTGTCTTTTACCTTTCGGATGCACAACATTTGTTTGCTTGCCTAAAATTAGATACGATAGGGATAGGAAGTTGAGCGTAAATGTTTGCAATATATATTGCCAGTACAAAAATAACGTTGCCTACTTACAGGCGTGTGTTTTTATTTTTGGTTAGCATGTGTGTATAAGTGTCTGTGGTGCTTCTGGGCTTTGTACATGTGAAAATTTCCAACCCACCCGCTAAGTACAAAAGCATTTCACTAATTGACCTTTATGGGAATGCAAGTTTGTGTGTATATGTGTGTTTGAGTGTGTTTGTTAAGGGCTTAGTGTTAGGCTTTGTTGCAGCTTAAGGCTTAAGGCAACTGCTTAGTTGAGCAGGTGTCAATTAAAGGTAAGGCCTAAAGTCTACAGGAACTTAAAGGTAATTCAATTTTCTTAACTAGTTTACAATTTATCGAATTCCAAATACCCTTATATATGGGTTTACTTAGTATTAAAAATTAGTAAATTGCATTGCCCGAAAATTTCTATCATTTTACGAAAATATCAGCTATTTTAATTATACTATTTACACGCCTTCATTTTGACAGTTGAAATAAAATAGTTAAGGAACAAAAATAAAGAAGCGAAGAAAAAGTCATGCAGCGTATGAAAAGAAACAATACAAAGTGAAAGAAGTTTGAAAATTAAAGGTTTTAAAGCAAATAGAACAATTGGCAAAGCGAGGCAAACAACTTTAGCTACATTTAAACTATTAACAAGAATATACCATAATGAACAATATATAGGTTTATACATATTATACATCATACATGTGTTTGATCGTGGTGTCACTTTCGTGGCACTTACCTGTGTCGACAATCACATCGATGAGATCCATTGATTTGGCAAAGGCATCTTTAAGATTGATATGATGGAAGGAGACAATGCTACCCTCGCGTTTGGCACGATCGAGCGCCTCGCGTCGCTTGAGGGCCTTCTCGCGTCGCATCTGATTCTTATAAAATTCAGCAAAATTGTTAACGATGATGGGAATAGGCAAAGCGATTACCAGAACACCGCATATGCAACACACAGTACCAATAACCTTTCCCAGTGCAGTAGTGGGATAGATGTCCCCGTAGCCAACAGTTGTCATTGTAATACCCGCCCACCAAAATGTTTCCGGTATTGAAACAAATTTTGTATCCTTTTCATCCTTTTCGGCAAAATATGCCAGCGAAGAAAATATGAGAACGCCCATGGCCAGGAACAGCATTAGTAGACCGAGTTCCTTATATGAGTTACGCAGCGTAAAGCCTAACGACTGCAGGCCCGTTGAGTGACGGGCCAGCTTAAGGATTCGCAGGATGCGCATGATGCGGAATACTTGCACCACCCGGCGCACATCCTGGAACTGGTCCGTTGCATTCTTATTCGTTTCCAATAAAAATAACGAAACAAAGTATGGGAGTATTGCCAATAGATCGATTACGTTAAGGCCGCCCTTAAAGAACTTCCACTTGTCCGGTGAGGCGCTAAACCTAAGTATGTACTCTAGGGTAAACCACGTGATACACACGGCCTCAACCATTGCCAATTGCGGATTATCCTGTGGTGTACCATTGTCAATGTGTTGTAGTTGTGGTAGGGTGTTCAACGTCAGGGCTATGGTAGACAGGACTATGAATAGTATGGATATCACTGCGATAACCTGTGAACGGTAAAGAACAATCGAAACTTTGTCGAGACCATCATCAACAACATCATCAACATCATCACAACGATTATCTATACACATATATGTATGTATCTCTATTAAATTAAACATGTTACAACAGTTAACAACAATCAGCGCTTGCTTCGAATTTTATTTCGTTTCGTTTCGTTTTCGTTTCGATTTCGTTTCACTTTCCATTTTGGTTAAAAACGTTCCGTACGTTTGGGGGAATTTGGGAATTTCGGGAATCGGTTGATTCACAGTTTGTTATTGAGTTTCGATTTGAAGCAAACATTCAGTTAGCTGAGAGCAAAACGTTTAGTTTTAAGATGTTAAGAACCGTTTTCAAGATGTTGTTGATCGTTGGACAAGCTGACGACTGGATACCTCGTACTGAGTACTTTTGGTATGGGTACACTCGTTTATATTTCGGGGGCTTCCTGTTGGGTTATATGTATATCGATGATACTACTTATTTTCAAAGGCTGCTGTACTATATGTGAAGTATATCATTTGTAATCCTTCTTCATCATTACATAATCAAAATAACTGAACAATCGAACACAAACATTTTTTTAAAAATAAAATAACCAAAACAAAATATAAAACTCAGGTTTTTATCTTCAATTCTTGGAATTAGTAAGTTGAGCTGTTTTTTTGAGAGAGAAAGGGGAAGAGGTTTGAATACACTGAGATTCCAATGTATTCGAAACATGTCTCGCATTTAAGTGTGGGCGTGTTTCCTTGTCGGCAATGTGGTGGTGATATTTTTGTTGTGGTTTGTAATTGTGGTTTGTGCGTGTTTATCGTATGATTGGATAGTGTATCGGGGTTTGTTATCGGGTGTATTAGCTGTAACACACATATAGCGTTTGTACTAATTTGTAAGTGTGTGTAGGTGTGGAGTGTGTGTTATGGACGTAAGACATGACGTAACACATGTGTGTAAGACATTTACGCAATTGCTAGCTACGCATAAAGAGATAGAAAGAGAAGACAAGTGAGTTTTTGGGTTCGTTGACTACTTTCATATGGCAAAGATGGTAAATGGAGGTGGGTCTTGGTTCCCTAAATAAATAAGAGACGCTACCATCGGGTCTGCAGTCGACATTTTTGTATATTATTTATCATTATTTCATACTCATAATCATGAATGGACAAAACGCATTTGTGTTGTTGTTCGTTTCGCTGTCTGTGTTTTTTAATATGGGTAACGGAATACATAAAGAGTATGGGTCAAAATGAAATTACGTACTAGCATATTACAGAAAGAAATTCAATGCACAATAACGTTTCGATTCAAACGAGCTAGAAATTACAAATTACTTATACTAATGGATAATCAAAATGAAATTTCAAATTCAAATCAATATGTAATACCATAAAATAATTGCCTCAGTACTTCAAGCTTTTGTAAATGCATAGTTTATGTACTCATCATTATGTCAAATTGTTTGTGCAATTATTTTGAGGTCACATACAATAATAATATATAGAGATGTTTAACAAATGCATACGAATAGGAAACATATAAACAATTTCAATACTATAGAATTTTTGATTATTTTTGTTGTTTTTTGTAAATATTTCATGTAATTTGCTAAGAACTGCAAATCGCATTTTGTTACTACAGGTTGGATTATCTATTTTGCATTTTAAAAGTGGCCAAATGTCAAAATGTTTTGACAGCAATGAGTGCACATTGCAATTTCAATGCCAAGAGATATACAGAGACGCAGATAATAGGGAGCAAGAGATGGAAGTTTGATTGCCACATTAGGTCACAATTCCATATTGTACTATTTGTGTAAGTATGTGTGTTCAAGTGTGTATGTGTGTGAGACTGACATTTGACTTGGCAGTTGAATTGAGTCGAGGCAATTGCAGCTGACACAATATTAAGCATGAGAAAACCTTTTAAACAATTGACGAAATTGCTTTTCGCTGGTTTATTTAACAATTGTGTGCAACCCAATAGCCAACTTGAGTATAAATGTGTATGTGTATGTGTGTGTGTGTGTGTGTTTGTGGCACATAATAGCTTGTGTCCAGATCTACCATAGTAGGCCACTGTACGCAACCACGCATTTCTCATTTACTTTCGCCTCAAAATCGAGGAATTTGATACAAGTAAATGAAAAGAATTTTGCATGGTACATGGTACAAGAGAGGGGAAAGAGATGGGGAGGGGGAATTTTTGTTGGCTGGGCACAATGCAGAAGATCTATATTACTGTTCTTGTTCGTACAATTTAAGTTGGGCTTTAAATATAAATGAATACAAATGCTACAATAATAGATAGTAGTAAATAGTTACATATAAGTTTAATAAAGTTGATAGGAAACATACTTAGATACGAGAAAATCATTACTTCAAGAACACATGAATCGAAAATATATGATTATAAGAAATAACATAAAAATAAAAGACGATAAAAAATTGTGCTATCATTTCATTTAGCAGCTTTCAAGCTATCGGGCAGTACAAAACTAGGAAAGTTGAGTGGTAGAAACTTTACAAAGATATATACTTAACGATATATTGTTAAAAAACGATTTCAGAGAGAGAGAGCAAGGAATAAGAGAGTCAAAGTTAGGACAAAGAGAGAGAAAGTGAGAAAGGAATACCTAAATAAATTTCGTACGCTTTTCGGCCGCAATCCTTTGCAATTAAAGTGGTCTTTTTTTATGTCATCATATCAACTTCGGGAAAGTTAATTAAATTTAAACTTAAAGAGAGGGCGGGTTGTGGGCGGGGCGGGCGCGGGAAGTACAAGGTACAACTTACTACTGTTGAGAATGATTTGATGAATATTTACTTAGCTTACAGAAAAAAAAAATGTACTTAAATCTTTTGTTTGATTATTGTTTTTGTCGATTGAATAGAATGCATTGGAGATGTTTTAAGTAAAAACAATAAGCTGATTATTATATTCGGGTTGTGCGAATTTTGGAACTGCTACCACTGCTGCTCAGTCATGATTGAGAGGGGTGGTTTGGGGTTTTGTTTTGGGTTGGTTCGGGTTGAAAGTAAAAACATGATTTCGCAATACGCATAATACGCAACTTTTGGCGCAGCTTAAAGACGCTATACACTAACATTATTTAAAGGTAGAGGGTTTGATATATAGGATATATTCTAAACAAAATCAAAAAACAAGATTAACTAGAAGCACAGCCCGTGCTCAACAGGTGAGCAGCAAGCAGAGTTATATATTTGAATATTTTAAAAGCGTTTGCGTCTAGGTAAAAAAAACTCACTACATAAAAAATCGATCAAAAGCCAAACAGAAAAAGTAGATCAAAATCACAAAACGAAGCGTCTGAGTTCGAATGACACTTAATACTATATTACAGGCGAAAATTTAAATTAACTTCCCTGTAGTCTTTTTTTTGGGTTAGGGTTAATCCACTTGAATTACAAGACAGGGCGCAAAAAACACAAATGTGGACTGAAAAATGTGGCAACAAAAATGGTGGGGGAAAAAGGAAAAGGTAAATCAAAAATGTGTGAGAAAGTCAAAAAAGACATGCTTCATATCCGACTTACAGCTTACACTATTTACTGTACAAGACACAATATATATGGTTTATATATTTACATACATAAGATTGATAAAAAAATGTTTGTATGGTAGAAAAAAACAGTAAAAACATTCAATACTTTTGAGTAGATATATTATAGAAAAGTGCGCATACGCCATGTGGGCATAAACTGTGGTTTGTGTTTGAATGTGTGTTTGTGTGTGTTTGTGGGTGCAAGGTGCAAGGAGTGGGTGCAATGAGCAAGGGCCAAAGTAACGCACCGTCTTGCACTACACAAAAAAAAAAACGACTTAGAGCTCACTAAATAATTGATTCGGTTTATTTGGGTTAACGGCTCGATTTCGGTTTACAAGTATTTGGTTTTTTGTTGTTTTTGTAGAGGCTTGAGGGAGGTAAGCACGAGTTGTTTCGCATACTTTGTTCGACTTACTAAAAAACCAAAACAAAATTCGATACAAACTGGCTATAGAATTCAGTATAACCGACTACAAAATTCTATACTAGGCATTCAAATGCAGCAAATTTGGTGGGTAAATTTTTTAAGTTGAGATTTATTTAAGGGATATTTCTTTCAGCAAGAGCTGAAAATCAAATGAATACCAAAATGCTATGAAATTTACTGATTGGATTGAAATTGAAGACATTAAAGCACCGTTTACTTTAGTTTTGTTTGTATTTTTGTATGTGTGTTTGTTTGTTTGTGTGTGTGTTTGTGTACATAGATAGATATAGTATAATAGGAGTAGTCGATTGGATTGGTACTTAGTAGTAGTAGGAGTTAAAGAAGCCAGTAGACCAATAGTTACAACAATCAATATCAATGATAACATAAGTTATAAGATTATACGTTAAAACACAACAACATAAGTTAACGAAATTTCGATATGCAATAGACAACAAGACATCAAATACGAGTATCGAGCACGAGTACGATTACATATACGCTAGATATATATAGTATATAGTATACATATAGTATGTATCGTGCCGCAAAGGAAACACAAAAGGGTACACAAAGTAAAACATCGAGTTGAATTTTGTTTTGGGTTTATCTTTTTTGTTTTGCGTGTTTTATAAACAAATAAATGTCATAATTTTATATGGTTATTTTTTTGTTTTTGGGTTTTTGTACACAGCAAATGTTTATCTTGTGAGCGCGTTTTTTCTTGCCATCAGTTTTTTGTTTGGGTCTCTTTCAACGCGGGTTCGTAGTAGTAGCTCTGAGTATTTCGAAATACCACTCATTACTTTTTACTGTCTTTTGTTTTGGTTCTCATATTTATCTTTTTCGTATAAAAAAGGATGTGTTTAGGCGTGGTATTAAAAAGAAATAAAAATATACAAAACTAAAAACGTTATTTTTTTTATATTTTCCTCTTCTGACTTTTGTTAGTAGTTGAAGAAAAATGTAAATAAAAAGTTTAAGAGTACAACTGGCAAAGAGCTCCGGAAATTTTTCATTACCTTTATAAAAATGACAAAATCATAAATTGTGTTAAGTTTTTATTCCAAAATATCTAATTTGCATCTAATGCATTGGCTAATTATTGGATTTTGGATTAGAAATTTATTAAAATAATTTGTAGATTCATATTATTTTGAAAATATTTTTTTGTTGTAGCCAATGCAAAGTATTTGTTAGAAAACTAAAAATAAATAATAAATTTCTAGTATTTTATTTTCGTTGTAGTTTTTCAAAAATAATAAAGAACATAATGTAAATCATAAGAGAAATCATAATCGAATGAAAAATTATTAGAGATGCACCCAAATGTGTTGTAATTATTTCCATTTTCGGTCATTGCTTAAAGTTAAAGCTAACGCAAATCGGGTCAAAGGCAAATTATCGGCTGTATTATACAAGCTGAAGCCAAAAACTGTATGTGTATGGGTGAGAATGTGTCGAAATATATATAGATGTGATGTTTAGTGGACTTAAACTAGAGTCTTTGGCGGGGCGTATGGGGGCGTGGCAGCTAACAGCACAGCACAGTTTGGAAAGCGCCAACGAGAGACGCTCGAAGAAGTTTCATGATTGCTGTGCTGCCAAAGGCCAAAAGATTTGATAAGTATTTAGTTCTTGCACCCTCTATGGAAAATGGAAATGTATTACAACACGTCTTTGGCCACTTCTCCCCAGAGCTCCTTCTCTTTACAATATTTTCGAGGATTTCTACAGCACACCTGCCGCCTGGTCATATCGCTTATTGCCCATTCCCAAACATTGTTACAAGGGTGAACATATTTTTTTCGGTATGTTTTGGAGTAAGAAAACATTAGAGATAAACAGAGAGATTACTTCACCATCATCATCAACAATTAAGAGATTAAAATATTTATATTTATGTATATGTATAGAGAGTATAAAAAAGTTGTATATTTATATAGTAGATGTATACTGTGTGTGATTAAAAAAAGGATTAGATTAGATAAAAAAGGATTAGTAAACAATTTGGTTGTCGTATTTTTCCATTTTTCTTTGCACTTTGTGCGCGATTGCTAATTATAATTAATTAGTTAATTATGTAAACTGTAGCAGGAAATTTTCGTGTCGGGTGTCACGTGACTTTAGTGACAACTTAATATATTTCAAAGATTGATAACAAAACAAAACAAATGCAAAACTTAATACATTTGCGATGCTATAAAGTGAGTTTTGGTTGAGTAAAAAATAAACATTGTAACAAAAATTACTCTGCGGAACCGTCAATGGAACACTTGAAGAGAGAGTTCTAACATGCCACCAAACTGGTATAAAACTGTTATGCGAGAACCTGAACTGAACTGAGTTAGTTATAGTGGATCCCACTGTACTTTGTTAGCTGCCCTTGAATGCAATGCTGTTTAAAGGCACAAACACAAAAGCAATCGAGTACACTGAGCGAAAAATATGAGCTGCATATATAGAAATGTATATACATAGTATATAGTAAAGTCTCACAACATTTAACTGGCAAAATTGGCAGCAATCTCTTGATCTTAACTATGTACAGCGGTGGCAGCGGCAACGGCAAAAGTAACAAAGCAATATTTAAACCTATCGATATTTGTCGATAGGGTGAAATCGGTTTAACTTAAATTTTTGAGTTAATTCTTGTTATTTTTGGAGCAAGCATTTTTTGAACGCAAAGCAATCTTGGCAAAAATTTGGCGGCTTCGTAGACTCATAAGATATATACGATTTATATAAAATAAAGTGGGAAGTGGTATACAGATAAAAGAGGCTTTTTATGGTACAGCATTTGGTATTTATATAGGAGGTGGGTGGCGGTTCGGTTTGTATTTGTTTATTTTTACACTATTTCCGTCTTTGCCTTCGGCAGTGAAAGTTTATATTACAAAGTGCTGCGAATGCCGCGCGCTAAATGCAATACGATAGTGTAAAAATAATATACGAAAATGAAAACTGAAAACTGAAAATAGAAACTTAACTGAATGAAAACTAAAGAAGAACTTAAATACACGAATGGTTAATGTATAGGAAAAGGTTAATAATATATTTATATATTTTGATACTTGAATATTTTTTCTTACGCTGGACACTTGACATTGACACATACGGTTAACAGATAACGTATACGTAGTTATAAAAAAACACATTTAGAGAGGTGGTAAGGATATAGGGGATCATGGCAACTGAATGAACTTACCCTAGCCGCAAAACTGGTCGTTGGCTTTTCTAGCAGCTCCCAGAGATATTTTTGGTATTCAGCGCATTTACCTTCGCCGAACTCCTCCTCATCCCGCTGTCGCAACGATTCGGCCTCCTTGCGCATCTCCTCGTGCACGTTCTCCTTGCGCTGATGGTATTTGTGCTGGCAACACGACTCCAGATACAGTTCGTCAACGCCCCAATACTCCAGATCATCACTAAACGCAAGCACGCACATCTCATCCACAATGTGCAGTTTCCCAGTACGATAGAAATTTAGTATGGAGCTAAAGCTCTTGGGATGACGATCAAAGAAGTATTCATTGTCGACCAGAGAGTAGTCATCGCACAGCTCAATGATCGACTCGTGGGTGGTGCACTCTCTAAGCCGGCCCAGCCGCGTGTGCGGCAGACGTTCCAATGTGCGCCAGAGCACCTCGTGCTTAACACCGCCCACATTGATGGAGACGCGGCTGTTCATCTGCTTCGATTGGGCTATCATGAACGGCTCCGGCGGCGGTATGGAGGACATGGATCTGGAATGTGTCCGCTGCAGGGCGCCGGTTGTATTGCTAATGCCTCCAGCATTTGAACCAGCGCCACCGCCGCTGCCGGGTGGCAGCTGGCAGACAACACCGACACCGATGCCAAGACCAACACCGCCGCCGCCACCGCCACCGCCGAGGCTAAGGCTGCCACCAGTGGGGCCGCCAATGCTGCCACCACCAATGCCGCTGCCGGCTCCCCCACCACCACCACCGCTGAGTGAAATCTGTTGCTGCTGCTGCTGATGCTGTGCAAGAGTCTGCTGGGAAGTTGTGGGATTTGAATGCGTTGGTGATGTAACTGGGAATGGTGCGTAACGAACTTCCTTGCCAATGGCACCAGTTGCACTGGCGCCGGCGCCACCACCTGACGACGATCCACCGCCGATGTTGCCCGCTCCCGCAGCAACTCCCATGCCGTGTGCAGCAACCGTTGCTGCTGCTCCGGCGGATGGGCCAACAGCGCCGATGCCATCAGCATAATCCATGTGGCGATTGTTGATGACAACACCGCCGATGGCAACAGCTGCGCCAGGGTTATAAGCAGCGCCGCCAGCTGCTGGGATAGGTCCGCTGATGCAACCATATGCACCAGCTCCACCGGCTCCCATCGCTGCTCTCTCCCAATCGACATTACCGCTTGTATCGTAATAGGGCTGATTATCGCCGACATCGGCTGTGCCCGCAAGTTGTAATCCACGCGCAGCTGCCTCGTGTTGCTGATAAAACAGCTCCTGTTGTTGCTGTCTATGTTGTTGCTTGACTGTTGAATGTTGTTGCTGTTGTTGTTGTTGTTGTTGTTGTTGTTGTTGTTGTTGCTGTTGCTGTTGTTGGCTAGCAGCCTGTCCACCATGCAATTGCCCGACCATTTGTAACACTCCATTATTGTTTTGAAGCGGTGTTGTTTCACCCGTTGCCCAGCGTACCGCCTCACGGTCCCTGTCGCGTTCGCCGACCATAAGTCTGCTGCAGTTGTTTTCGTTTGTGCCCGATGGGAGGGATGAGATATAAAGATAAATAGCTGCATTTTATAACCACACAACTAACATCTACGACAGCTACACTCAGCAAAAAGCAGAGTCATAAAGTGACGTAATAGAATTTTAATCATCTTCTAACTGTTACTAAATTTTTTTTTTTTAAGCTTGTTTTTAATAAATGCATAAATGAATAATTAAAGTTCGTCAGATCTTAAAAGTGTTACTGAGGTGAAAGTCTTTAAGCTTTAGTGGGACCTAAAAGCATTCCCATTTTATCTGAGTGTATTGTTTCTAAGTACTTTTGCACTTACCGCTACATCGCGTCAATTGTTGTCATTACCAGCCACTCCACTCCGCATCCAGTTCTCCTGCTCTCCGCTCTGCCGTGACTTCAATAGGTTACCAGCTGCTGCTCTTTCTTTTCGCCTTTTTGTTCTTAGCTGACTATTTGTGCGCAATTGATTTCAATTTGTGGAATATCTATAGATCTATAAATCTATAAATTCAGCAATTGGCCAGCAATTTCTGCGGTCTGTCGCTGGCACGACGACAACTGCTGCTGCTGTTGTTGCTGCTGCTGCTGCTTTCTCTTGTTTAGTATGTGTTGCTGGCAGCTTTCCGTCTTCATGTCTTTGTGTGCGATTGGGTGTGTGTCTGTGCTGGTGTTTGTGTGTGTGTCTGGCTTTGTTGCTTATGCTGGTTGCTGGTCGTTGTTGCTGTTTTTGCTGTGTGTCTAGGCTATGATCACAGTTTATGTTCTAGGTTTTTTTTGTGTATATTTTTGGGCTTAATAGGATATCCTGCGGCTGGCTTAGGCGAATATTGGCAGCATTCTGTGTTGAGATTTTGGGCTCTAATACGATATTTGTGTTGTCGAAGATAGCTGAAAATTGATTATGAAAAACCGATCAGTAAATATATTATAATACAGTTAAAGTGTTGCTGATAAGCTCATTATATATGCACTGAGTGTTGTTGTTCAAAGACTCGTCACTTTAATATGCAACGATTGTTGTTGCTTTTGTTGTGTAAATAAAATATTCTCATCACTGCCGCGCCTCCATCATCGACAATAGCAATAAATCGATAACTGTTGACAGCCTGATAAGATAACACAACGCAATACTATTTTCATAGCATACATTTTGGGGCCCAACTGAATGCAATTATATCACAATTACGCATTGCTAGGGCTATGGTATGGTAACGAGGTCAGCGTTTTGGTCCCTTATTTACTGCGGTTAATTTGCAAATGCCGAAGGCTGAACACTCACATCACACACACACACACCCATATGTAATCGACTAAAAACGTATGAGTTGGCTATTTTGATGAGGTTGGGGGGCTTAAGGGGCCTAAGAGTTTTTGCTCCAATTGCTTTTTTGCTTTTCGTTCTTTTTTTCTTAAGTTTGCCTAAATCGCAATTTCTGCCGCATTGCAATCAAATTTGAATTTTTATGCCTAACGGAAATGCATTGTAATAAGCGTATGTGCTGCGTTTGCTGCCAAGTTATGTACGAATGTGTATGTGCACCCCACAAAAATGTTAATTAAACACACTCTAGATAAAAACTATGCCGCATTGACCTTGTCTAAATTGTAAGTTATATGCATTTGATTTGGCATTTTGGGTCAGTCTTAAGTGGTTGTTAATCAAATTTGTGTAGGATTTATTATGACTACAAATGGAAGTTTATGAGTGAGAGAAAAGGCCAAGTTTTTTTAAAAGGCTAAGTATTAAGGAATTTGGGTACCTTTTATAATAAAGAAGTTCCGTAATTGAAATCATTTAGACTTAAAGGAATATCTTTATATCTTCACTGTTTTATTTTCGTTCATTGATGCCTGAATTACCTGTCGCTTTTATATGAGCGTGTTTTGTATTTAAAATTACCTTATTTTGCATTGCATGCAGAGGTAATATTGTTATTATTATCTACAACTTCATAAATAAGTATAAAGTTTTGCTTAAATTTAGCCCATTTAAATTGTTATTTATTAGCAGCGGGCAAGATTTGTAACAAAGCGTGCATTTTTGACAACATTGTTGGCGAGCTTTTGAACCTTTTGAATTATAATTATTAAAACTGTTATTGTTCGGATTTAAGTTGCGTGTTTTGTAAGTTTATGCAATTATTTGTGGCACAAAATGAAAATAAACTGCATGCAAATTGTGTTGCGTTGTTTTGCCACATGCAACATGTTTGTCGTGCCCCAAGTCAAGTGGCAAACACATTCACCTTGAAACCTGTTGAGCAACAGCACATCCTTGAAAACGGGCCGTCAGCGTTAAAGTTAAATTGCAATTAATTGCATGTTAAGCTATTAAAGCTAAGAGAGAAAGCGAGCAAAGTTTTCTTTGCGTTGTGTAATTTTGTTTGACAGCTCAGCTCATGTCATAAAATGTGAGCAAAATGGCGTTGAAATTTATTACAGCAACGCCTACAAAGAGTGAGAAAGTGAAAGAGCGATACCATTAGCTCATAAATCTTAGACATAATTTGCCTACCACGTATGCACAAATTACAAAATGAACACTTAATTGCCCATAAATAGTTTTATAATACCCCCAGAGAGACATTTTGTGTTTAAGCATGTGTGTATGTGTGTGTGTGTGTGTGTACTTGCGTTGCCCTCGTCTCAGGTTACGGTCAGGGTCATTTCATGTAAATCCTTAATGGAGCTGTACCAAAAGGCAGCAACAAAAACAACAACTGTAACAACCACAATTTGTTTCTGTACAGCTATTAAAAAAGCTGCTTAGCAATTTTGCGCTAAGCCAATTTGGATGACATAGCTAAAAACTGTTAAAGAAGGAGAGCTAGAGAAGGCTCTCACCCTTCTTCCGAATGTGTGTGTGATTAATGATTTCTTTGACTTGTGGCACTAATTGAAAATGGCCAAAAGTGGCAAGGAACGAAAAAAGCAATTAACTTAAAGCCAAGAAGTAGAGCAAACTACAAAAAAGTTTGTTTTGTAGTTTGCAACTCTGTTTTAATTAGATCCAGAAAGTTGTGAAAGTTGAACTTGATTACAAATTTCTGGCTATGAGTGTTAGAAACGATTTAGGGTATGCAATTTGTACCAAGTCTTTTGTGTATGTATAAATAGTTTTGCATTTTATTGGCAATATAAAGCAAAAATAGGAAAACCATTCCTCAATTGTATTTATAGGCGCAGGAAACACACATCCTTCACCGAGATAGAGAATTGGTAAATGCTAAATGTTGCAAGTGCCAAAAATTCCACTTAGCTGTTAAGAGTGGCGCCCCCAAAAGCAAAAGCATTTGCATAGCTGTCGGAACTGAATGCAACAATAACAAGCATAACAAATGCAAATACACACACACACACATACAACATATTGAGAACAATGCAAAAGCGTGTCAGTGTTGTTTGGGCAAAATGGCGAACATTTATTGCCGAGTTTTAAGGGCCGCCGTTTGTCGACGTTGACTAAAATTTATGGCGCCATTTTGTTTTGTTTTTGTTTGCGCCGCAGCAAACATTTCACAAGTCAAGTGCATTTATATATATATGTATAAAAGTTGTTGATGTTGTTGTTGGCATTGTCTTAGTCTTGGCTTGAAAAATGCGTCAGCGCTAACCTCAACACTTCAACCAGTGCCTCGGGTCATGTACTGTGTGTGTGTGTGTGTGTGTGTCTTGCCCACCCTTTCCAAAGTCAACCCACTCACTTCCGGCCACAGCCACATCCGCTGTTGCCGACGCCATCAACGCGCAGCGCCTCAGCTGACCCTTGCTAGCCTTTGGCGACTGCTCTAATTTAGTTAGCGGCCACGAACAATGTTCGAGCCACGTTTTGTGTGGATCTTTGCTAGTGTTAGTGTTAAACACACTTCGAGCCACTTTGTACACTTTCCATTTTGCAACAATCGAAAAAAAGATGGCTACAAAAGGAGTAAAAGAAAATTGAAGCGAGTTACACTAATTTTTATATGGCTTTTGTTTTGGTTTTTCGGTTTTTTGCGTGCGAACTCGACTTATTGGCCATTGGCATGCAAGCATCTTGACCAACTTTCGTCCAACTTGGCCTTGAGAGTTATGTATCGTGTGTGTGTTAGTGTGTGTTAAGTGTATGTGGGCGTATTCAGAGTGTCTCTCTATATTTACTTTAACTCGCTTTCTTGCTCTCTTTTTCTCTCTCTCTTTTATGCCACAATTGTTGCACTCGGCAACGTGTAGCAGCATACATACATACATACATATTTATATTGCAAGACCTTAGTGCGTGTTTAGCCTTTTATTGAGTCACTCAGCGGTTTTTGCGGTTTTATGAGACCCGCGTGGCAAATGCCATCGCAATGGCGTCATCTCAGCCCAAGCAACAGTTCCATTCGCAGTCACAGCCTTTAACAAAATCGATATAGGAACAAAAGCCGCACAATTTTAATCTAATTAAATGTGCAATCAAGCGGAACTAATCCATTAACGATTTATAAGCGCCTCAAATATGTATGTTAAGACATCATGTCCCAAGTCAAATGAATCTGAACTGAAGTGTGAAAAACCTCATATAAATGTATGTAAAAAATAAGTAATTAAAGTAAAGCAATGTCTCAAAAAATGTAATGGTAAATACATATAAACTAGCTTAACAAGCTGTAATCCCGCATGAAAATCTTGTACTCTTTAGTTAAATGACATTAGAAATAAACTGAAATTAAGCAAAGACTTTGCCATTGTGTCATTAACCTTTGCATGCATGCCTGCAATTACTGGTTTGGTCAACCTAAATGACGAATGCAACGAATTAAATGTATTTGAAAGTTAACAAAACTGCGCCTTGGGGTATGCTATAGAAAATTGGTAGCTCAACGCAAGCGACACAAATTTGTTGTCCTGACAACTGCGCAGTTATCGAATAAAACTTATGAAATATTCATTGACAACATGTCTTGGCCGGGCATTGGCCGTTAACAACCGTTAGCTGTTGGCCACAATTCATATGGTAGCGTATGGCTTATTGATTTTCGATTATGACCATTGCTCTCTCAACCTGGTTTTTACTTTTCATTTTTTTTTGTCTGATTGTCTGACTGTCTGGCTGGCTGTTGTTTGTTTCTTTCGACCAACCTGTTTGCTGTATGCTTGTGTGTGTGTGGCCTAATAAGTTGTAGACACGCACACACGCACACACCTTTATTATATATGTACATAGAGTTATACGAGAAGATACAATATTTATAATGCAGTCGAATTGCTTTTTGTCTCTCGCGATATTTGCTTTCATTTTATTTATTTATGTACTACGAATGCCTGCTAAATGCGCCGCAAGTACATTAATCAAATGCCCTGCCATCGATCTTTTCTACACCGCCCACCACCCATATGGTCTACCCTTTGTCACTCTCTGTTTTTGTCTCTGTCTCTGGTGGGCACACCTGATACATTTTGATGTCGCATGAAATGTTTCAGCTGCCATTCGCTGATAATGATAAATGGCTCTCAACATGTCAGACATACACAACCACACATTCAAATATTGTTGTGGCAACACTCCCCTCCCTCAACCCTCTCACTTCCACACCTCTTTTTGTTTAACACATGTAAGTTCAATGCTGGCCGCGTTCTGGTATCTTTATTTATAGTCCCCAAACGCATCTATAAATGTTAAAAATGTATTTATTTATCTCGGATTGCTCTTTCGCTCTTTCGATACCACTACAATTTTAAATAAATAATGTTTTAACTCAGCGGCAGCAAATCACTTAAAATTCCATACACCCTGCTGGCCAAATTGAGCATCACTATTAAACATAGAGCAAAATTAATTGGCAACTAAAAATAGTTGGGCCTATATATTTTTATTGTTCCACGCGAAAGCGTTGAGATTATTCGCGTGCCTGCTTACAATTAAAGCCAAGAAGCTTAGCTAGTTATTATTGTTGTACTTTGCTATTGTTGTTGGCACGTGTCTAGCTGGCCAAAATGAAATGCCAAAAAGTTTGACTTGCAAAAATGCCGCCACAACAATAATATATTGCAATATTTATTATGATGTCAAACTGTTTGCTGTTTTAATTAAAAATATGGCAGTTTTATTGCAAAAAAATGATTAGCAATTAGCCGCATTTGAACCAACGTCCACTTGTGCTTTAATAGCACTTATTCAGCAATCAGTTTGCATTTAATTGTATGCCCTGCATACAAAGTTTAAAGGGTTTACTCAAGTGGTGCTTAAGTTGTATTTTTAAAGCTTTTAATAATATTTCGGATATTAAAAATGTTTTTGAATTTTTTTAATACGTTTAATTATTAAACAAATTTTATTATAATATTGATCAGACTACTTGAGGGCTATAAAATATTTTCCTTATCTATTCAGAGTATTTAATACCATTTATATATTCCTTTGTCAACTTTATATCCGACCACTCTTTATCACTTTTACCCCCAACACTTTTCGCTTTGTTGTTTTTGTGTTTGTGTTTTCCCGCTGTGTGACCAACAAATTACGCTATTAATTCTAGCCGATTTCTTGTGGCATGCGAATGCGAAACGTTCGAATATATGTGTATGTATATTTGCAAGCAAGCGAACAAACGAATGAACAAAAATTTTGAGTCGAAATTCTTTGGTTTTTGCGATGTGCAGGAATGCGAAAGGCACGAAGTAAATCTTTGAACTCATAAAAATCGATGAGCGCACGCAGCCAATTTGTTTACCCCAAAGCAGACACAGACACACAAACAAACAATCTGAACCAGTTTTGTACACAATAGAAACGAAGACGTCTTCGTTGTGATCTTTCTGCTTCTGGATTGACGTGACGTCATTGCGCCTATACAGAGAAATTGAGTGCTTTCCGCTCATGCTCACGCTCTCACTACTCTCGCCTATATTTGCAATTTGTACATTTGACTTTGGTACTAAATTATTCGATGCGGCTGCCCTATATAGTATACACATATAGTGTATTTATATGTATATGGATCAGGCGTGGCGTGAATATGGCCTGCTTCTGGCCTTTTGGCATTTGGCCAGCAATAGAAAGGCAGGCAGCAATAACAACTTGAAACAATTGCAAAAAATTGCCTACTCTGCAGCGCTAATATTTATCTGCACATGAAACTTTCTATCTGTATCTGACTGCACATATGTGTGTGTGTGTGTGATTCTGGATATGGGTGAGCGATTTTCCTAATGCGTATGTGTCTCCAACTGCAACAGCAAACGCGACTGACTTCAAACACTTCAATGTGCTTGCCGCTGGCGCCTAAGCGACAATATAATTGCAGAGTCAGCGATCTGGAAAACGAATGAAGGACGCACAAAGCCAGAAAGAAAGAAAAGGCAGCACAAAAAAGAGCATTAAAATAACATCCCTTAACATTTCAAAATGGCAAATTTGTGCTTTAAAAATTTAACCTATAAGCCAAATTTGCTTAACCCTTTTTCGGTTTTGGCCAGCTTAGTTTTTGGAATTAATGAATTTCGTTTTTGATGCTCGTTGCATGCCGCACAAGGCAACAGGAAATTGAAAACCAAATCAAACTAAAATCCCATTTTGCTTGAAACGCACATCACGTATACGCAGAGCAGCCCACACCAACCCGAAGTCTGGCACACACACACACACACGAACAGCTAAGGAAACGTGAGGCAAGCAGCGTTAAAAATGTGTTGTAGCTTTAATTTCCTGCAACGGCCTTGAGATAACAAATTGAAATTCATAACAATCATAATAATGAGGGACAAAGAGAAAAGCGCTTGACTAACTGCCGTGAAAAAGGAGACCGTTCCAAAATGCCCTTTACAGTGTATGAAAAGGATCTGCAGCCTTCCAAATCCTTTGTCAGTTTTAGCAAATGCCAAACAAATGAGCTTACAAATCGGTTACAGCACAAAATAAAAAGGGCAGAATGTAAAAAAGGATTTGTTTGCTAGTTGAAATGGTTTGGTAAACATGAGGTTGGCATTAAAAAATATATTTTTATTTTCACATATGCAAATACAATCTTAAAATAGAATATTATTTTAAAATAAAGCCCCGAATGTGTTCCATCAAATATTTACTTCACAGCCCCCAAAGTTGAAGACTTAATTTCAAATATATTCTAATATGTAACTAGATACAGCATGGATATTGCATATAGGTGTGTGTGGCTGATTTGCATGTAAATGAGTAAGAAAAAGACAGATTTACATACACACACACACACACACACGTGTGTTTCAGGCTGGATAACGCCAAGTGTCCTTCAAGAGCATTCGAAGGCTGTTTTCTCAGCTCCTTTATGTGCATATACATATATATAAAATTAAATCCATTTTACAAAAAAACGAACAAAAATTTATATAAAGTACAAAATTCAAATGCGATTAGTGCAGATTTTGTTTTGTGCCACTTTTGAGGCACACTCACACACACACACAGAGGGAGACACAAATGTAGATACTCATAATCATACAGAAGCAAAAGTGGGTGCTTGGGTGGTTGAAACAGGATATGTGTGTATTGATGTTGTTGTTGCTGTCGTAAAATAAATATAGCAACAAAAGCGTCAAATGAAAAGGGGCAACAGCAACGACAACAATCAGCAAATAACAGTAACAGTAACAGAGAGACAGATACAGAAAGAGAGTGAGAACAATGAAAGCAAATACATAATAATAACAATAATATAAAGAATAATTCCTAGAGCGGTACGCATTTATACTAGCCCAACCACCCACACTCTGTTGTTGTTTGTGTTCTTTTCAACTGTTTACTGCAATTTGCGTTTTTCGCCTACTTTTGGCCGAGTTTCTTCCAGTCTAACACATTGACACTGAAAACACACAAGCCAAGAGCGAGAGCAGAGAGCTTAGCTCTCCCTTTTGAAACTCTCTCTCTCCTGCTTTGACTTTCGCTCTCTTTGCGCAAGTCCTTCCAGGATGCCTTTTATGAAGAACACCTTTCGCATCTTCGCTGCTTTGTGTTCTTTGTGTGGTGATGATAGACAAACTTGTCGATATGAATAACTCTGATTAGCAATTGATAAATAAGAAGTCGTTTAGAGTTTTAAGAAACCATAGTTATGCACTTCCAAATACACATTTCTAAGGCCCAACAGTTGACAAACTCCCATTTTGATGGAGTTGCGGCCAGCGGCAGTTTCAAGCTGCGCAGCTTTCGTTGCGAATGAGCGACTAAAGCGTATAGCTCAACCAATGACGTCATCAGTTTGCGTGCGTGTGTGTGTGTGTGTTATGCGTACACCTCGTAATGAGGTTGTTTGAAGTTGTACGACATCGGACGACCTACTTTGTGTGGGGGGGCCAGTCAGACCGCCGACGAGGATGGCTCGTGCGCATGGGAAGTTTTTCGGATACTGAATGAAAATTGGATACAGGATACAACTGTTCCTGCTGTTTGCTGTTGTTGCTGCTGCTGTTGTTGTTGCTGCTGTGGCTGCTTCTGCTATGTTAGTTGGCAATTTGTACGTTTTGTGGCATGTTGCACGGTTCGTTCCACTACCCAGAGCCCATCACAGCACAGCGGTACGCCTGCACTCAAGTTCGTGTTGTGGGCATCGCTGCTGTTGTTGTTGTGGTTGTTGTTGTTGTTTTTGCTATTTCGACAGCTGAAGGTGCTGCATTGACGAGGCCAACGTCAACAGAAGGGAAAACAGCAGCCCCAACTGAGACTGAAGCCTTAAGCTTGATGCTGCCGCCTCTTCAACACGAGATGGCTGAGTGCCTGACAGCATTTTCATTTTCATTTTACTCTGCCTATCGCAGTGATGTGCGATTATTTCGTGCATTCTGTCGTGAGTTCTTGTGGCTAACGATACATACAAACCTATATGTGTGAATTGTAAGCACGAATAATATTTAAAAGTAGGTTCAATAATTGAAAATCCATAAAAAATGCAGTTTTAGGTTATTATTTAGTAAAAGTAAAAAAAGGTAATAAGCCAACTACTCTGCTCCTTAAACACACCTTGAGCACCATTTGCGCGCATCTCTATTCGTATCATGTTGTAGTTTGGTGTTTTTTTTATGCGCTTGGTTAACTCTAACAAGGACTTGGACCTGAGGTTGCTTCACAGTCGTTTAACCGCATTGCGAGAGAGAGAGAGGCTTTCACTCATTGTCTCTATAGTAGTTGCCCTTGCCCTCCTAGGCATCCTCTTACCCTGTCAGTCCGTGCCCTTCCCTAACCCTGTCCTGGTTATGTAGTATGGCTTCACCTATGCCCTTTAGGAATGGCGCATGGAAATTTTTCACCATCCCCACCGCCATCTTTGGGGAATGTGGGGTGGTGGGTGGGGTTGTGGCTCTGGTCTAGTTTCTGGTTACATCAGAAGGCACATAACTTCAAATTAGCAACATGGACGCTACAAACGAAGGCCGTTTCCTGTTATTTTGCTGCCATGTGGCACATTGGGCTTTTTGCTTTTGCAATCTTTCATTGTTATGACCAAGAAGTTGATTGCGTTGTGTCGACCCAAAACAATGGCCATTGGTTTTGTGGCCCAGCTGCTCAACGCCTCAGATGGTGTTAGATTAATTACGCGCCAGCGGCTTATGCCATTTTAATTAGGCCAGATTGAATGCCTTCACACATAATCCATATTTGTCATATATATATATATTCCAGCTTTACCTCCAACTCCTACTATTATTATTATTTCGTTTTTAATTTCGTTTATTGGCGTTGCGGCTGCTGCTGCTGCTGCTCATGCTATATTATTGCTATTTTGTTGTTTGGCTTTTCATTTCACTCGGCGCCTTTGTTATCTATTATTAATTTGACCAAAAGCCACAACAATGAAATGCTTTGCGAACTTTGTTACAATTCAATGAGAATGAGAGATTTATTGTATTGAATTCTCATTTCCTGGCGCGTTTTGCGGCTTCGCTCGAACAATCTAATATCTATTGCTATTTTTGGCAACAAGCCGAAACAACAACAACAACAATATCAATACTGACCCCAGTCAAATGGGAATGATGATTTTTTGATGATTTGTGTTTTTATTATTGTTATTATTATTAGTGATTTTTGGCATGCTTCTTAGCTTCTTTTTGTTGATTTAACACGATGATTTCTATTAAATGTGGTTTTTAATTGATTTTCCTTTTGTTTGTTCTTTGTTCATTTTGATTACCCTTACTTGGAATTTAAGTGTGGCAAGCATGACGTTATGAGGAATGACCAAATCTTGACAAACTTTATAATAAGATACGAATACAAAATGTTTAAAGATACAACACATAGTTTTTTGTAATTGTTGCAATTATTAACCTAAATTTCTTTGACATTCTGGTATTTTGTTTAATGTGCACATGGGTTTTTCTTTTTTCAACTGGACATGACACACCTAATTGTCTCAACACAAAATTATATAGATATTGTATATATATTTGACACTCTTCATAGTTTCCAGTCCCTGCGTGTGCGACACACAAAATCAACACACACATTTTTTTTGGGCCAATTGCCAAAGTGAAATACCAATATATATATATTTATTTTTTTAATTTGTTCATTACCAACTGCTTGTTCGCTGGTTTGACAAGTCCACTGACAACATAAATGCGCCAACATTTAGGCTCCCCCATCGCACCCTTTTTGTTGTCAAATTAACGCGCCTGGGACAAATGGTGAAGACAGGAGGGGAGAATATAAAAGAGGGGCACACTAAACTGTAGACGCAATCACATGCCTGTGATATTTTGAAGAAAAGAAACATTTTCGCAACTTGCCGCCAAATGCAAATAGAAAGCAAAAATGAAAATTGCAATTGTTTTAAAAAATATATATCACAAGACAAATACCCTGTTAATGTAAAAAATAGAAAAGCGCGAAAATGGTCAAAAAAAAATTGTCAAGTATCTCCAAGGAAATTAAAATATATAAAAAGATTTTCTTCAAAGTGTTCAAAAATAAAATAAAAATTTATAGAGTATATAAATTACAAGGAAAACTTTTCCGTTAGTGTTTTTGTTAATCAATCAAAATTGGTCTACTTGAAACAACAAAAATGTTATGGCATTCGTCTTAAACGACTTTTAGTTTATTCATATAGTATACGTATATGCAAGCATATATTATTTCCGATTTGTGTTGAGCTACGTGTGAAAATTAAAAAAAAAAAAAAAGTTCCGCGAAAATATTATGTGCTTTGTAATAAATGTGAAGGAACATTTTGTTAGGTTCGTGGAAAACTGTTCAATGTTGAAGAATTATTGAAAATTTCCGCACTCGGCGCAATATCAAACGGCTAAAATGCTTCGCTGGAAAAGCGTGTAAGTGGAAAAATAATGATGATGAAATCGAAAACGTAAACGTTAACGTGTATCGATTCGTATTTAATATGTGGGTCAAATTATGATAACTACTCAACAAATAAAGCGACCTCAAGAGCCAGACAGTGTGGGGCCAACAAAAGCAAGAGCAACAACAACTGAGACACGCGTCGTATTTCGTTCAATTACAAATACAATAACAATTACGATTCGT
Organism: Scaptomyza pallida; assembly: GCA_018152965.1. NCBI lineage: Eukaryota > Metazoa > Arthropoda > Insecta > Diptera > Drosophilidae > Scaptomyza > Scaptomyza pallida. Next base: position 542,051 of record JAECXP010000107.1, read on the forward strand.
ATTACGAGCTTTTGTGGTAGAGTGGAGTAAACCAATTCAAGGCCGTGCTGTCGACTGTTTGTATGTTATTGTACCAAATGATGGCTATATAAACTAATTGTGTACAAGTCGAAACGATTGTTTATACTTATGTTGGTAATTTTAAATAAACAACCCTACAAGAAAATAAGGATGATGGAAAGTGCGCACTTGTACGTAATGACAGCTGAAGAGAGTCTGTCTTTCAGACACGTTTATAGTTCAAAAATGACAAGCTGTATCTATTGGTTTTTTTTTTTTTTTTTTACTTGTGTAGACCTTCGTAATACCCTTCAATAGTTCGTTCTGGCGCGAGTTCAAGCAACAACGTCAAGGTGGCATTTTTTTTCTCATTCAGTAATGAACCAAATTTCTGAATTTATTTTTAACATTTTTGTTTTCTTTTTATTTTTTGGCCTGGGTACATTAACGTTTAACGACAGGCAGGCAATGCTTTATGAAGCAGCTGACGAACTCAACGATGCTGACATTTCTCCCACTCTATCCCATTCTTTTTCTCTCTCTCTCTCTCTGGCTCTGATTGTATCTTTTTTTTGTTGTTCTTGCTTTTTGAAGTGCGCGTGCATTTCGGCGAATGATTTTAATTGGCTTTCGGCGAGCATCAACAATTGTTTATGACCAAAAGCTGTTGGCCTCTATCATGGGCCACCAACAGCTGATTCTTTCAACATATAAGCATAAATTTACATATATATATGTATGTGTATCATTGCTGTTTGCTGTTGTTGTTGCCCACGCAACGGAAGCGCAACACACAGATATTCATGATTAATTGCAGATTTTGTATACGATTTTTAATTCAAGAGTGCACAATGACGTCATTAAAGCATATGTTTATAATTAAAATCAAGTATACGCTGAGAACATTTTCAAGTCGATTGTCAGTTCATTTAACCAAAAACATCATTATAACAATTATGCATGTTCGCTGTCCTGATTTGCTGCCAAAACCAAATATACAATAGTATACTAAAAAAGAATTCCTCACGTAAAATAATACTGAATATTAAAATTGTTAGCAAATTACTTGTAAATATTATATACATTTTTTGATGAATATTCAGCTGACAATTCCCCAAACTATCAACGGCCATAATTATTTTCATGATATATTTATTTTTTTGTGTGTGCACACTGGGGCATAATTATGAAAAACCTCGATATGCAGGGCCATTGTTAGTATTATTTTGCATTGCCAGGGCTTTTGAAAATTAATTAAATGCACTTGGCGAATTTTTAATTGCACATTATTCGCCAAACCCGGCAATAAATTTGCGTAGTTGCAGCCCATAAATGCCATTTTTACAGCCACACATTTTTTTTCTTTTCTCAAATGCTGTTGTTGTTGTTGTTTTTTTATTGCGACCAATGCTTTGCTTATCCACATTCCCAGCCATCCATACGTCCTCAGTGAATCGCGTCGACCTCGCGCTAGCTGCATGCAATTTTTGCTCTTTTGGGTAGTATTGTTGTTATTTTTATTATGTTTATATGTTTGTGTTCTTGCCTGTGTTTGCGGTCATTCGCCATTTGCCTTCGACCATTATCCATGGGCTAAAAACTGTGACAGACGCAAATGGGTAAGGGGGGGAGAGAAGGGTTTCATGACACACAATCTCTGTTCGGGGAATGTATGCAAAAACACGATGTGCACAGTTTGTTGTTAACGTTCCAACCAACCCATGAACGAACAACAACCATGCAAGTGTATGTGTGATACATAATTAAGTTTTAATGTTTACGCGGGCTTAACGCCATCAGCGTTAGGGAAATTATAGCGGAGCTTTGGTTCGCCTGCATAACGGTAAATATTATGTTACAACCTGTACTATAAAATGCAGCTGGTTAAACAAATTTAAATTTTAAAGTATTGTGTTTGTTTTGTAATTAAACTAATTAAAACGTGGTTTGGACGATGAAAGTTTATTCTGCATATATGTATGTATGAGCAAAAAATGATTAAAGATCTAAAGTTGCATAATGCTTTGTTGCCATTTGCTAACTGATTGCTTGATTTTGTTAAGGTGAAAGTTCACTGTGTCTGTTGCCGTTTGGCTTAATAACAATATATTGTATGATTGCCCACTTAAATGAAAATCAATAAAGCCACAATAATGCCAAAAGCAGGTGCCGCTCATAAGCGTCTTATGCTGGCACCTCGTCTCGCCTACTCTTCTTCTCTAACAGGGCCTTTACCTGCAAACCCCATTCGCATATGCACTTGACAACTTGGTTTGACATTATTTACGCCGAGAGCTGGACAAGTATGCGGCTTAACCGTAATGGCAACAAACACAAAACAATAATTATAATGCGTCATAAAAGTTATTTATGGGCGGTTGGGAGGCGTAGAATATTTGCGTTATGCAGCTGCCGTTGACACTGCAGTGATATTTATGTTGCGTATACGCAGCGTGCGCTAAAATTAACAACATGACACAATCAAAACGGAAATAAATTCGCATTCGTGCGCGTCAAGTGTAAATTGCTATGAAGAGCTGGTTCAGTGTAGGCGATGCTTGGGGTGGTGGATGGAGGATGGCGGTGGCAGGTAGAGAGAGTACGCGTCGGCGTAGTCTAAAATAAGTGCAACTAATAAACATAATGACCTTCTGTGGTGCTGACTGCTGCTGGTTGCTGCTGCCAACAGCCACAAAACCTAATGGCACAAAACTTTACTCATTGTGGCATAACCGACGGCAGACGCAAAAGTCGACTACTGCTGTTGCTGCTGTTCGTTGTGGCATCTTATCAGCTGCTGCTGCTGCTTGGGGCGCGAGCGGCAAGCAAAATTTTTAAATTAATGACGCCATGGCCAACCAACAAGAAACGTTCCTTGTGTTTTTTTTTCGCAAGAGGGAGAGCAAAAGAGACAGGGAAAGTGAGTGAGAGAGCAAGAGGGTCGTCGCAAACATGAAGTGAAAATGAGTTTTTCCTAGTTGGCAGGCGGCAAAATTAAATTTTTATCTGAAAATGTATTTTTATAGTATACATAGATGAACGTGCGGGGGCTGTGCAAAAAGAAAATATTGCAACAATAAATATTAAGTATACGTATACGTAATTTGTTAGCTGGGGTAAATCCGCAAGCCATGCGAACATATGTTGGCCATAAACGATTTTCGAATGCGTTATGGAAAGTAATACTCGGAACAAGCACACACATTTAGTATGTGGTTGTGTGTGTGCATAAACAAATTCTACACATATTTAAACAAATTTTCATTTTGTTTATACTCAAGTGTTGGCGCTTGCCATTCAAGAATAACAATAACAGAAGTCAACGAAGCACGTAGCAAAAAAAAAAATAAAAAAAAAATAAAGCAGAAAAATGCGCCTTAAATTGGATAAATAAACAATACGAAAATAACGCATACGCCGCGTTGACACTTGAAGCGCCGCAAAATATGCGAAACATACGTGTATCACAAAAATATGTATATTAATAGCTGATTGTTGTAAATAATTAAACACACACACTCGCACACACACGCACAACCCACATGAGTAAGAGTTTATTTTGGTTTGCAGCGCCTTTTGACTTTTTTTCTTTGCTAAATTATAAATAAAATTCAAAATACATTAAGAGAGCTGTATGAGATGTAGAAGTCCATGCTGCAGTGCAGCCACAATTTGCCGGCTATTTCAGTTGGCCCACATAGCCATAAGCAAACGCAGTCGCGCTCTCACGCTCTCTTTTATGAGCGGTGCGCTCATTGCAAACAAATTCTATTTTAAGGCATTTGGGAAAACCACCTGATAAAACGAATAAATGTGGAAAATGCTTTCCAAACAAGCTAAGAGCACAAGAACCAAACTACTTTTAAGTTGATTCCATATATCTTTCGGTAATATATTGTTTGTTTTGAGTTCAGGGTACGCAGCACGCTGCTTCTATATGTATTTATTTAATAAATACCTAAAATAAGTTTATTGCATACATTGGGCTACAACACACAGCTGTTTTCCTCTTAGCCAGTTGGCTTACCTTGCCAGCCAAGCATTGAACATTTGTTATTGTTGTTGTTGTGGTTGTTTTAAGAAATAAACATAACGTTAAAAACATTTCCTGTCTGTGTTTATTTCTGTTGCAATTTTCAATTTTAACGCAATTCAAAAATATTTATTATAAGCAAAAGTTTATGTGAAAAACAATACTAAGTTTTCTTTAAGTATCATTGCATATAATATTGAGCTATTTGTATTCACTTTTGACATGATTATTCGATTTTCTTCAAACTGCAGAGCTCAATGACGAAAAAATACCTGTAATGATTTGAAGTATCATTGAAAATAATATTGAGCTATTTGTATTAATTATTGACATGATTATTCGATTTTCTCAAAACGTACCTGCTCGAAAGGCTCAATAAAATATTGCATAATAAGTTAGAAGTAAAAAAAAAGTATTAAACCATCAATTCTTATGACATTATTGAAAATATGAAACAACTTGAGGAAACTATGATGTTCTTATTATTTAAAAAAAAATAATAATATTTACGGCATTAATCTCCAAATATTGTTATCCCAAAAACTCAGTCAGTCAACCTTACCATTCGGCTGCTAAAGAAAAGCGAAAAACCAAACAAACGAAATGTTTTTTGTTTACAAACCACAAATTGCTTGGCAAGCTATATTCTAATTTGAGGTTTCGTATTTACATACCAAAAGTGCTCTGTCTGCATGCAAGTGCTTCTTGTTGTTGTTGTTGTTGAGATGAGATGAGAGTGCGTATATTTCTTAATTTGAAGTTTGCTTGGAGTGTAGCTGTCACATGCAGATACACACAGCAGGGTACAGGGGTGTACAGAAGGGGGGATTGCTTATATGAATAGTAATGTAAGCACAAAACGTTCTTGCTGTTGTGTGCTTGCAAATGTCAAGATGTTGCCGGTTGCATGCTTGGGGCTTGAAGCTCGTTTTTCTCTAAACTTGGCTAAAACAATGGGCTGACTGGCAAGGCTGCAGGGCCAAAATGACAACGAATGCATTCATGCACGAATGGCACACACACCAACACTCAAACACACACACACACATTGCTTGCACGCTTGCGTTCTAATTGTTTTTCGCCATTTGCTTGGCTGCACCCTTTGACAGCACTAGAGGGACGTTTGAGCGGGAGAGATGCAATGCAACAAGATAATCTCCGTCAATTGCTGAGTCGAGTGTCGCAGTCACACGCTTTAGATTTCTCCAGAGAGTGTCTTAAAAGTGTTGCCTACTTGCAGGCGCTACGTATACAAATTGTGTCAAAGCATGTCCATGTGGGAGTTGTATAATGTGCGATGAATTACTCGCTCTATTCACTATGCAACAAATTAAAGGCACTTTTGAGCTCAATTCAATTACACTTTTAAAGCAAGTGGGTGGCACATAAAGTCATCAGCCAATGTGGTGTGGGCAGCCCTCACTCGACACAGCGGCATGTCCTGCCGTGGGCTAATCGATACAATGAGACGGGGTGGTTGGCACGACGGGTTGCCCGATGTGCTTGCAAATGTGCCACAAAATGCCGCAATTGTCAATCAATTGCATGGAAATTATGTCAGCCAGAAGCAGCAGAAGCCGTAGAGGTCTACCGTCTAACATCTACCGGTCTATGCTGATTCACAGTGGGCTCCACCAAAGGGCGCCCACGCTGATTGACTCACTTGCTTTTGGCTGTTTGTGTATGTTGTTGATGTCGCCTGTCAGTGACAGTCGCCAAGGAAAAAAAGGAATTGAAAAATCGACACAGGATGTGTGTATGTGTGTACAAGCACACACACTAACAGCAACTGCAGCCGGCGCTCAAGTTGAGTAAACAAATTTGTGATAATCTCTCTTGAGCATAAAGTGCTTGATGCTAGCAAGAAAAATATAAAAGGAAACCTCATAGTACCTCACGATGATGCTCAGTTGATGGTAATAAGGACGTTGATGTGATGAGTGTGATTATACCGCCAATGCTTAAAACGCTTTAAATGTGCTTATAGCAACAACAACCTCACACACACACTTCCGCACATCAACAAATATGTTAAGCAAATGACACACAAAACTCAACTATATAGAAAAGTTTAAGCGTAAACTGTTTTGTGAATTGACAGAGATGTTTTTTTTTTTAACTTTCAAGACTCTTAAGCAAGATTGCATATTTATAGGAGCAATTCATGTTATGAAATAACTGATTATAATAATTCAGCAACCAACCGAAGAATGGGATGCGTCCTCTTTTCAACTTATACCACAAAAAATTAAGAGAACTTAGGCATCAACATTCTTTCATGCAGAAACTTTACGTCGAAAGTTTACCAAACTGTTTGATAAAAAACAATTAAAATAAATAAAAAAAAAAAACAAAATGCAAATATTAGAAGAATGAAAAAAAAAACTGCAGTAGGAATTTTTATAAATTTATGGGCCAAGCGATTTATCTGATTTATTTATCTTTATTTATCTTTTGCGAAATGCCAAACAAACAAATCATCAACAGAGAAACGGAAAACAAAAAGAAATTCCGTATAGCTCGAGCGGAAGTTTTTCATCATTTAAGTGACTCAAAGCAAAAGTAAAATTTATGAGAAGCGCCTCAAATACCCTACCCTTTGTATATTATAAACTTACAAACTATAAATTACATACTTTTGACTATGAATAAACAATGTATGCATTAATCAAATAATACATTTGTTGAAAGACGTATTTACTTTAGAGACTTTTAGCTTCATTAATTACAAGGGCTATGTATTCTATAGCATTGCTTTTACCCTCCACAATGATCATAATTTCATAATTTTTACGACAAGTGCTGTCTGGCATTCAATATTTTTTCTTCCATATATGCCTTATGGAAGTACTCGCATTTCGGGCCGTCGACTGAACACGCGCATAAAAATTGATTTGTATATTTATGTATGGAATAAACTTTGCAATTTTATTGATTTGTTTGTGATTTCTGAGTGCTGGTTATGGGCGCTTTATGTTGATTTCTTAATGATACCCAAATGCGTTGCCATTTTATGACTAGAAACTTTTGAACTTGATTAGGTTTCCTGTTTTCGCGCTGCCAAGTGACAATACGTTCGGCTTTGCTCGGCGTAAGCTCTTAAGATAATTGAAAAGTTTATTTTGGCATTCAAGTAGCTAACAAAAGCCAACAACAACACCAGCCACTACAAATCCTACCTGAACAAAACGAATAGCCAAGTTTCTTCCTTTACAAACTGAGAGAGAGTTTTTGTGTTCGTTTTGCTCATTAAATAGTAAAAGCTGCTTCTTTTGAAAGAGAATTTACTGTGACAGCAACTGTGATCTATGTTTGTGTTGGGGGCGACTGTCAAGAGATGGCCACATTATTGACGGCACAGGCATTATTAATTATTTGAGCAGCACTTCTCGTAAACGCTAACGAGAACAAGACATACAGCAACAAACACAGCGGGAAGGCCATCAGTAACTGGGCAGGTGTTCTGCTCAGGAAGCAGCTTGCAACATCCTTTGCTACGTCTTCTACTCCAGCTCTCTCTCTCTCTCTGACTGTGTTGGCCTTCAGGCAAATATTTATAATATACATACATGTATCTATTTATTTTCACTGTTGTCTCTCATGCAGTTGTTGTTGTCGCAACGCACACACACTTCCTTTTTGCAACAAATGCTGCTGCTGTTGCTGCTGCTACGTGCAATGCGGAGTCTTTCCGTCTGCGCTCCTTTTAGCATTTCACTTAAAATGTAGCCATATGTTTACGTTACTTTACCTATGTGTTTTATATATATAAAGTATATTTAGTAGATGCCAAAGTAGTTAAAAAGGAAGTATGCCCTCAACTATGGAGGACGCACATAATATAACAGAAATAGCTTTTAGTTGTTAAGCGACAATGTGCTTTAGTAATACTGGAAAATTTGCGGAGTACAGTATTGTTCAATTTATAACAGCAAATAATAATAATAAATTAAAACAAAAATAAATGTTTTTTTACTTGTGTTACTCGAAAACATTCGGGTCAGATACGGCCAATACTGTTTAATAAAAAATGTCAAATAAATTCAGCGTGTACTATTAGAATTAAAAAATCTAAGTTTATTATAATTTAAAAAAAATTTAAAAAGTATAATTATTAGAATGATAAAATAAATTATCAAGATCGATAACATTCATTTAAAAAAATGTCGTTAAATTAACGGCTATTAAATAAATGAAATAATAAAAAAAAAACCTTCTTAGAGTGCATGCTATATCAGTAGACCAGTACTGTTAAATTTTAAAAAGAAAAGCAAATTAAGATTATGTTTTAAAAATTACGTATATTATTTAAAAGAAAAAAAAAGTTATTACAATTGAATACATACGATCCAAAAACCAGTATTTTTCAATTTAAAATAGCAAATATAATCAGAATATAATGCAACACAATAAAATAGTAAAAAAAAATGTGCATTCGTAATACTCGAGAATTTGCGTGTCAGAGTCCAGTATTGTTGCATTTAAAACAGCAAATAATATTAGTTATCAGCGATCATTATTAGATTAGCATTCGTGTTTAAAAAAGTCGTAAAGTTTACGACTTTTATCGAAAGCTTTCAGAGACCAATACTGTTAAATTAATAAAAAAAGCAAATATAATCAGCGATTACTTTTAGAATTTTATTTAAATAAAAATCAAAGTATATTTTAATAAAAAAACAAAAATTAAAAAGAGTCATATAAATATTTTACTAGAATATTTCTAAATAAAATAGCAACAAAAATTGTTAGTTGAAGATTCCTTTTGTCATGTTCATTCAACTTAAACCATGTAAATTCTCACACTTTTTTTCATAGTCAAGTTCACCTGTAGCTATATAGATAAATGCATATCCTCAATGCTGCGCAGAAGCGGTGGCAGCAGCAGTTGCAGCTGTGACATAAATAAACAAATAGTGCAGCTTGCAAGCAAAGCCATCGCTGTCGCTTTTGTTTTTTGTTGCTGTTGCCTGCCAGCGAAATGGGCCAACAAAGGACAAGCGGCGGATAAAGCCACTGACATAAAGCCCCTGTGGCCATTACTGAGACTGAGACCCAGCCTGAGCCGTGCAGCGAACTTTAAACATGAAACTTAAAAGTGGGCGGCGGAAAGAGGTGGTCATGTCTCTGACCTCGTCTCGTGCACGTTTAGTTGTCGTACTTTTATTTCGGTTTTTACACACCGCGTGCACAAGAGAGAATTTTTTTATTTTCGTAATTTTTTTTAAATATATTTTTCAATTTCCTTAGAAGCTTTGATCTGAAGCCAGCACGACATTTGTTCCCTGTTCCCCTGCTCGACAAAAGGATGTTGTCGTTGTTTTTGCCAGGCACAAACTTTGTGACAAGGCAGAGCTACTACTCCTCCCCCTCCCCGCCACCTACACCCATTTGTATGCTTGTGTGTGTCTGTGTGTAGCTGACAGTAACAAGTTTAACAAAAGCGCCAGCGCTTTTAACTTTATTAAGATATCACAAACATACGTACATACGTACATACGTACGTACGTACGTACGCACGCATACAACGCCTACTATCCCTCCCCCACTCGGGGGCACTCGTCTGAACAGACTTTTCATATAATTTGCAGCGCTATGACAAGACGAAGGGTTTTGTCTTAATTGAATTTTAACGCCATTAAAAAAGAATAATTATGCCAGGCTGTTTTATGACGAGCAAAGTGAGAAAAGATGAGAATTGAGAGCGAATGCTTTTTGCCAAAGAGTTCGCTTAGATAATTGTAATTATTTGTGTGATAATTATGATGTTCCATTATTATCATAAAGCTGATGACGCTAATGTTTACTATTGCCTGCTGCTGCAGCCTTGACGACATTGCCTCTCTCTCTTCACAACTCGTCGAGCTGCTAGCAATTACCACAAAGCCAACTGAATGTCAGGCCGAGACTAGGGTGCGGAATTGGCAACCGCAACCACTATGCAGATGGCAGGGAAAAGCGGTAAGGATAAGTGGTAAATTTCTCATCTTGATGACAGCTTGAACTCATGCAGATTGAATTCATCCAAGCATAGTTGTTTTTATTCACAGATGTTGAAATGTATGCAAGGTTAATTTCAAAAAGTCGCGCAGCCCAACGCAAATATCCAAATTAAACATACTTAACTTATTCAACTTTAATCTAATAAATCGATGTTTTAGGAATCATGAAACACTCATTTAAAACTGATCAAAAAAAATATTTAAGTCAGAAAAAAAAATATTCAAGTTATTATCGTTTCTCCTGTAATGGAAAGGCGCTCTAACCAGTTGTGAATTGTAAGAAGACTCTTAAATCAGTGATGCAAATATCCAATATAAACATATTTAAAGCTTTATGCAACTTTAAACTTAAAAAATATTATATTATTTTAGGGATCAAATAAAAAAAATTCAGCGAAAACACAAAAAAAAATAAGCAGCAAAAAAATGTTGAAATGTATGAAAGGTTAATTTCGAGAAGACGTGCTACCGAAAGCAAATATCCAAATTAAGCTTATTTACAAATATTCAACTTTAATCAAAAAAAAATTATATGTTTTAGGAAACATGAAACAATGATTACAAAAAAAAATATATATACATAAATAAAAAAAAATAATCACGTTGTTATCTTTTCTGCTGTACTGATACCGCGCTCTAACCAGTTGTGAATTGTGGACTGGTATTTTATCGAAGACTCTTAAATCAATGATGCAAATATCCAATAAAACATATTTAAGCAAATGCAATTTTGAGCTTCAAAACAATAAAAAAAATATCAATAAAAAAAAAACAACAAAAAAACTCATTAAAACAAAAAACAAGATTAAGGCTGTTGTTGTCCAACATTGGCGATTCGCTACAACAACAAAGACAGCTCAAACCAGTTGAGGATTATAAGACTGGTAGGTTACTAATGCTTCTGTCAAATATACAATGTAAACATTCTCAATAAAAAAAGAAAAAATAAATCTTAAAAAAAAAAAAAACAACAAACAAGATTAAGGGCGTTTTGTTCGCCTCGATTCCAGCAGATCAAGCTGAATACCGTACTGACACAGGATGAACCAGTTGTGAATTATAAGTCTGGTACATTAAATAATAATAATAATAATGACGTTGTTGTTCTTGTTCAACATTGGCGTTTTGGTTCGCGCCTGTGTCAGCAGATCAAGCCGCATACCATTGTGACGCAGCTAGAACTAGTTGTGAATTGTAAGCTAAAGTTTGACTTCTTATTTTTTACTATACAAAAATCGAAGTAAACTGCTTTAAAGTCAGGCTGCTTTATAAACTGCTTACAAATTATTCGTTGCCATCGCCTGAAGGTCTTTTCAGCGTCGCCCCAACTTTTCTTCTATTGTTTTTTTGGAAAACCTTATCAGCGTGACAAACAAAAAATGAATTCAATTACCTTTCTCTCTTCTGTGCTTCGTGCATTTTAATTAAGAAATTTGCACTTTTTCATTTCGTGCTAGGTTGTTTTTCTTAATTCGCTTCTGGCTGCTACTTGAAATTGGGTTTCTTGCTACTGCTTTTGTCGCCTTCTCCCCCGCTTTTTGCCATTCCGTTCTTCTCCCCTCTATGTTTTCTGTGGTTGCAGCTTGTCAACTTGCACAGCCGCAAGCAATTGCATTTGAACATTTTGCACTGCATTTTGTGCATTTTAAGTGCTGCTCTTTTAGCCACAATTACAAACCCACACACACTCGTATACTTAAACACTGGCCAGAACACATGGCCATGCTGAGCAATTATTTTCAAGTAGTTGTTGTTTCTTTGGGCGACCATTTAGCATAAATGCTTTCGACTTTATCAAACCCAAAGTGGCCAAATCAACCGGAACCGGAATAACAACCCGGAGACGGAGACAGGGGCAGAGACAGAAACCGTAAACAAGACGTTCTCATGCATAGATGACCAAATAATTAATCTTATGGCCCAAAAGTTTTGCCTTGCCTCCAGCAAAGATTAATTATATTGCGTATACGAAACGTTTGACGGCTCATTTTTTGAGGCGTAAGCAATTGCCACTCAATTTATTCATTCGCCGGAAAAAATCTCAACGCAAATAAAGATATAATATACATATATAATAAATACATATATATATATATAAATATGCATATGCGAGTGTGGACTTAAAACATGAGCATTAATAATACATAAGAGTGTGGCAAGGACAACAACTGCGGCTCCAGCAGTCTGTGTGACAGGACAGAACTCAAGCAAGTAGCAGCTTGTAGGGTGCAAGGAGAGGTATGAACTCTTCGTGTGTGTGTGTGTATGTTTGGAGTGGGGCTTTGCGCGCTCCAGTTGCCCAATTGAAAGAGAAATTTGTGGCGCGCTGCCGTTTTCTTGGCAGGCATTTCGTGACCTGCCGGCGACAAACAAGCGCTAAAGGGGCACACGGCACACACGAAAGTTTTGACGGCTTTCAGCTAGCGCTAGCAACGCCCACAACACCACCCGTTCCGAACCAGCCAACTCGACTAAGCCCAATTGTGTTGTCCGCGCTTTAAGGTAGCTTCGACAACGCCCACAGCCTACATAATACTCAGGCCTTCAGTTGTATTTGTGTGTGTGTGGCATGTGCACCTGAAAAATGCAGAATGCAGAATGCACTTTGCGGCTCCGCTGTCAGCCAAACGGTGACTATTGAACTCCCACGCGAAACAAGAACGTCGCATGTGTGCCAAAAAAAAAAAAAAAAAACACAAGCAAACTAGATGGAAACGTGAGCTTGGAATTTGCACAGAGTCGTTGCCATTGATTTTTGTCGTTGTACATGAAAAATACTAAAGAAGAAGCAAACTGCAGAGCATGAAAGACAACCATAAACAAGAAGAAAGCACTCGCAGGCAAATATATTATAGGTACCAAAGGATCAACCAAGGGAGCTATAAATGTTGTTCAACAGTCCAAAGTATAAATAACTAGGTTCTTTTCAATTTTCGGCTATATTTTCACATTTTTTCCAATTTATTTTGATAAAGGGTTTCATATACTTTCATATATGTTTTTGTTTTTTTATTTGGAAAATATATTACCTAACAGATTAAACAATTTAGAAATTCACAAAAGTATATAATATGTGTGTCAAAAATAAGTACAAAAACGATTCCATTGCACTTTGCAATTTATTAGAGAGCATTAAGAATTCAAGGAAAACATTCGAAACTGAGTCAAGCCGAAGAAAAACTTTTCTGTGCTGCAAATCATTTGAAAGCGCACTCAAAAATGCGGAACAGAGTGCAACATTGTGAATATAATTCAGTGGCTGTGTATGCCATGACAGGCTACTAAATATATATGTATGTATGCAACTCTAGCCTATATATCGAGAACATATCGTGTAGTTATTCTTTTTTTTTTTTTTTTGGGCGCTGTCGCTGTTTGTCATATGCACACTCGGCGCCTTGCCAAATATTGATTATGCCTTCAAAAAATGAATGGGAATGCGCTTCGCTGAGTTTGGCCAAGTGAAGAAGGCCCAACGAGGGAGATAAAGGGGTGTACCAACGTACCCGCGTCATCAGGCAAAGGACATCCGGGATAGCAAATGCACAAAAGGGATAACTAAAACCTAAACTATATGCCATTTACTAAAGATAGCCTCAAATTGCCAAGTGACCTGACACAAGTGCCATAAACTTTGGCCTTAGCCAAGTTAACAACCTTAATGGGCCAAATAAGCGGCACAACCTGCTAGTGTGTGTGTGTGTGTGTTGGTGTATGCGTGTATCGCAGCTGTCGAGCTAATGGCGCGACCATCAGCGAATGGCGAAACTTTTAACAGTTTAATGTCGCATGACGCTTAAGAATTTATTCGCATATACAGTATTCGTAGAGTTTTAAAGTGTATTTAGAACTTTTTGTATGGCTTCATTGCTCTAATGTGTCAAATTAACAAAGACAAAGTTTAATGAATCAATGTTCCATGTGATTGACTGCCAGCTGCAGCTAAAATTAATGATTATGACGAGGTTTGGGAACAACAATTAAGTTGTTTTTAGAACAAAGAAACCAAAAAAAAACTTGCTAAGAAGTTAAAATGAATTCTTCATAGGGTTTTGTTGTTTGAGGGTCGAAATGAATTCTAAAGAGAAAAATCTTTTCATTATACTGGAACAAAGAGGAAGTTCAATCAGTGTAAAACGTTATCCTTATACGCAGTTCAATATCCCTTCAATTTTAATGTCCATCAATTTGCTTTCGTAATCTGAAAGATTTTTCTTTAAACGCTTATCACACACAATCTGAACTGCTGAAAGCAACCCCCTTCCCACTCTACTTAACCTGTAAACTCTTGTCTTAGACCATTTTTTGTTCAAATGCACTCAATGGGTGCGTCTGCCAAATTGGTTAAGACGCTCGTTTCGGGACACGCCTTCAAATGGCTGACAATGAAATTGCTGAGGAGCATTAAGAGCTGTCACATTTGTTTACACTCCTTCATGGCTTAAACTGACTTATTGCAACAGCTCTGTTCGTGTTCGTGTCTTCATTTTATCACCTGCGAGGTTTTAGGTTTTTTTGTTTTTGGTTTGGGGTCTTTGCATTTTATGGGCGATGGGCGTCGCTCACTCAAATTGTCAGATCTCATAAATTTGTGTGTGGACAGCACACCCAGCTGCTTATCAACGGCTGCTACAAACTGATTGCTTATCAGGCGCACGTACAAATGCTGCACAAATACCAATCGAAAAAAGACCAAAACCAAACCAGAACGGTAAGCTAATGCCATTTGACAACTAACAAATATGTTTGCGCAGCTTTTGTAATTGTTATCGATAAAGAAAGCGTTAGACAAACAACAAAAAGTTGCAACCCCTGCCACATGAGGCTCCTTAGTACATAAAGTACGTAAAGTAGCATGTCAAATTACCACGCTAATTGACGCATATAGGGTGTAAGGGGGTCAGGGTGCTGCAAGAGCTGCCTAAATTAGTCGAAAATATCGATTGAATTAACATAATTTCAATGCTTCACCCAACCCAGCAATTACACATACGCCCCCATGTGCACGAGCAAGTAAAACATCACACAAGAAACAAAATAGAAAATGGTAATATTCAAATTTGCAACTCGAAAGGTTGCCACTTACCTGACTGAAAGTACACGCACAGCTTTGTATATATATATACGAATATGTATAGGTATAATAGGCTATAGTTAAACAGTGAAAGAGAGTTTTGTTTAGAGTTGGAAACGCGTCGCTTGTCGCTTTTATTTTCTTCTTCTTTTAAGCCCACGCACTGCAAAGCATTTTTCTTTCTTTGTTAAGCTGCTTCGAGCTTACATTTTCCGCTTTTCCAATTGCTTTTGCTTTTGTCACAGACACACGCGCGCTTTATGTGGCTACAATGTAAAAAATATGTATAAATTATTTTTGCACTTGCTTTAAAAAAACTGTAATGGCATTGCCCAAAAGCACACACGAGACAGCACAAGAGACCAACGAGAAAACTAGTTAGAAGTAGTCCAAAACTAACAAGGGATTAAAAAAAGGGTGATAAAAACTTATGATAATGCGTATACGCCGTGCTGCTATAGTAAATTTAACAAAAGTCATAGTTGGACGGCAAAGTTATTTTCGTTATTTCCGTTATTTGTCTTTACGTTCTCGTCGCGTCCGTTTGTCTGCCCTTTTTACTGTACGCCTATCTGTCTACGTTCTGCTTGGTCTCCCTTCTTTTCTTTCTTTCCCCCTATACGTATGTGTGTGTGTGTGTGACTTGTGGTGTTGTTTTTTTGGGGGTACACGCCTTACTTTTTAAAGCATATTCACACACACATAATAATATGTTAAATTTGTTATTTAGTTTTTCGGCATACTTTAAATACACACTTTTTTCACAAGAAATTTGTTTAATTATTTAGTTGAGTTTTGCATTTAGAGATGCTAGACGTTTGTTATATTGTGTGTACATGTGTCTGTGTGTGTGTTTGAGTGTGTTTTGTGTTTGATTCAATCCGCTTTAGCACAATTTCCAGCACAACACGCTCCAAAGTTTAGCCACGAACTGAGCCAGCCAAGGCAAAACTTCACAGCAAGAAGCGAACAAGAATGAAAAGGAAAACCCGAATGCCGAGCGCGCTTCCTTTCCAATGCCTGCGTACAATCCTTCTTTGTACGAACGGCAAACGGCGACCACGAAACGTATACGGAATGTGTTATTTTGGAAGCACAGTTGCTGTTGTTGTTGTTGTTGTTATTGTGCCTGGAAAGGAAGTCTCTCGCGCTCTTGCTCTCTTTGCCGCTCTATCTCTCTCTCTCTCAGCATGTGTCGGTTTTTTTGTGCGTGTCCTTTGCTCTCACTAACGTACTATAACACACTTTCACTTTGGCTTCTCAATTAGTTTTGCTGCAAACTTTGATTGTCAACTTGTTTTGATGAAGTATTTTTTTGGGCTTAGTCAATTGCATTGTTGTCTTGTTTAAGGAATTTCTCATTTCTCTTTTCGATTCAAAATTTATTTGTACACTTTTTTTTCATGAAAAGACGAAAGTTGTTTGTTAAGAATATATTTATTGGCCATGCGGGCGCTCACAAAAACGTAGATATAAATAGATGCCACAGGCCTCGACAGCTAGCCGCAGCAGCATGAGCAGCGACAAAAGCAGCGACGTCAACTGTAGCAGCGACAGCGACAGCATCAAGTTCAGATCGTTGAGATGATGATGAGACAGACAGAAAGACGGACGCATCATGGACGCTGCATGCGAGGCGAGTGTGTGTGTGTGTGTGTATGTTTTGTGGAAGTTGAAACTTTTGACCTTAGTCAAGTGAAAACGTGACAATATATATATGAACAAGTGTGTGTGCGTGTGTGTTTGTGTGTGTGTGTATTTATGTCACAATATTTTCCGCTGCTTGCTGTAAACGTTTTGTGCGCCTAATTGGCCTGGGTCTGCCCCGTTTTGGGGCCCTGGCGTTGCGGCACATTTAGTTAAAGGCTCTTGTGTGGCATTATTAATGCAACTTTAGATGAAGTAATTGCCACCCCCTCGAAACTACTAGTGACTACTCGCTACTAATTACCGTTAGCTGCATTAATAATAAGTTTGTGAGCGGCACCTTGCCCCTTCTATAAGACTTCTTGCCACCACACCCCCAGGCCACCCACATTGCCATGCTGCTGATGCTGCTGTTAAGCTTTTATGATTATTGCGACGCCGCGTCTACGTCTGGTTTTGGCTTGTTGTTGTTGTTGGGGTTTTCAAACTGACGCCATCTCCCCAACCCACCCCCTACTCTTTGTGTTGTCAATCATAAAGCCAACTCTGCAGATTTTGTTGTTTTTGTGGTTGTTGTTGTTGTTGTTGTTATTGTTGTGCTGCTGTTTGGCAATTTGTTGTTTGCCTAGTTTTCGATTTTATTTTTCCTCTCTTTTTTTTTGTGCCATTTATCTGCTGTAAGTGGCTGACTTGAAGGGTGGGGGGGGGGGACAAATGGAAGCAGTGAAAGTTTGCGGATGCTTTTTGGGGCATTAATAATGTGTGGACATTTGATTGCGTGTCCCTTCCACCCCCTTTCCCAAGCGGCACTTAGGATTAGACAAAACGCAAACACACGCACGGGATTATAGTTTTTGTATTTTTGTGTGTCCTTTTGCCAGGCTAAAAATCAAGTGGATGCCACCACACACACACACACACACAGACACTCGTACACTTGTGAATAGAAAAATCAATGGAATTGCTTTTGGCCGCCGTTTTTCTGCACTTTTAAACGCGTCACGACAAATTTGGCGAAACAAACTAGCGAATATTTGCTTTCTTGTTGCCCCTTGAGTGCCTTTTTGGTCGCACTTGATTTATTTGACGCCTTTTAGCTTAAATTTTTACTTTTTGTACACACATTATAGAACATGTGTATTATATTTTGGCATTTGTTGAGCATTTTTCATGATTTCGCGACACTTTTTTCTCAGTTTTCTTCTACTTTTACCAACTTGCACTTACACGCATCGGAAATCGCATCGTAATCGGTTTTCAAGGTAACAAAAAACCTAAATGGATTGCATTATTTCATATATGATTTTATATACACACGCGTTTCAATATTTAGCTTTGTTTTTTTTTTTGTTGTTGTTGTTGTTGTTGGTTTGGCTGGTGTGCGTTTTAATAGTCGAGAATATATTGTGTGTTGAGTGCTCGACACGACGACGACGACGACGACGACACAAACACGTCACGACACGTCCGTTTTCAGCTGTGGCCGTTACTCCACTGAACACTGAACACAAAACACTGAACACAGAACCCAGAACCCAGAACACACCAAACACACTGAATGCTGATGATGGCGTTGTGGCAATGGCGACCACATCATGTATTTTTTCACAATAGAAAAACTTTTTTACGCTCCTCGCTCTTCTCACTGCTCTCACACTCGTGTGCTAGTACGCTCTCCCTCTCTCTCTGTGTGTGTGCCATTCTCTCTCTCCGCTGCTGCTGCTGCTGCTCTGAGTGATAAAGCAAAAAGCGACCCAGACCCAAAGAACGCGTTAATTTTCGCCAGCTCCTTCTGCCATAGTTAACTTTTTTTCCATGTATTTGTATTTTTTTCATTCATTGTCAAGTTGTCATATTTTGTTCTTGTTTTCCTTCATTTCTTTTGCTTGTTTTCTGTTTGTGCCGCTATCAGTTGGGTAAGAGTTTTTCTTGCTTCTTCTTTTTTTTGTGGGTTGTATTATTTATGGTCATTTTGTTGGAGCACGTGACAGTTCATTATGCATAAATTTAAAGCATATGGATGTGCTTTCTTGTATATTTACTTTTTATCGTTTATTTAATATGTGATGCCGTATACTAGGAACGAGTGTGTGTTTGCGTATTGGTGTGTGTGCTTTTGTCAAAAGAAAAGTTTTTTGGGTTGTTTTGTTTCCGGCGGCAATGAATATAAATTGCCTAACGGACAGCAGCATATTGAAGAGATGTCTACAACCAAAGAGTCCAAATCGGAGGTGGAAGTTTTTACTTGTTTAAGATTGTAAAAATGCTGGAATAAGTGGTTTTATACATATAATATAAAATATATAATGTGATATTCTTATTTTCTTGAAATAAATATTTTTAATTATCAATTTGTATAGTATTATTCAGATATAATATAAAGCATTTTAAACAACTTTGAAATCAAACGTCTTACATAGCACAACTAGTCATAGCAAACAGCTTTTGCACGGCAGCACTGCTTATACAGCACGTAACACAACCAACAAGACCTAGCTAACAGCTAGCACGCTCACATCAAAATGCGCGCGTTTTGCGAGCGTTTCTCATGCTGTTTAAAAAAAATGGTTTGTTGTCGCAACAAAAAGGCAAAAGCTGATAACCTAGTGCAATATAAATGATAGTGACAGTAAATCGACGCATACACACATACATACATGTGTTTGTGTATCCAACACCATCTTTAGAGATGCCCAGAGCGACGAGAGTTGACGTTTTCATTAGCCAACGACGACCACGCAATAGGCCAGGCAAGAGTCAGTTAGCCAGTTGCCCAGTCTCTAATTAACAATTTCGTAATTGAAACTAAGCCCTCGCCGCCGGCTGTTGCTCTGCAACTCATATACATGTGTGGGGTGACATGCATGAGGGTGACTAGTGTGGGGTGGGCAGTTTGGCCCTACAATGAGTTACGTGAGTTTGCAAATGGTCCCGATAGTTCGGCATAGGGTTTTTTTTTTGATTAATGAGCGGCTTAAGTGATACTGGGCAGCTTGTGCGCTCGGCCTGAGCATATTAGCTTTTAGAGGAGAAGAAAGACAAGCCCAGCTGATGAAGTCACTAATTTGACTTAAAAACGCATTAAAAACCATTTTCGATCAAATAAAAAAAAATAACAACAACAAGAAGAGCCACAGCCATACCAAAGACGATCACGCAAAAGCATCCAAGTGAGCAAAGCGGCCAAGTCGCAGGGTTTTTCCGTATTTCTCGATATAACCGTAGTTGGAGTCACACTCAAAGTCACCATCCATTTGCCTATGTCTAGCTACTAAGTCTTGTGAAAGTTTTTGCTGAAAAACCAAAAATACTTTGAACGCCGACGCCATCAACAATAAATAAGTATTATAGAGCAGCTATGCCATGCATACATATTTTACATAATACAAGAACAAATGTCAAATACTTGGCTATATAAGATGCATATGATTATTTGTCTGTATTTAACTAAAATTGAAAATGAATTGTTATGAGCTTATAAATATTTTAATCTAAGTAAATAATAGAAGATAAAAAACAAGATACGAGTTAACCCAAATTTAACATTGTTCAAATTTGTATCCTTGAGAGAAAACTAAATAGGATTAACATAATAAATACAAGTGCTCATAAACTTAAGAGCTTTACTGCTCAAATAAATTGATTTAAATGGCTTGCATATAAGCTTAAGCTTTATACGATTCCCACCCACAATTGTGCGTGGTCTTAAAGCAATATACACGAAATAAAACACCTTATGCGTAAGACAAAAGAAGTTGGTTTTTTTTTGCTGAACTTAACACTTAATGTTTGCATTTTGACAAATAGAAAAAAAAAAACACGCATGAAAATTGAAGAGAAACAGCTAACAGCCAACAGGTAACAGCAGCATCCGAAGCAGACACACAAAAATACGCATAAAATAGATAAAAGCCTGAAATAACCTTCATTGGCCATAAAAATCAAAAGCCAAACAGCCAACAATGAATTGTGTCTATTGGCCACAAAACAAAAGCAGTCAGCAAAAAAAATAAAAAATAAAATGAAAAAAAATTAATAAATTTACAATTTAAATAAATTCATTTTATTAGAGTTTCGCATATTCGCGACAATGTAAAACAAATCATAAAAATTGACAATAAATTAAATAAAGACACTTTATTGCTTGAATTGCCTGTCCCGGCCACCTAATGGACTTCCGGTCTTTAGTTGCATATTCACAAATGAATCACTTTTGCCCAATGTGCACCCAAAAAACCGAAAACAAAGGTACACAGCTCGAGCTTCGAGTCCCTTCTCTATCGCTTCTCTCTCTCTGACGCTCTCTGATGGCTACATATGGTGTTAGCATTCTCGTAACCGGCATGACGTCTGTCATATGTCGCTGTCGCTGCCGGCGTCATAGACGCCAAGCTCTAAGCCTCAAGTTGAAGCCAAGTTTTGGGCCAGCGCACTCAGTTGGCTACGAGCTGCAGCCGAGTTTGGGGCTAGCCGCGTGATACGGAAATCGAAAAACGAATTCGAGCTTTAAAGTCGCGTTCAATCTCTGCGCTTAATGTACGTGTTAAGTTTTGTTAATTGAATCGTTGCCGACACATAAAAAAAAATCAAAACAAGAAATAAATTTGAAAAAAAAATAAAAGAGAAAACAAAATAAAAACGATTCCAATTCGTTTCAAGTGCAGTGCAAATATTCAAAGAAAAAAACCAAAAAAAATTGTGTCACAAATTTATTTGAAAAATAAATCATTTCAGTTTCACATAATAATTATTCAGTTGCTGTTGTTGTTGCTGCTGCTGATGATCGCAAGTACTGAATGCATTTTTATTTATAAATAAATAAGCAAGGTGAGTAATTAATGAATGCTTTTTTTATGTATACAATATACATACATGGTTGTTGGCAATTTAAATAAAAACTTCACTGAAACTGAGAAAAAAACTACTGATTTATTATTTTTAAACATTTTATCGGAAAGTTTGTAACCAAAAAATAAAATCAAACCAATGAAATAAAAACAAATAGCAACAAGTCTTAAGTAACAACAATAACAGCAAACAAGCAACAACAACAAACAACAAGAAAAAAATGAAGAAGAAAAAAACGCCAAAGAGCCTTGAAAAGTCGTGCTTAATTTCTCAGTTATACTCAAGTATAAAATATATGCTTAAAAAATTATAATGAAGCGATCTTTGAGTATATTGGTATTTTGGGTATTTGGTATCATTCCATTGTTTTTTCAACCAGCATGGGATGCTGCCAACAATGTTTATTCATATGTGTATATATGTATCTAGCTGCGCACGTGTGTTGACAACAGTGCTGCCAAATTAGTGGCAAATTAAGCTAAATCATTTTTATTAAAGTCCACAAATTAATGGGTGAAAGCTAAGCTAATTGACTTAAGGCGTGTGGGTAAGCAGCAGTATGAGGCAACGTTTATTAATTTGAAGGCGACAAAGATTTAATTTTGACGATTAAAAACAAAGCTTTGATACCATTAAGTTTTCTTTGACAGCTTTTAAATGTTGGTTATGAACAGTGGTATGTGATATAATATACAACGTATACATAAGGAGATGAAGATATAGTAAGCTTTTTCTAAGAGATTACATATAATGCCAGACCCTTTCGGAACAACAGAATTTAGCTTGTCAAAAATCTAAAATATCAAAAATCGTGTCAAATCCTTGACTTTATTTTGAGAGAGATCAAAAGCTAAAAGTCTTTTAATACATGCAATATGATATACATTACTGCAGTCTACTTTATTTTGAATTGCACAGATTATATGTGAGAAATAGTATTTTAATTTTCAGAATACTCATAGATAAATATATATTCAAATATTACATAATGTACATCAAGTATTAAATACTTTTACCGCTTTACCTTCAAATTTTAACAAATTTGCTTTAAATCAAACTTTCGCAGAGTTAAACTGAAGAAAAAATAATTACAGAGATTTTACCCATTATAAATAATATTATTCGTCAGTTCTAAGGACAAACATATATGCAATAAATGTCAATTTTTTCACACACCAATTATGATCGAAATTAACAATGTGACAATTGAAGCGTTAGGAATGTGTTAATCACCAACTAGAGAACACATTGTGGCACATATTCCAGCATTAAGGGCCATATGAGCCAAATGAGTTAATGCCATGCAAAATGGCTAAATGTTCAATAAGCCATAAAACATTTTGTACAGCAGCCAAAAGAGGCAACAACTTTATGATTTATGAGCTGTTGAACTGGCCGTGGCTAGAGGCGCCTGCGCAACATGGGAAATACCCGGCTTAGTGTGTGTGTGGGTGTAACTATACTATGTGCTAGAGTCGACTCCATTAGTGTTGCCAAAGAGATGGAGGCGACAATGTCGCTAAATGGCCCAAATGGCCAAAATGGCGATGCTGTCAAACTTATTTGCGCTTTGTGAGTTTTATGGGCCTTTGTTCGATGGGTTGTGTTGTTTGTCATTTTGCAATTTGATTGATTTATGAAAAAAACGAAAGTGACAACCTAACACAGCATAAACCAAGCCCTGACCATGTGATCCCGGAAATCCTATCATGCATTCCACATTTAATACAATACATTCCACACTTTACTCCACATGTCCAACGCAGGTGGTTTATTTGTCTCAAAGAACAATTCACAATGGCTCTTATTCTAATTGTTGTTATTTATCGTTTGTCTGACTATTCGACATACGTTTCAAACTATAACACTTGACTGCCACAAAGTTGAGATACGCTTGTCATGAAATCCGGTTTTCGATTGCTTTGCTTTGCTCTTGATTTGAGCTGCTTTCAGGCTTTCATGATTATCATATTTTGTATTATTATTATTACTATTTGCGGTAGCTGTTTTAATTCGTAACGGTTATTTATTTCTTTCTATACACACGCACACACAAAAAGTGGGAGTTACATTTTGCTGAACAATCAGCATGTGTTTGAGATCAGTACATTTCGATTTCCAATTAAAAATTGTATTGTACGAGAGTCTATTTTTAGTGTAACACGCAAAGTCTGACAGAACTCTATATTCTTAATTAATTATCACAAACAAAACACATGAATTGAGATGTTAAACATGCAAACATTAATTGTGGGGAATTGCCCAAAGCTAAGTGGAGTAGATATGTTTAGATTAATGTTTAAACTGATTTAACTGAAAGTCATTTAAATATAATTAAAATTCAACAATTAGGGGAAGTTATTAAACAAATTTCATAACTGCAAACATACATGCTACAAAAGTAATTTTATCAAGTCTAAATTTTGTTAAGGATTTGTATACCCTCATATACAGAAAGTTGCATCTCCGACTCCATAAGGTATACATATTCAGTATCTACAGCTGAGTTATATAAAGCGCAAAGGGTATGTTCTAGTCAGAGTTTCTAGCTTGTTCTTCTTATATCGTAACTATATTTATAGCATCACTTCTATACATATCGATTTAATCATATCTATATTAATAATCCACATTCACATTCATATTAGAAAGAACGACTTAATAATAGATCGAAATCAAATTTCATCACCTTTCAAGCAACTCACACAATTGACAGCTACTTAGTCGTATTAAAAGCTCTATTAGCATAAACAATTGAAATCATTTATAGCTAAATATTGGCATTAGTCGACAGTTGGCAAGCATTTAAGATTTGCATTCGTGACGCCCACTCGATGACTTGCCAAGTAACTAATCACTAACTACTGCAGTTGCAAATGCAGCTAGCTGGGCTAGTGGGCGTGGCTGGTTAGCATTGTGTGAATGGAGGTCACGAATGCAAAGGGGCTAAAGGCTTAAAAGGGGAAGTGTAACATTGTCGCTTGCATTTGACTTCACTTTCACTTTTTTTCGTGCAAATTTATCCATGCAATTTCACGAAGCGTCTTATTGTTGTTGATTGTTTGAGTTGACTTGCAACAACCTGAACTGAACTGAACTCAACTCAATTCACCTGCCTTCAAATTGTAGGAAGTCTTGCATATTACGACACAGATATGTATATTGTTAAGTACTAAAGGTGTGCGTGTGAAAAACCTTTTGGAACAATATGTTTGCCATGCAAATGTCGTCAAAGTTTTCCATATGCAGTTTCAATGCGAAAACCCATGCAAATTAAATATGACGCCGGCTTATTTACACACTCGTATTTAAATTGCATAATTTGAAGTTGACAATTACCTAACGCCTTTAGTACTTTAATGGTGTTTGACCTTAAGTCAGATCTCTCAAAAAAAAAACTCTTTAAAATAGCATCAGCAGACAAGTCGATTATGCATGGTTATCTGTCAGTCCGTATGTATGATAATTTCGATTGCAGTCCCTTACAGAGAATGAATCACAAGCTTTGCCTAACCGTAGGCAGAAAAAACAATATTTAAGCCTTAGGATATTTCAATTTAACTAGATAGAAGTATAAAAAATAATAATAACAAACGAACCCATACACTTTTTTCTCCCTAAATACCAAACCAATCTTAAAACCTTAAATCGAAGTTAATTGTATGCTGTGTAAACAAAAACAGGCCAAATGCCGAAAAAGATTATTTACCTGATTTAATGAATACATGCATAATTAAGTGATTTATTATAATTTCTCTTTTGAACGCACTTTACATTTTTAGCTCATCAGCCAAAACTGACAACACGCCGCAGCCCAAAACAACAAGCTCAACTTCATTTTTGTGTATATACAACTATATGGTAGTATATAAATCAGAGGCAAGGAATACGCAAATGCCAATGCAAATTGCCAAAAAGCCCACACGACGAATGAATTGACAATGACAAAGAGTATTAAACGTCTTCGTTTCCACAACACATCAACTAGTTATAATCGTATTCTCTTCAACTATGTGGTAAGTACTACAAACACCATCCAATATTAACTGTTTATCTATCTTTAACTCTATCACAGATATTAGCTTGTATCTCAGCTGCATTCAGTACGCCGCCATCATGCGGCTTGTATGGCGCACCACCTTGCCAGTTTTTGCCAGCGCCGCCGGGACAGACGCCCAAGTGAGTCTCATACCATTTATCATCTCATTATGTTCAAAGCTCGAACTAATAATAATAATTTTCTTCGTTACAGCTGTGCCCGGCCCGGCAAAACCTATTGCGAGCACATCGCCAACTATCCCACGTAAGTTTGCCGGCTAATAGCCAGCATAAATAATACACTTTATGTGACCAGTTTTAAAGTCGAGTAGCAACAACGAACGAACAAACGAACACGAGACAAACACATGCAAATGCATTTCAAACAAATGTTTGGCCACAACACAATGTTAGCTTATGAGCTACCAAATTAAATTCAAACTTGTTTTTTTTTTTGGCATCTATCTATTGTTAAAAGCTCTTTGCCAGTATCAATACCTGTTAGCTGACTGCGGCTGCGGCTGCTGCTGCTGCTTCCGCGACGACAACACACGTACTCCGAGAAGATTCGGCTAATTCCGTTTGCTGCTTAGCTGCTCGACCAGCTGGCTGAGCTCCTTGACCCAATAAACTTGAATTGACAGTTCAAGACACTTTGTCTATATGACGACGACGACGCGCCGCGCGCTTCTCGAATATTTATGAATGTCTCTTTGTATAATTTAGCATAGAGATGCGCTTCGCTTAGGGTATAGCAACTATTTCATCCAATTTGGTTAGAAAATGATTTTTAAAAAAATTTTTTGCCAAGCTACAGACAAAATTATTTTGTGGAAACATTTAACTAATAAGATATTAAAATTCCATATTCATTTCTTTACAAATGTTCAATAGATGTTATGCACATAGTTTTTTCTTAGTGTTGAAAGCGTATTCATAGTGCGTTGTGATCAAATTTAAGCCTTTCTCATATGCAAATTAATTTAAATTGGTTTTTTTCTCTTCCTCTCATGTTTCAAATATTCATTTGTGTGGTTGGCTACTATTTTTAGACAATTTCTTTCTGATTTAAATAAAATGTGCAGCCACTAAATGCAATGCGATAATGACAATGATTATGATAAGAGACGGACGCCAGCTAAGGCCGCAATTTGGCGCCGTCTAAGCAATTAAGTAGTCATTTTTATGATACCCAAAATGGAATTTGTTTATTGCATAATTCTAAAAGCAACACGCACCAACAATAATATGTGTGTGTGTGAAGGGTGAAGGGATTGGGGAAAAGCCCAAGTCTGTTTTCACCTTTCGGTGTGTGGCACGTGACAAGCATGCGATGCTCGCCGATAAGAAGGCAAAGTGTTGAAAAACATTAATTCAGCGAATTGTACTCATGACAATTTATGATTAACTTATTCATTGCGCTCATTGTTTTCCCTGCATATTAATTATGATTTAGTGTCTGGCCCAAAGCAGTGGGAGTGTCTAACTTACATAAGCCAATTTCAACTTTCCCATGTGGCAACAACTAATCTCTTGCATCAGTTTGGGTAACATGTCACATTGTGTTTGCTTGCAGGTATCTCATCAAGAGTCTCGTACGTAAATGGGGCTACGAGGCCGCCTCACTGCTGGTGGATGAGACGTGGGAGGAGTTCTCGGCAGTGGCGTGGTCGGATACGCCCGTCTTCTATGATCCCAAGTCCATATTTCCGCAACGTGACTTTGCTAATGGGCAGGATTTCAATGGTTATAGCTATCAGACACCGTTTGGCGGTGTGCCACAACGCGGTGGGGCAGGCAACTCCCTCTTTGCACCCAATCCCACAACAGACGCGCCCACGTAAGTAGTTTGCGTAATAAGTCGGACAAAACTAACTTTAAATGCCTTTTAGCTACCTTCTGTACACCTCTTCAGGTGGTGGTGGAGGTGGAAATCGGCATCATGGTCATCGTAATGGTAATCAGCAAGCGAGTGGAGGCTCTAGTTCATCTACGCTCTATTACAACAACTTGGGCAAGACACCCTATAATGCCACACTCTGGCTTAAACGTTTGGTTCGCGATCTGAGTCTCAAGAAGAAGGTGGAGACAAACAAAGAACAGCAGGAGGAGGCTAAGGAGCAGAAGGAACAGGAGAATGAGGAGCAGAAGCGCAGCGTACGCGATGTATCAATCAACATGGATCTCTTAGATATTGTGGGCGTAAGTGACAGCAAGAGCAAAGACGTCAAGACACGCAACAAGCGACAAAGTTCATCGCGCTCAACACTCTGTGAAACGACATCGCAGTTTATAACGCCACAAGCGGCGCTCAATTCGCGTGGCAATTGGATGTTTGTGGTCAACGAGGAGAATACAGCACGCCAAATGGTCAAAGCCGAGCTTTGTGCGTAAGTAGAGCAAATTTAAGTTTTAAGCGTTTTGCGCGCGTTTGTTTGTTTTGTAGGTTTCATTTTCATTACAGGTAAGTCAATGTGTCATTTCTACATTTTTTTTGATTGATTTGATTTTAAACACTTGGCAGCTTTTTATCTGCTTTTCTTCTTTTTTCTTATATTATATAAAAATAAATGTTTGTATTTTTTATAAAATAAATCTGGGGATTCAGGAAACTTCAATTTGGCATAACTCCGTCAAAAGTGACTCGATTTTTTCGATTTATATGAAAAAAAAAAAAAGTCTTGTTTTTACTTCTTGAAAAATACTGCATTTTCAACATTTTTTTTTTTACTTTTTTACTATTGCCATCTAGCGCCGGGTGTCAGCGAAATTCTGTGTTTCCGCCGAAAAAGGTTGCTGTCTACACTAAATTTGCCGCGTTTGGCTAAATCATAGATTAATGATACATCATAGACTAACAAACTCATATAGATTGGAAAATAGCAGTTGGGCTTTTTTAACAGAAAAGTTATTTCACTGAAACCAGCGCACTTGAGGGCAAACTGCTTTTAACGAAAGAACTGCTTGCTCATCTACTCTGGCGGTTTGTTTACCATCAGCTGTATATAGATAAATGGATAAGGCTGGAGACAAAACAAAAGTCCGCTATTATTTTGTTGCGCTTTTGTTTTGATTCCAAAGTGTGTGATGCGAGAGACATAATTAAGCGTTGCCCTTCTTCATTTCTCTTGTTGTTGTTACAAAACTCGAGATTGGCAATTTCAGACTTTTGCTTCAATCTGCGGTCTGCTACCCTATATGGTAGGGTAGTATAGACTTAAAATAAACTTTGCGTAACTAAGCATCAAATCGTTAGATACTTAAATATAATGTCCATATTATAAGGCATAATATATTTTACCAATTAGGTAGGGCATTTATGATTGATATTGCAAGAATAACATGACTTATTAAACTAACACAAAAGTAAACGTGTTATGTTTAAAAATACTTAATATTTACTATAATAGTAATCAAATTATATATTTGTGTTTTTCTGAAACAAAATTAAATGTGGGACAAAGGGTATTGTTTAGTAGCGCAGCTTGCGCGTGCTATGCATATTATTGCCTTGTTGCGTTTTGTCTCTTCCCAATCGACACATACCGACTTGAATGTGAGGTCTGTGTGAGCTCAGTTTGTATGTATGTGTGCATCGTCGGCCGCACTTCTGGCAGCTTTGTCCAAATTTCAGTTGTGCATTTTCTTGTGTATACTCTTTCTTATTTTCTTCGATGACACTAGCAAACAATGTTGTCAACGCTATGACAATACAAATGTTCACGCATGCATATGAATTTTGATAGAGTATTCAGAAAATTAATGTCATGTCCTTTAAATGCTTTGCTATTTGTTGAGATTTTTTTCTTTTTCTTCGGTGGCCTGCATTTACATGTGTGTGTACGTATGCATACACATCATATTTAATTGTATTAGTGGCAATTGTTTCACCATTAATTGGCCTGCCTCAACTATTTAATTACATTAAAAATTAAATAAAATATTGCAAATATTTCTAAAATAATAGTAAATAAATAAAATTACTCGCCAAACAAATGTCAAAATAAGGGATCGCATTTGGCTTAATTATAATATTTATTTAACAATAAATAAAATATTTTTAAATGTTTTAAAAATATGTACGTACATACATATGTATGTATACATTTGCATGTTTACTAAATTCTAATGTTAATTTTCTTAAATTCCTGATAAATCTAAAATGATAAGCCGCCACCAGACGCAAAATATTGCATAATCAAAACAAACGCTGTGTACTCACATGCATACATACATACTATGAGAAGTGTGTCTATGTATGTATACATGTCAGCGCTCAAGCACAAACAGCTATGCATAATCAAAACAAAACAGGGATAAGAACAATTGTGAAATGGCGGGACGACTCATACCAGCCAGAATCAAAACAAACACAGCTGACAATTGTCGATGCGTAAAGCAGTTTTTCGTTAAGTCGAGAGCGCTGGTTTGTATGCGATTTAGTTAACAGCGCTGTAAACTGAGTGCTGCTATTTTCCAATCTATATGGATCATTAGTCTATGACATATAGATTTGAAAATAGCAGAAAGCAGTTTACAGCGCTGTTAACTAATTCACATACAAACCAGCTCGGGATATTTTAACAAAAACTGCTTTACGCATCGACAATTGTCAGCTGCGTTTGTTTTGATCTTGGCTGGTATGAGTCGTCCCGCCATTTCACAAGTGTTTTTATCCCTGTTTTGTTTTGATTATGCATAGCTGTATGTGAATTTCGCTTTAAGCATCCCACACACCAGAGCGATTAAATCGCAGCGGCAGCGGCACGAATATGTAATTACATTGCGTCTTATGAACGCACTCACACCAAAGCGGAGCGATATCGCTTTGACAGCGATTTTGCAGCGTTTTTAAACGCTGGATATTGAGAATTGTGCATGCAGCGTTTTTACCGCTGCCGCCAAGAAAAATAAAATTCAGATTGCGCAAAACCTTGTTTATGTTCTGCGCTAATGACGTCACATGTGATGCATGTATTGAATTTTGGCTTGTTAACATGTTAAATTACTATATTTTGTATTTAAATCAATATAATAATATTAATATAATAAAAGAAGCACATTTGAACTTATTATCATACTTTTTTTTCATTAAAAATAATTTTTATAAAAACAAAATGTGCAATTTTTTTTTTCTCGTGGTTTTCCGATATACATATTTGCTATCGAACCAAGCGACTATGAAAAAAACGCCGCGATTACATTCGCTCCGGTGTGGTCACACTAGCGATTTCACCACGACAAATACCAAGCGATTTACTCGTGCCGCTGCCGCTGCGATTTAATCGCTCTGGTGTGTGGGATGCTTTAAAGTGCTTGAGCGCTGACATGTATACATACATAGACACACTTCTCATAGTATGTATGTATGTATGTGAGTACACAGCGTTTGTTTTGATTATGCAATATTTTGCGTCTGGTGGCGGCTTATTGTTTTTAGATTTATAAGAAAGCTTAGAAAATTAATATTAGAATTTAGTAAACATGCAAATGTATACATACATATGTATGTACGTATATATTTTTAAAACCTTTGAAAATATTTTATTTATTGTTAAATGAATATGTATGATAATTAAGCCAAATGCGATCATTTATTTTGACATTTGTTTGGCTTATTTATTTTACATTATTTTAGAAATATTTTCAATAATTTATTTAATTTTAAATGTAATTTAATAGTTGAGGCAGGCCAATTAATGGTGAAACAATTGCCACTAATACAATTAAATATGATGTGTATGCATACATACACACACATGTAAATGCAGGCTACAGAAAAAAAGAAATATAAAAAATCTCAACACAAATAGCAAAGCATTTAAAGGACTTGACATTAAATTTCTGAATACTCTATCAGAATTCATATGCATGCGTGAACATTTGTATGGTCATAGCGTTGACAACATTGTTTGCTAGTGTCATCGAGAAAAATAAGAAAGAGTATACATAAGAAACTGCAAAACTAAAATTTGGACAAAGCTGCCAGAAGTGCGGCCGACGATGCACACATACATACAAACTGAGCTCACACAGACCTCACATTCAAGTCGGTATGTGTCGATTGGGAATAGCCGAAACGCAACAAGACAAGACAAGACAGCGCTACTAAACAATACCCTTTGTCCCACATTTAATTTTGTTTCAGAAAAACACAAATATATAATTTGAGAACTATTATAGTTAATATTCAGTATTTTTAAACATAACACGTTTACTTTAGTGTTAGTTTAATAAGTCATGTTATTCTTGCAATATTAATCATAAATACTCTACCCAATTTGTAAAATATATTATGACTTATAATATGGACATTATATTTAAATATCTTACGATTTGACGCTTAGTTACGCAAAGTTCAGTTTTAGTCTAAACTACCCTGCCATACAGGGTAGCAGACCGCAGATTGAAGCAAAAGTCTTAAAATGCCAATCTCGAGTTTTGTAACAACAAGAGAAATGAAGAAGGGCAACGCTTAATTATGTCTCTCGCATCACACACTTTGGAATCAAAACAAAAGCGCAACAAAATAATAGCGGACTTTTGTTTTCTATCCAGCCTTATCCATTTATCCACCACCAGCTGATGGTAAACAAACCGCCTAGTAAAAAGAAAGCAGTTTTTTCGTCCCGAGCTGGTTTCATGCGAATTACCATTTCTGTTAAAAAATCCCACTGCTATTTTCAAATCTATATGGATCATTAATCTATGGGCTAAATACATAGATTAACTATCCATATAGATTGGAAAATAGCAAAAAGCAGTTTACAGCGCTGTTAACTAAATCGCATACAAACCAGCGCTCTCGACTTAACGAAAAACTGCTTTACGCATCGACAATTGTCAGCTGTTTGTTTTGATTCTGGCTGGTATGAGTCGTCCCGCCATTTCACAATTGTTTTTATCCCTGTTTTGTTTTGATTATGTATAGCTTGAGCGCTGACATGTATACAAATACACACTTCTCATAGTATGTATGTATGCATGTGAGTACACAGCGTTTGTTTTGATTATGCAATATTTTGCGTCTAGTGACGGTTTATCGTTTTTACATAGATTTATGAGGAAGTTAATAAAATTAACATTAGAATTTAGTAAACATGCAAATGTATAAATACATATGTATGTACATACATACATATTTTTAAGACCTTTAAAAATATTTTATTTATCGTGAAGATAAATTAATTAATAAATTAATTAAGCCAAATGACATTTGTTTGGCGCGTGAGCTTATTTATTTTATATTGTTTTAGAAATATTTGCAATATTTGTTAGTTAACAATAATAAAAAGTAATATTAAGCCCATTTCTCATAAATTGCTAAAGTTGAGGCAGACCAACTAATGGTGAAACAATTGCCACTAATACAATTAAGTATGATGTGTATGCATACGTACACACACATGTAAATGCAAGCCACAGAAGAAATAGAAAAAAATCTCAATAAATAGCAAAGCATTTACAGGACTTGACATTAAATGTCTGAATACTCTATCAGAATTCATATGCATGAGTGAACATTTGTATGGTCATAGCTTTGACAACATTGTTTGCTAGTGTCATCGATACAAATAAGAAAGAGTATACATAAGAAAATGCAAAACTGAAATTTGGACAAAGTTGCCAGAAGTGCGGCCGACGATGCACACATACATACAAACTGAGCTCACACAGACCTCACATTCAAGTCGGTATGTGTCGATTGGGAATAGACAAAACGCAACAAGGCAATGATATACATAGCACGCGCAAGCTGCGCTACTAAACAATACCCTTTGTCCCACATTTAATTTTGTTTCAGAAAAACACAAATATATAATTTGATTACTATTATAGTAAATATTAAGTATTTTTAAACATAACACGTTTACTTTTGTGTTAGTTTAATAAGTCATGTTATTCTTACTTTATTAATCATAAATGCCCTACCTAATTGGTAAAATATATTATGACTTATAATATGGACATTATATTTAAGTAACTAACGATTTGACGCTTAATTACGCAAAGTTCATATTGAGTCTATACTACCCTGCCATATAGGGTAGCAGACCGCAGATTGAAGCAAAAGTCTGAAATTGCCAATCTCGAGTTTTGTAACAACAACAAGAGAAATGAAGAAGGGCAACGCTTAATTATGTCTCTCGCATCACACACTTTGGAATCAAAACAAAAGCGCAACAAAATAATAGCGGACTTTTGTTTTGTCTCCAGCCTTATCCATTTATCCATATACAGCTGATGGTAAACAAACCGCCAGAGTAGATGAGCAAGCAGTTCTTTCGTTAAAAGCAGTTTGCCCTCAAGTGCGCTGGTTTCAGTGAAATAACTTTTCTGTTAAAAAAGCCCAACTGCTATTTTCCAATCTATATGGATCATTACATAGACTAATGATCCATATAGATTGGAAAATAGCAGCACTCAGTTTACAGCGCTGTTAACTAAATCGCATACAAACCAGCGCTCTCGACTTAACGAAAAACTGCTTTACGCATCGACAATTGTCAGCTGTGTTTGTTTTGATTCTGGCTGGTATGAGTCGTCCCGCCATTTCACAATTGTTCTTATCCCTGTTTTGTTTTGATTATGCATAGCTGTTTGTGCTTGAGCGCTGACATGTATACATACATAGACACACTTCTCATAGTATGTATGTATGCATGTGAGTACACAGCGTTTGTTTTGATTATGCAATATTTTGCGTCTGGTGGCGGCTTATCATTTTAGATTTATCAGGAATTTAAGAAAATTAACATTAGAATTTAGTAAACATGCAAATGTATACATACATATGTATGTACGTACATATTTTTAAAACATTTAAAAATATTTTATTTATTGTTAAATAAATATTATAATTAAGCCAAATGCGATCCCTTATTTTGACATTTGTTTGGCGAGTAATTTTATTTATTTACTATTATTTTAGAAATATTTGCAATATTTTATTTAATTTTTAATGTAATTAAATAGTTGAGGCAGGCCAATTAATGGTGAAACAATTGCCACTAATACAATTAAATATGATGTGTATGCATACGTACACACACATGTAAATGCAGGCCACCGAAGAAAAAGAAAAAAATCTCAACAAATAGCAAAGCATTTAAAGGACATGACATTAATTTTTCTGAATACTCTATCAAAATTCATATGCATGCGTGAACATTTGTATTGTCATAGCGTTGACAACATTGTTTGCTAGTGTCATCGAAGAAAATAAGAAAGAGTATACACAAGAAAATGCACAACTGAAATTTGGACAAAGCTGCCAGAAGTGCGGCCGACGATGCACACATACATACAAACTGAGCTCACACAGACCTCACATTCAAGTCGGTATGTGTCGATTGGGAAGAGACAAAACGCAACAAGGCAATAATATGCATAGCACGCGCAAGCTGCGCTACTAAACAATACCCTTTGTCCACAATTTCATTTTGTTTCAAAAAAAACACAAATATATAATTTGATTACTATTATAGTTAATATTAAGTATTTTTAAACATAACACGTTTACTTTTGTGTTAGTTTAATAAGTCATGTTATTCTTGCAATATCAATCATAAATGCCCTACCTAATTGGTAAAATATATTATGCCTTATAATATGGACATTATATTTAAGTATCTAACGATTTGATGCTTAGTTACGCAAAGTTTATTTTAAGTCTATACTACCCTACCATATAGGGTAGCAGACCGCAGATTGAAGCAAAAGTCTGAAATTGCCAATCTCGAGTTTTGTAACAACAACAAGAGAAATGAAGAAGGGCAACGCTTAATTATGTCTCTCGCATCACACACTTTGGAATCAAAACAAAAGCGCAACAAAATAATAGCGGACTTTTGTTTTGTCTCCAGCCTTATCCATTTATCTATATACAGCTGATGGTAAACAAACCGCCAGAGTAGATGAGCAAGCAGTTCTTTCGTTAAAAGCAGTTTGCCCTCAAGTGCGCTGGTTTCAGTGAAATAACTTTTCTGTTAAAAAAGCCCAACTGCTATTTTCCAATCTATATGAGTTTGTTAGTCTATGGGATCATTAGTCTATGGGCTAAATAAACTGGAAAAAACTGCTTGCTGGCAAGCAGAATTCGCCGCCAATGGCCGGCAGATGGCGATGGTAAAAAAACTCCGGCAAAAAAATCGAAAAAAAAAAGTTGAGAATGCAGTATTTTTCTAAATAAAATTACAAGACTTTTAAGGTATAACATTCCAAAATCGAGTACTTTTGGGACTCGAAAATTGCAAATTGAAAAAAAAAAAACAACAAAATGGTTGTTATACTTTTATTTCAATTTCAGCAACAAACTACCAGAAATTTTGACATAGATTTGTATTTTGAATCGAGCTATACGAAACAAGAAACTTTTAGCTGTTTAAGTCATTATTCAAATAGCAAATGCAAGTACTTAACGAACGCAGTGAAAATAAAAGTCAAGTAGCCGACTATTTATGCCCTATTGACTTGCACAGATTCTCATTAATTAAATTGAGACTACAACACTTGCAATCAGTTAAATGAAACAAACCCCTCGCCACAGCATGAGCCCTGGGTAACTAAAAAAGGTGTTCATGTTCCCCTTTTTGTGCAGCGCAGTTGTTGTTAGTTAGGGGGCAACCCTAAAATCCACAACTCAAAAACCCTGGTCACGTGGGCAGAAGCTAAATGAGAGAAGTGCAAGCAAGCAAGCGAGCAAACAAGTATAGTATGGGTATGTTGTGCACGGTTATGTTCTGTTGTGTCATAATTGCGGCTAAACGAATTATAACACCCCGAAAAACGTCCAAGATTACATTCGCCTGTCCCCCCTTCTGCCACTGTCCGATCAAAAATGCCTGTGTTATGCGTGCGCTACTCAACACAAAAACAGAAAAAAAAAAAAAAAAACCTTTCAACGCGTACGCTCTCTGCGTTTAAAAAGCGCAAAACAGAGGTAAAAGAGAGAGAGCCCGAAAGGTAGAATACAACCAAAGAGGGTGATGACGAGACCTTATTGAAGTACTTGCATGTACGTACAACAATGAGAGAGAGGGGGGATATGTGTGTTACTGCATCTAACTGTGAACCGTGGGGTTCGGTCAATGCGTGCCCTAATTGTCGTTTTTGTCACCCATAACCCTATAACCCTGTTCCCTTACCATCTTCTTCTCATTGTTGTTGTTGTTGTTTTGTGGTATTGTGCGTACTTAGCATACAATTTGTGAAAACCAAACGAAGAGTAGAGTGTTCAAGTTGTGCATAAATCTTGGCCAGGTCAAGGAGACACAGCAGCAGCAGTTGCCTTTAGGCAAAATACAGTTACACAACGTTACGTATCCTTATCAATTACGTACGATTTCCCGTTTTAACAAGTTCGTTAAACTTTCAACTTTTGCAGCCGTCGCAGTTTTCGTTCCATTTGCTTGCTTATTTCATTTGTTGTGCATTTATTTACGAGCTGAATAAGCCCACAACTAAATTTTATTTCCGTTTACCATTTTGTTGTCTTTTCAGCTCAAACACATGCTCGAATTTGTGCGATTTGCCCAATGGATATAACTCCAGGTGCGAGCAAAAGTTTGTACAAAAACGCTTAATTGCGCTTCAGGGCAATGGCCAAAATCTCTATACGGACACGTTCTGGTTTCCCAGTTGCTGTGTCTGCACGATAGCCGCAAATTAAGCAGCCTCCAAAGCAATGAAGAGATGACACTTACTGTGGGAAAAGGAATCGAAGTGCAGAGAGGCAACGGGAAGAGATATATATTCAAAAAGGAAGCAATGAGGACAACATTTTAACAATATAATTATCATTCGTGTTGAGATGCGATATGAAAATGATATATATTTTACCTTTGTTTTGTTTTCCTTTGTAATGCAGCACATAATTGATAACTAAATCTATGAGAAAAATAAATATACGAATACACACAGACACACTATCATGCACACAACCAAACACACACACACACACATGTACTGTAGTTTTACATTTAATTTAAAAATAAACAAAGCAAAAACGAATTCGAAACATAATAATGGAATTACTATTCAATAAATAAACAAACAAAATAATTATTAAATGAGTTTGAAGCCCAAAAAAGTCTATAATAAATGGTTTGTATAATAACTAAGTCTAAAATCGCTAAAAATCACTTTTTAATACACTACTTACAAACAAGTTTCATTTGAACTTAACCAAAAATCAAACATTTTTCAGCAAAATATATAACAAATTAGTTGCCACATAGAAGCATGCAACATACAGACAGATAGCTTGCCACAAAATGCATGTGTATGTATAGCAAAAATTGGCAAAACATCAATTAGTTGATTGAACCCCTGAAGCGTATGAGACTAAAAACCGTTATGCGGTTATATAATTAATGGAATATACGTTTGTATTTTGCAGCAGTTTAATAATAATTGCAAAGCACCTGCTGCTGCTGCCGCTGCTGCTGTTGCTGCTGCTGCAATTGGAATTACATTTCATAAATCCAAAAAACAATAATCATAAAATAACATCAGGTGTCACGCGCAAAAACGGAACTCAATCGCAAACGGGCTGACGGGAAAAGGGCCCAGTACCAAGTCCTGCAAACAGACAGCCATATATGGATGGATGGATGGATGGATGGCACAATTGAAGAAGGAGGGGAGGAAGTAAAAGAGGAGGAGAGGCCTGCAATACAATGCGATTGATGGCAACGAGCAGGATGCGTACAAGGCTGCATTATTTTATGCAATGTACGCAATCCAAAAGGAAACGACTTTGAAATCAAGGACAGATTTTATATAAAAATATCCAATAGGCTTAATCAGGACTTTAATTAACGGGAAATGTTATATTGTAATTATTTTCTAATTATAAATTATAGGGTTAACGATGTGAATGAACATAAAGCGTAAAAATCATCCACAACAATATAATAAATATTATTGATCTATATATTGTATAGATAAGAAACATTTAGATGCTTTGTTTTAATATATAGATATCTAATAAAGGTATATTCAAATGTTTTCCTACGACTTCTCTTCATTTACTTCTCTTTGACGACTATTTTCTATACATTTCTAAAGAGCTTAAGTACCTTAACTACTCCTTAAAAGTTACCAAAACACCTTAAAAGTAATCGAATCAACAATCTTGATTGATTCTCAACACAACATATCAATTAAGACTTGTAATATTGTGTAATATTGCAGCTTCTCCCCTCATGGCGCAACCAGTTTGAAACCCTATTCAATAAGATTGAACCATAACATTAAAGTTCGAGTATTTTAAATACCCTTTAGTTGCACACTTGAGTAAATAAGGCAATGTACTTACATACGTATGTATTGAGGCAAGGTGCAACAGCCTTGCAGCAATTGATACCTGTTGTGAAAATGGCCAAGTGAGGTAAAACTTAAAAGCGAGCGAGAAAAACGTTCACAGTCGGACATACCCACCCACTGTGAATGAATTCTATATAAGATCTAAGGCAGCCTCACCATGAGGGTTAATGTCAGCTCTGGTGTATGTGTGTGCGTTAGTGTGTGTGAGTTTTTAGCAATGATTAGCATCACGAAATGGAAAAACTATTGTTCCAATACGCAGCAGAGCGTCGAACAACAACAATACAGAGGCCAAAAGCCAGGTAGGAACATTGACAAATCAGGTAGGCAAAAAAAAAACAAGGAAATGAAACAAAATGACAAATGCAAAAGAATTTTTTGCAACAATTAAACTGAACCAAAGACAAACTAAAAATTGAAAATGTTTGCGTCGAAAGTCGAAGTTCAGTTGCAAGTTGCAAGTTGCTTGCAACTAAAATATGAAATTGTTGTGCGAAATACAACAACAACAAAATAAGAACGGTCATCAGCTTCTCTGCCTCAGTGTCGAAATGAGGAGCAGCTGAAGTTGTTTTTTATTTCGTCTCTTTTTTTTCACTTTGGCTTTCTGTGTGTGCAAAGAAATACACAGAGCTCAGGCTGCCCTGGCAACCAACCAGAGCAAAAAGGAACAACAGCAACAACAACAACAAGGCAATAATAATGCAGCAAAGCAGCGCTGCTGACGCTGACAGCGAACGTAGCGAACGCAGCGACAGCGGCTGCGTTCGTTGTGTATAAAAATTTAACATCTGCTCCTTTCATGATTTCGGAAAACTCAAAACTCGTACGACAAGCAACAACGGCAGCAGCAGCAGCAGCAGCAGCAGGGCTGTAATGGAACAAATACACATATGTACATATGAGTGTGTGTGTGTGTGTGTTTGTGTATTTGAGTTGTTGTTTTTTTTGTTGCTGTTAATGCATTTTGGCTTGCGTTACTCGTATTACGTGTGCATTTTGTGCCGCAGTTTCGTAGCTAAAAGATCTCTTCCACTTCTTCTTCTTCTTCTTTAGCAACTAGCAGCACTGCTCACAGGACGTAACACACACACTAACACACATACACACAGACATAGCACCGGATGGGTCCTTGATGACGGGCCAAATGACTCGCGTGCATTCAACTTCAACTTCAGTTATCAGCTCAACAGAACTTTTGCTCCTGTTTTTTTATGCTTCTTTATTATTCTTTTTTCATCTTCTTCTTCTTCTTGCTGTTGCTACTTACTACTTGCTGTTTTGCGGTAAAGTGTTGCCGTCTCCTGCTGTTTTCATCTACACTATCCTTCCAATATAATATTTATATTTAATCATGGGTTATGTAACACTCAAACAATGAAGCCCACCAACTGCAAGACTATTTGTCAAAGAGATGAATTCGATAAGGTTAAATACCTAAGTCAAATTGATCGATTTGGGTTCTAGTTAAATATTTTATACCCAAAACAAATAGAATGAGAAGGACTTTTAGCTTAGGAAAAAAATTAGTAAATAGGATAATAGATAAATAATAGAAATATTTAAGAAATCTTCTCGATATTTTTCACTAAAATCTTTTATACTCACTTTCTGTGTGTTAGCCTTATGATATAGTTGTCCAATTTGGCAAATGATCTAACTGCCACAAACAGAATTCCTTCGACAAATTTTTAACTCAAAATCTTGAAGACTTTGGTACTAGTTTGCATAGAACCAGAAGGACAGATGGACATGTCTTCGACTCAGCTTTCAAT
Organism: Scaptomyza pallida; assembly: GCA_018152965.1. Taxonomy (NCBI): domain Eukaryota; kingdom Metazoa; phylum Arthropoda; class Insecta; order Diptera; family Drosophilidae; genus Scaptomyza; species Scaptomyza pallida. The sequence continues at coordinate 582,797 of JAECXP010000107.1, forward strand.
GTTGATCAAGAATGTATATACTTTATATGGTCGGCGATGTTGTTCTTCTATGCATATGAATGAGAAATAATCTAGGTAATAAATGCTGTCGATTTGTAAGTATTTCCTCGATGAAAATGAAGATATATTAAAAAAAACATAACAGGAACACGAAGTGTTTCTTATGACTATGAGCACATTTAAGTAAAGTTCACTTACATTTTTGTCAAACATCTTTAAAAAATAATTAATCTTATTTGCTTCGTTAACTTTTCCATATTAAAAATAAGTGTTAATAGCATCCTTGTATCCCAATAAGAGCATACAATATTCATCATTTAAAGTCCTTATTATTTTGCTCTTCTTATTTCGTGTTTTTTATACCCTTAACCCATAAAATGGGTAAATAAGGGTATAATGGTTTTGTGCAAATGTATGTAACAGACAGAAGGAAACATCTCCAACCCCATAAAGTATATATATTCTTGATCAGCATCAACAGCCGAGTCGATCTAGCCATGTCCGTCTGTCCGTCTGTCTGTCCGTCTGTCCGTCTGTATGAACGCGCCGATCTCAGAGACTATAAGAGCTAGAGACTTCAAACTTGAAACTTAAACTCTCCTATACTATAAGCGATCAGTTTGCTTTAAAATTTCGATAACACTTCTGGTTTCCGATATACTGTGATCGATAACAAAAATTCTTGAATTTTAAAATTGTGAATGGGTTTGAAACTCAGATAAAATAATGACATTTAAAAATTTGATCAAATTGGTTTGAAACACCGGTATATTGAGTTTGAGTTTGGTCTATTGGTCACTGGGTAAATACACAATGACTTGCTTACTTGGGTTAGGTGTTTAGTGGTTCTGTCTTTTTTCTTCTCATTTTTGCATTTTAGCGAGAAGCGCGTTCGCGTTTCTTTCATTTTTCAAATACTTTGCTGCAACTGTCAGATACTTTATCGTTGCTGCTGTTGCTGCTGTTGTTGCAGTTGTTGCAGTGTGAATGTCCTTTGTTGCCTGGCAAAGGACACACATACACAGCCGAAAGAGTCAAAGACAGCAGAGAGAGAGCGAGAGAGAGGGAGAGCTGTGCGGCGGCTTGAGTAACTTTTTGTTGCACGCACAACTTGCAGCCAAAGTTTGCGAATACTTTTTCAGCAGCGCAATCAAACGGCAAAGTGGCAAAGTCAAAGCAAAAGATACCTAGATAAATAGAGACAGAGCATGAGAACGAAAGAGCGAGACTGAGAGAGACAGAGAGATAGAGAGGACGAACTACGAAGACAAACACCTTGGTTTCCCTTTATCCCAACGATTTTGCCGGCTGCATCTTGTGTTTGTGCAGATGTAATTTTATGTGTCTTACTTTTCTGTGTGTGTGTGTGTGTGTGCCTTCTGTATTTACGTTGTGTGTAGGACAGGTCAGTGTTGTGCCAGGATTAGCAATATTATGTATACATATACACATACATATAAGGGATATAAGGGTTCTTGTGCCAACTGAATCAATTCAATGTGTTCCATTACGCAATGCAAATATGCGTACTAGACGGCTTGAACGAAAACAAATCCCTTTACTTTAAGCCTTACCCCTACCCTCTTGTAACTCTACCTTTGCTGCTCTAGTTTTATCCCTTTTTTTTGGCCATTTCCCATTTCCCTCGCTCGCCATTCAACAATGCAACTGTCAAGGCTTGTGCACCCCCCAACTACTTTTGCATGCCACACGAGTGCTCGCATCAAAAGGCAACAACAACAACTACAAAGCTGCATGGCCGAAAAAAACGCTCACACACACAGTAAGCTCAACTAATAGTTTGGCGGAATATGGAAGCAAAAAGAAAGAAAAGTGAAATGGAATATATAGTAGGGGTAGGGGTAGGAGGAGAGGGGTGGCAGGGGCGGTACAAGGATGAGAACTAGTGCCACTGCCAGTGGCAGAACTTCAACTCCCCTCTCTTACTCTCTCCCTCTGCGCCCCTCTCAACTCTTTACAAAAGCTGCCAGCTACAAAATGAAAAAAAAAAGTGAAATAAGAAGGCAAATTGTACCGAAATCCCGCAACAGCAACAACAGCAACAACAACAACAACAACAGTCACTCAGTCAGTGCAATGCCAGCAAGGATATGGCACAAACTCACACACACACACACACACAGAGTTACGCCCACAAGGTCCAGGGCATCAAATAGAAATGAGAACAGCAGCAGCAACAAAATAAAACCAGAAAATATATTCGCTTGTAGCTGTTGCCGTTCTCGTTGCTGCTGCTGTTGCTGCTGTTGCATAGCTCATAGATTGCAAGTTCGCATTGTGCGCGTGAAACTAGGGAAAAAATTTTTTAATTGGAACAACAACTGTACAGGAGACGTGGTGGCAGCAGCAGCAGCAGCAGCAACGACAGCAACAAAAGCGCACTTCAAACGCCGCATGGTCGTGTTTATGTGTCGATTTATGTATGTGTGTGTGTGTGACAGCAGAGAGCACATGCAGCTGTTGATGTTTATGTACGCTTGTGTATTTGTGTGTCTGTGTGTGTGTGTATGCAGGACTTGTTTGAGGCAGGACACACAACAGCAAATAACAAAACGTCGACTGCGAACGAACAAGTTTGAGCAATGGTATGAGTTGCTGATCGATGGTTGCAAGCCAAACGCAACGCAAAGCAACACAAGCTCAGGCAACAGGGTGACACAAGTTAACTAATGGGTGATGGGTACAAATATAAATAATTTTAAATACAATTATTAAGAACAGTGTAAAGTAAACCAAAAAAAATATAGAAAAAATGCGCAATTAGAAGAAAAAAAATAAAAAAATTTACATATACATATATAAATAAATAAATATAAATAAATTTTAACTACATTAAATAAAAAACACTAAAACTTGTATTTCTTGTTTATACATTTTTTTATTATTCTTTGTTTTATGTAAATTACATGAATTATAAATAAACCAATAAAACATTACAGGCAACACATTAATTTGTTGCTGAGACGCAACATGTTGCTTGCTGTTCGTTAGCTGACTGCTATAACTCGCGGTTTAACGCTGTATAAGCGTGTGTATTGGTGCTTGTTGTGTTTGATGCTGTCGCTGGCGACGTCAAACCGATGCGTTGGCTCTGCCGCTGCGACTGTTGCTGCTGCTGCTGCTGCCGCGGCTCTAGTTGCTGGCGTCGGGGTTGGTTTGCCGTTCGCTTGTGCACGGCACAATCAGTTGTTGTGTATCCTTCGAAGGGTGAAAAGTTTCCTAAATACAAAAACTTTTGCACCGTCGCCGTCGCTTCGTACGAGCGCCACAGAAACGAGTGCGAGTGTTGCAAGTTCTTTTTGTGCATTCTCTGTGCATTAAGTGCGTCGTCGTGTGGAATACTTTGTGTGTTCGCGTGTGTGCCTCTGTGTGTGTGTGTGTGTGTGTGAGCGCGTGTGCAGTGTGTGTGTTGCCGTCGCCAACAACCAACAAACAACAATCAACTAAACAACATCTTAGCGGTATTTGTAGTTGTTGTTGTTGTTGTTGCGTATTCGCGTATTACTTTTCCTACTTCGTTTCTTCCAAGTCCGCCCCACACACACCACAAACAGCAACAACAGCAACAACAGCAACAAATAAGAAGAATTACTTTTCGTTTTGGATCGAGGATTGCTGGCTTGTGGCAACGAGTTCTACAAAATGTGTCACAACAACTTGCAACCATGTTGCTCATGTGAATAGTGCCAACAACAACATCAACACCAACACCAACAATCATCAAATGTTTGCACATTTCGGCAACATTTTTCAATTTCCATGCGACATCGCATCGTTTCTTTTGCGTTAGTTCTGTTTTCGTGTCGCGTTCGCATCTTTCGCGTTTTGTTCGTATTCTAAACAATTTTTCCCCAAGAAAACCAAAAAACTCAAAAAACCAAAAAAAAAACTATTTTTTGACGGCTTTTCTCGTTTCGTTTCGTTTCGTTGCGTTTTGTTTCGTGTTGCGCGTTTCGCGTTCTTTCGGTTAAGAAGCTTCTTCATCCAAGGATCCTTTCAACATAGAGCATCTACTTTAAGCTGTATATATAATTTATGCAACCCAGTGGCAGCAACAACAACTACAACAACAACAACAGTACAGATCATTGTCAATGGATTAACAAACGGTTTGTATAAATTTCTGATTCAATATTGTATTAGAAGCTGGAAAGCGTTATATGTATATATAATATGATAACAACCAAATGACAAAATCCAAAGGCTAAAAGTTTTTCTCATCATTATAAAGTCGAACTTCTGTATAACGAATCCATTTTTAGAACATTGCAACTTGGTTCTATACAAAAAAACTGTTCCATATTTTAAATTTTTCCAATAGCAAAGTATTTTTTGTCCCCATTAGATTCGTTTTATGTTAGTTCAAATGTCTACAAATGAAAAGTCCTAATACATACCAAACTTTGATCAAAAACTTAAACGTTTTTTACCGTCGGACTATTAACATTAGATATCAGAAACCATAAGCCAGCGATATTTATGTTTATTAAATCAAAAAAAAAAAAACATTTAGTTTCGGGAAGCATCTCAAATTACAATAGAAACAAGCCGACGGCTGCACTTGCCACACATTTGGCTGCATGTACTTTTATTTTCACTGACCATTCGAAGTCGATTTATTGACGGATCCGATGACAATTTGCAGGCAAAACAAACATGCAAAAAGACATTAAATAAAACACAACAACAAAAGCAACAAATGGCAGGCAGCAGACTTTGCGTCTTTGTTTGTTTGAGTTTGCCGCTAAACTGCCGAAAAAAAAACGAAAGAAAGAATTGACACAAAAACATTTCAATATGAATAATGACAATAAACACGCGGCCAAATACAACAACAGCAACAGTAACAAGTAATATGCCGCCGAATCCGCTAGATACATTTGTATCTGTGGCGCATATGCTTCGACGTTTGTCAAGTTAAATTAAAAAGCAGCTCAAGACTCAAGCACCAAAAGATGCTGCTGAAGAGTTATGCCCCTGCCCCTGCTACGGCATGTTGCGCAAACGACAAAACGTGCAAAGGAACATATATACATACTATATATATATCAGGCAGAGCAACAAAAGAAACGAAAGCAAAACTCAAAAAAAAAAAAGAAAAAAAAGAAGCTTAAGAGCAGAAGATACATTCAACACTCGACTTCTGTGCCACTGCTTGTGCCTCGCTCGCAACTAACTAACAGTAACGTGCGTACTTCAAGGCAACATGAACAAACACACACACACACACACAGACACACAAGATACTTGCTACGCTTTTGGCGCGCTTAAAACAGAAGCGCCAAAAAAAAAGCAAAAAAAAAAAAACGAAAGCGAAACAGAAACAGAAAAAGAAATATAAGAAGCAGAAGCAACTTGAAGTTAAAGTCAGGCCCCAAAATGAGGCAGCCAACCCACGCCCCAAAAGGCAAACAAGAAGAGTCAAAGAGTAGAGAAGAGAAGAAAGGCGAAACGAAGCGAAGAGGCAACAGAAGCTGCCTTGACATGGGCAATAAACAGAATTTAAAGCGCCATAGAAGAAGCTGGCGACGCGACGCACAAGGCACAACAACAACAGAAAGCAACAAAAATAAATAATAAAGTAATACAAATTGAAGCAACAACAACAAGAAGCTGGCCGCAATGAAGTTCAAGTTCAAGCAGCGCATTGTTGTTGTTGCTGCTGTGTATCTGTATCTTTTGGATGCAGTTTGTGTATCTTTTGCCTCGCAATTTGTCTGACCAGAGCGAGAGAGAAGGAGAGAGTGAAATGGAGGCAAACACACACACACACACCAACACACATGTGCCGCCAACTGGACGCGACTAATGCTCTTGTTGTTGTTGCATCTATTTCTGTTTTGCAGTTTATGAGTCTTGGGCCTTGGAATTGCAGTTGCAACAGCCGTGCTGCCGTCGCTGTCGACCCCCAATGAATTAACGCGGCAAGCTCTATAAATAAACACAAGCCGCACGCACATTTGTTGCACACACACAAACACACAATAACAAAATGCCAGTAATTCACACACACACACACACATACGTTGATGTTATGTTTTCATTTTCATTCATAAAATAAAAGTAACAAACCCAAAAAAAAAACAAGAAAAGAAAAGCACGAAAAAAACAGGTAGGAAGCAAAAGCAGCGTTAAAGGCCACGACAGGCAAATTAAGGCTTTGACCTAGAGAAAAACAACAACAACAACGCACACACACAATTATTATAACACCACCCACTTTTCACACAAACACACAGAAAGAGAGGGAGAGAATGAACGCCCTGTGCTTTAACGGTAACGTGCGTGACTTTCCAAAGTATGCGAGCTAAATGACATACTCGTAAATCTGCAAGTGTGTGTGAGTGTGTGTGTGTGTGTGTGTGTGTGTACTTGTTTGGTTAGCTTCTTTTGCATGGCTTCATTGTGGCACATAGCACGTTTCATTTCATTCGCATACTTGCAACACACTCACTCTCAAGCCTCACTCTAAGCTTCTCTCTTTCTCTTTCCTGTCTGGCATCTAGCCACGTTGCCGCCTTTTAAATAACTCAATTCACACGTGACACATGGCCAAGTTGATTAACCCATTAACAAGCGTCATAATCATTAGTATATCGATTTTTTCATATTGATATTCTCACTTTTGTTGGATCAAAAATTCAGTTAAAGACAGCTTGGATTTGGGTCATTAAAGGGAGCTAAATATCAATAAGAGCTTGAAATGATACAAAAATAATTTTAGGATATTTTAAACATTGAAAATAGATCTAGAATGGAGATGATAAGGCTTCATGTATCTTTAATTTTGATTGACTTTAGTTCTCATTTACTTTGTGTTCATTATTTATATAGAAAATAAGATGTTGATAATAGATAAAACATTTTTGAATACAAAATATTATGATTCATTGAAGAAGGAAAAACATATTGGCAATAAGAAATATGAAAAGAAGCTTTTTAATAAATATTCTTATAATGTTTCAAACTTCTTTAACATCTGTCTACTTGCATTTGCATTACACTCGAAAAAGCACAAACATGCAACAGACACATGCAACATATTAATAAATATGCAATTTTCATAATATATAAATATGACTTCATATACGTAAGAACATTTCTATGAACTGCAATAATGGACGACCCCTTGTTGTGCAGTATTTTTTTGGCATATTGAAAAGTTTTTCGCTCAATTATGTTGCAAGACGCATGTACCATGGCAACACGTTATACGTAGCACGTATGTGTATATTTTAATAAATATTTTAGTGCGGGTGCTGGCAGAAACAATTTTCAACAAATTTCATATACGCTCGTACGTACGTACGTTCGTGAAAGTTGTAAACAAGCTCCCAAAAATAAAAATAAAACGTCAGAGAAACATGCATATTAAAAATATGTAACATGGGGCGTATGAGCAACATTTGCTGGCATAGAGCGAAGCTATTGTAGCTAGTAAAGCTTTGCAACTTCGAGTACTTCATTTTCGAACAAAATGCTGGTGGCATGAAGCATCAGCTTGACAGACAGACAGAGAGACAGGCAGGCAGCAGGAACAAACAAGGAGCAACAAGGAGCAGCAAGTGGAAGATGAGCTAAAACTGACTGCCAGTTTGTGATATTGTTGTTGTTGTTGCTGTTGCTGTTGTTGCTGTTTCGCTGTCTTGCACAGCTCAAAGTCAGTTGGGTTTTACGCACAGCACAGGTAGCACACGGTACAACAACAACAACAATAACAACAACAACAACTATGGCAGTCAGGTTCCTGTTTAGCTTTGGCTCAGTTGAGCTCCGTTTACAGTTTTCACCCTCGCCATCGTCATGGCTGAGTTGACTTATAGCATTTGTTGTTGGTCTATTCAGCACATGCAACCTACGTACGTACGTATATGTCTCTCTCTCTCTGTGTGTGTGTGTGTGTAGCCTACTTTATGCACCAAATGCAGCTCAGAGAGTCACCTACATTCTGCTGCTGCTGTTGCTGCTGCTGTTGCCATTTTTATTATTACTCTTTCCTTTTTTTTTTTGCATTTGCCCTTCTGCATTTATTTTCAAATGACGCATTGTTCGCCAGTCACATTATATACCTTACATACACACATATATATACACATACATACATATACATATATAGAGTACATCTGTGTGTTTTTGTGGCTGCGTGTTTAATTCGCAACGAAAACATTTGCAAAATGTTGCAAGCTGTGTATGCGGCAGCAATACAAACATACAGAACTGAAATTGAAGTGAATTGCGCGCATTGTTCATGGACTCATTTCATACACACACACACACACACACACACACACTAATGCTTGTGCCTAAGCAAAGCCTCAAACATAAAAACTACGCCAAAAATGTTTCAGTTTAGCTTATCAAATGTTAGATAAGATATAGAATATGTTTTCAAACAGTTATTCGATTTATAAGCTTTTATGCATAACAAAAGCGGAAATTGAAGCTAAAAAAGAAAGACAGACAGAAAGATATACTTCGATCGCAACATAATGTTGACCGTTGCCAGCAAGACAAGAAAGCGCCTTGATTTATTATCTTTTGGGGCAGGCAACAAGAGGAAGCGCTAATTGTGCACATGTTGCAGCCAACACAAACACACACACATACACACTCTCACACACACTTGTGCATTGGCCTAATTTTGGAAAATCGGGATCTTGATCGCTGAGGCACAATACTCGTAACTCGTAACCCGCAACTCGTAACTTGCAACGTGCAACGCGACTTACCATCTCTTACCCCTTGCGTTGCCATCAGCCAGTTGCAATTGCTGCTCAGGATGGCCGAACCAAAGTGGAAACGCGAAACGAAGTCGCATAAAACGGAAAGTGCAGCAAATTGTGGCAGCTGCAACATCAATTTTTTGCTTTTCGTTGCTTCGATGTTGTTTTTTTTTCTTATTATATGTATGTTTCCTTAGTTCTGCGCATTCGCGTTCGCTGATCTTAACGCTGTGGCAGGTTCTGTTGGCCATTGGCCATTGGCCTTTTTAACCGTTGCCACAAGAAGATGAAGACGCATATAGAGGGAAAGAGGAAGGTTTGCAAAATTGCAGCACGCAAATTGTAAACGACTGCATAATCAGGCTTTAATTGTCATCTTTGCCCAAAACGTCCAACATCTCAAAGAAAGGTGTTTTCAGATCTCAATCAAAAAGTTTAGAGAAAGAAAAAAAATTTACAAAGAGAGTAAGAGTTTGTTAAATGTTGTACCATTAAATAAAACTAAACCCTAACTATAAGTATCATTATCTCAGATCTCTCAGATGGTCACAAACTATAGTTAAGACAAAGTAAACAGTTTTATACTCTTTCATACTACATAAGCGGATCATTCACCTTAACTCTCCAAAGTTTTTCTTATTATTTTACACAAAAAAGAATTTCTTACATGCAAATTTACACATAAATAGAGATCACATAATAGTAGATCGACTTCTACCAAATTTGTAAACACTTCAACACTTCAAAAGACCAAAAAACAAAAAAAACTTGCAACAAAAACAGAGTGTTAACACACACTAACACACGCCAGAAACAGGCCCAATGAACTTTGTGAAGCGCAACGAAATGTTGACGACTTTTGATACAACAAAAAGCAAAAAAAAAAACCAGGCAAAAAGCATTAAAAAAGTCAAAAGGCAACGGCAATGGCTAAAGGACGCGCTCTGGAGAAACAAAAAAAAAAAATTGTACACCTGTGCCGTTTCTTATTTTTTTATGAGAACACAATACAAAAGAAACAAACAGAACAGAAAAAAAACGCGAGTGGAGTAACTGCGCACAAAAAAAAATGGCAAAAAAAAAAGGAGGCAAGAAAATGACAACAGCAAAAGCAGCAGCAGCAGAAAAACGCAGCTAGTAAATGTATGTGTGTTTGTGTGTGTGTGTGCAGCTCTTACAAAGCCAAAGCATAACTTGTAAGCAACAGCAACAACAACTGGCAACGGCAATAAAAAGTCAGAAGTGAGTGTCCTTTACATTTTTTTGTTCTTACTGCTGCTTCCTGTGGCAGCGCGGACTTGGACTTGGCCAACGCCGCTCATTATATAGTCAAAGACCATAATTATGTGTTGAAGTTTGTAGATGTTTTAAGTGAGCGAGCTCCAAAGAAGAACAAGAAGAAGAAGATACCAAAGAAAGGCAAGCAAAATAACGATAATGGCAGCAACAACAAAACACACAAGAAACAACTAAAAAAATATATAAAAAAACCAAGTGGAAAACAAATAAAGTTCCTTCGGAAGTCATTTAACTTGGCTAGAATAAAAGCGAAAACAAAGCAAAAATTCCTTAAGGAATCGTTTTAATTTTATTATAACAACATTCTTTTTTATGTCAAAGATTTAAAAACACTAATTTTACTACCTTAAAAAAAAATAAATTACTTATTTGACTTATCTTATATTTGCAGCTTTTTTACAAACAAAAGGATTTGAGGAAACCAACAACAACAACAACAATAACCAACAAATTTTGGCAACAACGCAAAATTTCAATTTTGGATTATAATCAAAATTTCAACTTGAATGAAAAACCAAAACCAAAATGCAAAATTAAACGAAAAACAAAGCAAATGCAACTAACATAAAAATACAAAAAATCATTTTTATTAATAAAAAACCATAATGTTTAATTAATTTGTAAGCCAACAAAAACCAACAAACAAACGGAAGACAAAGATTTTTAATTAATAAGCCTAACTAAATAAGTAAAATATATGTATATACACATATATATATATAACAACAAAAATTTCAACAAAAAGCTGCAACTATTTTTTATATATATTAAAACAACAAAAGCAAATCAAATTTTCAAACGAAAAACCAGAGTACAAAAGCAAACTTCATAAGCATCAATTTTACAAAGCAAAACAACAAAAAACAAAATATCACAACAAATATCAACAAGCTAAATATTCAAAATAAATATATTATATATATATATATATGATAGAGCATATATAAACAAAACAAACAACGCATACAAAATACAAATTTACAAATTACAAATTTACAAATTTTTCTAAACCAAGTCGAAGTCTGAGACATAGCACAAAGAATAAATATTGCAAATTAATACTAAGCAACAACAGCAAATATTACAAATATCAAAAACAAATATAGAGAATTAAATTTAAAACAAGTTTTCATAGCTGCCGTTTACAAACAACAACAATAACATCTTCAAACCACGAATAAAGTACAAAACAAATTTTTGAATATTTCAACTTACAAATTTTTAACAAAAAACTACAATTTATAATAGTAGCACTTTTACAAAATATAACAAAACCAACAAACCGCAAGTTATAAATATTAATAAAAAAAAACATTAAACATATATATATTATATAAGCTTCAATATTGTTAATACAAATTTACATAAAGCACAAAACATAAAACCAGTGAGTTCAAAAAAGTACAACAAAAACTGAAAACAAAAAAAAAACTAATCAAAAAAACATTATTCACAAAAAAAAAACGAAGAAAAACTACCTCAAAAGCAGTGACAAAATTTTTTTAGTAAAAGCCAATGTGTACAAACAAATATTTGAACAATATACAACACTAGTAACTTCCCCCCCAAACTTTCCCTCAACCCTTTCCAACTCCCTGGCAGCGCAGTAGCTTCAATAAAGCTGCGCAGCCATGCTAGTGTCCGGACTTAAATGGCGTCCACAATAATCGCACAGAGCAGCACAGGCGGCCCCGTCGATTCCATATCGGCAGCTAGCAGCGCCAGCAATACCAACAACAGCAACAGCAGCAGCAACACAGCAACAGTTGCCTCTGCCACAGCCGAACTCCATAATACGCATCTCAATCAGCTGAACAGTCTCAGTCAGCATTATACGACGTCACCCTATCATCATCATCACTATCAGCAGCAGCAGCAGTTACAGCAGCAACAGCATCAGCAACATCAGCAGCATCAACAGCACCAGCAACATTTGCAGCATCAGCAACACTATCAGCAGCAGCAGCAGCAACAGCAGCCGTTAACTGAACAACAGTCTCAGCATTGGGACTATTATGCACGTCAGCAATCAGCTGCAACGCCCAACAACAACATCAACAATAACAACAACAGTAGCAACAGCAGCAGCAACAACGTTAACGGCAACGTTAGTGAGAATAATAATACAAATGTTGCAACACCTTTGGGCAGCAACAGCAGCAATGCTAATGGCCCTACTGCTAACAGCCACGCCCACAGCAATCAGCACGTCCATGATGCAACAACAAATGCCGTTGCTGCTGCCGCCGCCGCCGCCGCCACCGGTGCTGCAGTCGCAGTAGGCACCAACGGCAACGGCAACAACTCCAATTCCAACTCGAACTCTAACTCCAACGGCAGCTATACACGTCCCTGGGAAATGGAGTCCAAGGACAGCGGAGTGCCACAACAACAACAACAACAACAACAGCAACATCAGCCGAAAAGCGGCTTTGAGCCATTCTCCAAGTTGCCCTCATTCCAGAGTCAATTTCACGGCTTCAACGATCAATTGCTGCCAGATGGAACACCAATGCCACCAATGCCCATACCAACAGCAGCAGCTGCAGCCGCAGCAGCAGCAGCAGCCGCCGCCGCTGCCGCAGCAGCATCCGGTGCTGGTGCACTCCAAACGGTGGCCATGTCGCCAGCCAGCATCTCAGTGAGTTCGCCCGGCATGATGAGTGTGGGCTCACCCTTGACCCAGCTGCCGGGCATGCAGACAAGCATAACACCACCATCGGGCAGCTTTACACCACTGGGTGCACCACCAGTGCCACCGCCGAATGCATTTCATCATATGCACTCGCATCATCGTGGTGCAGCTGGCTATCCGCCGCTTATGCCGACAGCAGCAACAGCTGCTGCTGCTGCCTTCGGTGATCTGCAATTGTATCCGGGATTTGCGCCTTCGATTGTGAAGAAGGAGGCGGCCGATTATGATTTGCTTACGGGCAGCATGCTGCTCAAGAAGGATGACTTTGATCTCAGCAACACAGCTCATCTGCAACAGCAGCAGCAGCAGCAGCAGCAGCATCAGCAGCAGCAACATCAGCAGCAGCAGCAACAGCTGCAACATGCTGGGTTGGGCGTGGCCGTGGGCATGCATACGCCCACATCGTATGATGGCAACAACAGCAACAGCTTTCCACATGCGGCCAGCAGCAGTGGCAGCCACACGCCACACACAACCCAACCGCTTACACCAACGCCAACAACAACAACGGGCACAACAACAACACCGTTGAAAGCGGAAAAGCTGCTGCAATCGCCCATAGCGCGGCTGGATGCCAGAAAGAAGGAGAGACGGAAACCGCGCCCCAATTCGCTCGAGTCCAGTGCCGAGAGTGAGGCCAGCGGCATGGACGTGGATCCCAGCGGCGGCAATCCCGGTCAGGTGGATGCCGTTTCCAGCACGGCCAACTTCAAGTCTCCACTGAGCGCACTCGGCATGGGTGACAGCAATGATGCCACACCGCATGCCAATGGATCCGATAAGCAGGTAAGTTCTTATATACAAAAAACTTGACTCTCAACTGGGTTGCGTTTCCCCTGGCTAACTGGATAACTGGCAAACGCTGCAAATAATAGGAACACCTGCCACCACCACCACCACCACCGCCAACACAACCCACCTATCACTACCACCACCTTCAATACAAACACGAACACGAACACGAACATCAACCCAACCACAATCACTCCACCAACAACAAATCCTTTTCTGCTTCCGCCTCTGTTTTGCAGAATAAAAAGAAGCGTAAACGCTGTGGCGAATGCGTCGGATGCCAGCGCAAGGATAACTGTGGCGAATGTGCCCCATGCCGCAACGATAAGAGTCATCAGATCTGCAAGCAGCGACGTTGCGAGAAGCTCACCTTACCAAAGGTAAGTCCAACACATATATCTGTTTGTTTGTTTGTATGTATTTTTAACCAGTTGGCTAAATCCATTTGGCCATTTGGTCATTCAGCTTTTTTCTCTGTTTTTTTTTTTCGAGGCGATTCCCAGGCTCTGATTCTGGCCCCTGGGCTCGAGTTCAGGCTTACGTGCAGCCGCCTTCTTCTTCTTCTGCATCTTTTTCTGTTCTTTTTTTCCATTCTCTCATTCATTCAACAAAAAGTTACTCAATGAAATCGGCGCACACTTGTGCAACGTGTGCATCTGCTCAACGGGCAACAACAAACAACTTGCAACGGTGTTGCTGGATGCTGTTGCTCGAGACGAATGCACACTGGTATAACAATGCCAATAAATAATTTCAAGTAGGAATCACAAGGGGACAAAAAAAGCTGTATGTAGGGAAAGTTTGTAGCATCAAGCATTCAAAATTTTCGAATAAAAAATAGTTTTCTAACTTAAAACCTAACTTGCGTACGATGAAAGCTAAAAATTATTAATTTCTCAAGGAGAAGTTAATAACATAAGCCAAATCTTTATTATGGACAATCAATAATAGTACAGATGTTTTAAACAAGTTATCTTGAAGTGTTTCTTATGACTGCCTACTATCAACATACAGATTAAATCTCAAATGCAACAAAGCTGAAAATTTTACAGTTACATCCTTATACTCTAGATTTATATATATACTACAGCAATCGGTTTCCAGCATAAGGAGAATCTTCTGTTCTACATTGTAGTTTGCTCAAATTTTCTACATTTAATACCACTGTAACTGTGTCCAAATCATTATTTGCCAGTGTAAACTGGTTTCTGATTTTATTTTATTTTTTTAATATTTTTTTGTTGTTTTTTTTTTTGTGAAGCTCGCGGCCACGGCGAGTTCGCGCGGTCTTTCGCTCCAGCGGTCAGTCACTCAAGATTTATGTCAGCAACAACAGATGTTTTCCAAAGATGCAAGCGAGTGCAAATTAATGCATCTCTTCATCCTCACACTCTCTCACTGTCTCTCACGCTGTCTTTGTCTTTTGCAAATGCATTTACACAGGCTCTGTGCCTGGCCAGACATTTAACTAGTAACCTACAAGTTGTCTCTGTGTGTTTGTGTTTGTGTGTGCGTGTGCTTAAGTACATTGCGTACGTGCACTTGAGTGCATCTGAAGCAATCGCGTATCCTTAAGCTTACACAAGATGATGATAATGATGATGGTGATGGAGATGTCTGTGTGTGTGTGTGTGTATAAGTATTCGTTTGTTCATTTTCCATTCAGTTTGCATTTGCGTTTCGAAATCACTTAAGAGCCTAGCCGCAGGCTGCGCATATCCTTTGAGGAAATCAGGTTACACACACACAAAGAGAGAGGGCAAATCTGCATGTGAAACTGCGTTCAGTTTGGGAACTCAAGTGGTTGGTTCTTGGTGTTGCCCTGAGCTGCTTGACAAGTTCATTGGCCGACAGAAGGGATGCACAGAATATTCGAAAGGTACGACTTTCAAGTGCTTCAATTAATGATCTTACATAAAAGTGAGTTCTTGAACCAAAAGTCTTATACAAATAGGTCTCACTTCACTCTTATAATTAATATTTTGCACACCATATGTTGATCCCGCTCTAACCAATAGGCAAGCAATTGTCTATTAGTTTTCAGGCAAAATCCAAATTAAGGTCATGTTTGCAGACGAGAATGCTTCCATTTGGACGCGTTTCGATCGCTTCAAATGCAAACGTAGAAAAGTAGACGAAGCCAAAGCAGCAAACAACAAGAACAGAAAAGACAACATGCAGTAAGAATAACAACAACAGCAATATGCCAATATGCCGTATGAAAATAAAACAACAATAAAAACGAT
This sequence comes from Scaptomyza pallida, assembly GCA_018152965.1. Lineage (NCBI taxonomy): Eukaryota > Metazoa > Arthropoda > Insecta > Diptera > Drosophilidae > Scaptomyza > Scaptomyza pallida. The sequence goes on from JAECXP010000107.1 coordinate 598,573, forward strand.
AATAACGAAATGAGCCAGCAGCAACAGCAACAGCAACAACAAAAGAAAAGCAAACGTCGTTTTCGCAGCCGCTGCCGCCTGCAGGAGCAGATGTTCACAGCTTACAAACACACACACGCACACACACACATACATACATACTTAGAGCGACAGGCAGACAGACAGACATAAATAAATAAGCGACTGCGAGCAACGTTTTGTCTCGCAGCCACGATCAACGCAAGCAGCGCTGTTTGCAGCGGCAGCAAACAGGAAACCGAAATGGAAAAAAATAAATACAAAGCAGCGCGCAGGCGTGTGAGCGAGCGAGCGAGCGAGCTGATGCGACAGATAGACAGCGCGCGCGACTGGTCACACAATTAAGCAGGAAGGTTGACAGCAGGACAGAGCGCGAGCAGCGCTGCAACGGCAACGGCGACGGCGGCAGCAACAGCGCCAAGCGTCACAAAAGGTTGTCAAACAAGAAAAAAAAAAAAAAAAATGGCACGCAAAGAGATAGAGAAGGCGAGAGAGTGAGAGACGATCGGACAACGTTGTCCGCTATTATCTTGTTGCTCTCTCTCTTCCAGCTGCCCCCCGCCCCATCAACGACGACGTCGACACACATAGATAAAGTTGTAAATTTTGCAGTCGCTGCGACATCAGTTAACATGTCAATACACACACACTTTCATAAGTTGTAGTTGCTGAAGAAGCCATGCATGTTGGCAGCTCTTCCTTCTGCGCTTCCGCAACAAAAACAACAACACAATTGCCGCTTTATTTTATATCTTCCTCGGCTTTATTATCAACATCATTATTATGATTATTATTATTGTTGTTGTTGCTGTCCAGCAAACACACACACTCACACACACAAGCATCCCGCTATACATCAATGTCCCATGTGTTTGGCGGGTACTGCAAAAATTCAACAACAACACAATACGACATCAGACACTAGACAACAAACAATTTGTAATTATTATTGGCAGATGCATTTACAATTGTGACTATAAACTGATTTCAAAATCCTTTTCATGTATTATTGTTCACTCAAATGGTTTAATGAACATATATTTCATCTGTAGACCAATTCGAAGAGAAAGGTTTTGTTAAATGCAAAAGGTTTATGGCCACATTATTAAGGACACTCCTATAAAAGTACACTCAGGATTAATGTTCTGCGAAACATTGTTGTATTGTATTATGAACGGACGTTCTGGATTTAAGAACCGATTGTTCATATTGGATCATAATAAGATCATTGGTTCTAGGTGTAAGAACGTTTTGTTAATATAATATATATTTTATTAATAATATATTAGCTGGACCTGCCGAACCTAACTTCAAGCATAAGAAACTTCTTGAATAAATCAGTTAAGCTCTAAGCTTCGAATAGGAAAAAATAATTGTAAAATCTCTATAAAATCGCTTTTATCAAATCACCAGAAAATAATTCTTGCCTTAAACCGATTTTTTCTGGATATTTATGGTGTTCAAGCTTCCAAGTTGTTTGCTTTAACTTTCGACTTATTGTTGTGAAGTGTAAAATATAGTATAAATGTCGCCTTGTTTTGCTTGTGTTGCTTTCGCGGAAGTTCTTTGTGCTTCTCCGCATCAACTGGCTACAGCTGCTCGAATCGTGTTGGCTGCCAATATTTTCGGCATATTGTTGTGATTACATATCGGTTGTTGTTGTTGGTTGTCAGTTTGTTTGCCACACGAATCGAACTCGGATCAATGCACTTGCGACTTATTTCTGTGGTATTTGTTGCAGCGCTCTGAAGTAATTCAATATGCGCCACTGTCAGTCGGTTCGGGTTTTTGGTTTCGGTTTCGGTTTCTGTCCAGGCAGCTGGTCACACTTCAATCGTAGCCAGCCTTTGCCTTGTCTTGTCTTGCCTTGTTTTTACTTTCACAAATCAGACCCCAAAAAAAAAGAAAAAAACAAGAAGGAAAGCAAAAAAAAGAATATATAGCCTCAAGCACAAGTCATTAACTTGGCTATTTGAATAGCGCCGCCTCGTTCCTTCGTTTGCTTGGATGCTGGAGGATGCTGCTTCCTGTCTCGCAGTGCCTTCTTTGACTTGGCCTTAAATATGCAGTTTTCTTAGGAATTTTCTCATTAAAATGCTTTTTTTTCTCGCTTCTCTCCATTTTGCAATTTTATTTTCCAACAGTTTGTTTTTTCGTGCTGTTTCTTAAACTGACGGACTCGCAAATAAAAGCAAATCAACAACAAAAGAGGAAGAGCAAATATTAAAAGGCGTCTGGTCTAAAGTAGAAAGTCGCCAAAAGCAGCAGAGCCCAAAGCCCGAACCCAAACCCTGCCCAACCCCACGAACCTTTAAACGAAAAAAACGTTTGGTTTGAGTGATTGACTTCATTTTGTGCAGGGTTGTTGTTGTCCTTGTTGTTGTAATCGTTGAAGACTCTTTTTCAATTTCACTTTTGTGGCCGCAGGAGGCAACTTCATCAAACTAAATGCACTGCCACAAGCAAAAGCTTAAGCTCAACACAACACAACTCAACTAACCCTAACTCTAAACCAGCCATGACAACTTAAAGGTTTCACTTCATGCATACCAAATGCTGCTGCTGCTGCTGCTTCTGCTTATAAAATGCATGCCAGCCATGAAAGTATCTCAACAACAACAAAAAAAAAGCAGCTAACATGAGCTGAAAGAGAGTGCAATGCTCCTACTTGAACACACACACAAACACACATATCGTTCGTGACATACTCCCATGCTCTCGTAGCACTCGTAGTTGTCCTCGTCCTCGTCCTCATTGACGCCTCAGGCCGCCTGGCACACATCCTTGCCAACACACATACGTGTGCTTTGCCCAGCTTCTGGAGAACACCAAGAGCGAGAGAAGAGGGTGAGTGGAAGGTGAGAGAGAGAATGGCACACTTGATACTTGAGCAAATGTTGTGTGTGTGTTTTTGGATGATGATGAGCTTCAGCTTTGGTGTGTGTGTCTTTTGTGTTGTGCAATCTGATATCATGTCGTGGTCCCTGCATATCCAGTTGCAGTCCCTCTCTCTCTCCCATCCCACAGCCCTCCGTTTCCCATTTTGTTTATTATATTTTGCCAATTTTTGAACAGTTTTCAGCAATAATTGACGCTTTTGGCCAGGTGGCTAGAGATTCAGCACAATGCCACAATATTGTTGCAATCACTGCCACACACACACACACACATACGCATACACCTTGAGTTCATTGCACCAAATGTAGAAGGAAAAAATCCATGACAAAACTCTTAAGTCCAGTTTTGCAGGCTTTCTCTTCTTCGTCTTCATCACAAATCGGATTGAATTTTTGTTTTGTTTTATTTCTTTTTCTGCTTCAAATGCATATTCATCTGTCGAGCACACACACACACACACACACACACACATACACACATCGTGTCAAACATCTGCATTTGTTTCTTTGCTTGCCAGCACATCTGCTCGCATTGTTCCTGCATCTCCATCTCTCGCACTCTCTGTGACGTCCTGCTCTAGGATTTAAAAACCAAAAACGTGCCGCATTTCTGTTGCACTTACTTTATTCCTATACCATATTCATATTTGATGCACGCAATGCCTACATCTGTACAAATTTATAGTTGAAAAAAGAAAATCATTTCTCCGGAATTGAGTTGAGTTTAACTTTTAAGCAGCTTATGCAACAACTGCTGCAACATCAGCAGAGTTTATCATTCATTACTCGTTTTTATTTTTTTAGTCTTTGCTTAATGCTTTCAACCTTAAAATATCCTAAATGCTAATTTTTTTGCATAAAATGAATTTTTGGTTATTATTTTAATGGTCAGATTTTGTTGCAGCTGCTGTTGTTGTTGCATCTGACAGCCAATTTAAAGGTTTAGCTTGGATATGATTTTTTTTCTGCTCGTATATAAAGCTGCTTATTTTAATTCCATTGTTTTTTGTACATTATTTTAATTTTAATATCAATTTTTTTCTATTTATTTGCAGGAACCCAAAGCCAAGCCCGTATGTATAAATTTATTTTATTTTATCCATATATATATATTCATATTAACATTATTCAGGCATTGAAATATTTTCAACACGCTTTAATTTGCTTATCATATTTGTGGATTTATAGCTGGTAAAATCAACATTAGATATCATAAAAAAAAATATGCAAGATAAGGCAGACGATTATAGAATTCTTAGAAGTGGCTTTGAAAGATATGAGAACTTAACGATTCCAAAAGCATTTATGACATTAATGATGTAATACGCAGATGTCTTTATAACTTCTTTTGCGCTTTTTGACAAATGATTTCTTCACAAATCATACGGCAATTAAATCATTTCAACTTAAGGTTCCTGTCACATTAGCGTTTTGTGAATTGACCTTGAAATGTTCGTGGCTGAAGGCGTGCGTGCTTTTATGTCTTTCACACAAAATGTACCCCTATACACACACCACACACTGATTATTATGCAAAATAACACTTTTTAGTTTTTGTCATTGTTCTATCTGTATCTGTATCTGTTTGTATCTATGTGCTTGTTTTGTATTGTGTGGCAGATTCTGTCTTTCTCTTCTCTTCTTTTTTTATCAAGCGCATAAATTAAATAATAAAACCATAGAGAATATTGTGTGTGTGTGTGTGTGTGTGTTGTCTGTCTGTGCAATTGAATGCTTTTGGATGATTGCTGTTGTTGTTGCCGCGACGGCTGCTTATGTGCATGATGGTTGCTGATGGGTTGCTGTTGCTGCGTTGCTGTTGCTGCTGCTGGTGGTTGTTGTTGTTGATGACAATCATTCATTCCGCTAGTTCAAATTGTATGTGCACACACACACACACACACAATGTTACAGTTAAATAAATCTGCGCTGATTATAATGCGTTGTTAAATTTTAATAAAGAAATTTTCACATCCTTGTTAAGCGCGCACATTGAATATGACAACAACAATAACAGCAACAGCTACAGCGATGACAAAAGCTTTTCTGCATTGATTAAAGTTGTCTACGGCGACACTAAATGCAAATGAATGTTACATAATTACAGCTGACAAACACGCTGCGTATACTTAATGGCAACCGCAGCGAGCTAAGCCAAGGCTAAGACGCTGCTTAGCTTAGCTTTATATCCTTGCAAAACTAAGTTAAAGTACAAAAGTACCGCATTGTCTGCACACACAACACACACACACACACACACACGTATATGAACTAACTAACGAGCAGAAAATGCGCCATTGCATTTTCACTATGGCGTTTAAAGAAGAAAAAACGTATAAGAAGAAAATTGCAGTGCAAATGATTTTCGCATTTGCTTGATTTTAATGAGACAAACTGTGAACGAAAGCAAAAGCACAGCGAATTAGTAAGCGGGTGAAGAGGTGTGGGGGGAGGAGTTAGGGTTTTTAATGATGAGCAGGGCGAAAAAAAAGGAAAGGACGCAGAGCTGTTGCAACATTGTAAATGAGGTTAACAAGCAGCTGCAGATAGTTAAAATATATAGATATATATTATATACATATATATATGCAATTAAGCATGCTTGTTATTGTTTATTAATAAACAACAACGATGGCAAACCAACAAAATAAATAAATAAATAAACAACAATAAGCAAACTGCGCTAATTGCCACAGCAACCAAAAAGTAAATGAACAAGATAGACAGAGAGGGAGAGTGAGCGTGAGAAAGAGATAATGTTTTTAGCTCGCGACCATGCGTCGCATTTCAAGGATACAGGATATACAAACACAAACACACACACACATCCATACATACATACTTATATTAGCACATTTAACCCTTTATTTTTGTATGTTTGTATGTTTTACTGCCTTGCATTTCTATTTTTGAAGTGCATTTTACTTTTTTTTGCCCTGCAAGCGGCACTCGTTTTTTCACTGGCCGTTGCCTTAATTTAAATACCAACGATGCATGGCCAAAATGAAGCTGACCAAACAAAACATAAATGATATGGACAACAAATACCCTGTAGAAAGAAAAGTTGATTGATGTAAATAAAAGTTTGAACTTAAGGAAGCCCCTTAGATATCCTATGGTAAATAAATGAGTTTTAGTTTTAGCTTTTTATCTCTCAATATTACTGAGCATTTTTCGAGTCGATTAGTCTCAATTACAACCTTTGTACTTGTTCATCTCTCGTGTGTGTGTGTGCTTGCAACAAGGTGCAATTGCAGCGCATTTTTCAGCTTGACCGATTCGTAGTTGAGAGTGGCGACCCTTCCTTTTCGGAACACAAACCCAACCGAACCGAACCAAACAGAGAGTGCTCGCACCCCAAAGCACTGAAAATGAAACGAAGCGTTTGTCAGCGTGTTTAAATATATTTAAAACAAAATAAAGGGGTTGAATACGAATGCGACTAATACAAGTACACAACTACACTGACTCGTTGCATAATGCATAATGGATGGGTGTTCTGTTTTTTTGTTTTTCTCTGTTAGTTTAGAGGGTCAGCAGGTTACAGGTAGAACACACAGGCTTCAATTACACACCAGGCGCCTAATTGCAGCCAAAAAAACTAAATACGTGTCGACCCCTTTTTTCACCTTGCCCACAGGCAAACACTTGGAATCGCCTTCGTCTGTAACGAAAACATTTAACCGTCAAGTCAGGCATATCGCAATGAAAGTGAGACATTAAAGTAAAGTACACATAGATCTACGTCAAGAGATAGGGAGAGGATAATGAATATGAACACAAAATAATATACGATATGTTGATTTCGATCAGAAGTATATATATTCTAAATGTTTCAATGCTTTGGTCCATCTTTCATATTTTTTTATTCCCACTTTAAAAATCACAAAATAAAAGGAACTTAACAGCCAAATATTCAAACACAAAAAACAAGAAGAGATGAAGTAAAAGTTAACACACAAAGTGCCTATCAGGCAGTTACAACAACAGCAACAACAATGGCAAAAGGAAAACTTGCCATATCTTTTGATTGCATTTTGACAACAACAACAATAATAACAACAAGAACGACAGCAACGCGCCTCTCGCATATTGTTACAAAAACAAAGCCGCACTTTCAAATCGATTTTTGATTATATTTTTTCTCTTTGCTGTATGTTATCATTGCGTTCGCGATGTTGTTACATTGTTGCTTAGATACCCTATAGCAGCCGTGCGATGTGGGTTTGAAAGACTTAAGGAAACTAAAAGGACATTGCAAAAGTTCAGTTTTATAAGACAGCACATCGATGGGTCGAAGGAAACTAGCAAGTTTAGAAGTTGACACCAGAAAATGAGTTTGCATAGAAGAATATTTCCTATCATTCGTTTTTCTTTAAATTATATGAAATCTTCTTCAATATTTCCTTAACCTTATACAGCGTATCCTCTAGTTGATCCTGAGCTTAAGCAGCTCCTTTTGCTGCCGCTTTGAACAAGTTGAACAGCGTTGTAAATTCAATTTAATTTTCTTAAATATTATTTGAGACAATTTCGCATGCATTACGCGTACAGTTTGGAATACAATTTTTATATTTTGTATTTCCTGCAAGTATATATTTTATCATGTTTACTTTCAATAACTTGCCTGGCTTGGGCACGCTTTACAACGCAGATGTCAGGGGTGAGGCAGAAGAGTGTGAGGTTGACTGTTACTCACGCCGAATTCGATTTCGCGCATGAACCTGACAACAAACAAACCAAACAACAACAACTCAAAAAAACAAAAATATCTTCTTGTTGCTTTCCCTATTTATTTTATTTATAGCTGAGAGCCTGGTTTTTTCGTTTTTTGTGTTTTTCCTGGCTTTTGTTTGTCGGCGCAAATTGAAAAACATAATTGAAACAATAAATTCGATGCCTCTGCGAATGGCATAAAATAATCTTCAGCGCCGGCGAAAGAGTTGCAGGGCATAATTTTTTTACTTCGCAGTTTGTGTTCCAATCAGCGCATCATGTAAAGTTGTTGTTGTTGATGGTGGAAAATATAGGAAATTAGTTCTGTGTTCGCACTTTTCCAATACATTTGATGCACACTTTTCGATAAGCAGCAGGAACTACAACAACACCAGAAAGCAGAAAAAAAATCAATTTAATTTTGTTGATTTTTTTTTCCATGTTGAGTCCAACTAAAAGTTTGTGCCTGGAATCCTTGGCTCGGTCCTTGGGCTGCTTGGGCTGCTTGGGTGCCGGGCAACGCAGTCAAACAAGTCAAGTCATTTACTAAAGTACGAAAGTCCTGGCGTGCATAAACATCCCTTAACGGGGCGCTTCTGCCTCCGCTGCTGCTGCTGTGTGGGGGTGGTTTAGAAGCAAAGAGCACGGGCATAAAAACGAAAGAAAGCAAAAAAAAAAGAATTATAAAGAAATGTTTTCAAAAAAAAAAAAGGCAGCAGGAAACCAACAACGACAACAACAGCAACCTGCACATAAAATGCGCTAAAAAATTTCACGTCACGTAGCTAACGCTATTTGCTTTTGTTGTTGTTGTTGTTGCTGCTGTCCGAATTGCGGCGTTACATAAAAATGCTGCAGTAGAGCAACCACAGCAACAGCAGCAGCAGAACTTTGCACTTAGCACGCACCAATACAAACACACACACATATATACAAAAACCAACAACACTATACACGCACGTGCTAACAAACAATTTAGCGCTAGCTGCATTTACAAGCTCAAAGTTGCATCCATTGCTCTGTGCTGCTGGTGCTGCTGTTGCTGCAAGTTTCTCTAATTGCACTCACAAATACCCGAAGGATACAGGATACAGCTCGAAATGAAGCTGGTACAGCAGCAACAACAGCTTTAGCCTTAGGGGGCAACGCACACGCACGCATAAATAAAGTTGTTGCTGCGCGCTGTTGGCGTTGTTGCTGCTTTTGTTGCTAGCACATCATCAGCTATGCAAACAAATACGCATAAATATGCACACGTCTGTATGAATACACACTCGCACACACGCATACTTATAAATACGCTCACGCACTCTTTTTTTAATGCAGTATAAAGAAATGAAGCAAAGCTCAACACGCACACCACGCAGCCGGAACACAGCAGCAACATGGCAACTTGGCAACAGCAACAGCGACAGCAGCAGCATAAACAAGAAAGTACAGCTAGATTTGTTTGTTTGCAGCATGCCGAATAATAAATACTCTGTTAAACCTTGTAGAATACTAATGCTGTTACGAATTTGGCAGATGAAAGCAACAATGCTGTGCTGCAAAAGCATCGATAGTGATCACAAGTCCAAATACAAATCGTTAAACGTATGAAAACATTTTTTGTGTTTAAAGACAGATTTCAATTCCAACATAATTGTAAATAATATAAAAAATCATATAGCATTAAAGTCCTTCGGCATCCAGGTTAAGCCTACTACCTTCAGCTTTCTAATAATATAATCAACCAAACTCCAAGCTAATTGTATAACTTTCGTCAGATTTCTTAGTTAATATTGGAATGCATCCTTCAAACTTGCTGGTTATGCTAAATTATAAATAAACCCATCTCCATATCACAATCTGCTTGAAAATTATATATAACCTTCTCAAGGGTATAAGCAGTGCTGTTAGCTGTATAACGGAAACATGTGCAAATAAAGCACACTTCAGAACACGCACACACACTCACACACACGCACCTGTACCCACTTTTAAGACGTTGTTCTGAAGCCTTTTGCTTACGCACATTGCATATTGCGTATACGCCAAAGAGTGCAAAGGCTTTTTTATTGTGACACACACAACGGGTTGCAATGCATTGCACTGGCTTCTGCTTCTACTTTTTCTTCTTCTTCTTCTTCTTCTTTGTGTGCTTCTTATGTGTTTTCTGCATGTGCTTCTGTTTCTTATGCACTTGAAACTAGAGTGCATGACGCACTTTTCTGCATAACAGGGGACTGCGGCAATGCGGACTTTTGAGCATTTGCGTCGCCTTCGGTTGCAGTTGCAGTTGCCTCGTGCTGCAAATAAGTAGTTGACGCAAATATTTGCATTGCAGGCCGCTGACACTGCCTGCCCCCAACCCCCTTTTGGCAATGCTTGTGACACTGGCACCCTAAATTGTTTCTATATATAATGTGTACATAGATATATATGTATATATAGTACGTATATATATCTGATATGTGTTTGGCATTACCCTCGTCAGTTGCATTCTCTGCCTGCCTGAGTGCATTTTCTATTTCTTCTCAACTTATGCACCATCCGCTACACCTTACCCCCCATCCGAACAAGTTGCTTGGGCGATTGTCGCCTTTGATAAACTGATGCTGATGTTGTGAGGCGACCACGACGACGACGACGACGACACCGACGACTTTCATGTTGTTCTTGTTCTTGCACTTGTTCTCAGCTACTTTGTCGTTGTTAATTATAAAAATTTTCCCATTTTTGCAATGTATTTTAGTGGCAGAGGGGACAACACAGTGAATTTTCTAAGCGACGCTCAAAAGTATGCTACAGTTTTTCTTCAGATGACGCCTTTGCCAACTTTTGCCTTATGTATTGGCAGGAAATACCAAGTGTATGTATGTGTATATATATAAACTTGTTTGTACAAATTGCAAGCAAGCATTTTACGCTGAGCGGTCGGCTTGTAGGGTGGAGGAGGGGGTGTTGCTTGGTGTGGCGCACAACAAAAGTTTAAGAAAAAGGAAAACTGTGCAAATAAAACTTTTTGCTTTCGTTGCTGTTGCTGTTGCTGCGTTAGCTTTCCCCACTTTGCTTTGGCAAAAGTCCTTGCCAAGGGTAAATGCAAAATTTACACACACACACACTTGTAAAATTGAGAAAAGTACGCGTGCTGGCCAAAAGATGTTGCCGGAGTCGCGTCAAAAAATAGAAATAGCTGAAAAAAAAGAAAAAAATGCCAAAGCAACGAGTGCAAATAAAATGGCGAACTGCTGCCAAAAGAGGGGAGAGAGCTTAGCTCTGATTTCTATGGCAGGAGGGGGGAACGGAGGACGGGCTTGGCGTTGGTGCTCGGTTGCTGCAGCTGACAGAACGCTTCACTGCACTTGACTATTATTGAAGTTACGCCAGAATCCTTACACACACAGACACACACACATAGCAGCAGCAGCAGGAGCAGCAGCCGCAACCATTGCTGTTGGATTGAGTTGTTGCCGTTTGCCATTTTCCATTGCTGTTGTGCTGTTGAGAAACTTTCGCCTTTGGGCCAACGGCAACGAGCAACGCCAGCAACATCTTTAGCTGCACCGTGTGGCATCGTGGCATCGTGGCATCCTCATCGTCCTTTGCATATTTAAGCGCGCGACTCGCACAGCTGCCCCTCTTGCTTCCTTGCCACTTTTTGCATTTTTTATGTGTTGGTAGGTCATTGTACGTACAAAAGCCACTTTTGCTGCTGAGCAACTGCAGCTGCAACAGCAACAACAATCACAAATATTAATGCCACAAGCCCATCTAGCATTGTTCTTGACTTTTACATACTCTCTAGTTCGAGGTGACTCATTCAATTGGTAGGGAAATTAAATCTAATTGGAACTGAACATTTTTAATTGGGTTGCGCTATGTTCTGTTGGTGAAAATGTAGATTTGATTTCAGTACTTAATTCAACATATTTTGTACACATATAGATATTCTGATTGATCCTCTTCTCTAAACTTATTCAAAGAAGATCTAAGAATTCCGTTTAAGTACGATACGAAGATCATATTTATCCGATTTCAGACCTTATCAATGCCGTCACATCTTCTTTATCAAATTGTGCATATCCCATTCGGAAAATGCATTCGATAAGTATCTGCAACAGCAGCTGCAACACTGTGCTGTGGAGCAACTTTTCGCTCTGCTGCCATTGCCAAATTAAACACAAAATTTTATTTTTACTTTTTTTTTTTTGGACTCAAAGCGAGCTTCGAGTTGAGTTTTCGCTGCTGCTTCTTAATGCTTGTTTTTATTTGTGGCATATTCGTTTTTACTTTTTATTTGGTCAGCTTTTTTGTGCATTTTTAATGCATTTTAATGGGAGGAGGGTGGCTTGGGGGTTGGGTGGTGTTTCACTCTCTATCAAATGCAATTTGTTGCCTCGCTCTGTCAGCTCGAGCGCATTATTTGAATTTCTTGTTGTTGTCGAACCGAATGCAATAAAAATACAAACTTTTTATACAATTTCGGTCTTGCCATGGCATAATTTGAGTTGTTGTTTCAACTGTTGTTGTGTTGTTCTTGTTGATGTTGCAATGGCTTTTTAATTTGTGCACAAAGCTTGGCAACTGGCAAATGCATAAATCATTTCTCGGCTATCACGCGACAAATTAAAAATTAATGCAACGTCACAACGCCAAACTCAAACCCAAACCCAAATCCAATCCAAACCTACCCAAACCACCCAACAAATGCAGCACAGATTTACCATGAAAGTGTGTGTGTGTGTGTGTGTAAATGTACGGGTAGTATTATCTATGCCTACTGCCACTATGTGCCACACGATGCGGCACGTTTTTATCGATTTTACTCGCAGCTCTGACCAAAAATGCAGGCATTGAAAACATTTTGCAACCCTCAAAACCAAAAAAAAAAAAAAAACCTTTGAATTTGATTTCATTTCACTTTACTTCTTTCTTTTTCTATGTTTTTCTTTATATTCTGTGTTTGTCTGCTTTGCTTTGTGGCTGCTGCGTGGCACGCACTTTTCGAAGGCACCAGAAACGAGCAGAAAAACTCTAAAGCAAAAGGATAGTGCGTGTGAGAGTGTGTGGGTTGTGGTTCTGCAGTAAAGTAGAAAATAAAAATGAAAAAGAAAGAAAAAAATTTGCAATGAGGGTTGAAAATAAATTGCTTTTAATTTGATTTCAACTCAATTAAATCGACGGAATGGAATTTCAAATTAATTCATTTCGCACTGACTCGGCACATCCTTGACGTACATATAGCCTCATATCCTTGCAACAGCTGACAGCCCTTAGAATGCTAATGCACTTTTATTAGACGCAATCATTTGGCCCACAAAACAGCTGAGACTTTCTTAAATACGTTTCCAACTAATTAGTTGACTGAACTTTGAAAAAAATTCATAGCTTTAAATGCCTTAGGGATATGTTTAGGCTGCAGACGGCAAAGTGCACAGCTGTTCAGAATTGTTGGCATCAGTGTGTGTGTATGTGTTTTTGGCAAGTCTTTTGTTTTGTTGGTTTCTATTTGTATTTTAGTTGGTGGTGAAATACAATTAATATACAATATTGACTTATATATTGTAAAATATTTGAAACACCCTTAGTTTGAGTTGCAACATAAATATTTTACTCTAATTTGATACTCAGCTTAGATTTTTAAAATCCTCTTCTATTGTTTATTCAAGAAAAATTCGGCATAAAGTTTTTCGTTTGGATAAAAGTTGGGAAAAATGAATATTTGAGAAACTTTCACTTGATATTGGTATAATCCTATGAATCTTTAGTTTACAAACCACTTTTAATATCATCTGGAATAAAATGTTCAATAAGAATCTGTAAAAGCTATTCCAATTGCATTTTAGAGAAGATTGACATTTAAATCTTTTCATCTTTCCACCTCGTTAGTCTTTTATATATTTCTTTCATCACATTGTTTTTAAGTTAAGGCAAAGAACTGGAAAATATTTGTATAATCTTCCCTTTATATTCTTTAAGCTAACAGATAAGTTAAATCCCTTTTTTAAACTGTTGTTGAGCAATTAAACATCGCTACCCTCCTACACCTTCCCCCCCTCTATTTGACACCCAAATTGTGTCACAATGCAGCATATAAAAAATGTTTTGTTTGTACCCCTTTTTTTTGTTGTACCGAATTGGCTTTTGCCGCCGCTACCTCAACAAACAATACAAATTTGCCCCGTTTTTCACACACAAATACACACCCCAGTACCCCCTTGCATTTCACCAGCACCCCCTCTTGCACACGAGCAATCATGAACTTGACCTTGATAAATTTGTGAAGTGAGCTTTTTAGCACATATCAAAATGGTAACATCTCAAGGGGGCTCTCGAAGCTTGGCAGGGAGAATGCGAGAGGGTGGTTTTGGGGGCACATTGAGTAAGGTAGCTATGCCAAGTGTCGCCCCCTTAGCTCACTCTCCTTCGCACTCTCTGCTACCTCCCCGAAAATGCGCCTCGCTGTGACATTGAAAATTTCTGCAACTAAATTGTGTGTAGCCAAATTGACGATGACGCATTTGGCCAACCCTAACCAGCAAAATGTATAAATGTGTATGTATCTGCAGTCGGTATGTAACCGCCTGCATATATACAGACAGACTGAGGGTTGGCTTCAATTACGCTGCAAAATGAAACGAGCGTAAAAGGAAAGAAAACACATAAGTATAGTAACAAAACCCACCCCCAAGGTGCACAAGTCAACCCCCGAAAAAATCCAAAAAAAAAACCAGCAATCAAAATGGGATATACGGGATATATATAAATACATGTATATACATTGTATATGTATATTCTTAAAACCAGCTGAAATAGCAAATCCAGCCAGACATGTTTAAAGCATGAATCAGCAGGAGTTCTTTATGTTTTACACCTAGCTGCGAGACTCAAACACTCTAAACAGTCAAACACCGAGTCATTCAGTCATTCAGTCACGCAATTCACAGTTAAAAAAAAAACCTTCAAGGACATCAAAACAATGCCGGCTGCTAATCAGCAATTGTCGTCCCCCCCACGTGAGCTGCTGTTGCCACGAAAGTGATAATCAAAATAAACAAAGATTAACATTGCACGATGGCAGAGTCTCCCCGAACAGCCGCCCCCTTCGAACAGCCTGTTTCTATGGTGCAAAAAGGTGCGTTTAACCTTGAAAAATATACTGTGTTGTGCCTCAAGGGGCAAGGACACAATGTTTGTTGCTGCCTCTATTTGAAAATCGATTTTATGCCTATGCCCTGTGAATGCCTTCAGCTGCTGTTGCTTGCCACCTCATCTACTTTGCATGGGCGCCCAAACACAAAGACAGACAGACAGAGAAAAGTGAAAAGGGTTGTTGCTCTAATTTTCATAAAGGGGCTGTGGCAATAATTAATATTTTTGGGCGCACTGCGAACAGAAACCCCAAACAGAAGCGAGAGCAGGTCAAGGTTGTTGGCTTAAACTTAGGGTTGTCACAGTTAGAAGACGCACAAATCGAAAAGGCACCTTAAATAGGCATCAGTAAGTTGCAGCAACAAGTTGAAAAAACACAACAAACGAAGGGTTGCCAAAAGCTACACAAACAAACAAACGCATACATATACAGAAACCAAACCAAACCAAGAGACACGCACATTTTGGGACCTTGCCCCGAAAAAAAAAATAAGTAAACAGAGCTGGCAACTTTTTATGGGGCGCCCATTTGCTCATTATGATGACGACGTTGAAGGGACAGTAATGGGACAGGGGGGGCTGCGGTGAGGCGTGCCAAATGTGTCATAAAAGGCGCAACAGTCTGCATGTGCCACAGTGCTTTCAACATTTTTTTTTTTTTTTTTTGATAGGGCTACTTTGAGCAGCTCCACTTTGTTGTTGTTGTTGTTGTTTTCCTTTTTGTTAAGCTCATTTTTGCTCTCGTTTCTCTCTTTTGCGAAGGCACCTACCCGAAATCCACTTGGCCTAGGTCAGGTTCTTAACTTGTGTGTATGCGTATGTGTGTGTGTGTGTGCGTGTGCGTATGCGTGTGGCCTTTGCGGTTTAAGCTTGGCTACCTGTTGCACAGCTTGCTTTTTATTTTCATTCTTATTTCATTTTGTCGCCCTCAAGGCTTGATGCTGTGCGTGTGTGTGTGTGTGTGTGTTTGTGCTTTTATATGGGCTTATGCCTGACCAACAACAATAACTGAACACACAAATTGCTTCTCATTATTATTGGAGCGCAGCTGCTGTCAAGAGTTACAAAAACAAAACAACAAAAAACAAAAAGATGAAGCAGCTAATAATGGCAATTAAGTTTGCATGCATTGTTGTTGTTGCTGTTGTTGTTCCTTAGGTTGTTAGCGCTAATAAAGTCTGCATAAAAACAAAGTGGCAACAAAAATGATTTCCAAATTGATTCGGTTTCGTCGGCTGCTCATAAAATGTCAGCGCCAACCGAACAGAAGCTGGAAACAGGAGCAATAAAAATGTATAAAATACCAGGAGCCGGAAGCAGCTGCTTACTTCTGATTCCCCGATGTGTGTGTGTGTATGTGTATGTTTGTGTGTGTTGTCTCTTGCCTATTTTTGGCCCAATTTTAGGCGACATTTGTAGGTCGTCGGCCTCGTTGTGCCTTCTCGGTTCTTTCTTACTAGCTTCGTCCTTCCTTATGAGTGTATATATGTTTGTTGTGTTGGTGTGTGGCCTTTTGTTGTGTCTGAGCAAAGGTTATCAACATGTCACACAGACTTTTATTTTTCATAGCAAAATGCAGTTTTGACTTTGACTGCCGCCATTTGTAGTTAAAGAAACTAAAAGCATCTTCTATATGCTTATTAAGTACACAGAGAACTGAAAATCATTTATTGGACTTAACAACTATAATTAACCTTGATATGTTTTGCTGCTTACAGTTCTTTTGTTTTACTTTATAAGTTGACTCACTTAACGTTTTTTATATAGTTGAACAGTATTTTTTTACTTAATTTGAAAAAAACTTCTTTGTTTATTAAGGTAATGAATAACTTTTGTATGCTTATTGAAGAATTTCTTTATATTTATTTTTTATTTTTTTATGTTATTAAATTAATTGTTATTTTCCATTTTAACTTTTCCTCATGGTTTCTTGAGTGAAATAAAAAGCAATATGAAAGACTTTTATTAAATTCTCACATTTAACTATACAATTCCATACTTATTTTGATTATTTTCTTTTAAAATCGTCAACTTTTTAAGTCTTAGCGTGCATTCCATCAGTTATGGAGCTTAAAACTCTTAATCGGCTAGAAAGATGCTGAGAAAAAATATATTTTCAGACTTTCTTATGTTGCAAATTTTGTTAAATCAAATAACTGGTTGGGAATATGCGAAATATTACTAAGCCGTTATCATTCGTATTTGCACTAAAATGGCGAACTGGAAACTTTTTAAACCAATAGAAATCAGTTCATAAAAGAAAGTCTCTTCAGACCAAGTTCATCAGGGACACCTTTATAAATGACCAGCAGCTTGCAGTAAATGGGCCTCTTGGCATTAAAGGACTCAAGTTCTTGCTTGGAAATTAATTAAAAAAATGTCTGCCATTGGGGATCGATATCAATGCGCATCTTCTATTCTCCCTCGTGCTCTCAATCTCTGTCAATCTAGACTTCTTTTCCCATTTCTCAGGGCATTGCCATTCTGTTTCGAGCACAACTGTACCCTGGGAATGTATATCAATTTCGAGCGATGGAAAAATCACCTCTGAAAACATTTAGCTTGACTAATTTTAGATCAACGCCAGCCAGCCCCCAAGATCCACCATACTTACTAAGTGTGTGTGTGTGTGTGTGTGTGTGTGTGTGTGTTTGTAACCAAAATCCGAATGCGCATGTGACATCGACAAGATGTCGTCTTCGTCTTTCATTTTTAAGAGGGTGCTGCTTGCAACTGCAACTGCAACTGAGTCTGCGTCTGCGACTGCGTCGGGGTGTGCCTGAGAATTGGTAACTTGGGAAACTGGCGAGCATGGCACGCTTTGCAGCTTGCATTAAAATAATTGCTTCCGAAATGACAACGGCTGCTAAAAGTGGATGCAATGCAGCAGCAGCAGCACAAGAAGAAGAAGAAGAAGAAGAAGATGTTGATGTGCTTGCAACATGTGCTGCGCCTGCGCGTGCCAACAACAACGTCTCTTCGGCATCTGTCGGTTCGTTGCTTATTTACCGTTAAGGCGCAGCCGTCTGTCACTCATTCTAGTAGCAAAGAGCATTCCAGCAGCATCCCTGCGAAGCAACAACGTCCATTTCCACATAACATAACATTACATTACGTTACCCCCAACCCCCAACACCAACTACTCCCTGCCCCTCGGTTGGCGCTCTCATCGTCTGTCGTCTGTACGCATATGTCGCGTCCCGTCTGATCCTAAACTATTTTTAGTCTGCCTTGCCGCGCCTGCGCATACAATATAGTATGTACATATGTTCGAGAATGATTTTTTCTCTAAGATTTGTTCAATTTAGCGTTTACCGTTGCATGTTTCCAGCACTTTGCTTAATGGTTCCTAAGCCGCGTCTCAAGACACTCCAATATTGATATTTATGAGTGTTTTTGTGCGCCGGAAATAGATGTCGTGAGTTTGGTTTTATAAGTACCGAGGCGACAGCGTTATAAGTCGGCGCATAAAATATGTGCAACATTTGTCATGCTTATCGGAATTATCAATGGCTCATCTGGTGCAGCTGCCTTCATATATCATAAAATATATATTTTAGTTCATTGACATTGTGCGTTTATTATCATTTATAAGCATTAATTAACTTATGTTCTACATATTGAATGCATTTAGAAACTATATCTTATATTATGTTTGTATTTTATATAAAATAAATCTGGGGATTCAGGGAACTTCAATTTTTCATAACTCCGTCAAAAGTGACTCGATTTTTTCGATTTATATGAAAAAAAAAAAAAAGTCTTGTTTTTACTTCTAGAAAAATACTGCATTCTCAACTTTTTTTTTTTTTTGACTTTTTTGGCGGAGTTTTTTTTACCAAGCTAGTACCAGGCGAACAGAAATCAGAAATTAGCAGCAGGTTTTTTTTTTGCTTTTTTTTTGGATATATATTTATTAAGTGAAGAATCTGTACTAACATGATAAGTACCTTAACAACACATTGATGGCAAACTAACATAAGAACCAAACCCCATAACTTAAATATGAGGATTTCAAAGCGTCTTGGCAAAACCTTATCAACCAAAAAATAAACACATTTAAACCGAACAACGAAAATCGAAAGTCGCGCGCTCGTTTTTGATTGGTTGTTGGTTGGTTTTTCTTCTTCTTTTTCTTCTATTCTGTCGCGTTTGGCTGTTGGTTGCTGTCTACACTACATTCGAAGTGCAACTCCTTAGCTTGGTTTTTTCATAGACTAATGATCCATATAGATTGGAAAATAGCAGTTGGGCTTTTTTAACACATAGACTAACAAACCTCATATAGATTGGAAAATAACAGTTTGATGGTTACAGGCGCTGTTAAGTTATACGCATAAAAACCAGCGCTCTTGACTTAACGAAGAACTGCTTTACGCATCGAAATTGTCACTGGTTTGTTTTGATTCTGGCTGGTATGAGTCGTCCCGCCATTTAACAATTGTTTTTATCCCTTTTTTTTTGTTGTTATGATAGCTGAGCGCAGGCATGTATACATACATACATAGCACACTTCTCATAGTATGTATGTATGTATTTGTGTAACAGCGTTTGTTTTGATTATGCAATATTTTGGTCTAGTGACGGTTTATCGTTTTTCATACATTTATGGGAAGTTAAGAAAATTAACATTGGAATTAACTAAACATGAAATGTATACATAAATATGTATATACATACATATTATTAAAACCTTTAAAAATAATTTATTTATTGTTTAATAAATATGAATGATAATTAAGCCAAATGCGATCATTTATTTTGACATTTGTTTGGCTTATTTATTTTATAATATTTTAGAAATATTTGTAATACATATTTTATTTAATTTTTAATGTAATTAAATAGTTGAGGCAGGCCATTAGTGGTGAAACAATTGCCACTAATACAATTAAATATGATGTGTATGCTACGTACACACATGTAAATGAGGCCACAGAAGAAATAAAAAAATCTCAACAAGAATAGCAAAGCATAAAAGGACTTGACATTAAATGTCTGAATACTTATCAAATTCTATGCATGCGTGAACATTTGTTGGATGGCGTTGACAACATTGTTTGTAGTGTCATCGAGAAAATAAGAAAGAGTATTCATAAGAAACTGCAAAACTTAATTTTGGACAAAGCTGCCGAAGTGCGGCCGACGATGCACACAACTCAAACTGAGCTCACACAGACCTCACGTCAAGTCGGTATGTGTCGATCGGGAATAGACAAAACGCAACAAGGCAATAATATGCATAGCACGCGTGCGCTACTAAACTAAAAATACCCTTTGTACATTTATTTTGTTTCAGAAAACACAAATATATAATTTGATTACTATTATAGTTACTATTAAGTATATTTAAACATAACACCTTTACTTTTGTGTTAGTTTATAGTCATGTAATTCTTGCATTATTAATCATTAATGACCACCAAATTCGTAAAATATTTTATGCCTATAATATGGACATTATATTTATATCTTACGATTTGACACATAATTACGAAAAGTTAATTTTAGTCTATACTACCCTACTATATAGGGTGCAGACGTTGTGAGCAAAAGTCTAAAAATGCATCTCGGTTTTGTAACAACAACAAGAGAAATGAGAGTGGCAACGTTTATTATGTTCTCGCATCACACTTTGGAATCAAACAAAGCCCAACAAATAATAGCGGATCTTTGTTTTGTATTTTCCATCCAGCTGATGGTAAACAAACCGCCAGAGAGAGTTCTTTCGTTAAGCAGTTTTTAGTGGCTGGTTTCAGTGGTATAACTTTTCTGTTAGGACATCAAACTGTTATTTTCCAATCTATATGGTTTGTTAATCTATGTTTTTAACAGAAAGTTATTTCACTGAAACCAGCCTTGAGGGCAACTGCTTTTAACGAAAGACTGCTTGCTCATTTCTGGCGGTTTGTTTACCATCAGCTGTATATGGATAAATGGATAAGGCTGGAGACAAAACAAAAGTCCGCTATTATTTTGTTGGGCTTTTGTTTTGATTCCAAAGTGTGCGATGCGTGAGACATAATTAAACGTTGCCCTTCTTCATTTCTCTTGTTGTTGTTACAAAACTCGAGACTGGCAATTTTAGACTTTTTCTTCAATCTGCGGTCTGCTACCCTATATGGCAGGGTAGTATAGACTAAAAATGAACATTGCGTAATTAAGCATCAAATCGTTAGTTACTTAAATATAATGTCCCTAATATAAGACATAATATATTTTACCAATTAGGTAGGCATTTTGATTAATAAGTAAGAATTACATGACTTATTAAACTAACAAAAGTAAACGTTTTATGTTTAAAAATACTTAATATTAACTATTATAGTAATCAAATTATATATTTGTGTTTATCTGAAACAAAATTAAATTGGGGACAAAGGGTATGTTTTAGTAGCGCAGCTTGCGCGTGCTATGCATATTATTGCCTTGTTGCGTTTTGTCTATTCCCGATCGACACATACCGACTTGAATGTGAGGTCTGTGTGAGCTCAGTTTGTATGTGTGCATCGTCGGCCGCACTTCTGGCAACTTTGTCCAATTTCAGTTTTGCATTTTTTATGTATACTCTTTCTTTTTGTATCGATGACACTAGCAAACAATGTTGTCAAGCTATGACCATACAAATGTTCACTCATGCATATGATTCTGATAGGTATTCAGAATTTAATGTCAGTCCTGTAATGCTTTGCTATTTGTTGAGATTTTTCTATTTCTTCTGTGGCTTGCTTTACATGTGTGTGTAGTATACACATCATCTTAATTGTATTAGTGGCATTGTTTCACCATTAGTTGGTCTGCCTCAACTTTAATTTATGGAAATGGGCTTAATATTACTTTTATTATTGTTAACTAACAAATATTGCAAATATTTCTAAAACAATATAAAATAAATAAGCTCACGCGCCAAACAAATGTCATTTGGCTTAATTAATTTATTAATTAATTTATCTTCACGATAAATAAAATATTTTTAAGGTCTTAAAAATATGTATGTATGTACATACATATGTATTTATACATTTGCATGTTTACTAAATTCTAATGTTAATTTTATTAACTTCCTCATAAATCTATGTAAAAACGATAAACCGTCACTAGACGCAAAATATTGCATAATCAAAACAAACGCTGTGTACTCACATGCATACATACATACTATGGAAGTGTGTATTTGTATACATGTCAGCGCTCAATATACATAATCAAAACAAAACAGGGATAAAAACAATTGTGAAATGGCGGGACGACTCATACCAGCCAGAATCAAAACAAACACAGCTGACAATTGTCGATGCGTAAAGCAGTTTTCGTTAAGTCGAGAGGCTGGTTTGTATGCGATTTAGTTAACAGCGCTGTAAACTGCTTTTTGCTATTTTCCAATCTATATGGTAGTTAATCTATGGGTTTTTTTTGCAAAAACTGCTTGCTGGTAAGCAGAATTCGCCGCCAATGGCCGGCAGATGGCGATGGTAAAAAAAAACTCCGGCAAAAAAATCGAAAAAAAAAAAAAAAAAAAGTTGAGAATGCAGTATTTTTCTAAATAAAATTACAAGACTTTTGAGGTATAACATTCCAAAATCGGAGTACTTTTGGACTCGAAAATTGCAAATTGAAAAAAAAAACCCGCAAACAACGAAATTCGGAAGTCGCGCGCGTTTTTTGGTTAACTGCTTGCAAGCAGTTTTTCTGTTATTGTACATTGCTGTTTACAGTGCTGATTTGTGTCTTGGCTATAGTTTGATTTTATTTAAATACAGTTTGAGCAGCACTGACAATTCCAACTTGTGTTAGAAAATTTAAAATAAAAACGGAAGTTTGAAAGGCATCTAAACATAACCAAAATCAAAACGAGCTTGTAAGGCGAACAATTAAAAATCCATGAAAATTTGTCAAAACTATCAGTTTTTTGTATGAAATAAAATATTTTCCTAGCCCAACCACGATCTAAAAAACCGTTTCTTTTAAACAATCGCATTCCATCCATAATCAATTAACATTTCGTCAAATTTTCTAACTTTTAAATGAATTGTTTTCAATTTGCAGATAATTTATGGTGCCGACGGCACACCCGTACGTCCAGATGCAAAGCGTGGACGCGGCAAGGGCAAGTCAAGTGGCAATGCGAGCGGTGTTGCAACAACAGTTGCCGCTGGCAATGGAACACCAACAACTGGGGTAAGTGCAACCAACCAACCAATATCTGTCTGTCACGCCTTTATTACCACTTTGGGTCACAATAACACTTAACAATTCACAATTGCACAATGGCCAAAGCGAAAGCTAATTAAGTCATGCGGCAGCACGCGCTAGACAACTTGTCTGCGGTCCAAAAAAAACCACAGCACCCAACTCGACTCGACTCGATTCGACT
Organism: Scaptomyza pallida; assembly: GCA_018152965.1. Lineage (NCBI taxonomy): Eukaryota > Metazoa > Arthropoda > Insecta > Diptera > Drosophilidae > Scaptomyza > Scaptomyza pallida. The sequence continues at coordinate 621,712 of JAECXP010000107.1, forward strand.
TGACTCGACAACACCAAAGTCTGACTCAGTCAGGGAGACCCATTTTGAATGGCTTTTGTGTTGACGGCGGCGGCAGCGGCGGCGGCAAACATTTTCCACGTCATCACGTTGTGATGAGGCCATCCGCAATGCCGTTTCTATTTTTGCCCTCGTCTTGATTGCCGGCAAAAAAAAAAAATGGAAAAAACATGCCAAGGGCAGCAACAATGGCAACGGCGGTAGTGGTAGCCGCATAATCCATCTATCCAACAGCAGTTGCCACCACGCGTTGCACGTAGCAAACTCGCCGAGTCACAGTGGCAAAGCTTTAGCTAGGGTCAACCATTTTACAATTCCCCCCCCCTCCACTCTCCCCTCCCGCTTTTTATGTTGGTTTCTTTCTGTTTTGGCTAGCAACTTCATCAGCAAAAAAAAATGCCTAGACGAAAGCTAGATACCCTTAAAAGGTTTGCTTTAACTATTCGTTGTACATTGCACAGCACAATCATAATACCCTTTAAGCAGTGTAGGCAAAGTGAGGCAAAAAAAAGGGCAACAGACAAAGTTGCGTTCCCAACGGCGGCGGGCAATTGAAGTAGTGGCAACATGCCGCACGTACCAAGACCCAAGCACACAGACTGAGACCCAGAGCCAGACTCAGACGCAGACCCAAACGGCAGCAGCAGCAGACCCGGACCGAGTCAAGTTGTGTTTTTGTCATACTATAAAAGGGAAGAGGGTTAGGGTAAGGCATGGGTAGCGTGGGTCTGTCTGCGACTGGGGAATCGAAACGGACCGTTTGGTTAACTGACGTCGTCGTCGTCGTTGCCGTCATCGTCGTCGTCGTCATCGTCGCGACGCTAGACAGAGGCTGACTTTGACCTTAGCTGGTTTTTGGCTTTGACACGCAACTTCCATAATATTTATACTCTGGACGGTTGTTTGCTGTGGGTTGCCCTGCCCGGCTTTTTCAAGGTCATGGCGTCATAAAAAACTTTTCCAATTTAATGCTCGCAAACACACATACTCGTAGAGTGTTAAGCACGTCACCATTTCAAATCAGCGCAACAGTTGTTTCCATATACATATACACATTTTAATTAGTCACATATGATAATTATTTAACTGACAAATGATTTAAGTATTTGTGTGGCATTGAAATGGTTTTGTGTGTCATTTATTTATTTATTTATTTATTTGTTTATTGTCAACTAATAGCAGTCGACACAAAATTAAAATTAAATCAATTTAAAAAATAGAGCTTAAGCTACAAAAATGTTTAAGAATAATGAACAATATTTAATTAAGATGTTTTTATAACCCTTAACACATAAAATGTTTATTTGAATGTTACATTAAATTAAAGTTTTTGTAGTTTCTAAAAAATAATTCTGCGTCCGCAAATGAATAATAACTATAATATTTTTATACTTCTTTTTAACACTGAGACTTTCTATACTAATATTTTCACATTAAACTATAATGTTTAGGAAATCAAGCTGTTAAGCAGGGAAAAAAATTTAGCACTTATATGTCCTTTTCCTACTGTTTCACGAACAAGGCCACATTATAAGGAACTCACTTCATACGAATCAATTGCATTAAAAGCAAGCAGTGCGAATGCTTAACAAATTTTCTCATGAATGTCATGTCATGCTCGAATTCTATGATTTTTTTGTAATTCATTGATAGTTTGCCTTTTACGCAGTCAATCGTATTTGGGTTAAGAATTCCTATTCTTGTCTGTCTGCAACTGAAAGTGCCTTTTACCTAAGAAACACAGCGTCACTTGTCGCATCCGCTTCCGGCGTGTGTGTGCTCGTAAAAAGTTAAGCCAAAAAAGTTAAGAATCATCCTGCTGCTGCTGTTGCTCCTGCTGTTGGTTTCCTCTTTACCCTGCCTTAATCTGACGATTTGTCTTGTAAGAACGGCAGCAGGCGGCAACAGCTGTGTTTATGTCCATACATTTGCCCCGTCAATGAAGCGTTGATTATGTCGTCATTGCCACACACACACACACACACATAGACATACGCACGAACACACACAGAGCGAAAGAGAGAGAGAGAGGGAAGCACAACTTTGACATTCCTTGGCAGAGCCCATAAAAACGCAGTCAGACAACGGCAACAGCATTGGCAGACAAGGCAACGAGGCATGCCACATCCTTAGCCAGAGTCAGAGTCAAAGTCAGAGTCGTAGCCAAATCACGTTGCTCCATAAAATGGCAAATGTGTGCAACAAGTTGCCAAGTGGCTCTGGACTGTGCTGCGGTCGGTCTGCCTTCTTGCCACACTTGGCTCTGCGTGCCTCTAACATTTTGCGGGCGCTTGACATTGAAACTGATGCTGAAAACGCGACGGCAAACCGGCAACCGGCAACCGACAACTGGCAGCTTCTTTAAGTTTTACCCTGCTGCGGTTGGCTTTGAATTGGTGTCTTGGTCTTGGGTTTTGGTATCTTGGTCTTCCTTTAGAGTCTTTTGCCTCGCAACTGTTGCAAAACTTTGCCAATGTTCGTTCCTTTTGTTGCCGTTGCCGTTGCCGTTGCCATTGCCTCTGGGTGACTGGGTGAAAGTGAAGTTTTCGTTCGCTTGTCCCAGTGACCAAGAACAACCAGCAACAGCAACAACTACAACTGCTAACAGCTGCCATGTTGCCCCAAAAAGCAGAAAAATGCAGGTCGCAATTGCAGCATTGGCAGCTCGTGACCTTTATAGCCTGCCTGCCACTCTGACTGTTTCAAAAAAAAAAAAGGCAAACACACACATACACAACCAGACAGAAAGCATGAAATACCGTGTTGGCCATTTGGGATTTTAGCAAGGACATCCACAAAAAAAAAAAAAAAACACAGAGAGAGTCACTTTACCAACTCTTTGACACCTACACAGCCAGCCAGTGTATAACAACGTGCAACGTGCAACGTGCAGCGCGCAACGTCAGCTTGCCGCATTCATGTTTGCATGTAGTAATAGTTTTTTTTGTGTTTTGTTGCCCCTCCAATTTTTTTTGTTTTGACTGCTCTTTGCTCTCTGCGGCCATTGTTCATGTCCGTGTCGGCCTTTTGTTGGCCAGAGGCCGTCCCAATTTCAATTCCAAATCCACGCTCTCAGTCTCGCGCCTCCAATCCACGGTCAGTGGCAATGTGCACTGTGCCACTGCCATTGTCAATGTCGCATGTTGCCAGCCAGCCAGCCAGCCATCCAGGCTGCTACTGCTACTGCTGCTGCTGCAACTTGTTGCCCTCGCGTCATGCAATCTGCATAGAGTGGATTGTTTGGATGTGCATTTGTGTGTAGGTTGTTCCTGCTCCTGGTGGATATCGTTGTGGTGTGCTTGACACTAAACAGCAAGAAATTGTAAACGGGTCTTTGAATTTATTGCTTTGCATATTTTATTATTTTAAAAATTGTTAAAAATAATTTGCAATTTTTTAAAATACTTATAATAAAAATTATATTTTTTACAGTATTGAAAATGATTTCGATTTAGTCAAATATTTTTTTTTTTGTTTTTTTGCATCTTTTTTAAACAATTGAAATATTTAAAGGAAGCGTAAATTGTACAATAATCAAATATATATTTTAGAAGCAGCATTTCGAGGGTATACAAATATTTTAATTATTTTAAACAGCATTCAAAAAATTGTTTAAATGTTTTTGATTGCAATTGCATTAAAGAATTTTCTAATTAATATTTTTTATCACATTTAATATCAAAGAAAACTGCACATAAATCTGAATTTAAGATCAAAAAAGTATAAAAATCAAATAATCAACTCATGGCAAATTTTGAAAACATTATATAACGTTGTACCCAACTTTTGTCGCTCTGTGTAATCCTCTTAGCACATTTGTAGCATGCTGCCATGCTGCACGTTAAAGCCAAAAGCAACCCACAACGCCCACATGCTGCTGGCCCGGACCCCAAAATGAAATGAACTGCAGTTTTTTTTGCTGCTGCCATATTCGTCGTGTGGCAACATGAAACGTGCAACGCGAAACGCGAATCGTTTGCAAACATTGCGACGCGTCGTTGGCGGCAATTAGTCAACGCACACATGCCCCTTGCGATGCAATCAGCTGTCACAATGTTTGGACATGCATACTGTGGTGCCAGCCTCTGGCCCCCCAACAGGCAAGTGTCCCACTTGTATGGTAGACATTGCATGCTGCACTTAATGTCTAATTAGGCGCCGCTGAAAAGCCGCTCAACGGGTTGCAAGTCGCAGCACAGACACACATGTACAATGTCAAAGCATGTCCGCAACTTTGGCCACACCTCAACCATCAGTCAAAACAGACAAAACACACACAAGATACAAATAATACAGAAGGAGAAAAAAAATCCCGAGCCGCGCATAAATGGACAGGCAGGCAGGCAGGCAGGCAGTGAGGCAGGCTGATCGGTAGACAGTAGGCAGCAACTGTTTAAAAGGCGCCACGGCGGCTACCTCAGTAGCCGTTAGCGACGGGGGCACCACCAACCGTGACAGCAAGACCACCACAGACATTGAAACTGTGATTGTGATTGTGGCAACCAGTAGCAGCAGCAGCAGTCTTAACAGACGACTCCTACGTGAGTGCTGGGGCCGATGCCATGGCTATGATACAATATACCCGCAAACAGAGCTTACATGCGGCTCGTAAAAAACAGACCCACGGCAGGCAGCAGGCAGCAGGCAACAAGGCAGCAGGCAGACAGACCAGAGGCAAGGCAGCAACGGCAACAGACAATTTGTCGTCCAACTGTTTGTCCGTCCTCAGCAACAGCAGCAGCAACAGCAGCAACACTTGGCACCACTTGTGATGTCCCAAACCGAAACGTAATCGAGACGTGGCCAAGGGGGAAGCCAAAACGGCAGACTTTTGGCACACGCAGCACGTGAGCTGCTTCTGTTGCTGTTGCTGTGCTGCTGCTGCTGCTGCTGCTGTTCCCAGGCTCCCCAATGCCAGCTTGTTGTTGCCGGTTGCCAGTTGCCACTTGCCAGTTACCAGCTTGTTGCGGTTTATTTATATGACTGAATGGTGAGAGAGACCAAACGCAAGTAATAGTACACTCAGAGAAACTTTTAATGGGTTTTTTTCTACGATTCAAAATATCCAAAAAAAAGTCTTTGGGATAAAAAAATATAATAAAATCTAGAAACGAAATTTTTAATCAATGTTCATGTCAAAAAGTATGACCAATAATCGGCATAGCTTTTGATTGCCAAAACTTAATCAAAATAAACCAGATTTTCAAATGCAATACCTCAAAAATCTTGTATTGAGCTCTACATTAAAGCTACATTTTTATCTAGAAACTGAATTTTAAATCGATTTTCATGCCAAATTTTTGTGATTGCCATAACTTTATCCAATTTATTAACCCAATATTGTTGAATTTTATAAAAAACCACATTAATTTCGGCAAGTGTATGAAACTGCTTGCTTGCTCTGTGTGCGATCCATGGCATTTAAGCCGAACAATGAAAGCGGCTGCTAAAGCCACGCAAAACTGCCAAAGAGCCAAACTGGCAAGCTGGCTAACAACAACCGGCAACAGCTGTCGACTTTTGTTGCTCTTGCTGTTGCTGTATTTGGAGGCACGTCAAAGCGGCAGCCCTCGGGCTGCCAATTGGATATCGGACCGAGCCAAAAACACCGCGATGACGACAACAACAACGGCAACAACAATAGCAGCAACATTTACGAGGCATCCATTTCAATGTCAAGGCTAACTTTGCCTTTTACAAGTTCAAGGTTTTACGCCCCGCGGTGCTCACTGGGCCAAGGTCATGCAAAAATATATACAGGCGGATATAAAAACCTACGCTACATCTAATAATAAGCCGACAGAGCGAAGGCGGCGGTGCCAGGATATAAAAAAAAAGGTCATTGCGCTTCATTATGTCCGGGGCGGACTTAACCCTTTTTTTCTGCCTTTGGCTTTCCGTCTACAGTTCAAAGAACGCCACGCGTACGCACTTGACCCTTTTGACGACGACGACGACAACAAGGATGACGAAGCGAGAGAGAGAGAGAGCAAAAGGCAAAGGATTCATTTGCTTGTTGCTGTTACTGTATATCCTTGAAGCTATTGAATTGCCTTCTTGGCTTTTCTATTTTCTTCCTCTGTATACGTATCCCTTCACTTTTTTTGGGGCTGGCAGAGTGTCGTCAACCTTATTTTTCCTTCTGTCAGAGTCAGCGTCCTTTTTCATTGCCTTATCAACTGTTGCTGCTGTTGCTAGGACAGTTAAGTCAAGGACCCGGTTGCCCGAGGCAATATTTGCATGTCCTTTTGCTGCCATTTTGGGCTTTGTGTCCGGCTCAGACAAGTCTGCCAATTGTCTCCCAAAAAAAGGTTTTCCCAACATTTTTGTTTGGGGCCATTTGCTTTCAAAAAGTTGATTGACCTTCGTTTTGCTTGAGCAAAGTTCAACAGGCGTCTTTTATGCTTCTTCTTCTTTGTTATCTAAGCTATTCAATTATTGAATCAATTTTGCAGTGCGTCTGACATTTAAAATTTCATTTCAAGACACAAAACAATTTTTTGTTGTGCAAAACATTTTTCGTACATTTTGTTTTTGTTTTGTGTAATTAATTTTCTTTTTCAACAGCAGCAGCAGCAGCAAACAATGAAATTTACAACTTTACGCATACACACACACACACACACACTCGCACACACACGAGCTTTATACAAAAGCCAAGCACTTCCGTTTCCTGTGCCCTACACACACACACACACACACACACACACCTCTATACACAGCAAAGGCAGACAAAATTGCAGCAATAAATTTGAAATTCAATTTAAAATGAACATAAATTGCTTAAACTTTCAAAGCATGTCATTTTTAAAACATTTTTCAACTAACACACACACTTTCACATAACACAATTCTCACACATACACACTCCAACACACACATAGCCATAAAGCGCATTAAGCGCTTTAAGGCACAAAATGCTGCCATAAAAATCGTTTGCTCGTTAATTTCTTGTGTACTTGTTGTTGTTGTTGTTTTTTTTATTTACTGTTCCAGCTCTCTCTCTATCTCGCACTCGGTCTCTTCCCTGCTTATCGTCTCTCTCTCACTCACTCTCCATTCATCTTGCTTGTCTTATGGCTCGCAGCTCCAACAACCCCCAAAAGCTGCACCCCAACCCCCAAGTCGCAAACACACACACATAGCTGCTGTTGTTGTTGCTTACTTTCGCACATAGCAGCAACTTTAGCTTCGACTCTACATACATATATGTATGTACACATACATATATATATACACTTGATAAATGTGCATGACTGGCATACGCACACACGTACAAGTATATGCTTTGTTGTCTATATGGCACATCATACGAGGGCTGCTTCATAACAAGGCTTATTTATGCAAAGGAACTTTTGGAAACTTGAATAATATGGTTTATTTCAGGTAATCTATAACTTAGGGTTAAGTGAATAAATAAATAGAGGGGTTCTTACTTATTAAGGCTTCATGAAAGCTTAAAAAAATATGTTAAAACATGTAGTTTATTTTTTTATTCAAGTTTGATTACTTATAAGCTTAGATTTAGACTCCAGAAACATAAAATTTTGTTTGAAATTTAACTTCCACAATGATCTATGTCTTAAAACCTCTTTTTCGTCACTTACTGACTGACTGCTATCAACGCTCGAACCAAACTGTTAGTCATAAGGATCTTCATTTATCAAAATATTATAGTAAATGGATCCCAGATGGAAATAGCTTTGGAATTTTCCCAAAATGCAACTGAAAGTGTCCAAATTATGAGCTTAAAGTTAGCTGCGCTTACATATTTTTTCCACAATAAACGAACTTAAATAAAAAACATTTTCCGAAGTAAAGAATCTCGACACTTTCTTCAAGTGTTCCACATTTTCTCAAATCAATTTTGTATTTAAATTAGTTTTTTCTTAGTCTCCGCCTTACATTTCTTACTGCCCGCACTTAGCGTTGAGTCTGTTGAACAAAAAAACACAAAAAAAAGTAAGCAAGAAAAAGCGACAACAACGACGACGGCGACGACGACGATGGCAGCAGTAAAGCTTTTCAATTGCCAACCCCGACCCCAACATACAACAACGCGCGTCTATAATGCCTTATATAAACACACACACACACAAACATACACACATACATATTTTATGCATGTATATATTTTGTCTGGCTGTATGTATGTGTGTGTGTGTGATGAGGCGTGTGGGCGGCTTTTGGAGTCGCTTTAATTTGGGCATGCATTAAGTGCGCTCACGGGGGTTGTTTCCGTTTTCGCGTTCAGCTATTTTTATTACCGTTTTTTTTTTTCGTTTGTTGTTGTTCTTGTTGTTGCTTTGTTTTGGCCACATTTGCAGTGTGCTCGACTTTAAATGACTTTAAGTTGCGGCGCAATTTAGCGTAGCATACTTTTGTGCGTGTGTCCAAACACATTTCTATTTTGCCAGCCAATTTGCAATTTGAGTCTTTGCCGCCGCCCCTCACCACCTTGCCACACCTTCTGCTTCACACGGGGGAGTTGTTCTAAGCCATTGTTCGTGTGCGCATCAACAACAAACAAGCACACACACACATACATACACACACAGTGTCTGTGATTAGTTCAACCCTTAAAACATGAAAACGGCGCCATTGCATTGACATTGCTCATACGACGCGTTTGCACGCTCGACCAACGTTGTCTGTTGTCTCTGCTGTTTGTTGTCTGTTCTTTGTTGTTTTTGTCTTTGGCAGTCAACTTTTTGCACACACACACACACACTTCCCATATGCTGTGCAACTAATTTTCTTTGTTTTTCAATATTTCCCAGTGCTTTGCTTTTTGTGTTTCTCTCTTTTGCCTCTCAGAGAAAGATGTTCCTGTTCTTGTTCTTGTTTTTTGGCTGCAGTGTCGTCTGAGCCCAAACCACTAACGTCTGCTAGCAGCTCCTCTCCCCCCTCCCCTCGAGACGTCAGCCAAAATGCCAAAACGGTCATAGACATGCCTCGAACTTTGTCACATTGCAAAATGCATATGGTTGTTGTTGTTGTTGTTCTTGCTCTTGACATTGCTGTTGTTGTTGTACATAAGTCTGAAATGGTTATTCGCTGTTGCTGTCATTATTTTCCTCTCGCTTGCACTTAGCATACACTTCTCTCCCTGTCTCTCTCTAGTCTGTCTGGCTGCCTAATGCACATTTGATGGCACTCGCTAATTGCTTGATTGGCAATGCGATTTCCCACGCATCACAGACAGACAGCAAGCTTTTGGGGGGTATGAATGGGGAAGGGTGTGCTTAAAGGATTGAACATTTGGCGATAAGCACGAAAAGGAATTAAACATAAATTATAATTAATAAAACCAGGGCGTGACAAAAGAAACAACAAACAACGGATAAGAAAAGTTCAAAAAGAAAAAGATTGCAAACAAAACCCAAAAAAAAAAAAATAAATATGTATAAGACATTGTCTGTATGTTTATGCACAATATTTGCGCTGCATTAAATTTCATGTTCGCCCTTGCTTTGCCTTCTTCGAACCACAGCAAAAGCATACAAAAAAGCAGCACAAGAAGAAGAAGAAGCGAACAGCAGTGAACACATAAATTACATCAAGCAAAAAAACAAGAAAGAACAGTTTATTGATAACGGCAAGCCGAAGAACTAAACGCTCTAACTCAAAAATATGTGAAAAGTGTAAATATGAATGATTCAATCAATGTGAGAATTGATGAAGCACAGTCGAAACTTCTTGGATGGAACCAAATTGAAGTGCTCTAAAAATTAGTTCGTTATATAGATAACTTCGTTATATGGAAGTTCAAGTGTAGTATTACATAAGCTTTATGGTATGGGCATAATTTGTTGATAACAAGAAAAATTTTTGCAAGAAATATTTATGAAAAATTTGTTGATAAGCAAGTTTTAAATATTATTTCTTGATGCTTTCAATTAGTTCCACCACAAACTGTTTTGATACTGATCAGACTTCAAAAAGTCTTCTTCTAAAACACTCCACAACAATCCCCAATAACCCTTTTGTTAGTGTATAACAGCAAGCAGGCAACAAAAAAGCAACAACGAACGTAACGAAACGCAAAAAACGAAGGAAAAAAACGACAACATGGAAAAATGAAAATGATAAATTGCAAACTGCACATAATTATGCAATTAAAGTTCGACGTTGTATGTTGTGTACATACATTGTTGTTGTTGCTGTTGTTGTTTGTTATTATTGCTGTTATTATTATTGCCTGGGTTGGGCCCACAAAACTAACTTTTGTGCCTGCAAATAACAGCTGCAACAGAACAAAACTGAATAAGAAACGGGCAAGAAGCAACAACAACAGCAACAACAACAACTGCTTGGTTTTGTTGATTGTTTGTTGTTGGTGTTACTGTTGCTGTTGTTGTTGTCTGCTTGATTGTTTTTATGCCCAGCCAATGTAAACACCAGCAACTGCAACAGCAAAAAACATACAGCAATCAAGTCACAAAAAGAAAACAAAATCTATTTGGCAAGGCAAGAGAAAGAAAAAGAAAAACAGAGGGGAAGGGAAAGATAAAATAAGCCTTATTAGCAGTGAAGATGAATCGTGTGAAAGACAGAACTTGAAAGCGATTCTAAGGAGAGAACAATAAGCCTAGAAAAATACAAACTACAAGATCGTTATCGTAATCGAACAGGCCAAAGAGACAATTAAGCAGTTAATACAACACTTTAACATAAGGAAAATTTAAGCAATTATTGTTAGGAGTGGCTGTGAGGATAAGAAATAGCTTGCCTTGCTTTAAACTCAAAGTACAGGAATGCGAGTTTGTGCAGTTTGACTTGAATTAGCCAAGGCATTTCGAGCAATGTTGATATATAAATACTAAGATTTGGTTTTTCAACTAATTTTAAGAGGCTCTAAAGCTTTGCACATCATTTTCGAATTTAAAAAATTAACTATTGAAACAAAAAAACACAAGAGATTAATAATGTATCTATCTTCATAACTTATTACATAAATCATTTGGTTGTCAAACTTTCTGAAGTATAGCTTTGATTAATGTGAACATCTGGTATATCGAAACATTAGATTACACTTAGGCAAAGCTACTTCGAAGTTTAAAAAAGCTAAGTTATTCAGTTAATACTAAAGGCAACGCTTACTATGCTTTTACTAATTGCATCATCTTCAAGAAATAATTTTCTAAAGCAGAAAACCTCTTTAAAACCGAATAAAATCCACCAACCATGCAACTTTCTTGCAAGCTGTCTTTAAAATTGTTATAATTATCGTTTCATACGATCTTTAACGCAATATATATACATATTTATAATTATGTAGTGTGGTGTGCTAATTGTATCTGTCCTGCAGATACATTGTGGTTGTTACTTATATAAAGTATACGTGCTGTGACTTTGCGTGTTGTATTTATTTAAAAATGATGCCACGCCCATTGCTTGTACGAATTGAAAAATTGGTCAGCCCTACAATTTACTGCAATTTCCTGGCCAATTTGGAATCGGAGTCGTAGTCGGAGTCGGATTCGGCTCACGATGATGACGTTGAGGGCTTGAACATGGACAGCTGTCGCATAATAATTGTTGGCGCCCGCGCGACAACCGCTACTCAATTATGAAATAATACATTTTTGCTTCTTTTTCTTGATTGTTTTTATTTTATTTTAGCACATGCAATGTGGTATAATAATATAAAAGGGATTTTCATACAATAATGAATTTATATTTGTTGTTTGCCTTTGCTGTTAAAACGTTTTGGGGTCTTGGGTTGCTTTTGCTGCTGCCGTTCGGCTCCTGCCGCCGCTGTTGTTTTATTTTATATAAATTATTAATTTTAATTTTCTGCATGCATACTCCAATGCACAGCGATAGAGAATAAGAGAGCGAGAGAGGGGTTAACACTCACACGCACGCAATTTACTGGCATACGCCCTGCTGCAACATGCCTTGCCCCACATCAACATCATCATCAAGCTGATCATCATCATCATCATCATTGGCTGTTCTTTTGTGTCTGGCAATTAATTTTAAATTGGGCGTGCATACGAAAAATATATATATATGTACGTATATATTCGTAGTTTTCTTCCTTTACATTTTACGCGACGGTAATGTGCACTTTGTTCATGTATTGGTTGCCATGCCTCGCCCACGACCCACACACACACACGCATACACGAATGTGTGTGTTGATTTTGTCGTCGTCGTGCACTCTCTGGAGGCAAAAGCAAACCGAATGAAAAAGCAGACAACAACAACAGCCAGCAAACCTGTATTAAATGAATTTTGAGCGTTTTTAATTTTTAATGCGCTCGCTTTTTGTTGCACTCTCCTTGTTGTTGTTGTCATTACGTGTTGTTGTTGTTGTTGTTCTTATTTGCTTGCCTGCATTTTCCGCACATTTGCATTGCACTTTTGGCTCCAGAGGCGTTGACTAAGACTTTTGCTCAGCTTCAGCTTCAAAAAGGGCCCGAAGGCAGCTTTCAAGCATCTTTCAAGAAACTAAAACATTGTTGTGCATTTTGGGCTCTTTAATGCAATTGCCTGCTCTTTGATTATAATTGAATGAGGAAAAGCCAATTTTAACAAAAATTTAATTTAAAAGAATTGTTTTTGTGCTTGTTGAAAGGGTTTTCGGGAAAAAACAAGGTTTAGAAACATTGAGAAATATTTTTAAGTAAAAAAATTCTTCTTCGGAATATTTAAATCATTTCTGTTTCAAAATTTAAAGATTGAAATATTTAAGACTTTACGCAACTAAAAATAGACTTAAGAATGATTACAAAATAATTCTAGACAGTTTTTAATGCACATTATAATATATTCTCAGAGTATTTAAAATTTTAAAAAGCCAAACAAGAATGAACTAAAGATAGGGAATAAAATATGTACGGATCCTTAAGGTATTTCCCTGCTCTTTTCTCAAAAGCTGAATGACTATAAGGAGCGAAAAGTTGTTCCATTTTTTTCTAGATATCCCAAAACCATACACAATACTCTACTTAGGATCATACAAATTCGAAAAACTTTAAAAGTACAACTTGTGAACTTAAACCTTATCATTCCAAAACTTCACAGCATATCTTACACTCATCACCATTCACATCAAAAAGAACTCCACCATCTCATTAGCAAAATCCATTTCGTTTGTGTGAAAGTCCCGAAAAGTTAAAGCTGATTATGAGCTCAACATAAGTTTTATATCCCCTCTAATGTGCTTATTTGCCAAAATGCTGTTTGTCTTAGTTTTTACCCCCACTTCTTCCCACCCATAGCCCCATAACGAATACTTAATCATCTTGTTAAACTTAATGACAGTCGAGGCAGTTTAGTCAGTTTTCGTTTATTATTTCGTGGAATTTTCCTCTTTCATCCTCACACTCTTTTGCAATAACTTTCAATAGTTGCCAGGCTCAAATATTTAATTGGTTCCATTATGCAAACAGCACACCTAATATCTACTTTTTTACCATGATATATGAATATACTTTATATGTTTGATGATAGTGCAGAAATTCTCCCACCACGAACAAACTCGTCGCTTGGCAACTAAGCAGCTACCCAAACCAACAATTTACAATATTCCCCAACTAACTTCCGCGCCCATTAGTATGTAGGCAAACAAAACCCCTTTTAAAACCGCCCTGTTTTTTTGGAACACAACTCACACTAAAAACACATTTCATTTGCTTAAAATTCCAATTCACTTGAAAATTTGAATATTTTGCATATTTTGTGTGTGCGAGAGTGTTCGTATATATATGTGTGTGTGTGTGTGTGTGTGTGTGTGTGTGCTTGCGCTTAAAATGCCTGCAACATTTTTTAGAAGACGAAAAAAAAAACATTAAAGAAAATTGTTTTGCAAAAGGAGAAAAAAAATAAAAAAAATAAAGTATAAAAGCGCAAAGAGAAACTGAAAAACTTTTTTTTCTGCAGCAAGAAATTCCAGCAGCTAATAATAAAAAATCATAATAATAAAAAATGCAGATATTTTTTTGCGTTTTTTTTTTTTTTGCCTTTAAACGAGCGGCTATAAAAATTGTTGCTTGTACATTTTGGGGGGCCAGTTTCGAAGGCAGCTTTATAAATAATTCATGCGAACGAGCGGCAAGCACAAGAAATTAAAAAAAAAATACAGACAACAAATAACAAAAAGAAACCGTTGAGGAAGCTTATTGATTTTCTTACGTGCCACACACACATACACCAAAAGGTGCACAACCCACATGACCAAAGCGCAACCCCCTCCTCCCGCCACCCCTAGCAGCGCTGTCAATTTGAATTGCTTTAAACGAAGCGAGGCAAAAAGAGCGAAGAATGTAAAAATAAAGGCAATTTTTATAGCAATTTGCATGAATAAACTATAAAATAAACATATAAATATAAATAATGTGTTGCCACAGATACGAAAAGCAAACAACAACAACAACAAAGAACAAAACAAAAACAAAAACAATAATAATAATGATAACAACAACAACAAAAGCAACAACAACGCTTGCAATGAGTAGAGAAATAACAACAATCGACAAAGTTTTTTGCAGCAAAGCAAACAAAAAGCAATATGAAGACGAAGAGAAAAAAAGCAAAATAATCGAAGCCAGCCATGAGAAAAGCAACGTCGACGACGACGACGCCGAAGAAGAAGAAAACAAAAATAAATAATGGAAAATTGTTTCTCTTGCTCAATATTTTTGCTGTTCTCTTGCTTTCGTGCAAGCAAGAAAAATACACCAAGAAATTGCTAGAAATACAACAAAGAGAAAATAAAATAAATTGCATCATAAAACGTAACGTACAGCAAGTCTTCTATGTGTGTGTGTGTGCGAGAGAAAGAGATAGAGCAACTAATGCTTATTGCTTCTACTAACAAGAAGAAGAAGAAGGCGCTGTTAAATTAGAATTTTATGCAAATTAGGCATATTTTAAAACATAAAGTGCAACTTGAGGGCGTTGCCAGATAGATTTTCACTGCCAATGCTGCCACCTAAATGATTATAATGCAACAGACCGCTAATTATCAAAGTTTAAGCTTATTTAGTTGCTAATTAATTGCACACAATATTTTTCGGAGATTTTTGAATAACTGGCAAACTAGTTTTTACTACCTTTGGCAACTGCTCTTGCACATGTGTGCATCAAATTAGTTGTCCTTGGCATAAGTCATGACCCAAGCTAACCTTAAACTTTTGACACCAGGACTGCCATGTTTTAAATGAACAAATGTTGATGGAAGCAACTGTGAAATATGAGTGTTGGTTTAGAAAACTTTGCTTATTAGTGTAGCCGTTGTAGAACATATGAAAACAAAAGATATAAACTTTGTTCTAACTGAATAAAGTTTAACGAAATAAGCGAGTTGTTAGTTTAATGCCACTTGGTAATTGTAGTGGCAATGATTAAAATTGCTTTTTTGAAGAAACATTTAAACAGTTCTGGACATAACTTTCTTAAATTCTTAAGTTCCGGAAAAAAAGATGTGAAGGTTATTCTTTTAGGGTATAGCTTTAAGCAGTCTTCAAGCTTTTTTATAGGTCCAAGAACTTGTTGGGAATCACAGATTGTATTAAAAAGGCTTTCAAATGTTTTAAATTTAATATTCCTACGAGTTTCAGCAACGTTTGGTGAAGGTTTTTATACTTTAAGGCCCTTTTTTGGAATCTTTAAAATGTTATATACATTAAAAATTCCATCTGGAGTTTAGAAATTCACGGTCCAAGTTCACTCTTCCACTAAAACTTCTTCAAAATATCAGCAAAAATCATTAAAAATGTTTTCAAACTTAAATTTCTTGCACAATTTTACAATTACAAAACTCTTCTGAATATTTTATAGTTTATGCAATAATATTCACATCTAGCGATCAATTTTTGCAAAACTTTCTTTTTACCCAAAACAAACTTTTAACTAACACACACACAAAGAATATTACACACACAGACACACAAAAAAGGATGCTGTATAGATGATGTAAGCTGAATGATATAAATGCATGTGTGTGTGCGTTGTCCAAAAGTGGGCGTGGCTCTAACTGGCCGCCCAGATCTCGCTTGCAGCAGCATTAAAACTTTGATAATTACATAACTTTTGCTATATGTGCTACATACATACATATATAGTATACTATAGTGCTTATGTAAATACATATATAAAATCTCACAAATGTTTGCCACAGCATCGGCAAAGAAGGCGCCAGGAAAAGGGGGTAAAGGGAGCAAAGGCTGAGGCATGGCTACAGGCACAACCATAATAAATAAACGTAAATTTTGCATGTGGCGAGTTAATGCAAACAGGCCACACACACATGGAGTGCTTGTGCGTGTGTGTGTGTGGCAACAAAATGTAAAATTAATGCACAAAGTTTACAGCAGCAGCAGCAACAGCAACAATATCAACAAGAACACATGCAACATCGAAAAATGAAAAGTCAAAATGCAGCCATGAGAAAGAGAAAAATAAAAAAAATTCGAGTAAATAATGTTCGTTGATAAAAACTGTGTTTTCTGTTGTTTGTTGTTGTTGTGTTTGCCGGACTTTTGGGCAAAACAAATTTGTGTAATTATTACTTGGTCCCCAGCAACAACAACAAGAACAATAACAAATTCTAGCTGCGGAAGTGATGAAAATGTGATGAGCATAGCGAACACAAACCGGAAACCGGAACTTGCTAAAAAAATTAGATTATGCAAATGTCAAATAAATTTTAAGCTATTCTGAGCTCATAAAAAAAAACAAAAAAGAAAAGATTTTGTTAAACTATTCAGGGCTAAAATAAATGCCAAGAAGAGCATAAAGATTGATAGAAGTGCTTAAAATTATAATGATAACAATATTTCTTCAAGAGCTTAAAGAGAAAGATTAGAAGAGAACTGATGTACTATATATGAGTTCAGGAAAATTGTTTACGAAATTTAACCAGAGCGTTGAGTACGGGTAAAATACAAATATTTAATGAACTTTAACCGGAGAGTAAATTTTCTTATTGCTTTGTTTAAGGTCTATTAACTTTTTTCATAACAATAATTTTGTATTTGATTTATTTTTTATGCAAAATAGTAATAGGAAAACAAGAAGAATGTATAAGAAACCTTAAAAATTTGAAATAAAAATTAATTATTATATTTGAACACTTTTTTTAGCTCTTAAAGCTTTTGGCTTACAAAAACTTTAATAAATAAGTCGAAAGTTTCTTAAAAAATCTTTGCATATTTAAATGCAAAAGGCAAATTCAACATCTGGTTGCAATGTTTTCGCTTTTAATTTCCAAAAGTTCGCTGAGCTGTGCAACATCATGTGGCATGCTGCGGTTGGGCGGACGGTTAAGCAGCAAGCCAACTCTTTGCGATCAACAGCAATAACAACAACAACAATAAAGTACACAAGCTGCTTTTAATGTGCCATTAAAATGGAGCACTGTATGTATATGTGTGTGTGTATTTGTAGGTGCTGCTGTTTGGTCAGCGTCTGCCGCCTTGCAAGGCAAACTAAAGCCATAAAAGCAGCAGCAACCAACAACAAAAGCAACGAAAATATATTGCAAAACAAAATGGCCACTTTCGCAGCAGCAGCAACAACAACAATCAACTGCTCGAGACCCGCCATTTTATATTATTATTATTTTTTGTTTTTGCGCCCGCTTCCATTTTTTTTTTTTGCAACACAAAATGTTGGCAACATTTTTAATATTGCTGCCCACTTTTTATTTCGTTGTTTTTTTCGCTTTTTCTTCGTTCTCTGTCGTTTTTTTTCATTTATTATTTCATAAGCTTCAATATGTGCACTACATAATTCAATGACGTTTACCATTTATGAAAAAGTGTGTTCATCTTTTTTTTATTCTTATTTCTTTAGCTCATAAATTGGTCTTTGCAGCTGCAGCAGTTCAAATGTCGCACGCGAATAAATACAAAAAGATATAGATAGATATAAACAGACTTGATGATAATTGCACAAAACAGGCAGAAACTTTTAGTCCCCACCCCTTCTTCTTCTTCTTTCAAAACTCCAATTCAGTATGGTCTCATCAGGCGGCACGTTTTAGCCACACCCACGCCCACACTTACTAAATGTACGTGCGTGTGTGTGTGTGTGTACACTATATGTGCAAGCCCCCACACCCAGTTCAAACACACACATATACACACACACACACACAGAAAGTGCTCTTCCTTGGGCAACGTCATTTCCTGTGCCTTGATTAGAGTATTAGGTCCATAACAGACGGCATGAGATGCCTTGCAACATGAAAGCAGAGAACGCGACTAGAGAGAAAAAAGCTAAAATATTATATGTAAGATCAAGCAGGTCATATAAAGAATGTTTTATTTATATTATATATTTTAGACAAATTTCTATAAAAAACATAACATATATACATATATCTAAAAGTAATAACATAAACCAACCACATTGAAAGAGCACCCAGCATTCGACTTCCAACACTAGCTAGCTTTTTAGTTTTCACATTATTTTTATTGTTTTCGTTTTCCTCTCCTCCTTTTTTTTGCGTTTTTAGTGCGCCTTGCAATTTTCATATCATTTAATTAAAATCGCAAATTTTGTACACGTTTTCATTTTCGTTCTTCGGCGCATTGCTTGAGTTGAGTTGCGTTGAGGTTTATTTTTATTATTTTTATGGCCGGTAAAAACAGCTTGCAAAAGTGCAAAAGGCAGAAAATTAAAAATACTTCGCTGCCGCCAAACACAAAATGTGTGTAAAAATTAAGCAAAAAATCGCAACACAAGAAAAAGAAGAAGCAAAAAAACGAAGAACAAAACCTTAAAAGAAGACACGCAAACGAATTGAATTGAATTGAAATGGAGTCAAGAGTTGAGCAAGGCAGCGGGATGCCAAAGGGGGGCGTAACGCCATTAAATTGCGGTTCAAGTTGAGGCCCCCTGCTGATTTAAGAAAAGAAACCTTTTTGCGTTTATTTTCTTATAGGCTTTGGCTCTTTGATTTATTTTCTGGGCTTAGAACTTTAGCTTGCTTTCAATTTGAAATTGTTTTTTTTTTTTCTTTGGCGATTGTATCGAAATAAGCAACTAAGTAAATATATTTTGTGCCTTGGCAAATTATGTACATAAAACAAAAGTTGAGAAGAAATAAGATTGCTTTCATTTATATCACACGAAAATTGTGTTTTTTAATTTCATTTTACTTTTAAATCATGCGCCTGCTGCCGCTGTTGACGCTGCCTTTGCTGCTGCTTCCTCTTCTTCTTTGTTCTTGCCATTTTCTTCTGCTTCTTCTTCATATTTGTGTTGGTGTATGGGTGTGTATGTGTGTGAGCGAGATGCAAAAAGCAAACTAATCAAAAAATTCAATTTCCTTGGAAAATTTAATTTTACTCAGGGAAAATTCAATTTGCCAGCTTTTTTCGGTTTGCATTCGCTGCTCTCCCCTCTTGCCCGCGACCTCGCACACACACACACATATATAGAGTGTGTACATTTTGCGCTCAACATTTGGCTTTTTGTGTGTAGATTTTTGCGCCAGCGTTTTGCTAAAGATAAACATTTTTAATTTTATTATCAACAATTTGCTGTCTTTTGTGCTCGAGCGAGTGCTTTCCACCTCGCCCCCCTCTCTCTCTCTCTCTCTTTTTCGCTCTCTATTGCCATCTCTTTTGCGTTTGCATTTAATAACTTATTACCTGACACAAATTGGCCTTTGTGCGGCTGCCTTTTTGGTCCATTAGCCATTAGCCTTGATATTCTCATTGTCGCCCCGCAAAGTATGCAGCACATTTTGCAAATTAATTAAATTAATATTTATGCGAGTTTTTAATGGCCACAGAGAACGAATGCAACAAAAAGACAGAACAAGACAGAGAGAGACAGACTCTAGCAATTCATTTGCCACTCTTGGCAAAAGGTCACGGCCAAAAGTGCGCAAAAAGCAGCAATAACAAGTTAGCCAACACAGACAGACCTGCTGCAGCTGCATTTTGTTTCTACCTTTTTCAAGTCGATCTCGCTTGTTCGCGCGCGCTTTCGACTCGCCTTGACTCTGGCCAAGCAAAACTGGCCAACAACAAGCAGCAGCAGCAGCGGCAGCAGCAGCGAAAAACAAGTTTTTTGCCTGGGTCTCTGGGCGCGATTTAAACATATTTTTAGCCACACACAATTGCATGCATATTAAAAGCGAACAAAACTAAAAAAAAAAAAAGAGAGAGAAAAAAAAGGCATCACAAGGGGTTGGCTCATGAAATATTCTGACCCCGAAGCAGTTGTTTGACTGCCTTGACTTCTTGGCCATAGTTGCATAGTTTCGACCAGAGAGCTTAGAACTCTTTATAGGTCTGGACTTTGTTGGCTTTTTCATAGCTTTAGCTCTGGCTATAGCTATGGCCTAGGCGATTTAAGCATTTGATTCGTCGTTCCAGACATGCTTCATTAACTTTCAACTTTGCGCATTCTTTGCGAAAAAACAAAAATGAAAAAACAAGAAGAAGAATGACACTGGCGTAAATAGTTGGGAAAGTGTGCAAAAAGCTTTTGATATGATTGAAGATTTATTTTAAAGCTTAGAACATGCTCTATTTGAAGTGCCTTGAAGTAGTTTATAAATTGGTATAATTTAAATATTTTTGTACTACAATTCAAATTTATTTAAGCTGAAAGCAAAGTCTATGGTGCTAATTCGTATTAAAAACAGATTTATTTTTACTTTATTTCGTTGTATTCTTAAGAAAAAGAAAGCAAAAATATAGTTAAAATTTTGTAAATGCATTTTTTAAGCACAATATTTATTGGAGATTTTTAATCGTTCTTTTCAAGCTTAAATTTTATGCTTATGAACTTTTTAACTTTAAAAATTATTTAACGTCGAGAATTTTGGAAACAAATTATAGATATTTTTATTTAAATTCCACAATTTATCGCCATTCTTCTTATCTTAAATTTAACGCTTGACATATCTATGTCATGCTTCACTCGTCTTTTAAGTTTATCATAAAATTGCCTCAATTAGTTTTTTTTTCGCTTAAGTGCCACTTTCAGCTAGTGTCATTGTGACACTTTTGCCTTTTTAATTTGCTGTATGCTGATCAAGTTCTCATCTGCAGCGCTGACTGGCAATAATTAAATGTTGCTATTATGGCGGGGCAATAACAATGACAACCACAACAACAACAGCAGCAGCCAGAACAACAACAGAAACTGCATCAGCAACAGCAGCAAAATGTTCATTAAAAAGGACCAAGGCAAATATTAAAAGTGAAAATGCAATTTATGTGTCCATTGTCTTTACACAACGTCGAGCAACAACAGCAACAACAAAACAACAAGCTTAACGCCTTTTTGTCGTAAATTTTATACAACTTCTTCTACTCGTTTTATTCTCAATCTTTTTTTTTGTATTTTGCCCATTTCCTTTGCGTTCGTTTTTCAATTTTTCGCACATTTTTCTCTGTTGTTCTTGTTGTTGCTGTTGTTGCATGCCCTTTTTAAGCATTTATGTCCTTTTTGTTGCCGGGTTGTAAAATGCACTTAAGCCGGGCAACGTTGAACGTTGAACGTGCAACGTGCAACGAAGATGCGGCAACGCTACAACAACAACAGCCTCCAGCCTCGAAGCCAGTAGGTTGCCGCCGCATTCACAATATTTTGCCCATAACTTTGATTTGCTGTTATTATACCCTGTACAATTTTTAAATATGCATAAGGTATTTAGCATGAAAAAAAGGGTATTAAAAGGGAAAGAGTTATTGTCGTTGTGTAACTGTACATGTAAGGGTATTAAAATGAAGAGTTATTGGATTTTGCAACTTTGCTTAATTAAGTTCCTTGGCGTGATGGGATGGGTTTTAAAAAATATTAAAGATTAAATATTGTTGATAAGCATTGTGGTACGAAAAGCTTATACTATTTGGACTTTGTTAAAACTGAGCTTCTTTATTAACCCAAGCTTAAAGCTTTAATTGAAATATGGAAATTACTTTTGTATAACCAATTTTACTTATATGACCTATTCCTTTCCGTTTAAATTCTAACTTTGAACAATCACAGTTCTTATGTTTACAATCTCGATTTTATGTTAGGACAACAGACAAATAACATTTTTATTAAGGCTTTCTTAAGCTTTAATATTATTCTACCTTCTATAGCACTAAGTTGAGGTTCCTTGATAATGGTCACAATCGATAAAAACCAATAAGCCAAACTCAATACCATTCTTTGTCTTTAGACGATAACTTAGGATCGTAAAAATCAATTTATCGATACTTCCGATAGCACTTTAAGCTTTTTACAGGCAAAAGCCAGCATATCTGAAAGTCCATTCGATCGTATTGTAGCATATGTGGCTTTGCCACCACCACGATTGTTGCTGTTGCACTCTAACTCAAGCTTAAACAGCATTCAGGCTCTGTTTCTTCTTCTTGCTTTCTTTATTTTGCACCCCCCTCTCCTTACCAACATCGTCTCCATTTGCGCCGTATGCTTTTTTCGTTGTTGTTTTTTGTTATTTTTTGCTGTCGCCGCTGCCTTGTATACCTTTTAAATATTCGCTGGCGGCCATAAATCATTCGAGGTTATGTTGAATTTTTAGACAATTTTTTCTTTTTATGCATTTAGTTTCTCAGTGTTTTGTATTGTGCTTGTTTTTGTTTTTTTGCTTTTTGGTTTGTTGTCTTTTGTTTTTTGTTTGCCGTCTTCTCTGCGCCTTCGTTGCCTGTTGTTGTCTTTGCGCTGGCATGATTTGTAGTTTATGGCTGCGTTTCTTCTCCTTCTCCTTGCTGCCTTTTTTTTGTTATGCGCTTCCTTTTGCATTTTGGCCAGCATACAGACTGATATACAAACATACATATATAAATAAAATAGTGGCAAAACTTTCGCGCTCTTCGCTCTTCTACCTACTGTCACAAAAACAAAAAGCAAAAAGCAAAACTCAACTGAAATGGAAAAATTAGTTGGTTTCTGTCTCCTTTTTTTGTGTTTTGTGTGATATAAACATGAATGCAGAAATGCAAGACAGGCAATTAAAAGGAATATATTGGAATTTATATATGGGAATGAACGAAAAAAAAGGAGAAAAATTGTATCTTGACTCGAGACTGGCGTTGAATTAGGCGCTTTTGTCTGCTAATGAATTCTTGTTGTTGTTGTTGGCAACATTTAATCTTCAATTTGTCTCGCTATCGCGCTGTTTTCGGCGCTGTCTCTGGCCATTTCCTGTTGACCATGGCCAACAAAACACATAAAAAGTGTTCAACAGTCCGTGCCACGTCACATGCAAATTCAGTTAGCAACATTTCGCGTCTGCTCCTGGCCAAAACACTGTCTGGCCATATTTGCCACATGGCGGAAGCGCAATAGCAATAGCCAAAGCCTGCTCCACCCCCATTCCTTCCTCTTTTTTTTTGGCCAGACTCCAAGGCCCAGCGGCCTTTGGCTGTGCTTTTGGCCGTGCAAACATTTAAATGCATGAAAGCGAAAGGATTTTGCCAAAGTCCAAAATCAAACAGCAAAAAATTGCGACGCGCACAAAACAACAACAAAACAAGAGCATGTGTAAAACAGAGAGAGAGAAAGGAAGAGTGTAAGAGAGAGGGGGAAAACAGCAGCCAGACAACTCGAACTCCAACTGTGACTCTCCCAACTCCCAAAGCAATAACAACAAGAAAAAAACTCTGCGCGTTATTTTTTCCAGTTGACCAGAGTGCGGCTATTCTTTTTTTTTCAATATCATATACCCATTGAAAAGAGTGTTGGAAAGGGTAGTACAAGTCATTGGAAGTGTATAAAATAAGGAGAAAAAAGTATTTCAGTTTAGTATAAATATTTGAGTCCATCTAACCACAACATGTTCAATTAACTGAACTGGAAATATCGATAAAAATCGATTGTAGATTGTGTATTGAGTTTGAATTTGAATTCATTTAGAAGTCGTGTTTCTTAATGAAACTTCTTGTGTTGTATCATTATAGCTGGTTCACTTTTAAGTATTGAGATAAATCGATAACCGATAACAATTTTACCACATTTTTAAACAAATAGTCTTTCATTTTTGTAAAAGCAAAGCTTAAACAATATTTTAATGATGCAGCTTTATATCGTATCGCTAAAATACGTTGCTTACATTAAATCGATATTAATCGATTGAAAAGTGTTCAATCAAAATCAAAATTTTACTCATAAGGCTTTCATATTACGAAGTATTTGAGCTGTTTGAACACAATCAATTACAGGGCATCTACTTCCCTATCATTCCCCCCCAACGCTTCCACTCTTACTTGTTTTTAATGGTTTTAGCCGACGGAAAAAGGATGGGCAGGCAACGAAAGGGGGCTGTGATACACTTTTATATTCCATTTTTTTTATATGCGCCGCGCGTGTTTTTAATTAAGTGCAAAATAATGAATTTCACATGCGAGTGTGTGTGCTCGTGTGTGTGCGTGTGTTTGTTGTATTTTGTGTTGTTTGCTTTCGAGTGAAAGTGAATTTTTTGGGCTGGGCAGCATTTAGCGCACTTTTAGGCGCTTCCCATCACGGGCTTAATGCAAC
This sequence comes from Scaptomyza pallida, assembly GCA_018152965.1. Taxonomy (NCBI): domain Eukaryota; kingdom Metazoa; phylum Arthropoda; class Insecta; order Diptera; family Drosophilidae; genus Scaptomyza; species Scaptomyza pallida. The sequence continues at coordinate 646,195 of JAECXP010000107.1, forward strand.
TTTGTTTGTGTTGTTGTTGTTGATGTTGCATACTGGCCACATTGCATTATATCCAAATATGGCAACGCTGGCTTAATGCAATTTTCGCTTTTGGCCCTCCCTCTCTCCCCACATCGAAATGAAATTTCGCTTGCTTGCAGCGATATTTTCGCGTCCAGCTTAACTGAACCAAGAGCGACAACAACAACAACAATACACACCATTACACACACATACACATGTAGAGAGGACTATGCTGTCACTCTGTCGCTGTGTCTCTGTCTTGGCCATGGCACGTAATTCAATTTCGAACTGAAGTTAAAATTCAATTAAAATGAGTCAACTTGAGCGTAATGCAATTTTGCCAGCCAATGCCATTAGTGAAATATTAACGCAAAAAGCAACCAAAGACATGAAGCAAAAAAGAAATTGCATCAAATATACATACACACACAAATATATATAGAGTGTATGTATGTATAGCTGGCTGGAGAGCCCATTTACTACAGTTGTACAACATTAAAAAAACACAACAACAATGTCGACCCAGTTGGGAACGTTAATGCCCAGCGTTTTTTTTTTTGCTCCTTTAATTTATGTAAAAAGCAATAAAATGTGTAAATGGCAAAAAAGTGGGGAGAAAGAAATCTTTAAAGTTAAGTTTATGTGAACCATTATACAAAATGAATTTATGTAGGGAATCTTTTAACTTTTCTTTCATTTATGTTCTTAAGTTTTTGGGGAATATATTTGAAACCTAAGTTGAAATAAGTTTGTTTGTTACTTTAAGACATTAACGAATGATTTTTTTAGTTTAATCTTTTTCGGTTTTATTGGAGAGTTAAAGTTTTTATAGGGTGTTCAAACTATTTTTAGATTTATAAACTATTTCCAATAAGCTCAAGTTTTATTTTAAAAACTTCAACCTATTTTGAAACTTGGGATTATTTTTAAAACATTTTTTATTCAAGCTTAAAAAAAAAGCGATCTAGAAAAGTTTTAAGGAAATCAATATAAGTCAAGTTTTTAATTGATCTCTCAATCCATTTGAGGGATAGTTTCTCGATAAGGTTTTTTTCTGAATTAACTTTACAACTTTATACTCCAGGGTACAACAATTTCTGGGCTCCAAAGTATTTTTTCTCCACGTTTTTTGTATTCTCTGTAATAAAAAACATTATACATTATAAAAAGCTTACATTATTTTTCAAATTTTTTTTTGTATATAATACTAGTAAGAAATACAAGAACTAACAACATTTAGCACTTACTTTCATAAAAATTACGTTATAAATTGTTGACCCAAAGCATTTTGATATATGAAATGCATAAACATAAACACATTTCAGCTAGTTTCAATAACTTAAAAAAATGTATAGCTTTTCGTTGTGCCAAAATTGTGTTCGCCGTACCAGAAAGTCATTATGTTGTGTGTGTATTATTTATATGTATAAATATATATTTACTATATTTCTTTCAGTTTTATCAACTTTTAAAGCAGCTGCTGTTTTCTCTCTCTCTATCTCTCTTTTTTGCTTCCATTTATTCGTGTATTTCCGTATTTCCGCTTGTCGCTTCGCTCGTTATGTAACCCATAAAAACTCGGCAAATGCGACGCCATGGCACGCGCCTAAAAGTATGCTATAATTCAACGCGCACATATACATATACATATATATATGTACCTCCCTATTGCAAACAGCTCCTAACAGCATAGGTATATGTGTGTATCGCATATGTGCGTCCATAAAAAAATGAAATTATTAAATTTTATGTAGCGTAAATTCTTTATGGGCAACGCTCGTAGCCCCAAAAAAATATACGAAAGAAAACGCACGACTTTTTTTCTTACACATGAACAATTTGGAACTGTTTTGCAGTTGTTGCTTGGCTGCTTCTTGCCATTTTAGCCCATTTGTTGTGGCTTTTTAGTTACACATCTCACAGATATATAACATACATGTTTATATGTATATCACTAGCTCAACTAGCGCATATACCCACGAACACAAAATTAAAAACAAAACAATTCAAAGCTGCGCATAAAATTTGTGTTGAAACATTTTGCGTCTGACATTGAAAAATGCTCGGTCACGTTTTGGGGGCGAACACCAAAAATGAGAAAAAAAAAAAAAGGAAGGAATACCTCGCGTTGATATATATTTTTTTTGTGATTCTGGTTTTTAAAGGCATGGCTAGCAGGAAAGAGAGAAGAGGGTGATTGTTGCAACAACGAGTTGCGAGCTTTGCTTCAACTTTGCAGACAATTTTTGTGTATGCTCTTCTGCAATTTTTATTTATTTTTATTTGTATCCTTTTTTTGTTCGTTCGTTCTTTCTTTCGTTGTTGGCATCAGCATTGTTGGCTTGGTCAGCTCGTGACTTTGTTGTTGCTGCCACAGCTATTGTTGTTGTTGTGGACCATTAAAAAGACGCAGCATAATGGCAGCAAAGAAGCAAAAAGTAAAATAAAAAAATTGCAAGACATAAATTAAACTACCTGTCGCTCCACTGGCGTGCTGTTCGATTCTTAGCCCCCCTTCCCCCACACCTCTCTTAACCCCTACACACACAATTACCATCATTTCAATCTAAGCCAAAGATAAGCCCAAATTAGTTTCATGTATCAAATATGTGTCTTACCTTAACTAATCATTTATTTCTTTTCTCTTTCTCTTTGCAGGTAAGTTTCTTAAAACGGTTTAAAGCTAAAGCGAAATGTTGTGTAAGTAATGGGGAATAATGGTATTTTATTTGGGGCTTGCGGCTTATTAAATGCAACACGATGTTGCATATGCATTTTATTACATACTTCTTGCAACTTCGACTGGACGCAAGGACAATGTGCATTGTTATGTTGTTATGTTGTGCGCTGTGGCGCCGCAGGATATGCTGCGCATCCTTACACATGACAATCCGACAGAGACAGAGAGTGCAAGAGTTAGAGCGAGATAGAATCATGAAGTAAGCACAATAATGTGCTCACAAATATGCAAATAACTTGGCAAAATTCGTTATATCGACAACGACATCGACAGAGTTTCAAATAAAGGGGAGTAAGAGGAGGGGAGGGAGGGGCAGGTGGAGACATGGCGGCTACAAGAATTGCAACTCATAAATTGCATTATTCGCATTATGTATTGTTATGCACACACATAATGAAGCTGATTGGAATAAATCCTATTACGAAATGTTTCATGGATGTTCTTAAAAGCAAAATAAAAGCAAAGCACAACAATAGACCAGACCAAAATATGTTGATTAAAGAATGAAAATTACAATATTAAAGAGGCTTCCTTAATATTATAAAGAGATTAATAAATGTTTGCAAAGAATGTTGCTCAAAACAACTGAATGGATTTCTTGGATGTTAATGTTAAATGTCAATTGCTGAGAGTTTTGTTACCAAAATATTTTCATTAATTCAAAAATTGATTTAACGATCATATAAAATCTTTTCGTTGATTACTACCTTAAAATGTCTTTTAAACCTATGAACTCGTTTTCTACATTGATGGAATTCCATCCGTAGGAATTAGAAATAAGTTCAGTAGCTCGCCCTTTCGAACTAATCATTGAACCACTGAGTTCTATGAATTTTGAGAACAAGTTAATAAGCTTTATAAACTTGTGCGCTTACTTTGCCGAAAAAAAAGATCATTTGGATGTATTCTAAAGATCATTATATAACACTGTAAGTCACCATTGTACCCCAAAGAATGTTATAAAAAAGGTTTACTTATCACAAATCTTAAAGCTGGCATTAAAAGTACGCAACATCTAAGAAAATTATTGTACAAAAAGTTGTTTGCATTATTTCAAAACGTAAAACAAGTTTACGCAGCCTGTCAAACGATAGATGAATGGCGCACATATTAACATTTACCAGCACTGATAACTCTATCAACATATAAGAAACCTATATCTTATAACTGCAAGGCAATTAGTCATTCACAAACTGCTTAAATTTGCCAGCGACAGCTGCTTAGTTTGAGTCTAGACTTCAGACACAAGACCTTCAACAGCAGACTCCTTCAGATCCATTTGCAATTACTCAACACTGAAACAACCCACTCATCATCATCGTCATGTAGTGGGAAGGGGGGGAAACTAGAGCTACAACTTCGATTGGGAATCGTTCGAAGAAGCAAAACAAATAAATTCCGAAATAAGCAAAAAACAAAGATGAGTTATTAATGGCAATCAATCAAAAAAATGACTAAAACGCCTAAAACGATTGCAGTAAAAATGGCAAAACAGCAACGAAGGCGAACAAAAACAAATACGAAATTGGCGATAAACAAAAAACAAACATAAAATGGATAAACGAAAATGCAAAAAATAGCTCGCGAGGAATACATAAATTGATTGATTGATTTAATGAATGATTGATTAATGCATTTCTGCTGCAAAAATTCCGCATACAAAATGCAACAGCAACAAAAACAACTACAACAACTAGCAGTAGCAGCATCAACTTTCAATTGGAAGTTGGAGAGCAGAGAACCGAGAACGGAGAACCGAGAACCGAGAACGTGGCCTTCAATCGTCTCTCAGTCTTTTTTAGCCTTCAGCCTTCACTGAGTGCCAGACAGACAGACAGGCGGGCGGAGTGAAGTGCGGAATGGAGTGTTTTCACAAAGAGTTGCAAAGAGTTTCTGCCTGTCTAGTTATTGGTCCTGGCAATGCCAGGGAATCAAAACCCACCTACCCCTCCTCCTTCTCCCCGCAGAGCGGGTGGCAGAGTTATACGAGCTGCGAACTGCTATAAAATGCATTTTCAATTAGGCATAATTCCAGCAGACACAAAAACACAAACACACACATATAGAGAGAGATGCACTCACAAAAACTTAAAACCGGGTAAAAGGCACGAGGGTAGTTTAAGGAATATGTTTTTGGTGTGCTAATAGTTGAGAATTGAAGCAGGAAAACTCAGGGAAAATAGAATACAACATTATTGCTGTGTTTTAAAAATCGTTTGTGTCGAAACTCGAAATTCCAGGTCTGTTTTAGAAAACATAAAATTCTTATTATTGTAGGATAAAATTTAAAAAAGTTTTCTTTAGCGATAAAATCGTTTATTAAACAAATTTTCTTTGTTTTGTGTTATTCTTATTTATTTTTTAAGCCTGTTAAAGGACAATTGAATTTTATTTATCGTAACCTCAAAAAAATATCTAAATTTCCATTCTATCATACTTTTCTGGGAAATTTAAGTTTTTAACATTGATCAACATCTAAAATTTGCAAACTTTATTAAATTTATCTTCGGTTTATAGTTTCTGCTTGTTTAGTAGTTTGTAAGATCTTCTAATTAACTATAAAACTAAATTGAAACTCAATGAATGCTTTCGTTTAATCAAACTTATAGTTCAATTGTCTTGAAACTCTATAAAAACCTGCAATCCAGTATCATAGTCATTAATATAAAGTTAGGTTATGTCAAATTTTTAAGAGCACATTTTAAAAGATATCAATATTGAACCTTATTAACCGTTATTAAAGCTCAAGCGTTAAACTCAACTACAAATTAATATTCAACATGTTTCCACATTGTGTTAAAAAATGTTCCAATTGTTCAGTTTTTTAAAATCAACTTGAAGTTGTGGCGCCATAAAAAATGCATCAAAATAAATTGCGTAATTAGAAGAAATTTAAAAGCACAACAATAGAGCAAAAGCAACGAAGAAGAGCGACAGAGAGGGAGAGAGACAGATAGTTTGAGAGGGGCGAGCGAGCGAGCAAAACAAAAAATAAAATAAAATGAAGGCAGAGGGAAAAACTTGCACAAGGATTTTTAATAACGTGGAAAACACAAGAAAAAAGCAAATATTGATGCAGCCGCAAATTTCAATTAAGAACAGGAAGAAGCAGACAACAACGACGGCGGCGACGGCGACGTTGGCGTCAACCGCAACGCAGCCGCTGTCGCCGCAGCAGTAAGCAGCCAAAGCGAATGGGAGAGTGAAAGAAAGAGAGAAGAGGGCGTGTGTGAAAGAGCAAGCGATACTGAGAGAGAGAGAAAGAGTGAGAGAGAGAGAGAGTGGGCAAGTGCCTGTAAAACATTTGATGTAATAAAATAACGTATACGCCAAGCGAGCCGCAGAATGAGACGACCAAGACGCAGACCGAGACGGTGGCGGAGATGGAGACGGACGCAAGCAGAAAAACCCACCCTTGTGTCATTACCGATGTGCAAGCCGAACCGAGACACACACACACACACACACAATAAGAGCAATTTAAGCCACAGGAATGCGAAGGATGTGAGCATGGGGGAGGAAGGGGAGGCGGGTTGGATAGAACCGGAGCCACAAGCCGGAACAGGAAGGAAGGAAGTAAAAGCGAAGCGAAGCGAAATAAAAGGCCAAAACGAGAAGTAAGGGCCGCTCCCACTTAGCCATTGATAAAAAACAACAATAACAACAACACCGAAAAGGACGAAGCTTTAAAGCAAAATTGGAAACAAGAAGAGGTTGGAGGGGGGGAGAAAGATCAGCACGCCTGCAAATGTAATAATTATTGCGCGCCATGAAAATCAATGGCGTCTGCAAATTGCTGACAAAACCGGAAGTGCCCAGCCAGGACATTGAACGAAGCAATTCGTGCGAAAAATGCCCAAAAAACAAAAAAAAAGATGTGAAGAACGAAGCAGCAGTCGAAGTCCGAGAACGTCGCGAGACGTCGCGCAACAAAAGCGCAAAATCCGACAAAATCAAGAAAGTCGAGCACAAAGCAAAAGTAGCAAAAATAACCGAGCGCAAACTCCGGCAACAACTGCAGAAAGCGGAAGTAACGCCAAGCCCCAAAGGCAGGCAGGAAGGCAGCATTCCGAAAGCAGCGAACAAAACGCACAAGCCGATGAAAGTAAATGCGACACAGAGAGAAAGACAGAGAGTGAGAGAGAGAAAGAGAGACGCATTGTTGTTGCACAACATTTTGCTACCCTTGGCAGGACGACAGCACCCCCCAAATGAACCCCACCTTAAAAACTTGTAGAAGCGAACGAAGCGCGCGTTGCACGTCTGAGGCATATCGATTTTCTGTGTCCATGTGTGTGTCTGTGTGTGTGTGTGTGTGGCATGTCCTGGGCGTCGGCGTCACTACAGCCCTAAAGGCCACATGACTTTGGGCTTTCGGCGACTTTCAACTTGGGTTTTGTTTTTTTTCTTTCTTTTTCTTTCGTTTTTGGCTATTTTTAGACATTGCCCCTAAAGTCAATGAACCAAAGCTGAATCCGTGTGAATAATAATAATCAACATGAAGAAGAACAAGCAGAAATGTTTGTTATCCTTAAGCCAACATTCAATTAGAGTCCATCAGGGTATGAAACTTTCCCTACACACAACTCAAGATGCCCAATTACGCAGAATTGAGGAAAAAGGTGTTAAGAACTTGAAGCTTCTGTTCTTTGAAGTCTGCTGCACTTCGTCACCTAGTCTGTGAATGTGAAATTGGCAGCATAAAAAAAAGAAGAGGGAAAGCAACATTGCGTAACACACACACACACACACATGTACACCAAACGAAAGCAGTCAGCACAGAACATAAAAGAAAATACAACCTGAAGGCAATGTGCAAGAATTGTTGCAAGAATAAGTTTGCGCCGCGTGTTGCATCAAGTGAAACTTAAGCGCGAAACGAAAACAGAATCACAGGCAAGACAGCAGTATGGCAGTAATAAAACGAAATACACTGAGCGAAATTTACAACAAGTTTAGCGAACTGTGTTAAAGCACTAAAATGCTGATTTTTTAATCAATACTATTTTCATCATCAGTATGATGACTAAGATTCTAAAGCAAGCTCTAAACAAAACTCTTTGAAGATTTAAATGTTATCGATAACATGTTTAGCTCAGTAAAGTAATACATTTTTGGAAAAAAACTTTGTCCAATATTAGGTCTGTTCGTTAGTAAAATGTGTAGGGTAAATATATATCTTAAACTATAATATCAGTTTATTGCCAAAGATTCTAAAGCAAGCACTGAACATTACTTGTTTAAGTTTTAAATTCTATCGATAACAAGTTTGTATCGTAAGTGGTTAAAGCTATGGCTGTCTTAAAGCAAACTTGTGCCGAATTTTAACAAAAAGGTTCATAAAGAAGGATATATAGCAATATCAACTCAACTTCCAATGTTAATCACATATAAAAATGCCTAAATTCGGATTGTATAACCCATTACCCGTTCCTTTGCACTCCTGGCATAGTAAAAGTAATGGGTTCTGTAATGAATTTCCATATTTTGATCATCGTTATTCACTTTAAAAGGCTTTGTGCTGCTGTACTGAACGCCAAAGCAACAATCGCAACTCTTTTCACAATTTTCTCGCTCAGTGTATGAAGTGAAAACAGAATTGTTAACCGGGAGCTGAACTGAGTTGAGTTGAGTTGAGTTGAGCTGAGCAAAGCACTCAACACTCCGCAAGCGAAAGGAACTTGCAATCGTTCTGCTGCTGCTGCTGCTGTTGATGAGGGAAAAGGAAACGGGAAGAGAGAGAGCGCGTGCGAAAGTAAAACGTTTTGGGCTAAAAGCCTGCCTTGGCTGCCTTGGCACAAAGGAATTGCCAGCGTTGACTTCCCACAGCGTCTGCTTCGATGCTGATGTTGCTGCTGGGGTTTCAAACTCCAAAGCTGTTGTCGTTGTTATTGTTGTTGCCTTTGTGACTTTGGCTTCTGGTTGTGGGTCTGGGTCTGGGTCTGGGTCTGCTGACTGTGTCTGGAGCTTGACTGCCAGCTGCGCGGCGCTTCCTGGTGAGTCGCAGCTCCTGAGTCTAGTAAAAACTGTTTCACGCTTTCCCTTGAGCACCAACCAAGCAACACCAGACAAGTATCCACAAAACTCTACGTGAGTGCGTGTGTGCTGGTGTGTGTGTGTTTGTGTCGGAGAATTTGTGTCTGAAGGTTGACATTATGAACTTGAAAGTTGTATTACGCTGAAAGCAGCAGCAGCAAGAGCTGATGATGATGATGATGACGAAGGGGGGGCAGAATGGAGTATCAGGGGCGCGACTACATTTTTATGAATGAATGCATGGGGCAAAACGATGACTGACTGACTGACTGACGCCGGCAACAACAAGAGCAACAGCAGCAACTGTTACTGCCACGGCTACTCTAGCAACTGTTTGTTGTTGCTGTTGCTGCTGCTGCCACACGTTGGTCTCGTGCTACTCGCATTACGTTTTTACGTTTTCGTTCTCGTTTTCGTTTTTTTTTTTTTTTTTGTGCCCGGGCTTTCCCCAAAGGGCGACCGGCGTTTAACGTCCGGCATGTTGTTGCCGTGGCAACAGTTCCACTGAAACGACAACAACAACAGCAACAGCAACAAACTGAAAACAAAATTCAAACGCCATTTTTGCGTGCATACTTCCTGGTATTCACTGCCGCACGGGAGGGGTGTGTGCGGGGCAGTTTCTGTTTTACGTTTCGTGCTCTCCGCTCTCTCTGCTTCTACACAGTTTGGCATCAACAAATGTCAGCTGTTCAACGACGTCAACGGCGTCATTACGCATGCAACAACAACAACAGCAACAACAACAACGCATAAAACGAGGTCAAAACTATCAGTAAACACTAAAAAAATTTGTTGTTTCTTTCTTTTTTTTTGCCGACCATCGTTTTGACCATCGTTTGTTGCCTCTCGCTTGAATTTTCACACACAAAAACACACACAAAACACCTGCCACACGATTGATTTCGCGCGTGCAACAGCAGCAGCTGTAACTAACGGCATCAATGAATGAACTCTCTCACACACAAACAAAAACTCACGCACACACACACACACACACACACATATACAGCTACACCCACACGCTGCGTTTTGCAATGCAATTTTTTGTTTTGCGCACATAACTCATACGCCGCGTCTGACGCAATTTAAAACTAACAATTGCCACACGACGCGTCACACAAAACTATATGTATAAACAACTTGTAAAGTTTTCTAATTTCCATATTCTACGTGCTAAAAGTTTCACTAACAAAACTATGATGACCAGCATGTAGTAAAAGCTATAAAAACCCTTTGGTTCATGACGGAAGTGAAAAAAATTAGATTTCGATATATTCGAGGAGTTTGTTTAGGCATAAAATTAGTTCAATTATATTGCTTAAATTTTTATTAATTTTTTTACGAGATTCCTTATCATAGATACTTTGGGTTTTTGATGTAAAACTTTTAGAAAATTATTTTAAAAGTAATTTCCAAATATTTTTCTTCAAAGTTTGTTTTCAGACTTGTTTTTTATTATATTTTAAGAGCCCATTGTGCAAAATTATGTACACAAAAACTTAAAATTACAAATATTTGTTTTTTACAACCTAAAAGAACATATTAGGAAAATTTCATAAATAGAATAGTGTTCTGGAAATGAGATAACATAGAATCTTCGTTATATAGAAGTTCAATCGTAGCTTAAGCCACGTTCATCACACTCTATAAAGAAATTTTCACAAATAACGATCGAGTCAAAAGAAATTGAGATATTATTCACGACTTGGTTATAAAACTTATGCTTAAGAATTTTTCCAAAGTTTTGCCCCTCTCTCTCTCTACGATTCTCTTCCTGATAAATCACAATTCATAAACGTTTTCCTCATCGTTCTTTCTTTCACGTACAAATGTCGTGACTTTTGGAAATTGCCGCACGAAGCATTCGGCTCTAATTGAGTGTTGAATGCTTTCAGCATAGAATGCAGTCAGCAACAGGCCAACTAAGCAACTAGCCAACTAGTCAACCAGGCCAACTGGCAGGCCAAAAACGGTTCCTGTTGCAGCCCAGTTTGAATCGTGGTCCGTTTGTCTCTGGGCCATTTCACGACATTTTGCACTTTTATTTTCAGTTTCAATCTTTCTTTTTTTTTTCGCACGCGTCGCGTAATTTGAATTTTTATGCAGCAGTGGCAGCGGCAGCGTCAGTGGCAACAAGGAGCACATGCCACAAAAGTTTGTCGACCTATATAAAGCGTTGGGATTCTGGCAGCTGCCTCTGCCACCACCCCCACCAACACGCCCCCCCCCCTCTCTGTCTGCCACACAGTCTTTTTTTGGGGGATACGTGTGTAATGCAAGTTCAAAGCAACAACAGCAACAACTATTTTTAACGTCACGTACGGGGCAAATGCAACAACCTGTTGTACACATTGAATCCTGCGGCAAGGCTCAGGATGTTACTTTTTTTTTGTGCGCTCCTTGTTGTTGTTTATTCTATATAGAACTTCGAAAGAGAGGAAGAGAGAGAGGGGGAGAGAGAGAGAGTGGAAGTGAAAGTCTCTTTGGCCGGCAAGTTTTTAATTGCCCGACAATTGAATGGTGAAAATTGAAGTAGCTAAATAAACTTGAGAAACTCACCCCACCCCCCAACCCCTGCCCCGCCCAACTATGGGATCAAAGCAGAAGTGTAGCGGGGGTGGGGTAAGCAGTTGTGGCACGCGCACACTTTTAAGCCCCTGGACTGGATGCAGGGGATTATAAGGTGTAACTGCACCCCCCGAAAAGTAACTCCCACACCCCCTTATAAGGGTGGTGCCGGGGGTGGTGGTGGTTGCTTTTCAAACAGTGTGCTATCTGCTTTAGAGGATTTTCCTTTCCCTTTTTTTTATTTTTTTGGGTGGCGCCTTTTAACAAACGATAGCAATTTAGAAAGATGCCAGAGGTATGCAAATTTATTGCCGGAAATGTAATTTACAAAATACTGCTGCAAGGCAGACAAGCAAAAAGGGAAGCAGCGACGCAGGCAGAGACGCAGGCAGCGTTGCTTTTTGCTTTTGCATTTTGTAGTTTTTGGGCTGTGTTCGGCTTTCATTTGGGGAAGTCAAATGCCAACTTGAGGCCAGCTTTGATTAGAGCCTTGAAACTAAAGACATCAACAATAACAACAACAACAACAACAATGAAAATATAATCAAAATCACTTTTGACAAGAACAACAATAGCGAACGCGTTCGAAGGGCTTTTACATCACACGAACACAAAAACAATCAATGCAGCGCATGCGCAATAAACCAAACAAAGAGAGCGCGTAAAAGAGCAGCAGCAGCAGCAGCAGCGGCTAAGCAGAGCAGAGCAAGAGAGCGCATTGCAGCGCAGTGTTAAGTGTGAGTGTGTGTGTGTGTGAGGGAGTCAACATAAATGCAAGCAGCAGCCCCCAAATAGCAAAATAACAACAACAGCATAAAATTAGCAACAACAAGAGCAAAGAAATTAAGAAAATTGGCAACGCAGCAGCAGCGGCAACGGCAGCGTCTAAAGAAATTAGTTAAGGCAAAGCAGCTTATGCAAAATTGCAAGCAACAGCAACAACAACAGCGACAGCGAGACAACAAAGAAATGAGAGATGTGCGTCGCTGCTGCTGCTGCGAACGGAAAAAAAGAGCCAAAAGGCAAAACGCAACAACAGAACGCCAACGCCAAAGTGCAGCAACTAAGAAAGTGCTCAAGTATGTGTGTGCGTCGGCGGCGGCGGCGACGCCGGCGATATGAAAATATTTTGTATAGACATGCTGCGTATACCCCGTGTCTCCCGCACCGACAACCCTTGCCGTTTTGCCTTACGCCTTATTTGCATTTTGCATTTGCAAAATGCCTTTTTTGTTGCCTTTGCCTGTACTTTTCGCGAAATGCGCGCAACACAAAAGACGAAACAAAGTGCAAGACGCACATGAGAATAATTGAATTTTATTACATTGTTTGGAGAGGCGAACACATACATACATACATACGTACACATATATACACATGCAGCACTGTCTCACCAACATGTGCAAGTATGCTTGTTGGTGTGCGAGCGCAGCAGCAACCACCAAGGCTAGGCTGCAGCGACGACAGCACAGCGACAGCGACGTCAATGCGCGGCAGCAACGAGCGCCTCCAAGACCAAGAGAATAATGACCCCAAGGCTTCGCTGCTGCTGATGCTTCTGTGTATTTGTTGCTATTGCTGCTGTCGCTAGCGCTGCTGCTGTCGCTGCTTTTATTGACTGCTATTTTATGTGAGGAGAGCGCGCGCTCTTTGTGTGTGTGTGTGTTTGTATGTGTGCTTGCTGCAGTTTGTGTTTTTGTCGCCGAAGAAGAGCAAGAAGCAGAAGAAGCCGGCATATGCTGCGACTGCGACGATTTCCTTAACTTCACCTCACCACACTCCTTCACTAAAAACTCCACCACACTCACTCACTCGCTCTCTCTCGCGCGATGTGTGTTTCTTGCTCTTTGCACGCTGATTTTGTTGCTGTTGTTGCTGCTGCTGCTATTCCGCATCTCCAGCTCCAGATCTGAAAAGAGGTCGATGTGGTGGGTGTTGTATGCCAGCGTCGCTGAAGACTTGTTGTGTTGGGTTTGAGCGGGGGGGTGGGGTGATTGTGGAGAGTACAGCTGGTTAGAAGAGCGCTGCTTAAAAGGAAAACGGCAAAAATTAAACTTATGATGGCTGCTGCTGCTGCTGCTGCCGCTGCAATGCAAAAACAAATAAACAAATGGCAAAAAAATAGAAGCAAAATAAATATTAAGACAACAGCTGCGTCGCATGCTGATGATTTTTCCAGCCCTCGTCTTTGATGATGCTGCTGCGGCTGCTGCTTCTTCTTGCGTTTTGAGAAATATTTCTAAAAGCATCAAAAATTACTTTAAAAAAAAATGTTAAAACAAAATTGAAAATGATAATGAAGCCAATTTTGTTGTTGCCAATCTCTGGACATGTGTGTGTGTGTTGGGAAACTCTCTGACGTATGTGTGTGTGTGTGTGTGTGTGTGAGGGGGCGGAAATTGTTTGGTTGGCTAGTTGAAAGAGCGAAAGAGTGGCATTGGGGTGTGCTGCAGGGTGTGGGGTGCTCGCTTAATGGGTGGCATGAAATATTGCCGGCTGAAGTTTTGCAAATGAGTTGCGTAGCAGAAAAAGAGAAATGAGCAAAAATCCAACAACAAAAAAAGACAGAAACAAAAACACAAACAGAGAGGAAATAAACACGCACACACACACATACATATAGATTGAAAGAGAAGTTTTATTGAAAATCTTTTCCAGCTGTTTAAAGTCAGTCAACAATTTTACATCAATCCATCAAGCGTGCCAAAACCAATTGAAAAGACTAACATACACATGTATATGTATATGTATGTATGCTTGTATGTATGTGTTTTTGGGGTTGGACACCTCAACAAATCTGTCCAATCAATTGAATTGGATTATTACAATCCATTTGGATATTCAATACACAGTATTTGGCCATCAATTCGTCTCCCAATTAGCCATAGATGCTCGACTTAATTGGCTTGTTACATTGCGGAAGGAGAATTTTGTTTCGAGGTTAGGTTTACTTAAGTGATATTTTTTTAAGCTTAACTTGGAAGCAAATTGGTTACATTCTGTATAAGCTTATAGCTTTCTTATTGATAAGCCCGTATCCCTACTTATACGTATAAGACTTTTCTTTTGCTCTATCTAATATGCGCTCTTCTTCTTTCTTTGCAGGTAAGTTCACACTTTGTTACAACTCTTGTCAGTTTAGGGCTTGTCAATGTGACCAGATTTTGTAAGTAGCACAAAACTTATTCACTTCCAACTAGAGATGGGCATGGGCCTGCCGTGCCCGTGCCTGCCGTGCCTTTTTAAAAAGTCCGTGCTGGGTTTCAAATTGCCTTTTTACCGTGTCAAGTCTAAGGCACGTTAGGCACGGGTAGGCACGGTAAGCACGGTAGGCACGGTAGGCACGGAAATAACCACTGTCAGATTTTGAATTTAAATATGGCGGTATTGAAAAGTTGGCCTAGTTTTTTCGCTTTTTGTCGGCAACGAAACGAGTGAACGTTTTTTTTCCACATCTGGCAATTTTTAATGAAAAAGAACTCGACTAACGAGTTCTAATTTATACCAAATCTTATTTTTACATAAAATATTTTATAAATTAATGAAAATTTTCAATTATAAAAAACTTTGATAAAATACATAAAATACTACAAAAATTTGGGCTATAAATTTTTTTATTAAAAGCGCCAGTGCTAGTCCGTGCCGTGCCCGTGCCGTGCCGTGCCTGCCTCTAAATAGAAATTCCGTGTTGGGCCGTGTTGGGCCTTATTTTTCCAGCCGTGCTTGGGCGTGCCGTGCCTCAAAAGGAGGCCCATGCCCATCTCTACTTCCAACGTTTAATGATCTGTAAATCTAACGTGACAAATTCCATTCAGCAGCTCCCTCTCTCTTTCTATCTTGCGCGAGTTAAAAAATCGCCAAAGAAAGGAATTAAAAAGCAAGAAGCAGAAAAAGAACGCCCGCAACGAAAAAACAACAACATCAAAAACAAAAAAATGCCAAAGAACTAAACGCGACGCATTTCAGTGCAAAATATTTCAACAGTATGTGAAGTTTTGAGCGGTTTGATGAGGGGTCATGCGGGGAGCGTAGGCCCCTTCTTCCTGGCAACAGCAGCAGCAATAACAACAACAACAACAATATCAACAACGTCTCCGGCTGAGCCTTTGTTGCCGTCGAGTTTTTTGTCTTTGCGTTGTTGTGGTTGCTGTCGCTGCTGTCGCTGCTGCTGCTGCTGCGTTTTCGTTTTCAGTTTTTTGTGCCTTTTTCGGTTTACCGCAGTTATTTTTTACTACCTTTTTTCCTCGCAGCAACATTTAAACACACACACTCACATGGACGATCGAACTTACACACACAGCTGTAATGGCGACGTCGACGTCGCTGCTGTTGTCGCCGCAGCCGGTGTTGCTGTTGTTGTTTTTTTATGCTCTCATACGTTTTTACTCTCGCACGCGCGCTCTTGCTCTCTCTTTCTCTTTGTTGTCTGTGAGAGCGACAGTGGCTTTGCAATGGCGGCAAACACGTTTTTTTTCGATTTTGTTGTTGCCCATTTTGCGTTTGCTTCTTCGTCTTTGGCTCTCTGGGCGCTCGCATGCGCTCTCGTAGCAGCAGCAGCAGCAGCAAAGGCAAAAGCAACGACAGCAGCGGCAGCGGCAGCTCCACCACCAACACCACACACACACACACACTCGTACGAGACACACTCTCACTCATACTTGCGCTCGCAACAACACCAAGCAAAAGCAACGCCAATTGCTGCTGCTGCCTGCTTGTCGCTGTCGTCGTCGTTGTCGTACGTATGTGTGTGTGTATTGGTGTATCTGTATCTTTTACGCTGCCTTACACTCCGCACGTTCAGATTCAGATTCATTCTGTAAACGCGATTCCTCGAGGACGTAACGGTGAAACGTCGGCAACGGCAAGCGCGCTTTCCCGACTACTCAACGGTTGCCCAACGGTTGCCCAGCAGTTGAGCTTTTGAGTTTTTGTTGCCTCTCTCACTCTGCGTGTGTGTTAGAGTGTGTGTAACACCGCGTGCCCCCCCTCAGCGTTAACTGTGTGTGTGTGTGCCAGTGTGTGAGTGTGTGTAAATTAATTTGAAGAATTCTCGAAAACACACGCGTATTCAACACAATATCAATATCTTTTGCATGCGAATATCGCGTGCTTCAAACAACGGTGCGCCCCTCCTCCCAGCCCCCCACTCTTTCGATCAATCTGTGTGTGAGTGTGTGTGTGTGCTCATGTCGCTAAGTGCGTGCATAAATTCTTTAACTAAAATTGATTGTTTATTTCCGTTGCTGCAACAACAGCGGCAGCAACAATGTTGCCTATGTGACTCACACAACAACAACAACAACAGCAGCAGCAGCTACAACAACATCAGCAACTACAACAACAACAACATCATCATCATCAACAAAAACAACAACTTGAGCTAATAGATAACAAACACAAAACTCAAGCAACAACAAATTTGGGGCAGTTGCCAATTGAAAAATGTGATTTTGTTATCAGGCGCATTATATTCCATTAATGTATATACACACATACATACATATATGTAGTCAAAAGTACAATCGTACGCATACGTAAGCGTGTGTAAAGATTGAACAAAAGAAAGAGAAAGAAGACGCGGTACAAGAAACAGCGATCAACACAAATAAAAGTATTTTTTTGCGCGCGCGAACGCAAAAATTCTCGAAAATAGAATTCACAAAATGTCATTTCGTGTGCAACAACAACAACAACAAACTAACAACAATTTGTAGCAACAAATGTGTACAAAAATGCAATAACAATTTAATTGTTTAACTTAAAAGAAAAAAACACAAAAATAATCCCCAATAAATTATAAATAAATATAAATATTCAAATAAAAAAAGGCAACTAAGTAATACTTAAAAATCCGTGCAATCTATTTCTAAAATACAACAACAACAACAAGAATCACAAACCGATCAACGCGATCATAATACAATAATCCTTAACCAACAATTAAAAAACCAAGACACAAAAAATAAATTCAAGACTTGACTGAAAAAAAATCAAATCAGCTTTAACCCCCAATTGTGTGTGATAAGAAAAAGTAAGTGTATTCGTTTAAAATGCATTCAGTTTCAAATGCATCAATCATTGCCTTCAACGAAAATCTCATTAAATTCGTTTAATTGTAGCAACAACAAAAAGAATTTTGAAATCAAAAGTAAGCTTATGGAACGAATTTATGATTGATGGGCTTAGGGGTTTTTTTTGTTTGTTTGAAGAGCAACTAAGAAAGAAAAAATATAATAAACAAAGCAGAGAAATATTTTCTTATACTTAAAACGATTTTATTAAGTTTAAAGCTGAAATTAGCCAAGAAAAAATAATAAATAAAAAAATTTGTTTAAAACAAGATTTAGGTAAAAAATAAAAAATAATTTAATATTTTAAGTTGTTATTTAGCTAGAAAAAATAAAAGTTTAATGTTAACTTCTTAGAAAACAAAGTTTAGCAATCAACTCTTCTAAGTAAAATAATTATTTTAACTTAAAATCTATCAACAAAAAAGAATTTAAAAGAAACATCATAAAAAAGGGTATTTAAACGTTTTATAATGTACAAATAAACAACACAAAATTCAAATCAATCAAAATCTATAAAAGTAAAAGAGCTCAAGTGAGCTGCAAATTCACGTTAAGGCATTCATTAAATAATTCTCAGAAATTCGATTGCGAAAAGTTTTTTTTTTCTATAAAAATGCAAATCAAACAAAATTTAAACTGAAAAAAAAAAAATAAAACACAAAGTTTCCATTGAGAAAAAAAATAGAAAAATGTTCTACTTTTAAAGATTAGATAACTAAAGAGAACAATACAATTTTGTACAATTTGTTAATTAAAAATGCTATCAGCTATAAAAAAAAAAACACAAAAACCAAGAACAATAAAAGCTAAATACTTTGAAAATACCAAGTTAATAGTCAGAGTTGTTTTCGCATGAACTTTTGTGGTCGTGACAATGGATCTTGATCGAAGCTGAGGTCGCATTTAGATGAGGAGGCGGGGCACGTTTATGGCAAGATCAAGCGATTGAAATTGATATCCGAGTTGAGAGTGCTTGAGTGCCACCCCCCTTGTACCTTGTTTGAGAATTTTACATTCCTGCTGTCATTACAATCGCATTCAAACTTCAATTACTCATGCCGATATGATCAATAATACAACAAAACGAAGAAACCCCCAATAAAAAGAGAAAAAAGTTCAAATCGAAAAAACGAATTGAAATTAAATCAAAAGAACTTCACGCGCCTTGAGCATTGATTACACTTGCAAAAATTTAAGCTGACATCCGGGAGAACCTTTTTTTTATATGAATAAATAAATGTACACTCGATATATATGTATGTGTGTGCTTCTCTATAGAGTATTTCTTATTCCCATTAATAATTCATTTTTGCACACAAAGCGTGCAATCTACTTTTTTTACATAGATTGTTAATGGAATTTAATTAATGGCATTAAGTTGAACGCGAAATTAGCGCATGCTAAATAGATTTCTCACCTGTGCATGTGGCCAATGAGGCATGCAACAAATTATAATAATCATGAAACACAACTTGCATTAGAGCGATAAATTAGTTTGTCTTCAAGAAGAAGTTTTTGCAGCTGTGTCTTAAAACTATTTAACTGGTTCTTAGGTACTCTTTTTTCTACTATGCATTCGTTTATTGACATTGCTTTGATGTCTAAGCGGCTTATTAGCCGGTTCATGGGGGAACTTAACATTTATTATAGAACCTGTCCGGAATGTTAGAAAACCTTCAACAATGTTGCTAACTGAATCCTAAGAAATGCTTTTTCATTGAACTTGTGCTATAAATAATAATTTTTGAAGCAGAGGATTTATGTTTTCTAGATTTTTAATTCATAACAATCTTTGGTTTTTTACAAGCCATAAATCTTCATTTACAGTCTACAGATTTATGAGTCAACAATTTTCATGATTTATGCTCATTAAGCAGCAAAAAGTATTTAATATTTTAAGATTAAACATACTTTTGGAAATTTATAAATCATAAGATTATAAGAGTTTGGTGAACGTAGAAAAGTTTTTTAGCAGAAATTTTTCAAATATTTTCAAGATTAAAGATTATTTATTAATTTTCTGATGTGCAATCTGCCGGAATACAACAACAGCTACAATCCCTACTCCCCAAAAGAGAGCAAGAGTGAGGGGCGGGGGCGAGAGGCAGCCTTCAATTTGTTGGGCCTACCTAATGCAAAATGGCGGGTCGCATAAATTTTGTTACTCAAGCGCGACACATTGCAGCAGCAAAGAAGAAGAAAAGAAAAAAGTCGAAAAAGAGAACACACACACACACACACGGAGGCACACAAAATTCAAATAAACTAAATGCGGCGTGTTAAATTTTTGCGAATGCTTTTATTTTAGCTTCTTCTTCTTTTTCTGTTGTTGTTGTCGCTGAATTCGTTGTTGTTGCTGTTGTTGCTGGCGTCGCATAGTTTGGCTGGCCCCAAAGGAAGCACACAGAATGGCAAACATATGTGGACGAAATGCGCCATCTCGCTCTCTCACTCTCTTTCTCTGCACTCAACATACTTACACACACATATATATAAATGTGTGTGTGTGTGGTGTGTGCGAGAGCGAAGCGCAGACAATTAGTTTTATTATGCTTTGTTGCGAGCTTCGCTGAAATGGCACGACATAAAAACGACAACAACAACAACAACAGCAGCAACAACAAATAAAGGCAAAGAGATAAAATACAGAGCAGCAGCAACAACAATGTATACATACATATACATATATATAGACTTAATGTATATATACATTCGTATTTGTGCATCTTGAAGATGCAACATTCAATTTGTAGCCCAACCATATGTAATGCAAACTGCAATAATAAAAGGGGGTAGGTGATGGAGGTGGAGGGGTTGGATGTTGCATTGCACATTAATATTAATTTATCTGCGCAATTAAATTTTGCACTGCAATGGCGAGCAAAAATTATGCGCAACTCAAGTTACGAACACCGAAAAATGCAAACAAAAAGGATAACGCAACACATTTGTCTATGCATGTGTGTGTGTGTGTGTGTGAGTGTGTGTGTGTGTGTGCCATAACAAAGATTAATGACCAAGCAAGGGCTGGAACAACAACATAGCCAACCAGCCAGCCATGGCCACAAATTTTGCTCTACTACCAACAAAAGGCAATAAAAACATAATAAATTACCATATCAAGTATACGGCGTATTCCATTATTTTGCAGGCCAACATTTCCGTGTTAGCCGCTGAGAGACTCAAGCTGGCTACATATATACATACCTTGGACATCATACACCACACACACACTCCCTACCCCCCCACTCGCCCTTTCGCTGCCCTTTTTTGTCTTTCTCCTGACTTGATTTATGCAATTCAATTCATAAAACTTCCTAGATTCGTCATGTGCTCTGTGTGCCACGCCCCCTTCAATCCCTTTCCTCCCCTCTCTCTTTTCTTTGCACTTCTTTACTTGCATTTCTTGGCGTTTGTTTTTCCTAAGGTTTTTTCTGGACTTTTTTTTGTAATTTTTTAGCCAACTTTTACCAAACTGTCATAAATTTTTTGATGCTGCATAAAAAATAAAAGTTTGTGCTGCAAGCAAGTCCAGCTTGTTGTTGTTTTTGTTGCCTGCATCTTTGACCCCGACCCCGACTCCACCCTCAACGAAATGGCAAAGTTTGGCTTATAAATTCATGCAAAACTTGCGCATATAAATATATAACTTTTCACATTCCATATACATAGTATAGAAAAGCAATGCAAACAACAACAATTATGATCAAAAGCCGAACAAACAGCAATTAATTTCTTTCTTTCTATACTTTTTTATTGATTGTATATCGGCTAAATTGTTCTTAGAATAGGGGTGAATGTGCTAGAGATGGGAGCGGGGTCGAAGAAGAGCGTGTTTGAAAAGTATTTTTTACAACCTTTTTTTTTTTTTGAATATATTTATATTCATGTTTTCCTCCTTTTTACTGCCCTTATAACCTTATCTAACCTCAAAGGAAGTTCGTAAAAGTTGCCCTGAACTTCATTAATCAAAACCCAATACAAAAATCGATATAAAAATTCATTTGTAAATTCAGTTTAAGATTTTATAAGCTAGATTTATAATTTATATCCTTTGAATATATTTACAGAATTTTTGCTTTTATTTCTAAGATTTCCTTAAGTTTCTTTTCACTAAATTAAGTGTTATTCAATCTGTTAATGATTTACAGGGTATCTTAGCAGCTGTACTTGCTCCTAAGAACTACAAAATAGTTTTCTCATATTCTTTGGAAGTTAAGCTCGAAGTAAAACAAATTAAACTTCCCATAAGCTAATTTGTTGTTCTCGTAAATAGTTTAGTTTAACTTTCTTGTAAATCAAACTTAAAATCTGTACAATGTACAAGATCTCCAGATGATTTTAAAGATTTTTACAGGATACTTTTAATGTTCCTTACAGTGTTTCCATCAGAAACTTAGTTTATTTTGCTGGGTATCTATCAATCTTGCACTTTTAAGTCTTTTCGAGCGACACCCTTAACTTTTCACTTTATTTTCCCTATGCTGCATTGTTATATATCAGGTTCAGGTTAAGGGGTTCTCTCAACACACACACACGCACACTCGCGCGTGTGCACGCGGTTTTTAATCAAAAACATTCCTTATCAACCCTTTAAGGGTTTTATACACACATATATATTTTTTGTTAAGAACTTGAACCCTCATTAATCTCTCGTTCGGTGCTGTTTGTCTATTGTGTGCAGCTGCTGTTTGCCGAGTTTCTCACATAAACAACATATCTTCTGCTGTCACAGATACATATATATACAAACATATGTATCTTAGCCTTGAGCGTTTACAATTTAAAGATAGCCCAAAGACAAAAACGTAATTGGAGCTGAGAGAAAAAAGTTGATATGCTTTTGAATTTTAAGCACTTTGGCTTAATTACTTCATATCATTGCACAAACATTTTCGTTTTTTTGCCGCTTATGCAACTTATTGCTGCATGTGGCAGACACACACACGTTATTGAATCTCGTGTTAAGCTGCAAACTACAAATTTTTCGTGTTAACTGCCAATGCAAATAATACAAATAAATGAAGAAAACAACAACAAATTCCCATTTGAAATTACGAAAGAGATTTTTTCTTTACTTTGCGCGCGCTTTATTCCAATACAATTTATAAGCACAAACATAAACATACAAACATACAGACGAACACTCAATTATTTAAACAAAACTAACAAAGAAACAAACAACTGTTCGTTGTTATTTGTAAAGAAAGCGACTGCAAATAATAAACAAACAACATTGCACGCTTGACATTTGAGCAGTGAAGTTGTGAAGATAGTTTTTAAGTTGGTTTTTTTTTTTTAGCTGGTATTACAAAACAGCTTACAGAAAATTGCCAAATTGATGATGAAAGCATAGAAGAAGAAAGAAAGAAAGAAAATAACTTGGCCATAAAATTTATGCATTTTCCGGCATTAAATTAAATTTATACATAAATTAAAGTTTTACTTCGTGCAGATCATTAAAAAATAAAAACCAAAAAAAAAATAGGAAGAGATAAAGAGAGAGAGAGAAAAAGCAACAAACAACAATTGAACAACGAAAAAAAAACCTGCAAGCCAAAGTTTGTTATTTTTTCCTACTTTATAAAGTTGTTTGCATTGCAGCTGCATTGAATTTTTGCTTCAAGTTGTTTGCTGCTGCTACAAAAAGTTGCATGCAATCAAACTTATTAGCCAAAGCTGCAATTTTTGGCTGAAAATCCAACAAAATTATATAAACTACTTAAATATTAAATGTTGCAAGTGAAGTCATTTATCTGCACGATGGAAAAACCATTAAAATTGTTTTATTCTTTAGATAAAGCAATTAAAAACTCTCTTTAACAAGCGTTTCTCTTTCTCCCTCTCTCTCTATCTCTTTCAATTTATGAGCTTGTCATGTTTGTATGTAATTAATTTTACTTAGTTCTTTTGCTGTCTACATACATGGATATTGTGAATATTGTATATGTATGTATGTGGCGAGGCCATGGCAAATGCAATTAGCATATAAATACATTCGCAACCCTGTTCAAAAAGCAACAACAAAGAACTAAAAACTTACCTTGCCAACCTCCCCACCTTTTTGAAATGTTATGCATAATAAACTCATTACTTAAAGTATACAAAAAGTAACTAACGTCTCATAGAAACAAGAATCTCAACTTGTAAATACCCGCACTTAAATATAATGGTAAATAATATTTATTATTATGATGTGTGATATTTAGATGCTTGGGTTGTGTCTAAGACAAAGCAAAAGATATTAAATTAAACTAGGTTTTAAAATTATGAAGTTTTTATAATGAATCTTGAAGACATTTTGTTGTACATTTTCTTTCGCAAAATTACTATTATAATTTTAAAAAAATTAATCGAGTTCTGAAATTTAATAAAAGTTTCAAAAATATAGTCTGTAAACATGTTTTTCATTAAAGGAATATAAGGTTTATTGAAACTTTAATACATCAAAACAAAGCATAGACTATAATTTAAGGAGCTATGATGTTATAAAATTCAAAAACTCTTTAATGTGGCTTCTTAATGCCACTCTTAAGATTAGCTTTACCCAATGCTTAACCTTACATTCTCTTCAGGGTATTCATGCAAAAACAACATCCAGTCTCAGACACTTAACTTGCAATTTTCATTTAGCTGCGCTCTATATACAACTTTACAAAAATGTACAAAAAAAGAAAATTCAATTTAAAATATTTACATACCAACAACAACGGGGGCAACAACTACAGCAACTTGTACTCTCGACATCGTCTTTGACAATGTCTAAAATTGTGCATTAACATTAATTTGGCATGTAAATATTTATTTATTTAGTTTAAGTCTTGGCAAGCGTAGCAAATATCAATTTTTCATTCTTCCCTCCACTTTTTGCTATGGCTGTGCTTTATTTTTAGATTTATTTTTAATTTTGTTTCTCGTGTTTTTTTTCTATTTTGCGAATTCGTTTCGCTGGCTGCCTCTGTTTAAATTTTGTTTTTGCCGACTTTTGTTGCATTTTTAGAGCGTGGCTAATTTTACAGGCAAGTGCGTCGACGTGTTGCAAGTGGCAACATCAATTTCCGCAATCACCTCCCCGAAAAACAAAAAATTGTACAGTTTTGTATACGATTTGTTGTTCTTGTTTTTTGCTGCTTATAAATCAATGTTGAGAATTTAAGCAAAATGTTTTACAGAAATATTTTTGTAAGTTTTGGCTTAAAGATAAACTGTGCTAAGTTCTGACACATACACATACTTACTAACTTTCCACTTAGTACCTACTAAATACATATATGAGTGCATTAAATCAACTGAAACTATTTTGAAACTTGTCATTTGACCGCATTGCTCGGCATAATGCGATAGATAACATGCAATAAAGTTTAAATACTCTACAAGGGGCTATAAGAAATTTGCTGTGAGGCTTGTAATGTCTTGGAAAAAAAATTTATTTGAACTCTTAAGGTTTAATAAAGTTTGTTGACAATCTTTTTAGTTAGATGGGTTTTTGAAATATTTTGTTAAGAAAAAAAAAAAATTCAGAAACCAAAGTTATTTGTCTTTTATACATATATTTCATTTATTTATTTTTTTTAATATTTTGGTTGTTAAATTTTAAAGAAATATTCACAAATATGTAATACCTAAATTTATATTCAAGCTTCTAAGCGTTAACTTGTGAGAGTATTGAAGGTTCGTTCTGCCTGACTTTAATATTCTTAGCTTGTTGTTAAATGGAACCAGGTTGGCACATTTTAGATTACAAATATTTAGGTTTATTTTACTCTTTTTTTTTGCATTCGTTGTTGTTGTTGCTGTTTAACACAATGCAGCTCTCGAAGCTCAAGGAAGCAGCCCCCAATGTATCTCGCTTGGCTATCTTACAATGTATCTCAGGCTGACTGCATGTGTGTATGGTAGTGTATGTGTGTGTGCTATAGAAAGTTGTCACAACCAGTTTAGTTTGGGGAGCGACTTTCAAGCGGAGGCCCGCACAAGAAAACTGTCACGCATGGATTTATGCGCCACGTTTATTATATTTACATTTAATTTAACCTATGAAAAAAACTAAATGGAAATAAAATAAAAAGCAAAACGAGATCGTGGCAGTTGCATTTAAATTACCTAAGCTAAAAGCACTTACACACACACAGCAACACACACACCAACACACACTCATACAGATATACAATGTTTGCCACTATAATCGAAAGAAAACAATTTTCATGTAATCTAGGACATCATCATAAATTACAACAATTTTCGAGCGGCATTTTCATTTTGTGCCGTCTGCTTTTGCTGCTTCTTCGTCGTTACTAACTTGGCCATTAAGTGCAAATGCCTATATAGTATATATATATATACATATATATATTTAGCTTCCTATGCTATCTACATGCATATATATTTATGTATTTAAAAGCGAGGGCAGCTTTTAACTCTTAACAAACTCAACTCTTCACTTCATATCTTTAACTTATGTCTATGTTTCTGTACAACTTTTGTGTCAACCCTCGCAGCCATAAGTGCCTGAACCATTAACGACTTGCAAGTAAAGCCATAATAGGTAATTATTTCAAATTTATTACAATGCTTGCAATATACATACATATATATTCGAATGCCAGCCAACTTAAACGTGTTAGCCATTTATAACAGTTAACAAGAAAATGACTTTAGTTGAGAAGTCCTAACTAAGAGATATCCTTAACTTATTCTTTATAACTTCGTCATTTAAATCTGGAAACGTAATATTTACTCGATTTTCTTTCCAACAGTTTGGGAATTGGACCAAACCTTCGTCAAAACTAAACCGATTTTCGAATGCAATATGTCGATAGTCTTTTTTGTGCCTCCAGATTCAAACTGCATTTAAATTTAGTATATATATTTTTACTCGATATCTCAAATATCCAGAAAAGTTTGAAAAAACAAGTTAGAAGGAAACGTAAGAACACCTCCGATATCTCCGAAGTTTCCTGAAATTTACCAATCTGGTCCCCAACACTTGAAAGATAGTTTAAAAAGTTGTACAATATTTAATGTTTGAAAAGAAAGTTAATATTAACAACAGCTCTTCAATGTATATAATATGTATTGTTATCTGGCAGTTATCTGGCACGTGTGAATTTTGACTTTGGGTTATTTTGTTGGCGCGATAAAACAAAAATAAAATTCTGCAGAATAATTATAATCTATTTATGGTGCTCATATATCTCCCATGGGCA
Source organism: Scaptomyza pallida (assembly GCA_018152965.1). Taxonomy (NCBI): domain Eukaryota; kingdom Metazoa; phylum Arthropoda; class Insecta; order Diptera; family Drosophilidae; genus Scaptomyza; species Scaptomyza pallida. The sequence continues at coordinate 672,822 of JAECXP010000107.1, forward strand.
TTTATTTTTTTGTATATTGTCGCTAATCTTAAAAAAAAAGCATTCAATGAAAATAAATGCGCGTTCATGATTGCATTTGCGTATTTCAAGATATTTTGGCACAGACTTATCACTAAGAATGAAAGAAGAAGACAGAGCAAGGTTTCAACAAAGGGGAAGTCCACAATATTTGGCGAAAGTCTTATCGATATGAAAGGGATTTTTTCCTAAAAGGTTTGAATCATTAACCTTACTTAACTGATGTAGAAAATTCTTTTGAAGACTTATTTAATATATTAACCTCTAGACCAGCAGTCTAGAGCACTTAGTATTTCCATAATATATTTCCAAACAATTAATTTAAAAATACTTAAGTTTTTATAAGCCAACTATAGATATAAACTTAATCTACTCAACCTCTTCAATCCTATAGCCTTAAACCATATTTAAAAAAAAAAAATTCCTTTCTTTAAGCCACAAGCTTATTGTTTACTCAACTGCACATTGGCCAAGACAACATTATTAGTTAATTTTTCATTATTTTCCTTGAAAAAGTTTTTTCCAAATGAAGTTTTTCCTTTGTTGCAGTTTTTTTCCCTTTTAGTTGTAAAGAAGTCGCCGTCCTCTGGTTTAACAACAACTTAATTTCGCTGTCAGTTTTGTGTGAGCCTTTTAAGCCTTTTTTCTAGGCAATACTTCACCCCCCTCTAACGCCTCCTCGCTCTTTTCCCACTCTAGCTGCTTTGGTAAAGTTCACTTCAGTTTAAGTGCATTTGCCGTCTTTATTTGCACTTTGTATTTATTTTTCGTTGTTGTTCGTTGTCTTTGTTGTTGGTCGGTTGGTTGTTGTTGGTGTTGGTCTTACCATTATACACCGACACTTTTTCATATCCTGTCTGGCTTTGGGTCTGCTTTGGTCTAGTCAACGGCGTAAAGCCAAACTGACAGCTTGTCTCCGTCTCCGTCTTCGTCTGCCCCGGCACCTTTCTGTCTCCAACCTCCATCTCAATGTGAGAAATGGGCTTCATGACTTTGCGAAAAACCGAAAAAGCGTGCAAAGCGCAAAGGCAAACTAAACTATGCAAATACAACAACAGCAACAACAAAGGCAACTGCACAAACAATGCTAACAAGCAAAGCTTCTCAAACGTAGAACTCTTTTGCAAAAAAAAAAGATACAATTCGCATCGGCTTGTTGTCATACTTTTCAGATAACGACAATTTGTCATCGTCGGGCAAGTGTGTGTGTGTGTATGTGTGTTTCTTGTGGCCCTGAACCAGGTCAGGTGTCAGGTGTTCAATACCCCACACTCTGCCACCCTGGCCCCCTGCTTCACCGTAACAACAAGTATCCGCGAGTACGCGTGTATCTCGAAGCTACTTTAATGCACTTTTAACGCTCAACGTCAATATGTCAAAATGATAAGAAAGCGAGAGAAGAAGTAACAAAAATGCTTAAATTATTTTTTAAGTGTTTTCCATTTTCCTATAGCAAGTTGCTGTTGTTGCTGTTGCAACATTGCCGCAAGCCTTGTTGCCAGATAGCAATGTGAGATTATCCGCTTGTGTTTTGTAGATAGAATACCAAGAGCTCTTTTCCTCTCTCATTTCGCTTGTATTTGCTTTTCGTTCATTTTATCAGCGGCTTTGGCTTAGGTGTTAGGCTGATATTCCAGTTTAATGCTGTTGTTTTTAACGTTATCTAACACTGTAATCATTTCTCTTTTTTTATTGGTATTTGAAAATGTGTTTACTTAAAATGTTGATAATTCTTGGTCTTTAATGCTTATACTTTGTATCTGACAGATAGTTTAGTGTTATTAATAATACTGCCAATTAAAAAATGCAACATCATTGTTATTGCAGCTGCATTTGTCCAAAAAGCAAAAACCTAAAGAAAAACAGCGGGAGACACAAAATTTGACTTGCGTTTTGTTTCGTACCCAAGCAAACTATATATATGTATCTGTATCTATACATAAATGTATCTCGCATAGTTGCAAGCAGCTTCAGCTTCAGCTTTGTATTTTCTGCTTTATGTTGTGCAAATATTGACATTCGTTTATTAAAATTCCAACAGAGTGGCAAAGGCAAAGCCAAAGACTCTCGACTCTCTCGTTTCGGCATGGGGCACAAGATGTTGGGTGGAGGAAGTAGCAACATTTTATGTCATGTTTGCATATGTAAATGTTGTATATTCCTCTCCCTCTCTCCCTCTCGCTTTCTCTATCTCATTCTATGTGCTCGCTAATATTTGCTTTTAATTTTTGCTTTGTTTAAACTGCAGTTTAATTTTATTTTGCACAAATATTGCCAGCAAATTAGAAAGACAGTCGCAAACGAAAGAAAAAAGATACAAGATACAAACTACAAGATACGCACAGATTCACACACAGATACATGCCACATATATGGCGTCTATATACAATATAGTCAATGTCTCTAGCTGCTGCTTTCAAGTTTCAAATTTAATTGACACATTTCTTGTTGTCGCTGCATTTTTGATTTCTCTTTCCTACTCTCGACGTCTTCGTTTCCTATTGAGTAAAAATGTTAAAAATAATATTATTCAATTTACAGGCAATTAAAAATGTAAACGCAACAACAACAAATAAAACACGTGACAATTGCACAACTGCAATCAAAAAATCCAAACATCAATGTTCAACTTGAAAGTTCATTTAGTTTGAATTGAATTGTGGCTAAGAAAGTTAAAAGCAAAAAACTCAGATATAAAAGCTTGACCAGAAGATACCCTTAACGTAAAAACTAGACAGGATTATGTCATAAAACCGAATAACTTTTGATGAAAAAAATAATAAATGTAAAAGATTTTTTGACTTTTTTCTTATTCATTGTTAATACAAAAGTAAATGATTTTTTACTTCGCATCTAAATCTATTTTAATTATTTTTCATATTTATGTGGCACTTCCTCACACAACAATAACTTTATTGAGTTTTTTTTTTTGTAGACTTTCAATTATTTATGTCTGAAATCAATTTCTGTTCAATATTTTCCTATGCACTTTTTTTTTCGTGGCGCACAGGAAATGAGAAATCCAAAGCGCAACTTTAATTAAACCTTTAAGAGAGACGGGCGTATGTAATTTAAATATACATTTACTTGACCACTTGAGGGGAAAGAGCAGCACTCAACTGAACTCCCCTACCCCCTACTCACCTCTTTAACTCCCCCTGCTTGTCTCTTGACTAAATGGAGCATGTGTGTGCATTTGGTGCATTTGGTGAAAAGTTCAAGTCATTGCTTGATTGGCATTGCCCAAGCAGGAAATAACATTGGATAAAAAAAATATACATATATGCGCCAACAAATGAGAGCAAACTCTTAAAATTATAAAGAAATTGTCGGCGCACACACTTGACGGAAAAGCTCTTAACCAACTTGAAAGATGTTGGCAAAGCTTTTGAGAATGACATTAAATGTTAAGAACGGACGCTAAGAAAATAATAACTAAATAAATATGGGTTTTAATACATGTACAAATCTTTTTTTTTTTTAATATAATATATAGTTATTATTATATGTGAATTTTGAATTTTTTTTAGATTATTAGGAAAGCGAATAAAATCAAAATACGTGATTTTTGTGTTCAAAATTGGTAAATTCCCAAATTCATTTTAAAGGTTTGAAGCAAATTCGATTTATGATATCCGTTGATAAAAATGATTCGTTTTTAGCCAAATATGATTAAATACAGCTTTTTTAATTTTTAACATCGATTTAATATGTTTAAAATATCCTTTTAATAAATAAAAAATAAATTTGATTTCAAAAAAATTTCTAACAACTTTTGCACTCTTGGCAGAGTTTTAAAATGGTTTTACAATTTCTCTATTTAATCACAGCATTCTTTCATGATTTTTTTAATCAACAAATTCTTGCCACAAAGCAACTCAATCAAAGAGCCAAACATTTTTTATCTACACAAAAAAAAAGAAAATCGCATGATAGTAAAATTGATTTTCTTGCATCGCAACCGCATCGCAATCTGTACAAATGTGGGGCCATAAAAAGTGTCCATGACCAACGCCTGCCTGCCTGCCACATCAGGCTCAAGTGCAACAGAATCATTTTGGCTGAGGCCGACACCTTCAGTAAGACAACAACAGCAACAGCAAAAAAAGCTTTTAACGATTGCCGACAGACGAAGAAAAAGACGACAGCATCTTCATCTGCTTAGTCAAAGCGATTGTTGTTGTTGTCGACTGTGTTGGGGTCACGTAAAGTCCATTTATATCAAATTATCTTACCATAATAATGAATTGTCGGCAATTATAGGTATTATCGTTATTTATAGTCGTAAAGGCTCGATGCCAATGCCAATGCCAATCTCTCGCTTGCAGATGAAGTGAAGTCAGCCTTTACTACCCACCACTCCTCCTTCTCCTCCTGCAGGCTCTTATTTTGAGTAAATGCGTAAATAAGCTCCACTTATGTATGTATGTGTGAGGGAACATTTAACGTGGAAACGCATAAAAATAAATCTAATTAAATGAAATCGTTTACTTTGGGGCCATAAACAACAACAGCTCTAAATTTTAATTGCTTGAAAAATGCGTTGCAATGAAAACAAATACTACAAGAGTGAGAGAGAGGAGGAGGAGGAGGAGGGGGGCGGTGGCAAGTGGCAACTAAATGACAGCATTGACTCATTCTGTTCAGAGCGAGAATCCTTGGGTAATTGGCAACTTCCGCAACTTGAAACAAGTAGCAATGGATAGGAGGGGGTCAGGGAGGGGAGTAATTAAATGTGCTGCGCCCCCTCTCGACGCCCCCGCTACTCAAACAAAGTATTTTAAGTCAACATTTTTTAGCTGTAATTAAAGCAAAAACCTTGAAGCAATTCGTGCTTGTTTTTTTTTTTTTTGAAGAAGTAAAATACTCAAAACGAATGTGGCCCAGATTTTTTGGCAACAACATCGATAACAGTTAACAAATAGCATCACGTGATTCGTTTTTTCTGGCTATTTTTGGAAACACAAGATAAGAAATGTGAGCGTGAATATATTTCATGATAGCATTTATATATATTTCTCAAGGTCAATTTTTCGTTCACTTTGAATGAAACAAAAGAATAAAAACTGAAGCTAGCAAACAGATTCTCATTTTCGAGCTCTGGAATCTGTATTCTAGCTTAAGCTTTAGTTTATTTTGTCATTCAATTGCAGGTTTTTGCTCAGTTCTTGCCCTTCTTCTTATCGCTATCGCCGGCATTCTCCAGCTCCTTTTGAATCTCATCCTTGTTGCGCACAAAAAATGCACCCAATGCCCAGCCGAGCGTAAAGAATACCACCTGATTGCATGGCTTACAATTCAGGCGCGCAATAAGCGATTGCCGCGGTCTACAGGTCCTTCGCATCGTTGCCAATGAGCCACTTTTAAAGATTAACTTAAGAATTTGGTTTCAACTATTGATTTGAATGATATTCGAAAATGACAACAATTTGTCGATTGCTTATTTTAAATGTTAACGGTTCGTTCAGTTTGACTGTGATGCGATTTAAGGGTGACCATAACTCCACTGAGCATAGCTGACATTGTGGCGGTCGGTCGATTTTGTGTCAAACAGCGGAAGGGAAGTCAACCTCAAACTTTTTAAATCTATTTTCAAGGATGCATCAGGAATGCCATTCACAACTGTTTAGTATTGGCTTCAACTTTACCCAATAACCATAAGCATTTCCTTGCAAGTCGTTAATAAACATAAGGGCCAAAAAATCCATTTTTTTTTTGCTAAATATTCTTTCGTCGCTCTCTTACCCTTTGCATTTAATGTCATATGTAAAAATGTTCACATATGATTTATGGCCCGATCATAAAAGTCAAAGAAATGTCTTTTAATGGTCAGTTTGGGTATCTTTAATGGCGCCTCATAAATATGTAAGGGTATTTAACAACAACGGAAATAGAACTCATTTACGGAAAAAGAAGAAGAAGCACAGAGTCATAAAAAGGAAGGAAAAAACGTTGAAAGTTAAACATTTTAATTTTGAAAAAAAAAGTTGGGGCTGGCAACATTTTAATTAACATTTAACAGATACAACTTGGGAGGGTAAGAACGGATTTCGGAATGGGATCTTGGAATTGGGAATGGGAATAACAAAAAATAAAGAATTAAAATGAGGAATTGAAATCAACGCAAAGCGAGCAGTTAATGGGGTTAAAGTTAAACAACAACAAAAAAATGTAAAAATAAACAAGGAAAAAGGCAAAAAAAGGGAAAGGAAGCTAAATTTCAATTCGTAAAACCAAAAATAATTTCATTTTACTCAGGGCAAAAGCAAATACGAAACAAAAAAGAAGTAAAAAAAGAACTCTGTCGAATTAAAATTAATGTCGAGTTAATCGAGTTTTGTTGTATTTGTTGTTGGTGGCTGTCGAGGAGTTGTAGTAGGCACATCTTTCAGTTCAACAGAACAAAGAACACACACACACATACATACACACACAACAAAGAAGCGAATGGTGTGTGTGTAGTAAGAAGAAAACGAATTGGAATCTGAAAGCAGTTTGTCTTCTCTTCCCTTTTTTTTTGTTGTTTTTTGCCTTCGCTTCACGAGCCTGTTTTTATTATTTTTTTGTACTTTTTCTTTGGTTCTCTCGTTCTTACCTTAATTTTCCTTCTACACGATTTTTATCGCGCGTCGTTGAGTGTTTACCTTGCTTCAACTAAAACTGCTTCGTCTTCTTCTTGTTCTTCGTCTTCGTTTTAGTTCAGTGCAGCCTCCGCCAGGCATTGTACTATTTCAAGGATAACAACTAAAAGGCCATAGGTGTGTTGGTGTGTGTGTGTGCGTGTCTGGCCTCTCTCTCTCTCTCTCTCTCTACCTCTCTCTCTGAGTGTTTGTACCTTTTTCCCTTGCCCTTCTTTACGATATGAACGTAGTATCTACTACCTGCGTGCCTGCAGCACTATAAATTGCAATCAATTGATATAATTACGAGTTGTGGGGGGGGTTAAAAGAACGAGTGAGAGGGGGAGGAAAGCTGATTGTAACCTAGGGAATATACCCCAATCTCTCATGTTTAATTGGGCTATTTAGCTTGGAAACTCTACTTCATATATACATATATTGATTTAAATGCTGTTTTCCACTTTACTAATGATTATTTCTTTTCTTTCTTATTGCAGGTAAGTCGATGTCTTGGCCTTATTAAGTGTGTGCATATGTAAACCAATTGGTAACGTACAACAAAAGACATCTCAATCTCCCAATTAGCAAAACAACAACAAAAAACAAATTAAAAATATATATAAATTCAATTTTATAAAACATTTCCGCAAAACAAAATCAGAGAGAAAAGACAATAACAGAGCTTGTAAATATATATATATAATCCGAAACTGAAAACTTGTCGTGTGATTCATGCGTTTACATTTTTTTTATCCAACACGCTTCAAGTCACATCAGCTCAGAGAATCAGGGTATAACAACCCGTCGCCTGCGTCTGCCCCAACCCCTCGTTGCAAGTTTCATTTCGTTTCGTTTCAAGTAAAGATAATGAGGCAAAAAAAAACGAAAAAAACTGAAACTGTAGGAAATTAAATACAGTGATTAAGTAACTTAATGACGCGGGATATAAGCCAACTCAACAAAAAATACTCGTCTCATCTCTCTTACATGCTGCACAATTTGTTTCGGTTTTAGGCTATAAATATGTTGTAGATGGGATAAGCCATTAAGTGAATTCAGCTGCAGCCTTGCTTAAATTAAAAAAAAAACTGACCTCAAAAATGCCACTCAGAGCAACTAATTTGTAATTGAGCGTGTAGGAAACTTGAGCTTCAACTTAAATTTATGTTTAAAAACAATTAAAGAAGTAGGTTTTCTCAGAAAAAACGAATCTTAAAGCTTGCAATTGCATTTAGAGTTCCGATAAAACCACAAAAATTAATCTCAACCGCAACTCATCTCACTGAGAAATAAATAAAAATAAAGCTCTGAAGAGCACTTCAAAGTATATCAATCAAAATGTACTTTTAGGATTATTACATTCGATGAAAAAAGTACTTGAAAGAAGTATAAGAATCCACATACTTGAAGAATAAAAATATTCTCTTTGTTCAAGATCTCTTTGCAACATTTTGTTGTGCCAAAGTTCAGTTTTGGCTTAATTTCCGTACAGTGAACTTTTTTTTGCGGTTCAACGAACCTTTTTCTTCACTTCTCTGTATAATTTTAAACATTACTTTTATGCTGGGTTCATTTGCATTTTGGCGCGGTTTCTTCTGGCTTTTAAATAATGTTTTTCTTTATGTTGTTTAATTATTTTTAATTAAAACTACGCACATATTTGCGCTATGTTGCGCACAATTAATTTTTGGCGAGTCAAAAGATTTCTTAACACATTTTTTTTAGTTTTTGTTGAAGAAGCAAAATGCTGAACAGAAATGATTATTAAATATGCACAACAGGTAGTTGCGAGTTGAAGTAATGTAAATTAGTATTATTTTATGCATACAATATTTGAACATTTATGGTTCGTGTCATAAATTATAATTTAATTGGCACAAAAAATGATATGAGGCCATTTAAAATAAGTAAAACAAAATCTCACATCAAGAAGCTAATGAAATATTTATAGTTATTTATATGTTAGCTGCTTAACCTAGTCAAGTGTTTGCCTTACCAATTTGCTAAGAAAGAGAAAATGTTTGAACACAAAAGAAATGAAATAGTTGAAAGTGGAACATTCGCCGAATATTTGATGATGTGGATGAAATCACTTAAATAAATAGTTTAATAATAAATACAGATTTCTAATAATATGCATAAACCAGTTTCTCATGCTAATTAACTAAGTACACTTTGAAAGGGGGTAGAGGGGGGTGGGCGTGGCAGTTCATTGAACCAAAAGTAGGCAACATTATTTTCTAATTATGTGCTCAAAAATAATTTCAGCTTAAAACAAACACCAAAAGAACACGAAAAGAGCACAAGCAAATAATCATGAAGTATTAATGCTTATGATCAAGGTGTGGCAGGTGCGGCTCAAGCTTAAGATTTTTCTCTCAGTTTATGTTCAAGTCATTTGCTTAGACAAATGCATGAATGAAACGAAATGAAATTCCCTAATGGCTTCGATTTTTAAGCATATATTGCCGATTACTTGACATTTGATTGGCAGCTAAGCTGCGGGGTAGAAGGTTTAAGTACTTAACGTTTATAACTACAATATATGTATGTATGTTATGAGATCTGTGAAACTGCAAAATGAAGCCAAAAGGCAAATAATAATAATAAAAACACTTTAAAACATGTTTTCATTACGCTTGTTGTTGTTTGCTTTGCTCTTTGCCTCGTTTAACTACAACCAACTACACAAGCAACATCAACAGCAACAACAACAACAACAACAACCCTTTTGATGTTGTTGTACGGCAACAACAGCAAGAAAATTATATTTATTTTTGCATTAAGCACGAGGTCAATTAACCTCATGCCACAGCAAGCGAGTTCAACAAACGCAAAGCACACACACACATACACTCACTCGCTTTACATTCACATTAAAAATTGTTGTGACGTCGTTGACATTTTGCACTATTACAAACAAGACAGCAACAGCAACAACAACGTTGAACAGCAATAGCAACAACAACGTACAACACGTCTCGCATTTTTTACAATTGTAAATTGAGTCATTTGACTGTTGTGTGTTCTTGTTGTTGTTGCTGTTGGCTGTTGTTATGCACTTGACAACACACGTCAACAGCGACAGCAACAACAGCAACAGCAACATTGTATGCTCATTCATCAACACGCCGCCAAGTTTTGTTTTTTATACAGTATTTACCTTGGCGGACACAACATTTGACACACACACACATACATACCAACGCCTCCCTTAACCACACCCCTTCCCGCTGCTGGTTATTGATACTATTGCTCACGTGCTGTTGTAACCAACAATATGCCGGCAAACCAACCTCTTTTCGTGTTGCTGTTGTTATTCTACTTCGATTTAATTTCGTGCGCGCCAAAAATAAAAAACACTTTGTTGTTGTTGCTGCTGCTGGCCCCAAAAGGCAAAAAACGTTTGGCGTTGCCAAGCAAAAAAAAACCTCTAAGCGGGTGGAAGGGGCACATATATGTTGCCGCACAGGTGTGCAAATTGAATATCAAAAACATGCAAATCAATAATTGAATGGCAAAATAAATGAAGATAAATTGAACATCAAATATATTATTACAAAATTCCAAAATGACTTTGCTTTGATTATTAATCTTAAAAACAATCTTAAAGCTTTATAAAATGACTTATTAATCTATTAAAAATCGAATCCCAGCTGCCTTATAAATATAGCAAACTAATTAACACACTAAACAGCTTGACAGTATAATTTTGTGTGACACTGTTGCCGCTCATTAATTGTATATTCAATTTTGTCTGTGTTTGGGATTTGATCGATGATTTAATTAATGCCCTCATAAATTTCCGATTGAACTAGAAACAACAAAAAATATATGCACATGCTATTAATAAATATATATATAGATTGTTGTTGTTTTTTTTTTATTAGCCATTTAATGACTAAGCGGTTTAATCACTTTTCTATGGAAAACAATAAAATGATAATGTAAATACAACAACAAAAACGTGATTCACACTTCATTCAATTAACAACTTCAACTTTTCCAAATTTTGTTGACTTTTTTATTAATCTTTTTCTTACCTGAACTTTTCTTCTTAAACTATTCAAACCTATTTGCATAAAGCTTTAAAAATTGTGCTGCCAATTTGGTATTTCCGTTAATAACTGATTTTTTTCCTGAATGACTCACAATTACACTGAGTGCAAAAAATATATGTATTAAAACAAGATTGTTAAAGCAATTAACAATTTGATCTAGAAAAATCTAAAAACTAAAAGCAGCACAAAAAAATTATAAAGTAGATTAATTAAGCTGCAAGTGGAAAGTCGAGCAAAAGTTGCAACCAGAATTTAAACACCAGAAACTAGTTTATTACCAACAACAACAACAAATATAAAACACGTAAACTGAAAAAAAAAAAACAAGTTCGTATAATAATGGCTTCAATTTTCAGCCGGCAACAAAGAGATTGTAATAAAAATAGTAAAAAAAACATGAATAAAAATAATATAAACAGGAAATTTTGTAGTTGAACCAAGTTGCAGTTTGAATACACTAACAGGCAGCAAGTCAAGCTGTTTCCATAACTTCGCTGATTCTTGACCAATTTGGCTTAAATTTTAGCTGCAGCACATTATGATGTCAGGGTTTCCTTAGCAATCTGGATACTTACAATACTCCGCATTTTATTGTTATCGATAACATATCGATACTATAAATAAGCAAGATACAGGTTTACAACTGGGACTTACACATTTTCAGTAGACTCAGTATATTTATGAAAATCTCAAAACATTCACACAGGTTACATCTTGCATGACATAGTCAAGGGAAACTGTTTCAACTTACAACAAAATAACAACAAAAAAAGGAAATATGTATGGCAATTTTGGACGACGTTCTTTGACGTGAATTTATGGCAATTTAAGACAAGTTTTTAATTATTTTTTTGTTGTCGTTTGTTGTTGTTGTTGCTTGGCATAATAATAATTTAAATATGGTTGCGAGGCTGAAATGAAGTGGCACAAGGCATTAAATCATCGCGTGCAGCTAAAAAGGATAACGAACAAGCAACAGCAGTTGCAACAACAACAAAAACAGCACAGTGGCATCGAATCATGTGAATTTGACACAGTCTACATACATATATATAGATTGCACTTTACGGCAAAATAAGTGGGCCAATTTACAATTAAAATGTTAATTACAAAAAAAAGAAGAAGAAAAAAATACACACAAAGTAAACAATATATATAATCATCATAATAATAAAGACCAAAAAAAATATATATATGTAACAAGAAAATATTTCATTAATGCTGCTGGCAAAATTTTCTGAGCTGTTGTTGTTGTTGTTGCTGTAATGTAATTATGCGAGTCTTGTTCTGCTTTATTGCTGTTTTTGTTGTTGCTGTTGCTGCTGCTGCTTCTTCATCTACAATGCAATTTGTATGCAAATGCAAATACAATCGACAATGCACAGACACAAACAAAACACACACACATACACAGAGAAAGAGCGCACCATTAAAATGAACTTTATCACAGATGCAGATGCACACACACACACATAGCAACACACACACACACACAGCAACAGCAATGTGATTAGCATAATGGTCTTCAGGCCGTAAATATTGGATTTTAGCATAATTGTTTATACTTTTGCAGCTGTGTGTGTGTGCCACAACGCCTTTAACAACTAAAACTCATAAGACTTCAACTATGCGTATTTTGTGGTAGATATATATTATTTGTTTATGCCATATTCCCGTTTGCCTAATTAAGCATACAGAATTGCATTAATATTTAAGCAATGCATACATTATTTGTATATTCATATAAATTAAATTTGCATAGAATAGGCTTTTACACACCATACAAAGTTTGAGCTTTCAAGTGAAAGCATACAACAATAAGCTTTAAGAGCTTAGAGCTCAGTTCTTGAACAAAGAAGAAAATAACCTAAGTAATATAGTTATGTTGTTGAGTCAACTGAAAAATTTGTTAAAAGTAAAGTGAACATAAAAAAAATGTAAAACTCAGAGTATTTTTTCTAAGTTGATTGCAGTTTGGATTGAGATTTTTAGGTTGCACCATAGCTTTGCAGAAAAGCAATAAATATTCGATTGATTCGGCTAGACTTATTAACTTAAGTCTTCCTTAACCAACAATATATTATTTGTTCAAGTTAAAAAAGATTCAAAATGCATACATTTTCATCCTTAAATGTTTTTAAAACAAAAAAAGATTGGTTAAATGTCCACATACTCTTTAAATAAGTTTTAACCAATGAAAACTTATCTTGAATCAACTTAAATTTATGTTGTAGTACTCTTAAACTATGTGTAAAACAAACTTAATTCTTCCGCTTTATTCACATATGTTTTAAACAGATAAATTCTTAAGAAGTTACAAATTTCTTGATTCGAGTTTGTTAAACTTGATTTGAGCTGTAAACACTTGATATCTTCTCGCCATTTGTAGGTTAAGTACAGTCTTTGCTTTTATTAAGTAAAAAACTCATCGTGAATTGAGCTTTGTTTATCTTGATTTTGACGGAAATGTTTTTTTCTTTCCTTTTTACCCCTTCTAAAATAAAGATACTTAATTTTGGTCCTTTCGAATGCATTTGATGGATGTATTTTCAAGAAAACTATGCTCATTAGAATTCCCAACAGCAACAAATGCCTCTCGTTGTTCTTGATGAGTGCAACTTTCTATCACTCCATTCACTTGTTGTTTTTGTTTGTGTTGTCTGCCAATCGCTTAATGCAACAATGTCTAACTGGCTGTGACGAAGGCAAAAGCAACAGCAGCAAAAGCCTCTCGCGTATACTTATTCTGTGTTGCCTCTCGTATGTTGTATACCCCCTTACAACCCCCCTCCTGTTAACCCCACACGGCTTTGTTCGTGTTCACTTTTGCAGTTTCCGCGCTGCAACTTTGTAATTAACTTTTGTCACGACGCCAATGAGGAGCAGCAGGCGACGGCAGCAGGCAGCTGAGGATTCAAACTGATGGGGACATTTGATGGGGGGCACCATTTCTTGGGAGTTGGTTTAAATGCGCCATTAAAGCAGCCGTTGAAAGCTTCAATCATTTACTATGCTCAACATAATATATATAAAATTTTATTTACTTTTTTAATTTCTAGTGCACAGAGCGCACAATTGATGCATAATTACTTTATTTATGCCACAATTAGTGGCGCATTCATTAAGCACATACGCTTACATAACCTTGATTTGTACGTGTATGTGTATGTGTGTGTGTTTTATGTAATTGCATTTATGCTTTGTGCGCTTGTTTCATTTTTCGCAATTGACAAATGACATGACATCAATTTAAATGCAGAGTTAAAGTGATTAGAAAGAGCAATACTTAGAAGAAGAAGAAGCAGAAGAAGAGGTTTTCAAGTCGAGCGCATAATACTTATTATAGAGCGCAATTCCTGCTCGTACCAAAAAAACATAACGAGTGCCTAGAGTAAAAAGCCAAAAGCAACAACAAAAGGCACAAAGCGCACATTAAAGCAGCGCATGGCGTGCTAAAAGACATAACAGCAACAACAAAAACAACAACAAACAGCAGGAAAAAATGGCCAAGGAATTCGTTAACGACTCCGACATGCCAAAATTAATGGCAATAATTAAAACAACAACAACAACAAAAGAGAGCCTCAAAGCAACACACAAAGCTAGCGAACTCAAACGTTTGACTTTTGCAGGCTTAACAACAACAACAAAAGATTGAACAAAGCAAAGTCAAGCAACAAAAGGCACAAATCAAAGAAGTTTTTTTAAAGAAGTAAAGAAAAACGAAGCAGGAAGTGTGATTTACTTGGGGAATATTTATTTGTTCTAAGGGAATACTCAAAGGCAAAGCAATTCAAATCAAACCTTAGCAATACCTATACTCGCGGACAGCTCCCGCAGGCAGACATCTCCTTTAAGTCTATCATCTATGAAATCAGGAATACATATTTAGAAAAATGATACAGATGAGTATTCTTGATAAAGTTTTAATAATAAATGGAAAAACAATTTTTCAAGCAAACATCTCATTAATACTCGAACTACAGAAAGTAAATCGTCTGCTCGTTTGTAAATAAAACAATCTTTAGTTTATAAATTTATATTCTTTATATTCCCCCAAACTGTTTAACTTCTCATTTGTAATCATTTAATCAACAAAAATACTTAAACACATGACAAATTACGTTCGTTTAATTACCAAACATGAATTCCGCTTAAATGGCTATATTTTTTTTTTTTGCAATTTCCCAATTTGCACAAACAATTATTGTTGTTACGTCGTTCCCACATCGCAATCCATTCACAATAAGTTAATTAAATACAGCACATCATTTTGCATATTCATTCCATCCATTAGCACCTCATTCAAAAAACAATCCCAGTTTTGTGCAAAAGGCACATTCCCGAGTTGGACAAATGTGTGAATTCAACATATTTTTGTGGCACATACCTTAAACATACCACAACTACATACATCATTATGCTAACGTATGGAATGTGAAATATGTTTTTAACAACTCCAACAAACCAGCCCAAAAACTCTAAGTCCCCTACCAAAACAACGCCCAGGTAATGTACCAAACATAACGGCAACACTTGCTAAATTATATAACACATTCTATATGCTACAAACGGCAAACTGGGTAGTTTGTAGATAAATGGATGGTGGGGAGAGAGGGAGAGATGTAGGGAATATCTTCTCTGGGACCGGACATTAATGCATTGGGAATGCATTTGGATGTGGAGTGGAGTAAAAAGCGCAGCTGATTTGCAAATATTTGCACTATTGATTACCAGCCGCATTATAATTTACAGCAGAGCCCAAGCTACCCGCTCTTAGCCCTCTTCCCTTTTGCCCAATTCGTAACACAGTCAGCAAATATTTTCGTTGCTGCTGCTGCTGCCTTTTTCCAATTTAATTTATCGCAAATATTCAATCAAAATAATGATGTGAGTGAGTTGCAACGGAAATGGTGCTGACGTTGATGATGGTTGGTTGGTTTGGCATGAAATGAAAGGATGAAAACAGGCTGGCCAAAGCTTTAATTGAATATCCAACCAAGCATATACCCTATAATTGCATGGTAATTACATTTATACGGTTAGATTAGGCCAAGTTTTGGTTTTTTCGTTCATCAAATTCAACAAACAAAACTGTCTGCTCACTTATTTGTTCATTTTGTTCTTTTGAACACACGAAATGATCAGACTTAACGAACTAAATGAGCAAATTGAACGAACTAAGGAGCCAATAAGTTCGTTTTGCCTCAAATTGAACTACAGAACTTGTTCTTCTAATTGAACTACAGACATTTTGATGGCATTTACTTGCTTATTTCGACCGTATGGTGAACATTTGAGCTTCAACTCTGAAACCAGATGCCAGAAACCAGAGCGAAAGGACTGCAGGACGAACTGTTTAAGAATGCAAGGCAGCGCAGCGAACAAACGAACAATTGCAGCCTAATTGAAAGCTAAATTGAATAAAAATACACACACACACATACATACACGTACACAGGCACATAAATGTCGACACATGCTAACAAGCTGCTGTAAAGTAAAGCAGAGGAAAAAGAAGCAGAATGAGAAACGGCAGGGCGGACATAAAGGAAACTTCTGATCAACACAGCGCACACTCCGCACACAACACACACACACACACACACACTATAGTGTGTAGATAGCCCAACATTTTAGCCAACATAGTGTGTCCATTCAGCAAGCAAGAAATTGCCTGCAGGATAATAATGTAAGCATTTTGTGCCAAGGCAGGCAGTAGAGAGAGAGAGACGTTGGGCATTGCATTGTGGGTGAGAAAATTGTGGAAAATGCAAAATTAGCATGAATACGAAAATACAAGTTAAATATTTGAGCTGTCTCCGGAAGCAAGCAAAAGCGAAGTAAAAGAAAATTGCATCGGAATGTAGACTCTCTCTTCCGTATCTGTGTGTAAAATTTGTTGCCATTTTGCTGGATTTACTTTATGTGGCACGAGCCATTTTAATTGCAACTCCTTTAGCACTTAGTGTTGATTTTGTTCATTTGAATTTTTGTGCAACATTTACAAGTTTGTTTTCTTCGCTTTTCTAATCAATTGTCTTTTTGTTCGTCCGTTTGCTCAATGTACACTATTTCTTGGGCTATTAATGTTTACAGCACTGCTGAATCATGCTGATAAGGATGTAGAATAAATACACACATACATCGCAGCATATTTGTTCAACGCTTGCTGCAAAAGAAAACATGATAACTAATATTTGATTTATTTATATTTTATTTACAATTCGCTGCATTCAGTTTACGTTCTCGTTTATTTTCATCTTGGTTTTTTTCGCTGCTTTTCACCTTGTTATTTTTTATGTTATTTTTTCGTTATGTGTGTTTGGCTTGCTGTTGCCTTCCCCCTTCTGCTCAACTTATCAGCAGTTTTTGACGTTGGGGACATGTAAATAATTTATATGGCATACCCTGTTCTATATATGTACATATGTGTGTACCCTGTCATAAATTACACACACACACACACACATGCGTTTGAGGTGTTATTATTATTATTGCGTTCTGTCCTCGCTCTTATCAATGTCAGAGAAAGACAGCTAGCGCGAGTAGAGGGCATAGTGTGAGAGAGTGTGAGGGGTAGAGGTGGCAAAGAAGAGAACGAGATAGTTGGATAGTTCATTGCTGTTTGCCAGCAGTTCAAGAGTTTTTAATTGATGCAATTAAAATGAAAACTTGTGATGAAAAGTAATGGTCAACATTAAATATTTCAACGACGAGAATAAAAGTAAAAGAAACTTTTTCAGTTTATAAAATTGGTTAGAAAGATGGATGTATAGATAGATATTATGGTTGAAAGATTGTTTATCAATTAAGAAAAAAGTAAAGATGGATAGAAATATAGATAGAAAGATTGATCGATTCGAAAAGATATCGAATATACATAACAAAGTTTTCTATATGACGAAAATCAGAGTCACTTGGTTATACTTGATGTTCGTTATGAGGTAGATTAATTAATATTTATTAATTTGTTACCGACTTTTGCAAACAACTTTTTGACAAATCATCTTATAGTTTTTACAAAAAAGCACAAAAATATTATAATAACATTTTTTTTCTTTTGACGAGATTGTTATAAATTGCAGTTTAAAGCTCTTATTTTCTACGTTTTTGTTCATCTCATTTTCTTTTAAAAGTTTTATAGTCTTGCCACATTTTTCCAGTTGCAAGCATAATCAACACACTGTAAATGCATAATACATATTTCGAACTATAAATGATTACGCTGCTCAGTCGAATGCAGTGTAGCGCATCGGCCGCATCGCTCAAGCCGAACTAAAAATACTTTACTTAATATTACCTTCTTTTTTTTCATTTCATTTCATATTTTATTTCATTTCTTTATTTTCCTTGTTGCTTATCAGCACACAGCGCGCAATTCAATGTAAATAGTAATAAACTTACACACACACACACACACGCACAACAACTAATTGCTGTTTATACAGCGCGCAATTTTCTTTTCAACGCATTTTCTGTTCAAATTAAAAAACTGAAGGCAAACTTATTCTTGAACGCGGGGTCAGTGTGTGTAGTTGGTTATACAACTATCTCACTCACTCTTAATATTCTTTTGTTTTTCTGTCTCTCTTCCTTCCTCTGTGTGTCTTTGCAGCCCGAAGGCCACAACGTTTAGTTCGTTGCACGTTGCAGCTGTTTGTTGTTGTTGTCCTCCTAGATAAGAGGCCACTAATCTCTTGTATCTGTCTCTATCTATTCGTTTTTTCTTTGCTTTATATAATTGTTTGTTTTAACAAGAAATAAATAAAATGCATTGACATAGTAAAAAATAAATGTCTTGAATAAAAAAGTTGCCGCCACAATCATAAACATTTAATTAACTTTTATGAACAGTGTAAACGGCTAGAAATAAATGCAATTTAAAGTTGTGTAGGAAAACTTGAATACCCTTGGTTATAAGATGAAGATATTAAACGATTCGAAAGGGTATAAACCTTAAGGCGTTATATTTCTGGATTTATTTTCTTGTTTTTGGCTTGCTTTGCAGAAAACAGGAATATAATGGAATAGATTCTAAAAACTCCTTGAATACTATTAACATTTTCTACAAGATTTCATAATCGTAAAGATTTTATAGAAAAATTTTTTAACTTTATTTTTTTAAGAAATAAATTTTTGCGTCATCTTGCCCTGTAAGAGCATTAACAATTCCACTCACAATTATTTTTATTTATTTATTTTTTTTTTTTTTTTTGTAGTTCAACAAATGCCTCCTTTGCCATTTTATTTAACTATGTATTTGCCTTTGAGCTGTTGTCTTTGTTGTTAGCGTTTGTTGTTGCCATTGGCCAAAAGCAAACACACTGTGCAACGTGCAAAAATCTTAATTAATGCCATATACACACGTATGTATGTGTATGTATGTAAGTGTACATGTACACATAGTCATGGCTTACGTCTACGTATACTTTATTTATTTTACGTATATCTGATACACAAATAATTGGCAAACTTTTTTTTATTTCGATTTTCAAATTGCGTGCAAATTTATTTTAATTTTATTTTACTTTACTTTTGTTGTTGTTGTTGTTGGCACCTGCGACATGAAACATTGTTTGCATTGCAAATATTTTTAGAAAGCATTGCTTTTACCCCATTCGCCCCGTTTCCACCCCGCCAAACAAACACACACACTCACATAAAAGGCTCTAACAGTGTTTGCTTAAGTTATTTTGTTGCTTTGTCACCAGCTGGGTTCGAATCAGATAGAAAGAGCCAAAGAGAGATGGAGAAGGAGCCAAAAAAGCATTTGAATTCGAATTCCTTGTTAGTCCTTGTTGTTGCTGTTGCTCTTGTCGTGTATTTGCATTGCATTACCGAAGCACAGACACATATATAAACATTGCTGGAAAGTACATACATACAAATGTATAAATATTTCACACATGTGTTAAATATAAATCATATTTTTGCAAGCAATTTGCACAAACGATTTGCTTTGTTGTTGTGCTATGCAAATTTTGTTCGTGTGCATGTGTGTGTGTGTAGATTTATTTATTGTCTGACAAAAGTTCTAGAAAGATGAGAGAACTAAGCCTCCTTAATTGGCCATTCCGAAATTCTATACACTTTAGCCAATTTGCACAAATATGCAAAAGATTAAAATGCCAAAAAAAAGTTTAGAAATCAAATAAATAAATGCAAACAAAAGTAATTTAAAGACTGTAAGGAATAAAACAGGTCACTAAATAATTGAGAATTAATTGTAATGACATTGCATGCTCTAAAAATTAATATTAATATTTGCACTTGATAATTTTGATAACATAATCAAGCTTAATGAGAAGTGAGACTAAAGTGTTTGATAAGTAATCAGTTGATTATATAGAATATTAAATATACATATATATTATACTTTTTAAGTTTTTTTTTTATATATTTTAATAGTACCACTTACCAGAATGGATACAAATGTTTCGGAAAATAATGAAAGACAATTCAGTTTTGAGCAAATTAAGGAAGAAAATAATATTTAAAGTTCCTAAAAACCAATGATTGAATAAATCTTTATGATAAAAAGCCTTAAGTCAGTTTATTATATGAAAAAAAATTTTTTTTTTTTATTGTTGAAATTTATTTCTTGATCCCTCTAAGTTAGAGAAATAGTTCCTTTTTATTTAAATGGTTTTTAGATCTTTAGAGTTTTCTTTTAAGAAAAAGGGTGTGTCTTATATTGAAAGCTTTTGTTTTTAAACATTCTTTCGACTTGATGGATATATTTTTGAAAATTTCTTAAGCTTTTTGAAATGCACTTCAACTTTGTTAGCCTTTAAACTTGAACAAGAAATATGTATTTGATATATAAAATAAAATAAAATACAACTAAGTTGCAGGCAGCTCTTTGCAGTACGTTCGCACAACGACAAAAGTCTTTTATAAACATAAATTGTCGCAGCCTTTAATGGTGCGCGCAACATATTTTAGACCAAGCAGCAACAGCAACAGCAGCAGCAGCAACAATAAATGGCAACCACAGCTGTTGCTGTTGTTCGCTATCTTCGTTCGTTGTTGTTGTTGTTGTTGTTGTTGCATATTTGCCATGCTATTTTGTTTTTGTTGTTGCTTGTGTTTGGCTGCACAAATAAATTGCACATAAATCGCTGGTCACATAAATTTTACATGTTGCCGGCGTGCAGACTCAAAAACACAAGTCGAAATTATGTGTTCGCTGCAAGCATAAATTATATAAAAGAGCACAAAGCAACAGCAGGGGCAGCAACAAAATGTGGCAATTAAAACTATTTTGCGCGGAACGCGCGCGCGTCTAACAAAATTTCCTTAATTAAAGAAATAAAATTATTTAACTAATTGCCAGCGACACCAAAAACTAAGTAGAGCAGCTCGCAGCAGCAGCAACCGCATTGTTTGTGCAATTAGTTTGCATTACCGAAAGGCAAATAAGGCTGCCTCTCCATCAAGGTCAAGCTGTAAACACCCACAATAGAGACATAAAAACGAGTGCCATAAATTAATTGCATACAATTTAAAGCGCAACACTAACAGCAAAAGCAACTAAATTGCCCCATAATTTATGCACACATTACTGTTACGTTTATCTTTTAGTCAATGCCAGAAATTAGTTAACTAACAATTTGTTATGTTTACTTTTCAGTCACGCGCCCGCAAAACCTCCACCAAAGCAAATAAATTGAATGCAGCCGCTGTTGGCATTGCAGCCGCAACAACAGCAACATCGCCACATCTAAGTCCAGTGCCTGCTGCAACATTGTTGCCGCAGCAATCGCCAAATACAACAACAGCAACAGTTGCCGCAACTGGCGGTAGCTTACAGCAGCAACAACAGTATCAACAGCAACAGTTGCAGCAACAACAGCAACAACTGTTGTCACATCAACAGCAGCAGCAACAGCAGCAACACTATCAGCCACAGCAGCAGCAGCATTTTCAGCAACAGCAACATTTGCAGCAGCAGCAGCAAACGCAACACCATCAGCAACAGCAGCTGCAGCACGCACAGCAACAGCAGCAGCATCAACATTTGCATCAGCAACAGCATCAAATAACCGCACAAATACAAACCATGAAGGATCAACCGCAACAACCTATGGTAAGTACAACAACAACACCAAACAATCACAACATTTTGCAATATTCCAATTAAAAGAATAAATACCAAAAGCCAGCGTGCATTGACCTTCATAAAAACGTTTTGGCAAGTCAATCACGAGTTTATTTCGTTTTCCATTCACTGCTAAAATGCACAAAAAAAAAAATCACAAAACATGTGTGTTTGCTATTCGACCAACGTTGCGTATACGTCATATGCCCAATCAATTGCAGCTGTGCAAACACAAAATGAAACGCAAAGAGAGAGAGAGAGAGAGAGAAAGAGAGGAGATAGACACTACACATGCACACACAGTTTCATTCATAAACCATTTTTCGATTTTTATCAATGATTGCTAAATGCTTTCAAACATAAAACCAAGACCACACAGCAGCAACAGCAGCCGCAGCAGCAGCAGCAGCTGTCAGCACCAGGTGCACACGCATACGAAACACACACATAATAAAATCTCCCAAACGCATAAAAACCAAATATACAGATGTATGTATATGTAAGAGCCCAAACGGAGTGTAGTCTATAAAACTCACAAAATAAACAAGCTATTAAAATGGATGTATACATATATGAATTTATGTTTTATTTGATTTTATTGTTGCGTCTGCCTGTCGCTGCCAGCTATCCATTGTTAGTTATTGTTGTGTGCATATTTGCATATACAAATATATATAGTAAAAAATTTCACTTTCATTATACATATTGTTTTTGCTTGCTCGTAAAAACGAAAACGACACAAAAAAAAACAAATTTGTAATTTGGGTTGTTGCGTGCTTTTTTTTTTGGTTTGGTTTGTTTGCCAGACAGAAATTATAGTGTGTGTGTAGCATAATTTAAGGCGCGTTAATCAACACGAACAGCATTAATAACCATTTTGGGGGCAGGATCCCAAAACCTGGCAACGGAAGTTATTCATAAATATTTGGCATGTTTATTATTTTGCGTTTATTTCGAGCGGGTGGAACTTGGGCCAAATAGTAGGTAGGTAAATTTAGGGCGCGGCTAATTTGATTTATGCCCATCAGCAACAGGAAGAGGAGGGTTAAGGAAAACTGCAACCCTTAAAGGTGCCTAAAATAAAATAAAAGGGTTGTTAGCTGAATGCTTAGGGTGGTAATTATGTTTATTTTTTGTAGCTTCAATATAAAGCTAACATTTTTAATGACTTTTCCCATTGATATTTTTGTTATTTGAATATTAAATATAATTTGAAAGCAAAAGCTTGTCTAGTTACACAATTGTTATTAGTATTTATGCTTTATGTTTGCATACAAACATGACAAATGTAGAACAGCTTCCTGTTTCCGGCATGCTGATTAAATATGAACGCGTCTAATCAAAAGCTTAAAACATTTCCGGGTGAAAACATTGATGGTGAAAGGTCATATTGTAATATCTAGGGCAAATTGCAAAACTTGATTATAAATTGTTATTTAGTAAGTTATTTACGTTTTTTTTTTGTCTTTCTTTCCCTTAGGCACCCATGGCCTTCTATCCCACATGGCAAGCGGATCCATCGCAGGGCTGGCAGAATCAGTTCATACAGCAAATACCACAGAATACTCCAGCCATAACATCGCTCAACTCATTGGATTTCCAGACACAGTCCTACGCCTATCCATCAAATGGCTATGTGCAGACAGGTCTAGGCTTTGATCCCAACTACGGACGTTCACCATACGGTGCACCCGTGCAACGCTACGACTTCCAGAGCCAACAGCTCTCCAGTGCGCCAATCAATCAAGTGGGTCTCCAAAGTGTTGCCGCTGGCTTTGCGCCCGGCGGCGTTAGCTATGCCGGTCAGGTGTCTACAGCGCCGGCGCCACCAGCTGTCGGTCTGCAGCAGCAACAACAGCAGCAACAGCAACAACAGCAGCAGCAGCAGCAGCAACAACATCTTGGTGCTGATCTGAATAAGAGCATGTCGGGAAACGACACGCCTGGATATCCGCGGGTGAGCAGCGTGCCGCCGCGCTCACTCAACTGTAACGGGTATCCAGGCGACTACAGCGGTTCTTCACAGCAGCAGCAACAACAACAGCAGCAGCAGCAACAGCAACAGCAACAACAAACGACAACAACAGCACCTAGTGCTACAGCCACGCCAACAACGGTGCCAGTTGCCGCTGGCACTGTGGTGTCCCAACCGGCGGGTTCACCCATGCAACAGACACAATCACAAACCGTGCCACCCTCACCCACGCGCACTCTCATCCAACAACAGCAGGTGCAACAGGTGCAGCAGCAGCAACAACAGCAGCAGCAACAGCAGCCACGACTTGTCTCCCAGTCGCCAAATCAGGTGCCACCCTCGCCCAATGGCAATGGACTGCAGCCGTATGGCAGCAGTGTACAACAGCAGACGCATCCACATCTTGGCTCGCCGCCCATGCAGGACTGGAACTGGAGCAATCAACAGCAGCAGCAGCAGCAGCAACAGCCGCCGCCTGCACAACAACAGCAACAGCAGCAGCAGCAACTAACCAGCGATGCGTATTCAGCACAGGGTGAACGTTTGCATTTGAATACACGCATCAAGTCCATGATAATGCGCAAGAGTGATTCGAAGGATTCGCCACCGGATATACAGCTGCCGGGAGCACCACCATCTACGGGTGCACAGCAGTCGCATCAACAACAACATCAGCAACACCAGACCGGTCATTTTTTATCGTATAGCCACCATCTCCGGCCCGAGACGGCGCTGAGCGCCAACGGTCCGAGCAGCGTCCCATCAACGTCAGCCTTGGGCGTTGCCGAACCAATCGGAGGTGGTGGCGATCAGATCTGGAAGCCGCATCACGCCAACTCATTTAAGAAACCAAGCGTCGGTGGCGGCAGCAGCACCAGCAGCAGCAGCAACTATGCTGGCAACGATCATCAGTTGCAGCTACAACTACAGCAACATCAACCCGGACAGCACACGACCATCAGTCATGCCGAAGTGGCACCACCGCCCCCCACACAGCAACAACAGCAGCAGCAGCAGCAACAGCAGCAGCCGCCAGTTCCTGTGCCTCCCCAGCCGCAGCCCAAGAAATCGCGCAGTCGCAGCAAGGCGAGTCGAGCTGCTGCCGCTGCCGCAGAGGCAGCAGCGGCGGAGATCGAAAGAGATCGCAATGCCAATGATCCAGGGGGTGGACTTAAAGCGTTGGGCGCACACTATCCGCCACCGCCGGGCAGCAGCCAAGAATATCACGGGCAATACATTAAGACCGAGCCCGGTCTAATGCCACCCGGCGGACAGCCCAACAAAATGGAGGGCTATGAGCGCAACTATCAGAACTTTATACAGTATGCAGACTATTGTCAGAACGATGGGCCAGGGTCAGCCGGTGCAGCAGCATCAGCATCAGCAGGACTATGCCGGCTATCATCACAATTCGGCGTATTATGGCGCCGGTGCCGGCAGCTTTCAACAGAATTTCCAGCAAAATTTTGTGCCCGGCTATCAGGCAGCGGCCTACGGCAGCAGGGGTAAGCCCCCGTCGAATGCAGGTCATCATGGGCCACACGGTCATGGGCATGGGGGCAATAGCATGCTTGAACTGGATCGTAAACCGGACACGAATAGCATCATACCACTGCCCACCAACTATGAGAAGGATATACCGGCACATGCGTATCCCATTCCAGCGCATCGTTATGCACTCGGACATGGTGGTCCACCGCCGCCCCATCTCAGTCATCATGGCATGCTGGAGCCGAAACTCGAAGATATGGGCATGCTGGGACATGGTCATGGTCATGCTCATGGTCACGGCTATCCCTATCTGGGTGATACCAAACCCCTCAACAATGGCTTCTCGTGCTGTCGCCAAGGTGGCACACGGCCACCCACAGCAGAGCATTTGAAGGATGGCACTTGTTTGGGCTTGGGCATAACGCCCAAGGAGGAGCTACTGGATGAGGATGAGCTGGCCGAGGCGCACAATGGCGTTAAGATCAAGTCAAAGAAACAGAAACAGGATGAGATACCCGAAATTGTTGTGAAGCATGAGAAAATCAATCCCATGTTCGATACAACGGATCGTTTGGAGAAGGGCAACAAGACGGAAATACCCGAATGCGAATGCTTCCAGTCCGACAAGAATCCACCCGAACCGGGCACCTACTACACGCATCTGGGTAAGCTTGAGCTGCCTATAAATCGATCATACCTGTTAAGTAGTGATTACTAATTGTAGTCATTACTAGTTAAATTATTTTAGTTGAAAAGTTGAACTAGTCATTACATTACGACTATTTTTGGTTTTACACAACTATATAATGATTACGATTAGAAAAAATCAAAAATAATCTAAAACCTATCACAAATTATCAAAATAATCAAAATAATCAAAAATAATCAAAAATAATCAAATTGATTATTTTCGATTATTTTTATTATTTTGATTGTTTTTAATTTTTTTGACTATTTGCGACTATTTTTGACCAATTGTGACTATGTTTCACTAAAAAAAAATGTACAAATTATTCCAACATAGTTTAATACTTAAACAACAACACCTAAAAGTCTGAAACTATCACAAATTATCAAAATAATCAAAAATAATCTAAAATAATCAAAATAATAAAAATTAAATTGAAAATAATCAAAAATAATCAAAAATAATCAATTTATATTATTTCTGATTATTTTTGATTATTTTGATAATTTGTGATAGTTTTAGACCAGAGGTGCCCAAGCCCCGCCCATGTGGTTGGTAAAAACTCTGCCGGCTCTCTGCTGCTACCGACAGTGTAAATGGTCGTGTGACGTCGGCAAGCGTCTTCGTGCGCGTGGTTTCGTTCGCTTGGTTTCTTTCGTGCAAAGCATTAAACGTCACGCGCAGCCAACTTCTTTTTCTTACGCACACAAATGCAACACATGTCATTGTATTTGTTACTGTTTTAGACTATTTTTGATTTTTTGTAATCGTAATCATTATAAATTCATCAATTTCTACCAGCGAACTATATAGTCACTACGACTACTTTTCAAAAGTAATTTAATTGATTAGTAATTGTAATCGCAACTTAACAGGTATGAAATCGATTGTCTTCCAGAAGCTAATTTACCATTTTTATCCTTACAGGCACAGCTTCCTCACTGATGGAATTGCGTCGAGAGTTCGAGGATCGTTGCCAACTAACGGGTCGTCAGTTGCGCATCGAAAAGATCGTCTACACGGGCAAGGAGGGTAAGACGACACAGGGTTGTCCTGTGGCCAAGTGGGTGATTCGACGTGCCGATCCCGAAGAGAAGATACTGGTTGTGGTTAAAAAGCGACCCGGTCACAGGTAGGTCATCACATCAGCTACCCTATAAGAAGGTGTTTGAAACTCCTTTCGTTTCCTCCGTTTTAGATGCATAGCTGCTTATATTGTGGTGTGCATGGTGGCCTGGGATGGAATGCCGCGTCTGGAGGCGGACAATGCCTACAAAAATTTGATACCCAAGCTCAACAAGTATGGTTTACCCACCACGCGCCGTTGCGCTACCAACGAGAATCGCACCTGTGCCTGCCAAGGTAAGTTTCCTAATACCAAACCCTTGAGAACTACCTAACCTCATTTCTCTTGTACAGGTCTGGATCCAGAGACGTCTGGAGCTTCATACAGCTTTGGCTGTAGCTGGTCCATGTACTACAATGGCTGCAAATATGCACGCTCCAAAACTGTGCGCAAGTTCCGACTATCCGTAAAGAGCGAGGAGGCCGCGATTGAGGATCACATGAATCTGATAGCAACACTGCTGGCGCCGGTCTTCAAGCAAGTGTGTCCACGCTCCTATGACAATCAAACCAAGTACGAGCATGAGGCATCCGACTGCCGCCTGGGTCTTGAGCCCGGCAAACCCTTCTCCGGGGTGACAGCTTGTTTGGATTTCTGTGCGCATTCGCATCGTGATCTGCACAACATGCAGGATGGCTGCACGGTGCATGTGGCACTACTGAAGCCCGCTAATCGCG
Source organism: Scaptomyza pallida (assembly GCA_018152965.1). Taxonomy (NCBI): domain Eukaryota; kingdom Metazoa; phylum Arthropoda; class Insecta; order Diptera; family Drosophilidae; genus Scaptomyza; species Scaptomyza pallida. Next base: position 700,582 of record JAECXP010000107.1, read on the forward strand.
ATAGCCGCCTGCCCGACGACGAACAGTTCCATGTCCTGCCGCTCTACACCATGGACGGCACGGACGAGTTCGAGAGCGTCGAAGGGCAGCGCGACAAGCATCGCACCGGTGCCGTGCAAATGCTGGACAAGTGAGTGTAGTGTTGAGTTTTGAGCTATCAGCTGCAGCTCGTCGATTACCACAGCACAAAACGTACTAATCCATAACCCCTTTCTCCCTTTCTCTCTCTCTCTCTCTCTCTGTGCAGATTTCCCTGCGAAGTACGCGTGCGTTCCACGCCATTGATACCTTGTCGCCGGCATGGCAAGAAGCGCAAAGAGGATGAACCTGCAACACCGGATGGTGAACAGGATGCCGTTGCCGATGGCAGCAGTCAGAGCAGCAGTAATGGCACCCAGCAAACCCAGTCACAGCAGAGTAGTCCGCCCGCCCTGGCCATCAAGAAGGAGAATGGCACCACTAACGGCAATAGTAACAGCAGCAACAACAGCAGCAACAACAGCAGCAACAGCAACAGCAAATCAAAGTCCAAGGCAAAGTCAAATAACTCCAGCGCATCCACGCCCAGGCTCGGCGCCGCCAACGACACCATCGCCACGCTGCCAGACGCCCGTCACCAACAATCCGAGTCCGGCGGGCAGTGCATTCAGTACGCCGCCCGTCAATCAACACGGCGCCAATACCAATCCAAACAACAACAATGGCGCAGTTGCTGGTGCAGTGGCGCCACCTGGCAGCCAGCCCAATCAACTGATGAGCTCCAACTCCAGTCTGATGAACATGGCAACAATGATTGACACCTTCACGGACGCCCAGCTGCAATCGAATCAGATCTCTAGCACCGTGCTGGATTCGCCCTACTCCTATGACTACCAGACGGGCTCCTACATTGATTCGCGCAACTACTACGGCAACTGGCCGCCACATGCCATGCAAATGGCCGCAGGCAGTGCAGCATTGACGCCGACAACACCCAACAGCACCGCTGGTGCAGCATACGCAGCAGCACACGGTAACGCCAAACGTTGCAGCTGGGCCAGCAGCGGCAGCAACAGCCATTGCTCCTATTGCACCGATTGCAACGCCGGCAGCAACAGTTGCAGCTGCCACGGTTACGCCTCTTAGTGTGACGCCAACGCCTGCGCAGCATGATGCCAGCAATGGTTATACGCCCAGCTACAATAATCTGACAACGCCTGCATTGAGCACACAACAGCAGCAGCAGCAACAGCAACAGCAGCAACAGCAGCAACAGCAGCAGCAGCAGCAGCAGCAACAGCAGCAGCAACAACAGCAACAGCAGCAGCAAAGTGGTGTCGACATCAACGCCGTTGTTGTTGGTGGTGAGCTAAAGAGTCGCGTCAGCGAGGAGAATCCCGACTCGACAACGCTGGTGAATCACTCATTGGTCGAGAGTAAGTTAACCGCTTTGACAGCCATGCAACCCATGACTAATCTAGCACCACCACTTCATCACCACCATCCGCATCACCATCATCCGCATACGCCAGAGGGTTTCGTCAAGCCAAAGCCACCGCCCAGCGACTATCAGTACTCACAGTATCCCAACAACTATCAGATGTATCCGCCACCGCCGCCGCCTCCACATTCAGCGTACTCCGCCTACGATGCCTACCAAAATATGAACTACAACTATGGGTATCATCATCAGGCGTACTCGCCCTATGGCATGTATCCGCAGCAGACACCGCCACCCACGCCGCCACCGCCATCGCCCAACTGGAATGTCTATGGACATCATCAGAGCTCCAGTGGCTATGGTCCTACAGCTGGAGCACCGACAGTCACTGGAGGTGCATTGATGGCCACACATGGTGGTATACCGCCAGCAACAGCAGCAACTCTGGTCAAACCAGTGCTACCAACAGCATTGCCACTGCATCAACAGCAGCAGCAGCAGCAGCAGCAACAACAACAGCAGCTGCAGCAGCAGCAGCAACAGTTGCCCGTTACACCGCCACAGACAATCCTGCCCGATTTGAACGATGGCAGTCAATTGTCTCAGGAGCCCATTGTATCGGCCATGGTGGCGCCATCAATTGAGCCGCCACAGCCAGTGGGCATCAGCAGCAACAACAGCAATAGCAGCAACAGCAGCGATGCCAACGGCAACACATCGGCAGCAGCAGCTGGCAACAACACAACAACAACTGTTGCTCCAGCCAGCACCAATTCAAGCAAGATTGAACCGATTGGCGAGGTGGCCGAGATCAATGAGAACATCGAAGCATTTCAAGATCCACAAATGGGTGGTGTGGCCATTGCCCTCAATCATGGCAGTGTGCTGATCGAGTGTGCCAAGCATGAGATGCATGCAACGACAGCAGTGCGTCGACCCGATCGACATACGCCCACACGAATGACGCTGATCTTCTACCAGCATCGAAACTTGAATCGTGCGCGGCACGGCATCGATGAGTGGGAGGAGAAGATGCGTGTGAAGAAGATCAACACGGACCTCGACAACAAAGCCAAAGAGGAGCGCGAGCGTCTGCTGAAGAAGGCCGCCGGCGACGATGATGACGATGAGGAGATGCATGATGAGCTGGCGACGGCGACAACAGCAACACCAATGCCCACCATCAAGAAGGAGAGCAATGGAGGTGGTCCGGCCGTTAAGAATGGAGCCAGTGGCAGTAAAAAGAAGAAGAGCGATAACAGTAAGAAAGCGAATAACAACAATAATAACAACAATAACAGCAATAATACTAATCACAACAACAACCTCATCATCAACAACAGCAACAACAACAGCAACAGCAGCGAGCAGCCAAAAAACGAGAAAGTTGCCCTCCACGCACCATCAACACTAACAACAACATCGTGGACGACCCTGTTTCCTATGCATCCATGTGTGGTTACGGGTCCCTATCAGGAGGGCAATAGCAGTCCAACATCGTCCACGAATGGCAGCAGCGCCAATGCCGCACAGCCACCAACAGCAGCAGCAGCAGCCGGAGCAGGGGGCATGCAGCAGCAGCACCAGCAGCAGCCAACCTGAGCGCCTATCATCAATGCCAAATGACAATTGGCAACTACTACTACAACTGGTAATAGTCAGAGTTAAATGTTAATTAGTCGCTTTTAGCCTTGATCAATGCTGTTTAGCTCAAAGCTTAAGCCGCACAACGACTGAAATATTCTCACAGCAATTATTTTTGTAAAACGCATCCTGATTTCGTGTGCCATACGAGGGGGGAAGACGATCCGAACCAGAGTCACCATTCCAGCATGCAGTAATACACACACTACCAAAACTACACAAACATACACCAACTCTCTTTCTCTCACATAGTATAAAAAAAAAAAACAATCAAATGCAGCTAGATACATATATAAATATTTAAAGTAAAACATACAAAACATATAGAACTTTAGTTAGTTAAGCGCAGCTATATTGTTGGCGAATTTCTGTTAAATGAGTTAAACATTTTTCTTAATTTTTGTTTTCTTCTTCTTGTTTAAGAAGCAAAACAGCAAACACACTATAAAACAAACAAACTACAGAACAAAACACTAGAAATCAAAAACAAAAATTTATTAACTACAAAAAAACATAACTAATAAATACAAAATAAAAAGAAATGTTTGCTTGAGTTTCTATCGTGAGCAAAATAAACAAATTAAGGTTAACAAATCAAGCAAAACGTAAAACAAAAAAAAAACTGTTAATGGACGGATACTCGTAAAAGATCATTGCCAAAAGTACAAATAAACCAATTTTTTAACAAAAAACAAAACACAAAGCAAACTAGAAACAACGTAAAGAATTTCGCAAACAACAAAACATACATTATTAACAAATAGTTGGTAACAAGTTTTTACAAGGCTACACTAAAAAAATAATAGCACTACAAGAACAGAGATAACGATTTTTTTTGCAACTAGTTTTTTCCTCATTAGTTTAACGAATCGGACGGAATTTAGACGGACATACAACAAAAACAGGGAAAAATTACAACAACACAGATAAAAATTACAACAATTTGACTATGCTCTGGCGCTGTTGCATACTTTGCAGCGCCAAGCGAATTCAAATTGACAGCGAATTCAAATGTCGCTTTCGCTGTGTGCATTGCGATCAACGCCATTGCATGCAAGGAAGTGCTGCATTTGTGACATTTGTTTAACCGTTAACTGCAAGTACACACATATACATACAAAAAGAGAGCGTAACAAAAGGCAACAACAACAAAACAAATTTGAATTTGCATACTAACAATAATTGTATGTAGTAGTAGTAGAATGTGTGCGTCTGGCGATTTCACAGCACAGCTAGAGGGGGCTGGGTTGAGGCAGCATTTTAAGCTAAGCATACGTAAAGCACATAAATAAGCATAAAGGATAACAAAGTGAAGCGTGAAGAGTGCATGAAATGATAGTTGAGGTTAAGATTAGAGGAGCAGCGCGTTAAGCATCAAGACATTTTTTAAAAACATTATTCATAATTTAAGTTTAAGCAAACAAAAAACATAAATACTACACACACATACATATAAACAAAAACAAAAAACAAAATGAAGTTTTATTTATTTATGCGTGCCCAAACTCAAGAAAAAGGCAAAAAAAAATACTTTTTCTTTTAAGAAATTGTGCTGTAAATGTTCAAGCAAATTTGCGAAAAGAAAAAAACAAAAAGAAAGACTCGAAACCAAGCAAGTATTAAGTACACAAAAAATAAAAACAACAACTATTAACTAACTTGAAATAATAACAATTTGCTTAATCATTTCACATGCATGGATTGTTGTAAAAAGCTAAACTCAATTTATTTACATCCATCCAAAACGAAATCACCAACAAAAACAAAATGGCAGCGCAACTGAATTTCAAATCAAATTAGTCTAAAAAACAAAACAAAAACAACATTATTTTGCACAAAATGGTTATTAATTAATTAATATATAAATATATTGTATACTTATGCTTATAATTTGAAATTATGACGATGAAACTGAAAATGTGCAGGAGAATCATAAATGTAAAACGTATGTATGTAAATGTAAGGCAGCAAAGATGAAGAAGAAGACGAAGAAGAAGACTTTTGAGCAACAAGAAAAAACATGTTTTGATAAATATTTAAATGTTTATAATTATATATATACATATATATAAATATATAAATTATGAATAATTGATTAACTGATTACGCAAGCCAACAACTATTATAGTTTGTAAATGCTTTTTTATATAATTTTCGAAATAAAAGGAAAACCAACTTTTTGCCATTATTAATTTATAAACGAGTTTACAATCTGTTTATTTCTTTTGAGTTATTTGCTGGGGCGCAACAAAACAACAACAAAAAATACACACACAATATATATATATATATATTGAGAATATATAGTATATAGTACTACAAATATTGGCGTATATACATAACTAGTTTTAACAAAAAAAATAAATAAAAAGACAAGTCGAACACTAGAAAAACACTGCACGAAAAAAACAAAAAACCAGATCGACAATGATGAATGATGACACATATTGTAAAACGATAAAGAATATGAAATAAAAAAAAACATAAATTATATTTATTTAAAGTACGCGTATTGAAAGCAAACAGATATTAATATTAAATAAAACGACAAAAAAAAAAAAACAAAGTTAAAAAACAAACGCTGCGAAATTTTCATTTTTTCGAACTTGGATTTATTTCAAATAAGTATGAATGTACTTAATCAAAACAATTGACAACTTGGAATGCGTGCGATAACGGAATATGGGTCAAATTTTTTGCTTAACCTACGAATTACTTATATGTACATAATGAGCTTTACATAAAAAATACAAACAAACAAAATTAGACTTCACAATTGCGTTTTTAAGTACGATGGCAAGTGTCGAGCGTATTCTCTCTAGTATTCCTATTCTAGTTTTAGATCTAAGTCTTTATCATAGTTGTCTAGCGCTGTTTTGTTAAGAAAACCAAAGTTCCATTTCATAAATTTGTTGCTCTCGTTGCATGTGTTAACCACAAGCTCCTCGGTGAAGGGCAACAGTTCCATGCAACGTTTGCCCTCTTTGCCATGCTTGATGAGCTTTGTGTGATAGTCATAGTACCAGTATTGATTGCCCTGTTGTCCATGGCAATCCCACAGCCAGATGGGTGCATTCGAGTCCCAGATTTGTACATCTAGGCAATCCTTTTTGCGGCGCAGCCGCAAGTCACGTTTCCAACTCAAGGACCAGAACTGTGATGCCTGCGGTTTCACCAGGTTTGTGGCACATTGATAAATGCCCATGCGTTTGTGTCGACTGCGTCCCAGCGTATCGATGCACAAGGTGTTATCGCCCAAGTTCTGTATGGCGCCGCTGGCATAGTCGGGCGGATCAATGGGCGGATAGTTCTTCATCAAATCAAAGGCTACTTTCTCCATGAACCATTTGAATGATTTACATTTGAGTTTAACGCGTATGGCTTTCTGTGCCGATATATCACCAGTGTCCACACGATCATAGATGCCATCGGCATTGTTATACAAGTATGTCTTGTACTCATCCATCCAGACCTCGGCAACGCGCTTGTAATTCTAGAAAGCAAGGATCTGTTAGCTTGAACTGTTGAAAGAGTATCTAGTATCTAGTTGCTTACCTTGTGCAAATAGTCACCTTTGCGTGGACTGGGTACATGTGTGCGTGGTCCACGATAGATGTGACCCACACGGGAGCAAGGTGCATCGTACATTTCGCCGCCACACATCCAGATCTTAAAACTCAGCTCATACTGTTCACCGCCCCAAATGTCCAGACCCTCATCGTAGCCGCCCAATTCCCAAAAAAACTCCGTGGATATGGCAAACAGGCCACCAGCCATGACGGGACTCTTAAATGGTTCTGCAGGATGCTTAAGATCCTCGGGCAACAGCGGCAAACGCTTGTAAAAGAATTGCCAATCGAATGCGCCACGTGCACCCTCGTCCTGTGCCCGATAATGAAAGTTGGTGTGATCAATCACATCAATAAATGGACAAACGGCTGTGCGTTTATTGAGAGCAATCGGTTCCAGCAATGGCGGCAACCAGTTATAGTTGGCCTCCACATGTGAGTCCAGAAAGATGAGCACTTCGGCAGTGGCATTGCGTGCACCTGCTGAACGTGCACCAATCAAACCGGTACGTTGAGGCAAACGCACCACGCGCACTATGGAAAAGTGCTCGGCAATATAGTCTTCCAAGGGCTTATAGAGATAGGCACGATCACTGAAATCATCCACGAGTATAATCTCCTTAAGCAACTCGGGTGGCGAACGATTTATTAAGCTGTGCACGGAACGCATAAGCACCGACAAATATTCATTGTAAAAGATGATGATGACTGAGACGGTAGGCAGCTTCCGTAGATAAAATTTCTTGCGGCATCTGTAAAAGTTTCAAAGGAGATTAGACGAATGGAAGATGATTAGATCTACTCACTCTAGGTGTCGTATGTCTGGCAGGGAACGATTCACAGATATTGAATCGGAGAGCAAAGCGTTAAAGCCATTTTGCAGCGAGAAGGTTTGTTCCTTTTCGCGTATGCTTTCATCTTCGAGCTTGGCAGCCTTACCCTGCTCACCGATGCCCACACGTTTGGCATCGCGCTCCATAGCCGTATAATCATGCCAATCCCGTTTGAGATCATCAACAGCGGCTGGCACTTGGAGCACAGCGTTGTGTTCATTCTGTTTGGGGGGCTCAATCGCAACTGGATTCTGCTCCTCATCGGGATCTTCCTTAACTTCGGCTTCCTTTCAGCTGCTCTTCAAGGATCTCATCTTGTCTTTTGTGAATCGGCTCATCCAATTGCGCCTGCGCTTTATATTTCACTTCATTGGCCGAATCCCTACGTCGATCGTCGGCTCTCAATTCCTCCGGCTGTAAGCCATGATGCACTGGCCTATTTGTATATGGTGTGGATGATATCCAGCTGGTAATCAACAGAAAGAGCATCAGCGAAAACAGCACCAAACATGCCGATTTGATCATCCATTTGATATTGGGACGACGCATTCTGATCGCACTGATTTTCTCCCACGTTCTCTGCCTTCCTCTCTCTGTGTTTCGTATGGATACGTGTCAATCTGACTACGCTGGCTTCGTTCCACAACTGCAACTGATACCAACACAGATACTCATGGAGCGTACATGAAAATATGGCCAACGTTGCGTATTGTTAGCTCAGCTGCTTGTTGTTTCTGTTTCTGTTACGGCTTCTAGTTCGACTCGAAAAAGTCAGTGCCAGACAATTACCAACTGAAAGATTAGAGAGCAAAAGAACACAACACGTACAGTAGAATGTCAACATGAGTATATTTGCATTGTTTCAATTATGAAAGTGAAACTATGTAAACTTTTAGCTTGTATTTTTTTTTAAACTATTTTTAGCACACTTCCTCAAATTTGATTACTTGGCAAGTAGTTAAATAGTACCAAAATATTAGAATTAAACATGTTTTACAAATTGTAAGCAATATAGATGCTTTGTTCCAATTCAAAATAATCATAAACTCAAATCTTCTGTTTACTAATTGTAATTGAATGACCCTACCGTTAAAAATTATAGTATTCGTCTCAGGTGTTTAGTGAACTACTTTCCAGCTATTTAGTCACGCAGTGCTTGCTGCTCAGCGTGGGCGTAGTTAAGAACTGAAGCTAGAAACCACTGTATAAGTTTTCTACACACACGCAAAGCAATAACAAACAATACATTTGGCTGATAAGCAGCGCTGGCGCAAGTTGACATTGCCAACGAAGACAATTCGAAGAGGTTTTTTTTGTTGCTTTTTTATTTTGAGAACTAAAGATAAAACATGTTCAACTAAATGGCAGCTTGCTTCCGGTAATAGCAGCGAAAGCAAAACTAAAGAAATGAAGATAACAAAAAAGAACACCAAACAGTCCAACACAAATTTTGGTGGTGTCTTTTGTTTTTATGTTTCTTTTTGCTGCAACTTTGCGAGTTTTAATATTGTTACCTGTCATGTAGCGCCGTGGAATCAACGTTGCCGTTTATTGTTATTTGTTTTTGGAATAGTCTTAAATTACAACTAACTAATAATTTAATACAAAAAAAATCACATCCACGTCCACTAAATCAGTCTTCTTCTATTTGGACTAACAGATTGCAGCTGCTTCTTCAATGCGGACTGTTCTTTTGCCACTCACAACGCTACGCGCCCATAACAATCAGCTGTTGCAGCGCCGAACAATAATAAATGTTTGGGTTTGTTTTTAAACAGTTTACATTTAATTTAGGTGTATCGTTAAAACAAATGTGTTGTAACAGAATGCTTACTAGATAGATATCTTTAGCAACTTTAGTACTTCCTCCTTGTACTTGGCTATGTTGTACTCGTTCTCACCCTCGTTAATTAATTGCTCCACACTTTGAGCATAGCCGGCATTTGGCGCAACTTTCTGCTCTGACTTCGAATTCCAATTAAGTATTTCCTCAGCAGAGCGTTTTGCTTGATTCCGTTCGAAAAGATACACTTCCATGTCTGCCTCAGACTTGGTGTCCTCCCAGGGTTCTGTTATAAAGGACTCGTGATAGCATGCCGTCAACAAATATAATGCATAATCGTAATTTTGCTTGCGCGTCGGACAACGATCGGTGACAAACGTAAGTTCTCCCGTCTCTTGGTTATATCGATCACCTACAAGTCGTAGAAACTTGTCCTTTGCATGTGCATCAAACTGCAAATCCGAAAGCTTCAAAGTCAGCTTGACGCGACGTGCCTCCGGATGACGAATGGTGGGCAAACTATGGCAATAGTCGGATGTGACAACCTCCACGGGAAACATCCGTTTCCATTTTGTCTCCGTCTCTAGACCCTTTGGCCACGGGGTACAAAACTTCTTAATTGCCTCACACTGCTGCCGGATGGCCGGTGGCGTCAAGTGCAAGAAATTTGGGATTTTCATCAGCTCAGCATTGGCGAATTTTGAGGGCGCAGCTGCTCCGCGTTCCGTGTAACCCTGACGCAGTGGCAGTGGCACACTAGCCGGGTGAAAGGAACGCGGTCCAGACCATACAGCCGTCCAATCCTGATCTACGGCCATGCGGTTTGTGCGTGGTGGTTGCACTGCATCCTTTTTAAACTCCCGTCGGCGTGCTTGCTGTTTTATAGTACGCAGGTTAAGAACACGGAACTCTGCAAAAGTGAAATTGAAATTACTTAGAGTTTGATTATTAACTAATGTTTTATTGTTTACCCTCTTCGTCGTCCACTTCCGACTGCTGTTGCTGCTGCTGCTGGTTGGTGAAAAGCCGGAAACTACGTTGCGCTGCTGCTGCATTGCTGCCGCGTATGTTAGACTCTAGCAAACGAGCTAGGTTTGATGCCATGTTGATTTTCACAGAGCCTAAGCAGCCAAACCACAATTAATTATCTGTTTTTATAGAAAACTTTACGATTAAAAGTTTACGTAAACCATGCGTACAAGAAAACTGCCATTCACAGTGAGCAAGTGCCCATCAGCTGTGTTGGCATCGATACCCAACAGCTATTAGAATGGCTCTTTTAAGGTTGGTGTATTGGCTAAGGCAAATGTATGGCATACTTTTAGGCTTTTCCTAGAAAATAAATAGTCACACTAGTGCTGACACCATTGTTGCTATCGATGGTAGCTTTTGTGCTGCCCACCACCACGTGGAAAATATTAGTAGAGTGGGGTTGGCTGGGCTGCGGGCTGGCATATATATGCAATGTAGAGTTTGATTGTTGTCCAAGGTCAAAGGCATCGAGCTCAAATCGTTTAAAAATATAACAATAAGCAGCAATGCTACAGAGTTTTACAAATTGATACCACTATTTGCACACATATATCTCATTGTTTATTACCTCCCCGTTCGGTCTACGACTTATCAGCGAATGATTGTCTACTGAGTGCTGCTGATAAGATGCGTCGCTTATAGTGTGTTTATATTTACAATCAAATGTTCAACTGTTTAGTTGCTTCCAGCAAGTTCAACCGGTTCGAACAGCGCACTTGTTGCACACGCACATACTAAATAATAAACAATACAACTGCAATACCAACAACAACAATAACAACAACAACATGACATCAGATGCTAAACGAGTGCTCTCCATACAAAGTCACGTTGTGCATGGCTATGTGGGCAACAAAGTGGCTACGTATCCCCTTCAGGTGCGTTATAAATATGCATAATCTAACGCTTAGATATTTTTTTGATTAAAATGTTGTACTTTAGCTTTTGGGCTTCGATGTGGATCCATTGAATTCGGTACAGTTCTCCAATCATACAGGCTACAAATGTTTCAAAGGTCCAGTTGCTACCGAAAAGGAATTGGCCAACATATTCGATGGCCTGCAGGAGAACGAACTGTTGTGCCAATATTCCCATCTGCTGACCGGTTACATTGGTAATCCCCTGTTCCTGCGTCAAGTGGGCGCCATTTTGAAGGAAATGCGCAAAGCGAATCCCAAACTGATATTTGTTTGTGATCCCGTCATGGGTGACAATGGTGAAATGTATGTGCCCAAAGAACTGTTGCCCGTGTATCGTGAAGAGATTATACCGTTAGCTGACATCATAACGCCCAATCAGTATGAGGTGGAGCTGCTAACCGCCAAGCAGGTGCGCAGCGAGGCAGCCGTCTGGGAGGCAATGGATTGGTTCCATCAGCGCAACATCAAAACCGTTGTCATCTCCAGCAGTGATCTGGGCCAACCGGGCGTATTGCGTGCCTTTCTCAGTCAGCAGAATGGCCCACGACTGGCCATCGATATACCCAAGCAGGGTCACAAGGATCTGTTTTTCACAGGCACCGGCGATCTGTTCGCTTCACTCTTTCTGGCACACAGCCATGGCACAGCAGGCGATGTTACAGCTGCATTCGAGAAGACCATTGCCACATTGCAGGCTGTTATCAAGAAGACAGTCAAATCTCTGCCGCAACGCAGTGGACCAGTGCAAGCTTGGGAGCGTGAACTGAAGCTGGTGCAAAGCAAGTTCGAAATCGAACATCCAGAAGTGCTGCTCAGGGCACAGCGTCTCAACTAGACCAGAACGCATTTCTATATCAGTCAGACAATAATATTAACAAAGTGTATCATGAATCCAAATATATGTTAAAGTTAAATATGACAACGACTTGTCTGCCAGTTTGTGTCAATGGTTTTTTCTTGACATCTCAAAAGAATCACTCAGCTGTGGAGAGTTTGGCCCTGCTATAAAAGCCGCAGATTGTCTCGAAAAGTAAACAAACAGTTAAGATTATGAAGTTGTTTATTATCATTGCACTCTGCTTGGCGGCGGCGGCGGCAACGCTTGGAGACGATGCACCCAGTGCACTGGATCAAAAGTATGTGCCGCGCTATACTCTGCTCTCCGATAGCAAGAAACAGGAACAGGACATGGATGCTGCTGCTTCTGTTGCCAATGAACAATCACCTTGGCGTCGTTCAGCCTATACCGGCGGTGGCGGCCATGGAGGTGGTCAACAAACTGGTTGGACTGGCTCCGGACAGAGCGGATCGCCGGCAGCCATACATGGACCAGGTTTATTGCTGCTGGGTGTCAATTTGGGCGCACTGCTGTACATGCTGTTGGGTTTGCTGGGGCTGGCTCCGCCGCCGCATCGCATTGGAGGAGGCGGCGCCTATCATGCCGCCGACTTTTATCGAAACGAAAGACCATATTTGGGTGCTGGCAAGGATACGGATTTGTATTTGTAGTGTGAACGCGTTACGCAATACTTTCTTATAGAATATTCATATATATATATATTGTGGTTAAATAATGTTTTTTTTTTTACACAAAGCTGTTAAATTCAAATCGTGTTTTTGGGGTGTGTGGGGGGCGGTACAAAATAAACGAACTTAAAAAAGAAAACGCTTAAAAAAAGTAAGTGAAAATTATTTTATGATTTTTTTACGCGAAACGAAGCGGCACGATTTATCCGGACCACAGGCGCTTCCTTGGCGCCCGACCCAATTGTGCCAGCCAAACGGGAGATCGGTTTACGGAATGTCGCTGCGGTGCCGGCAAGAGCTAAATAATTAAATTATAAGTAAAGTTTTGTTCAAACATTTAAAGTGTTTTTTAACTTACTCTTTGAAATCAGAGCACGCGGACTTTTTCTCACACAGTTTGTGGTAAACTTGAGATTCTCCTTTTGTATTGCCGCTGCACAGGTGCGTTGTAATCCTTGCGCCGTAAACTTGTTCGACTTGAGCATAGCTGAGTAATTGAACCAAAGTTGTTAAAAGGTATTTGGAGCTTTGATTTGATTGCAACTCACCTTGTTTGAGTCTCTCCTTGTCTGCGGAACCGGTCACATTCTGATCCGAAAGCATATCCGACATCATGCGATGATTGATGGGTCGCGCTTTTGTTACAGTCGCTGTTAGGGCCTTATATTGGGAATTCGTGTTAGGGGCGACAACTTGGGTTACGTTGAGATTACGCGGTTTCTTAAAGACCTGCTGGCAGTCGTCAGTTGAGTCCGAGTCAGAGTCTGTGTCCTCGCAGCTATCCACGCCCAATCGCAGAACAAATTCGCTGTTGGTTAATGTGTGCGTGTAGCGACGATCGAGTTTGCGCTTCCTGGCGCTACTGGTCAGTGTTGTTGTTGTCTTATTCTCATTCTCCTGCTGCTGTTCGGCAAGCAACTCATCCAATTCAGTATCCTGTGCTAAACTTTCGGTTTCTGCTTCAGTAAAACGCATCCTGCGCTCGAGTCTTTCGTATACACTTTGTACTTCTCGGGCGTCAGTTTTTGTGTCTCCTCCAGACGACTGTAGACCTGATGCAATACATCGCAGGCTGTCTGAAGGGATTTATGCAGGAGACTTGTATTCTCTGCCTGTTCATTGTTGATGCCAGTCAAATGATTTCTGTTTATCTGCTGTTTCGATAGCTGCACTTCCAAATCCTTATTACTTATATACAGGTTTAGAATTTGATGGTATTTCGATTCCTTCACCTCCATCTTCAGTTTTTTAAGGCTTATGCAGGCCACCTCAAGCTTGCTACGAAACACTGGATATTCATCTGTATATTTTTGATTTCTTGTATTTAGTGCAGTTATGTAATTTGTAAACAGTTTATAGTCCTGAAAAATACAAAAAAAAAAAACAATTTATAATAAACATTTAAAAAGCTTTTTGCTTGAGCAGCATACTGTTCTTAAGAATCAAGCAAGTTGGCATCACAGCTTGTCAGGTTTATTGATATTCAAGTTAAGTTGGCAGCACTGCATTTATTTTACTTTGTTAGACGTAATTTATTTTTGTTTTGAGATGCTTTTCAGAACAGGAGTGCATTTACGTGCATTAAGCACCAGGCTAACGCCACTTCGACCATCACTCCCAATCCAAAGCCGGCAACTGTTGAAGCAACAGTCACAAACAGATGCAATCACACCTGCTGCACCTTTGTTTTTACAACAGGCGCGCGGTTATGCAAAAGGCAAAGACCGCAAAAAGGAAAAAGGCGGCAAAGGTAAACCTGTTAAGGTGGAAATAAATGAGCTGCAGTTGCGTGAACTGATCAATCTGGATGGCCTGAATGCCCAAATGGAGAAGTCTGTGCTGCAAATGAAAGATGATTTCATTAAGAATCTATCACTACGCTCTACCAGCGGCTCCATCGATACACTGCGCATCAAGGTGGACGGCGCAGACCATGAGTTGCAGGAGCTGGCACAGATATCGCGCAAGAATCCCAAAACTATTGTTATCAACATGATAGCGTTTCCTCAAACCATACCCGATGTGTTGCGTGCCATTGAGAAGAGTGGCATGAATCTAAATCCGCAGCAGGATGGAACTACATTGTTTATACCCATACCCAAGGTGACCAAGGAGCATCGCGAGCATCTCTCTAAGAACGCCAAGGTGCTGTTCATCAAGTATCGTGATGCCATCCGGGACATACAGAATGCAGAGATACGCAAGCTCAAGAAACAGACGGATATTAGTAAGGATGATGTGTTTGCTGCCCAGAATCAGGTGACTGCCATTGCAGACAAATACATTGGCGAGGCAGACAAACTGTTGGCCAGCAAGCAGAAGGAGCTGTTAGGTGATGCCTGATACCAAATGCCTTAAGACTGATATTAATAAAAGATGTTCACTTACTGCCCAAGAATGCAAATTAATAATAAATAAAAAAAAATTGATTATAAATAATACGCACCTCCTGAAGCAGACGTTGGTCCAGCGTCAACTTATTGCGCAATTCCTCGAAATCCTCTTTGAGTGTTTGCCGATAGCTTAAGCTCTGGATTTTGCTGCGTAGTCCAAGGACACACTGTTGCAGCTTTATGACTGTGGCATATACAGCATCGATCTTGCTGTACCATGGCTTCAGCTCCTGTTGATCGTAGCCACCGCTGCTGCCAGCACGTTCCAATTGCGCCAGCTTGGCTTCGAGCGTCTTGTTATGGGTCAACAGACGCTCCTGCTCAGCCATAAGCTCATTGACCTTCTTAACATAGAACTCCTTGGGCATATTCGATTTGAGCACATTTTGGCGCAACACAGTTCTTATCTTCTTGGCACGGCTGGCATATTTAAGTGTATTGTAGGTATCCTCGTAGGTGAGCGAGCTCATGGATACATTGGCCACCATCAGAGTGCGACAATTGCCACCCAAAGAGTCCTTTAGAATGCGTGTCAAATTCGAGTCCCGATAGGGAATATGCTTAAGTCCATCGGCCAGTTTGTTGATGCAATTTCCCAACGCCAGAAGGCTTTTGTTGATACTGGCACCCTCTTTGAAGCGCATGCCCAGACCCTTCGTGCTGGACGCACGTTCACTGCCAGCCAAATCAATCATAGAGAGCTTAACACTGCGCTTGTTGCCCGTCTTCCTGTCCGTGATGCGTATATGAACCTGAAAAATGGCGTGCGAACGCGAACTTTCTGCGTTGGCATCTGTCGGATGCTGCGTGCGATGCGAGTTGCCCAGTGTAAGCATGCGCAGTAGCTCATCGGCACTGTAAATGGGCGTAAGAGCCAATCCACTGACCACCACACCATTTGCATCTTCACGAAGTTTTAAAGGACCTGACTTTGTGAGCAGATTCATAACCTGTTCATTGTACACCTCCAAATAGCTAACGCCTACATCGAATTTGCGTGTTTCCTGTTGCTCCTGTATCTTCTCAAAGAGATCACGCATCGTTAAGAACGTAAGGCCCGGACAGTTCTCACTGCCCAGCATTGTGAATGTTTTGCCCGCACCCGTCGCTCCGTAAACAAACACCGAACAATTGTACCTGTTGTTAATAGCGCACACGTTAGCACATAAATATGTTTCAGGTGCACTCACACAGAATGTTGTTGTTGTTTCACTCACCCATCGAGAACTGCGTCGACCAGCGGCGCTGTGCATTCTATGAACATATCCTCATTGGTTCGGTCTGTGTCGTATACACGATCAAATTCCATTGATAGTTTTTTGTTTGTACGCTTTGAAATGTCTCTGTATTGCTGTTTAGCACCCTGGTAAAAGAACTCATCGTCCTCTTCGTCTGGATCGAACAGCAGTGAGGATGCGTCCATTACTTTGATTATGCATCTTTGATTCTGTTCCATTTCCCGCTGATTGTAGGGGCGCACGCGCACTACCACCTTAATATTTGTTTGCTCAGGCATGTTGTTAAAATCTGCTTAGTGACACTTTTCGCTTATTATTTTGTTTTTATTATCGTTTTTTCCTTTATTTGTGAAATTAGTACAGCCTGAGTTGATCGTTGCTTGGATTGTTTGAATTTTGCTTTGAGGCGTCTTTCTTTCTTCTTCTTCATCCCTTTCGATTTGAAGTGAACTGTAGTTAGAGGGTTGCTTTGGGCTCGATAGTCTGGTCATCGATAGATAAATTGAGCTATGTATGGTCACTCTGATGCCAAGCTTGGTTGCCACTTTCATTGTTGTGGTGACACTGTTTGCGTCGTCTGCTAAATCGCAAATTACAAGTAAAACTAGAAAAGATATATAAAAAAAAATTAGCGCAAAGAAAAAATAAATAAATCACAAATATTAATATGAGCTCAAAAGTATTATTCGCTTGCTCCAAATGTTTTTCCCGGCATCCATACGAAGAACTTTCTTCCGGCCAGCAACTTTGCAAGGTGAACAAACAAAAAAGATGCGAATAAAAACTCTTAAACAAACACAAAATGCATCAAATAACATTAGCATTTTGCATGTGTGTATGTGCATTGTGCTAAAAACAAAGGATGTGTGCGTGTAAAATTGTTTTTGGCAATAACAAAATATAAATGACGCGACGTTTTTTTGCAAACGAACATTTTTGCTGCGCATTTACAGTGAAAACGAACGGCAAGAGGAAGCAGAATGTGGTAGCAGCTCTCTATGCAACCTTGTCTCCGTCAGCGACTGTGACTAATAAAGTGAAATTTAAATCTGCCGTTATTGTGATGTACCATTTTCCATTAGACTATAGCTGACCACCAGAAAATCTGCCAGTGTTCATCAACCAATACTTTAACACCATTTTTTTCGGTCAAGGCTAAGCTAAACTAATACTTCGTCTTCATTTGATTCTTCACAGGGATGCCGTGGTTCTACCTCAGTTGTTAAATGTACTTACTGCCGCTCGGAATTTCCATCCGCCTCGTAAGCAAGAATAATTATTTTAAATATTAAAGCATGGCATCACTACTTTTACTTTTGTTTACAGCAAATCACAGAGTGCCTGCAAAAAATGCGAACACTATCTCAGCAAATATGGCAAACCCAGCGCCTGCGAATGCTGCAAAATCGTTGCCGCATTCGGTAGCTCCAAATGCATGAGGTATGTTTATATTTTCGTAACTTTAAAGCGTAAACAAAAGCTAAACAAAAAATTTGCACGAGCAACGTGGCAGCCGCTGTAATTTGAATGCACAATATCAAAAAATGCTCGAATTGAAATTTAAGTTTGTAACTGAATAACTTTTTCATTATATAGATACATATATCTTTATTTGTGTATATATGTATAAAAACCCTTAAGTATGCAACAGATTGTGCCTTCAAAATACATAAATTCAACGCGCGTTTGCCATGTCCTTTTAGTAGATTTCTCTCCTTGAATTCTTCAAGTATCAAAAGACTAGAAAAACAACGTTTCTTATGAACGCAAAACATTTTTCTCTCTTCTCTTTTCTGCTCCTCATATGTGTGCCAATCAAAATGACAAAAAACATTTTAACCAAACCAAATATCACACACACTAACTGCAAATAGATGCGCCAGCTACGAGGCAAAGTATGGACCGCCCACACAATGCGAAGAGTGCAAGCTGCGATCAGCGTTTGACAGGCGCGACGAGAACAAAAAGGTCAGCGAAATACGAAGAAAAATCAAAATCCATGGAACTCGGATTACAACTACTTTATAATATTACATACATATATAAATTTAAGAGCACATGTGTTGTTGTTGTTGTTGATCTTGTTGTTGTTGTGTTTCGTAGACATATGTACAATGTACTGCAAGAGATTATGTTTTGCGTTCATAAGAAACAGAGAGAGAGATAGCTTAGGATTTAGTCTTTAAGCCATTTATTTGATATATGTAAATGTAAATTACCTTAAACTTTGTAAACCTTATTGCAGGTCAATGGAAAAGTTCTGTGCTGGCTATGTACCTGTGCCTATAAGCGTGCACTGATGAAAGCGCAACAGGAGGGCCGAATATCCATGTCCAAAAAGCGACCCCATGAGAAGACCTCTTCGTCGGCACACAGAGATAATCATGCAGCCGCAAAGAAATCAGCACGCGGCAATGAAATGTCCAAGGGCACAGGGAACAATTCGGGCAGTGTGACGTCTGTCGGCGGCACAGGACTCGATCTGCCCGACAAGATGCGTGGAAACAGTGGGAATGGCACAATTGCGGCACCAACTGCCATCACAGTTGATACAAATTCGTCGGATCATGTGGTGGCTATAACATATCTAAAGGAGCGTATAGCCAGTCTGGAGAAACGCTTGAATCAAAAAGACAAGGAACTGCTAGAAAAGGATAAGCAGGTGAGTAATTTGTAATTAATAAAAATTATCTTGAAAGTCTATAAAATATTTGTAAACATTTTAGTTGACGGAACTTAAAGGCAAAAATTTTGAAAAGCAAAATGAAATGCGCAACAAATTAAAGGAAGTTGAGCGGATACATGACATGAAAGTGGACACATTGAATCGTAAAGTAACGGGTCTTCAAAAAGACTTGGCCGTTATGAAAAAGAGCAACAATAAGAAGGCAGCCAGCATTATCAAAGCTGAAAAGGAAGCAATTAAGCGTGAAAACTTATCACCCAAAGAGGATATCGTTGTTGCGGCACCTGAGAAGCAAATGAAACGAGAGCCCGAGCGTGATCTGGACAAGGATGAGAAGAGTCGTAGTCGTGATCGCGATGAGGAGCGCAGTGAACAGGATCGTGGCAGTGTTCATTCACGTTCCGGTTCCAGCAGTCCATCATCGAACTAAAAACGCACACTTTAAATAAACCCAACGAATGACATTCACAATAACACACACACATACATGCACACAATTAAGTTTTGTTGTGTCCGGGTTGTGTGTAGTTTTGATTGGAATGATTTTTAGTTTGTCGCTCTATAAACACATTTAGATTTTATAATACATTTTCTTTAATTGTAACATAATTACAATATTGTTTTCATTCTACTTTTTGTATGTCATTTTACATTTATAATTTACTATTCAACTCAAGCTGTTCTCAAACTGTTTCTGTTCTGCTTTCATGCTGGTAATTGTCGATTAGAAAATGTAATTTATAGGCTCAACTAAAAGAAAAAATTTTAGTTTAATTTTTTGCCCAGATGAACACAAAACGAAAGCATTGTTTACATACTTAAGAAATATATATATATTAAAAAAAAGTTGGGAACACAAAAGTTATTAAAATACAATCTTTTATTTAACGTTTGTTTTAACAATTATAATAATTAACGCTGGATTAATGCGGCTTCGGCTTGTGCCCATCCACATAGAAGTTACGTGTTGCCTTGGGAAGCTCCAGTTCCATTCCCTCCATGCTTTTTTCAAGCATTATTTGACACCCGAGCCGAGAATTTTCACGCAAAAAGGGCGCCATGTCTAGCAGGTCGTCCTCCTTTTCATCTGCCTCACTAAGCTTTTCGAGATAGTTGTGTTTCACATACACATGACACGTGGTGCAAGCTAATGACGCCTCACAGGCACCTTCCATTTCGATGCCATGCCGATGTGCCAGATATAGCACATTATCGCCCACTTTTCCCTGGACCTTAAAGCGTTTGCCATCCTTGTCAACGTACGTTATGTTAACGCTACAAAATGAAGAGATTTAATATTTGAAAAGCATTATGCACCAAGGGGGTTACTCACATTTCATCCGGCGACTTGGGATCTTTCCACTCATACTCTCCATGCTGCAGTACTAAAAACACACAAACCAAAGATAATTTCATAATCTGCCTGACAATTAACAAATGACATCTGTGCGCGTCGCTTGGCCATGCCACTTACATTGTGTGATGTGCAGCGCTTTGCTGGCTGTGTAAACTGGTGATTTTAGGACTTGCTTCAATATTAATTGACGGGAATTACGCGTATGGCGCAAAAGTAAACAAAACATTTTTTAAGGTTACAAAACTATAGACAGCTGTGGGCACCCAGATATTTTAACATATGCTGACATGTTAGCATGCAGCATCAATTGTTTCTCAAAAACATTTAAAAGATTTCAATAAAGTGTTATGCAACTTGGTTATTCACATAAATATTTAAATTTATGTAAAAGAATTGGAATTGTTTTTATGTATTTTAACCTATTTTTTCATTTTACTTCATTATACACATATTTGTCTTTATATTCAATTTCGCTCATCTCTAGTTACAAAACGAGTGAAGTTGGCTGCGATGTAAACTTATCGAGTATCTTTTCTATTGTGCGGCAATTATTTTACAGTTTGAAGTTTCAGCATATGCGTATTCCAAATAGAAAAACATTAATATGAGCGGACGCAATTTTTATATTTTAAAGTGTTATACATGCAGAAATCGGATTAAGTGCACAAATAGTATACCAGCAATCTTTTGAAAGTAAAAAACGAAAACTGCAAATTTGCATGCAAATTCCATGACAAAAACACATTTGTTCGTTCGTCACTTCGCGAGAGCAAATGAGCAAAAATGAACTAGTAAACTGTAAATTGATAATGACATTGGATTGAAATACTACACTTCCCACCCCCTCCCTCGACGGACCAACATATGCGTATGCATCAAATTGCAGAAAGAAGAAAATAAGGCGCAATTGTTTTATTTTGGACATTAATATACTTTTATTAATACTGATACCAAATGTGAATAAATGTTTTTTATCTATATAAAAAAGTAATTACAATTAAATAAATTAATATGATTTATTAAAATGTAAAGTGCGTTGTATATTGGATTATATTTGCTGTGCAATGAAAACGAGAGTCTTAGTAAATCACTTGGCTACTGTTTTGGAGCAGAGCTTTTGCAGTTTGTTTACTTAGCATCAGCGTCTGCGGTCTGCTCCTTGTGTCCATTCTTTGGTTGGACAAACAAGTCGGATGGACCCACATGCTTGATGGGTATAATACGTTCCTGTCCCTCCTCGTCCTCGACCAGGGGTGGCACAGTGATGGTAAGAACACCCTCATCGGTCAGGGTCGAGGCTATGGCATCTGCATTATACTCCTTGGGCACCGGATAGCGACGCACAAAGTGGCGATAAACATGACCATGCTCATCCTCGCGTTCCTCATGCTTACCCTCGACAACGATGCAGTTCTTTACGAGCTTCACGCTAATCTCACCCGGCTCAAAGAGGCCCACATCGAGATTCACCTGGAAGTTTCCCTTCTTATCCTTGCCGGTGGCCGTGCCGGAGCCCAGTTCACCGCGATGCTTCTGCGCCACCAAGTGACGGGCATGGGCACCCATATGAGCAATCAGACCCAAAGTGTGCAAATCCAATGGATCATGGTGGCGTGAGTGCATTCGACGATAGAGGCGATTGGGAAACATATCGTGGCCATAGTACATGGAATCTGGTGAGTCCAGGTTAAGTACAAATGGAATATCTGGCATTTTTTCTTCGTTCGCAAAACTAATTCACAACAATTTCAGAGTCTGTATCTGTTATTAGTTCACTGAACCTAATTGGTGACCTGGTTCCCGGCGGTGAGGGTTGATTTGCCAGCGGGTGCCAGGGGGTGGCGATTATTACACACAATTTAACTCGAATGTCGCAACACAAATGTGGAGTTACTGCAAACTGAGTTCGTCTTTTATAGTTGGCCCCATGCAAAAGCTCTAACACCGCGAGCTTTTTCTGGAGCGACATTTAGGAAATTTCTGGAGCTGAAGTTAGAGGTCGAGCTTTAAGCGCGCGCTAAAGAGAAAAAACAACAACAATTAAAAACCGCAGACATATATTTATTCGAAGTCGAATTCGATACACACCGTAAACATTGGCTGGCGTCTGGAGTATGTCGACGTTCAATATCAGACACCTTAACGTACGCTTTGCGATTTACGTCGAGATGTATGTATGTGTATGTATGTGTGCATAAGTTTGAAATCTGATGAGTGGCCGGCGGGCGCTGTTGTCGCCAGCGATTCTTACCACAAAGCGACAACAATGAAAAACCGGCTACAGGTTAAATTTCGATTCCCAGTCTATGTCTGTGTCTGAGTCTGAGTCCAGCTGCGGTTGCTTTATTGTATCTCCAACATGCGGCTGATAAACGTTAACATCGGCGTCGCTGCTATCGTCATTGTCGTTGCCGTTGCTGTTGCTGTACATTTGCCTATAATAAATGCGGCGACATCGTCACATCGAGAACTTAGTGATCTAACGTCGGCGGACAAGCAAAGTGAAAGTACAGTTTTGCAACGCATTAACACAATGGCCACCTATGAACAAGTGAAAGATGTGCCCCATCATCCTGATATCTATTTGATTGATGTACGCAATCCGGAGGAGTTGACAGATACAGGCAGCATTCCGGCTAGCCTGAATATACCCTGTAAGTAGTAATAAGAATATTCATGTTCTGTTTTTGATTATCGTTTTCGATTATTTTAGTGCCCAACTTGGAGGCTGCCTTAAAGGCTGAGCCAGAGGAGTTCGAGAAGACTTATGGACGCGCTAAGCCTGCCAAGGATGCCAAAATAATATTTACTTGTCGTTCGGGCAAACGTGCTCAGGAAGCTGAACAAATCGCCAAAGCTGCTGAGTATACCAAGTAAGTTTTTCTCCTGTGAAAATATTTTTGAAAGTTTAAATTACATAATACCTATTTCTTTACAGTTTGAGTGTCTACCATGGCTCCTGGCTAGAATGGGCTGAGAAGGAGGCTCAAGCGCAGTAAAATCAAACAATCAATTTCCATTTGCATCCTTTTGGATTATTTAACTTAATTTTAGATGCAAAATTTTTACTATTTATCAAAAGTTTACACACACATATTTAGAAATAACGGGTTTGGAATAAAATAAACTATTTAGAAAGTTAAAATCAATACTAAAATTAGTACCTTTTTATAGTCTCCCCCCATTTAGTGACAATTCGCAGTAAAGTAAATCATTTAGTGCGATTAGCACCTTATTAAAGTCACTTGCTGTGGATTAAGCATATATCAAAGAAAATCAACAATGATTATATTAAATCAACATGCCTTTATCATAAAGTACCGGTTATTATTACAAACGAACACACATACACAAAAAAACAAACGGCGATGTTTACTGACCTGTCTCAATAATAGGTGAATTTATTTTTGTACAAGTCTAAATTCACCACACACTTTTAGTTTGTTTATGCCGCAACGTTGTTGTTGTGCTTTCGAGAAAACACACAAACACCTAGAAATTACCACAATGAGCAAAGAGCAGAAGACGCTGATAGAAGCACAGCGCCAAACCATGATACAATTATACTACCTAGTGTAAGATCCTTACCGAACAGGAACCTTATATTTAGCAAAGAGCCGAGAAGACGCTGATGCGAGAAGCAAATTTTTTTTTTCCTCTCTCTCTCTCTTTGTACTCATTTTTATAAGGCGGGCTGATTACCTACCTAGTATAATTGTATCATGCGCCAAACAACGATTGCATCAGTTTGGTGAAATCGAGAGACCACGCGAAAATTCTCGACCACTGTGGCTCACCATATAAATAGCAGTCGCTGTAGTGCGCTCTTAACAGTTCAACACAAACAAGCAAAGCAAACGGAGCTCACGCTGAGCAAACTTTTTAAGAGAGAATTTCATCAGACATCAACAAAATTACAATGCGTTCGTTGCCAATGTTAATGCGTATGGCCGAGGAGCTAACAAGGATGCCACGTGTATCACCATTCCAGGCCTTCTTCCACGAGCCGCTCATGTGGCAAGGCCTGACGATGCCACGCAACTGGCAGCAAATTGCACGTTGGCAGGAGCAACACTATGGACCAGCAGCAACAATCGGCAAACAGGGCTATCAAGTCAGCCTGGATGTGAGTGAATTCAAGCCCAACGAACTGACGGTGAAGACGGTGAACAACAACGTTATCATTGAGGGCAAGTCGGAGCAGCAGGAAGATGACAAGGGCGGCTACACTTCACGTCACTTCTTGCGTCGTTTCGCTCTACCCGAGGGCTATGAGGCAGATAAAACCACCTCAAGCCTAAGCAGTGATGGCGTGCTCACAATCAATGTGCCCAATCCACCAGCTGTTGAGGAGGCGCTCAAGGAACGTGTGGTGCCAATACAACAGACCGGCCCTGCGGAAGTCAACGTTAAACCAAATCCGCCAATCGCCGAGACAGCAGAGAAGCAGGAGAAGGAACAGTAGATTTCACCCAAAGATTTAATATAAAAACCTAGTCTATTCTAGATGTTAGTTATCCAATACAAACAAATTATTTTAGCAATAAATTTATAAGCAAACAAAAGTTCAAACTCTTTTCACCTGTATGTTTTGGGAGTTTTCCAACCCTAAAAAAATAACAGCCCTGTCTTAGAAACAAAACCATTTGCAGTTTTTAAGTTGTAATTAAAATATGTTATTTACATAAAAAAAAACCCAAGTGTGTATACTTTCGTTTTATTATGCTTGGCAGCTAGCACTTGCACTTGTCCACCACTTTCCCACCACCAATCCCTTAGCTCTATATGTATTCCTTGATGACGTTGGTTTTTGACTCGCATCCAAGAATATTGCCATTTGGCGTGAGACGACGCGCTTGTGTCTTGTTTGTTAACCTTCGCGCATCGCGCTAATGATTCATCCATCGCTCATCCATTGCCCATCCGCATCCGGCGCAGCCTCCGACTCGGACACGAGGCCAATACAAATCGTTGTCGTTCGTGTCTATAAAAGCGCCGCGAGCATTGTTCACAAGCTTTATAAGAATTTCAGACGCGAAATGACTCTGGTGCCGACTACATATCGGGATCTCTCCCGGGAATTGGATCGTCCGCGTCCACTCTATCGTCCGTCATATGATTACGAGCTCTATCCCTATCTATGGGATGAACCGCGTTCGTGGTGGCCCACATTAGGGCCCAGGAGCAGCAGCACTGAGTTCCTGCGACCCTTGGATGAGCTGGTGACGCGACGAGTGCGCAATCAGCTGATCCAATCGACACCACACGAATGGTCACATCCCATGCGCTGGGACAATTACTATACGGGCGAACGTGTACATGCAGACGAGAAGGGTTTCCGCATTGATATCGATGTACGACAGTTTCGACCCCATGAGATTGTGGTCAAGACCACTGATGACTATATTATTGTCGAGGGTAATCACAACAAACGCAGCGAGGGACCCAATGGCTATGTGGAGCGTCACTTTGTGCGCAAATATCTGCTGCCGCGTGGCTACAATGCCAACGAGGTCATATCCGATATATCGTCGGATGGTTTCTTGACAATCAAAGCGCCGCCACCACCACCAGCCAAATACTATAGTCCCGGTGAGCGTCTTGTGCGCGTTCACGAAACTGGCAAATTGGCGCTGCCCTGGAAGTAGTTTATCCGCGATCATCCCTCTTTCTCCTTCTTTGCCATAGCCCTTGACATGCGCAACTACTCACACTAATGACACACCACATATTGTATTTAAAATTCAAGGTGAACTATTTTTGGTGAACGAGGTGCAATGAGAATTTTAATTCATTTTAAATACTACCAAAAATGCTTGTAGAAATGTCAAGTGCGCAATAAATTGATTGAAATAGACGAATTCGCATATTGCTCCATACAATAATAATAAAAATCCATTAAATAAAAACGAATATTTTTCTTAATATTTTGTTTACTTTTTGTTGATTTTTGAATCGAATTCTTTTTGCAAGCTTATGTATATGTCTATGTGTTTGCAAAAGCGCATTGCACAGCTGCGAAAGAGAAAAAAGCGGCAAAAGTATAAGAGAACAAGAACTGACGCTTAACAGATCCTCCCATTTTTAGCTGTTAATATCAGATGCTTAAATTTAAATAGCCATTAAGTGTTTTTTTCTTAATATGTGTTTTTATTGAATCTTCAAAGTACAGTGTAAATGCATGTAATCAAGTGTTAATGTTCTTTAAATTTAAAGTGTATTTGTAAAATAAATACATTGAAAAACATATTCTAAGGCGAATGTAACGTAATTCATGTCTTATTTAAATTAATGTAGATGTATGTGTGTTGCTTTTTATGGAAGTGTATTCCGTTTTGTATGTGTTGATTAATGTAATTCATAAATGCCTTATTTCTAGGAAGTGATGTTTATGTGTGTTGGTTTGTATGAAAGCGTGTATTTTTTTTTCCTTTTTGAGTCTTGATTTCTCCAAAACAGCTTTGTTGGCAACACTGTTTATTTGCCAGTCTCCATTTTTTCGTTAGCGCCATTTTCTGCAGCGCCCTCTGGTGCCTTGACGCTTAGATGTGCTGGTCCGGTTTGTTGGATTTGAACGATGCGTTCGTTTTTGGCGTCTTCCTTTTTAGGCGGTGGGGGAGCCTTCAGAGTAAGTACACCATCAGATGACACAGTAGAAACGACATCATCACCATTATAGCCCTTGGGCAAGGTATATTTCCTGACGAAATGACGCTGAATTATGCCGTGTCCATCATCACGCTCCTCGTGTTTGCCTTCAACAATAATGTTATTGTCCGCCACTTTAACTGACAGTTCGCTCGGGTGGAACTGAGCCACGTCCATGCACACCTGGAAGCCATCCTTGCCAACGACAGGCACCACAGCATTATGAGCGCCAGGGGAGGCGCGACGACGCAATGGCATCAACTGGTGATGATGGCGCTCGTATGGATTGTAGTGAGAGCGGCGACGATGCAGCTGCAGCGGCATGTATGAACGTGGACGATGGTGAAACAGTTCATGAGCGTGAACTCCAAACCCGAAATCATCGTCCAGCAAATGATCCCAGTCGTTGTATGCGCTTTCCAACTCGCGTGCCAGACTTAGCAACGGTACAATCGACATTTTTAAGGTTTTGTTTTGTTTTTTTAATTTGGCAAAAAAAAGTTTTGTTTAATTTGGCAAAAAAAGTTTTTTATGATTTATGTTTTATTTAGAAAAATTCAGCTTTTGGGTTTTTTATTAAGAAAAACTCAGTTTTTAGTTTTTTTTCTTTCGCGCAGCAGTTTGTACGTTTTGTTTAACGATTTAATTTCAAGTGAAGCAATTCTGTCGACGGCACCGCCTTTTATACCCAAACCGGGGTCACACATACATGTGCAAGCACCACTGACAGAAAAAGCAACAATTGCTAGTGCGCTCTCGAAATTTCTCGCTCTTTCTGTCAAGCTTGCATGTGTGTGAGTGAGTCATTTGGCAAAATATAATTTGTTTGTTCGTTCTCCCTCTCGCTCTCATTTTTACGCACAGAAAGTTCTTGTAATTTCTTATGTTTTCTCCGTACAGAAAAATGTAGAAATAATGCATTTATTTAAAGTATCCGTATTTTGAAAATGTTATCAATTGTGCAATTGTGTTTAATGTTAAATGGCTCTTAAGGGAAATGCATTCACTGAGACTTCTGACGATTTGCAAGTGCATTGAACTCATGCTATCTCTGTTTGCCGCAGCCGGCTTAATTGCATGTTATTCTCTTCTCTTTTCTTTAAAATTGTTTGTGCATCGAAAATATGTAAGTGTGTGTGCGGTTTTACATACATATGTACATACGTGTCTTTGCAGCAAACATTTTAGTAGAACCTTTATTATATGTAAGTTTAAAGCAAGATCCTTGATTATTTTACAAGCGTTGCTAAAGTTAGTGGTTTAAACTTTAAAGGCAACGTCGCAATGTACGTACGAACATACATAGATGTTTTTGTATATACATATATAAAGATGCGTACAAAAAGTACAAACATACGTACATACATACATAATAAATGTGTGTTCATATATGTACACAAGCTTGAACATTTTTTTCGACTTCGAAACAATTGATGTACATCATACGTATGCATCCCTGTGAACATGTACGTAAGACCTTTTAAAAAAATACGTATTTTATTTCCCTTTACCATAAATTAAAAAAAGCAGTATTTAACTTTGTATATTTATTTTTGGCATTTATTTAAATATCTTTAAGCCAAATATTACATAAATGGGTAATGCATTTAAATACGTGGTATGATTATATGTGGGTAAGTAATATACTTATAAAACAGATATTGACTTTGACATTTGATTAATGTATAGTTTAAATGCATTTATGCACTCTAATTGCTACAGACTAAATGTGACTTGGGATTTAACGAGATGTTTAGTTCACTTTTCAGCGCTCTTCTCCTGCTCCAGTTGCTCCTTGGCGTTATCCTTCACATTGAGATGAGCCGGTCCAACTTGCTGGATTTGTACGGTACGCTCCTTGGACTTGTCCTCAATGGCCGCCGGCTTTGGAACACTGACAGTGAGCACACCATCGGAGGAGAGGGTCGATGCCACCTTATCGGCCTCGTAGCCAGCGGGCAGAGCATAGCGGCGCACAAAGTGGCGTGTAATGAAACCGTGATCATCCTCTCGCTCCTCGTGCTTACCCTCGACGACGACAGAGTTGTCTACGACCTTGACGTTGAGTTCGCTTGGCTTGAACTGGGCGACATCCATGCACACTTGGAATCCATCTTTGCCCACCTTTGGACACTGGGCCCGATTGTGAGCCTAGCTGCTTCTCCAGTTGGGCCAACTGTTGCTCAAAGGGCACTGTTAATGCCAGATAGGGATTACGCTGGCGCCGCTGGCAATAGTAGGGTGCTTCGTAGAAGGGCACCATCGACAGACGGTTCAAGTCATCGGCGAGGCTCAGAAGAAGTGGAAGGTTTGCCATTTTGTCTTTATACTTTCTTATTTGTAGAACTTTAAATTGCTTATTCACTTTAGATTTTTCCTTTTGGGAAAGAACACTTGTTGGTTGCTGAACTGTTATTGCTTCGGCTTTTCGAATCAAACTGATGCCAACGACGTAATGCGCTCGCTATTTATAGCTGTTTGGGTGGTGGATTTTGTTTTCGCCTGCCTGTGTGAGCGAGCGAGAGAGATGTCGGACCACAGAAAGTTGGCGAAACTTCTAGCCCTGGTCGAAGTTGAATGTTTTCGTAAATGTTCTGGAAATTAACCTCATATACATACCCACATATATGTATGTATAGGAGCTTATTTATTTATACGCAACGTTATCAAACAGTGAAAGTGAGAGTCTGTCGATGAGATAACGGCTGTTGAGCAGTTATAATTGGGTGTGGGTGTGATATGAGCAGCAAGAGCAACAAACATCGAAACTTTGAGAATATTCTACGGATTTCTAGAATCCTGTTAATGAACATATCCCTGTAGCTATATTTTCCTAATTAAATAGGTAATCAAAATGGATGTGATATATTGTGTGTTGTTAAATGTAAAAAAGCATAAAAACAATTTGTAAACAATTTATTGCAAGCTAGTAGTGTTTGCAATAGTATTTTATAGTTTCAAATCGCTACACACATGTATGTATACTTATGTAAAGCTTACTTATGTACATGCATACATACATATGTACAAACAAATCTCATTTTTTTTTAACATTTCTCTTACTGTTACTCCATAAATCCATACATATGTATATACATAACATTACATACATATGTACATATGTAAAAACTTTTGAATGCGTAAATTTTTACACACTTGCAGCTTACATACGTATACATATTCATTAACAAACTCCCCTCCATTTCCCTTTTGCATTTGAGAATTGCAAAAGTCTCCAAAACGAAAATGTCTGCTTCTTGTCTGGGCATTGCCTGGATATCAAACAAACACAAGCACAGTTTATGCATGTGTGTGTGCAAACATCTCACCCACAGCTGTTTTTTTCTGAGCTGCAGACAGTTGCAATTCATAATATACGAAGAGGCACGGGCGTAGTGCGCATGCTTGCGTGCCTGCCCCACTGCAGACAGTTGTCCCCCCGCCGTGCAAAACACTTTTATTATCCACAAAGTTTCTGTTGCCGGTCGGGCTTCCAGACCACATACACACACATACTTTTGTATGCTTTCACATAGACATTGGTGGGGAGAGACGTGAAAAAAACCAGCTGTTGTTGTAGTTGGCAAAATCGTGCCGGTTCGGCAACCGGCCACCGGCAAGAGACTTTTTTCGCGGTCTCTCAGCTGTTTGCCGGCTGAGCGCAGGGAATTCAGCTGCAACATGGCTACTTTACATGTTCGTATATACTATTGTATGCATATACATACATATGTATTTTTGTTAGTATGTACAGTGTCTCGGCAAGTTTTGCCCAGGGTAAGGCGTAGGTCGAGAGGCTGGAGCCGGTTTTAAAGTTTGCCGGTTTGTGTGTGTCGGCCTGGAATACTTTCTTTGTTCTCACAACCGGAAAATTGCCAACAATTCACATAGCGAAAAAGTAGCTGACACTGCAATATACATATACACATATACATATGCATACGTGCATGTAAATTTGTTTAGATACATAAGAATTGTGCGTATATTTTGGGATCTTATATCGAGGAGGGTGACTTTGCCAGTTTTGTTTTTTATTTAATAAATTATTGTGCAAATAAACAAAGTTTTTGCACATGGGAAACTTTTCAGCCCAGCCTCACTTATGCATTAGTCTCAATCGTGAATATCCGAGTATCCGAGCCGGCATTCGGCTGCAGCGCTGCTGCAGAGCTTCCAGGCCAGACACTTGGTTTCCATTCAGCACTGCATAGTCGCTTAAAAGGTTCAACATTCAGCCATTCAGTGCTCAAACGCAATCCAGTTAGAGGCCGGAACGGATCGCACACGGACAGTTAGCGCATAATCAGTGTTCAG
This sequence comes from Scaptomyza pallida, assembly GCA_018152965.1. Classification (NCBI taxonomy): domain Eukaryota; kingdom Metazoa; phylum Arthropoda; class Insecta; order Diptera; family Drosophilidae; genus Scaptomyza; species Scaptomyza pallida. Next base: position 731,946 of record JAECXP010000107.1, read on the forward strand.
TGTTCAGTGTCATCAGTTGTAACTAATTAATTGAGACCAAGAGCATTATCTAGGATATCCACGTGCAGAATGTCGCTAATACCCTTTATACTTGATCTGGCCGAGGAGTTGCATGATTTTAGTTTTAATCGGGGCAATCTCGGTTTTGGTCTGGGCATGGAAATCGAAGATTTGGGCTTCGGTATGTATCCATTTGAGCAGCTGGCCGCCGCAACGGCTGCCACACAACCACCACCACCGCCGCCCCCGCAGCCACAGCATTCGCTTCCGCAGCTGTCGCCCTCGAATGCGCAGCGTCGTGGCAGCCGTCTCGCTCACGCTCATGCCCATTCGCAGACACCGCATTCGCCCGCACCCTCGGTGCTGTGGGTGCCCATCAAGGGCCCGGGTGGTGGGCAGGCTGGACAGGGACAGCATCGCCATCATCCCTATGGCCGCGTGGCCGGCGCCAAGACTGTCTGCTGCAATAAGTCACTGCTCGAGCTGGAGAAAGAGATGGGTGACAAGGTCAGTTCGTCGTTGACAAGCACTTCGGGTGGAGGAGCTGCTGGAGCTGGCAGCTCGGGTACTTCGTCCGGTGTCACTAAGTCGGCATCCGCCTATTCGGTGGTCAATCGCAATGGCTTCCAGGTGAGCATGAATGTGAAGCAATTTGCACCGGACGAGCTCACCGTCAAGACCATTGACAATTGCATTGTGGTTGAGGGGCAGCATGATGAGAAGGAGGATGGTCATGGTGTCATCTCGCGTCATTTTATACGCAAATATATGCTGCCGAAGGGTTTCGAGCCGGCCGATGTGCATTCGACGCTTTCTTCGGATGGTATACTCACTGTTAAGGCGCCACCCCCTGCTGCTAAGGCCAATGAGGAGCGACCCATTGAGCGCATCGTTGACATACAGCAGCAGCAGCAGCAGCAGCAGCAGCAGCAGCAACAACAACAACAACAACAACAACAACAGCAGCAGCAGTCGTCATCTAAGGATGGAAAAACTGCAGCCAACGAAGTCGAGCAGCAGCCGCAGTCGCAGCAGCCAACCCCAAAAACAGCTGCAGTCACTGTTTCCAGTGCTGAGCAGAAAAGCGCCGAAGAGCGCAATGGCAATGACGTTGGAGAGCAAACAGCAGAAGCCGAAGCTAGCGTCAGCGTCAACGTCAACGCAGCTAAAGCGGCAGAAGAGACGACTGCAAATGCAAAAACAAAAGAGAAAGAGACTGAGCCCGTTGTGCAAGCTTCCAATACAACTTCGACTTCAACATCCACTTCCAATGCCAATTCCACTTCCAATGGCAACAACGGCGAACCGACAAAGACCAAGCCCGAGTCCAACTCCAAGTCCATGGAGGTTGATATTGCTGAAAATGCTATTGCAAGCGCTACTAGCGACGACAAGGAGGACTCTACCGATGCAGCCGTCAGCAGCAGCGGCACTACTTCGGCTGAGGCCGATGAAACAAAACCCGAAGAGGCCAATTCGAATGGCAATTCGTCCAACTCGAACTCAAACTCCAATTCCAGCTCAAACTCAACTGCTGATAAGACCGAAAAAGATGTAGAAGAAGATATGCCAGTCGCAAAGAAAGCAAAAACAGAAACCGACGAACCGACAGTGGAGCAAGAAAAAATTGAGAAGACCACAAAGGGGGCGGAAGAGATCGCTGCATCAGATGCTGCAATACTTTTGGCCAAAAAGCAACAACATCAGGCCAGCGAGAATGGTGCATCTGGCGACAAGTCTGAGGAGCCGGCTTTAGCAGCGGCCAAATGAATAAATACATAGAAGAGACTGACTGATGCGCATAGGCAAAAACATAAAAAAAGTATATAAGAAAATCCAATTGGATTGCGTTTTATTCCATAAATGTTTGTTTGTGTTTTTTAACAACTCGCAATAAATACATACATACACACATATGTACGCAATAGGGCCTGCAAGCAGAGAAAGATAAAATGACAACTAAATAATATGCAATTTTGATTTCCTAAACACACAAATGTGAAACAATTACGACTACAAGTATTCAGTAAAACATAAGCACATTATGTACTTAACATTTAAAAGTAAATAAAGATTTCAAGAGTGCATTTGCCTTTGCGGTTGTTCTTCTTTTTTTTCCTGTGCCGGTATTTATCATTCTCTTTTTACACACACAGCTCTCTTTCTAGATGTTTCGCTCTGAGCGTGGTGAATTAGTTCGCTCTGACAGCTGTGCGATGTTTTTTTTTCGCTCTAACAATCGAAACTGCGCGATGTTTCCAGAAGAGCGCATTTGCCGGCTATAAATAGAGACGTCAAACGGTTCGACTTTACAGTTGAAAAACAGAGTTCATCAAGTGCATACAAGCAAAAGTTCGCTGTGCGAAAAGAAAACTAAAATAAAACGGGATAATTTTTTTTAAACTCCATTAACAGTTAAAATCAAAGTTCAAAGTCTAGAAAATGTCGCTTTCTCAATTGCTTTCACTGGCTGAGGCTCTCCATGAGCCCCGCACTCCTGTCTACGATTTTGGTTTGGGCATGCATCCACGCCAACTGCACACCTGGAGTGCTCCCCAAGCTCTGCTGGCACCATGGCAAACCCAAGCCTGGTCCATCGCTCCAACCGCCGGCATGATGGCCAATCGTCGCACCAAACAGCCAACAGCAGAAAATGGCGAACGTTGGCCCATCTCCCAAGTAGGCAAAGATGGCTTCCAGGTCTGCATGGATGTCACCGCTTTCACACCAAGTGAGCTAAGCGTCAAAGTGGTGGAAAACACCATTGTCGTCGAGGGCAAGCATGAGGAACGCGAAGACGATCACGGTTTCATTTCGCGCCATTTTGTGCGTCGCTACGCCATTCCCGCGGGCTATGAAGCCGACAAGGTTATGTCATCGCTGTCCTCCGATGGCGTACTCACTGTCAGTGTGCCCAAGCCGCAGGCCATTAAGGACAAGTCCAAGGAGCGCACCGTACAAATCCAGCAAGTGGGTCCCGCTCATCTCAATGTGAAGCAGAATGCCGCCGAGCAAAAGCAGAAGGAGGATGCCAAGACGACCACCAATGGCAATGCCAAATAGAAGCTTAACCTCATTCCCTATTTATTTTTCTCATATGTATTAAGAGTGTGAAGAGCAAAAGACTTAAAATGTGTTCAAATAAACCCAAATGATTCCTAAACGATAAACAATTTTCTTTTTCTTTTTAATTAAATTAATTAGACGCAAAATTCTCTTTGGAATAGTGTTTATAATTGTTTTTTTGCACATATTTATTGAAATATTTTATAATGCATTAATAAAAAATGTAGAGTTGTCCAGTTCTTCGGGTTATCGGCAACTTGATGCGATCATAAGTATATATCATTATATTAGTTTTATGCTAAATTCTATTACTAAATCGGCTTCAGTTTTATTGCAAGCTGAGGATTTACATATAGTACATACACATACATATATATATGTAGAGAGAGAGAGAGATAGAAGGGAGAGAGACCCGTTAGAAGAGCATATTTTTGCACATTTTTTTTCATAGTCATCAAAATGCCGTTAATTAGTCCATTTCTTGCATTGATTCTTGTTGTTGCTTTATTTTATTTTAGTGTTTTATATATATGTGTGTGTATATATATATATTCAATGACGCTTAATCACAGATCAATTTTTTGTTTTTCTTTTTTTAAATTTTCACTTGACTTAGAAGTTAAGAAACAAAATACAAAATGTCACAAAGGTTTACGTCTACTGCTCTTTTACATATGATTAAATATATATGTATATTCGGTATATATATCTGAGCTACACATAAACAAATTTGGCTTAGGCAGCGATGGGGAGGACGCGGGGGTTCATATATATGTATGTATGTATGTTCAGCTCTTGAGCTGTGCAAAAAATGGGACAAACTTTTTAAGATATATCTGTACATATTGTAGATTTAGTTGGTTTACATATCTATTTATATGTAAGTTTGTTCATTTGTTCAGTGCCTATATATGACTTTATATATCTATATATTTTTAGATACATGCGCTGTTGTTGTTGTATATTTCTCAAATGAATTTTTCATATAGTATGTATATGTATATTTTAGTTTTGGTTTGTTTGTTCTAAAACATTACATTATTATTATTATTATTATTTGTTGTTGTTACTCTTTTTTGTTTTGTTATGTTTTGCAGTCTCAAAAATTGTTTATGGGCTCATTGTTGAAAATGGTTTCACGCGTTACGAAATTAAATTAGAAAACAGTAAAAACAAAACAAAAATGTATAAAAAAACTTGAGGAACGTGAACTGGATCTGGTTCGGGATCTGGTTACATTATCATTGGCCGGACCAGCATTAAATACTTTGTTACAACTCATGAAAAGAGAGACACTGAGGGGGGGGTGGTGGTGACGAAGATGAGCTTTGGGAGCTTAGCGGGATATACAATCACTTTTTGATAAGACTTTCGCAGCTGCTGCTGAGATTTGGCAACGATTTGAAAAATAAACGCGAACGATCCATTTGCGCATCCGTGGACGATGAACTGTTGTTGTTGGCGGCTTTGCTGGCTTCTCCTCCTCCTCCTCCTGCATCATTCGTTTCATCTACGCCCTTGTCAAAGGAGCGACGCAAGACCAACTGTTGCGGATGATGGTGATGATGATGATGATGATGACTGGCATAGGCGGCTGGCGGTGATAGCGGCGATGATGGCAACTCAATATCCAGCACAGTATCGCCTATAACATCATCATGATCATTTGCGCCCAGCATCGCCTCCTGTTCCAGTTCCAGCTTGGTGTCCGAATAGCGACGTTGGCAATCCGCAGCAGAGGCGGCGGCACAGCAGCTCAGACCCGTTGTTGGCTCCTCCGAGTGGCGATAGTCGATCTTTGGTGGTGTGCTATAGTCGTAGGTAAGTGGTGTTGCCACGCCCACGCACATGGGCGAGTCGTTGAGTATATCACGGTTCTCCAGAAATATGGACGAATTGGAGTAGCGTTTCGATTGATGCGGCTTATAAACAAATCCGCCCAAGCCATTGGCCACAGCATGCGAGACCCCAGAGCTAATCGAGGGCGCCTTGTGCTCACCGCTGCCTATAGATTAAACACAGGATTAGAAGATTGCGTAATGGATTCGATATTCGAACACTTACCACTAAAACTGCTCAGTTGCATGGCATGCTCTCGACCCGTATCCGTGGATATGCCGCTGGCGCTAAGATCCTGACGCGAACCGGCGCATAAATCCGCTGCCGAGCCACGACTTGAGCTCTCCGAATGCTCGAGCACATTGTGTATGGAGTCATGGAACGGTGTCATGCTGCCCGAACCCTGCGGACACGGTCGAAACGATGAGATCTGTGACACAACATCATCCAATGCCCAGTCACGATCATAATTATGCTGCGACTGTGAACACTCAATGTTGGCAGCGACGGCCACTTGGCCCAGCTGTTGTGACTGCTGTTGGCGCTGCGCATGTGCATCCTCTGTTTGTGTGCCCGCACTGCTGCTACTATGTGGCACCACATCCAGCTGCAGCATATGATGTGGCGAGGCATTTAAGAAATGTTGCTGTTGCAGCTGCAGTTGCATTTGCTGATGTTGCTGTTGATGCTGCTGATGCTGCTGATGATGATGATGCAGACCCGTTGCACTGGCATTGTCCAGGCCAGCACAGTTCATCATGGAATCGTGAACAGCGTGACCAGCACCACTGGCAGCATTTATCTCCACAGTGCCACCACCGAGTGTACCATGACCCAATGAACTGTGTCGTTCGCTAAACTGATGATGGGCAGCAACTGGCGATGGCGGCGCCAATGGATGTATCTTCTCCGGTGCATTCTGGATAAGCAGGATTCTGTAAAGGAAAAGTTGGGTATATGAGTATGTGAACGATGTTGGGAAATAAATTATAAAGGCGATTTACTTTTTTAGACCGAAATACTTTTGAATTAATATTAAGTATTTATAACTTTTTTAAAAGTTCTTTACTTATCATGAATGCTTTAAATTTAAGGATTTTCTTTCATTTCCAAAACTATTTGCATTATATTATGCCCCTGAACAGAAAGTATTTTCATATCAAGATCCAATAAACATTGGAGATTTCATCTATTTTTTGGGTAAAGTTATTATAACAATGTACTTTAGGATTGCTTTCCATTTCATTTCAAACTCCCACAATCTAATCAATGCACCTAAATACAGTTTGTTTTCAGTACATAGTATGTGTTTCTAGGTATTCGAAAAACACTTGTTTTAAATTTGTTTGTAATGCAATCGGTTTGCTATTTAAGGCCAAATCTTACAAGTTTCGTTAAACAGTTTGAGTTGTGTGTTTAATCATGAAGTTGTATTTGCTGCTAATCTGTCTGGTTATACTATATAGTATGGGACACATAGAGGCTACAAATAAATGTCCTGGACGACCTTGTAAGATATTCTTATGACTTGACAAACAAGTGCAATGTAATTGAAATAATGTATATTTGTGGATTAGTAAAACAGATGTGCAATATACGTCGTGATCTGGGACTCAATAACTATCATTGGTGCAAGGATAAAGCTATGCAACAGATGTGGTACTATAATATGGCGCGTCATACATGCGATAGAATGTTTTACCTGGGCTGCGGTGGCAACCACAATCGTTTCTGCACCAAAGAGGAATGTGTGCACAAATGTCTGCCACCAAAATAGATTTATTTACAGTCTATACATTAATTGAAAATAAAAATTGTGGTGTTGGAAAGGCTAATTGACTATCTTTTTATTTCTTGGCTAACTAGTTTAGAATATTGTTGTGCTCCACGTCCGCGTTCGAAGTACTCGCCTGTTGAGTGCCTTCCAGCGATGGCAGAGATGCAAATAGGCCTTGCATTGAATGTACATGAAGACAACGCCGCCAGTGAGGCCAACGGTGACAACTGCCAGCTTTGTCCAGAAGGGCCAATCTGAATATGAAGAAAGTAGGTTTATTAATGCATTGTTTTTTTTTTTAATATATAATATAGATGAAGGTATATTGTGTATACAAACCAATCACACCACGTTTGACATCATCGGCGGCACGCTCGATGAGCACACACAGTGACCAGATGACGCAAAGTGCTGCGGCACAATGGAAGAGCACTGTGCAACACAGCCGGCGACGCTCAATGCTGGAGATGTCAAGGCTGCGCCACTGCGTCAACCGCAATGCAATCGATAAAAGAGGAAGCCAAACAAAGTTCATGAGAAAAAAAAAAAAACAAAACGTAAATTAGTTGAATATGATTGTCTTCAGTTGGAGGATAGATGACTTACCTCGTTGAAGGGTTTGATTTTGGTGTGCATGATGAAGGGAAACTTGCATAGTTCGCAGGAGTTGGTTGCCGATGCTGTTAGCCACTGTTGCAAGCATGCCTGATGCACATACTTGAGGCTGCCCGAACAGTAGCAGGGTGTCAGCAATGGATTCAACGGATCACTCTCACAATGACAGATGCGGCATATGTCGCCGCTATTCTGCGATGCCTGACTGCTACCAGAGCCGAATCTGCAATATATAAATTGGGACTTTATTAGAACTTGAAGTATGGATGTGTGGGGTGTTGGATCCTTCAACAGATTACTTGATGTGAAATGACTGTCATTTAATGCCAGACTTGATTGACAGCTAAAAGAACCAAACCACCTCCCACCCCCCCTTTAACCGGACACAACTTGGCATCTGATGTCTTTGTTCAATGTTTCAACAAAGGATTGGCGCGTCGCTTGGGGTCATGGCTGATTGCCGTGGGGTTGCCGAGGGGGGTTTGGTTGTCTGTTCGTATATTGTTCAAGGGGTAAACAAATTCATAATGCATGATGATAATGTTTATAACAAATTTAAAGCATGAAAATATATATATATTTTATTCGATGCGGAAGTTTTAGCTTAATGGTGTAACTATCACTTCTCTGGCTGGGAATACCAATGATAAAGTTCGTACCAGTCACATGTATAGTATTATTAATAATACTAATCACATATCGTTCGCAGCTGCTGCACTCTCGTCTGTTTTGGTTTGAATGCGTATCCATTATACCCCAGCCCGCCCACACACACGCCTTTCTCAAACAAAATTGTGAATCACAATCAGTTGACAGCGCAATTTGTTGCCGATCTTGGCTTAACTGGCATATAGAGTCACGTTTTTTGTTTAGTGTGATTTTTAAACTGCGCATTGTGCATTTGGAGAAGTGTGCGGGTTTGTAGGGAATATATATATATATATATATATTATTGTTATCAAATTTTAACTAAAATAGAAACAAAACTTTTTTAGTTGTTCCTAGATATATCAGATTTTAAGACCTTGAAACCATTAGGACAAGGAGCCAACGAATAGGTACATCGGACTCTATAAGGTTTGGTTAAGGTTAATAAATATGATCAGCCTGGAAAATAAATCTTTTTAATACATCTGCCCAAAGGCTACATACTCGGAATTTGGAATAAAATTTCTTATTAACTAATTTTTGATAAAAATTATCACAAATGTTTCACTGAAAACCGATTACAAACAAAGAAAAAATTTCATTTTTAATACAAATTGAAAATTTATTGAGAATTGTTAATATAATATTGTTTCACTGGAAACCGATTACAAACAAAGAAAAAATAAACAATTTTTTATACAAATGGACTAATTTTTAAGAATTGTTAACATAATACCAAATATTTGTCAAAGTTTCATTAATATTATAACTGGAAAAAATGAAAATATCACTAAATTCGATTTCATCATGTAATGCAATGAGAATGAAAACTTTTGGGCGCCACACAAGGCTCGCAATGTTTGCAAAGCTTAGTGTTCGGCTCTCTAATTTTGCACCCGAAGTACAGCCTGGATCTGTCGGTCAAGTGTTTATAGGAGTTATGTTTTATTGCACTTTGGCGCCTCTACCTTAAGGTACATTCTCAGTGGTTATAAGACAAAGGACTTTTTCCAAGTCAAACTACATGCTCTTGGCTCTTCTTGTATTCTTACTAAATTGTTATCTTTTAATACTTTACTTGCCTCAAGCCGAAAATACTCAATTGTTTCTGCGAAGACTTAAATTCAAAAGATACATACATACATATATCTAGAATTTGTATTGTATACTTGTGCATAAGCTATTTACATGGGTCATATTGAGCAGTGTGTTTACATTTCACCTTAGACTATCTTACGATTCAAGTGTTCGAGAGTTCGCCTTTGGCATTGTTGTTTGTCCGTGCTGTTGATAAACATTTGCAAAACAATTTGCGGAGAACTTAGTGGCGACGTGTCTGTAAGCAAATACAAGCACTTAACTTAGTTAGCACATTGCATTTGATCGTTTGACCATACCAAATAATTATTTGTTTATATTTATAAGCCCACAATATTGAAAGCGTTAAGTGTTTTTCACTTTTTTTTTTCAGAGTTCAAATTGAGCAACAAAAAAAATCAAATTTCAATGATTCTTATCAATAATTTCGTTGCAAAAAAAAAAACAGGTTATTAAATGACATGTGCACTTAATAATTTAATTACATAATCAAACGAATTTCAACGCTAAATATATATTAAATTATTTCATTTGATATCCTGAAAACGTCAAAGGAAAATGTGCCGAAGTCTTATTTAAAGTTACGACAAAAGTAAATACGCAATATATTTTATCAAGGTGAATTTCTTGGAAGCATTTCCTTTTTCAATAAATCCGCATTCTTAGAAATGTCCAACAAGTAATTAAAATTGATTATTTGTTTCGTATTGTCTAGTTGAGCGGAAAGCTTAACAATTTCTAAGAAGTTCTTTATGGAATTCGTTATTGTTATCTTTGCAATTAGAGTTTTTGTAGTAGTTACAGAGAAGCAAAGAGTCTTCACTTGAAAAGCAAGAAAGATGACACAACTTATTTCGTTTTTGTTATCAATCTTAATAAATTTTTGAACTTTATTGTCGACAAACATTTCTTTGAAAATCAATGTTCTCTGTAGAATATTTGCATGTGGATTAATATTAAATATGCAATCTACATAAGAATACTTTTATTGAGTTGTATTCTATTCGTGGGGGGGGATAAGTTGTTCCAGCTAATGGCTGGGACATTAAAAATTAATAAGCAGCGCTCTTTCCACAATTCAAGTTTCAGTTGTTTGTCGCGCAATTAGTTGAATGGGGCAGCAGAGCACATGGCTATCATTTGACGCCCACATTTGGTGGCGTGTTCTGGTCAATTGGGCAAAAATAGGAAAGGCACGCGAGGAAGGGGGATATACTTTTACTTTTACCGACCCCCAAAACTGGGCGCCAATGGAAGTCTTTTTTTTGTTGTTGTTAGGAGTTCAGACAGCAAGTGCGTGATTGTGCCGAAGGCACACACACACACACACACACACACACACATACAAAGGCAATCAAGCGTTTAATACTAGTGTTCTAGTCCTGTATTCGCCGGCTGTCATCACAGTTGTGTTGTGGCTCTGGGTTGAGGTCCTGGAGGCCATGGTCACGGAGTACATATTATATATGTATGTACATAGTTGGCTCGGCAATTGACTGTCCTTGGATCAATAAAACGCATTTCAAAAGTGTGGAACAGGAGCCACAGAAACCGCTTTCCACCATTTGTTCATAAAGTACACAAGTATAACGTGTGCTATTAAGTACACAGTGAGAAATTTCGTACTCAATACAAAAAGGTCCATGTACAAAAGGATTATCAACTTAAAATTACAAAAGTTTGGAACGAATATCGTGTTGCAAAAGTTGATTTTGAAGTTAATAACAAGCATTGGTCAAGTTTATGAGTTTTTGATAAGGAAATTAGATGAAACCTTAGATTTGTATAAATATATTTTGAATTTTAAGCAACATTTTTAATGCTTCTTCGTGAAACTTCCATATAAAAACTCCAAGGAAACTAGAAAAGAAACTTTCTTTAAGAAAAACTCGTTATACTATAGAATGATTTTTGAAAAAGAAATAAATGAAGCTTTTTATACGAAAGTTCGACTGTATTTTATAATATACATATATTTTGTATTTTATAATATACATATATTTTTTTTATCTATGTACACTCAATAAAGTTAGTTGGTAACTTAACTTTTGTAACCAGCTCTTTGGGGCCCAATTTCTGTACATATTATAATCGTATTCATGATGGCTGCCAATTTGATGGGTTCATTAGTTAATAGGCTCTGTGAGACGAGACACACAAGCCAACAGTATGGAGATAAAGCGGATATGGGGTGTAGAACGCCAGACTGGCGACACTTTTTACCCTTCCCCTTTTTATAAGTCCCCCCCACCAACTTCATTTGCATACATCTTTAATCGCATTAGGCTTGGAATAAAAAAAAGTAAAGGGAAGGCTGCTTTCTTTTTATGATGTGTTGACAATCGATTATTTTCTGTTGAAGCATTAAGCAAATTGTGCGTAATTAGTGAATAATGTACACAAATCTAGTGCAATCGTGTCAAATTAAATTAATGTCTATAACAGAGTGTCCGAAAAAATTAAAATAAATTAAATAAACACAAATGAAAAGTCGAAACAAAGAAACATTAATTCTACTTAAACCAAAAAAACCAAGTTTATTGAATTCATTTTTTAAATCCTTTAATTATGGAATACCTAAAACATGTTCAATTTATTGATTATATTATGGATTTAAGTTCTATATTTGTTATATATCGTTGGGTTTTTTTTTTTCTTTGTTGATTTAATGACAAATTATTTGATGGTCGCATTATTATATATAGCTTACTTTATCATTTCGATAGATAAGATAAGTTCTAATTCCAAAACAATGGTCATAAAGTGTATGAAAATACGTGAGAATATTTGTGTTGGGGATTTGTTGTTGTCGATTCTATTGCCTTAAACCAAACTATTGTTAGATTTATCATTAGATATGAAGCGTTGTTAAATAAAAATATTATTTATGATTCTAAGTTAGAAGCAGAAAGATAAGGTTTGTGTAAAAATAGGTAAAATTTTGAAAACTTGTGTCTCAGCAACATATGTCAAGCGGTTGGGGAATTCTAACTGCGTGAACATATACATATATGTATTTCCCTAAGCACTATCTCTCTCTCTCGGCTGCAAAGAGAGGCCTTCCGTTGTTTAGGGAAATTTGGCTCTTTGACGGATCCATCACGAAAATCTATTACCTTTTCTTGTATCTTAGATACCCTTCCAGCCCATCAATGCATTCAAAATCGTTCTATATATATTTTGAAGTCCTAAATAAACCCTTACACAACAGCTATTTAAAATTGTTAAGTGTGTAACACATTAAGGCAAGACATCTATCAACCCCATCAATTACAATATACAATGTATTTGAGATTCATGATTTTTCAACACATTTTTCTAACGTGTGCAAAACGCTTTTGTTTGAAGTCAGTTTACGTGCACTGAGAACACGCAAAAACAAACTAATGAAACGTGGTATGTAATAATAATTAATAACTGTAATAAGTATGCGCATGCAAAACTATCGCATTTCCACTTTGGGACAGGTGCAAATTTCAACGGAGAACGCAAAAAAACAAACACAAATACAAACACAACTTTCGTTCTCTTATGTTTTTTTTTTCGGTCTCAAGTTTCCGTTGGAAGCAGCAGTAACAAAACTCTGTTGGTTGTTGTTGTATTTGCCCTTGCTGAAGCGGCTTCCGCTGTCACTTTGCGTGGTGTCCAAGCATACAGCTGTACATACACACACGTACACATATACACATAAGCTCACATATAACGGACTTTATTTATATGGACATGGGAAATGTTTGTGTGTGTGTGTGTGTGTACGTTTTGTACGTATTTGTGTAATCAGTGAGCGAAGCTATCAAAGCAATCGATTCAATCAATTGTATTACTGCAATAGAGTTTCTCCCATGCACATGAGACATGTCGTAATTAATAGTGCTCCTCCCAACCCACCTAACGCCCGCTCCAATGTAATGTGCAATCGAAAGTGTGCTTGCGTCGTCGTCGTCGTCATTCTCCCATGGCGATTATATGTAGCCATTTGAGACACAGCATGCGTAATGTATACGTAACGCGTTACGACGAAAGTCAAATCAATGGTAATTGTAATCTTATACACAAATTATATAGCTAATGAACTGCTATCACAAAAATTTGTCGCAAATGTAAGAAGAGCAGCAGCACCAGCATCAATATGTTATTACAAAAGATATTGGATAAGCAAATGAGTCTTAAAAAATACGATACGTATCGGGAGAGGAGAGAGCTCTGTTTTTGATGCCTTGTTTTGCTCGCTGTGATTATTTTTTGCAACTTTATTTTTAAATCAACTGGTTTTTGGGCAAAACAGTTGGCAGTTATATTTAAATGTTTTTTTTATGTCACTTTTTTAAGCTGTTCTTATAGATTCAATTAGAAATAAAACTCAATCAGCAACATATGATTATTGCTGTCATGCAGTTGGGAAATTATAACTGTTTGAAAAATAATGCCACTGACATCTTATACATATGTAGATTAGCAAAAGTTCCAAATTTCCCGCGTGTGCTGAGAGAGGCCTTCCGTTATTTAGGGAAATTTTTCACTTTGGCGAATCCATGTAAAAGATGTCAGTGATATCACGTCCGATTCTCCCTTGCACGTTGATCAGCTCACGTACAAAAAAATGAGGGGGAAAGCCGTGCACTTATGGCACAATTTACATACATACATACCAAAAGCATTTACCAACACTTATTTATGGATTTTGCTTTGTGTATATACAGTTAAAGCTGATAAGGCATAAATAATACTAAATTTGTAATAGTATTTTTGTTTGTTTTATTGTTAAGAGTTTTCAAAGTTTTTTTACCAAAACCAGTTTATATTTACATTTAGCGAAAGCTATCCCTTAATTACTTCTAACATACTTATTATATTGTAATATTTTAAGAGTGAAATAAATAAACATGAAAAATGCTTAGATGAAATTTTATTTATCTTGTAACTTTTGTCAATTCCCAACGGTTTTGCAACACATGTTTTTTTGTGTTTTCGAAAACAAATTATGGACATAAATCTTAATGTTTGCAGCTGGTTCTTAAAAAACATTTTGTAATCTTTAAATGTTTCTTCAAGCAGACTATTCCCATTTTTGTACTGATGGGAAAACTTTTCATTTTTAAATTGTTATTGTATGGTAAGAACTGCCATGAACCTTATCAGTGTATTTGCATATATATTAAGTTTTGCTACGTTTTAACAATTTTTCTACTTTATTGCCAGTGTAAATATTTAAACGAATTTGCAAAGCCGTAAAGCTTGGCAAATAAGTAAATATTTAAGGGAAAAGATTTTAACATTTACCCACATTTATTTACTTTATTGTAGATTGTGTGGCAGTGATAACCAGACGACGCCACATATATGTGTGCTTTTGAGGTTCAGGTTCACACTCTTCAGTAGTCTCTCAGGCTGTTGACTGGTGTATAAATTATAATGACGCCATAATTATGGCCAAGTTAAATGTGCAGCAGCGAAAACAGTTGAATGAATGAATAAGCGCGCGCGGAAGGTGGCTGGAGGGGGGATTGCTGGGAGAGAGAGTTGAGATTATAAATCAAAGTAATTAGACGCCTTGTGTCAAGTTAGTTGACACCCAAAGCGTGCGTCCACATGCATATATATATCCAAGAATTTGCATTTCAATTGAAACGCCAAGTTAACACCTAGCATATAGCGCATTTGAATTAGATATGCAATTACAGATACATACGCATACTAACATACTTATATATACAGTACGTATGTACATATCGTATAATTAATTAAATTATTTATACACATCGTAGGTTGTATACTTATTGTCAACTTAATTGCCATCATTAACATTGATGATTACATTAATGCGTTTTGACGATAATTTTGCATTGTTTATTAGTTAAACAGATGAATAAAGATTTAAACAGTTTGCGGCTTTTGTTTTAATAGCTGTGACTTAACAAATATTACAAATGTTTAAGGTTTTGGTTTTGAACTTAAAACCACAATAAAAGAACATTTTTTACTTAAAGTTTGAATATTTAAACGGCACTTAAGCCTAGACCACAGTTTCAGATTTTTTAATGCACTCAAAAAAGTATCTTTTTCAAGCTCAAAATCGTACAAAATGAAAAGGGGATTTTTGGCAAGAAAATTGATTGAAATTTTCCTTAATGGCACCAAAGTTTCTAATAGTTTGAAATATACAAAAATTATATCCCAAAGAAACCCCGAATTCTATACGTTTGCCATTGTTTTTCACCCATTCCACAATGTTTACGTTTTATTTGACATTTTACAGTTGCATGCCAAACTTCGTGACATTTGGTCGCACATCAAGGGCGGAAAAGCAATTGGCATTTTTGTTGTTTTTGTATTTTTTGGGACAAATTGAACTCGAAACTTACCTGACATTTGCGTAGTGCTGACCGGAGCCGCCGGTGCTCCAATCGACATGCTCGATATCTGATGTGGTTTTAGCGTTTTCGCACGACATTTTTTGTGTTAATGTTGTTGTTGTTGCTACGGTTGCTGTTGTTGTATGCCCTGCATTCAAAAGGATGCGTTAGTTGTTTGGTTGAGAAATCTGGTCACTCTCCTTACAATTTTTTGGGTGGCGTTTCTTTGTTTGTTTGTTGTTGCTGACCGCCGCCGACGACGCCGCCTTTGACCCCTTTGCTCTGGTCTGGCTCTCTTAACAGACGATTTTTGCTTCTTTTTTTTGTTATGATATTGTTGTTAGTTTATTTGATGCATTTGTTTGTTTTGAATTTGTAAACAGATGCTGGCTACGATGCTGCTGCAAAATGTATTTATAGCAAATGCCTGCCCTGATTGTTGATTGAGATTTTGCACTGTTTGCTCGTTCGTTGACTTTACGCAGTTTATGTTTTGGCCGGGGCTTACTTCGATTCGTTTTTTACTTTTTGTTTTTGCAAAATCAAAATATCTATTGCACTTTGACGCACATAAACTGAGGCAATGAACTTCTTCAATATCTGTTTGAGTTCGTTTGGGTGCTGTGTGTTTGTGTGTGTGTTTGTATATGTATCAGTGTGTGTTTGTGTTTGTGCGTGTCTATTATTATAAATTTTGCTGATGCACAAAGAAATTATTAAACTTGATTTACAAATACGTTTTTTGAGGCGCAATTACACGACCCGTTGCCAACAATGCTTGCAATGCGCAAGATTGCGCATATTTCTATATATTTTATCAGAAGCAATCTGCTCAAGTTACAAATAAAACAAAGACATTTTGGTTTAACCTGCGACAGAAACGCACTTGCACAAACGAGGGCTGCGACAACACTGACAGTGTGACTGCATACTTGCAATGTATAAATGCCTGCACAGACATGCTAATCGATTATCGGAATTTCTTATCGCTGTGAGTGTGGTCACCCTAAGCATCGATACTAAATAAACAATAATGGCAACATTAAGACAACCAAAATATATTGGATATCCTCTTACACTCCGTCCGGAAATTTGTTGTGCTGCATTTACTATTTTAACTTTTAAAGTGCCATGTCGGTGGGAGTTCACTGGAGCTATGATTTGCTGAAGCAAATGGCAAAGGAAGGCGCCAGCAGATCTGATATAAACGACCTAAAAGAATTGTTTGCCCTCCAAATAGGAACACCCAGAAAACGGGACCTTATCAACACAATTGACGACCTCATCGATTGCCTGGAACGCAGTGATCAAATAAACGAAGAGAATGTTGAACCTCTCCGAATGCTTGGCGATGGGAATGCCCAGCTTCAGGAAGCACTCGACAATTACCAAAAAATCGAAGTTCCCAAAGAACACATCAATTTGTATCAGGAACAACGATTGGCCGAGGAGCTGCAACAGCAGCTACACATAAATCCTCAGCGTGCACAGCCGCCGGCTGCGGCACCACAAAAGTTCATCACCCCAGCCCAATTAACGGATTCAAAACGCTCGGCCATTTACACTAAAATAGCCAAAGAGTTGGGCCGTTCCTGGCGTAATCTGGGCAGGCAGCTGCGCATTGGAGAGGGCGAGATGGACGAGATCGAGATGCGTTATCCACAAGATTTAAAGTCACGCATTCTGCGCATGCTGCAGATCTTCGAGGAGGATGAATGCAATGATCCTAGGCAGCTGCTGATGCATCTGTGTCGTGGACTTGCCGATTGTGGCCGGAACGACTTGCGCAAAGCTGTGGAGCAAATTATGTCTCACTAGCATTAAGATAAATGTGACTCAAATGTCTTCCAAAAATTAGTATTTAGGAATAAAAAAGAGGATATCGTTTTTAACCTTTTTTTTTATGTATTTTTTGTATATCGTATAATTCCATGACTAAAAAAACAGAGCATTCGATAATCTTCTGCACCACTTTCTGATAACAAATGGGGGTTTTTCTCGTACTTTTTTCTTTTCGTTTCCTGTTGCGTAGTTCTCTAACGGTGTTATAACCAGCAATATGGGCAAACACAAATAGCTAAAACTGATGACAAATTTTGAAGTGCATAGGTTTTACAAAGTGTAGATTGACTTCACGCTCGATCCCTGCTTGACCATGGTATCCTTATGCAATTGGTAATGCAGCAAATTCTGGCGTCCCAGACGCAGAGCATCGCGTAGCTTGTGTCCGATTTCTAAAGCGGCTTCCTCGTTGTTGCCATTAGCTGTCCAGATAGCTGCAATAACAAATAAATTAATTGATTTATTTTTGAACTTTTGTTGAATTAGTGGATCTCTTACAAATCTTATTGCTCTTGCCACGAATATTGACGACTGCTCCGCAAATCTGATCAGAATGATCAAAGGCTTCGCCAATCAAACATAGCAACTATAAAAAAGTTGGAAATCAAATGTGTTATTGTCACAGTATGAACTATTATATAGGTTAACTAACCACATCGAGCCACAAGTTGTCCAAATCGTTCTTGGAACTTTTGTTCAGTGTGATCACCCAGCGACCACCCTGCTTATTGGCAGCATCTTCCCACATGGGTCTGCAGAGGAAACAAACATTAAATACCTATGGAGTAATAACCTGGATTAACAAAATCCACCTTATTCCCTTCTTGAACAGCGAATAATCACTGCCCAATTTGATCTCAGATGGCGGCTTAATGTGATTGTATAGGCTCCAGAAGTCTTCGACGGCATCAAAGCTTGTTATTTCATTTTGCATGTCCTCCCATGATTTGGTACGATCATTCTCCAAATACCATAAGGTCCATGTATTTTGCAGCGGGTGTTTAAACAAATGCTCGGTGCGCACAGCAGCACCATCATCCGAAAGCTGCTCATCAACGTCAATGTCCTTTGCCTCCTCGTTGTTGTCTACAGCTACGTCTGTAGCTGGAGCAGCAGCTGGAGTGTCAGTTGGCGGAG
Source organism: Scaptomyza pallida (assembly GCA_018152965.1). Taxonomy (NCBI): domain Eukaryota; kingdom Metazoa; phylum Arthropoda; class Insecta; order Diptera; family Drosophilidae; genus Scaptomyza; species Scaptomyza pallida. The sequence continues at coordinate 750,321 of JAECXP010000107.1, forward strand.
TTGACTCTGGGCGACCAGGTGCCACCGTGTTGGCCTGATCATTGCTAGCAGCAACAGCGCTGGTCTATAACACGAAACAAGAAAAGAAAATGTCATTAGTTAGCAATTATATCTGGGAAACACTTGACGCTTGGATGTTTACTTTGAACATGGACTTGGGATTGGCAAAATTCTTCATTCTGTGAAAGTCGCTCTGCATGTTGAGGCCGATTGAGAGAGTATTTGGAGGTTTTTGCTGTTTCACTGATGTTGTTGCTGGGGAGCGAGCGAGCTTGAGCTTTTACGTTGTACTCGCGAGTTTGGGAGAGTCGGCGAAACGATCAGACGCTGATTCACTTGCTGCTGTGTATGTTATATGTACATATATGCTTATGTTAATGTGTGCGCGTGCATGAAGCTTTTCTTTTGTAAGTATGTATAACGGGGCCGGGTACAATTATTTCTTGCAGTATTTTTTCGTTTTCTTTATTTTTGACTCTCCGGTTTATTGTTGTTGTTGCTATTTAGTCAGCGACGCTGCGATGCTGATAAATTAGTTTTCGCAGAGGCAAATGACACTACACTGACTAAATATCTTTAGAAAAAAATAAATAAAAAAAACTTGTTCAGTGAATATTTTACGTTAAAAAATAAAACACGAATAATCTTTTTTTTCGGAGCCAGAAAGTAAGCAAGAAAAATGAATGTGTTGCTTGCACGCTAAAAATTTACGACTACACAGTAACCAACTGACACACACACACACAAAAACACAAATATACACAGTTTGCTGAGATCTGTTTGATCTTTTAATACTTTTTAATCTAGTGCTTCTTTAAAGTTATGTGTGCAACTTTCCATAAGTGACAAGATTTACTGAAAAGCTAACAAACAGCACTGATGCGTTCATCTGGCGTTTACTGCACTGAAAGTGTCGAACGCGTCGCAATCGCTATGGCGAAAAAAAAATTAACTGTTGTTTCTTTTGACGGCAGCTGACGCTTTATTGCTTATTGCAGTAATTTTCTTTTCTGTTTCTCTTGCTTCACCTACTTTAAATGATGCACACATGCACAAAATACATAATTACAGCTATATAATATATACAAGCACAACCGAACGCGATTTGGGAGTGAGTGTGTGTGTTGGTAAGTGCGTGTAGTCTCACTGAATTCCAGCGACCGAGCGACACCTCTGAAAGAATGACAACGACAGAAGCGAACGCGCGGCGTGTTTTTAAGAGCAAGCAAAAGCCCGCAGCAACAGAAGCAGTATATGCAAATGGTGAGAGAAACTTCGTAAGATAATGAGAGAAAAATTTACGTATGCGACAGCGTGCAAACACGAATTAACTTCACTTTATTACGTTAATTGCAGAAAAAACAAAAGTGCGAATGTGCGTGTAATTTAATTGTATGAAAAATGCAAATAGAAAATTTAGCGACGACTTGCCACGCCAGCTGCACTCATACACTGTTCTTGTATCCCTTGCCGCCCGACTCCCCTCTTGTGCAACATCCCTGTTTATCGACGACCCTGCCACGGCTAAAACCATGCGGCTCACAGTTGCTTAATGCTCTTACCTTTTCGTTCTCCGACACTACCATGATGTCAACGAGAGTGTATTTTTTTAAATACTATATACGCACTAGATTTGCGTAATAAAACTCGCGGTAAGTTTCGGTAAATAGTTAAATAATTGTGTCTGGCTAACTTTGTAAGTTCAATACAGCGTGACCGAATCCAAAGCGGTTTATACGTTTTTGTTGTTATTTTGGTATTTCCCTTACAAGTTTAGAAACTATTTTGACGTTGCAGTTGATGGTCACACTGCTATTGTGTTTTAAAAATCGATAGCATCGATAAGTTCGCCCTTCAGAACATATGTTCCGTTCCGTTGCTTATTAGCAATTTGCCGCGAAGAAAAACGACAGTGAATGAAGTTGAATGTATCATTCACTCAATATTAAACAAATCTATTTTATTGCTGTTTCTTGTTGGTTGGATCCGTGTCTGTATCAGGCATGTTAAGTTTGAAGTCTATTGGCTTATCATAGCCCATTATACGCACATAGTGCTCCGGATCGTCGAACAAGGCAGGATCAACAAAGAGCGGGCGCTTCTTAACCAGAAACGAAGTAAACATACCGGGAACTTCAGGTACAGTAACATCGCTGGGTCGGAATTTTGTCTATCGAATAAATAATGCATTAAAAAACAATAAATTCAAAACTGTACTATGCTCTACTTACTTTGACTTTCAGCAATATTAGGGATATTGTGGTGGCCGTATATTCATCTGTAACTTTATTGTAATGCAGCTCGGTGACATATTTCTTGGTAATAAAGTGCAGCAGCAGAGGTGTCACGAATGTAAAGAAACCACCAACTGTGCATAGAAATACGGCCATTCCAGTGCCACCAATCTTCATGCCCTGTTCAAGGAGTATGGGCTGAGCTGCTATTCCAGCCAAACTGGTGGTAAGTGAAAACAGTTTTACAATCTTCATGCGCGGCGCAAGTGTGCCATAATAGATGCGTTTAAGATTGCCCTCGGCTTCAGTGCTTTTAACACCGGCTTCCGTTGCCATCCATCTGTGCTGCAGCTGGTGCTGTTTTTGTTGTTGCAATTGTGTGCTGTGCGGCGCTGTCTTTGCCCAAGCAGCGAAGCCACTGTTGGATTGCAGGCGAGCATGTTTGGTTGTGTTTGCCAAGATTGCGGCAAATTGTCTGCCACACGGCAATGCTGTACGTATTGTAAACATTTTATATAACTTTTAATTGCAAGAACTGTTTCTGATGTGAAATTTTTATACTACTACTATTGAATAACATAACACATTTTCAGAACAGCTGTGCTGTAAACGCAAACATGGTCTGTTAGTTAACAGTGCTCAATTTTGCGTTGTGTGCGTGTCAGCGGTGCAATGTGAATGGCCGCCTGGAATTCAATTGAGTAAAGTGCGCGAAGTTTAAACTATTTGAAATACGTTATGATTTATTTTGATTTATTTAACCTTGTTGCTAAAAGTAATCACATTCTGACCTCTGTAAAACATATTATTGTGTAGCAAATTATTTGTATAACCCAAACAGCTTCAATTATTTTGTAAAATTTAATTACACAAACCACAATAATAATAATAATGATGTGCCAATGCCAGAGCACAAATATATAATTGATACCAAAAACCAAACACACAAGCAACTTGAATTTCCAACCAAGATTTGTCTTCTGTGCTTGACTTGCCTGTGTGTGTGTGGGTGTGTTTAATTTATATTGTGCATTGTGTGCATCCTGTTTAATCTGCTTAAATGGAGTATGCAATTTTGTACGCATGTTGGCTGTTGCACTTGATTAACAATCAATTTTTGAGGGCGTGGCCATACGAAAGGGTGGTGAGAGGGGAGGGGCGGCTGTAATGTGCATGTTATGAAAACCAAACACGCAAAATAGCTTCATGTAAATTCGCATTAATATGCTTGAATTAATGGCAATCGACAGTTGCTGTACATACATACATATATATGTATGTATGTATTTATATATGTCGGCTATAATGCAATTTGTCGCTGTTGCAACGCAAGAACCGCAATTTTTTAATTTATTTTTGCCATTTTTAATTGTTAAATTTAAATTGTCCATTGAGCTTATGGTTTACATGCCACAAATTTCCATCTTTCCTGCAAAAAATATACCCTTTAACCAAAAAATATGCATAGAAAGGGTATTATTGGGGTATTAATATAAATTGTTAAGACCAATGGTTAAACAAATGAAACTTTTACAGCTTACAGGGTATCTTTTAATCTATAAATATCTAATGAAACTTTAACTGCTTTTTTCCTGAATTTATTTTGTGGTTTATAATATCATAGATTATATAAATCTATATCTATGTCAGCTTTAGGCACGCTTTAAAGCCCAAAATTTTATGCATATAAATGCATTCAAGCGTTAATAATCAAAACGAGTTTCAAAGTGACCAAAAATCATCCATATTTTGAGCTTGAGTTTGATTTTGATTGCCGTCGTGCCGCTCAACCCCTCTGTAGCTAACGCTGAATCGGTCAACTTGGTCGTTTGACATGTGTGTGTGTGTGTGCATGCCACGCCCCTCTTGCACCGCCGTACGCCCTCGCAACGACGAGCCTGCCAGCAATGGCAATCCTTTTGTTATCCCATGCCTTTTGTTGTCATTTCATTATTGTTATTTCATGCATCATATTCATTCGTCGAGTTCAGCAGTGCCCATAACCCCCTCGCCCCCCTCGCGCCCTCATCGCTCGTACTTATAGTTAGTTGTTTGGCCGAAAAAAAAATATTTCACATGCAGACGGGGCCAAAATAATTCATGGCAAATCTGAAGGAGAGAGAGAGGGAGAGAGCATGCTCGTTGCACCAATGTGACAGAGAGTTGAAAAAGGGGGGTGGGTGGTTGGGGGGTGTGTGGGGGCTTTGCGCGAAACGGAAATCGCATATTGCAAAATTCAAATACGTTCTGATATCAATTTTATTTTTATGCCTTCATTTTTGTAGTGTGCTTTTTGGAGTATTCAAAAATATGTATGTATGCATGTGTGTGTGTGTTCAATGATGCCATAAATTTACCGTTTTTCTGCATTGATTAATGTAATATTTGATTGCATACGCAATTTGCTTTAATTTGATATATGCATGCGTAAATATATATATTTGATTTTATTCTTGCATATTAATTGATTTAATTATGCATAATTATTTAATTTGTGTTCGCATTTTTAATCCATCGAACTCAAAAAAACACTCATTTACATGCCAAGCTCAAGTGATATAACTCAATTGTAAATGTTGTAACTCGGTTGGGTTTGAAGGCGAGAGCTTTGCAACTCGCGGTTGCAAGCAACGTTCAAGCCAAACATCAGTCAAACCTTCAACCTTCAAACTCGGTTTGGTTTGAAGAAAAATCCCACAGCTGGCAATTACAACTTGATGGATGCTGTGACCAGTGAAGGGGGAACATCTTCGAACTCTTATACAAATCTTTGTGTATCCCGTTCACACGAACCTAGTTCATCCTGTTCATGCATGTTGCTGTTGCATGTTTGATGCAACTTGAGTGAAACTCACAACAAATTTAAAAAAAAAACGGATGTCTTAATTGGGAAAGTTAAACGAGCCCGAGTTAATAAAAAGAAATTTAATCTCATTTATGCGAGGCGAAAGTTGCTTTGCCTTCGAGTGAAACACTTTGTCAGCACTCAAAAGTCTGAAGCTCAAACGCAACGTTAAATGCAATTACAATTAATATTCTAATGAGACGCGTTTTCGCACAAAAGATAAAGGTAACTGGAGAGAGCGTAGGGCTAGATATAGTATGGTAAAAATGGCAAGTCTTAGTAATTTGTATGCTAGTATATAAGTGAGTATCAGTTACTGCCCCACCAACTAGACGTGCAATAAATCATTTAAAATTCACTTTAACACGCGCACCACATCCTGCCAGACACAGAGGAAAGAGCGGGAGTGTGTGTGTGTGTGAGTAAGGTAGAAGTTGGAGCTAAACCAGAACCAGAAATGGAATCAACGACGCATGCAGTTTCCATAGCAAGTCAGAGAACGAGTGCAGGATATGGGATGGGGAGGAGGGGAAGGAGGTAGGAAAAGGTGGAGAAATGCTAAACTAAATGCTGGAATAATTACAGACTCTAAACTATGCGCATATTCAAAATGAAAGCAAGCAAGGAAAAAAAAGGTTTTTGTGGCCAGCACACACACACACACATACACAAGCCAAGGTCCTCCAACATGCACAACGAAAATAAAAGAGTAAAAATGAATTCTAAGAGCCGCTCACACAGGTGGTAAAAAAATATATATACAAATACACGTATGTATGAAAATATGCTTTATTCATTGTCAGGCATTCGAATTTCGCTTTTTTTTCGCCCCCTCACCTACCACAATATAATTCATTTTCACGCTTGCACGATGCTATTATATTATTTTTCAGTTACGTTACGTTACGTTACGTTTCACTTTAACGTTTTTGTTGTTGCCGTTGTCGTATTGTACAAATTGGTAGTTCATTTCGCGCAGTAAATTGGTTTATAATTTATACGCCCTTTCGAGTGCTCAACGAGCCTCAGTCATAACTCTCTAACAGTTTAATAAAGACAAATGTGCGGCAAGTGGGTCAATTTTTCACATAACGTGTGAAATATGAGTACAAAAATTTCTAATACAATAATTTTGCACATAATTATATGAGCGGTATTTAATAATCACGTACAAATATAAATACTGCATTTGCTGCACTGATACACAAAAATACCAAACGACGATCAGTCGATAAATTGTCGTCAAGTTATCGAGAACGCGTTTAGTAAACACATTGTTGAAAAACATATTTAGTGCAATTCATTTTGAAATTCTCGGCAACTTTTTTTTATGCAATAAACTATTTATAATTAAAACGTAGTTCTATCAAACAGCAGCCATAACTCACTGAAGTTAAGTAATAGACCAAACTGTTGGCAAGCTGCTTGTTTTGCGCTATTTGCAAATTTTCTATTACAAACTTTGGCAAATTTTTTGTTGTTATTTTTGGGGATATCTCCTTGGCAACTGGCGCACAAGTTTTGCCCGCTTGTACTAAAATAATTACTGACAAAGCCTTAAATATTAAATTACACACTTATTTATTTTTTTGCATAGATGGAGTGAGGGAAGGAAGGCAGGACATGCTGTTGCGAGGCTGCAACTAGTACTCGACACTGTCGTCGGTCTTCAGTCTTCAGTTCGCACACACTTCCGGCTACAATGTCCTTGTCCGTGTCTGTGTCCGAGTCCGTGTCTTTGGCCCCGTCTCTCTATTCAAATACCTTTTCGCTTTTTGCCCAGCCCACCAACTAACCCAACCATCTAGTGCCCACACTCTGGTGTTTACTTTGCGGTTATTTTGAGGCTACGAAGTTGCAACTTTTACATTTGCCAGCTAGCGAAAGGACGTTGTCCAAATGCTGTTGCTGTTGCTGCTGCTGCTGCTGCTAGTGTGGTTGTGGTTGTCGATGTGGCAATGGTGGCACTTCACGGTCTCCTCTCGCTGTTGACTGTCTGTCGGGAAATATGCTTCAGCTGTTTACCTTAATCTAATGCAAATGCAATGAACCACAAGTGGGGCGACTCTTTATGTTTTTCTCTTCTTTTTGCCTTATTCCTTTCCTTGCTGTTTATCGCGCCTTAAAGTGTGCTGTCATTATTAGTTCATGTCTAATTTCAATAACTAACGAGTAAACTGGTATGGGTTAGTAAAGATTGAAGCGTATTTTTATGCCCTGTTTTATGAATGGTTTGAAAGCAGGTTTGAGCTTTCTATAATCTGGACTTCTTTTGACCTTATGCCGATATAAATCGGTAACAACACTAAGCTTGAAAAATATAAGGAGTGTCTTTAAGATACAAGATAAAGCATTTAACATTTTTGAATCGATAGCTTAGGTCTTTATACTGGCGCTGATAAAAATCGATAACAGTTAATCGTTAGAAAAACTTATAGTGTATGATCAAGTTTTGCTAACTTTCTTTTGCTTTCTTTCGCTTTCTTTCTCTTTCTGTCTCTCTCTGTCTTCTTCTCCCGACTATGGTTCTAGTCTTGTTTGTTTTGCTGTCCAGATGCTTGTGCATGTCTATCGTTTCTGCTTTCCGACTTTCAAGCTGTCTGCCAGCATTTAAATCAAAATTAAACCCCAAAAGTAAGCTCTCACACACACATACACACACCCAGCAGGGGTCCCAGTCAAGTGTCTCGAGGGGGTGCGGAGTGAAGGCTTTTGGATGCCTGCGAAACAGTCAAGAGTCTAAACTCAAAAGCTGCTGTTGCTTGTTGTTCTACATTGCGTATACGTAATCGTGGCTGTTTATTTGCCTGCTGCCTGCAATGCAATAGACAAACTCTGCAAGTGTGTGTGCTTCGATTTAATAAAAATAGATGAGAGAGTAGGCAATTGAGAGAGAGAGAGAGAGAAAGTAAAATAGAGAGTATCTTGTTACACAGTCCTTGGACTTCATTGGCTTTGTGCCTCTTTCTGTTTTTTTTTTTTGGCTTACTTCAAGCGTTACAAATTTAACTTTAAGCGTTCTGACGCTAAGTAGTTGATGGGCGTTAGGGCAGCATCATCTGTGCTCCATCCACACTACGTTGGCAACCATGAGCAACCACATTTGAGTGCACTTTCACATTATATTTCTTTAGAACATATCAAAAGTTATAGTTAAAGAGTTACATGTTTGGCGAGAAAACCCCCATCACACAGACACACACATACACATACATACATATTATAGTTTATGCTCTAACATACATATATATTGGCCACCCGTTTGTCGCAACGCATCTCCTTCCGGCACTTTGACTGCCTTGACTGCTTGATTCTTGTCTGTGCGCTGCCTCAATTCAGCTTGCAAAAGCAGCTTGAAGCTGGAGTAGCTGTGCATGTTCCTTGTCCCTTGTCCTCGTCACACACGCATCCTTGAAGCTAAATTGAAGTGTTTGCGCTGAGCTGCACAAGTGGCCAAAATGTGCATGAAAATGGCTTAGAGCAGCATGAAAATTTCTGACATCGTCTTGCTATCCGAAAAAAAAAATTTCGATGAGCTTCGCGTGTTACAGTAACAGCATTCAGAAGCAACAGGACAAAATGTCAGCTCATGCTCATGATGACAATGGAAATGAAAATGATAATGGTTAGCAGAGCAGACATTGGCCATTGGCTGCAAAGGGGATAATGTTACACATCCAACATATGACTTAAATATTCCATTATATTATCAAAAATTTTTATAAAGTTAAGTTTTATATAGTGCAAAGATGCATGGAAAGCTCGAAAATAATTGAAGCGCGGGCTGCCAACTTCCTACATAAGATACATTATAGCCTATTAAGAACTAGACCTTAAGTTTATAAAGGTTCGATTTAAGGTTAGTTGAAAACAATTCCAAAGCTTCTTCATAAACAACAGCTTTTCCAACCCACATTGAAGGCCATAAATTTTTACACGGAATATTATAATCCTTTACGGCATTTGATTTTCGGTACAACACGGCGTATGCGTTTACTCAATAATAATACTAATAGCTACTTACTGGTTATTATGCTAAACGTTAAAACCAATTGAGATTGAATGATTTATTCTGTTGATGCTGCTGCTGCTTCTGCAGATACTTTTCTGTTGCAAAATCCCCTTTTACAGTTGCCACTGGCAACCGGTTGCCAATTAGTCGTTATTGCTGCTGCTGCTGCTACTCTTGGCACTTGGCTTTAAATCTCAGTGCCTTGGTACTTGGTTTGTGGGGTAAGAGTGAAAATCTTTGCGTTGTGCAAAATGCATAAAACGAACTTTATTCATTAGCTGGCGACGAACGTTTTGCTTTTGCACCCCGCAACCGAACATCCAAAATCCAAGAACATCAAAACATCACCAGAACTTGTGCCACTCGTGAACGAAATAAGTTTCTTATGAAATTTTAAGCAAGTTGTCATAAAAATGTTCGCACCCAAATCGCATTACAAGCAAAACCCAACTCAAGCTCCTAAATAACCGTAGCAAATGCACCGAATACCCAATTTCAGTGAAAAGTTCTGGGGCCGAAATCCACAGTGGTTGCAACTTTTGCTCTTTCCGGATAAAGACGCGAACGAAGCGTGGATGCAGTTGCAGCTGCAGCTGTTCATCGCTGTTGTTAGCCACAACTTTTTGGCTGCCACAATTGACACCTTTTGCACCTTGTCAGTGAGTGAGTTGTTTTCCGTTTAGTTTGGCTTTTTCAGGTCTTTAAGCTGCCCAACATTTGTTGCTTAATTTGTGCGCTAAATTTCGTTGCCTACTCACAGGCGCAAACGGAAAAGACCTAAAACTCAAATGTAGTTGCGAATTGTAGGCGCCTGTTGTTATTGCCAGGTGCTCCGAGAACAAAAAACTTTGCACAAGCGAATTTAGGGGGGCGTTAGGAGGGCAAAGAAAGTGTTTTTGTACAAACGTGCCCAATGCGAAATTCTACAAAATGCGCAAAAGCTAAAAAGGCCAAAAAAACAAGAGTCAAACACAAGAAATGAGATAAAAGCGATAGTTTGTAAATGGCAAAGATTAGATACTCTTTGGGAATGAAGTCGACTTGCAAGCATGATAATTTTATTATCAGTTGGAAACATTAATTATTTTACTGCTTCCCTAAAAATCATCTGTCTAAGAACTGTTTCCATAGCATCTATATTAAATTCGTTTAAGACAAACAACTTTTTGTCTTAACACACCTCAACGCATATTCATAATACCCTGAGTTTGACAAAGTGTATACGAAATGGAAAGTTTTCTTTAAGTTTGGAGCATGCAGGGCTCGAGTTCTTTTCATTTTAATTAAACAGATGAGCAGCAATTAGCGAAATAAATCTGACAATTTACCAAATGGATGTTAAACGCCATGGCCAAAAAATTTCCAGGCCAAACAACCAAGTAAAATTGATGCTTCTTTCAACCAAGATCTGAGCAAAATTAGAACTTGGAGCAGCAATTCGCTTGAAGTTGGCATCACTTGTATTGGCCTGGTTGTTGCAAAATAATTGCATAAAACTCACTTAAATACAAATTTAGTTTTTCAGCTTCCCGTTTTTTGTTTTTCGCACATTTTCCAGGCAGCTGAACTGCGTTTTTGTGACGCCTTCTGCTGTTGGCTTTGTTGCGGCTTTCGTTCAACCCTTTTTTTTTTGCTTGGGGTTTTTTTTTATGACATTCTATATATATTCATTTGGGCTTTAATTGGGGGGCGCTTACTTGCATTTTCGTTGTAACTTTAGGATTTGCTTGCAGCCACAAACTGAGCAAATGGATTGCATTCCATTCTGTTGGCCCGTTATTTCTTCTGTACTTTTGCATTTAATTACGAAAGTTTTTTAATTAAATTACTGTGAAGAACATCTGTGTCAAGTTGAGGTTCTTTTCGACTCGACTTCCATATATGAATTAACATAATGTGAAATGTATTTTAAAGTCTTTTTTGCTTTAGGCGCATAGAGATGCGAAGTAATAAAAGCTATTGGTGTACGGTGTACTCTACCATGGTGAATCCCCCTCAAAGATATGATGTAATCACAGAGCTTGTACGTTTCCCCCTTAAATAACAAAGTATGATTAAACAAAGGGGCAATAGATTGCGGTTGGGTTGTTAATAAAGTTCAAATTCAATATTTTTAAGCCTTTGAATAATGTTTATAATTGTAAAATATGTGGGAAACTCTTGTAAAATTTATGAATAAAAGTATTTGGTTGAAAAATAAATAAATGATTTTATAATATTAAAATAAATATATAAATAATTTTTCAAGCTTTGTAAAAAATAATATTATCAATAAATAAAAAAACTTTAATACCTCATGAATTTGATTTCGCAACTTTTAAGGCAACCCTGGCTTCAATTCAATCTATTTAATGTTTTCATTTGTGACGTGATCGCAGAAAAAGCACCTCAGCTCTGGCGAATCGCTTTGCTTATCAACTCGGTCAATAAGTTCACAGCCGATTCCAAAGCATAGCTCAGTTGCTGCTAGCCAAGCATTGCGTTCAGAGATGAGTTTTGTGTGGAAGATTTTGGTATTTGTCATTTGTTTGGCACTCGGCCACTCAGCTGTCAATGCCGAGACAGAGCTGTCTATTGTAACGCGCACAGAATGGAAAGCTCGAGCGCCCAGCGGCGAGATGACTGGGATGACGTTGCCATTGGGTCGTGCTGTGATTGCTCATACGGCTGGGCGTGGCTGCAGCGATGATCAGAGCTGTGCCGACTTGGTGCGCAGTATACAAACATACCAGATGACACGAGCAAAGTATTCGGATATAAGTTATCATTACCTGATTGGCGGCAATGGACGTGTTTATGAGGGACGCAATACCAGTCAGCAGGGCGCCATTGCAGTGGGCCAGAATGCTGGCAGTTTGGCCATTGCCTTCTTGGGCGACTTTGATGAGCAGCCGCCAACGGATGCTGCACTGGCTGCTGGGCAAGCCTTGCTGGCTCATGCTGTGACTCAAGGCCAGCTTGTTGAGGATTATCAGCTGATGGGACATCGGCAGTTGAGTGCAACCAAGAGTCCTGGAGATGCTTTGTACATTGTCATGCAGCAGTGGCCACATTATAGGGAATAAGTGAATAGTTATGTTTTGGTTTAGTTGTTTTTAAGATTTCGACACGTAAAGACCTCTCCTTACACATTTATTTTGTAAATATAATTATGTATAATTTGTTGCTTGCTTAAATACGAATACTAAACTTTTAATTTTGTTGATCTGTTTTCTTAATTCTTTTTTTTTTATATATTTTGTTTTTTGTTTTTTTTTCTTTCATCTCTCGATCTTTGCGCGCCTTATCGTTTCGCGAAAAAAATTGGCTCCCCGGGAGCACTGGGCCACATTAGAGATTTGAGACATCACATAGCATTCACTGAACTTCCAAATAAACAAACAAAAAAAAAAAAAAAGTTTTACAAATTAAATAAAATAAAAATAAGGAACCTAAACTAACTTTACAGAACCTTACAAGAAGCACAGAAGCAAAAGAACAGCTCACTTAATGCAGAGTAAAGAGTACGCACTAATTAGTAAATAGTAGAGAAAGAGGCATAGAAACTATGGTCTTTTTTTCTTTTTTAAGTAAACATAACCAATTGCTAATTGCCAATTCAGATATACATGAACAGATATCGAATATGGATTAGTGAATAGAATTAGAAAACAAGGAACTATACAAAAAATTCGTAAAGTACTTAGATAAGAAAATTGCACTAATATAAACTTCCATTTGTAGTCGCATTGCCATTGCCATTGACATTCTGTTGTTGTTGCTGCTGCTGCTGCTGCTGATGTTTCTGTTGCAATATAGGCAGCTGGAGCAGCCAGTCTCGCTTGGCCTGACCCTCAGGCGTATCGCCACGCTGTGTGCCCAGCGTCTGAAAGCAGGTGGTTGGGCAAACGCTTGGCGTGAATTCGGCACGTTCGCGCAACTCCTCCTCGGTGGCCAGCATGATGCAGTCATCATCGATATCCTCGCTGTCCACATACGCTGGCTGCTGTTGCTCCAGGCCGCCACGTTGCTGCACAATGCTGTCGCTGTTGCGCCGAAACGAATCGTCCGTCTTTCGCAGGAAATTGTATAGTGCCACACAGCCGAGGACAACCTCGCCAATGTGCTTCTCGCTGACGCGCAATGGTTGCGCTAGTATGGGGAATATGTTGCACAATATGCGCATCGTTTGCTCCGCATGTGCATTGATCTGTTCGAGCGCCTCGAATGCAGCACTCTCCTTGGCCATGTTCCGTGTGCTGACCATATAGGATGTGCTTGGGAGCACTGCATCGCCGGCCAGATAGTAGCCCTTGCGTTGCGGCTCCGATTGCGCCTCGAGCGTTTGCATCTTGTGTTCGATAAGCTCAACGGCAGTGGTCTGGTTATAGATATCATTTGGTCGACTATTTGCCGCCCGTTCCACTTTGACGTACTGGAAATTGTTGTCCGCATCGACGATGGCTGTAAAGATGACGGCGGCCCGTTTGCGTTCATCGTTGCTGACATTGTTTTGAAGCTGGATGCTGCGCATGAATAGATTGCCCACACATTGGGGCAGGTTGTGTTTGCGTTCCATATCGGTGGCCGCATTGCGCCACTGCTCATCAGTCTTTGGTAGTGTCACGTATTGGTCCTTGAGGTGCTCGTAGAAGCCCAAACAGATATTGGCAATCATTTCGTTTATCACAAATTTGGAGGCACGGAAGCAGTAGTTTCGACAAGAATGCACTTCACCTGAATCAAAAACGAAAAGACAAAACCAACACACACATAACCAAATGGATGCATATCTCTTTCTACATTTCTAAGCTTGTTATAGTCTAAATGTTAAACACAAATAACAATAATTTATAGAATTCTTACCCGTTGCCAAATACTTGAGCGTTATGGCCAATCGCTCCTCAGCGCTGAACGATTTCTTTTTGCGCTGTGGCGCATACTGACTGATAATTGGCTCCAGCTTTTGCACTAGATACCGAAACTGGCTCTCGGTTATGGCTAGGAAGTAATTCAAATGATAGCATTCATCCTTGCGCGACTGCAGCTCACTCAACAGATTCTCCTTGCTGAGGAATTCCGATTGATTTTTTCGCAGCCACTCCTTGGTCCATTCCAGTCTTCGTCGTGTATTCAATATGCCAGCCAAATCGAGTGCGCTGATTTTTGAGGTTTGCGGTCGTGAGAGTATTGAGGTGCGCGCTGCACCCCCGGCACCAGTTGTGGCGCCCGCCGTGCCGCCAACTGCATTCAGTCCGTTTGCATCGTTGCGCTCTGGTCCAGGGGCGTTGCCGTTGCCATTGCTGCTATCGTTACCATTGCCATTGCCATTGTCCTGCGTGACCCCAATAGCGACGGCCACGCCCATGCCCACCTGATGACTGCCAACGTTGGCAGAGACGCCGCCAACGCCGCCGCCGCCAACGGCGCTGCTGCTGCGATTTACATTCGTTCCACCGTCGCGCTCGCGCAGCACCCCAATCACTTTTAGTTTGATTTTTTCCATTGCCTGGAATTGGTTACAATACAATACAAAAATTATTATGTGCATCCCATCAAAACAGTTCGTCAGTTGTTCGTCCACGTCCCTGCCCCGCCCCGCCCCGCCCATCTTAAGTACTCGCCCTCGTGTACAGGGTTGTCGCCGTCGTCTGTGTGAGCGTGCGTATGTCTTTTTGTGTGTGTTTGTATGTGTGGCGTTTTGTGCAACAAATCGATTTTTTTGTACCCACCCTCACTCTCCGCTACGTCGAACTGCTGCCTTTCGCTGCTGCTGCTGCTACTGGTGCTGCTCCCGTTCCTTCGTCACCTTCGTCGTCGTCGCCGTTGCTGCCGTTGTCGTTGTTTTTGCTGTCGTTGCTGTGTGTATAACCAGTTTCGTTCTTTGAGGGGGAAACACAGTTGGGGCGGCTGTTGTATAATTAGAATTGTTTGCACCAATATCTCAGCATTCGTTTGTTATCTTAATCTTTAAAGTATTCCACAAATTTGCACGTAGTTTTTACTATTGCATCTGTCATCTGCCTTCTGGGCTTCTTTCAGCTCAATACGAAATGCGACGATACAGCAACAACGACAACGTATGTAAGTTTTATTTTACTTTTGTTACCACGAGCAATTGCATATCCCGTTTGTGCGTTCTATTTGTTTATGCTCGTTTTGTTTGCTCAACTGGATTTACTTCCTATCCAATTATATATATTAGGTTCCACATTTTTCTGCAAATTTTTTCACTGTGCTGTTGTCTTTTTTCCAATTTTCTATTCCATACGCACGAAGGTATTGCTTTTTCGCTTCGTCTTGCTGCTTCGTCAGCTGTTGCTTTCGTCGTCAGCTGTAATGTGTGCTGCGCAGAGTTGCCAAGCGTGCTTGCCAATTGAACTAGTTGCTCACGGAACTGGTACATTTGTTGTAAGGGCGGGGCTCATTTTTGGTATTAAACAATTAAAAAATACCACGCAATACGAACACGTGACATTGTAAAACATTATTTATGTAAAAAGAACTTTAGATGTTAATATTATTAGTGCTTTGATTTGAACGCTTTTAAATAAATCTTTTTACATATGAAAACGCATAAAATACTGCACATACGACACAAAGTTAGTAAATGAAAATCGCATGCGATTTTTTTATTGCTGACTGATAGATGCGCAAAAGCAATATAATTTTGTACTAATTTTTCGAGTTGAATAAACTTTGTTTTAGTAAAATGCACCTAGAGCTCATTTAAAAATTGAAAAAGTATCCAGTAGCAGTTGGTATTTATTTTTATTAGGAATAAAACAGCTATTAAAACACTAAAAACCTTTTTTAATATATGTTTCTATGCCAATACATATTAAATAACAAATTACAACACAATTTGAAACAACTAATAAGAAAACAATCTTTTTCTGCAGACAATCTAAATGTTATATTTTAGGTACGTAATCAAATACTTACACTGGAATTTAACCAAGTTTCAAACCAATAAAAACACATTCAAAACAATTTTTTAATTAAGCATTTTATTTGGTTATTCATACGCGTGTGGTTTACAATACAAATAATGTTTTTTTTTTTTTTTTGGTTTTTTTCTCATTTACTGTATGTTTTTAACACAAATATTATTTATATTAATAACCCATTACACTGGCCATGCTAAAACGTTTTTAAATCTTGTAATAAGTAAGTATAAATACACTGCAAGATGTGCATTACGAAAATTAGCATTAAGTTTTATGACACTCTG
Source organism: Scaptomyza pallida (assembly GCA_018152965.1). Classification (NCBI taxonomy): domain Eukaryota; kingdom Metazoa; phylum Arthropoda; class Insecta; order Diptera; family Drosophilidae; genus Scaptomyza; species Scaptomyza pallida. Next base: position 766,625 of record JAECXP010000107.1, read on the forward strand.
TTGTATGTTGCGGCTTTATGTGAATAATTTATAATTACCATACACTGGTTGTGTTTACATGTATATAAGTATTTGTTTGTTTGTTTCTTTGTATGTTTTTTAAATTTTATCTATGCATTTTGGTTTGTTTATTGTATAATTTATGTATGTATATTTTTCATTAAAATATGCAAGCGTAAAAATTTGCTTGGTTCTTGTAAAAAATGAGACTTTAAAAGCATTTCACTTCCCAGGCCATCGATACATCTTGCTCTTCACATTATGCACTTGTATATTTTGCTTAAATTAAACTACAATAATAAGCGATTTATTTAATACATACATATAATAATAAGTACAACTACATCAAATTAAAAGCAAATGTGTATTCAGCACTTCATTGCAAATGCTTTCTTTTTAATAGCTCAAAAAATGATTTGTTCCATTTAAGATTTAATAAATTTTGTTCAACATTAAAGCCAATCAGAGAAAATGCGAAACAGCGAATGCTTGCCATTATTCAATTTTTGCGATTTTTATAGTTTTTATAAATATAGAAAATATATATGTGTTGTATATATTTTGGTTTCTTTTGTCATTTAAAACTCATTCATTTAAAATGTTAATCATTGATGAAAAAATGCCAAAATTTGCTAGTTTTAATTATTATTAATACGATAATCAAGTTGGGAATTATGTCAAAGTCCGTGTGACGTTTAAAGTTGGTGATGTGGTGTCCCATTTAGTGTTTGTATAATCATTGAGATCTAATCAAAGTTGCGTCCTTAGTTAATCATCTTGTCTGTAATTGCATAAGCAAGAAAAATAGTAAATAAGTAAAGGTACATATAAATGTTTGTATAAAGGCGGAACGTTTCTCTGTCAAAGTTGAGCTCTGCTGCTTCTAACTTAAAACCAAAATTAAAATCTATAAATCAAAGTTGAACTAAAAGCTGATAGAGCCTTGCCTTATAATGCTTACCTAGCCAAATATTCTTAGTTCATTGTTCAAGCCCCATTATTATTTAACTATTTTCTTCGCGTCATCATTACTGGCGTGGTTGTTGTTGTTGTTGTTGTTGTTGTTGTTGTGTCCTTAGATTCTCATCCTCAACCACTGTTGACTCGTCATGCGACCAGAAACTGGCCGACATTTGTGAGGACGACATACCACCCACACCAGGAAATGAATCCTCCATTAACGTACTTGAAGCACAACTTGTTACGCTGCCCGACATCTGAGAGTTCCCAGCGCTGGTTTGATACGTGGCCGTTGTGCCAGCTGAGCTGGTTGTTTGCTCCATGCACATGTTAAGTGAATCAACGGATAAGTCCTTGGACATGCCACTCTCATCCATGGGTAAATCTAGAATGCCACCGCCACCGGAGACTGTCGTTGTGGTTATAACCCGGGTCACAGTGTGCTCCTGGCCATCGGCATCTGTGCTGGTGGTTGTTGTTGTCGTTGTTGTGGTCAAGCCATCTCCTAAGGTGACGCCACCTCCGCTGACAAACTTGGACATAAGATCCATCTGCTCATCGCCGAAGGATTCGATGCTTTCTTGTCGCGAATGCCGCTTGTCAATCTCCAGCGAGTCAATATCGGAACGGGTTGTGGCATCCTTCGATATATCAAAGCTCTCAATGCTGCTGGTCATCATATCATGACTCCTTATTTCCATGCTGTCAATGCTGTCTTTTTCAGAGTCCTGGCTATCAATCTTTGATTTTGAATCCAGTTCGGTGGTGGTTATATCGGTCATTTTAACTGTTCCACTAACTGCCTTGGTGTCAAAGTCTTCTCGTTCCATTTGTTGCTTGAGCAAAAGTTCTAGATTATCAGCTTGGGCGGCGGGCAGAACCTCAGTTCGGGTTACGGTGCGTGTAACTTTGCTGACAACCACATTGCCGGCAGCACCATTGTTACTACCATTCGATTTATTTGATTCATCGGAGCGGGAAAGCATAGCAGCCTCTTCCTTGGCCTTAATCTCAATCAGATGTGCCTCAATGCATGCATTCTCTAATCCCTCAAAATCTTTAAGACTAGATATAGACACATCATCGCCGGGTGCTGTGCCACTTCCACTGTGCCTTACCATATAGCGACGTGTAAAGCTGCCATTGCTCGAATCCGTGGAGCCCTGGTGGCCACGATTACGATTCTCTAGCGAGATAGCCTGCTCTAACGATTCGAATTCCTGCAGACTGCTCATTGAGACGTCATCGTGTTCGCCACGCGAATGATAACGACGGGCTGCCAAATCGTATTCGGGTGTGCTCGAGAACGAGTCCTTGAAACTGCTGATCCGACTGCTGCCCACCTCAAACTCACCATCCTCTTCCTTTATGTCTTCGAGCACAGCGCCCGTGAGATCGTAGGGATAGCGAAGTTGCGTATCTGTCAGCTGCATCTCGACCCAACGCTTATTGGCAGCTGTTGTGTCACTTGAATCACTCTCCTCCGGCTGCTCGCTGCTGCTGCTGGCTCCTGTTGGTGGGCTCTCCTCGAACTCAAAGTTGAGATCATCTTTGTACAACTGGGAGCCGAGTTTTGGATCAGCAGGCGCCGATTTGATAATGATTTTTTCGACATCTTGATCATGCTTTTGCTCGTATTTTATTGGTGCTATCTTAATGCTCTTGCCACCAAGATCCACCTCACCTGCTTCCTTGGCAACCTCTTCGATAATGACGAATTCATCGGAGATATCCGGTTGCTCTACCATCTCGAAGGAGTCTGGTGAATCGGCGGCCCTATCGTCATAATCAGCACCCACCTCAGCTCGCTTTAGCTCTTCCAGTTTCTGTTTGTATTGTTCTTGAACTCGACGCTGGAAGTCCAGCTCCTTTTCCTCAGCCTTGGCTTTCTGATATACTTCTGCATCAGCAGCCTTGTTAAGCTCCTCTTCTGTACGCACCTTGTATAGATTTTTTTCGGGAAAATCGTCAATTTCCTCCTCCAAAATAGGTGACTTTATATCCTCGGTTACCATAATATCGGGAATATTGGAATAGTTGAGCATATTTTGCGATGGACGTCGTTCTTCAATCATAGCAGCTTCGGCTTCCTGCTCTTCTGTGGCATCCTCCACAATGACTTCTGCAACCAGCTGAGATGGTGTAAATGGACGTTTTTCGAGCTCGAGGCTATGATCCATTTCAGCTGCGGCTTGTTTCTTTTTCTTGTTTTTACGTTCCTTTGGCGAGCGGAACTGGCGAGCATATTCGGATTCATAGGGATCTGTATCGGACTCGCTTTCTGATTCCTTGCCCTCGCCGGGCATAGGACCTTCCTTTTCTAAGTTTTTCAACGCATCTCCAGAAATTGTTGTACTTTCACTGCGCTTGTGACCACGTCTCTTAGATTCACTACCAGGTGGTGTACTGGCATTGGAGTCCTGTGGCGATTGATCTTTGCTTTCCATCTCCAATACAAATGTTGTATCCTCTGGCATAGACGATATAGGGATTTGCTCATCGTGGGTGTACTGGAAACCCTCAATTCCCGTCAATGATGAAGATCCAGCAGACCCGATTATATCATCAAAGTTTTCTACAACCGTTTCTATATTCGATGTACTCGACATGCTAACGGAAAGTATACTGCCCTCATCTAAGCTGGAAGCTAGCTTAGATTCGTCAATCGATCGCCTGGCATCACCGTGATACAGCAGAATATCTTCACCCCTTTCGCTATCCCGAGGACTATCGATTTTTCCCTCTTTATCCTCAATGGGATATGCTAGTCCCCAAGTGCGCTCGATTTCCTTTGGCTTGGCATACTCTTCAACTTGAACTGTTTCCGTTGATTGGGACTGAGGTATAGCTTCAAATTCGGATTTTGGCTTGAAAATCATCTCCTGTGAGCGCTTCATTGAGGTTTGCAGCTCGGCTACGGGATATGAAGAAGCAATCATTTCCAAGCTCTCATCGCTATCATCGTCATCTGCACGCAACTCGTGTAGTCGTGCCATTTCCTCAGCTTCCAAAGCATCAGCTTCAGTCGATGAAGCTACCAAAGTCTCAGACAATTCAGAAACATCAATGCTTATTAAATTGGCTGAGGTTTCCGAATGTGAGTCCAGGCTTCGCATGCTCTCATGCGAGCTTATAGACTTGCCACTGCTGCTGCCTAAAGTACTAACTGCACTTATATATTCGGTGCCATCACGACAGGTGGATGTAAAGTCTCGAGCGGTTTGATATTCACTTGAGGTGCCAGTTCCGGTGAGCAAGTTTTCAACATCAGATGAGAGTGGACGACTGTGTGTCTTGTCAAAGCTTTTGGGATAGCTCTCGCTGGAGCTGGAGTTGTCAACGTCTGGAATGGACCAGCGGTTGGTGGAGTCTGGCGATGAATCAGTCTTAATGCGATGTACCACAAAGTCGACTGGCTTGATACTCTGATCTGAAATGGCTTCTTCGAAAGCACTGGCTGAAGAACTATCGGCAACACTTCTTTGAGCAACTACAGAAGCGGTTGCTAGCTTCTCCGTATAATAGTCCTCCATGGAGCTAAAGTCCTCAGCGGTTTCAGTAGATATAAAGCCAATTGAGCCTTGATCTTCCTTAGCCAGGTGCTCCTCCATTGAGCTAAAATCTTCTGCTGTGCCTGTCGAGACAAATCCAAGAGATCCATGATCATCACGACGCTCCACTTGGCTAAACACATCTTTGGCATAATGGGCCATTGCAGCCTGTTTGTTCAGAGTCTCTTTGATTGTGGTGTCAAAAAGACCATCTGGTGGTTGGGTGCCATCTATTGTTGAGGCCTGCATCTCTGGTATGCCTATAAATGAGGATAAATCGTCCTCTTCAACCTCCGTGGTGAAAGCTTGGGTTACTTTGCTAAGCTCAAATTCTTTTTTGACCAACTCTTCAGATTCCTGTACCTCTGCAATTGGTTGGCTTACGAGCTGTGAGTCAATAATAGATTTCTCTGCTGAAGCCTGTGGTTGCTGTGGCGAGTGCACCACTTTTGGCTTACCTGCAGTGGGTATTTCTTTTTCCGATATTTCCCATTCGCTTTTTTCCAATGGCAGCTCAAACTTGTCTGGCTTCTCAGCAATTGTATTGACTATTTCCGGAATTTCTTTACTGGATTCATCGGGATCTTCACTGCTGTAAGGTGCCACTTCAACAATAGCCCGACCGCTTGATCCTGTCGATGTGGTAAGACTTTCCTCAGTTGTTACTTTTGAAAGCTTCGCATCGCTGGACTTGTCTTTGTCGGCGTTCTCAAACTCAAGGATATCATTTCTGGTCTCAGAGCTCTGTCTAAGTATTTTGCTATCCATGGAGACAGCATCATCAGGCTTCATGGTGACGTACTCTTTGAACGCATCATTAGCTTCATCAGAATCAACAGAGATCTCCTTCATAAGGCTTATGTCCTTAGCCTCAATACTCATTTCGGTTGCGGGCTCCTCATCCTGTGGTGTCATACTCGGAGATCTTGTTGAGGTTTTCGTAATGACATTGCGACTTGATTCGCCAATGTAGAAGCTAGTTGTCTTCTCGGCACCTTCTGACTTTTCAGTGTCCGCTTCATCAACTGAAATCTCACTAGTTGGCTCAAAGCTTTCTGTGTGATCCTCAGATGCAGTTGTGGTTGTCGTTGTCGTTGTGACTATATCACGTAGCTGAGAACGTATTGACAGCTCTGTAGATGGCTCATCTGTCTTAGAGAGTTCCTCTGTAAAATCTAAACTACGCAAGCTAATGCTATCAGATTGCTCGCCCAAGGCAGCCAGATTCTCAAACTGTTCTGTGTGCTTGATAGGGGCACGTGGCTTCGGAACTGGTGTGGCGGCATCGAAACTTATATCGATCGGTAATTCGGATTGTTGTACTAGACTTGGAATTGTGGTTGTGCTATCGGTGCCATCGGAGACAGAGTCGGGGGGACTTGCTTTGAGTACGCGTGGTTTTGGTGTGGGTGTGTCGTGACTGGTGGTCGTTAATGTATTGGTTTCGACCAAAATTTCAGCTGATGTTGCCGTTGTTGTAACAACAGTTGACGGTGGTATGGGGGTAGTATCAGCTGAGATTGGTAAATCGCCGCCTGTTTCTACAAAACAATAGTTGTGAAAATAAAAGCAATTTTAAAAGTGTTGCGAAAGTCGAGAAAACAGAAGATGAGGAAGAGCGTTAAACAGATTAAACACAAGTAATCAAGAACAGAAGGATGAATAGAATTGGGTGTTAAGATTATGTGAGGGGTTAGTAAGTGGATAAGAGCAATACAGCTTGATAGGTTCTTAGAGTTAGAGAGTAGATAGTTGTGGCTGGGTTAGGTATGAATGATAGATAGATAGATTGATCGACATTTATGGATTTGACATGCGCATATATAGTATTTCGTATGAGTTAACTTGAACAATTTAAACAGAAAATAGATTAAATGCAATTAGAGCTCAACTTGAACAAAAAGTATATTCGTTTTATATTGGCCGCCATTTTACATATTAAATTGCCAGCATTTCGAAAACGTAAACCAAAACGAACGCTGTACATCTAAAATGTATACGTAACTACACAAATCACCAATCGAGGAGCTATACAAAGCATTATGTGTACTTATAAAATCATATGTAGTTAGTAAGTTAGTGTATATATGCTATAAACTATTTGAATGTGAGCTATACCTGTGGTCAACTCTTGCATATCATTATCGGGCGTTAATTGATTCTGAGCCATATCGGCCATTGTGTTTGTCGTTGGTGAAACGCTATCATCCCAACTGAGCTTGGAATATTCACCCTGCAGCGCACTTATCTCATCCTCCTGCACGACCTTTTCGAATGCCTCATCGAAACGTTCGCTCACATCGTCTGCATCGGCGGATAGCTTTTCGATCTTATATTCGATGCGTCTAGTACGCACCTCCATTTTATCATCGTCTTCACTAGGCACTACATAATTGCAAGTATATTTTTTTTTGTGTGTTTTGGGAGATGACATTCATTACATACATGATGAACGGGAGCGAAACAAAGAATACAGGAGATTTATGTTATATCAAAACGGACTAAGCTAAGGACCTTATTATAGGGCTCCTATAACTTCTATGCTAGAACTTCTATGTATAGCTAACACATTGCTTGACATTATAGATTACCTTTTGTTGTTGTTGTTGCAGCCGTTTGCTGGAACTGCGTGGTAACAGTACCAGTCGATGTTGTGGTTGTTATGTTTTGGGCATGCAAGGGTAAATTAATGTGTTCATCGGTAAAACTCATATTATCATCGAATGATTTGCCGGACATGGACTCAATGGTTGGCGATTTAATGACATCAACGCCGACAATATCGTCACATGTTATAGCATAGTTTTCACTATCTGAATTGTATTCCAGCTTTATGGAATCGTGACCATTGGGCTGATCCCCATGGCTTTCAATATAATCAACGCTCTCTTCAAGCACGTGTTCGACTAGAATTTTGGCTTCCTCGCGAATGCGTGCCACAAGATCTTCGCCTTCATCACCTTCACCAACTTTAACATCACCTGTAAAACAATGGCACAGTATTTTTCATTGATAGATAGAAATTAGATAGTTTGCAAGCTTGGAAAACATGAGGCGGGCAGATGAAAAGCAAGAAATTTTGCAATAATACTTTGTGCAACATTATGTGTGTTAGAAAGAAGATGATTTATTATTTGTTAAATGCGGTGATGTCTGGTGATGTGAGCGATATCTTTTAGCAGCATTATTCTAGCTATCAAATTGAGTTTAGTTCGCATGGTTACTTTTTGTCTCAATGAGCTTTAATTGCATTTGTTAAACAATAAAAAACAATTAGATACAAATATAATATATACATAACAACAAATTGTGAAGCGCATGAGAAAATGTTCGCGCTAAATTATGAAAAGCTAATTATTAACTAAATATGGTCATTAGCTTTACTTACCAATTTCTTGAGAAATTTTTTCTGTATGCAGAATGGTTGGGCCAAATGTTGTTTTTGTAAGGCCTTCTGTAAATGAACAAGTCAATAGTTAGTAATGTTTTAAGAGTATTAAACGATAACATAAAAATAATCTAAAAGCAATTACATACGCTACAAAACAAAAAAAAAAAAACAAAGACTTAAAATGAAGGACGAAACAAAAAAAATATTCCAAAGAACTTTTGTTGTTAGCTCTAATTTCTAAATATACTCAGAATGTTAGTTGAACGACGGTTAGGTGATTTGAAATAGTTTTAAAATTTGTTAGTATTGTACGGCAGACAGTAGCAATTAGATTAAGGCTTTTTGTTGCTTTCATGTGTTGGCAAAAACGTTAACGAAAATGTTAATATTATACGATATGGTAATTGTTAATTGTTTGGTTTACTTACAATATGCTTGTGTGTGTGTATGTATTATTCAGTTGATCATGTCATATCAATTTTTATTATTATTATTTAAACACTTATACGAATTAAAAATATTATTAAGATTGTTTTTGGCAAATCATATATGTATATTTAAGGCAATAGACGGATACTAGTTGCCACCTCTGGCGGCTGACTCATCGGACTCCACATATTCAACGTCCGTGTGTGCATCTCGTATCACACCCTTCAAGTGCAACTTCTCAGCCTCAGAGTTGAAGCTTCGACCACTCTTTTCATGCACTTCGGTGTAGCTTTCATTCAGCATATCATTGAGTTCTTTGCTATTGCTGTTGGCCACCAGGATGACGGGCGGCTCAAGTACATCCTCAGCGTCGGAAGGCAACTGGACGTCCTCAATGTCTGTATTATGTTGACTAATGCCATCATCTTTGCACAAACGCAAATGAAGTGGCTGTAATTTGGACTTGCTGTAAGTTTGCTTGGGCACTTCTGGTGGCGGTGTTGAAGCCCCGGAAACGTTAGAAATTTCATCGGTGGACGTATCTTCGGCATCGCTTTGATTGTCTGAATACTTGCCTTTGGCTTGGTGTTTTAGTTGCTCGACACGTTTAACGCCAAGCGGTAGGTCACACTCACTCAAATCCATGTCTTCCACATCAGTTATTCCATCCTCCTTGGGCTTGATTACATCGAGCAGCTTGTTTTTGCCCTTGCTGAGAGTGCGTGTCTTCAACTTCTTGCGACGATTAGTGCCAGCCACAAAGATTTCCTCGACGTCAGTGACGGATTCTGCATTTGATAGAACCTCCAAACGTTTGGTCTGCTGTTGCTTTAACAGCTCGTTTGATACAATGACTTCGTTATCAATCAAACTGGGTGCTCCAATAGCCAGTTCCTCGGCAAGTGAAGCATTTGCGCTTAAGTCTTCTGCACATGAATAGTCTTCCGAATCAGTTTGGTTGACATCCTTCAAATGATTATATATACCAAATTCATAGTTGCTATTCATGGGCATGACGTTTGTAATGGTGTCGCCAAACTTATCCTCTTTCAGTTCAACAACCTCGCGATGTGGCAGAGGCAATACCTCGTGTGCCACAGCTACTGCTTCAGGCAAGATGTTTGTGAGTGAGAAAGAGTCTTCACAAAACATATCCTCGACATCGGTTTGACAGGTGCCATCATCGCCAACAGCCAGAATTATAGCACGTGGAATGGGTTGTTCCTCTTCATCATCATTATCAAAGCTATCTTCAGCTGCTGAGTCATCGATGCCCTCAACGTCCGTGAGAACTTCATCGTTTCTGGGACACACTGCCAAGAAATTTTTGGTTCCGGCACTAAGCAAGGTGGGCTTGGAGTTTCGGCGAGGCTCTCCGCTGACACTGACAAAAGCGACATCAATGGGAGCAAAGCTGGCTTCACTTAGGCTCTCGCTTTTGATGGCAGCAGCTCCACCAGATTCAGATTCGGTTCCCGAGCAAGAGATTTGGCATACCTTTTCACTGCCACTGCCAGATACCACGAGAACTTCGTCCTCAGACATGCCACGCACATGGCCTCCGACCCCAGCACAGTCGGACAAAGCCGAGGCCAAATCACTTATATCACTAATGACAGAAACATCCTCGTACTGATCAGAGTCATTCTCGTCCTTTTCGCCATCGGCTATGTTAACGCGCCCCTGATCGCCCACAGCATTGTCCAAGTCAACACATACAGACTTCTCGTAGCCAAAGCCCACCTCAGAGTCTGTGTCATAGTCCTCACAGTCGGTAAGGAGATCCGCCGTGCCATTTAGTTCTTGTGCTTGCAAAAAGTTACCGTCTCTCATAACACAACTCTGCTTGCCATCTTTGTCCAGCGCCTCTTGATTTTGCAGTCCTTGCTGGAGAAATTCTCGTAGTGACAGTTTCAATTCGGGATAGGCAGGACTCTTGTCATCATCATCGTCTGATTCAGTGTCGTAGTCCTCCACATCGGTTACATCGTTTTCAAAAGGATTTGACTTTTTCTGTTGGTTTTTTGGCCTTGGTGACGGATTAGTGGAACTGCGACGTGAGTTAATTTTAAGGACCTCGGCTTGGCTATCGAAATCTTCAACATCTGTTGCGCCGCCATAGTTTCCGTAGTCCATGTCATTGCTATCAGAGTCATGGGAGGATGAGGATGATGATTTGGAATGCTGCTCGGCAGTTACGGATATAGTTGGGAGTTTTTTGGACATTTTGGTGGGTTTTGGCTTTTTGGTTTTTTGGTTTATTATTTGATTGTGGCTTTTAAGTATTGATTTTAGTTATTTGCGTTAGCTAGTTGTGGAAAATAAGTTAAAATTAAATTAAATAAAAGCAGATTGCAAATTGTTATCAATTAGAAAAGTTGCATTTTGTTTGAAATTGCCCTAAGCTTGATGGGTATCGCTCTTAGCTATGCTTAGTAAATGTATGACAGTGCTCTAAGTTAACCTAAATATAACTATTTACCTTTTGAAGTGCCGCTTTGCTCCGTCTCTGTCTTTTGTCGACATTCACTCACCGCCACAGCGCTAACACTCTCGACATGTAATTGTTGCGATGACTCTACTGCACTGCCCGATGAAGCAATGTGTTGGTGTTGATGATGGTGGCGCCGCAATGTTTCCTCAATCAGAGCAAGGGGACTACGGGTTGGCTTTGGTGAACCAGGACTGGCAGCTAATAAACGCTCTGGATCACCAGCGCCAAACATGGGCAGTGCAACAGAGTCGGAGAGACTGGAATCGGTGGTATCGATAAAACTGACATCAAACTCGTTGACATAGCGCTGTTGTTCGTTTCTGGACTGCGGACGCATTCCAATCGCTGTATGGTGTTCAACATCAAAGTCGGGCTGGCGGTATATTACTTCTAGGGGCCTGTCGGGACCGAACGTTTTAGTGAAAACCTCGCTGGTTAGCACCTTGCGACTGTTGCTGCCGCTACCAGAGGATGATGAGGTAGAGCTTTTTGTACTATCACTTGATTTAATGGAACGTATGGTTATCACCTCGGAGTCGTCATCAACGAGCACGGTGCTAACCGCGCCGGTTGTGGCTGTGGGCTCCCTGTAAGCTCGAACGGTTGACGTCGAGATGACACCCTTCTTCTCTGTTAGCTTCATATTAGTCTTCTCTTTGTCTGTCTTTCGGTTGACCATCACGGAACGTACGCTGCGTCTTGTGCTGTTCGAGGAACCACTGGCACTGGTACTGCCGCTAGCTGTGGTGCTCGACTCGTTCATCGTGTCCTTCATTTGCTTTTGTAGTTTTGGCTCTATGGAACTGCGCACGGTTTTGTTGAGATTACTGCTTCCTTCACCTATTTTGCTTACTGTTTTCCTAACGATTTTCTTATTGTCTACCTGAGGTTTTGAAACGGTTTCATCACTTTTGTTGCTTAGCTTAGTTGAAGTTTTTGTTGTTACGGAAGACAAGCTAATTGGAACTTTAGTGCGTTGCATTGTTGTTGCTGTTTTTTTCTGTAACTTGTTATCAGTGTCTATGGAAGTTCTGTAGGCAATGGATTTAGTTGCATTAGCTGATTGTGTCTTCATGCTTTTAGTTATTTGGCTCTTAGAGCCTATCACGTTTGCTTGTTTATTTTCTTTGGATAATTGTCTTTTGTAAAGTCGTTCGGTACTTTTTAATAAATCTTTACTTTCAGTTTGGGGTCCTTTTATTAAACTCAAAGTTGGAGGCTTTTCAGTGGTTAACTTCTTTTGTTTATGTTCTATTGACGAGTTTTTTGTCAAGGCACTTGTCGTATTCTTTATTTTATGTATATTCTGTCGATTGGCTTGGGATGGAGCTGGTGATTTTGGTGGTGCTGGTGATTTAGCTGGAGCTGGAGTCACACTTCGACTCTCACTATCGGCATTCAAGCCGAACCGCATACTGTGCGCTAAAGTTGGTTGCATGTATCTGTGGGCTGCAATTGGTGTAGGCGTTTTTACTGTTTTTCTTTCAACTTTCGCAGAGGTTTTCTGGCTTAATTCCTTTTTTTTAATCATGGTAATTTCTTTGGTTTGCTTTGTAGAATCTTGCTTTATTGTTGCCGTTTTCGTTGCCTTAGTCAGTTTAGTAGGTTTTTGTGATGGACTAAATGAGCGAACTTGAGTGTTGTACGGAATTTTTGTTACATCTGTTTTTACCCTGGGTCTTGGCGTTGTGGTGCCACTGTTTTCGCCCTGACTTTCGTAAAATATTGAGCTTGACGCTGGACTTGCAGATCTTTCAAAGTGAATTTCACTGATGACACGACTGGTAGCCGATGCCGAACTTGTTGTTGTCGAAGTAGAACTAGTTACTGATCTTTTTGACTCTGTTTTTCTAGTAAGTTTTTTAGGTTCAGTTGCAACTGGCTTGCTGGGCTGTGTGGGCTTGCGAGCTGATGTAGCAGGCTTTGATTGCGTAGTTGATGTCTTCCTTAGTAATACCTTTGTCTTCTCCTTATTCTCTACCTGTTTCTTTTCTTCTTGCTTTCTTAATATTTTTCCTGCTGGCTTTGAACTAACTGCTTGTGTTCTCTTAACAGGCTCTTTTGTTTCCTTCTTTTTATTAAGTATTGCTTCTTGTTTTTCTTCGTCTAATTTGACGAAATAGGCTATTGGGCGAACTTCTTTGCACTCGGGGACCTCTGCCTTTGTTGAATCGATAGTCTCCCTAGGCAAATCAACTTCCTGTGCTTTTTCTACCATCACATTTGCACTTTTTAATGTTTCTTCCACAATCTCTTCAACTGTCCTTTCGGGTTCACCTAACAAAGACAAAACCTGATCGTTTCTTTCTAAGACCTTATGCGAAATCGCGTTTTTAAGCGTTTCATTTACTATCTTTTGAACCTCTTCATCGCCAGCTCTTAATGTTTCTTCAACAATTTGCTGTATCGACCTCGAATCGTGACACTCGACATCTACATAATCTACAACCTCGTCCGTATCAATCGAATGACTTAATCTAGGAGTAATTTGAGTTTGATCCAACTTTAAACCTATCTGCTCGTCTAAATTCTTTCTTGATTTTTCGACCAACTCAACAACAGTTCTGCCATGAGCCGGGTCGACAAGCTTACGACTATCCTCAGCTTTCACCTCGATTGGAAACACAGAATCAGTTGTGAAAACATTGGACGGCGTACATTGTGGCTTTGCAGAACCAAAATCATCAATCACACCGTCTGAATACTCTTTGGAAACTGGCTTAAATACGTCAATCGGGGATTTTGGTTTTTCAATGGATTTGATGGAGTCTGTGGGTAGCTCAATCGGGGATTTTGGTTTTTCAATGGATTTGATGGAGTCTGTGGGTAGCTTGACTTCTTCTTTGATCTGCACACTAACAGATTCGCGAGATTCACTCACAGAAGTAGTTTTGCTAGTGGTCGTAGATAGAGGAGCCATTGGAATTGTAGAGGGCAAGGTCTGGGACTGAGGCTTACCTAATTCAATCTCTTCATCACTATCGTCATCAGAATATTCTTCAGATGTTTTCTTAGAGGTATCGATTGTGGACTTGGGTTTGTCTTCTACTTTAGTAGGCGACTTAATGTCCTTTCCATCAGTCGACGGCTTAAGAATGTCGTCAGCCTTTGACTGTAACTTATCTTCATCTGGGTGTACAGACTTTGTTGAAGTAATGGGGTGTGGCTGAGGAGTTTGTTGTGCTTTAACCAGTCCGAAGTCATCATCACTCTCATCGTCTGAATATTCTTTTGGAATTGGCTTAGCTACATCGATCGGGGATTTTGGTTTCTCAATAGATTTGATGGGATCTGTGGGTAGCTTGACTTCTTCTTTGATCTGCACACTAACAGATTCGCGAGATTCACTCACAGAAGTATTTTTGCTAGTGGTAGATAGAGGAGCCATTGGAATTGTAGAGGGCAAGGTCTGGGACTGAGGCTTACCTAATTCAATCTCTTCATCACTATCGTCATCAGAATATTCTTCAGATGTTTTCTTAGAGGTATCGATTGTGGACTTGGGTTTGTCTTCTACTTTAGTAGGCGACTTAATGTCCTTTCCATCAGTCGACGGCTTAAGAATGTCGTCAGCCTTTAACTGTGATTTATCTTCATCAGGGAGTAAAGACTTTGTTGAAGTAATGGGGTGTGGCTGAGGAGTTTGTTGTGCTTTAAGCAGTCCGAAGTCATCATCACTCTCATCGTCTGAATATTCTTTTGGAATTGGCTTAGCTACATCGATCGGGGATTTTGGTTTCTCAATAGATTTGATGGGATCTGTGGGTAGCTTGACTTCTTCTTTGAACTGCACACTAACAGATTCGCGAGATTCACTCACAGAAGTAGTTTTGCTAGTGGTCGTAGATAGAGGAGCCATTGGAATTGTAGAGGGCAAGGTCTGGGACTGAGGCTTACCTAATTCAATCTCTTCATCACTATCGTCATCAGAATATTCTTCAGATGTTTTCTTAGAGGTATCGATTGTGGACTTGGGTTTGTCTTCTACTTTAGTAGGCGACTTAATGTTCTTTCCATCAGTCGACGGCTTAAGAATGTCGTCAGCCTTTGACTGTGACTTATCTTCATCTGGGAGTAAAGACTTTGTTGAAGTAATGGGGTGTGGCTGAGGAGTTTGTTGTGCTTTAACCAGTCCGAAGTCATAATCACTCTCATCGTCTGAATATTCTTTTGGAATTGGCTTAGCTACATCGATCGGGGATTTTGGTTTCTCAATAGATTTGATGGGATCTGTGGGTAGCTTGACTTCTTCTTTGATCTGCACACTAACAGATTCGCGAGATTCACTCACAGAAGTAGTTTTGCTAGTGGTCGTAGATAGAGGAGCCATTGGAATTGTATAGGGCAAGGTCTGGGACTGAGGTTTACCTAATTCAATCTCTTCATCACTATCGTCATCAGAATATTCTTCAGATGTTTTCTTAGAGGTATCGATTGTGGACTTGGGTTTGTCTTCTACTTTAGTAGGCGACTTAATGTCCATTCCATCAGTCGACGGCTTAAGAATGTCGTCAGCCTTTAACTGTGACTTATCTTCATCAGGGAGTAAAGACTTTGTTGAAGTAATGGGGTGTGGCTGAGGAGTTTGTTGTGCTTTAACCAGTCCGAAGTCATCATCACTCTCATCGTCTGAATATTCTTTTGGAATTGACTTAGCTACATCGATCGGGGATTTTGGTTTCTCAATAGATTTGATGGGATCTGTGGGTAGCTTGACTTCTTCTTTGATCTGCACACTAACAGATTCGCGAGATTCACTCACAGAAGTATTTTTGCTAGTGGTAGATAGAGGAGCCATTGGAATTGTAGAGGGCAAGGTCTGGGACTGAGGCTTACCTAATTCAATGTCTTCATCACTATCGTCATTAGAATATTCTTCAGATGTTTTCTTAGAGGTATCGATTGTGGACTTGGGTTTGTCTTCTACTTTAGTAGGCGACTTAATGTCCCTTCCATCAGTCGACGGCTTAAGAATGTCGTCAGCCTTTGACTGTGACTTATCTTCATCTGGGAGTAAAGACTTTGTTGAAGTAATGGGGTGTGGCTGAGGAGTTTGTTGTGCTTTAACCAGTCCGAAGTCATCATCACTCTCATCGTCTGAATATTCTTTTGGAATTGGCTTAGCTACATCGATCGGGGATTTTGGTTTCTCAATAGATTTGATGGGATCTGTGGGTAGCTTGACTTCTTCTTTGATCTGCACACTAACAGATTCGCGAGATTCACTCACAGAAGTAGTTTTGCTAGTGGTAGATAGAGGAGCCATTGGAATTGTAGAGGGCAAGGTCTGGGACTGAGGCTTACCTAATTCAATGTCTTCATCACTATCGTCATTAGAATATTCTTCAGATGTTTTCTTAGAGGTATCGATTGTGGACTTGGGTTTGTCTTCTACTTTAGTAGGCGACTTAATGTCCTTTCCATCAGTCGACGGCTTAAGAATGTCGTCAGCCTTTGACTGTGACTTATCTTCATCTGGGAGTAAAGACTTTGTTGAAGTAATGGGGTGTGGCTGAGGAGTTTGTTGTGCTTTAACCAGTCCGAAGTCATCATCACTCTCATCGTCTGAATATTCTTTTGGAATTGACTTAGCTACATCGATCGGGGATTTTGGTTTCTCAATAGATTTGATGGGATCTGTGGGTAGCTTGACTTCTTCTTTGATCTGCACACTAACAGATTCGCGAGATTCACTCACAGAAGTAGTTTTGCTAGTGGTAGATAGAGGAGCCATTGGAATTGTAGAGGGCAAGGTCTGGGACTGAGGCTTACCTAATTCAATCTCTTCATCACTATCGTCATCAGAATATTCTTCAGATGTTTTCTTAGAGGTATCGATTGTGGACTTGGGTTTGTCTTCTACTTTAGTAGGCGACTTAATGTCCTTTCCATCAGTCGACGGCTTAAGAATGTCGTCAGCCTTTGACTGTGACTTATCTTCATCTGGGAGTAAAGACTTTGTTGAAGTAATGGGGTGTGGCTGAGGAGTTTGTTGTGCTTTAACCAGTCCGAAGTCATCATCACTCTCATCGTCTGAATATTCTTTTGGAATTGGCTTAGCTACATCGATCGGGGATTTTGGTTTCTCAATAGATTTGATGGGATCTGTGGGTAGCTTGACTTCTTCTTTGATCTGCACACTAACAGATTCGCGAGATTCACTCACAGAAGTAGTTTTGCTAGTGGTCGTAGATAGAGGAGCCATTGGAATTGTAGAGGGCAAGGTCTGGGACTGAGGCTTACCTAATTCAATCTCTTCATCACTATCGTCATCAGAATATTCTTCAGATGTTTTCTTAGAGGTATCGATTGTGGACTTGGGTTTGTCTTCTACTTTAGTAGGCGACTTAATGTCCTTTCCATCAGTCGACGGCTTAAGAATGTCGTCAGCCTTTGACTGTGACTTATCTTCATCTGGGAGTAAAGACTTTGTTGAAGTAATGGGGTGTGGCTGAGGAGTTTGTTGTGCTTTAACCAGTCCGAAGTCATCATCACTCTCATCGTCTGAATATTCTTTTGGAATTGGCTTAGCTACATCGATCGGGGATTTTGGTTTCTCAATAGATTTGATGGGATCTGTGGGTAGCTTGACTTCTTCTTTGATCTGCACACTAACAGATTCGCGAGATTCACTCACAGAAGTAGTTTTGCTAGTGGTCGTAGATAGAGGAGCCATTGGAATTGTATAGGGCAAGGTCTGGGACTGAGGTTTACCTAATTCAATCTCTTCATCACTATCGTCATCAGAATATTCTTCAGATGTTTTCTTAGAGGTATCGATTGTGGACTTGGGTTTGTCTTCTACTTTAGTAGGCGACTTAATGTCCTTTCCATCAGTCGACGGCTTAAGAATGTTGTCAGCCTTTAACTGTGACTTATCTTCATCTGGGAGTAAAGACTTTGTTGAAGTAATGGGGTGTGGCTGAGGAGTTTGTTGTGCTTTAACCAGTCCGAAGTCATCATCACTCTCATCGTCTGAATATTCTTTTGGAATTGACTTAGCTACATCGATCGGGGATTTTGGTTTCTCAATAGATTTGATGGGATCTGTGGGTAGCTTGACTTCTTCTTTGATCTGCACACTAACAGATTCGCGAGATTCACTCACAGAAGTAGTTTTGCTAGTGGTCGTAGATAGAGGAGCCATTGGAATTGTAGAGGGCAAGGTCTGGGACTGAGGCTTACCTAATTCAATCTCTTCATCACTATCGTCATCAGAATATTCTTCAGATGTTTTCTTAGAGGTATCGATTGTGGACTTGGGTTTGTCTTCTACTTTAGTAGGCGACTTAATGTCCTTTCCATCAGTCGACGGCTTAAGAATGTCGTCAGCCTTTGACTGTGACTTATCTTCATCTGGGAGTAAAGACTTTGTTGAAGTAATGGGGTGTGGCTGAGGAGTTTGTTGTGCTTTAACCAGTCCGAAGTCATCATCACTCTCATCGTCTGAATATTCTTTTGGAATTGGCTTAGCTACATCGATCGGGGATTTTGGTTTCTCAATAGATTTGATGGGATCTGTGGGTAGCTTGACTTCTTCTTTGATCTGCACACTAACAGATTCGCGAGATTCACTCACAGAAGTAGTTTTGCTAGTGGTCGTAGATAGAGGAGCCATTGGAATTGTAGAGGGCAAGGTCTGGGACTGAGGCTTACCTAATTCAATCTCTTCATCACTATCGTCATCAGAATATTCTTCAGATGTTTTCTTAGAGGTATCGATTGTGGACTTGGGTTTGTCTTCTACTTTAGTAGGCGACTTAATGTCCTTTCCATCAGTCGACGGCTTAAGAATGTCGTCAGCCTTTGACTGTGACTTATCTTCATCTGGGAGTAAAGACTTTGTTGAAGTAATGGGGTGTGGCTGAGGAGTTTGTTGTGCTTTAACCAGTCCGAAGTCATCATCACTCTCATCGTCTGAATATTCTTTTGGAATTGACTTAGCTACATCGATCGGGGATTTTGGTTTCTCAATAGATTTGATGGGATCTGTGGGTAGCTTGACTTCTTCTTTGATCTGCACACTAACAGATTCGCGAGATTCACTCACAGAAGTAGTTTTGCTAGTGGTCGTAGATAGAGGAGCCATTGGAATTGTAGAGGGCAAGGTCTGGGACTGAGGCTTACCTAATTCAATCTCTTCATCACTATCGTCATCAGAATATTCTTCAGATGTTTTCTTAGAGGTATCGATTGTGGACTTGGGTTTGTCTTCTACTTTAGTAGGCGACTTAATGTCCTTTCCATCAGTCGACGGCTTAAGAATGTCGTCAGCCTTTGACTGTGACTTATCTTCATCTGGGAGTAAAGACTTTGTTGAAGTAATGGGGTGTGGCTGAGGAGTTTGTTGTGCTTTAACCAGTCCGAAGTCATCATCACTCTCATCGTCTGAATATTCTTTTGGAATTGGCTTAGCTACATCGATCGGGGATTTTGGTTTCTCAATAGATTTGATGGGATCTGTGGGTAGCTTGACTTCTTCTTTGATCTGCACACTAACAGATTCGCGAGATTCACTCACAGAAGTAGTTTTGCTAGTGGTCGTAGATAGAGGAGCCATTGGAATTGTAGAGGGCAAGGTCTGGGACTGAGGCTTACCTAATTCAATCTCTTCATCACTATCGTCATCAGAATATTCTTCAGATGTTTTCTTAGAGGTATCGATTGTGGACTTGGGTTTGTCTTCTACTTTAGTAGGCGACTTAATGTCCTTTCCATCAGTCGACGGCTTAAGAATGTCGTCAGCCTTTGACTGTGACTTATCTTCATCTGGGAGTAAAGACTTTGTTGAAGTAATGGGGTGTGGCTGAGGAGTTTGTTGTGCTTTAACCAGTCCGAAGTCATCATCACTCTCATCGTCTGAATATTCTTTTGGAATTGGCTTAGCTACATCGATCGGGGATTTTGGTTTCTCAATAGATTTGATGGGATCTGTGGGTAGCTTGAAACCTTTTTGGATCTGCACACTAACAGATTCGCGAGATTCACTCACAGAAGTATTTTTGCTAGTGGTAGATAGAGGAGCCATTGGAATTGTAGAGGGCAAGGTCTGGGACTGAGGCTTACCTAATTCAATCTCTTCATCACTATCGTCATCAGAATATTCTTCAGATGTTTTCTTAGAGGTATCGATTGTGGACTTGGGTTTGTCTTCTACTTTAGTAGGCGACTTAATGTCCTTTCCATCAGTCGACGGCTTAAGAATGTCGTCAGCCTTTGACTGTGACTTATCTTCATCTGGGAGTAAAGACTTTGTTGAAGTAATGGGGTGTGGCTGAGGAGTTTGTTGTGCTTTAACCAGTCCGAAGTCATCATCACTCTCATCGTCTGAATATTCTTTTGGAATTGACTTAGCTACATCGATCGGGGATTTTGGTTTCTCAATAGATTTGATGGGATCTGTGGGTAGCTTGACTTCTTCTTTGATCTGCACACTAACAGATTCGCGAGATTCACTCACAGAAGTAGTTTTGCTAGTGGTCGTAGATAGAGGAGCCATTGGAATTGTAGAGGGCAAGGTCTGGGACTGAGGCTTACCTAATTCAATCTCTTCATCACTATCGTCATCAGAATATTCTTCAGATGTTTTCTTAGAGGTATCGATTGTGGACTTGGGTTTGTCTTCTACTTTAGTAGGCGACTTAATGTCCTTTCCATCAGTCGACGGCTTAAGAATGTCGTCAGCCTTTGACTGTGACTTATCTTCATCTGGGAGTAAAGACTTTGTTGAAGTAATGGGGTGTGGCTGAGGAGTTTGTTGTGCTTTAACCAGTCCGAAGTCATCATCACTCTCATCGTCTGAATATTCTTTTGGAATTGACTTAGCTACATCGATCGGGGATTTTGGTTTCTCAATAGATTTGATGGGATCTGTGGGTAGCTTGACTTCTTCTTTGATCTGCACACTAACAGATTCGCGAGATTCACTCACAGAAGTAGTTTTGCTAGTGGTCGTAGATAGAGGAGCCATTGGAATTGTAGAGGGCAAGGTCTGGGACTGAGGCTTACCTAATTCAATCTCTTCATCACTATCGTCATCAGAATATTCTTCAGATGTTTTCTTAGAGGTATCGATTGTGGACTTGGGTTTGTCTTCTACTTTAGTAGGCGACTTAATGTCCTTTCCATCAGTCGACGGCTTAAGAATGTCGTCAGCCTTTGACTGTGACTTATCTTCATCTGGGAGTAAAGACTTTGTTGAAGTAATGGGGTGTGGCTGAGGAGTTTGTTGTGCTTTAACCAGTCCGAAGTCATCATCACTCTCATCGTCTGAATATTCTTTTGGAATTGACTTAGCTACATCGATCGGGGATTTTGGTTTCTCAATAGATTTGATGGGATCTGTGGGTAGCTTGACTTCTTCTTTGATCTGCACACTAACAGATTCGCGAGATTCACTCACAGAAGTAGTTTTGCTAGTGGTCGTAGATAGAGGAGCCATTGGAATTGTAGAGGGCAAGGTCTGGGACTGAGGCTTACCTAATTCAATCTCTTCATCACTATCGTCATCAGAATATTCTTCAGATGTTTTCTTAGAGGTATCGATTGTGGACTTGGGTTTGTCTTCTACTTTAGTAGGCGACTTAATGTCCTTTCCATCAGTCGACGGCTTAAGAATGTCGTCAGCCTTTGACTGTGACTTATCTTCATCTGGGAGTAAAGACTTTGTTGAAGTAATGGGGTGTGGCTGAGGAGTTTGTTGTGCTTTAACCAGTCC
The DNA here is from genome assembly GCA_018152965.1 of Scaptomyza pallida. Classification (NCBI taxonomy): domain Eukaryota; kingdom Metazoa; phylum Arthropoda; class Insecta; order Diptera; family Drosophilidae; genus Scaptomyza; species Scaptomyza pallida. Next base: position 788,167 of record JAECXP010000107.1, read on the forward strand.
GAAGTCATCATCACTCTCATCGTCTGAATATTCTTTTGGAATTGGCTTAGCTACATCGATCGGGGATTTTGGTTTCTCAATAGATTTGATGGGATCTGTGGGTAGCTTGACTTCTTCTTTGATCTGCACACTAACAGATTCGCGAGATTCACTCACAGAAGTAGTTTTGCTAGTGGTCGTAGATAGAGGAGCCATTGGAATTGTAGAGGGCAAGGTCTGGGACTGAGGCTTACCTAATTCAATCTCTTCATCACTATCGTCATCAGAATATTCTTCAGATGTTTTCTTAGAGGTATCGATTGTGGACTTGGGTTTGTCTTCTACTTTAGTAGGCGACTTAATGTCCTTTCCATCAGTCGACGGCTTAAGAATGTCGTCAGCCTTTGACTGTGACTTATCTTCATCTGGGAGTAAAGACTTTGTTGAAGTAATGGGGTGTGGCTGAGGAGTTTGTTGTGCTTTAACCAGTCCGAAGTCATCATCACTCTCATCGTCTGAATATTCTTTTGGAATTGACTTAGCTACATCGATCGGGGATTTTGGTTTCTCAATAGATTTGATGGGATCTGTGGGTAGCTTGACTTCTTCTTTGATCTGCACACTAACAGATTCGCGAGATTCACTCACAGAAGTAGTTTTGCTAGTGGTCGTAGATAGAGGAGCCATTGGAATTGTAGAGGGCAAGGTCTGGGACTGAGGCTTACCTAATTCAATCTCTTCATCACTATCGTCATCAGAATATTCTTCAGATGTTTTCTTAGAGGTATCGATTGTGGACTTGGGTTTGTCTTCTACTTTAGTAGGCGACTTAATGTCCTTTCCATCAGTCGACGGCTTAAGAATGTCGTCAGCCTTTGACTGTGACTTATCTTCATCTGGGAGTAAAGACTTTGTTGAAGTAATGGGGTGTGGCTGAGGAGTTTGTTGTGCTTTAACCAGTCCGAAGTCATCATCACTCTCATCGTCTGAATATTCTTTTGGAATTGACTTAGCTACATCGATCGGGGATTTTGGTTTCTCAATAGATTTGATGGGATCTGTGGGTAGCTTGACTTCTTCTTTGATCTGCACACTAACAGATTCGCGAGATTCACTCACAGAAGTAGTTTTGCTAGTGGTTGTAGATAGAGGAGCCATTGGAATTGTAGAGGGCAAGGTCTGGGACTGAGGCTTACCTAATTCAATCTCTTCATCACTATCGTCATCAGAATATTCTTCAGATGTTTTCTTAGAGGTATCGATTGTGGACTTGGGTTTGTCTTCTACTTTAGTAGGCGACTTAATGTCCTTTCCATCAGTCGACGGCTTAAGAATGTCGTCAGCCTTTGACTGTAACTTATCTTCATCTGGGTGTAAAGACTTTGTTGAAGTAATGGGGTGTGGCTGAGGAGTTTGTTGTGCTTTAACCAGTCCGAAGTCATCATCACTCTCATCGTCTGAATATTCTTTTGGAATTGACTTAGCTACATCGATCGGGGATTTTGGTTTCTCAATAGATTTGATGGGATCTGTGGGTAGCTTGACTTCTTCTTTGATCTGCACACTAACAGATTCGCGAGATTCACTCACAGAAGTAGTTTTGCTAGTGGTCGTAGATAGAGGAGCCATTGGAATTGTAGAGGGCAAGGTCTGGGACTGAGGCTTACCTAATTCAATCTCTTCATCACTATCGTCATCAGAATATTCTTCAGATGTTTTCTTAGAGGTATCGATTGTGGACTTGGGTTTGTCTTCTACTTTAGTAGGCGACTTAATGTCCTTTCCATCAGTCGACGGCTTAAGAATGTCGTCAGCCTTTGACTGTGACTTATCTTCATCTGGGAGTAAAGACTTTGTTGAAGTAATGGGGTGTGGCTGAGGAGTTTGTTGTGCTTTAACCAGTCCGAAGTCATCATCACTCTCATCGTCTGAATATTCTTTTGGAATTGACTTAGCTACATCGATCGGGGATTTTGGTTTCTCAATAGATTTGATGGGATCTGTGGGTAGCTTGACTTCTTCTTTGATCTGCACACTAACAGATTCGCGAGATTCACTCACAGAAGTAGTTTTGCTAGTGGTCGTAGATAGAGGAGCCATTGGAATTGTAGAGGGCAAGGTCTGGGACTGAGGCTTACCTAATTCAATCTCTTCATCACTATCGTCATCAGAATATTCTTCAGATGTTTTCTTAGAGGTATCGATTGTGGACTTGGGTTTGTCTTCTACTTTAGTAGGCGACTTAATGTCCTTTCCATCAGTCGACGGCTTAAGAATGTCGTCAGCCTTTGACTGTGACTTATCTTCATCTGGGAGTAAAGACTTTGTTGAAGTAATGGGGTGTGGCTGAGGAGTTTGTTGTGCTTTAACCAGTCCGAAGTCATCATCACTCTCATCGTCTGAATATTCTTTTGGAATTGACTTAGCTACATCGATCGGGGATTTTGGTTTCTCAATAGATTTGATGGGATCTGTGGGTAGCTTGACTTCTTCTTTGATCTGCACACTAACAGATTCGCGAGATTCACTCACAGAAGTAGTTTTGCTAGTGGTCGTAGATAGAGGAGCCATTGGAATTGTAGAGGGCAAGGTCTGGGACTGAGGCTTACCTAATTCAATCTCTTCATCACTATCGTCATCAGAATATTCTTCAGATGTTTTCTTAGAGGTATCGATTGTGGACTTGGGTTTGTCTTCTACTTTAGTAGGCGACTTAATGTCCTTTCCATCAGTCGACGGCTTAAGAATGTCGTCAGCCTTTGACTGTGACTTATCTTCATCTGGGAGTAAAGACTTTGTTGAAGTAATGGGGTGTGGCTGAGGAGTTTGTTGTGCTTTAACCAGTCCGAAGTCATCATCACTCTCATCGTCTGAATATTCTTTTGGAATTGACTTAGCTACATCGATCGGGGATTTTGGTTTCTCAATAGATTTGATGGGATCTGTGGGTAGCTTGACTTCTTCTTTGATCTGCACACTAACAGATTCGCGAGATTCACTCACAGAAGTAGTTTTGCTAGTGGTCGTAGATAGAGGAGCCATTGGAATTGTAGAGGGCAAGGTCTGGGACTGAGGCTTACCTAATTCAATCTCTTCATCACTATCGTCATCAGAATATTCTTCAGATGTTTTCTTAGAGGTATCGATTGTGGACTTGGGTTTGTCTTCTACTTTAGTAGGCGACTTAATGTCCTTTCCATCAGTCGACGGCTTAAGAATGTCGTCAGCCTTTGACTGTGACTTATCTTCATCTGGGAGTAAAGACTTTGTTGAAGTAATGGGGTGTGGCTGAGGAGTTTGTTGTGCTTTAACCAGTCCGAAGTCATCATCACTCTCATCGTCTGAATATTCTTTTGGAATTGACTTAGCTACATCGATCGGGGATTTTGGTTTCTCAATAGATTTGATGGGATCTGTGGGTAGCTTGACTTCTTCTTTGATCTGCACACTAACAGATTCGCGAGATTCACTCACAGAAGTAGTTTTGCTAGTGGTCGTAGATAGAGGAGCCATTGGAATTGTAGAGGGCAAGGTCTGGGACTGAGGCTTACCTAATTCAATCTCTTCATCACTATCGTCATCAGAATATTCTTCAGATGTTTTCTTAGAGGTATCGATTGTGGACTTGGGTTTGTCTTCTACTTTAGTAGGCGACTTAATGTCCTTTCCATCAGTCGACGGCTTAAGAATGTCGTCAGCCTTTGACTGTGACTTATCTTCATCTGGGAGTAAAGACTTTGTTGAAGTAATGGGGTGTGGCTGAGGAGTTTGTTGTGCTTTAACCAGTCCGAAGTCATCATCACTCTCATCGTCTGAATATTCTTTTGGAATTGGCTTAGCTACATCGATCGGGGATTTTGGTTTCTCAATAGATTTGATGGGATCTGTGGGTAGCTTGACTTCTTCTTTGATCTGCACACTAACAGATTCGCGAGATTCACTCACAGAAGTAGTTTTGCTAGTGGTCGTAGATAGAGGAGCCATTGGAATTGTAGAGGGCAAGGTCTGGGACTGAGGCTTACCTAATTCAATCTCTTCATCACTATCGTCATCAGAATATTCTTCAGATGTTTTCTTAGAGGTATCGATTGTGGACTTGGGTTTGTCTTCTACTTTAGTAGGCGACTTAATGTCCTTTCCATCAGTCGACGGCTTAAGAATGTCGTCAGCCTTTGACTGTGACTTATCTTCATCTGGGAGTAAAGACTTTGTTGAAGTAATGGGGTGTGGCTGAGGAGTTTGTTGTGCTTTAACCAGTCCGAAGTCATCATCACTCTCATCGTCTGAATATTCTTTTGGAATTGACTTAGCTACATCGATCGGGGATTTTGGTTTCTCAATAGATTTGATGGGATCTGTGGGTAGCTTGACTTCTTCTTTGATCTGCACACTAACAGATTCGCGAGATTCACTCACAGAAGTAGTTTTGCTAGTGGTCGTAGATAGAGGAGCCATTGGAATTGTAGAGGGCAAGGTCTGGGACTGAGGCTTACCTAATTCAATCTCTTCATCACTATCGTCATCAGAATATTCTTCAGATGTTTTCTTAGAGGTATCGATTGTGGACTTGGGTTTGTCTTCTACTTTAGTAGGCGACTTAATGTCCTTTCCATCAGTCGACGGCTTAAGAATGTCGTCAGCCTTTGACTGTGACTTATCTTCATCTGGGAGTAAAGACTTTGTTGAAGTAATGGGGTGTGGCTGAGGAGTTTGTTGTGCTTTAACCAGTCCGAAGTCATCATCACTCTCATCGTCTGAATATTCTTTTGGAATTGACTTAGCTACATCGATCGGGGATTTTGGTTTCTCAATAGATTTGATGGGATCTGTGGGTAGCTTGACTTCTTCTTTGATCTGCACACTAACAGATTCGCGAGATTCACTCACAGAAGTAGTTTTGCTAGTGGTCGTAGATAGAGGAGCCATTGGAATTGTAGAGGGCAAGGTCTGGGACTGAGGCTTACCTAATTCAATCTCTTCATCACTATCGTCATCAGAATATTCTTCAGATGTTTTCTTAGAGGTATCGATTGTGGACTTGGGTTTGTCTTCTACTTTAGTAGGCGACTTAATGTCCTTTCCATCAGTCGACGGCTTAAGAATGTCGTCAGCCTTTGACTGTGACTTATCTTCATCTGGGAGTAAAGACTTTGTTGAAGTAATGGGGTGTGGCTGAGGAGTTTGTTGTGCTTTAACCAGTCCGAAGTCATCATCACTCTCATCGTCTGAATATTCTTTTGGAATTGGCTTAGCTACATCGATCGGGGATTTTGGTTTCTCAATAGATTTGATGGGATCTGTGGGTAGCTTGACTTCTTCTTTGATCTGCACACTAACAGATTCGCGAGATTCACTCACAGAAGTAGTTTTGCTAGTGGTCGTAGATAGAGGAGCCATTGGAATTGTAGAGGGCAAGGTCTGGGACTGAGGCTTACCTAATTCAATCTCTTCATCACTATCGTCATCAGAATATTCTTCAGATGTTTTCTTAGAGGTATCGATTGTGGACTTGGGTTTGTCTTCTACTTTAGTAGGCGACTTAATGTCCTTTCCATCAGTCGACGGCTTAAGAATGTCGTCAGCCTTTGACTGTGACTTATCTTCATCTGGGAGTAAAGACTTTGTTGAAGTAATGGGGTGTGGCTGAGGAGTTTGTTGTGCTTTAACCAGTCCGAAGTCATCATCACTCTCATCGTCTGAATATTCTTTTGGAATTGACTTAGCTACATCGATCGGGGATTTTGGTTTCTCAATAGATTTGATGGGATCTGTGGGTAGCTTGACTTCTTCTTTGATCTGCACACTAACAGATTCGCGAGATTCACTCACAGAAGTAGTTTTGCTAGTGGTCGTAGATAGAGGAGCCATTGGAATTGTAGAGGGCAAGGTCTGGGACTGAGGCTTACCTAATTCAATCTCTTCATCACTATCGTCATCAGAATATTCTTCAGATGTTTTCTTAGAGGTATCGATTGTGGACTTGGGTTTGTCTTCTACTTTAGTAGGCGACTTAATGTCCTTTCCATCAGTCGACGGCTTAAGAATGTCGTCAGCCTTTGACTGTGACTTATCTTCATCTGGGAGTAAAGACTTTGTTGAAGTAATGGGGTGTGGCTGAGGAGTTTGTTGTGCTTTAACCAGTCCGAAGTCATCATCACTCTCATCGTCTGAATATTCTTTTGGAATTGACTTAGCTACATCGATCGGGGATTTTGGTTTCTCAATAGATTTGATGGGATCTGTGGGTAGCTTGACTTCTTCTTTGATCTGCACACTAACAGATTCGCGAGATTCACTCACAGAAGTAGTTTTGCTAGTGGTCGTAGATAGAGGAGCCATTGGAATTGTAGAGGGCAAGGTCTGGGACTGAGGCTTACCTAATTCAATCTCTTCATCACTATCGTCATCAGAATATTCTTCAGATGTTTTCTTAGAGGTATCGATTGTGGACTTGGGTTTGTCTTCTACTTTAGTAGGCGACTTAATGTCCTTTCCATCAGTCGACGGCTTAAGAATGTCGTCAGCCTTTGACTGTGACTTATCTTCATCTGGGAGTAAAGACTTTGTTGAAGTAATGGGGTGTGGCTGAGGAGTTTGTTGTGCTTTAACCAGTCCGAAGTCATCATCACTCTCATCGTCTGAATATTCTTTTGGAATTGGCTTAGCTACATCGATCGGGGATTTTGGTTTCTCAATAGATTTGATGGGATCTGTGGGTAGCTTGACTTCTTCTTTGATCTGCACACTAACAGATTCGCGAGATTCACTCACAGAAGTAGTTTTGCTAGTGGTCGTAGATAGAGGAGCCATTGGAATTGTAGAGGGCAAGGTCTGGGACTGAGGCTTACCTAATTCAATCTCTTCATCACTATCGTCATCAGAATATTCTTCAGATGTTTTCTTAGAGGTATCGATTGTGGACTTGGGTTTGTCTTCTACTTTAGTAGGCGACTTAATGTCCTTTCCATCAGTCGACGGCTTAAGAATGTCGTCAGCCTTTGACTGTGACTTATCTTCATCTGGGAGTAAAGACTTTGTTGAAGTAATGGGGTGTGGCTGAGGAGTTTGTTGTGCTTTAACCAGTCCGAAGTCATCATCACTCTCATCGTCTGAATATTCTTTTGGAATTGGCTTAGCTACATCGATCGGGGATTTTGGTTTCTCAATAGATTTGATGGGATCTGTGGGTAGCTTGACTTCTTCTTTGATCTGCACACTAACAGATTCGCGAGATTCACTCACAGAAGTAGTTTTGCTAGTGGTCGTAGATAGAGGAGCCATTGGAATTGTAGAGGGCAAGGTCTGGGACTGAGGCTTACCTAATTCAATCTCTTCATCACTATCGTCATCAGAATATTCTTCAGATGTTTTCTTAGAGGTATCGATTGTGGACTTGGGTTTGTCTTCTACTTTAGTAGGCGACTTAATGTCCTTTCCATCAGTCGACGGCTTAAGAATGTCGTCAGCCTTTGACTGTGACTTATCTTCATCTGGGAGTAAAGACTTTGTTGAAGTAATGGGGTGTGGCTGAGGAGTTTGTTGTGCTTTAACCAGTCCGAAGTCATCATCACTCTCATCGTCTGAATATTCTTTTGGAATTGACTTAGCTACATCGATCGGGGATTTTGGTTTCTCAATAGATTTGATGGGATCTGTGGGTAGCTTGACTTCTTCTTTGATCTGCACACTAACAGATTCGCGAGATTCACTCACAGAAGTAGTTTTGCTAGTGGTCGTAGATAGAGGAGCCATTGGAATTGTAGAGGGCAAGGTCTGGGACTGAGGCTTACCTAATTCAATCTCTTCATCACTATCGTCATCAGAATATTCTTCAGATGTTTTCTTAGAGGTATCGATTGTGGACTTGGGTTTGTCTTCTACTTTAGTAGGCGACTTAATGTCCTTTCCATCAGTCGACGGCTTAAGAATGTCGTCAGCCTTTGACTGTGACTTATCTTCATCTGGGAGTAAAGACTTTGTTGAAGTAATGGGGTGTGGCTGAGGAGTTTGTTGTGCTTTAACCAGTCCGAAGTCATCATCACTCTCATCGTCTGAATATTCTTTTGGAATTGGCTTAGCTACATCGATCGGGGATTTTGGTTTCTCAATAGATTTGATGGGATCTGTGGGTAGCTTGACTTCTTCTTTGATCTGCACACTAACAGATTCGCGAGATTCACTCACAGAAGTAGTTTTGCTAGTGGTCGTAGATAGAGGAGCCATTGGAATTGTAGAGGGCAAGGTCTGGGACTGAGGCTTACCTAATTCAATCTCTTCATCACTATCGTCATCAGAATATTCTTCAGATGTTTTCTTAGAGGTATCGATTGTGGACTTGGGTTTGTCTTCTACTTTAGTAGGCGACTTAATGTCCTTTCCATCAGTCGACGGCTTAAGAATGTCGTCAGCCTTTGACTGTGACTTATCTTCATCTGGGAGTAAAGACTTTGTTGAAGTAATGGGGTGTGGCTGAGGAGTTTGTTGTGCTTTAACCAGTCCGAAGTCATCATCACTCTCATCGTCTGAATATTCTTTTGGAATTGGCTTAGCTACATCGATCGGGGATTTTGGTTTCTCAATAGATTTGATGGGATCTGTGGGTAGCTTGACTTCTTCTTTGATCTGCACACTAACAGATTCGCGAGATTCACTCACAGAAGTAGTTTTGCTAGTGGTCGTAGATAGAGGAGCCATTGGAATTGTAGAGGGCAAGGTCTGGGACTGAGGCTTACCTAATTCAATCTCTTCATCACTATCGTCATCAGAATATTCTTCAGATGTTTTCTTAGAGGTATCGATTGTGGACTTGGGTTTGTCTTCTACTTTAGTAGGCGACTTAATGTCCTTTCCATCAGTCGACGGCTTAAGAATGTCGTCAGCCTTTGACAGTGACTTATCTTCATCTGGGAGTAAAGACTTTGTTGAAGTAATGGGGTGTGGCTGAGGAGTTTGTTGTGCTTTAACCAGTCCGAAGTCATCATCACTCTCATCGTCTGAATATTCTTTTGGAATTGGCTTAGCTACATCGATCGGGGATTTTGGTTTCTCAATAGATTTGATGGGATCTGTGGGTAGCTTGACTTCTTCTTTGATCTGCACACTAACAGATTCGCGAGATTCACTCACAGAAGTAGTTTTGCTAGTGGTCGTAGATAGAGGAGCCATTGGAATTGTAGAGGGCAAGGTCTGGGACTGAGGCTTACCTAATTCAATCTCTTCATCACTATCGTCATCAGAATATTCTTCAGATGTTTTCTTAGAGGTATCGATTGTGGACTTGGGTTTGTCTTCTACTTTAGTAGGCGACTTAATGTCCATTCCATCAGTCGACGGCTTAAGAATGTCGTCAGCCTTTGACAGTGACTTATCTTCATCTGGGAGTAAAGACTTTGTTGAAGTAATGGGGTGTGGCTGAGGAGTTTGTTGTGCTTTAACCAGTCCGAAGTCATCATCACTCTCATCGTCTGAATATTCTTTTGGAATTGGCTTAGCTACATCGATCGGGGATTTTGGTTTCTCAATAGATTTGATGGGATCTGTGGGTAGCTTGACTTCTTCTTTGATCTGCACACTAACAGATTCGCGAGATTCACTCACAGAAGTAGTTTTGCTAGTGGTCGTAGATAGAGGAGCCATTGGAATTGTAGAGGGCAAGGTCTGGGACTGAGGCTTACCTAATTCAATCTCTTCATCACTATCGTCATCAGAATATTCTTCAGATGTTTTCTTAGAGGTATCGATTGTGGACTTGGGTTTGTCTTCTACTTTAGTAGGCGACTTAATGTCCTTTCCATCAGTCGACGGCTTAAGAATGTCGTCAGCCTTTGAGTGTGACTTATCTTCATTTGGGAGTAAAGACTTTGTTGAAGTAATGGGGTGTGGCTGAGGAGTTTGTTGTGCTTTAACCAGTCCGAAGTCATCATCACTCTCATCGTCTGAATATTCTTTTGGAATTGGCTTAGCTACATCGATCGGGGATTTTGGTTTCTCAATAGATTTGATGGGATCTGTGGGTAGCTTGACTTCTTCTTTGATCTGCACACTAACAGATTCGCGAGATTCACTCACAGAAGTAGTTTTGCTAGTGGTCGTAGATAGAGGAGCCATTGGAATTGTAGAGGGCAAGGTCTGGGACTGAGGCTTACCTAATTCAATCTCTTCATCACTATCGTCATCAGAATATTCTTCAGATGTTTTCTTAGAGGTATCGATTGTGGACTTGGGTTTGTCTTCTACTTTAGTAGGCGACTTAATGTCCTTTCCATCAGTCGACGGCTTAAGAATGTCGTCAGCCTTTGACTGTGACTTATCTTCATCTGGGAGTAAAGACTTTGTTGAAGTAATGGGGTGTGGCTGAGGAGTTTGTTGTGCTTTAACCAGTCCGAAGTCATCATCACTCTCATCGTCTGAATATTCTTTTGGAATTGGCTTAGCTACATCGATCGGGGATTTTGGTTTCTCAATAGATTTGATGGGATCTGTGGGTAGCTTGACTTCTTCTTTGATCTGCACACTAACAGATTCGCGAGATTCACTCACAGAAGTAGTTTTGCTAGTGGTCGTAGATAGAGGAGCCATTGGAATTGTAGAGGGCAAGGTCTGGGACTGAGGCTTACCTAATTCAATCTCTTCATCACTATCGTCATCAGAATATTCTTCAGATGTTTTCTTAGAGGTATCGATTGTGGACTTGGGTTTGTCTTCTACTTTAGTAGGCGACTTAATGTCCTTTCCATCAGTCGACGGCTTAAGAATGTCGTCAGCCTTTGACTGTGACTTATCTTCATCTGGGAGTAAAGACTTTGTTGAAGTAATGGGGTGTGGCTGAGGAGTTTGTTGTGCTTTAACCAGCCCGAAGTCATCATCACTCTCATCGTCTGAATATTCTTTTGGAATTGGCTTAGCTACATCGATCGGGGATTTTGGTTTCTCAATAGATTTGATGGGATCTGTGGGTAGCTTGACTTCTTCTTTGATCTGCACACTAACAGATTCGCGAGATTCACTCACAGAAGTAGTTTTGCTAGTGGTCGTAGATAGAGGAGCCATTGGAATTGTAGAGGGCAAGGTCTGGGACTGAGGCTTACCTAATTCAATCTCTTCATCACTATCGTCATCAGAATATTCTTCAGATGTTTTCTTAGAGGTATCGATTGTGGACTTGGGTTTGTCTTCTACTTTAGTAGGCGACTTAATGTCCTTTCCATCAGTCGACGGCTTAAGAATGTCGTCAGCCTTTGACTGTGACATATCTTCATCTGGGCGTAAAGACTTTGTTGAAGTAATGGGGTGTGGCTGAGGAGTTTGTTGTGCTTTAACCAGTCCGAAGTCATCATCACTCTCATCGTCTGAATATTCTTTTGGAATTGGCTTAGCTACATCGATCGGGGATTTTGGTTTCTCAATAGATTTGATGGGATCTGTGGGTAGCTTGACTTCTTCTTTGATCTGCACACTAACAGATTCGCGAGATTCACTCACAGAAGTAGTTTTGATAGTGGTCTGCTGAGAAAGCTCTTTTTCCTCAAGCGCGTCCCTGGTGCTTACCGCTAATTTTTTAATGCCGGAAATTTGATTTGAGTTTTGTGGAAACATTGTCAAGTTATTCTTACTTAACGACGAGGACTCATAGATCTCATGGACTTGTTCGTAATTGAATTTACCTAATGCTTTTTGCGGATCTTTTTCAACTATTGATAGTTCTTTTATACGCTGAAGTTTTTTGCCATGATCGATCTCCTCATCGCTTTCACTTTCAGCTTCTTTTTGTCTGTCAGATGGGAATATATTTTGTGCATATTTATTTGAAACATCCGATGTCTTTAAATCAATAAGTTGGTGGGCTTCGAATGTAGGGTTTGCCAACATTTCATTTCTCTTAAGGGATGGGAACTTTTCTGACACTTCTTTATCGGACTTTCGGTCGTCTGTTTGGGCTTCTGGATGGCTTTCTTCTAAAACGAGCTTACTTAGCTTTCTTTCGTGTTCTGTAGCAACATTTATAAAGTCTTTTGTGTCTTCAATATCAGACTTAGAAATTGAATGCAATTGATCAACTGTGTGTGAGAGTTTTGGAAAAGATACTTCTCTAGTGACCTTAGTTAATTCTATTGGAAATTCTTGTTTATCACACGCCGTTGACAAATTAGATTGTCTCTCGGCTACTTTGCTTTGTGAGACCTGAGATGCAATATTTGCCTCAAAATCCTTAATGTATATATCGTATTGAGTTCGTTCGTCTAATAAAAATTTAGCTGTTGCTGATTTAATATCGTTCGGTTTTAATATAGTTTCACTATCTATGTGCTTATGTAAAACTTCCGACATATCTGAAACTTTACGCTTTGAGCATTTCTTTTCGCAAACAGCTTCCAAGTTTTCAGTGCTGGTGCTCGTTTTGCCTGCTTCAGAAACAGGCGAAACCACCTTCTCCTCTAAAATATGCATTGTACTTAAGCTTTGCAAAATCAAGTCGGTTTCCGTTAAAATTTGTTGGTCAATTGATGATACATCAGCCTTGCGATCTACTTTTTCACGTTTACGTGGACTAAATGGTGTCACTTCTAAGCTCGTTGAGGGATACCTACGTTCAATATCTTGTACAAATTCTTTTACCTTTGGCAATATCTCTAATTCGTTATCCTTACAAACTATGTCTTTGTGCTCATCAATACTTGCTGTTAAAATGGTGCCAGGTACCTGTTTTACTTGCCTATCTAAACCTATAACCTGTTCTTCTAAAGTCTTTTGCGTTTCATTTAAGTCTTCTGCAACCTCAAAGGCCTTACGCTTTTCACAAACTTTCTCGCAAACCTCTTCTTTAATTTCTGCCAAGCCAACTGCAACATTATCCATTGCTTTAAGTGGCGATAATTTAATAACCTCAGTAGGTGGCTCACATTTGGTTAACTCAAAGAATGCTAGATCTGCAGTCGTAAATATTTGCTTTTCTACCTCAGCAATATTCGGCTCTTTCTGGTCGTGGTCAGCAGCTCGTTTTTGTACAGGAAATGGAATGGCCGCAACCACTGTGCCATTTATCTTCTCTTCTATGCTCTGTACCACCTCTTTAACCACCGGCACCTTATCGCCAATATATTTTGGTGGCATACTCTGCTGTATCGAATTGGAAGACTCTATGGACTCGGTACTGCCACTGCTCTCCAAACGCAGTATCTTGCGTCTAACATCACCACAGCCCATTATCTGCTCTAGATACTCCCTATCACCAGCATCACGCTGGACATCATCATCCAGCTCCGTTTGCTGTGGATGATCCTTTTGCTTATCGGCTTGCATTGCATTTAAATCTATTTTGGTGCGTTCTACTTGTGTAGTCAGGGTCGTTGTCGTGGTCGTTGTTGTTGCTGTTGTGGTCTTCGCGGTTGGACTACTCGTACTCATTTCTGTAAATGAGGTAGTGTCGTGTGAGTATAGATTCGGGATATTGGGGTCAGCTGCCATTCTGTGTAGCAGCTTATCAGTTTCATCAGTACTTGTAAATGTATCGGATTTTACATTATGAACACTGAAGTGCTCTGTTTGAGGCATTCCATGGATTGGCGCAATTGGGGTTTAGGGAAGTAGAAACAAGGCAACAAATTTAGACAGTTACACCTACATACTTATTACAAACAAACCAGACTTAGGAGTGGGAGTTAGTTTATATACACAGTGCATTTGATCAGCGATCAGAGCGATCGGAGCTCGCATCGCATGACTACAAGCTGTACGCCAATAAACTCAGCAGCAGCAGGCACAAACATGCAATTTGAAGTACGTTACAATAAATGTATGAAAATAAATGCGCTTATTAACATAGTTGAAAAGCAAAAGATATAAAAGTAGATCTTGCTCTCATATCGTATGGTATTGTAGTATATAGTATGCTATATATGACGTCGTGGATTCCTTGCCCATTTCAGTTGTTTCTACACCTTAAGTATGTCAATTACTATCATTTAATTTTATTTCATTACGTTTGCATATTTTTACAAGAGTATTTAAGCAATATGTGTTTAGATTTCTATAAAATTAAAAGTACTGCAAGAATAATAATACCACGACATCATATATGTCACATACGGTAATGCGATATGCTCACAAACAAATATACACAATACGATAGTTTTCGAGTTTGAGTTGTATCCATGTGCATTAGATATGGTTAGAGTATTTCTGCCAACTAGCTATTACATTTACATATACATATTAAGTATGTAGCCAATTAGATAAGAAAGCGCATTAGGGGTGCATACAAATTAAACGTAAATTAGGGTGTTGTTGCTGTTGTTATTATTGCTGATTGTTATAAGCCGCAAATGCAAATTATCTATAAACTAATATATATAAATATTTATGTAATGTTTACGTAGACGCTACAGTGAGTTTTGATGGTATTTGTTTTTTTTCACTAAACATTTAGTTACAAAATTCGTAGCTTAGTTGAGAGTACATATGCTTTTTTCCTTAAGGACTCACAAAAAATTACGAAAAGCAACAGAATATACAAATATTTGCACAAATCAAATCAAAACAAAAAAAAAAATATTGATAACTCAAAGCCATGGTGGTTTACTGATATCGAAAACAATTTAAATTGGTGAGAGCTAAATGCGGCATATTGCGATCGAAATGTATGAGATCACAATGGAATTTTGAACTATTGTGTCTCACTCAACTCATAAAAGATCACAATACACATAATGTTTGTTAAATATTGATAACTCGAGATTTGAATTTGGAAAATCGTATGCCAAAAGTGTTTATCTTAATGAAAAAAATCGTATAGTACATATTGTATGTACATTATATAATAATCGTGTCGTATCGTATCGTATCGTATGTACACTTAATATTGGCTTATCTTGTTATTGTACTTGTATTAAACTAAGTTTAAAGTTATACAAATTGTATCAATTATTGTAGCTTGCAGTAGTTGATAAAAACATAAACTGAATTGCTTAAATAATTGTTAAAATTGCAAACGTAATTGTTATTTTACGGTAGATAGTATTAACAATTATGTTATTGTTACACAGTTTCAAATAGAGATAATTATATGTAGACCTAAAAGCGATACCCATCATTGGTGCTAAAGAATTTTTTGAGTATTGACCATTACAAAAGCAACTTTTCAAATTGTTTTGCACAAAATTTGCTTTTCGAACTTACCATAAAAATACAATACTTAAAGTTACTTTAGTATAATTGTTATTTACGTTTAGTGTAGTTTGGTTTAAAAAGTTTTTTAAGGAATGTTCTGTAGTTGTTTTTGTTTTTTGTTAAAATTTGTTTTTAATATTGTTATGCATTGAATGAACCACAAATAACAACTCAACGCTACAATAGTCGGTTACTAGAATTTCGTATGCAATTCAAACAAACGCACAAGAAACACAAACAAATTAATCAAAAATATGGGTTTTTGGCCAGAAGACAGCGTGTCTACAAGAAATATCGCTACGCTACGTAGTATTACCGTCGCGCGTACTTGATAACTACGAATGTTCAACTAAATCAGCACAAAAAGTGCGCCTGCTGCTATGCTACACAAAAGTGAACGAAACAAATTAAATTAGGTATACGCCAGCGTGTACGGTTTTTGTCTTCTCACAGTTTGCTTTGTGGTCAGTGCGCAAATGACATAAGTGCGCAATGTTTTTCACCACATTTGCGTGTCAACCGATGTAAATATTAATTGTAAATGTAAGTTATTGACTAACACTGGGTAAGTCTACGAAAGTTGGATTGGATTATCAGTATCAATGGAATTTTTGTTGTTTACTGTGTCTTAAAAGCTTTGAAAACGTGTCCTAGGGATTAACCCATAGAATGCAATCGATTTATCGATTCGAACTGACCTGCAGAAGGCTCATAGAATTGACATTGATACTTTTGAATGTTAGGTTCGTATAGTATGTTTCATTTCCAATGGCGCCAGACAAAACAAAAACAAAAAAAAACTGTTTGCGACTTTTTCCTCTAGTTGCTTTTCCTCATTACCTCGACCTTTAGCTGTAAGCACCTGTAGGTAATTGGATTAACTAACCAAATATTAGTACAGTACTGCGTTTTAAAAGTATCACGGCATTTTCCATGGCAGACATTGTCACCACCTGCTGGCCATTAACTCAATGTGCTACAATCTTAAGTTGCGTATTATGGTTATTTCACTTACAGACTTTTTTGATTAAGATACACACGCTAGCAGTTCGTTGGTTATACTTGTTTTTACATACATATTTACGTATTTGTTGTTAACAATTTACTAATATCGTTTCCATTGAATCGGTTTTTAATGAATGGTAGTTTGCATACAAAAAGCCTTTGGATTTAAAATCAAAACATAATGAGTTCAACATAACAATAAGAGGAACATAAAAAACAATCATGTACTTGTACTATTACAAAAGTTGGTTAAAAGCAAAGGAAAACACTACATATTGTGGCACGGAAATCATATGGGAAAACAAGATAGGGGTGTTACAAGTTCGATTTCTTTTTTTTTTCGTATCAAAAAGCAAACACAAAAAAGTTGGTAAGTCAATTTACATAATACAAATACGCTTATTGCATAATAAAGGCAACAATTCAATTTCAAAAACAAAACTTACCAACTGTCGAAATGGCAGAAACGCGCTCAAACGTCGACTCTGTGGTTGAGTGCAATGTGGTCACAGTGTCGGCTAGATAATCTATTTAAAACATACATACATGTATGATACGTAATGATTAGTTGAAGATTGCACTTACCACGCTCTAGGCTGCCAAGGTCGCTCTGCTCATTCTGCTTTTCGGTTTTTGCATCACTTGGTGTGGGTGGTGGAGTTTGGGAGTGCGGAATGTCACTCGCTATAAAGACAATAAATACAGATTTATTTTCCTATTTTATTAGTTCTTTAGTAACATCAAGTTAACCCACCGATTTGTTTGAGTTCATCAGTCATTTCAATTAAACCCTCGCTCATCTTTTTGGTAATGGTCTCACCTACATACTTGCAGAACTCCGCATCGGTAAGCGACTTACGTGGCTCAATGGGCAGTGGTGGACAGAGACCACCCTCTTCGTTGATGGTATCGCCGATTATTTTAGCTGTCTTGGGCAGTTGTGTTTCCTGCTCCATGGCAAGGAATTCAGCGGTCAGTTTGCGTGTTGAAAATGGCGAAACTTCTCCAATGGGTGCAGCAGACTCAATGCCATCTCCAGCAGTTACTGTTGGCTCAGGCTCAAGTATTGTTGTTTTTGGTTCCATGTGAGTACTAGTTTCAATCTTATCGATAATGGTTTGTTCCTTGGCAGCCAGTTTGGGCTGCAATACTTCTGGCAAGATGGTCGATTCTACGCTTACAGCTGCAGCAAGCAATTCAGTAATTGCACTCTTTTGAGGCTGAGTTGGCAGCTGAGTTTGTTGCTCCATGTTTAGAAAGTCAGCTGTTAGCTGACGTTCATGAAGTGGCTCCACTTTGGGCTGTGTTTGTTTCTCTACGGTCTTTGTAATGTCATCGATTTGAGTCTTTCTGGGTTCGACAACTGGGATTTTGCTAGCAGGCGGTGCTGGCTTTACAGAGACTACGGATTCTGGCTCAGAAGCCGTTAATGTCTGGCTAGACATGATGATTTTCTCTGGTGCACTAGGTAGACTGGACAGTTGACTTTGCTGTTCCATGCTGAGAAAATCATGAGTTTGCTTAAGAGGATCAAGAATGATTTTCTCCTCTATTTTGTGGAATGTGTCAACAACCTCGGCAACCTTTTCAGCGACTTTGTCGTCCTTTTTGGCCGACATTTTAGGTAGCTCTTGCTGAACGGTAATCAAAGGTTCTTCTGCTTTTCCAGCGACCTCTCCTACTTTGCTAGCTATTTCAGTTGTTTTTTCAGTTTTGGTTACTTTCTCCTCAATTTTGTGGAATGTGTCAATCAGTTCGGTGACCTTTTCAGTCACAGTCTCAGCCTTGGCGACAATTTCCGGCTGCTGTTTGGGCAATTCGCTAGCCATTCCGGATGTCATAATGGTGGCAGTAGATGTAACAACTTCTTCAAATATTTTTGAGTCCCTCTCGACTGATTTGTCAACCGATTTTCTGGGCTCTACTTTTGGTATTTTACTGGCAGCTGGAGCAGGTTTTGGCTCGGCAGCAACGGCAGGTTGAGCTGGAATTTGAGACTTCTGCTCGGATTGTAGGAAATCCTGTGTCAGCTTACGTGCTTCGACATCAGGAATCTTGGCGGCTTCACCAGTTTTGACTGGTATCTTAGACTGGGGTTTCTCTGGCTTGGTTTCAGCTGGTTTATCGAACTCAGATTCGGCTGCGGCACGTGGTGCAGCAGTTGGCTTAATCTGTTCTTCGCTAGGTTTCCTAACAAGTTTGGGTATGTGTGTTTTTGGCTCACCACCGTGGAAATCGTATTTGACCTTTTTGGCTTCGAAGTCAGCAATTTTTTCATCAATCTTCGTGCTCTCTACAATTTGAACCGTCTTGGTTGTCTGCTCTGTGGACAATGATTGAGCATCCTGTAGATGCTTTATGGTCTCGCTAACCTTCGTTGTTTCAGTGCTGATCTCACTGGCCAGCACAGAGCTCTTTTCCTTGATTTCCTGCTTGCCTGACTCGAAGGAACTTATTATGTTTTCAACCTTCTTGCTGGCAGTGTCGGTGACCTCACTGATAACCTGTTCAACCTCCCTAATTGTTTCCTGTGGCATTGTTGCCATTGGACTAGTCTTCTCCTTGACCTCTTCTACAAACTTTTCATGTACTGTGACTGTGGTTTCAATAGCTGGGAGCTGGGTGCGTTTCTCATATTCCAAGAAATCTTCGGTCATGTCACGTGCTTCCTGGCGGGTTATGGTGATTCCTCGACTAGTTGTAGCTGTGTCTTTCTTTGCTGTTTTCTCAGCAGTGCTAATGTCCTGGAAAATCTTATCGACTTTATCGGGAGAGGGTAACTCTTCCTCCTCAGAGCTCCGTCCGGACGTTTTCAGCTTCTGAGTTAGCTCTTTGTCAAACTCGGTCTTGCTAATTTCGGTCGAGTCCATTTTACCCATCTTCATTTTGATGACCTGCTCGGGTACGGCGGCTGTTTTGATGATGACATTGTCGGCGGGTAGCTGCATCATAATCTCGGACTCGTGATGTGCTTTCTTGTCCTCAATCAAACTCTTGCGCTTGATTTCAGTTATCTCTTTAGTGATCTCCCTCTTTTGGGTTGAGGCAGGTATGGAGCGTTCCACCGAAAGACGTTTGACAATTTTCTCCCGACGTTCGGCAACAGTTCGTTTAGCTGGTTCTTCATCGGATTCTGACTCTTCCACTTCCTTCTCCTCAGCAGAGTATTTAACTTCCTCACGTTCGTTGATTTGCTGAATTCGCTTGCCTAGAAACAAATAAAGTGTAATTTTTAAAGCTTTTCAAACTGAGGTTTACTCACTTTCTCTGCGAACCAGCTCTTCGACGGACTCCGAGTTCTTCATAAGATCAGCTTCGTCAAATTCGCGCGAATGCGAAAGTCTTCCACTCTTGCACTTCTTCATTATGTCGTCGCGTCCAATGTTCTTTAGTGCTGTTTCCAGCGCCAAGATATCATAGTTGGGCTTGTCCTTGTACAAACGTATCATGCTCTGCGCCTGTCTTGCAATACTGTCGGTATTGTGATTAATAATATCATCTATCTCATCCGCCGTTATGCCAATCTCCGGCGCCAGCTGTATCCAGTCTTTGCCCAACAAGTTGGACAGATCAACAATGCGTATGTCTCCAATATAATGATCGTTTTGATGCTTGCTCAGACTAAACATCGAGGTGCGATAGGCAGATGAGACGCGTTCCGAGAACGCTGTTGTCGAATCGGGTATGACCGCTTCGGGCAGTACAATATTGAGTATGCAGATAGGTTGCTGTGGAGGTTCACCCTTCGCCACTTTGGGCTCCTTCATAAACAGTGTGCGACCTACGATGTCTGCATGCTGATCCTTTACACGAACCGTGAAGGGCAAACGATTCTCGCGGAAGGCCTTAAACTGCAGTTGCAATTGGTCTCCTGACTTTGTCACGGGCACTAAATTGCCAGCCATTTCAATGTATTGGGGTTTGCCCTCGAGAACCTCAACATCACGGCTTTTAGCCACTTCTGTGTACAGCTCGTGTTTCTCAAGTGTTTTATCCTCGCGATCGTCGGTCATGCAGAAGACTCGCAGGCGAGCTTCGAAGGGCTCTATTTTCTTGGCAAACACCACAAATCTGGCTATAAAGGGCACATGAATGACTTCCCTGTAAGCGCAAAGTTAAGTTAGATTTTAGCTTATCAGTTTTGGTTAAATGCAACTTACTTGTATAGCTCTGTGGCCATTTTGGTTGCATCGGAAATGTTACGGCAATCCATGAGCCAGAAACGTGCTGAGACTGTGGTCGTAAATGAGACGCAATCGTTGACAAATGTCAATGGTGTCGATCCGGTTACATCTTCCCATTGTGCTCGAGACGGTCCGCCTATAGTTGAGTGATGAATGGAGGTAATAGGATATTCAATTTTTGGGCATACGTCAATACAAATTATTGGCATAGACTAAGTATTTAAAACTCTTTGAAAACTCTACTATTGTCTCATTAGCAGATATTTATATGTATGTTTATAATTCAAAAATTGTTCAACTAATTCGAAAACCAAAAAACTCAACTGAAAAGTTTTTTAACGAGAAAGAGAGAGAGAAAGACGATCGTGTGGTAATTACAAAGCAATTATGTATGTTAAGAGAGAGAATAGTATTGGAAAAGTATTAAGTTTGAATAATTCTTAAAGTATGTATTTAGCGTTAAAGTTATTGAAATATTATTAAGTTGATTCTGGTTTTCTGTGTGTCTGTGGCATTTTGATTTATGTGATGCAGTGACTGGGTTAGGTCTAAGCCTAGTATTATGAGTGTGTGTGTGTGTGAGTGTTGTATGTGTGAATATGTTAATGTCGCACTATAGTTTCAAGCAATATATATATATATTAGTTAGTATGCTGTAGCATTTACAGGGGTACAGGTACAAGAGTACTTGTTACGCTGACTTTAAAGCCATATTGAAACAACATGCTTAATATTTTGGAAATATAAAAATAAGTAGAAGTAGGCTTTTAATGGTAATTAAGTGATCGTGTTATGTGTATTTCTTGTAAATGTGTAAAAGAAACGTTAAGACATAAAATATACCAAAAATAAATCGTTAATGAAATCATACCAAATGAGATCAAACTGAAAATGAAATTTAACAGAATAAACCGTTAACTTGTTTATATACAATAAACAAAATATATTGTTTATGTATAATATAGAGCTTGCCATATAATTAATTTATGTTTTTTAAGCTTTTCTTTACAACTTTGGCAGTATTTTTATAAATTCATCTTAACATAGTATGTTTTTTGATGTTTTTTTTCGGTTTCAGAAAAGTTCTCTTTGGGTCCACAAACAGTATAAATTCGAAATTGAATATGAATATTCAGCAAAAACCAATTTAAATATATATATTTACATGAATATATTCTGCTTTATGTTGTGTAACAAATTATAAGGTAAGAAACAAACTTAAATCGAACAAAACAACGAATTAGATTAAGTGCATGACATTCAAATTAAGTAATGGCAAAGTATAAATAAGAATAGAATTATACAAATTATGTTAGATTAAGTTATTTGGCATTGTTTGGAATACGGTTTCATTGGCCCAAAGAGCAACTTTAGCATTATTTTAAACAAATTTCCTATTTAACCGATAAACTTTTGAATGAAAATGTGCAAAGTTATATATGAATATATAATAGTAAAACCGCGTGCAGTCAAAAATTTATGTTAGTAGATTAGAGAGAACGCCGCAAATATGTTTGTAGGACAAGCTTAAGGTTCTTAAAAGGTGAATTGGAAAGATAGCTTACTTCAAAAAACGAAGCTGCTGTTTTGGGCTAGAAGCACAAAAGTATTAACTTGGCCTTGGCATAAAGAACTATGCTTTGAAGTTGGATTAGAGTAAGCCCCAAATGGAAAGTGTTCCTGAGCTTCATGTTTTGTTTTTGTTGTTGGTTATTTTTTTATCTCAAATTTATTTTTGGTAAGGAAAACCCAAAGGACGCAGCGCAACCCGAATTTATGCAAAAAGGTTTAATAAAAAATAGTTCAAATTAACAAAAATAGTTAACGCAAATAATAATAAAACGAAACGAACAATTCTTAAAGCATAGTATATGAAAAAATATTTTTAGAAGTATTTGCAATAGTATTTTTTTTAATAAGAAATTTGTTTCAAATAAAGTATGCAGAATTTTCAAATATTTTTTTTTTAATTTTATATTTTTGTATTTTAATTGAAATTTGCTAAAATTTTCTTTTGTATTCTGATAATTGGTTCATTTTCGATATATAACTATGTTGTTAATATTAATTTTTTATTTTGGTATAGAACGAAACAACTAAATATGAACAAATAACATTTTGTTTATATTGTATACAGTTTCAATTTGAAACTTCAAACATGTTTGTGAATTTCTGAATTTATTTTGTTTTATTTTTTTGGACATTTTTCATTTTTTAGTTACCTTTTAGAGACCTTTTCCGAAACACACCTTCAATGGATTGAGAAAACAGAATGGAATGCGTGCACATATGCATTGACGCATTAGTACGAAATTATAGAACAATTAAATACGGTTTCAATTAAGAATTGAATTTATGTATTTTTGTATTTTATTTGTTATTTTTGTTTTGCTTTGTTCAAAAATCATAAGCACAGAGAAATCATATTGAAGAAAACCCAAAGAACTTATGAAATCAATTAAAAAATCAAAACAAATATTTATATGTATATATATAGAATAATATACTGGAGCAAACACTGTTGGCACAATGATGACACTGAGCATAAACATTGAGTTGAGTAACAATTTGAGTAAGTAGTATGTGTGAGAGGATTCGTATTTGTAACTGTATTTGTATCTGTATCTGTATTTGTGTGGGGGTGTAGCTTGAAATAGTATGAGCGTATCTGTGTCTGTGTATGCGGGCAGGGTGAATGACTTTTACTATGCTATTACTGTTACTGGCTACTAGAATGGTTACATTTACTGTTACTGTTAAAATTCTTTAGAAAACTCATTAAAAAATCAAATAATCAACTTGAATTTTGAAGTTCAATAGGAATAACCCGAATTCATTTCTTATCAACTACACAGACACAAGCACATTATTGTTTCTAACAAAAATTTTGGGGCCTCAATTCACGAACTTTATTTATTATATTTTTTTTTCACTGTACAACATTATGTATAAAAGATATATGGCATGTATATATATATTACATGATAATTGTTAATGTAGGTACAATATAGATAAAAAATACTATAGACAAACAAAAAACTGAAGTAATAGTACTCAACAAAATTATAATGAATACAAAGTACTTGAGTTTAAAAGGATCGAAACGAAAAGCAAATCATAATCGTATAGAAAACAAAGTACTTAAGTAGGAATGAATTAAATGAAAGCCTGAGGTAGTACATATATAGAGAAAGGGCTTCAGGAAGTTACTCATAAACATCAAAAACTAACATAACGTATAGATACTCATAATTGTTAAATATTAGTATGGTATGTATGTAACTGCTTGGAGCACATTTCACAACAACACAAAATCAAAAAAATTAGTAAATAAAACATAAATATCGCCGCATAGACGGTAACAATGATAACTTACCTGTTATCGAACACAGCAGACGCAATGTGGGCGTATTGCCCGAGTACTGATTAATCATACCCTGGCTGTGTGCCTTGGGTGCGGGCATGCTCAATGTGATGGCCTTGTGGAATTTACGGCGACGCGGCTCGACCGTTACAATTGGCGAGACGGCAACGCCGCGACCCAGCAGCTTTGCCGTTAGATCAGGATCAACCGGTTGGGCCTAGAAATGTAACGAATTTGTTCGGTACTGTAGACAAAAAATCGATTTTGTGGCCACACTTACAAATATGAGGCATGAGACAAAAAAAAAAAAAAAAAACTAAAATCAAATATTAAATGACAAAATATACAATTACAAAATATGCATTAGTTGTTATATTGTACATGATGCGTACAATTATGATAAAAACATAAAAGATAATGAAATGAGTGTTTTTGGGCTAAATGGTGAACATTTGATGTCATTTTGTTTTGTGTTGGTTTTTCTTTTCGTTTGTACAATGCATATTCAGTTGGATGTTTTCATTCATTCTAGAGTAGTATTGTTTATGTTTCTATTGAGCAATCGCATGTTTTAGTTAAATACAGCATAAGTTAACTACAAACAATAACAATGTTCAAGCCCATTTATGTCCCAATAAATTTAGTCATCAAAAAAACTTTGACTACAACTTAACAACTAGAAAATTAACAACAAAATGTACAAATCAGAAGAAAACAAATATTTTTTATTATTTATATATTAGTTAAGATTTTTATAGAAATGCAAATAAAATGTGCTAAAATTTGAACTCATGAGTGGGGCCATCATAAAATCGTTTTTATCTTTTTTTTTTTGCTTACAGCATGGCTAAAATGTTACACTTCAGAACCGGACCCAATTGAAACGGTCTAAGCATTATTTAATTTTTTTTACAATACATATATACATATTATTGTTGTATACTGTTCAGTTTGTAATTCGATTTTTTTTATATTTTTTTTAAAAAGCAATTTAATCAAAAATTAATGAATAAAAATTAAAATTAATGAAAAGATTTTCATTTGTTATAAAGTTTTTGTTGAACTAAATTTATTGGGTAGTACTTCATTTCAGAAAACTTTTATAATCTTATGCATAAATAAGTATGATTAGGTTTATAATAATATCGGCATAAATATATATATTTGGTATTCGTTTATATTGTTATGTATGTATGTACTTCACTTGTCTTATACAATTGGACATTTTTATTAAATATTTTTCAAGTATTTTAAGCTTTAAGAAAATATGCGATCTGCCAGATCAGTCGCTTGATCCAAGATCAATCATCATCAATAGGTTCATATATAGTATAAGTATAAGTAAATCATTTTTCTTTAAGCATATGTGATTACGTTAGCGTGGAGACTCGAATTAAAGACTTCTATTTAAACTGCCGTGATTCAAATATATTTAAACAAAGTGCACATATATTTCATAAATAACATTTGGGCCCCCTTTGATAAAGAAAAAAAAACAAACAAACAAATGTGTACTCAAGAGGCAAGTAGGAATATTTCTAGAAACATCTAATTGCTAGTGTTTGAAATAGAATATTTTGATTCAAGTATAGGTTCCTTTTGCAATGATTTCTGGCCATGCTAGAGACATAAGTATAAGTTAAGTGCATATTAACTACTTAGTTTTTGGCTTGATCGACTACTACGCGAATTACAAAGTATTATTTTGGAGCGGTATTACATAAATGTATTTGGTTATTTGGTATTTTAAATGCGTTCGATTTGGAAAACTTTACTTTCTTGATATAAATATATATATGTATATATATTGTACGGTTAAGGAAGTTTGTATATGTTAAATGCACGATTTATAAGTGTTTACTATGTAGATCGATTAGCTTTTACTTGGTTTTCTTGTAAGTGTTTACCAAATGAGCGAGAAGCGCTTCTTTTTGGGCACATGATTGACGCTTATCTTGCGTAGTTTCTCGGGCGCAACGCCTTTGCGTGGTTTAAAGAGGTTTACCTGTAAGCCAACTTTGATTTTCTTGGTCAGTGCGCCCTGTGGGAAGACGGCCTGAACCTGTGGCACCACGGTGCTCGATACCATGCCGCCTTCGGGTCCGATTGCATGGACCTCCTGGCGTATGCGCGATACAACAGCAAAGTATTGAGGGAAATCATAGGTGACAAAGCGGCAAACATGATTGCCAGCCTGCTCCTCCAACTGGGCGATCTCTGTGAAGAATATGAACTATATATAGGAAGGGAGAATAGATAGTTGAGCAATGTGCACTCACCCTCTGGCTCGAAGCACTGTTGCATGACATCGTGTATGACCTCCTCGGAGTTATCGATGGTGTGCTCGCGCCAGGTTTCGCCATTGTCGGAGCGCAAAATGATTATCTCACGCTCCTTGCCACGCAGCGATGCGAAATGTGGCACCTCCATGATCACGGGCCCAATGAATTTGGTCGAACAGGGTCCCAGCTCCAGCACACGGCTGGCCAGGGCCTCACCCTCCATCAACTGCGGCGGATGCATGGTGCGCTGCGGCTTCACATAGCGGCAGGTCACCCGCGTCGGCTGGCAGGTGGAGCGCGATGGTATGATCATACGGACACCACTGTGACGACAGCCACGCATCGCACCGCCGCGTGCATCCACCAGGAACGAGACCAAGAAACTCTTCCAGCTCAACTTGCGACTGCAAAAGAAGTGTTCTACAAGGAATCCTTAATGGTTTCATTCCTTAACTTACCCCACATGCGGTGGCTCCTCATTGCCATTGGCAATGTATACGCCATCCACGGTTGCTTTGGGCGAATTACCATAAACCTGAGCCTTATGTGGACTGATCAGCTCCTCGCCAATGGTGGGCGGTACACCGCTAGCGTATTCACCACTTTGGGTCATGCGATTGGAGTCCATGCGCTCGTCACGGGTCACGTCAATGGGTAGCGAGTCATCGCCTAGAGATTTCATTTCATCAACGGTCAGATAGCGATAAGGTTGATCGGATAGCATATTATCTTCGCCTAGATTTTTAGATTACGTTTGGCATTCCAGCGCATTTCAATTCAAGCACAAGACAAGTCCAAATTTGGCCATATAGCGATGTTGTTATTGTTGTTGTGTTTTATAGTGTTTGTTGTTGTTGTTGTTGTTGTTGTAGTTTCATGTTGTTATTGGCATTTTGCAGTTAATGGGAGCGCGGTGCATTGTTGTAAATAGAAGAATGCAAATGAGTTTTTTTTTTTTGGTTTAGTTGAATAATTTCGTTAATTTTACATGCAAATCATTGTTATATAAGAATATTAATAATATATGGATATAGTTAGGATCATATGTGAAGCTAGCATGATTATTATATGTATATATAGAGGCGCATCTTAATGTAAATAATATAGGCGATTGTTATTATAGATTTTTTCATGCCGTGGTACAAAGAAATATGAGAAATCTGACAAGTTTTATTTACATTAAATCAAGCATTGGAAATGAAACCGTTATGAATGTTACGCTTTTACTCAAAAGTTTGCATATCAACCTTTCAAATAATAATCGATAAGCAATGCATATCGATTGCATTTCCTGCTTAAACAAGGGAATTTACAAAATCAAAATCGATCCCTTTTCTCGTGTTCCTTGTGTTTACAACAACATCAAGATATAATTTAATACATTTAAGCGAGCAACCATATAAAGTGCCATAGAGAATCCTTATACAATTTTGTGATGTTGCCAATGTTTTTAGCCAATTGGATGCACTTGATACCAGGCAGCTCTTCGATATAGTTAGTACGAGTAGAGTTTTTGTACAATTGGCCGTTTTGCAAACGTTCTTTGGCACTTACTAGAGACATTTAGATAGTCGCCCTGGTAATATGGCAGATAGATGTGTGTATCTGGCCGATGGCGATTTAGGTCACGATCAATGCCAATGCCAAATTCGTAGCTGGCGTCCAATTCCCAAACTGTGTCACCTGGACGGCACACATAAGAGCGGGTATTTTGTTTGTTTTCTTATCTTTTCTTATCGTTTTTTAAATTTTACTGAAGTCTTAAAAACTAAATATTGTAACTATGGATTATTTACGCTGTTTGTCTGAGTGAGTGCGAGCTGATAAGTCTGAATGTGTGTAGAGAAATATTGAAATATATATGTGTGAGTCGGTATACATACCGCCCTCTTCCTCGGAGTCGGACATAAAGGATTCATGCATGGCCTCAGGTGCAACGACACGATACTTTTCCTCACTTGAAGCAGCTGCCGCAGCGGCCTCATCCTCCTTGGTAATCGATTTAAGAGAATCCAGCACACTTATATAGCCCAACTTGCGGGCAATATGCAACGGAGTCTGTCCGTTGACAGTCTGAGCATTGGCATTCGCCTTGTGCTCCAACAACAAGTTGACAATATGGCAATGACCCTGCTGAGCCGTCTGATGCAACGGAGTATAGCCCGCCTTGGTGGCCATATCAATGTTGGCGCCATTCTGCAGCAGAAAGCGCACCATGTTCGCCTGCCCGAAGTGGGATGCCACATGCAACGGAGTGTAGCCTGCCTTGGTGGCCATATCGATATTGGCGCCATTGCGTTGCAGAATCTCGGCCACATTCACATTATCCTCCTGGGCGCACAAGTGCATTGGAGTTAAACCATTCTTGGCCGGATGATTGACAGCTGCCTTGTGCTCGATCAACAGATTGGAAATCTCAGCATGTCCCTCCTGGCTGCTCAAATGCAATGGCGTGAAACCAGCCTTGCTCTCCGCATTCGCCTGAGCACCATACTCCAATAGTGTGGTAGCAATGTCCATCTGGTTCTTCCTGGCCGCAATATGAAGCGGTGTGTGTCCATTCTTGGCGGTTGCATGTGGACTGGCGCCCTTCTCCAGCAAGAGCAATGCCACCGCCTGGTTGTTGTAGTGGCATGCCACATGCAGAGGCGTTACACCATTCTTGCCCTGTGCATCCACATCTGCCTCCTTCTGCAGCAGCAACTGTGCCACCTTAATGTGACCATACTTGGCCGTCAGATGCAATGGTGTAAAGCCCTTCTTGGTAGCTGCATCCAAAGCGGCGCCGTTCTCGATGAGCACAGCGGCGACCTTTTTTGTGGATTAGATCAATTATATATATATTTATAGATAGAGGTTAACAACTTTTGGATTTGTTTACAAACCAACTAAAAACCATCTGGATAAGGGCTACAAATTATAAGAAATAAATAACAAAATAATACCAAATCGTTGGAGACATTTATTCATGTCCAAGAAAAGAAAAGAACAGAAGATGCAACAATGCTCGTAATACTTAATTAACGTAAATGACATAAAGAAAAATTAAAACTTATAAAGCAAATTTCAAATGAAAAACTCCTGATGACGTATCCAGAACAATTGCATCAGGTAAACAGTGTCGATGTGGTCCGTTATCTTTTTGGCAATCAAATCTTTTACCTCGTCCTGTCCCTCCTTGGCGGCAATATGCAATGCCGTATACATGTCCTTTGTAGTGGCATCCACTTGTGCGCCATGTTGCAGCAACAGCATCACAATATCCACATTGCCAAGTCGCGAGGCAATGTGCAACGGTGTCTGCTGTTCCCGTGCACGTGCATCCACTTGGGCGCCATTACGCAAAAGTATGCGAATGATGTCCGTCTGCAATGAAGTAGGCATTTGAATGTTATCGGTTTATTAAAGAGCTGTGAAGTGTATCGTTATCGCTGTATCTTAAAATGGAAGCTGAAGAACCCTTCACTTATCAATTAAAAGATTAATTTAAAGTGTTTTGTGAATTGTGTTGCTTTTTGACGTCTTATCGAGCAACTCTTAACGTAATCTTTTTTGAAGCTTTCATAAAAGTTGGTATTACGTTTGAAGTGTAATTGAAATTGATTAAAATTTTAAGAGCGTAGGAAAGATAAAGTTTGAAGAACTTAATAAGAGGAATGTTATCTAGTTATAATACTTTCGAATTTCCAAATAATGAAGTTCTTGCTGAACCTAAAAAGGTATCTATAGGTAGTTTCTAAACAAGGACTTTTTAACTACATAATCGAACATTTTGTAATCTTTTTTCCCTTTGTAGCTCTTTTCCCATCCTCCAAATAGGAAAATCTCTTACCTGGTTCGCACGAGCAGCCAAATGCAATGGCGTCTCGCCACGCACAGTGGGCACATCGGGACTGGCATCGTGTTGCAGCAAGTAGATGACAATATTCATGCAACCCATGAAAGCGGCCACATGCAACGGAGTCAAACCACTTTCAGTGGTGGCACTTATGCTAGCGCCATGACGCAGCAACAGCTCCACGACCTTCAAGCGATTCTTCTTGCACGCAATGTGCAATGGCGTAAATCCGTTGAGAGCTCGAGCATTTGCATCGGCATTGCGATCCAGCAGCAGCTTGGCCACACGCACATGTCCGCAGTGGGCGGCGACATGCAGAGCAGTCAGATAGTCCACAGTAACCTCATCAACTGGTGCACGATGGTAGAGCAGGATGCGAGCGGCATCCACATGCTCACCCTGAGCAGCCATATGCAAAGGAGCCAGACCGTTCTTGGTCTTGGCACTGATGGGTGCGCCACGCTCCAGCAGCATGTCGACAACCTGCTCGTGGCCAGAGCGGGCGGCACAATGAAGTGGTGTGAGTCCATCACGAGTCTTGGCCTCAATGTTGCCGCCCTTCTCCAGCAGGAGCGAGACCATATTGGTCTTGCCCCACTTGGCAGCGACGTGCAATGGACTAATGTTATGCTTGGCCGAGTAGTTGACATCGGCGCCCTTCTGAATCAGTAGATTGGCAATATTCTGATTGCCATAATGCGAGGCAATGTGCAGTGGAGTAAAGCCCGACTTGGAGGTCACATCCGGATTGTGATCGTTCTGCAAAGGCAAGAGGAACCAATTTTAATCTTTCGTCAACTTTGAAGGGTCTATTGAACTTACATCCAGTAGAAGGGTAGCGGCTTTGACATCATCCTTCTTGGCAGCTATATGCAGCGCTGGCAGACGCACCTTGCCACGCGTATCGCTCTCTAGGAGCACGGCAACAACCTTGTCGTGTCCCTGCTGCATTGCCACAGCCAGTGGCGTGAAACCATCCTCGGTGGCCAAGCTCTGATTGGCGCCATTGGACAACAGGAGACGGACAACTGCATCATGATTCTCCTGGGCGGCCATATAGAGTGGCGTAAAACCATTTTGGGATTGCACATTGACCGAAGCATTGTGCTCCAACAGCAGCTTCACCACCTCCTCCTGTCCGGCCAACGAGGCAATGTGCAGTGCCGTATTGCCCTTCTTGGTGGCACTGTCAACAATTGCACCACGTCGCAACAGCTCCGACACAACGTGTATATGTCCATCCTTGGAGGCCAAGTGCAGAGCATTCAAACCGTTCTACAATGGAAAAAACAATTTGTTTGCAATAAAGGTTGAATATTTATTTTCATTTATACTTACTGCATTGCTGGTGTTAATGTCAATGTTGTTTTTCAGATGTTCCAGCACTCGCTCCAGATTGCCGGCGCGTGCGGCACGCAGGAAGGAAGTATTGCCATCGCCCTAAAATTACAATTTTGATTGATTGTCAATGTAAGGTATAAGGATAAGCATCATAAATTGATAGGTATGTTTTTTGGGAAGTATTAGTGAAATAGTTAAACTCCCGATGATACCCATTAATGTTGGAGATATTCCTTTTCCAAGATTATCATACTTCACTCTTAATATGACCTGGTAATCAAGTGATGGCAGGTTCAGTAAAAATCCTGTTTAACTACCAAAAAAAAAACCTTCTGTTTAGTAGTAAAAATAAAAAATAAAATGGGGAAAACTTAAAAGTTATTAAAAATTATGATGATGATGGCTTTAACATAAATCTATAGGCTATAGCACCTTTCAAATCATAGATCATTTTTTCCATCAAATAATTTTAGAACTTAATACTTAACAAACTAGTTATACGATTTTAAAAAAATATTGAAATCTTCAAAACAAGAACCTTCTTTGAAATAAGAATAAACAGAAATGATAAAGCTAGAAAAAAATCTAGCCTTCACCTTTTGTATTTAAAACAGAGCAGTTTCAACTGGGACACGTTCAATTTATTTCCCAAATGTAGATTCAACAGCAAGATAGTCCAACAAAGACAGTTAGAACAGATGATGCGATATAAAAAGTGACCTTCTCAACTACTTTGAAGGCCAAACAATGGTCTCAAGGCATTAGCAAAGTTCTCTGTCAAGTGCTTATGTATGGTAGGTATTAAATACAACTTAGTTTAAGCTTATCGCATGGACTTGGCAGGGCCCAGGGCCAAGCGAAAGTTGCGTGACTTTCGCGTATTTATCACATAAGCTTTTTACTTAGGGTTGTTATTGATCACATATGTAAATGTTGTGTTGTAATTGTGTAGTTGTCAGTGCGCAACAAAAGCTCACATTGGGTTGTTCTTGTTGTTGTCGTTGTTGTGAACCGGTTGCACCTGCCCAAGTTCAGCAAGGCAACGGTCAAGGAAAGGGGTCAACGTCAGCATTAGCAATGCGCAGGTGTAATACGGTTTTATGGCCCAAAACGACAACTAAAACAGCTGCCCCTAAGAACCCCCATTTTATGTTTTTTTGTATCATACTACTGCCACCCACAATTTGTTTATGTTTTTCTTCTTTTTGTGTGTGTGTGTGAGTGTTTGCGACACGCTCTGGTGAACATATTTCCAGCTTGGAATTCGATATCGAAAATGACGTCATGTTGTGGCATAATAATACAAAATAATACAAATCTTTCAAAACAAAGCCCTGCGCATCATTGGTAATGCGCATATTTACCACGACAACGCAACTATACACAGAGTTCTCAACATACCTTGGGTAACGGATGAGATACAAAAGAGGAGCTCCAGGTACCGAACACGCTTAGACCAACACCTAAACCACCTAGCAATTGGCCTGCTGGACAACAGCACAACCACGAGAAGACTAAAAAGAAACCATCCGCTTGACCTGTCTCGAACATAATATAATACCAACACCAGCTACATGAAACACTAAAGTCAAACACCCCAACAAAAAACTTAATAATTGTCTAAGTAAGACAGATTTTAAATACAGTTAAAAGACAGATATAAAAAAAAAAAAAAAAAAAATGTTGTGGCATTGGAAAGTGCAATGGGAAGGCGGCTTTCTCAGTGGAAGGGTTTTTTTTCGCATTGGAAGTTGAAAAGTTTGTGCAGCTTCGGCGACAACGACAACGACGACGACGCCGCCTAAAATGACCGCAGACCGGAACACACTGTCCCGACTAACCAGCTCCAGGCATTAAATGACTCAACCCCCAGCCAACACAACCCCTTAGGCTCTTCATCAACACATCCATTGACGCGCCCCTCTGCAAATGCGGAAATGTGGATTCCTCTTTTCATGGCTGGGCCAAAACAAAAACGAACTCATTTCATATGCCTGGCCAGCGCTTTGTAAAGGATGTCTTTCGGCGTTGGCTGCTTCCTTGTTTGCTCAACTTAATGATACTAGAGGCACACACACACACACACACAACAAGAAGAGGTTGGGTGTGGAGTCAGAGACATGGAAAGTTCAAAGGTACGCTATGCCAGGCGGCGGCATTGTATAACAAGCTCAAGTTGTGCAAATTGTGTGCTTGAACATAAAATGTTGTACCAAGTTGGTCTGAAAGCCTTGAAGTGGTCTTTTCTTTGAACTTGTGCTTCATGTTGTCCAAGTAGCAACATGTTTAATGGTAATACTTCTTGAATACTTCTTGAACCTGCCCGAAGTGCAACAAGCAACAAATGATTGCTAATGATTTTTCTGATTTGTAACTTCAGAAAAAAAAAGAAAAACGAGTGCTATGAAAAAACTAATGACTCATATTATGGATTTTTCTTTCCATTCCTTTGCTCTTACTCTACGTAAATGTCGCATGTCATCATTAAATTTAACCTAAATCTGTATTACCTGAGCACTAACACACAAATACACACGCACCACACCCAGTTTGCGCTGTGAGGGTACAAAATAGAAAAACTCTTTTCCCAAACTCTCAACAAAGGTTATACAAGTATTTAAAGCAAAATGTTCAATTGATAGATCATTAGTTTTGTTAAAAACTTAATTTTACTTGGCGTGAAAAATCAATAAAACTTTGCATTCATTAAAAAATGGGTGCGACCAAATAAAAACTTCCCTTAGAGCGCAAAAATCAAAGTTTTCTACAAACTATTGCCCCCACAATCATGTATAATACATTTTAATTGCTCTTGATTGCGTTTTAAGGCATTTTTCCGACCAGACAATGAAAAATCGATAATGTGCAAAATGGACGCCAACATGGCCGTCCCAGACAGTCGGGCTGAAAAGTTATTGCACACGGCAAATGAAAGCTACAAAAATGTTCGTGTGGGCGAAAATTCAATTTACCTGAGCTCCATTTTCAGTGACCATTTTGTGTTATTAGAAAATCACAGGGGATATTCACAAAATTCTCTAACTCCTTAATACTTATATGGAAGTATTTGGCCTATGTGTACACGTATGTGTGTGTATGTATATCGAGTATAGAAATATTGTGTAAGCAAAGTTCACGTCACTGATTAGTCATCGTTTTTCTCTTTTTATGCTGTTTTTCACTTGGCTTTTAAACGATTTGCCTTGATTTATTGACTTTGAACGCGTTGAATAAATTATTTGAGATTTGCTTTTGTTGAATTTTTAAATGCACTCGCATCGATTTTTCCTTAGATTTTATGTAAGCTTCGTGTAGATGTGCAAGGGTGTGTGCGTGTCTCTGTGTCTGTGTCTATGTGTGTGAGTGTCAGTGTATCCGTGTGCACGCGTTTGTGTGTAACTGTGTAACTGTATAACTGTGACTGTGTTGGTGCGTCTGATTGGTTTCCTTTTATATATTTTTTTTTTCAACACAGTCGCTTCAACGCCGTGAGGAGCGTTCAGTTTTATTTGCTGCCGTTTGCTTCAATGTTCAACTCCAGACTGGATGCGTGGCCTGGCCCTGGCAAGAAAGTCCTACCCGTCGTGGTTGTATATTTGTCGGCAAATGCCAGGATTTTCGAAGGACCTGCGCACTTGCACACAGTTCCAATTGGAACTCCGAAACGCCGACCGTCCAATAACTCAAGCCAATGCGTCTGCGCCACCATTCAGGGGTGGGTTGACTGGAAACGGAAGCGTTTGCCGCTCGTTTGACACGTGCGTTTCGCTTTGTTGACATTTTGCATTTGGGCAAGAAGAGAAAGAGGGGATGTGGGCAAGCAATACCAGAGCAAACGGGCACGTGCACCAAGTGCAACCGCAAACAAAAGTTTATTTACATAGTTAAAACAATTTCTTAAGCAGCATTTTTAGGGAATGTTTAAATATTCATTGTCCGAAATTTAAATGAGAAGGGGAAAAACTCAAGAAGATTTCAACGAAAAAAACTAATATTATTGCTGGATATCTATGAGTTGAATCTAATTGAAGAGAAACTTTCTTCTCAGTAGTTGGGGATTTTCTTAAAAATATTTCTTTGAATTAAGAAAAAACAAGCTTAATAAAATACCCTAAAACCATGATTAAGTCTTCAACAATTTCTCCATCATTTGTAACACGATACTAACTACAGTGCACATTATATCATAATCATTCTTCAAGAAGAAAAAAACTATCCCAGCAGTCACTTAATTAGCTTATCTTTCATTTCCTGGCACACCCAATTACCCATGTGTGTGAAATTTAAGCAAAGCATTAAATTAATTAGCTGAGCAAATAAAAAAACATTACAAAACACTAAACACAAACACACATGCACAGGTCCTACCCCTAAGCAGCGATTAAAAGTTGTTGACTGTGCGTAAACAGGAAGCCCAAAGAGCAGAGGAACTGCAGACAATCCACAGTTGGTTGTTGGGTGGCTTGGTGGTTGGTCAAGTCTTCCAAAGAGTCTTTTTTGATGGCTGGCGCAAACGCAACGCTCAGCTGGATTTTTTGTTTATTTCCCATTTTTCGAACTGAAACATATTCCAGTTTCGAAAGCGAAAAAAGAAAAGTCACTAACACCCCTAAATCCCTAAACAAACACCCTAGGCAATCCCGAATCGAATCCGAATGCGGTATGCACAGACACAGTCACGTTTTTGTTGCCAAGTAAGCCAAGTCAAAGTAGAGTTGAATCGACACAATTTCTATGGCAATTGCCATCAATTCCGCCTTTTGGCTTGCTTTGTTTCGGTTGCAAATTAGGTGATGCATAGATGGGAGATGGGAAATTGGAAACTCACCCTAATGTGCCACTAGAGCACTGCATTACAAATTTTCAACCCTTGGGCGAGTGCATAAAATTGCATTTTTAAATTGCATCGTGACCGGGGCAAATTGTAAAGTGCCTGAATCACGTTGCAATAAAGTGTATTGTGTTCGGTTGAGGGTGGTGCACAAGGCACATCAAACGTGGCATGTGGCAAGCAAGGTGCGACGCACATTTTGGTATATAATTAATGAACCTTTTCTTGTCTTTTATGGGGGGTTGTCTTCAAGCTGCAGTTTGTATTTAGACCTCAACGCTTTGGCTTAGTCGTATTTGTTTTGGCCAACAAAAAGGGGTTTTTGGTTACACTTTAAACCATTTACACCACTCGACAATGGGGCGTTGTATATGCGTTAACAACATGCCTGAAACTTTACTAAATTGCATGTTTGCATGTCAGCTGGTACTCTATAAATACATATATAGATTCGTGATATACACTTCAGCATTTAAAATGGGGTGTTTTGAGATTATCATATAGTTGGTGGATTGTGTTCCGCAGAGGAGAAAAGCCTATAAGCCTATAAACTTTGTTTGAAAACTAAGTCAAATGTATAAGAAGCTTATCTTTCTTTTAAGATTGGAAACAAAGATTATGTTATTTATTAGGAACTAACTTTTGTGTTCAGTTAAAAAATAAAACAACTGATTTTTTTTTACTTTGTTTGCGAGTTCGTTGGAAAATATATTGATTACAAAGTGAAAAAGGAGAATGCTTTATTAAAAAACTTTAACATCTCTAACTCTGACCCTTATGTTATTAGTAAACTAAATCCATAAACAAATTTTTTAAAACACGTTAAAAACCAATATAATGTCAAGTAAAAGTCTCCCAAACTTTTTTTTACTATTTATTTATTATCATCTGAAAGAGTGTTTAGCTATCGAAACATTCGTAAAACTTTTTAAGGTCTCAATAATTTTGTTGGCGCCCATAAGGCAATTGCCTTCTAGCCCAAACATGGCATATAAAATTACAAGAGCCAACACAACACAGCACACAGCAATGCCCCAAAGCAAAACACAAGCCAAACGACATGGCATAAGCTAATTGTCCACGAATTTTGACGACCTCTTAAAAAAATAAAAATAAAAGAAACGCAGCATAAATACATAAATGCGAAGCGGCAGCCAAGCGAACGCCAAACAATTTATGTGAAAAGCCAGAGCAGGCGGTGGGTGGGCGGGTGAGAGGTGGGGTACATGAGTGTGCTTTCAAGTTTATGAATAAGTTCAGTGCACCGAAATGCTAGACAAAAAGCGTCAAACGCACGCAAAGAACAAGAGTTGAAACACATGATGCAGTTTTCTTGTTTCTGAGACAACTTTAAACTTTGTTCATGTTATTACATAAGTTTGAATGTAACTTACGCCTAAACTCTGCAGCGATGGAAAGCGTTTCTTCAATGTTTCCATTTCGACGGTGTTTTTTTAATCAAAAAAAATTACACATACGCCTATAATATGATGTGTTTTTACGCGCACAACAGACAGCGAGCGATTTGAGTCGTTTTCTAAATTATTTTCGATTGCAAAACTAATTTAAAAACACACCCATGCGTTGAGAATCGAAATACAAAAACCAAAGAAAATGTAGACAGAGACCCAATAATGCCAAAGAGTACAAAGAGAAATTCGCCAGTTGGTTATTTTTAAACAATACAAGCAACAAGAAGAAACAACAAAACCAGACAACATTTACAAATAAAAAGCTTTCGAGAGTACAGGATGATGGGGGCTGGCTAATACTGCAGAGGGTGCAAGGGACTCGGTCATGTTGTCTAATTTAAAGAGCTTTTTTTTAATAAACCAACGTAAAACGATGCCTGGGAGACGCAATGACGCCACAAGACGCCAGCAAGTCGTCATGAAGTTGTTAATGGGCAAACAAGGACAAATGAAAGAGATGGTCGATGATTGGTTGCTTGGTTGTTTGATGACTCATTTGCCCATGCTCAAGGATTACGATTGCGTCATTGAGCTGGACTGGATTGGGTTGCAAATAAATATAATACATATAGAAAAAGATAAAATTCGAAGATGACATTGGTGAGTCATAATCGTTGACGCGATCAGAGTATTTTATAATCCTTGGCACTCACCACACTCTGGTGTCCTGTGGGACAATGCTCATGCTTGTTGGGATGATGTTGCTTGCTGCTGCTGTTGCTGCCATTCGTGGCAGCCACATGCTGAAACGTCAACTCATGCTGATGCTGAAAGTAGTCATAGTGGCCAGCATGCTCGCCAGGCGGCGACGAAACCTGCGATGGTGGACTTTGATGCGGATGTGCCTTGGCATTGCCATGAGCCGTTTGATGATGCGATTTGTTCTTGTGCTGCTGATGCTGCTCTGGTTGATGATGATGCGTTTGGGATGTGTTGCCATGTCCTCCGCCAGTATGATGATGATGATGATGGTGTTGATTGGGCGGCGATGGCATGTTGTGGCCACTATGTGGCAAATGCGACGAATGCTGCACGCCTACCTGATGGCCATGATGATGAGGCACATGACCTTGTGATGCCTCCATCAGCGTTGGCTGTATGTGAGTCACAAACTGTGCCATTTTAGCACTTAACACTTGATTTTTGCTCTTGTTTGGCTATGAATTTTCACTTGCGAACACTTGAGAAACTTTTCACTTTAATTTATTTAAGATATACACATAGTACATGCATATACATATATGTATACCATAAGTGGGAGTGAGAAGCACACACAAACACAGCTACACGAAATGAAGGTTCGACGGATTAGGTTTTTTTTCGTTTGGTGCAATGCGCGCGGACAACCTTTACGCAGGAGCAATGTCAAATGACTGGCCTAGCCAAAGTAGCAATGGCAGCTATCCCAGTTTTGTGCCTTAGATGTGACGGGACTTTTCACCTCGTCCTTCTTACCACCACACATAGTGCTTCGGTGCGTCGTCCAAACGCTTCGGCTTCGTATCGTGCGCGGTGGTAATTGTGGGTTGTGGGTTAACGGAAGCTTTAACCGGACCAAGTTTTATAGGCTGCTGCCTGCTGCTGATGCTGATAAGAGATGCTGCCAAATGGCACGCACGCACACCGTAAACACTTTGATTTATTTTGGTAATTTCTTCAGGTATGTGACACACATAAATTTCGCCATGTTACTGGAAGCACGTTTGTTTTTGTATCTAAAACGAAATTTGGTTATTTTTTTTTTTTGGACTTAATTTTATTTTAATTCAGAAGGAATCGTTTAGTTAATTATGAACATGACCTTGTGGTGGTAACATTAATATGAAAAAAAACACATTTAAACCGAACAACGAAAATCGAAAGTCGCGCTCGTTTTTGATTTCAATTCAATTTGGCAATAACTCCGTCAAAAGTGATTTTCGATTTTCGATTTATATGAAAAAAAAAAAAAAAGTCTTGTAATTTTATTTAGAATTTTTCTGCATACTCAACTTTTTTTTTTTTTTTGACATTTTTGGCGGAGTTTTTTTACATCGCCATCTAGCGCCGGGTGTCAGCGAAATTCACAGGGGAAAGTGCGCGCGCGTTTTTGATTGGTTGTTGGTTTTTCTTCTTCTTCATTCTGCCGCGTTTGGCTGTTGGTTGCTGATTGCTACATTCGAAGTGCAACTCCATCTCTGCTATGAAAAAAGTTTTTAACCGACAACGAAAATCTGCTTTTTGATTGTTGTTGGTTGGGAATTTCTTTACACTGTTGCTGTTGGTTGGCTGTCTACACTACATTTTCGAAGTGCAATTAGCTTGTTTTTTTTGTAAAAACCGCTTGCTGGCAAGCAGAATTCGCCGCCAATGGCCGGAAGATGGCGATGGTAAAAAAACTCCGCCAAAAATGTCAAAAAAAAAAAAAAAAAAGTTGAGTATGCAGAAAAATTCTAAATAAAATTACAAGACTTTTTTTTTTTTCATATAAATCGAAAATCGAAAATCACTTTTGACGGATTTATTGGCCAAATTGCGAACATTTTTTGTATTTTTTGTTATTTTTAATAAGCAGCCTTTGATCTAATTCTGCCGCAAAGTATGCTACACAAATCGAATGTATTTTGAAAATGTGCGGCGCATTAACATTTTGTCGCGCTTGTGCTAGAGCTTTTTACCGTACAAAGCTTTTGATTCGGTTTTGTTGTTGCGCTTTCAAGGCCTTCGGATCTTGGGGGTGTGACTCGGCTAGTGTGCCAAGGCGAAAGATATTCGGCATGCTTATTTGAATGTTTAGTTGCAG
This sequence comes from Scaptomyza pallida, assembly GCA_018152965.1. Classification (NCBI taxonomy): domain Eukaryota; kingdom Metazoa; phylum Arthropoda; class Insecta; order Diptera; family Drosophilidae; genus Scaptomyza; species Scaptomyza pallida. Next base: position 828,410 of record JAECXP010000107.1, read on the forward strand.
TCTGTTGAAAGTTTGTTGACTCCACTTCAACAACGCAAGCTTCGTGAGAGAGCAACAAAAGAGAGCGAGAGCGAGCAAAAGCAACAAAGTCTAATGTGCATATTCGCTTTCGGTACAACCATGTCATTTTACGAGCCAACAAATACCCGTTTGATTTAATTCGCCACGAGACGTCGGCGAGTAAGCAACGCGAGCCAATTAGTAGCAAAAAATATACATAAGCGGAATATTAAAATAGAGAAAATTTGTCCAAGAAATAATACATAAATTTTAAAACATCATGGCGTTTCTTAATAAGGTACGTGTAATATATGTAACGAATAAAGATTATGAAAGCAACTGACGTCACCTGTTGCCGTTGATCGTCTGGCAGACATATTGAAAACATCGCAAATAAAAAAAAAAAGAAGAGAGTGACACTGTTATTTTTATACAGATTATATATGTTGTTTGTTATCGTCGGCAGTTGTACTTTGCCCCCCTGATTGGACTTGTGGACCCCATGCTAATGACAAAAGATCAAAACGGAATTCCGTTTTGTAATACTTTTGTTATTGTTTATTTTAATTGTTATTTATTATTTTATTTTTATTTTTTATTATTTTTGATTAGCTCGCAGCGCCTGCACTGCGACAGCTAGCAAGTCGTTCATATGCCGGCGTCTCACATGTCTCGCCAACGGGTCCATCTTTCGCCCTGACTGAGGAGCAGCAACAGTTCCAGGAGATTGCGCGCAAGTTTACCCGTGAGGAAATCATTCCGGTGGCAGCGCAATACGACAAAACCGGTGAATACCCATGGCCCATTGTCAAGAAGGCCTGGTCTCTGGGTCTGATGAACAATCATGTACCTGCTGATATCGGTGGCTTGGACTTGGATGTATTCACCACCTGTTTGACGGCCGAGGAGTTGGCCTATGGCTGCACAGGCATTATGACTGCGCTAGAAGCCAGCGGTCTCGGCGTAAGTATACTTAATCCTTTAGCATTTGTATCACAATTCATCATTAATGCTTTTTTTGTGCCTGTAGCAAACACCTGTTATCTTGTCGGGCAACAAGGAGCAGAAGAAAAAGTATTTGGGTCGTCTGTTGGAGGAGCCCTTGGTCGCTGCATACTGTGTAACAGAACCAGGTGCCGGTTCCGATGTAAATGGCATCAAGACAAAAGCTGAGAAGAAGGGCGATGAATATATTCTCAATGGCCAGAAAATGTGGATCACCAATGGTGGCGTGGCCAACTGGTACTTTGTGCTGGCCCGCACCAATCCGGATCCCAAGTGCCCATCAAGCAAGGCCTTCACCGGCTTCATTGTCGACCGTGAAACGCCCGGACTAACGCCTGGCCGCAAGGAACAAAATATGGGTCAGCGCGCCTCCGATACACGTGGTATCACCTTTGAGGATGTGCGTGTGCCCAAGGAGAATGTGCTGATTAGCGAGGGAGCCGGCTTCAAAATTGCCATGGGCACCTTTGACAAGACCCGCCCACCAGTCGCTGCCGGAGCTGTTGGTCTTGCCCAACGTTGCTTGGACGAGGCTCTTAAGTATGCGCTGGAACGTAAGACTTTCGGTGTGCCAATTGCTCATCACCAGGCCGTGCAGTTTATGCTAGCTGATATGGCCATTGGTGTGGAGACATCACGTCTGGCCTGGCGTCTGGCCGCCTGGGAGATTGATCAGGGACGTCGTAACAGCTACTATGCATCCATTGCCAAATGCCATGCGGCCGATATGGCCAACAAAATTGCCTCCGATGCCGTGCAAATCTTTGGCGGCAATGGCTTCAACAGCGATTATCCCGTTGAGAAGCTAATGCGCGATGCCAAGATCTATCAGATCTACGAGGGCACCTCACAAATCCAGCGCCTCATCATCTCTAGGAATATGTACGAGATGGCCAAGGGTGGATAAGCTTTAATCAAAAGCTATCTTACCCAACCTCTTATATCATCCCCTATTGTAATCCTCATCCACGAAACGAAACAAAAACCAGATAAATAAAATACGTTAAGTTACTTAAAAACAAAAAAAAGAGCACCGATTCCAAAGATTGAAAACTAAAATTTTACATGGGTTGGTATTAAAAATTGCACAATCATATTACTGATAAGCTATATGTATTGCGGAACGTGTTTTAACTAGGGCAGGCGTAAATGTCTACAGATAAGATTGCTATGAATGCTATTAAGTGACTTTCCACCTCGACAATTACACTTTAGATACGAATTATTGCTACTATTTTTTATTAGTCAATTGGTATAAAACATAAAACGGGACTTGAAACACACAATAACAAGTTAAATATATCCTACAGATTATGTGTTGCACCATTGCAAATCACTTTCATCCACGTAGAGCTTTAGTGAACACTTCTTCCGAGTTGTCTTCGGCGACAACACCTTGGCCTTATCACCCCATTTCAGTTGCCAAATGCCAATTAGCGTGGTCAAGGCACCTGGCACTGAAAATGTTTGTTCATCTATGCTTAGATCCATTCGTTGTGGCAGCTGTTTTAGTTGCTCTAACTGCATCAAACGTTGATCGTCGAGCAGGCGCACACAATTTGTGGCCAAAAGAACTCGGGGCAGCTGGGGCAGCTCACTCAAGACATAGCCCAAAGCAGTGCCACTTAAACGTTCATTATCACTTATGTCCAACCATTCCAATTGCTTGGCCTTAGCGAGTTGCTGCGTTATCTTGTACATGTGCGCATCGCTAAGACCACAGCCGGCTAGTTCTAAGCGCACAAATCTCTCACAAGTGCCAGCCTTGAACAATGCCACCAAACTTTCGCTTAGCGCAAAACCGCTCTGTTCGTCAAGTGGCCAACGCATATAGCTTAGATTTAGCTGCTCCAAACGGCTGCTGTTTAGCTGTTCCGTCAATCTATGCACACTCTGTTGTGTCAGCTGATTGAAGCTTATGTCAAAGCTAGTCAATTGAGTGAAGGCCAAATCAAAGTCCTGAAGCTCGGTCAGCTCACACTGCGAGAGATGCAGCGTATTTAGGGAACGACCTGCTGAACTCGCACAATATCTATGCAGCGTTCGCACACTACTGTTGCCCAACGGATTTTGGCAAAGTTGCAGTTCCTCCAAATTGTCCAGCTTCTCCATTGCCTGGCCACAGATCAATGCCTCCAGACCCGTATTACCGATTGCATTACACTTTAGTCGCAGCGTTTTTAGCTGCAGCAACGTTGGCAGCGCCTTGGCCAACTGCAAACAGCCTTCGTTGCCAATAAAGTTGTAGGATAGATCCAGCACTGTGAGTCGCGCCTGATGCAACAATGCCTTAAAGATGGGCTCCGTTTGTGTCTCACGCAGCCAGTGGTTAGACAGCTGCAATGTTTGTGTATTCTGCGAACGCTCCAGCAATACCTTAATCTTATCGTCAACACCTGAATTGAACAAGGGGTTATTAAATATTCAAAGCTTTGTTGGGATTGCATTTACCTTTCTGAAGCTGATGGCACATCTCCTCGTAGCGTTGTGACAGTGGTGATATTTTCCAGTCCAATATGGTCGATAGCAGCATATTTTGCTCCAACGCAACGCTAACAGGATCCGTCTCCTCATAGGCAAATCCATCGGAAGTCTTGAGACGCAACAAAGGCGTCAGACCAGTTAATCTAAAATAAAATAAAAATAAGCATAAGCGAAAAGAATTTAACTTAGATTAACTTACTTATTGTAACGTCGTCCTGCCTCTTCGGCCAGCCAGCGCATGTTAATGTCCTGCAGTTTCTTGCGCTCAATGGGCACTAAAAGCAGCTCATCCTGCACCTTTACCTTAAAGGAGACTGTGGTGGCTAATACGGGCGTTGCTTGCACCTTAATGGGCGACGCCGTCTTCGAGGGTGAAATGAGCAGCTGTATCCCAGCATTTGTCGTGGAATCTGGTTCAGTATTTGTGCGTAAGCTAATCAATGATGCCGCGCCATCCAGGGAGTCCTCGCCGCTACCTAAAGGACTCTCGCTGCGAAAACGACAGAAGCCACTGTCCAGCAATGATGCCTGCTGTTTGGTCTTGGAATTACTACCGCTATGATTGCTGTTCATGCTGGAGGAGCGCGATAATGATAGCTTACGTATCTGCGTTCGACGCTGCTTGGAATTGGCCGCCTCGATAAGCACTTGATGTGCATCTAGGGCCTCGGGTGGCGTGGCCAAAATATCTGTTTCCCATGCCAAAGCTGAATCGTGCAGATTTTCCTTAGAGGGAGCAGGACGACTACAAATGCTGCCTGAATTGTAACGTTTGCGTTTCCGTTCTGGTCCCACATCATCAATTAGCCAGCTATCCGCATCCACTTCATTTGTATCCAAAAGCGCTGTACGCTTCTGCCTGTTGCTGCCGCTGCTGGTGCTGCTGCTAATGCTGCTGCCACAGCTGCTGCTCGGCTCATCGTAGTTGCTGGCAGTGCGATTTGGACGCTTTAGCTGTGCCATAACATTGCGATATTCCTTACTAGCGCTAGATGACTTGCGCGGACTGCTCGAGCGATTAAGCAAAGGCAAGGAGCGTCTGTGGCGCGGTCCCAGCTCTATTTCCTCTTCCTCCGAAGCACTTGACGACGCTGATTGAGCATTGGCATTAGTAAGTGGCTGTGCCTGTTGCATACCACAAATGCCCACCTTGGAGAGCGTACGCATAAGTGTCTCCCGCAGCTGTGCATACTGGGCTTGTTCACCATCAATGAGTTGCTTGGATTGTCGCCATTTGTCCAATGCCTGAATGCAGGTCTCATTGTAGTCGGTGCGTACTGTCGCATCTGCGCCACGTTCCAGCAGTAGCTCAGCAACATCCAGAAAACCATTGGCGCAGGCATCGTACAGTGGCGTTATACCATCACAACTTGTTCCACCTTTGTCGTTGATGGCCACAGAGGCGCCTTTGTCCAGCAGCAGTTCCACAACATCGCGATAGCCATGATTGCAGGCCTCGTGCAGTGGCAACCAGCCGGCATGATCTCGCACATTAACTGTGTGGCCCTGTTCGATGAGTCGACGTGCCAGCTCCAGATTGCCAGCTATGCAGGCTTGATGCAATTGGGTTTCGCCCTTGTTGTTGCGCTTGATGGTCAACGAGCGATTGCCGCGTGTAGTACGCTGCGGGCGTGGTTTCTCTGTCTCATCCAGATCACTGGCATCGGAATCGGTCAGTGCATCCAAGTCCACATCATCAGCCCAGTCTGGTGTGTTTTGCTGCAGTGGTGTTGTCTCGCTATTGGCATCCTCATCCTCATCCTGTTTGGCTGCCTCCTCAGCTAAGTTAATGCCCCTTGCAGCTGCTTCCGCCTCCAAGTTCTCAGCCAGCACATGCATTTTGTGTTTAAGCTGCAGCTTGTGTAGACGCACCAGAGCTATTTTTTCTAGCTGCAAGGAGGACGCTTCATCTGCCTTCTTTGCCTCACGCAGTGCCTTTTGATAGACATCGTGAACGGTCCAGAATGGTTGCGCCTGCAACTCACAAATCTCGGCAATGCTACAAAGTGTCGTAAATGCCTCAGCGGGTGTATCCTGATTTATTTCGAATTCTAACCACAAATACTCCAATGCCTTGTCGTACTGCTTGTTATCCTTGTAGGTTTGATAAAGACTTACATAGATGGGCACCAGGCTCTTGCCACGCTCCTCATTCAGCTTGGCGCACTCAAGCATTTTTAGATAGTATACAATCGCTTTGTCATAGTTTAAAAGATGACAACAGCCATCGCCAAGTTTTTCATACAAATCTTTCAGCTTGCCATAGTTTACAGAACTGGTCAACACAAGTTCATCGAGAGTTTGACATATCTTTACAACAATCCGAAGCGAACGCTCAATGCTGGCCCGATCGTTTTCATCGGGCGTATGCTTCTTGTAAGCCTTGGTCAGGATCTGTTTGACACTTGCAAAGTCACCAGCTTGGATCAGAATCTCTGATTTCGTAATGAGAGTCTCACAGATTTTCTTCACTTTGTTGGGCAATCTTTTGGCCACTTGCTGTGCCATATTGCAGTAGCGCAACGCCGACGTTGCATCATTCTTCTTGCAGTTGTAAAGCAAACTCATCGAAATGTAACACAAATGGGTCAGCTCGAATAAATCGTGCGTCTGGCTGATTTTAATCGCTTTGTTAATGTACTCAATTGAGGCCTCAAATTCACCCATATGCTCTTTCACAATGCCAATGTTGAGATAACAACGTGCTTGCATGTCCAATTGTTCTAGTTTTGAAATCTGACCCGATATCCTAAGGATTAAATTTAATATCAAAGCATAAGATGTGACATTATGCAAAACTTACTCTTTGATGAGCAGCAGACTACGAAGAAAATTCTTTTCTGCCATTTTTAACTGTTCTATGGCGCCGGAGGCAGTGATGTCGGACAAGCTTTGACCATGCAAGAGATGTACACGTCCTAGCGTTGCATAAGCACGCTGCTGTTCCACTTTGTTCTGTAATCTTTTGGCAATCTCTAAAATGGGTAGAGCAATTGTGTCAACAACAAGCTAATAAAGCTATGGTATTGCAACTTACTTAGGTAGTCGTTTATGTGATCCCGGGCAGTGTCGTAGTCGCAAAGCAGCGTATACATTTCTCCCAGCATTCGCTTTGCTTTTGCAGTTTCAAGTTCCTTGCTCATGCTTGCGTATATTGTGGCTTCTTGTTTATACTCCTTGACTGCCTCATTGTACTTGCCAAGTTGATTGTAGTAGTCGCCCAGCTGATTGCAGCTGACTGCCAATTGTTCGCGATTTCCGTCATTGCGCGCTTTCTCCTTGCGCTTAATGTATCGCTTTTCATCCATTAAAACAGTTAAAAACACAAATTTCACAACATCAACACATTATTTTTACACGATTAGTTTTGTTTTCGGCGCGAATTGCCTGCGCTGCCACCATGTTTTTGTATTCGCAACAAGGGCTACCTTAAACCATCTATCGAATATGTACAGAGAGTTATCGATGGCTGCGTATTTTGTTCACAACTCCTGGCAACTCACGGTAGGCGGCGTGACCTAGGACTGTTATCGACGTTGTGCGATTTTAATATACACATCGCTACTGGCGCCGGTTGATAGACGGAAATTTTCTCAGCAGCAAAGCAAATTTAAGGTAATATAATTGCGCAAATTGGTAATAAAACGTATATTCTTTGATATGATAGTTGTTGTGGTCTTGTTGTGCATTGATTGCCGTGCGTGTGTGCTATTTACATACACGAAAAGTGCATTTAATCAGTTTGGCCAGAAAAATCGATAGCGAAAAAAATGGTGGGGGCTTCCTTCGTTTTCGGCAGTGAAAAGAAGAGACATGACGTGACTGAAAGTACTTTTTCCTGCATTCTATTAACAAATATAAACAGGCCATTATTCGGCAAGCACAAATAAATAACTATACACTCAAATCACATATTTGGTAAAGCAATAAGAAAGTAATAACGAGTAAATGTAAATGTAAGAACTGATTTGCCATTAAGTTTCGGGGAGTAGGAGCTACAGTAAAATTTGATTTGCATTGATTGGTGATTTGTATGTACCATTTTTACAGCAATTGCGTGGCAATGGCAAACAACAACTATGCTGGGTTCAACTACGGCGGCACCCAGTACAACTCGGGTCAGGTAACCTACCCAGCCGTAACAAATGCGACATATGCAAATGCGGCTGCCTACCAAAACGCTGCAGCGGCTGCTGGGCAGGGTGCAAGCGGTGGTGGGTATGGAGCCGGTGGCGGTGGCGCTGCTGCGCCACCCTACGGTGGCTATGGTGACTACAGAGGTGCTATGCAGTCTTACGACGCAACAAAGACATTTTATCAGCAAGCTCCAGCCAGTTACACCACGGCCGCAGCTGCAGCTGTAACAAAGACTCATTATTCGGCGCCGCCCGTCAAAAATCCCAACTCACAAAAAGGCATGGGTAAAATGGATAAATCGAATGGTGGACCAAAGCCACCGCCAAATGTGCAAGCTGGTGGCAACTATAGTGGCTATGATACCGCACTTTACAATGCGGCCAGCATGTATGTTGCACAGCAACATCCTGGACAGCAGAAACCAAATGGAGGCGGCAATAACTGGTATCAGCGCAAAATGGGACCAACAATTCCAGGCGCTGTCGCCTTGCGTGGCATGCGCCCAAAAGCGCCACCGCGCCCACAGCAGCTACACTACTGCGAGGTGTGCAAGATCTCTTGTGCCGGTCCCCAAACGTATCGCGAACATTTGGAGGGCCAAAAGCACAAGAAACGTGAGGCATCACTGAAAATGCAGGCGACTGCCACAAATAGCACTCAGAATCGTGGCAACAACTATCACTGCGAACTCTGTGATGTTACTTGTACGGGAACAGATGCCTATGCTGCCCATGTGCGCGGTGCCAAACATCAAAAGGTAGTCAAGCTGCACCAGAAGCTTGGAAAACCTATACCATCTGAAGAGCCCAAAAAGATGAGCAAGATTAATTTTGTGCCTGCTGCCGGGCCAAATGCACCAGCTGCAGCAGCAACCGTAGCAGCCAAGTCTGATCAAACCGAAAGCAATTCATCTGCTCCCGGGCCAGTTGCAGGAGCAGCTGCTGCCGCCGCCGCTGCCGAAGCTGAATGCATGGAAGATAATATGGACGATTCGCTGGGCGAGAACACGGACAACATAAAGCCTGTTGGCGGCGAATACATTGAAGAGATTAAAGATGATGAGGGTAAGATACTCAGCTTCAACTGCAAGCTGTGCGACTGCAAGTTTAACGATCCGAATGCCAAAGAGATGCACATGAAAGGACGTCGCCATCGCTTGCAATACAAACGCAAAGTACAGCCAGATTTGGTTGTTGACTTTAAGCCGACACCGCGTCAGCGTCGTCTGGCCGAAGCACGCGCCCAACGCGCACTTATGTCCTCGCATCGTGGCGATGATCATGATTCAAGCACCTATTGGGAGGAACAGCGCAGTCGTCAATTCAACGAAGAGTATGATTACAACAACTGGATGTCGCGCAGTTTTGGTGGTAAGTTTGTCTGCTATAAATAACAAAATAAATTATGCAACGACACACATTTATCATATGTAGGTGTTCAACGTTTTGGCCGCATGGGCAATGGACCGCCACCGCACTTTGGCATGATGCCAGGTGGCGGTAACGTGCGCCGTCCGGAAAGCACAGATGATCGTCATGCCATTGCACGTCATGCCGAGATCTATCCCAAGGAAGAAGAGCTCCAGACTATACAGCGCATTGTTTCGCACACAGAGCGTGCCCTGAAGCTCGTTTCGGACACATTGGCCGAGCTGCCTGCATCGACAGCAGCAGCCAGTGACAGTGGCCCTGCTGCCAAGAAGGAAAAGAATGATAAGGCCTCGGAAAAGGATGGACGCGATAATCAGATTTTCTCATTCCACAAGGACGCCGACAATGGCGGAAATGTGGTGCGCGTCCTCAAGGGCGTTATGCGTGTTGGCTATTTGGCCAAGGGTCTACTGCTTCATGGTGACACCGCCGTTGAGCTAGTCGTCCTCTGCGCGGAGAAGCCTACAACGAGTCTGCTGCAGCGAGTGGCCAATGTGCTGCCCGACAAACTAAAGGAGGTGGCAGGTAAGTTGCATAGCGCCCAGCGGCAATATATGCACATACATACATAAATGTATATCCTCTTGATATATGTCTATATATATTTCGGTGTCCATTGTTATTGCACCGCCTGCAAACAAAGGCGAAAACTTTTTCCAGAGAAATGGCTATAAAGATATTATATAAAACTGATCAAGCACCAATCATATAAACCTCTAGTCGGGGAAATTAAAGTATATCATGGATATGTCTTAGGCCTCCCACGCACACCTACACAAAATACAACTCATTTAATCTCCACTAAGATTAATTGCAAGCCCAAGAACCGTGATTACATAAGACATATTATTACCATTTTAAAGAAACAAAGAAAACTTGTGTAGAATCGGAAACTGAACTTGCTAGAAATTTTATATTGTTTTGCACATATGTACTCTCTGAAAACTAAACTAAAAACTATTTTGAAATATATCAAAATAAAATATTTTTCGTTTTAAAGGTTTAAGAACAAAGTGGTGTGATAAAAAAAAAAACTTATAGAACTTACCTGTTGTGATTCCAAGACATATCCATGTGCAATCCATGAACCGCGAAACAAATTTCATAAACTAAAAAAAAAAAAGCAGCAAATCTAAAAAACCTTTTCAATTGCCTGGCCAATTTCACAGAATGTGAATTTCGCCGTGAAAGTAAAATACATTTCGGAGCGCAATATGATGCCTAGACAAGCAATATGATGATTAAAAAAAAAAATATATGTGATTACAATGCACATAATGTGATATCCTACATAAAGTACATATGCAAATTTTGTTCGTCTTCGCTAACGCAATTTGTGTGGAAAAAGTGAATTTATTGTTTGAATTAACGAGCACTGTTGTTGTTGTTACCGTGGTGGATTTGAATGTTGAACGATGACCCAACAACGAGAACAGAAACAACGAACAACAGATGCCAAGTCAAAAAAAAAAATACCAAAAAAAAAAAAAAAAACACCAACAAGCAAAGCCATAAATAAAAAACAAAAACGTATTTGCCGTTTTCAGCTTCTCTCTCTGCAGGATAAAATTTGAGCCCTTAGACTTCTTCGAGATGTTATCCACTCACACTACCTCACACTCCGGTGTCTGTTAGCCGTCTATAGCTTTCCAAGTCGCTGCTGCTGCTGCTACTGCTACTGCTACTACTACTACTGTGCTGGTGGTGGGAAATCAACGGATAATTGTAATGGTAACACAAGCAGTACTTAGTACTCTGTACCCGCTAGCTGTTGCTAAAGCGGATGCGGATACGGAAGAGTTCATTTATATGTGTGGAGCAAATGAATCTTTTACAAATGCAAAACAAATCAAACCAAAGGAATATATTTATACAAAGTTTGGTTGCTCGCTATCTGTATTTTTTTGTGCTCTGTTGGTGTTCTACTTTACTTGCCACACACACACATACACGAAACTCGTTCTCTTCCTTCCACTTCCACTTCCAATGCGAAGAAACTTTGTGTAAATAAAGTCCTTTGTCCAGGCTACAGCTCAAAAAAGCTAAACTTTTAAAAATATATATATAAAAGTAACAAATTTATTTATTACGAAAAAAATATATGTATATGTATGTATATATAACCAGCCAGGAAAGAAGCAATACGATTGATCCACACAGACAGACGCATAGAAGGCGCTTTGATGATGGTACTAAACACAGACACACACACGCATATGGAATAATGTCGAATATGTGTTCTGTACAAATACGTATACCTTTTATCAACCAAAATTGTTGTGCGCCCTCACAAAAGGGCAGCTTCCGGTTATTCTCACTTACATAAGCATCGATGCCTTATTCAAGCAGCCGTTTTGTGTGTATCAAGCTTGGTTTTTCAACTTAATAAGCTAACAAAAAGAAAATTGCGACCGAAATTTATATTGCGTACGGTGAATGCTGACCAAAATGATGACCATAAACGTAAAGGTTTCTCCGCAATCCGCAAATAGAAGAAAAATTTCGGTCAATGTTTTGTCACTTTATAAAAAAAAAAACTAACCAAACAAAAGACACGGGCTCTAAATGGAGTTGCATTTTGAATTTGATTTGCTTGCAAATCCGTTTATGAGACCGAGGTGAAGGTGAAAGTGAAGATGCCGCCAGTGCCGCTGGGTGGTTACCCGATCCGATCCCAGCACGCAAGTCATACAATCAAATATTCAATATCAATATGTATGTTTGCTGGGAGCTGAGCGGAATTTGTTAAATCTGTGGAACGTAGGAAGAAACAAACATTTACATTTTGCTTTTGATTGATCTGATGTGCATATCTTCATGTCATATTTGTATTACGTACTATATTGTGGGCCCATTTTTGGAATTATCTTTCATCTACCAACCAACAATGTTTGTCTCTTTGCCTAAGCCGAAGTTTTTCGCGTAGTTCAACTTGTTTAATGCCTTTTGCTTGTTGCCATAACTGAATGAAACTAACAAACATCTTGTAACTCTCTGTTTCAGGTGACGCAAATGTCAACTACCGCGTAGAGGTGAATGCCGATGATGCTGCTGTTATAGTGCTTGATGATGTGGTCGCTGTTAAGATTACACTCACATCACCGCTGTTGCGTGAGTCCAGCGATGGTGTAGTCAAGATGGAAGAGGGTGCTGAAGCATCCACATCCGAAGCTGAACTCTTGCCCCGTGCGCCGTGCCTGCGTGTAAATATACAACTAAAAGAATATTAATGAAAACGAAAAGGATTTATATTTACTTTATATTGCAGGCACTCGCAGACTTGCGTCACGCCAAGTGGTTCCAAGCTCGTGCCACTGGGCTACAATCTTGTGTGATGGTTATTCGCATATTGCGTGATCTTTGCCAGCGCATTTCTTCATGGCAATCATTGCCGCAATGGTCATTGGAATTGCTTGTGGAGAAAGTTATTTCATCGGCTGGTTTTCCCATCTCACCCGGCGATTGCTTGCGTCGCATTATGGAGGCTTTGTCTTCAGGCTTTCTAATCAATGGGCCTGGACTGTTGGATCCATGCGAAAAGGATCCAACTGATGCTTTGCATCTGCTAACTAAGCAGGAGCGCGAAGATCTCACTGTATCGGCGCAGCTATTTTTGCGATACATTGCTTTCCGTCAGATGTTCAAAGTGCTTGGCATGGATCAATTGCCAGCTATGAAATATCCAATGCGGCCATGGCGAATTAATCGCAAACGGCGTCGCTCGTCGGGCAAGGCTGGAGCAGCGGGCGCCGATGCCGATGCTGCTGACATCGAAGAGACTGGATCTGATGAAAAGGTTGCCAAGAAGGATATAACCCAAGCTATTCCCGCCTCGGCCTAAGTGTCCTGGCATTCAGCGATAGTAATACGTAGTCGTCGGTTCAAATTTGACTAACAGATTTTTCTCAATCTAATGGCATTTTAAAATGCGATCAATAACTAAAACTATTTCCACTCACACTTATTTAATGCGGGATATTAATATAAGTCCCGCCAAGTATGTTGTCCAACTCTTAAGCAACAATCGTAAATAGGAACCCATAAACTAACAAATTATTCAATAACTACACAATTAAATAATTGCGTTTTATCCATATTATGCAAATGTATTCGATTTGAATTAGGTGTGGAAGCGTTGATTCTCTATACACAAATATATATTCAACTGCCACCAATACACGTTTCAAAACTTAATTAAAAAACGGAAAAACAATTTTAATAAAAATACCAATACATAAAAATCAAACAAAACTATCAAATTATGTTTTCAATTACAAAAAGTTTTGCCATTTTGAGGATGGCTTTTTATTTGGAACTAATTCTTTTTGAGGAGATTGTCTGCTAGACGCAGTGTTCTTTGGCTCCTCCAACTGTGGCTGATGTGCTCTGTTTTTGCTAGATGGAGCCATTGCAGATTGCACATCAATGTATTCAGCCCATTTGCTTGATGTTTTAATGCGTTTGGTTTGCGGCACTCCATTAAGGGCTTCCTGTTCACTTGAAGAATTATCGATGTCTTGATTTTGCTGTTGTACTGCTAATATATTACGCTCATCTTGCGCTTGTACCTTTTGTCCCTGCTCTAGATTCAAATGCTGCACTTTGGCACGACATTCGGCGCCGGAACCCCGAAAGAATTCCCTCTGAACATTCTGCTTCTGGCGGCAAACTTTACACTCCCATCTGTTCGATTTCTTTACAATGTCCACCTATTAAAAGGTATGTTAGTGACCTTTAGCATTAGGTACATTTAAAGGCTGCTGGATTACCTGGTATAATCTGCATTCCAAACATTGCAAAACACGTATTTGCTGAGACATTAATGGAATATAATATATTTGGAATATTTGAAACACTTGCCGGCGAACATATGGTGCAGAGTTGTCACACTTATTAACAATTATATTCAGTCAGCTGCTACCTAACATTATTTATCGATTTAAAATTAAAATAAGTTTTTGTGAGCCAAACAATCAAACAAAAGTATCGTTTGAAAGCCTAAGAACAAAAAACTGAAGTATCCATTGAATTAATGAAATAGTTCGGGTTGGAAGCACATAATAAATAAATTATAAACATTCATATCAGGTTGTTGTATTGGCTAAGTTGATCTCTAACATTTAATGTTAAATGGCGTTCGCTGTTAATAGCATAGGCATTTAAATGTTAACTAAATACCATCTGTTTTCTTTAACAATTGGCCAACTTCTCTGCGTCGTCACGACGACTGGCGCTTTTTTTTCAACATGCGATTGGTAAAACCCACAATAACAATTGTTATCAACAGAAGTGACAATTAAATTTAATCTAATTTATTACTTGACAGTACTGTCTCAGCGGAGACTTGGCTAAGCCATGCTACATCATTACATTCAAGGGTCTTCGCATAATGCTAGACTGCGGCCTGACAGAGCAGACAGTTTTAAACTTTTTACCGCTGCCCTTTGTCCAAAGCTTCAAGCTGTCCAATTTGCCGAATTTTGTGCCCAGCAGCGAACATGATGTCCAAATGGATGGTGAGCTTAAGGAATGCTGCGGCCGAGTGTTTGTAGACTCGGTGCCAGAGTTCAATTTGCCCATGGACAAAATGATGGACTTTAGTGAAATTGACGTTATACTGATCTCCAACTACCTTAATATGCTGGCCCTGCCTTATATTACGGAAAATACAGGATTTAAGGGCAAAGTCTATGCAACGGAGCCAACACTGCAAATCGGTCGATTTTTCCTTGAGGAGCTGGTGGATTATATTGAAGTATCGCCCAAGGCATGCACCGCGCGTCTGTGGAAAGAAAAGTTGCATCTGCTGCCAAGTCCTTTGAGCGAAGCATTTCGTGCAAAAAAATGGCGAACAATATTTAGTCTAAAGGATGTCCAGGGCAGTCTGTCCAAAGTGACCATCATGGGCTACGATGAGAAATTGGATATATTGGGTGCTTTCATTGCAACGCCCGTCAGCTCTGGCTACTGTCTGGGCTCCAGTAATTGGGTATTAAGCACGGCCCACGAAAAGATATGCTACGTAAGCGGATCCTCAACGCTAACAACACATCCGCGCCCCATCAATCAGTCGGCACTGAAGCATGCCGATGTACTCATTATGACCGGGCTAACGCAGGCGCCAACTGTTAATCCGGACACCAAACTGGGCGAGCTCTGTATGAATGTGGCACTGACTATCCGGAACAATGGCTCAGCCCTGATTCCATGTTATCCATCGGGCGTTGTCTACGATTTATTTGAGTGTCTAACACAGAATCTGGAGAATGCAGGTCTTAATAATGTGCCCATGTTCTTTATATCGCCCGTGGCAGATAGCTCGCTGGCATATTCGAATATTTTGGCCGAATGGCTTAGCTCAGCTAAACAGAATAAAGTATACTTACCCGATGATCCCTTTCCACATGCCTTCTATCTGCGCAACAACAAGCTAAAACACTATAACCATGTGTTCTCCGAAGGTTTTAGTAAGGATTTCCGTCAGGTGAGCTCTGTTTTAGGTTAAATACTCTTCTTCAATGTATAGTAATACATTTTTTTTATAGCCTTGTGTTGTGTTTTGTGGACATCCCAGTCTGCGCTTTGGCGATGCTGTTCATTTCATTGAAATGTGGGGCAACAACCCAAATAACTCGATTATATTCACGGAGCCTGATTTTCCGTACCTACAAGTATTGGCGCCATTCCAGCCATTGGCCATGAAGGCATTTTACTGTCCAATTGATACATCGCTCAATTATCAGCAGGCCAACAAGCTAATCAAAGAGCTGAAGCCAAATGTGCTGGTCATACCGGAGGCATACACAAAGCCACATCCATCTGCGCCCAATTTGTTTATTGAGCAACCTGACAAAAAGATCATTACCTTTAAATGTGGTGAGATTATCAGGTTGCCACTAAAACGAAAGCTTGATCGCATTTATATTGCCTCGGAGCTAGCGCAGAAGATATTGGCGCGAGAGGTGGCCGCTGGTGTCTCACTTTCAACGCTCACGGGCGTTCTGCAGGTCAAGGACAAGGTGCACTGCATACAGCCATGTTCCGAGAACGTAAAGGATGAGCCGGGCACAAGCAGCCAAAATGGAGCACCCTCCAAAGAGGATGTCCTGAAGAATGTCAAATATGAATACGGCACCATTGATGTGGATGCGCTAATGAAACGTTTGGCTCAGGACGGTTTTTCCAACATTAAAATGGATCGCACCGGCGGCAACTTGACTTTGCATCTCGTCAATGAGGACACAACCATTAAATTTGAGGACAATGAAACCCATATCATCTGTGGCGGCAAACCAACGACACGTCTCAAACTACGCGACACTTTGCTTAAATGTTTACAGAGTTTCTAAATAACCCATTCACGACACATTCATATAAAATATTAATTTTAAATCAAACATTTTATTCCTGATTCCTAATTCCTGTTCGAGAGAATGTCCGTACACCGCGCGCAAATCTCTTGCTGTTTGTCAACAATGCTGTAACGACGACAGCGCGGACAAAGCGGCGCATTGATCGTTTGTAATTGTATCAATGCTGAGTTCCTTGTTGCATCCACCTGCGGTTGCAAAGTGACACTGCCCACTTGGAGAATCTCACACAGCTCAGAGTTGGTTACGGGAACATTTAATTGGCCGTTCAAAGCACACAGCATATCCAGTTGTTGCTGGGAACAACTTTGTATGCTAACTGCAAGGTGCCAGCTATTGACATCGCCTGCTTGCTGGTTAACTATGCGTTTAATATCCAATGCTGCATTCACAATTTTGCTGGCTGAGGCATTTTGCCAATCTTTCAAAGCTTTAACTGTTTGCTCGTGAAAAGCGCTACCACTTGCATCATAGTAGCTCCAGCTCTCCTCGATTAAATACGGCGCAATTGGCCACAGTGCCTTGCAGAGCAGCTTGTAGCAGTGGGTGAGTGTGTATCGAATGCCTTGGAGTTCCTGATCATTGCCACAATACAGACGATCCTTAATTAAATGCACATAAATTCCCGACACTTGGTTTGCAATGAAATTCTGAATGCTAGCCACAACACGGTTATATTCATACGCATTATAGAGTTTCTCAATCTGTGGTAAATAATGTATAATGTAATGAAAAAAGTTTATGGAGACATACTATTGTCATTTAATCGCGTACTTACCTCTTCCTCAAAGCCAAAGAGGTTGTGCAAAAGAGGTATTGATTTAAGTAACTTTTATTTTGCGTAGGCATTGACATCTCAATCTCCTCCTTCTGATTGATGACTCCGTTCAAATAACGCAGCGTGCCTCGAACTTTACTTAGGCTCTCAGCTGACTGCTGCAGCAACTTATCACTGACTGTAATGGACATGTGCTGGGTGCCATGAGAGGCAACCCACCAACGAAGCACATCAGTGCCGTATTTCTTGGTTATCTGCTTGGGCGAAATGACATTGCCCAGTGACTTGGACATCTTGTGGCCTTTTTCATCCACAGTAAATCCATGCACAAAGAGCGCTCTGTAATATAAAGAAGGGTTTTGGTGGTATTCATTAGATATCGAACTTCGAGATACTTACTTGTAGGGCGCACAATTTCGTGCCGCAATGCTTGTCAAAAGCGAAGATTGAAACCAACCAGTGAACTGATCATAGCCTTCTAGATACAGATCAGCAACCTGCTGGCTTTTCTCCTTTAGCACTGCAGACCAAGTGCTGCCCGAATCAAACCATATATCAAATATATCTCTGCCCTTTTCTAACTGATCTACTTCACAGCCAAGCTGTTGTAGAAGATCAGTTGGCAGTAGCTCTTCCAATGATTTAGACCACCAAAAGTCCATGGAACCCTCGCTGCGCAACAGATCGCTCAAGTGTTGAATCAGAGCAGCATTAAGCACCACCTGCTTGTTATCTTTTCTGTATAGCACAGGTATGGGCACACCCCAGGCACGTTGTCGTGATATGCACCAATATGGTCGCTTGTGAAGTTGTGTAAGCAGCGCCTTCTTGCTGGATTCGGCATTGGTGCGCGGATAGATTTGCACATTTTCTAGAGCGGCTGCTGCAGGAGCCTTGAGCTTATCCGTATCAATAAACCATTGTTCGCTCGCACGAATTATAACTGGTTGTTTGGAGCGCCAATCAATGGGATAGGAATGCTCGAACTCTGAAGCATGCATCACATCAGCGTCAATATGTTGTAGCACCAATGGATTTCCCTGTGTCAGTACAGATTGACCGCGTAAGAAACTAGGTGCCTCCGGCGTATAAATGCCAGCCTCATCAACAAAACACTTCACGGGCAACTTCTTTGCAAGGCTGATTAGAAAGTCGTCTGGTCCATGGGCAGGCGCCGTATGCACTAGACCGGTGCCCTTGCTATCCTGCACATGATCAGCGGCAAAGAATGGCAGTGTCGTTTGCGCTTTGTCAATGGGATGTTGATAGCTGCATTCACTTAAGGCGCTGTCAGCTAATCTCTCGACAATATCACATTTAAGCTGGGTGCTAGCTTCAAAATCAGCTACAAGGGCTGACGCCAAAAGGTAGAGCTCATTCGAGCTGCGATCCGAAAGGGTAACCAGCACATACTCTAACGAGCTATTGTAACAGATTGCCTGATTACTTGGCAGTGTCCATGGGGTAGTTGTCCAGACCAGAGCATAGATTTGTTTGCTCTCCGCCTCTTTTGATGCCGCTAAACCGTCCATGGCAAATCGCAAATAAACCGATGGACTCTTAAAATTCGGGTCATATTCCAATTCGGCTTCCGCCAGTGCTGTTCTGTTTGCAATTTTCGAATTAAACAAAATGCTCTAGTAAGAGTATTCAAAACTTACTTGGAAGATGGTGACCAGTAAACGGGTTTAAGATCTCTATAGACTAGACCACGCTCATACAGATTGTAAAACATCTGCAGTTGATTGGCAATAAACTCTGGCTTAAAAGTCAAGTAAATGTCCTCCTGCTGCCAATTGGCCAATATTCCCCAGCTGCGAAACTCCGCCTTCTGCGATTCGATGGCCTCTAGGGCAAAGGCACGGGCTGTAAAAGCAACAAATTATTTCAATATGCGATTCAAAAATAAATTTACTGACATTTCTGGCGTATGTCTAAAGCGTTCTGTTCACCAGCGTTGGTACTTGTTGCCTTCAGCTCAATGGGCAGACCGTGGCAATCCCAACCGGGTATGTAGTTGACCTGCTGACCATGTGCCACCCGTTGACGCAATGTTATGTCCTTGAGTATCTTATTGACGGCATGACCCATGTGCAATTGGCCATTAGCATAGGGTGGACCATCGTGTAGGACAAAGCTTGGCTGTCGCTTGTGCTGTTCCTGGTACACATACGAAGCAGCAATCTTGTTCTGCAGAAATGCATTTCGTACAAAATACAAAAACCAACATTTGATAACTTTTAGTATTGCACTTACTTCAAGTATTTGTCGCTCGTGTTCCTCACGTTTGGCGGCAGTTAAACGATTTGGAAATCGAGTCCTCGGTAAGTTTATTGTATCTGTATATTTGCTGGCATCTTTTTTAGCTGTTTTCACAGAATAAAACCGACTACTAAAACGAAGTTGAATCACACGCAACATTTTGCACGTAACCAAAACAAATGCAACCGGCTGCAAAGCAGCTGATTTTACAGCTGACACAGTAAGGTACTAATTGCTACTTTACTAACACTGGTTTTGGGACAAATAAATTGGTCAGTCTTTGCGCGCAGCATTTAAGTGGTTTTGTATACCGAATTTGGTAATTTATTTATTTACTAAATATTTATCAAAATTCATTTGTGAATAAGCCACATTAGCTTTATTCTTTTTTATCTTTAGGTTTATCCGTTTTCTTTGCTTCCGGTTTTGGAGGTTCTTTTTTGTCATCTTTGCCCTTTTCGGGCTCCTTCTTAGCCTCTTTTGCTTCAGCTTTCGGTTTAGTTTCATCTGCTTTTTTGTCACCATCCTTAGCTGGCTTCTTTTCCTCTTTAGCTTTTCCATCCGGTGCCATGGTAGATGCCAGAGTGTTCGCCTTGGCCAACACTTCATCTATGTCACCGACCATGTAGAATGCAATTTCCGGTATGTCATCATATTCACCATTGAGCAAGCGCTTAAAGCCCTCAACTGACTTCTCCACAGGCACCAACTTGCCGGGATGTCCGGTAAATATTTCGGCTACGGCAAATGGCTGTGACAGAAAACGTTGCATTTTGCGTGCCCTAGCCACCGTAAGCTTATCCTCCTCAGAGAGCTCATCCATGCCCAGGATGGCGATGATGTCCTGCAGTGACTTGTAGCCCTGTAAAGTCTTTTGCACAGCTCGGGCAACATTGTAATGCTCTTCACCCACCACATCGGGATCAAGAATACGCGATGAAGAGTCCAGCGGATCTACAGCTGGATAAATGCCCAATTCTGCAATTGGACGCGACAGCACAGTCGTTGCATCCAAATGGGAGAATGTGGCGGCTGGCGCCGGATCTGTCAGATCATCAGCAGGCACATAGACCGCCTGCACGGATGTGATTGAGCCATTTTTGGTGCTCGTAATACGTTCCTGCATCATGCCCATGTCAGTACCCAGAGTAGGCTGGTAGCCAACAGCAGAAGGAATGCGACCCAAGAGCGCAGACACCTCTGAGCCCGCTTGGGTGAAACGAAATATGTTGTCTATGAACAGCAACACATCCTGTCCCTCAATATCCCGAAAGTATTCGGCAATCGTCAGACCGGTTAAGACCACACGACTGCGTGCGCCTGGTGGCTCATTCATCTGGCCATAGACAAGCGCCACCTTCGATGTATCGTCCTCCAGGGAAATAACCTTGCTTTCAATCATCTCGTGATACAAATCGTTACCTTCGCGTGTCCGCTCACCGGCGCCAACAAACACCGAGTAACCGCCATGCGACTTGGCAATGTTATTGATAAGCTCCATGATGAGTACCGTTTTGCCGACACCAGCACCACCAAAGAGACCGATTTTGCCTCCCTTGACATAGGGCGCAAGAAGATCGATGACTTTTATGCCAGTCACCAGCATCTCTGGCTTAACGCTCAATTCTTCCAAGTCCGGAGCTTCGTTATGTATAAAGGAATAAAACTCGCTCTTGACATCGCCGCGCTCATCAATTGGATCTCCGACCACATTAAGTATACGTCCTAAAACCGATTTGCCCACTGGTACGCGTATGGGATAACCAGTGTCGAGAACTTTTTGGCCACGTCGTAGACCCTCCGTAGCGTCCATGGCAACGCAGCGTACAACATTGTTGCCCAGATGATGAAATACCTAAATGTGTACATTGCTTAAATCAGATCTTTCATGGTACACAAATAAACCTTACCTCTAATACCAAATGGCCTATAGGTGCATCTTGCACCTCCATGGCATTGAGTATTTCGGGTACTTCCTCCGGAAAGTACACGTCCACAACAGGTCCAATGACAGCATGAACGACGCCTTCACGGCGCTTCCCCATCAACTGACCCGAAGCATTGTTGCCAGCGCCCTTACCGCCAAACTTATCAGTTAATCTCTTACCAGCATCAGCACACGGATCGGCACATGGATCCTTTTCTTTGTCCTCGTCAGCGCACATGGGCTTGAAGAAGGATTCATCAGATTTACATTTTTCATCGTCGTCCTTTAAGAGAAACGGAGCCGCTTGCACAGAGCGCACCTGCATTGGCAACTTGCCCATAGACAAATGCCCTTGCCGAATTATTCTTGCACATGCTTTAAATAGTTAACAAAGATAAGCTCAAAATATCAAAAGAAAAACTTTATTCACACGCTTACCAGTAGCCAATCTACCCAAAGAGTACGACATTTTTAGTTTCTTTTGGCTTTTTTATTTGTACTCAAATGAAATCAATTATAAAAAAATTCTTTGCGTATCAATTTTTTAACCTTTTTTAAGCACAATTTTTTCAGTTTTTTCAAGAACGTTCGCCAGTGAAGTTTGCTTTAGAATGACAATTTGATTTACACTCCGACAAAACGAAGCCTGCTTTAAAAGTCGTTATTCAGTTGCAATCGATAAGAAAAGCTATCGGCACGTCAGTATATTTGAGAACACGAAACGGCCACACTTAAAACATTCAAACGTTGGTACAAAAACCAAATAAATAATTTATAATTCAGTTTTAAACAATAATTATCATAGTAAAAATTATGTTATTTAAATAAATTTATGACATTTAAATGGCCTTAGCATAGAATTCCCATTTATACTAAATTTTATCCGAGATGGCTGTTACCATGCCAACAAGTGACCAATGTTGTGTCCATAGTCGCAATAAAACAACTGTGCAGCATGGATGTGCTTTCGCATTACAGCTCTCCTGTAATTGAATTTAAGGCTACACAGCCAATTGAGAAACAAAATGCTCTTGTCGAGAATTGTACAGGTACAGATCCACCGCCGTCAAGCTCAGACGTTGCAACCGAGACAAGGGAAAAACTTAATGTCTCAACACAAACCGATCAGTTTTCAAAAACTAAAACCGTAGATTATGATGAGCGTGCCTTGGCCAAATGGCTACGACAGATATATCCGCTAGTGGAACAGGAGTTAAGTCAGCCAACACCACTCATGGATGACCAGGATTCAAATCAGTGTGCATTGCAGGAACAGTTGCAGGTGCATACCTATCAAAAGCTAACAATGGCTACAGCCATCGAGAACTCACAAGGATTGGCCATTTGGCTAAGTGTGCACACCAATAATGCTCCTGTACTGGTTGCCACAACCGTGGCTCCCCACGATGATTGGTGTGAGCATGTGGAGCAGCAACTAAAGCTCTATGTGCCTCAACGTATGTCCCATGGCAGCTTTGTGGCATACACGGAAGCCAAAACTCTGCCCCTCAAATCATGTCTGCGCAGTTTACGCACCAATGGATTTAATAAGAATATGTTTGCTGGCGCCACCATGGATGGTGAGCTATTCGTTTGGCTATATGAGCAGGCTAGTGTAGAGATTAAGCAGCTGCATAACGTCTCCACTACACAAGGTGCAGCTGTAGCTTTGGATTGGGTGACGGAGCAGCGTTTGTTAGCCTGCTATGCCAATGGTACGGTGCTGCAGTGGATGGTCAGCAAGCAAATGGTTCTGGACTGGGAGTGAGTATAAACCAAATAAGCAATTTAGCAAACCTAAATAATTAATGTTTTTTAGATATTCTGTTCCGGACAATTTTGCAGCAGAACTAACGACTATGGTGTCGCTTGGGTTGGATGATTTTGTATTGGGCACAAGCAATGGTGGCGTCTACCGCTGCTGGAACCCGGGACGTCAGCCTGCCGGTGATAGAACCACCAAGCAGCTACAACTGCTCGCCTTGCGTAGGCATCGCTTCATGGTGTCCAATATGCTTAAAACCGAAATGGATGGCCATCAGATTGTGGTCAGCTGCGATCTGAGTGGACAGGCCTACTATCACGATATGCGTCATGAGGAAGAAGTATGTTAAGATTGAGATTATGAACTATTTATTAATATGTTTCTTTGCTTGCTAGGACACCGCACAGTTAATCATTCAGATACCGCTGCCCTTCAAGAATGCTATAGCCTGCAGTCGCGATGTCAACATTATTTATTGTCCCAGTAACAATGGTGCCCTGGAATATTATAGGGTCAGTGATGGTGCTCATGCTCATGTTAAAGGCGCACTGCGCGGTCGTGGTAATCTCATTTGCCTCAGTGACAATGGATGTTGGCTAGTCACTGGTCTCTATGACAATGAATTTCAAATTTTTTATATTGAAAACAATTCTAAGGAATAAATATCTAATTGAAGCACTTTATAATTATGAATTTTGAATAACAAATGTATTGTTAGGCAGCGGGCTTGATTTTTGGGGTTGCTGTTTCATTGGAAGTACTCTTTTTACTGCCTATGTGCTTCTTTACAAAGCTCTCACAAGGATCCCTGACCTTGTAGCACGGATCCTTGGGGCATCTTCCACTGACATGCTCAGCGATTGCATCCATTTCTTCATCATCCTTACACGGATCTGGACATATATTTAGTTTTTTGCATTTAATTTTGGAATCAGTTCCCTTCTTGGCTTTATCTTCGGCAACTTTTTTCTTTTTTGCAAGCACTAGACCAGTGTGTAGGGACTCATTATAGCTTGAGGATTGTGGTTGGGAGTTGATGACTCCCTTGTAGCCAATTCCTGGACCTGCTTTAAGTAGTAATCCATTGTACATCTTTACAATAGGTTTGTATGCGCAAAGACTTACCCGCTGCCAATCTGGACCAAACTGTTAACATTTTTGATGTTTTTTTTTTCAGTTAAAAATTTCTTACCCCTAATTTCAGTTTTCCAAATCAGTCAAAGCATACTTTCAATTTAACTTTTTGAAAGATTTGTAAATAAAAAGCTTACACAGTAGAATTATTTATCT
This sequence comes from Scaptomyza pallida, assembly GCA_018152965.1. Lineage (NCBI taxonomy): Eukaryota > Metazoa > Arthropoda > Insecta > Diptera > Drosophilidae > Scaptomyza > Scaptomyza pallida. The sequence goes on from JAECXP010000107.1 coordinate 852,858, forward strand.
TTTTTGTAGAGCTGCGCTTAAGTTTATTTATGGTTTTATCATCATTCAATGTTTGCTATTTACACGAGTTTAGATTAAAATTTCACAGATCTATAACAAAAACACAATATTTGAATATGTGTATTTATATAATATATATGTATATGTAAATAAGTATATTTCTTTAAGAATTTTTGAACGAAATGCACAACTTAAAGTCCTTTGATTTTAAATATATATATATTTCAAGTAAAAACGTTTCATTCATACGTGTTGCCTGTGCTGTCAGCATAAAAATTGCGCGATCCCTTAAATACTTTCACATAAAATAAACATTCCCAATCTCTCTAGTTCCAAACACTCGTTTCACATGCGACGCTTAATGTACAGACATAGGTTTATAAAAAAAATAATGAGGGTATAATTAAAGTATATAAATATAGAAAATATTATCTTGACTTTTACAATGACATAATTACAAAGCGGAAATAGATGAATATTTTGCAACAGTTTGCATTTGTTTTAAATAAATTATACAATTAACATTAACGATACATACATATATATATATATATAGTTATGTGCCTATTTATGTATATATATAGTATATATAGTAGTACTGCACACAATTTTGCTAATTTTCACACGCACTTGACATTCCAATCGCTCTTTTTCTAAACACTATTCTCATGATCAACTTTTCGACTTATAATTATATTAAATGTTGTTGGTTTTTGCGATAGTGCAGGTAATAATAATGACTAGGCATCTGCCTAGCTGCTGATTGGCTAATAAATTCAACTTAATTGAAGAGAACAGTATTGGGATCCTCATTATCCATTTGTTTCACATGGCGTAACACATCCTTTTTCGTTATAACACCCAACAAACGCCTGAAAAAAGTTAGCAATATAAAAATATGTTTCACTGCAGTGTATGGCATACACTTACCCATTGTGTGTGACAAGCGTTTGACGCAGTCCTAGTTTGCGGAACATATCGACAACAGTTTCCATTGGCGTTTGATCCGTTACCGTAATTGGCGCCATGTCTAGTATCTTCTTTAGCTTGAGTGGGGGCGGGCCCAGATTTTGTGTGGGTGTCGTGGACGTAAATAATACTATAGAATTGCTATTAATGCCCTCGATAAGACGCTTTGCGTTACCTGCCCAAAAAAATAAATAGAAATAAGTGTAAAGTTTAAATGGCAAAATGGCAAAATGATAAAATTCAAAACTTACCAATAGCCAAGTTAAGATCCCTGCGCAGCACAAAGCCAACTAAGTATTGATTTTCTCTTGACACAACAACAGGATATCCATTGTGTTCGGTTTCCTTAAGCATATTCTCAACATCATCTACCGTCATGGAGTCCTGTGTGATGACATTTAATGTTTCGTTGCGCTTCGGTTGCATGACATCAGCTGCAAGCGTTGTGTGTGCAAACTCCTCCTTGCTGTCCAAAAATGGATAGCCATTTAACGCAATATGTGCATCATATATGCCCTGTCTGCCCAGGGCATCGCCCACCCACTTAGAGGCCATAGCAGCCGCCATCAGTGGCACAATATAACGCACACCGCCTGTCAACTCAAACATGATGACCACCAGGGAGACGGTCATGCGTGTGACGCCGCCAAGGACGGCGGCAGCACCAACAACTGCATACAAGCCCGGTGTTATCAAATTGCTGTCCGCACATTCGCCCGTGAAGAACCATATGTTCGGATAACTGTATGCAAACTGTTCCACACCAATGCCAACGATGCGTCCCATGATGGCACCTAACAACAGTGACGGTATAAACAGACCCGATGGCACCTTAATGCCAAATGTAAAAATGGTCAGAGCCAGTTTAAGGATAAAGGTCAAAACAAGCAGCCAAATAGATCGGTAGACGCCAGGACCTGGTTCAGTAACTTCTATAAAGCTAGTTCCTGTGCTTATGTTCATCCGCTTGTAGTCACTATTTAAATGAAACACAATTATTAAGGATGTTAGACTACGATAGGATAGAATTATACGCACCACAAGGGATTGGTTAGGTCACCGGGCGAACACTTGCTAACCAACAGAAATATCAATTCGTTCATGTTCATGCGGGTAAACGGATTAGGATAGCAGATGACGCCAGTGACAAGAGTGACGAACAGTACTTCGCTAACGGGATATTGACCCAGCTTACTGAACTTCCTGTAACGGCACCACCACAAGTTTGCCTTTATAAAGAATGTTCCAATGACGCCCTAAAAAATAATGATATGTTTAAATATTACAGTTTAATAAATCTTAAACAAGTTTACTTACGCCCATTATGCCCAAGAAGACGAATGGAATCAGCTCGAAGAATATCCATGGTTTGTTGTACTCAACAAAGAACAGCACTGAATGCTCATTACCAAATGGCGTCAGCGAACGTAGAACGAATGCGGCAATTAGAGCACAGAAAAACGAGCGCCACAAGGTCTTCAGTGGAAAGTAATAAGACACCTCCTCTAGAGAGAACAGTACACCGCCAATGGGTGCACCAAAAGCCACTGAAACGCCAGCCGCAGATGCTGCTGATAGAATTTCACGTTTCTTTGCCTCGTTGCGTCCATATTTGGGAAATAGATGCGAGAATATATTGCCAATGCAGCTAGCAATATGCACCATTGGTCCCTCCTTGCCCAGCGTCAGACCAGCGGACACAGACAGCATCAGGCCCACCGATTTGATGAGCAATGTCCATTTTCCCAAATAGCCGCGTATAATAAAGCCCGACAGTATGGTTTTTATCTCCGGTATGCCAGAGCCGCAGGCGTAGGGTGCAAACATGCGCACCAGCGATGCACTTAGGGATGCAAACAGCAATGCCCACAAAATGTACCAAATATACGAGATCATATAAGGTCCCGTGCCATTGCGACTTAGACCAAAGATTTCCGGCCATGTTTTCCACTATAAAAATCAAAGATGTTAAATAAAGCAGATAAACGGATTTAAAAAAAAACTTACTGTGGAACAGTTGCCCTCCTCAAAGACGGATTGCTTAGCCGGATAGCAACATTGTTCGCGATTAAACCAAAAGGCTGGCGGGCAAATGCCATGCTTTAGATCCGACATCCAACTGGCGCCAATGTCCACCATGCCAGCCACACATCCTGCTGCAATTCCCACAAGCAGCACACACAGCCAGCCAGAGCCGGCATCAATGGCACCCTGAGGCAAATAATAAGTTCATTAGTTGCAGGATTAGATGCATATAATGACTGATGATAGTTACCTTTATCAAATCCCAAACAGAATCCTGTCGCTTTTTAACTATATAACGATGCCGCATGCGATCACGTGCAATGTCTCGCTGCCAGTCGATGGTGTGAAAATCTTCATACTGTCCAATCCCAGGTATATCATCCTGCACGTCCGAGGAGCCGTAAAACGAGAGTGCCCCTAAAGCGCCGTACATGAGTTCAAAAATAAAAAGAACACTTTGATTAAGATTCTAAACTGGTTATGTACATTTTGTTCAGTCAAAAATGAGCGCTCATCAAATGGACTTTGATCAGTAATTAATGCTAACATAAAGTACATACAAGAAATATGTAAATTTGAAAAAAGAATTTATCAAGTGACACTTTTTAGGAAAGCGACACTAATCAAGATATTTTTCCACTTGCACATTAGGTTTTGATTATTTATATTTTATTGCAAATATGAGAATTATTCCCATTTGCACGTTTTTAAATAAATAAATGTGCATGAATTAAATGGAAGCGAGAATACCCGCATTTACATACACATACATATGTACATACAATATAAGTATAAACACAGTCACAATTGATGTGACGTTGCTTACCACGAGATCATGAATAAGATTAACAAGCGCATAAAAGTTTTCATAAATTTTATGTTGAGGCTCACTCACCGTCCATGGGATCACCGAATGCGGTATGAGTTGGCACATGTTGATGCTGATGATGGTGCAATGTTCTTTGATTCGGCACAAAATCACGCTCTGTATCTGATTCGGTGACAGTTTCACGATGATAGCTGCTAGGACCGCCTATCATTTCGCCCGGACTGGAACGCGGTGTTATATCAATCATGTCCTCATCGTCTGTGGCCGCGGTTAGAGATGTGGTAGCTGCCGCATAGGACTGTTTTAAGTGGCGCCAACGGATGATCGCCATCGCCGGCTCCTATGCTGTGCCCATTAGACTGTAAGAACGTTAAAATCAGCGATAAAAGATAGCCAAATAAATTGTTAAGCAAATGAGACATCATGCCAGCACATAAGATCTTTGTTTACCCACTGATATTGATAAGATTAGGTGGCAATTTTTTATTTATTTTTTGTTGTATGGACAAAGTGAATGGTTAAAGTTTGGAATGTCGCTGTGTCAGTGCGGCTGCTCAGCTGTTTGGCTAAGCTAAGAGGTGGAGACACCCACGTAGACACTTTTCAGCACAATTCCGCCCCCCAATAATAACCAGTTGTTTAATGCATGAACATATTGTATTTTATGCACACTACGAGTGTTACGTACCTTTTTCATGACTGTTTGATATGCGGTTATGTAGTTATTGCCTTCCGCTGCAGCTTCTCTGCTACCCTTTAATGGGAATTTGTCCATTTCTTTAAAACGTACTTAGTGTTGATTCGCACAGTGGAATATTTGTATAGCTGTTTGTTGAACAAATGTGTTGCTTTTTTGCGTTGCAATTTTGCAGTGGTTTTTTTTCTTATTATTTTTACATATTTTAATTGGTATTAGTGTTTAACAAGTGCATTCAGACGTCACACACAGAATATCACAAATACACAAACAGTTGTTAGACTTCGACAAAGATAAACTCTTTCTTCACATTTCGTTTGCAATATTTTAAGTATACTTAAACTTGTTTAAAGGTTTGTGGGTACATCACGGAATGGAGAGTGTTATATTGCACAGGTTGAATACATTTCTAAACAAAAAATATAATCTTACACTTTTTTTGTATTGCAATTATTCAGTTTTATTGCAAAAATCACGGTCACAATACAGTGTGACCAAGAGAGGTAACCGCAATAATACGTTATCTAAAATGACCAAAAAACGCGTAAATACCATATGTATATTACGCCAAATACTTGCATAACTTGAAGTGACAAATTGTAATGTGCGCATTTTTAATTTAAATTTGTTAATTGCTGTTTTAGGATATATAATACGCGACTTCATTTGTTCATGCAGTTAGCGTGATTACCGTTTCCTCCACAGCCAAGATAGTCTATTCTGAAACGATGCCGCCTACGCGGTTGACAATTTCACAATTGATTACAGCTCTCAATTAATTTGTTAAGTTGACTGCATACATACCGCTTAAAAAACATCAATCATATATTTTTTTTTATAAGAAAATCATGTCAGTAAAAAAAACCTGTCGTTTGAATTTTTATGCTAATATGGTAACCTTCAATTTGTTCTTAGACCAGTTCTGCAAAGCGTAAATGTACATACTTGCAGTATTTTTGAAAAGAAAATACATATGTAAATCAGTATTTTGGCGCATCCAGCAAACGGTCGTTGCATTTTCAGTTTCCAAAAATTGTTTAAACAAACAAATACTAAAATAGCTCTTGTCGGACGTAAACAAAAGCCGCAAAACGCAAGTGCAGTTGGCGTTAGCAGCAATAATACAACAACAACATGGCTGGTTTCGTAGCGGTGCATACAGGTTTGTTTTGACAAATGATACATTTGTATAGTTATGTTTATGAGCTGTAACATTCACATTCTTTTTAAGGAGCTGGAAATTGCATCGACGAGACAAAATACCAGCGAGTAATTAAAGAGGCATGTATACGGGCAACAGACATATTGCGAAACGGTGGCAGTGCCGTCGATGCCTGCGAGTCAGCTATAATGCGCTTAGAGAACTGTGGTCATACAAACGCCGGCTTTGGCTCCAATCTTTGCATGGATGGATCAGTGCAGTGCGATGCAGCTATAATGAATGGCACCACACTTAATTTCGGAGCATGCACCAATGTCAGTCGCGTTAAAAATCCCATTCAGCTGGCACGTCGCATTTGTGATGGACAATCAGAGCACCAGCCACTGGAACGCATCCCACCCATGGTACTGGCAGCCAGCGGTGCCGAACAGTATGCCGAACAAATGGGCTGTGCGATGGTCGATCCCAATGTGTTGATCTCATCGAAAGCTAAATTCCATTTTAATCATTATAAAAATAAATATGATCTAGTTGTCGGGCACAGCAAATCCAACGACGATGCGATAGTGCCGGAACCCGACAACGAGGTCGAACTAACGGCTGCCCTTGACACAGTTGGCGCTGTCTGCGTTGATGGCGCTGGCAACACTGCAGCCGGCTGCAGTTCCGGTGGCATTCTACTCAAAGTGCCCGGTCGTGTAGGTCAGGCAGCTACTTACGGTGCCGGCTGCTGGGCTACCGATACGGATGAATTGGCCATTGCTACGTGTACGACGGGCAATGGTGAGTACCTGATGAAAACACTGCTTGCCCGCGAGATCTGCAACGGTGCGTTTGGCAGTGATTGTGCCGTAACGAGTCTACACAAGACATTCAAGCAAAAGTTCCTGGACTCACCTCTGCTGCCGCAACAACAGGACTTATATGCCGGCGCCCTTACATTACTCTACTATCCCAAACAAAGTTGCGGCGAGGTGATGTGGAGCCACACAACGCAATCGTTTTGTGTCGGCTACATGGCAACGACGCAGAAAGTGCCAAAGGTTAGTCAAAATGCCCATCCAATGCAGGCACCAGCAATCGATCATTTATCTAATATTTGTTCTTGTTTTTCTTGTAGTTTATACACTCGCCGCTGCCCACGTATAGTGTGCCAGGCAGATCGTGCGTCGTCAATGGCCATAATTTCCATTTGCGCATTTAGTTGTGGCAGAAGCGTTAGTAGCCATAGTAGTTGACACAGCTATCGTCGCCACAGTCTCAGCCGCCTGCTGCCCATCGTCATTCATTGTCAGATTTTGCAGTTTTCTGCAATTCATTTGAATTAATGTTTAATTGCCGCGACAATCGCTGCCAACCGCCAAAGCCTTTTGGGCCAGCAGAACTATCAAAAAACAAACACACAAACAAACAACAGCAACGACAACATTTCGAATTGCTTTTGTTTTGATGAGATATTAAGAATCATTAAATGAAAATCTGTTTTCATTGTATAGTACTTAAATGTGTATGTATGTTTATGTTTATAGTTTGTGTGTGTGTGTGTGTGTGTGTGTCTGTGCGGCCATGCTGCCATAAAGCTACACAACTAGAAAATAAAATAAGATTTATTTTTAAGAATTATTTCCCCTCATTGAACTTAAGCTAAGGCGCAACGCATCTGCCATCGCCATAAATCAGTCAACAAAATGCGAAAACGTGAATATCATATTCTATCCCATACATATGTACATATAGTTCAAAATGATGACGTATGTGCGCTGCATATGTATGTGAAAATGTTACTGTTTGTGTTTGTGAAAACGAAAATACAACGAAGCCCATCAATTTGGCAAACACATCAATTATGTTAACAAGGCTAAGTACCATTTTTTTTAGTGCATAGCACATTGACCAATAAAATTGCAAACAATTATTTCTAAAGAAGATCAATCATATTTGCTTGATTGTTTTGCTATTCAATTTATTATTATACAAATATGTTTGTGACATTTTGGTAGAAAATGAAAAACTTTAAATATGTTCGTTACTCTCGACACAAATATTTCTATTTAATTAGAATTCTTGATTACCGTCATTGCCATTGCCATTGACTGCTGTTGTAGAGACTGTGGTAGAATCTGTTGATTCAGGAGTTTCAGAATAAGAATCAGGTGTAACAGGTGGCTCAGTTGTTGGCTCTGTTGTAGCTTCTGTTGAAGGTTCAGTAGTTGCAGGAGGAGTATCAGTTGTATCAGGTGTAACAGGTGTTTCAGGAGAGGCGGAAGGAGAACCTGTTTGATCAGTTACTGTAGACACAGTTGTCGTAGTGCTAGTTGTAGTTGTAGGTTCCGACGAAGTAGTAGTTGTGGGTTCCGACGAAGTAGTTGTTGTAGTGGAAATTGTTGAGCAACTAGCTGGCTTGGCTGTCACACAATCCCTAATGGTCATATCGAAATACGGAGCGGACGATGGACACGCTCTGTATATGGCCCGCCAATCCGTGCTAGTCAGAGTGCTTCTCTGGCAGTATATAGCATTTTTGCATGTTGTATCGGCATATGTATAGAAAAATACAGTATTATGGTCATCAGCAGCGTCCTCACAGAATTTTACCCTCTCAGTTGACGTGGGTGTTGTAGGTGGCTCTACAGTTGTTGTTGTATATACACTATCTGCACTACAGGTTGGCTTATACTTAAACTGCAAATGCAAAGTTTTAGGCAACCTAATTCAGGCAAAGATATTATTAGTTACTTACGAACTCAGCGGCACACTTTGGCACACATACGGACATTGGTTCGGCGCTGGCCACACAAATTTCATCTGCTTTGCAATTGATAACCGCTGCGACTTCTCCAGCGACGCATCGTCCCACTTGTGTGGGACTTACACAGGTGTATTTTTTATCCTGCTCACACTTTCCACACTTTATCATCCGCAGCGTTGCACACGTTCTTTATGTCTCCCGCGATTGATGCTTCTTGGTTCGCATATGGAATTTGTGTTGCTGCAAACAGTACCTGACGGACATTCCTCCTCACTTCCATACTTTTCGCCATCTGTTTAAGTAATTTTGATTTTGGTATCCTTTTGCATTGACATCAAGTACTTACCCCAGCAATTATAGTATGTAGTTTCTGTTACGCAAAGGGCATCATTGCCAGCCTGACAGACACCGCACTGCGAGGAATCGTCATCTTGTGCTAGGGCATATCCCAGAAGCGCCAAAATGCACACAGTTATGCTTAACTTGATCATATTTCACTTGATCTTCGACTGAATAAGTGCCTCGAGCTGTGTTGGCTTATATAGCCAAAATATTATCTTCAGTTCATCATGAGTTTATGGATGCTGTAGACTTTTTATTTGTATCATAAAGCAATATCGAACATTCTTCTTTTTGCGTTAAGCATAAAACCGACAAATTGTATAATTTATATGTACTTATATTCCCAAGAACAGACAATTTTCTTATCTTTATCTACAGCCTTGTGTATATCATCGTTTATCTTTACTAGCGAAATGGAAACTATACACAAATAATATAGAATAACAGAAGGTCATTTTTAGATAATTTTCATATTATTTTTCTTCCTATTTAAATGCAAACATCAAATACCCAACAATGTTTACGACTTTAAGCAAAAATTATGATTAATGCATATGGAAACGTGAGCCAAAATATCAAGGACATAACCGCAATCTAACATATAGCCATAAAGAATATATGTTCTTGAAGAGCATCGCAAGCTGAGTCAATATAGACATGATATTAGTCCCTCAGCTTAAGAGCTATTGAGCTGAAACTTTGGTCAAGGTCTTCTTTTTGTTGCAGTTGGATTATTTTCGGATAATCGGATCACTTTATTATATGACAGGTGTCGATGTCCGTTCCCTTTAGTTTATTATATTAGTTTTGTATAATAATTAAGAATGCAATAAATAAAAAAAATATTATATGACAAATGCTTTAATGCATTTATCTTTAATAAGATTTTACTAGAAAAAACATCAAGTGGGCTTTTTAAGCGTATATTGTGTTGGAGCGTAGACTTAACTCTTTCGGGACAGAGTTTTATTTTGAAATCCAAGATAGTTGTCTTACAACTTTTTGCATATTCTGAAAGGGGGAAAAAAAAAAGTTTTTCTGCATACTTAAAAATCCTGAAATCGTCCTTTTATCCTGGAACATATAATCCCAATACGTATTTCTTCTAGCAAAACTCGCTCGACTTCCTCATAACTTAATGCTCTTTTCGACATCTGAAATTTTGATTGGGATTATATATCCCACCCAAAAAACTTGATGGGATTATATGTCCCATTTTTATAAAATTTTACAGTGCCGATCTTTACCGTTATATTTTTGTTTACATGGTGAAATTGACATTAAGAGCTGCATTTGGGATATTTTACGTTATTGGTAGCTTTAAAATTAATCAAAATACAGAAGTTTGAAAAATGCTGGGACGTATTGTCCCAGTAGTCCCGAAAGGGTTAACATGCTTTTAGTTTGTGTAAGATCTTTATACATAATATTCTTGAAATCTCTCTACACGCACTTGAATATACTATACATAAAATGGGAAAAAGGGTATAATCGTTTTGTAACAGACAGAAGAAAGCATCTCCGACCCCATTAAGAATATATATTCTTAATCAACGTCAACAGCCGAGTCGATATGGCCTTCTAACTTATTTTTATTTTGTGTAAGATTCCCTGGTATCACTTAGGAATACTCTTGATTGTTTTACCTAATGCTTTTCGTATAGATAAAAAGTTGGGATTAAAAATGCGAGTTAGACTTTTAATATAAAATAATATAATTATTCACCAATGTTTTCGCAGTACTTCGTTAATAAATTTAGGTAAAAACGTTTGATTTAAAATCTGTGCTGTAAGGGTTTCAAAATAACTGATTGATAATTGACGTTTTTAAAATTAGAAAGGCTCTCATCAAAGCATCTCACAACAACATACAATAAACTCTTTTTACATTCAAGTTAAAGCAATTTTTATTAACTCTCTTTGGGATAATACAATGTGATATAAGATTAGTTTTTTTTTGTATCATTATTTACACATTATAATCCTTTACTGCATTGAAAACACTCGTAAAATACATTATGCAGTCGTAGATGTACAGCTTGTTGGTTTTTTGTTGACGCAATCCCTGATATCCAAATCGAAATATGGAGTGCTTGATGGGCAACTCCTGTAGATGGTTTTCCAATCCGTGCTGGTCTGGCTGCTCCTCTGACAGTAAACAGCGTCTTTGCAATTGGATTGATCAGGATATACATAGAAGAAATTCGTTTTATGAGCACCAGCTGCAGCCTTACAGATGTCTAGTCTTGTGTTCGGATCGGGTGTTATAGGTGGCTCTGTTGTCGTTGTTGTTGTAGTATATGGAGTATCATCATTACAGGTGGCATTAACTTTCATCTACATACAAAAAGAAAACAAACACCCTTTAGAAGGTGAATATGATTTCACAAAAATTAACTTACATATTCAGCGACGCATTCTGGCACACAAACAGATAGATTTGGATCTTCCAGGTCAGCCACACAAATTTCATCCTCTTTGCATTTCATGGTCACAGTTATTTTTTCGTTTATGCAACGTCCAGCTTCTCTGCGGCTAACACAGGTGTATTTTTTACCCGATGCACAAATACCACAGCCACCAGCAACGTTGTTGCCATCACATACACTTTCAGTCCCTGTAGTTGGCGTTACGCAAATTGAATTTGCTGTGCCGCAAACAGTACCTGGCGGACATTCCAACTCATTTCCAATTTTTTCCCCATCTGTTGAAAGTTTTTAAGGTTTAAGATTTTTGGTATCCTTTTGCATTGACATCAATAACATACCCCAGCAATTATAGAATGTAGTCTTAGTTAGGCAAAGGGCATCATTGCCCGCCTGACAGACACCGCACTTCGGAGGATCTTCACCTTGTACCGGGGCACATCCCAGAAGCGCCAAAATGCAAACAATTATGCTAAACTTGATCATAATTCACTTGATCTTTGACTGACTTACTGCCTCGAACTGACTTGGCTTATATAGTCACAGACTTATATACAATCTGCTGTCATAATAATATTGTTGACTTTTCAAGCGGATCATAAAGCCATATTGAAAACGTTAAAAGAATAAGAATTTTTGTTAAGTTTTGTCTTATCTTTATCATCGCATCATTTCAGTATAATTTATCTTTACTGACAGCATGTCAATTATTCAGAAAGTTAATTTAGATTATTTTTAGATTTCCACACTTTTTCCTGGTAGGAATGTATCGCTGCAGTTATTATGTAGCCTACTATCTATGTTACCATTAAGATGACAACAACCTGACCATGAATAATATAAGACACGTTTTTGTCATATAGCTTTTTTTGTTTAAATATATATATTCGAAATTGATCGAACCCACATAAAATTTACTAGAAACACAGCTGTTTATGTGGCTCAATTGATGCGACTACTCTTCGCCTTGGTCGGCGGGAGCCTCTTCACCCTCCTGTGGCTCAGCTGGTGGTGCTTCTAGTATGGGCTCCTCTGCCTTTGGAGGTGGCTCTTCAAATTCTTCAAATACCTCTGGTAGCTCCCAGTCACGCTCAAATGGATAGAATGGATGATCCCGAACCTCTTCAAATCTAACCAAACGATGCTTTGGCTTGATGCCGCGAAGAGCTCGAGTATCGATATCGTTTAACTGGAAGTCAAATATGTTCAGATTCTGCTTGATGTGCAGAGGATTGCCAGCTTTGGGTATGGGTACAACACCATAATCGATCTATGGTTTGATAATAGAGGAATTTTATTTATTACAAAACATTTTTGTTAATGTACTTAGTTACTTATGTACTTACCAAGTAGCGTAGCACGATTTGAGCTGCAGTGCGATTGTGTTTCTTCATAAGACGTCTCATTCCCTCGGAGAAAAAGTAGATGGGAGAATGTAGCTCACGATCTGGTTGACCCAGGGGTGCATATGCCGTTACCACAATGCCATTGTAGCGACAATAGTCGACGAGATCCTTTTGCATAAAGCCCGGCCAGATTTCAACTTGATTCACAACCGGCTTTGATGAACTGCACTGTATGATGCGCTGCACCTGTTCCATATTAAAATTGGATACACCAATGCTGCGTACCAAGCCCAAACGTACAAGCTCCTCCATGGCATGCCAGGTATCAATGTAATCAATCTCGCTTGTTGGGATCATACCATCCTCCATGGGTACCAGAATCTCATCACACATATGCTTGTAACCAACGGGGAAATGCATTAAATACAGATCAATATAATCGAAGCCAAGTGCCTTCAGCTGCTGCTCACAAATACGTCGAACATCACGTGGATCGTGATGAATGTTCCATAGCTTGGTAAAAAGAACATTATATTATATTATATATTATATATTTCGTTAGAAGGATTTGAGGACAACTCACCTTAGTGGTAAGAAATATATTCTCCCTTGAAACGTTTCCCATTTGGATTTGCGTGCGTATTGCCTCACCCACCTCCTTCTCGTTTTCGTAGGCATAGGCTGTATCAAAATGCCTAAATCCTGTCTCCACAGCGCAATGGATAGCCGTCAAGCATTGATAGCCTTTCATCTGTATTGAAATATATACTGTTAGGTGGAATAGACAGGAGGGCCAATCTACATGCATACCTTATATGTGCCAAATCCTAGAACAGGCATTTCATAGCCGCTGCTCAGCTTGATCTTTGGGGCCATCAGTAGAGTTTTGACACCGCAGACGGGCTTATCGCCCAGTATAAGGGCCACCCGTGAGTTGTCCTCTTCATCATCATCACATGTTGTTAAGCAGCGTGCTGGTATCATAACTCAAATGGTTTTTTTTTAACTTCAAAACTAATTTATGATCAAAATAATTTCAATTGATTTGAAAGCAATTTCGAATGAATAATGTTGTACCAAAAAAAAAAGAACAGACGCTTCAAATAAGTTGGGAAAATATTTATTAAGGCGTTAGTACCATTTAAAACTCAATGGCAAAGGGAAAGTATTTATGATTCTTAAGATTGGTCATGGGCACATTTCGTTCCCCGGTATTATATCCATCGAGTACACACATCTCCTCTGCGGTCAACTCAAAATCAAATATATTAAAGTTTTCAGCTATGCGGCCAGCATTAGTTGACTTCGGAATGGGCAAAGTTCCCAACTCCACCTGCAACCAGTTCAATAAAATATAAATACTTTCAATCATTCAAGATTAGATTACAACTCACCAAATAGCGCAGAATCACTTGTGCTGGCGTCTTCTTGTACTTTTGTGCAATTGCTTTTACCTCCGGGGAGTACAGATATGCTGGCTTTTGTTGATCAGGCTGTGGTTTACCCAAGGGTCTATATGCAGTTAAAGTAACACCATGCTGCTTACAGAACGCCGTCAGTTTCTTCTGATTTATTGATGGTGAGCACTCAACCTGATTGGTGACGGGCTTTATCTCACAATTGTTGAGTATACGCAACAGTTGTTCGCTATTGAAATTAGAGACTCCAATGCTGCGCACAAGGCCGATTTTAACCAAATTGCTCCATTGCCTTGTATGTATCTAGGTAGTCAACATCACTAAACACTACTTCATTGTTTTCGTCCTTGGGCACCAATGTCTCCTCGTCAACATACTTGTAGCCGACCGGTTGATGTATTAGATACAAATCGATATATTCCAAGCACAAGATGGCCAACTGTTTGCGACAAGCAGCCTCGACATGCTTTGGGTCATGATGAATGTTCCATAGCTGCAAAAATAAATTTTAAAAAATCTGCAAGTAATTTTTTAGTTTCGACTTACTTTTGTTACCAAGAATATATCCTCACGCTTGACAACGCCCTCAGCAATTTTGTCGCGTATAGCTTTGCCAACCTCAAATTCGTTTTGATAAAAATATGCTGTGTCAATGTGCCGGTAGCCAACATCGATGGCGTGTTTTATAGCCTTTTCTCCCTCATTGTCTTTCGACTGAAAGTACATAATGCACAACATAAAAACTAAATATTATAATTTCATATATATTCTATTTATTTGAAATCAAATAACTTGCCGTATATGTGCCTAAGCCCAGAATGGGTATTTCATATCCGTTGTTTAGTTTAACAGTTGGTGCAAGCTTCATAACTAATTAAAAAATATTTCAAATCAACAGAAAAAGAAAACAACGACAGAGGTCGTTAGTAAGTTGTTTCACAAGTAAACAATGCAAAATTCTAAACGAAAAGCTCAGCTGTTAGTTAATAAACTTTTAAGTTTGCCATTATGTTAATAACAGTTTTGCAATCTTATCAGCAACATAGAGACAGAGTGGCGTACATTACCTTTTGATGGAAAACACTGCCTTCCATATTTACAAATAGATTGGAATTTATTCATTGCGTGTGTTCCAAATAGTTCCAAAATGATTTAGTTAAAATGGATTTCCATTTCACACAAATTTTCTATGCTGTATACTATTACTTAATTAATTTTAAAAATAAAAAGCCTGAAAAACAAATCACAACTTTCACAACTACTGGGAGATGTAAGTCTCCATTGTGAATTTTAATTTAATTCAGTTACAAATCTCGATTTTTACTTATCGATCGGTTATTTAATTATCGATTCAATTATAAAATGGTAACAAAAAGCTTTAACAATCCCATTGGCACTGTTTAAAATTCGATGGTAAATGGATAGTACTTGTGATTTAGGCCCTTGATTAAATTTAAAGGCACATGTCGTTCTCCGGTATTGTATCCTTCAAGCACACCTCTCTCCTCTGGAGTCAATTCAAAGTCAAAAATATTAAAGTTTTCAGTTATGCGGCCAGGGTTTGATGACTTTGGAATGGGTAAAGCGCCTAGCTCCACCTGCCATTGGATTAATAAAACATATGAAGAAAGTGTTGTAATAAAGATAAGGAAGAGAGCTCACCAAAAAGCGCAAAACAACTTGTGGCGCCGTCTTGTTGTATTTTTCAGCTATGGCCTTAACTTCGGGCGAATAAAGAAAGTCTGGCTTTTGTTGATCAGGCTGAGGCTTTCCCAATGGCGTGTAGGCAGTTAAAGTTACACCATGCTGCTTACAGAACGCATTTAATTTCTTTTGATTGATTGCTGGAGAGCACTCGACCTGATTGGTGACTGGCTTTATCTCACAATTGTTGAGTACGCGCAACAGTTGTTCGCTATTAAAATTGGAAACTCCAATACTGCGCACTAGTCCGATTTTAACCAATTGCTCCATTGCTTTGTATGTATCGAGGTAGTCAACGTCACTGAGTTGAAGAACGCCGTTATCATCTTTAGGCATAAGTGTCTCTTCGTCGACATACTTATAGCCGACCGGCATGTGCATCAAATACAGATCTATATAATCCAAACCAAAATTGGCCAACTGCTTACGGCAAGCAGCTTCGACGTGCTTTGGGTCATGATGTATGTTCCATAGCTACAAAAGGCACCAATTAGAATCTAAACACTTTTCACTTTGGATACTTACTTTTGTAACCAAGAATATATCCTCACGTTTGACCACACCCTCAGTAATCTTATCACGTATGGCTTTGCCAACCTCAGATTCGTTTTGATAAAAATAAGCGGTGTCAATATGCCGGTAACCAATATCAATGGCGTGCTTTATAGCAATTTCGCCCTCATTGTCCTTTGACTATATTTAAATAAAAGAAAATTAGGCAAAAAAAGGCGACGCAAATTGTTAATATAAGTAGTTTTTAAATTAACGGAAGTATTTAATATTTTACGAAAAACTCACATTATAAGTACCCAAACCAAGGACCGGCATTTCGTAGCCATTATTTAATTTTACAGTGGGTGCTAGCTTCATGGCTAATAAGTGAATATAAAGCGGCAAGAAAGGAACAAGATAAATGCACTTCTTCAATTATTTCACAAGTGAAGAAACAGTAACACAGCATGTGGTCACCCAAATTCTTCTTCTTGCCGAAGTGCTGTTAGCAGTGAAAATCATTCTTATATATTTCGCGCGCTCTCGCCGGCACCTATTGTTGTTATCAACTTTTTTAATTTTTTGATATTGCAATGTGTTGGTTTAATTAATTGAATTTTTTCAATTGTCTGCACATCAGCAAGTTTATTTTAACTGCAATATTACAATTTAAAGTATAAAAACATTAAGTGAAAATTCAACATCACCCTGTGCGATATAGTAATAGTGATGCCTTTAAGTATCGATTGCATTTTTAAGTATCGATAATGTAGGATATATGTTTGTTTATTATTTGTTGGTGGTTGACATCTGTAAGCTTTTTTCGTGCAATAGAAAATACAAAAACCATGGAGGAGAACGCTGATACAACACCAGATGTGGAGTCTTTCAATGGTTATGGCTTTAACAACTATACAGCCGCTGAAGCATTTATTCAAGGACTCTCTGGAATGGTTAACCAAGGCGATGTAGAGACAATGATTCGTGCCCAAAAGCAAATGTAAGTGGATTACAAAAGACTCTGTGAGCTTAATAACAACAACATTCCCTTACTCTCAGGTTGCAAAGGTTTGAGAAAACGAATGAGATGTTGTTAAACTGCAATGCTCTATCGCAAAGCCGTTTGAAGAGCGCTAATGAGGATTTCAAGCGGCACGTGAAACTTCTGAGTGAAATGAAAAAAGATCTTGATTACATATTTCGCAAAGTACGGATTATAAAACAGAAACTACAGCAGCAATATCCAGCCATATATGCGGAGGTGCAACCCCAACGAAGCAGCTTGGCTGAAGAGGCCGAAGATGAAACCGAAAGTGCAAAACCAACTCCAGTTGTACAAACATCCGATGCGAAGCCAGTTGTTGAACAAACTGCTCCCAAAAAAAGCGCGGCGACAATCGAGTATGTGCAAATGCAGGAGGCCATTGAGAATGGAATCGTTGAGATTGAAAATGAGCTTATTAAGCGTGTTTGCTCCGTAGAGACTGCAAATCCTAATGATTCATCCGATTGTACATCAGAGGATACAGGTTAAGCATTAGTTAAAAATTAGTTATTCTTTGTAATATAGACTATAATTGTATGTTTATTTTGTATAATATTATTTTAATAACTAGCTAAATATTATGTTATGTATATGCCGTCAGGTTAGAAAATAATTTGATACTTGTATTGTTTTGGTACCTTTGAGATTATAACACGTCCGTCATAGCTCAATGACGCAAAAATCCAAGGATCCACATTACTCCATTCTGCACAGTAGACTGAGTCTTCATGCTGATCGAAAGTTTGCAGCAAACCATCGGACAGAACTTTATGGCGTTCCTGGGTGGCAGCCGTACCCAACTCGCTGGTTTCAAGACCCTGCGCTTCCGAACTTACAGAGCCAGCACAAGTCAACAGGACCTTGCAATCACTTGAGCTGGATAAAATTAATTGGTCGTGGAATGTATTAAAGCGCACAGACCACACCCAATGTGAGTGATCACTACGTTCAAACACTGGTGCCTTTCCCATGCGACAGTCCCACACCTTTAGGCAACTGTCGTCACCACCGGTCACAAGATGACATTGCTTATTTGGATTACAGTCCAAATCACGCACAAACTGGCCATGCGCATCCTCTATGCTCCAAGCGCAATGCTGTGTGTCGCGTACATCATACGCTCGCACGCTTGTATCGTGCAGGATCATAAACTGATTGCCCTGATGATGATGCGACCATTTACCATTATTGAATGGTGACAGGTGCTTGGCGCCACTACTGCTAGTGCTGCTGACTTCTGCAACGACGCGAGTTGATGCCTCTGCACGCTGCATGATGGCCAATTTGTTGCCAACAACGCAGGCTATGGTTTGCTCTTGACTAGGATGAAATTCAACTGTCTTGACGCGTTCACCCAATTCACTTGTCTCTAAAACTTCAACCTGTGCCCAGGGTATGTATTCGCTTTTTATAGGTTCACTGGCAGTGTCTTTTGAATCCTCTTCCGGTAATGTCAATAATGCTGCCTGGGACAACACCTGCGCTCCCTTTTGTACGTTATACACGGATGCCAGCAAACGTGAATCGTGGGGGCAACTATTAAGCTTCCAAACTTCACCCAGTGCGTGCTCAAAGATCTATAACGATAGATAAGAAATATTTATATTTGACGACTGAATATTTAACGATTTTTCGCTCACCTTGGACTGTATTGATCCCCGTTCCTCGTCATATTGCAACAAGTGCAACTGATTTGTTGGCTTCAGCGAGTTTGTCGCTATAAAAAAGCAAACATCATTGCCCTCACCATATTGCGGTGTTAATGCACGAGCCTGCAGCTCTAATCCATAAATAAGGCTACTTTCTTCCATTTAGAAAATCTTCAGCCACAGCAAGTGGAAATAAAACAAGTTTCTCAAAGGACTTTCAATAAGAAAATATGAACATATTTAAAAACCTGTTAGAGAAGGGCAGGTCTAGGTAAGTTTTGGTTACCCTAAAACCAACTTAGAATAGAATACCTTTTGTTTACTTAATTTAGTAAAAAAATTTATAAAAAAATAGTTAAAGATGAGCGAAAGGCTGCGATATATCGTAGAACCTAGTATAACAACACATATGTACATAAATAGTCACATTGCCAATAAAAAAAACTAATTATAGTAAATATATTTCCTTTCGAATTTTAATTTTAAGCAAATATAATTAACATAATCTATGTAGATTTAATTAAAAACTTAATTTGTCACTTATTTTTTTTAAAGCAGGCTGTTAGTTACTTTTCAGCTGACATAAAATACAACCCTGTGAACGCTCAAATCAACACTGAGTTGTCTCCATCCATTTTGTTTTAGTGAAAAAAGATTCTCAAAGTAACAGACGCGCATTAACAAAATTGGCATTGCAGTATAATTAGTGTAACATTTAGCATATTTAACACCTTACCAAATTCCCAGAGTGCAACGCAATGGCACAGAACATCAGCCCTGAACAGAGTGGTGCTGGTGGCAGTAGCAAACACAACGATGACTCGCTGCCTGTCAAAGACAATCATGCTGTGAGCAAAAGGTAAGGCGCCAAATTTTCATACATACACATCCTATATACATACATATATAGAAACAATAAATGATTTTAAAAACCATTTCTTTGTTAGACTGCATAAGGAACTTATGAATCTAATGATGGCCAACGAGAAGGGCATTTCGGCATTCCCGGACGGCGAGAACATCTTTAAATGGGTCGGCACAATCGCTGGCCCCATAAACACCGTGTACGCAAACCAGACATATCGCTTGTCTCTCGACTTTCCTAATTCCTATCCGTATGCTGCGCCAGTGGTTAAATTCTTAACACCATGCTTTCATCCCAACGTTGATCTGCAGGGCGCTATTTGTCTCGATATCCTTAAAGACAAATGGTCAGCGCTGTATGATGTGCGCACCATACTGTTGTCCATACAATCGCTGCTGGGCGAACCAAACAATGAGAGTCCACTAAATGCGCAGGCCGCTATGATGTGGAATGATCAAAATGAGTACAAAAAATACCTAGACTCCTTCTACGAGAAGCACAAGGATACCTAAATACCAAAAAAAAAAAAAAAAAAAGAAAGAAAAAACTTAAAGAGAAAACAACAACAACTGGTAGCGCGACACTTCTCACTCTCATTCTATGCTCATATTGCAGCGTATTTATTTACATTTGTATGTGTGTGGTGCAATAACGGAACAACTACCAAAACACCTACACCACTCATAAACTCACCCTCTCTATATATTAGTTAGTTGATGCACACTTGCATTTCTTTTGATTTATTGAATTTTTTAACAGAAAACCTATTTGCAGCAAATTAATTATATGTAATAATGTAATGGTATTTGTATGTATGTCATTTTTGAAAACGTCTGTTTCTTTAAACTTAAGCATGAGAAAACCTTAGTTAATTGTTTTATTTTTTATACATTTATACATATATATGAATCATTTTTGAAAGTATGTAAGCGACGGGCTGCTGCCATAAAAAATGGTGCAAATTGTGCAGGCCCCCGGTCAACAAGTGAATGTTAGCTAATTTTATAGTATCCTTTCCCGGATTTCATCCCCCCACAAAACTCACATAATATGTATTTAATTTTAATGCAGCAGTGTTTTTTTCGACTACATACATAATTATAAACAAAATTTTAGTATTTCAACAATTGTATTTTTTAAATTTTAAATAAGTTGCATTGGCTTGAAGAGTAATTGAAATAAAATATAAATACAAATATATATACATATACCTAAAAATAAAAAACAAAAAAATTGATCAGTTCTAGATATGGAAGCGCTTCAACTTTTATTAGTACTTTGCTTGTCTTCATTAATCCCACGTGGATCTTTTATGAAATCTCATGTGTGCGGCAAACGATAATCGAGATAAAAAGGTACGCAGACATTGCTTGCAACGCCACGCTTTACTCTTATCATGTAGCCGTGCAACATGATCATTGAGGTTTTCTTTGGTATAGAAACGCTTGTCGCATTGATCGCACGCAAATCGGTATTCAAGTTTGCTTCTGTGCACCCATTTGTGGCGTGTTAGATGAGCTGCACGACCATAGGATTTGCCACACGTATCACATACGTGTTTCTTCTTTTTAGGTACAAAATCCTTGGTATGCTGACGATTCACATGATACCTGAGGCTCCTGAGCTCAGTGAATACTTGCTTGCAGTCGGGTTCGATACACACATATGTAAATGTATCAATTTGATGAGCCTTTCTCAAATGATCTTTGAGTAAATTGGCTCTCGTATAGATTTTATCACACCAAGCGAATGTGCATTTGTAGGGTTGTTTGCCTTGATGCATTTGCATATGAGCTTCATAATTGTACATTTTGTAGAAGCCACGGCCGCAAATGGTACAAATGATTCTATGCCTTACGCCGGGCGGACGTTTTGCAATCCTTGAAGGTGTTATTGCGTTTAAGCTTTCTTTTCCCAGAGTTTTTTTGGCAGCATTATTTTCCATTATGTAGACTTCTTCCTATATAAAAAATGGAAAACATTTATTTGATTAATATTATGTATGAAATGCATATATGTTCAACCGGAATATAATTATTAATAAAAGCTTTGGTGAAACATTAAAAATGTATTTATTAAAAAAAAAAAATAATAATTTTTTTGTTTTATTGTTTGATCATTTTTAAATTTCACTTATGAATCCTTTTAATAGGCCCACTGTGAAAGCTACTAAAAGCTTCTAAAAATGTCCAAAAGCGTTGCCATCACAACCACTTGTTTATGTTTATTTCACGTTGATATAAATATACATACATATCTATATAAATATTTATATTCGTGTGGTCTTTCCGTATAAATATAACAGACATATCAAATTGTATATTCGGCCGTCTATATTTTGATTATGCTGGATGCCAATAAAACGGTTAATTTACAACTTATTCTCTCTCTCTCTTCCGTATCCAACACACGCTCCCACTTGTTTAGGTACTTAACAGTTATACATTCAAACGTGCTTCATGCAATTAAACACATGTGATTAGATTAGATGCCGAACTTGCAGACCATAAAGAAATTTCCACATAAATGCCCATATTGACACATATGTACATTTATATATGTATATATACTTACAATATCTTCTGTCGATTCAAGAGAAAAAGGTTTATCTTCAGTTGATAAAATTTCTTCCTTTGGTATTTTTAACAAGGTGTCCATTGCCACAGGATGTTTTTCATCTTCGTTGTTAATATAATCATCAAGGGATTGCGAGTTTACTTCGGCCATTAGTTTTTCAAAATTCCTATAGGACTCCTCACACATGCGTTGAAAATCATAAAATCTCAGCACCAATTGATAGCAGCACTCGCAGATGCATTTCAGCACAATTTTTGGACTCGATTCCGTATCTGGCGGCGCTCCCAAAAATCGAAGACCAACACTAGCGCCCAAGCAGCCAATTAATTTGGCTGCCAGATCTTTTTCTTGGTACAAATCGTGGGCAGTGTTCTCTGTGTCAAGCAGGACCAAACAGGCACGGCAAAGCGACATTTTAGCAAATGAATCCTGCCTTCGCCGTGTGGTTGTATCTGCATGTGCACGACGCGCTCTTTGTTTTCGTTCTGATTTAGACATGACTGGATTGCGTACGCTTGACCGGTATGTTATAAATTGACATCAATTGCTTAAATAACAATAACTGTATGTATGTATGTATGTATGTATGAATAGTGAAGAGCTGAGAAATCGCGAGACCTGTGCAAAGCGCCTCGCGAGCTTTTTCTGTGCTGGATAATAAAAGCTTAGATGCTGTTGGTTGTTCTCTTCATTTACGAAAAATAAAAAACTGTTATGCCGGGCTTACAGGGTGACACATCAAAGCTTTGACGCACATAGGGTGCTCTCAGTGCAAATCATTTCAAACTGTTGACGCACTTTTTTACACGTTTTAATGTATAATGATTTTATTCGTATAAAAATAATAAAGTTACATGTATGATTTGGATTTGTTTAAAAGTTTAAATAATTCTGTGCTAAACTAAGCACAGATAAGTTAATAAAGATACATAAGCATCATAAATTATAAACTGTCGGTTGTCATTATGGAACCGAGCGTTATGGATGTTGCCACCGACGATATTGTCTCCATAGACACATTAAGCTTCTTTTTAAAAGCTCGCAATGCATCCAAATGATAAATCTGTTGAACGCCAGCTTTCTGATCGATGCACAATGTATAAATGTTCCTATCGCCACTGCCAGTCAACAAAGTGGGCATATAATGGGGCAAGTAAAGGCGTTGCATTTCCGGAGTCTCACTGCTCTCCGAGTTGGCACCACTGGCCAGCTCTTTGCTGTAGGAGCGATTCACTCGCATAATCTGCACATATTGATAGTGCGATACGTACAGGAAAGGTTCACGATACATGAATCCGGTGGGTGCATAGACCCAATTAAGATCATAGGGACGCGAACGGCAGCCAAACTCATCAACAAAGATGCCGCATTCGGCAAAGCAGAGCAAAATTTCTTGCCTCGAAATGCGTACAGCTATAAATGGCTGACAATTGGCCGTGTGCTGCATCGTCTTATCCGCCAGATCCACAAACTCCTCAGCCGCATAGTTGTCCAGATCGATTTCGTAGAACTTGTCCGAGCTGACAATTGCCGAGTGGCGTGTATAGAATATCGATGTTACTGGCGTTGCCGTGTCCAAAGCACGCAGCGGCTTAAACTTATGTAGTTTCAAATCGTATTTAAGTATTACGATGCGCGTTGATGTCGCCGCTATAGCCACCGTATCCAGGGCATTGTCTGATTCATTTGATATCTGCACAAGCTTCCATTTTTCACCAGCCGATCGATTCGAAAGCGGCAACTCAATAACAGAAGTCTCTAATACCGGTTTGTGGCAGGGTATTGTGCTTTGGCAACGCGACTCCAGCTGACGATAATCGCACTGATAGAGCTTTTCACCATTTGCGCCCACCATGATGGCCTTGGCCAAGCGTGTGGAAATGGCCACATAGCTAACCGATTCGATGCCAGCAATATGCAGCAAACGCTGTGTCTCCACATTATAGGCAAACATGCCGCTATTGCTGCCGAATAGTAAGATCTTTTGCTCGACTATCTCGAAGGCACAATTGATTTCGATTGGCTCCACTCTGGCTGTCATCAACCGAGTGCTGTTGCGCTCCATTGTACGACATGGTGCCAATGTATTCGCCAGTGCAACTCTCTGCACTATCCAAGGTATTCAAGCTGTTGCGACTTGCCTCTGTTTGTGCATCACTAAGCTCATCAACGGATCGTTCAATTTTGGTGCCACAACTGCCAGTAACATTGGCTCGACACTTGCGATGTGCCACTTCCTTGCACTCCTTGCAGCGCCAGTAAGGTGATCCGGCCATTATGGCTTGATCACATGCCAGACAAATGGATGCATCCACCTTTCGTTTCCTGCAAAGCCAGCTCAAAACGATGATGCACCATTTCTGTGACTTTCGGCTTTTGTGGTGATTTCAGTTTGATCTGGACATCCGTTTGGCTAGCTGAACGCTTAAGAGCTGTTGGCTGTTTGCGTGGCGAGCGTGGAAACGCAGCAATACTGGCGGGTCGTAGTTTGGGCTCATCAGCATCACCATTCACTTTGCGTGGAGAACGCAATGTTGCAGTTCCTACAATATATATTTATTTAGTAGCTGATCAATGAATTTTTAATTTCTAATGTCTACCATTTAATTGGTCCAACTGTTCCTGCAAGATCTTGGAATGTTTTTGCTCACGACGCAGTTCTTCTTTGAGAGCACGATACAGTATAGAGGATTCCACATCGTTTGGCGATATGTTCTCCTTGACATTGCTATGGCTTCCAAAGATTTTATCAGCCAATGTTTTCTTTTTCTTCGCCGACAAGTCTTCCACCTTGAGCTGAAAGTAGCTTAGTGTTAATAAGACTCGTAATCTATAAAGATTAAATGTGTTACCTGCAAATAGTCAATGAGTTTCTTGTGCTGTGCCAATGTTGCCATTGCTTTGATATCCCGCTGCACATAGAACTGCTCCTTCTCTGTAATGGTGTTTTGCAGCTCATCGATTTCGGTATGAAGCCCACTTTGAACGTTTTGCAGATTCTTGACTTCTTCCTGCAATTGCAGTACCTCTTGTTTGCTGTGGAAAAGATCGCTCAAAATGCGTGCATTCTCCTCTTTGAGGTTATGCAACTCTCGCTCGTAATCAGCATTTTGTGCTTGGCAATTGGCACTCTGCACATCCAATTGATCGGCACGCTCCTGGACACCAAACAGTGCATTCGTCTGCTCGACAAGCTGACCCTGCTGTGAGATTAATTTCATTTGCAATTGCTTGAGATTCTCCTTGAGCTCCTGCACTTCGGCGGTAAGAGTTTGAGCATGTTGCTCAGCCTGACGCTTGCCAGACTCTTGCACATTGAGTTCCTTGCGCAAATCGGCAACTTGATCGTTTCGCTCACGCAACTTAATGTGGCATGCGTCGAGTTGGGTCTGTTGTGTCTTGTTGCGTTGCTGTTCTGTCTCCAGCATGGCCTCCACCTCAGTTAGCTGGTTATCGGTTATGCTGCAAGCGTATTTCAAACGCTGGAAATTCTCATTCAGCTGTTTGAGCTCGGCCTGCAACGCCTGGGTTCCTTCGCCAGCTGTGGCACTGCGTTCGCGCTCCTCTTGCAACTCGCGCTGAAGTCGCTTTTGCTCGAGTCCAAGGCCGTCGCAACGCAGCTGAGTTTGATGCAACTTCTGGCGCACCTCTCGGGCTTGCTGCTCCAGACGATGCACGTTGGCCAGATGCTCGATAATCTCTGACTTGCACTTCATGCGCTCCTCTTCGGCCTTCTCCCACATACGGTGCTCCTTGTGGACATCACGTTTAGTGCTCGCCAACTCGGACTTAAGCTCATCAATGCGTGCATCACGCTGACGGAATTCGTCCTGTGCTGATTTCAGTGCACGTTGCGCCTCATCACGTTCGTTTTGTGCCTTCTTAACGCGTTCCTCGGTCAACTCCATGCGCCGTGCAAGCACCTTCTTTTCAGACAGTGCCTCCTCCAGTTGCTTCTCCACTTTCCACAGCGATAGATTTGCCGTACGCGCTGCTTGTCGCTCCACAATCATTTGCTCACGCACTGCTTCTAATTTATCCTCAAGTTTCTCATTTTGACGTTCAAGCATATCGCCTACTGCATTTTTGGCTCCACCCGAATGTGCCTTAGTGGGTGAAAAACTTTGTTCATTGAAACGTTCGAGCATCTTTTCCAGTTTTGTGACCAGCTCCTGTAGCTGATCGGCGCGACTCTTTTGGGCACATTCACTTTCCCTGGCAACCACCAAGTCGGCACGCAATTGATCTTCAATTTCATGAAGTTCCGTCAAAGAGCCGGGTGCCGTCTCATAAGGCGATTCATGGGCTGCTAGCGATGATTCCGCTATGTTGCATCGGCATTCCGCAAGCTAAACAGAAACAAGAAGATATAGTTTTGAAAAACGTTAAGTTATAGATCATATAGTATTCATACCTGCAGCTCACGCTCCAAACGCTGACACTCGGATTGTGCATCAAAGCAGCGAGTCTCTAGAGTGGATTTAGCTGCACGCAGCTCATTGTTGGCAGTTATTTCGTTATTGAGACGCTGCAGCATATCCTCAATGCTGCGTTCTGTGGCATGTTTTGCCTCCTGTGTGGACTTGCGCGAACAGTTTGATGCGTCCAGTTCAGTGCGCACATTGTGCAGATCGAGTGTAAGACGATGTTGAGCGTCCTCTGAGTCGCGTAGCTTTTGACGCATATCGGACAGCTGGCGTTCATACGACTCAGTTAGCTCTGCCCTTTGCTTTTGATGAGTTGCGTCAGCCTTTGTGGATTGTTCCTTCAATTGCTTTAACATTTCTTTGTAGTTTGTCAATTTGTCACTGAGATGTTTACATTCGTCATTCTTGGCCTGAAACTCTAGATCACGCGCTTCAAACTTCTGGATGGTGTTTGCCAACTCTTGTTTCTTTTCTGCCAGCAGTTTTTCATACTTTAGCTCTGATGCAATTCTTGCCTCATCGTATTTTTGGCGATTCAAACGCAATAGGTCAGTGATTGTGGATTCTTTTTTGGCCCACATTTCTTCGTCAATTTTTGCGGAACTTTGCAACGTTTTGATATGTGTCTTACAGGTGGATAGTTCCATTGTTTTTTCCTTAATAATGTCCTGTAGTTTTTGAATTTCCGCTTTTGCGTCAAGCACAAACTTTGATTTGCCATCGGTTTGCTTGAGCGCATGCTGCGCCCTAAGCAAATCCTGCTTAAGCATTGACATTTCAGTTTCGCGTGATTTGAGCAATTGCTGCATACTCTTTATTTTATCCTGCAGTTTGGCAGTGCGTGCCGTATCCAATAAATCGCTTCCGGCATATTCATTTTCCATATGGACAAAGCTGTAGCCAATAAATGGCAAATCCTTGCCACTAAAATCATTGGATTTCATGTTAGAAGTTATTGACTTCTTGGCTTGCATTTCACGGCGCGCCTTGTGCCGTATGCCATCCTCAAAGTTTGAGATGTCATCATCAGATTTAATTGTCGGTATAATGGGTGGCACACGCGAACGAACAGTGCTCCATTGGATGCCCTCAAAAAAGGGATGTTTTATAATTTGATCGTATGTAAGGCGATTTGTTGGATTTGTCACCAACGACACAATGAGATTCTTTAAGTTGCTTGAGATTTTTAAATCGCTGGGAAAATTAATAATTATCTTGCGACGGCTATCCTCGCAGTGCGTTAGTATCTTTGAGTATGTCTCGTGCACGTTATCCTCATGGAATGGCGTTGTCTCACAAATGAGCTCATACCCAATAATGCCCATGGACCAGTAATCGCAGCTAACCTATTTATTGGGAGTGTGCAATAAAATAATTAGCTCAAAATCCAAATCATGATATAAAAATGTCTTTTTGATTGAATTCATACACTCACGTCATGCATGGATTTGGACAGCTTATAGGTGGATATGGTTTGCAGCAATTCTGGCGCTATGTAATCTGGGGTGCCAACGGGCGATAGGCTCAAAACCTGACCATCACGATCCAAAGCAGCTGCATTACCAAAGTCTGCCAATTTGATGTGGCCAAAGCGGTCGATTAAAATGTTTTCCGGTTTTACATCGCGATGAACATAGCCCAAAGCGTGCAGGGCGTGAAGGGCCAACGTTAGCTCGGCCAAGTAGAAACGCGCCAAGTCTTCGTCGAACGGTCCGTGACGCGACATTAAACTAAGGAGATCACCTCCTGGCAGATACTCCATAATTAAGTACAAATTGTCATTATCCTATACACAAATAAAAAAAATATTGTACATAAGCATTTATACGGCTGCTGGGCTTAAACGAACCTGAAAGGCGTACTGTAAATTGGTCAACCATTCTGATTTGCGTTGGGACATTATATCGCGTTCTACTTGAGATGTGGTCACCATGGACTTCTTGATCTTCTTCATGGCGTAAACATCGGATGTTTGGCGCTCCACCACCAAATGGACATTGCCAAAATAGCCTTTGCCAATGAGGCCCTTGATGACAAAATCATCAGCGTTAACGCGCAGTTGCCGAGTTTCCTCAACAATGGGACGAACTATAATATGAGAGGGTTATATGTATGTGAAAGCAGTTTTGTTTAAATGCGTAGACACTTACATTTATTGACAAATTCAGCTATATTGCGATCGCGCTTTTTTAGCGTTTCCTTGTCGCACTCATTGTAAAGCAGGCAGAATGCATCCAGCAATCCCTCTCGGCAGATAGCGTCGGCGACAGCTGCACTTGTGGTGTTCACAGGGACAATGCTGCGTCTAGATGCATTTGAAGTTGGCTTTTGTACGGCGCCAATTCTTTTACCAAGTATTAGATTGTTAAGACGCGTAGTGCGCACACTGATTGGGTCGCGTTGCGGAGGCATATTGTTTTAATTTAATTAAATTATATTTTTAAAAGCTACATATAAATAAAATTATGTTTACTAGGCTGATGCCACTGACAAAACACAAGCGACGCTTAGCAAGAAATCGAACGTTTTGAATGTTAAACGCGGTGAGAAACGCAGGGTTGCATGCGCCAAAGACAGTGTTGTCGCGGATTTATTGATATTATGCAGTATTTGCAAGTAAATTGTTTTCTATATAAGCATAAGGCTTAAATCAGATTATATTTTGAAATTGTAAAGTATTTTCATAGCTTTAAACTATTGTTTAATAAAAGTTTTAAATTGTGGAACCATTTTCAGAAATGCAGCCCCGATTAACGCTGTTTTGCAACACTGCGCTAGATAGCGAGAACTGTGGCTCGTTCGATTATCTTCCACTTTCGACGGGTAGGTTTTTGCAGACGGAAGGTGAAAAAATTTTCCACATTACGAATTGCGAAAATTGTACATGTCAATTAATTTATTTGTTTCATTTAATTAATTTACAAATTGTGCTATAATCTGATCGTATTTAAAATCAACAGTTTAGAAGATCAAAAGTTGAGTATTTGCCCTGGAACCTGAAAATTATTGCGTGCTTGTCAACGTCGAAAGGTTGAAACTGCAGCGCAGCAGGCAACACTCGTTCGGAAACGGGGCAACGTCGCGCTCGCTATAATTGTTTGCTTTTCTTGATTATTTGATTCGTCGACGGTTGTCGGCCATAAGCAAAAACATTTCTTCGTAAAACTTGGTGAAAATTTTGAAATTGGCACGCGACTAACACGGTGATACAGTTTAAATCAACATGAGTGGGGGACTACCGGAGTTGGGCTCGAAAATCAGCCTGATTTCGAAAGCTGACATCCGATATGAAGGCCGCTTGTATACGGTGGACCCACAGGAGTGTACAATTGCTTTGTCGAGTGGTAAGTTATATTCAAAATATATATACATATGTACATTTCTATATATGTTGCTACACGTCCATGCTAATTTCCTTTTCACATGTGCAAGTACCAATGTACATGTATTTGCGTGTAAGTACACATATGTGTGCTGTAAAACTTAAACGGTAAATGCAAAAGCAAATGCTAAAAAGAAAATGGTTTCTTTAAAATTTTTTGTTCACGTTTTTGGTTGCTTCAGTTAGTTTTTACAGTAATTTGGTGCTCATCGCGCAAAGAGCGGGCAGACATTCGGTCGCTAACCAATTCGCTCTCACTCTGCCTCTCTCTTTCGCAGTCTTTCCCTCTCTCTTATGCTTTTTGTTTGTCATGTTGTCGAAGCTCAGATGCTGTCGGCACAGATAGAGCTTCGGGTTGTACAGTGTTGCTCTTGCATCCCCATGCACGCGCAAAATTTCATATGTACTAACATTGTACATACATATGCCTTCATAAACATGCATTCATATGTGCATCTTATTTATGTATGAATAATTTAAGACTTACATCAAAATAAATACATACTTTCATTTGCACACATATACATTCACATATACCCGGCTATTTGAGCACTTATAACACCTTCGCTGGCAAAAGCCATTTTTGGCGCCAGGGCCAATTAACGGCTTATCTGTCACCGCTTCTTACAGCAACAACCGTTAGAATAAAAATGAACTTAATAAGGGAATTCGCGAAACAATCAAGCAAGAATACAATTCATCATTGATTATGAATTTGAAAAATACCGATACTTAATTTTAAGTAAAATGTTAAGCGACGCTAAATTTTTTACGCCCACTTTCCGCCATTTATTCATTTACATACATACACACATATGTACTTACACTTATTCATGTACATACATGCATATATACTTTCACTTAATGAGGTTAAGTAGAATTTAATGGTATTTTCTTGTACTCTTTTTTTGTGTAACAAGTGCGCTCCTTTGGTACCGAAGACCGTGACACACAGTTTCAAATAGCACCGCAGTCGCAGATCTACGATTACATTCTATTTCGCGGCTCAGACATCAAAGACATTCGCGTTGTCAACAACCATACGCTGCCGCACCACAATGATCCGGCTATTATGCAAGCACAATTGCAAAATGGTCCCCAGGTGATGCCACAACATTTCCCTATGAATGCACCACAGCAGCAGCAACAACAACAACAGCAGCAGCAATCCCAGCATAGTGGACCATCGATGGGCGGTAGTGGATCTGGTGCACCAGGTGGTGGTTATGGCAACGGTAATCCATTCGGTGCCTTGGGAGCTCCCAGTCTGGGACCAGGATCCTTGGCACCCGGCAGCGGAGCACCAAACAGCGTTGGTCCATTTATGAACATTGGTGGTAATCAGCAACAGCAGCAGCAACAAAAGCCTCAGCAGCAGCCAAAACAAAGTAAGTTTTAGCACAAACACACATACTCAAACACATGTTACACACACACTCCACACACACACACACACACACACGAGCACACAAATACCAATAATTGACACATATATGCACTTTTCCGTCTATATATGTAAAGTTTCCGTTTTAGATATGCTTGCCAGCGCTTCGCGTTCGACAACACCTATTAGCCTCATTATCAGTCCCACGGCCGACCTGAACCAACAGCACTCCCAGCAACAACAACAGTTACATCAGCAGCAGCAAAATTCTGTGCAAGCTCTCGGCGGTGGTAATGCGCGCGATGCCGGACATAAGCGCCAAAACCATCAGCAACAGCAGCAGCAGCAACAACAGCAGCAGCAGAGATCTGGACCCAATAATATGCAGCAACAGCAGAGGAACAACAACCACAATAATGACTTCTATAACCATCCCCACCCCCAGCAGCATCAGCGCGATCGTCGCGACTCTGGTCGTCAAATGGATAATAATAATTACAACAATTATAATAACAACAACCAACGTAATCGTGGTGCAATCGGAGGCGGTGGTGGCCAAATGCAGCAACGTGGAGGCGGCGGTGGAAACAACGCCTGGAACATGCATCGAGGCGGTCCCCAAAATTCCAACAACATGATGATGCGCGGCAATCGCGGTATGGGATCACGCGGTCCAATGCGACCCAATCAGGTAAGCACCATTCGTTATTCATATATAATATCCTAAAATGAATTATTTATACCGTCAATTATATAATTTATTTATACTCAGCAGGGCTATCGTCCACAATCGGCCAATCAAAATAAACCTCGCAACAAGATCAAATTTGAGGGTGATTTCGATTTCGAGCAGGCAAACAATAAGTTTGAAGAGCTGCGCACTCAGTTGGCGAAACTCAAGGTGGGCGACGAACCCAATACCAAAACCACAGCACCAACAACAACAACAGCAACAACAGCCACAACAGCAACTCCTACCACTACTACTGAGCAGGTATTTGTTTTTATTTAATATTGTTTAATTCACATTTCACATTTAATTTGATATACAAACAACACTTTAAACCATATCAAACACTTTGGTAAAATGTATTTAAATTAGGAAAGCAATAGATTTCTAATTGTATACTATTTATTGTTTGTTTAGTTGAACGGCGAGACCGATAAGAAAGATGATTCTGGCAATGAGACCGGTGCTGGCGAGCATGAACCTGAGGAAGATGACGTTCATGTTGGTTATGATAAGACCAAATCATTCTTTGACAACATTTCTTGCGAGGCTGCTCAGGATCGCAGTAAGAATAAGAAGAATGATTGGCGTCAGGAGCGCAAATTGAATACTGAGACATTTGGTGTCGGATCCACACGACGTGGCAGGTAAAGCAAGATTTAAAACTCTATAATACTCAGATATTATAATTTATATGTACGAATAGCTATCGGGGACGCAACCATTATTATAACAATGGCAATACGATGGGCGGTGGTGCCGGCAATGGCATGAACTCCGGCTATGGCGGTGCACCCGGCTATAACCGCAACAACTATCGCATGGGCGGTGGCGGCAACTATCGCAATCGCAGCAACAATCGTAACAACAATGGCGGCAATCGCGGTCAAAATAATATGACCAATGGAAATGGCAGTGCAGCCGCCGCACTTAAGGCAGCTAACAATGTTGGAGCTACAGCCAACAACACGGAGACCACAGCATCCAATGTCCCAACAACGAAGACGGCCACGTCTACGCTCACAGAGCAGACGCAACAGGTGGCAGCAGTTTGTAAGTTTTCATACGCTTTGTAATTTGCTTTAACCAATAGCTATAACAATGCCTGCTTCCCACCATTGTAGCTCAATAATGTCGCACAAGTGGAGATTCCTTGCCTAACTTTACAAAATCTAAAACAACACAATCCTACTCACTACAACCAGCTAGTTAACCCGAAAGCAAACCGAATCAAGCGACCGACCGACCGATCGACGACAAATAAAGCTCTTATCCAACTGTGAATTCGAGCTATGGATCTTCAAATGGCATTAACAAAATAATTGTAAAATTTTACTTAGTGTTGTAACGCTCATGACGTCCTGCGCGCACTCTTTGCCCGCCCACCGTGTTGCTTTGCTCTAATATTCATATGATCAGAAGCGTTTTGCAGCAGCCATATGATAGGTTCTTTTTTATGTAAATGGCATGCTTTTAACGACTTAAGCGCGAGGCAATACTTCATCAAAGTGAGAACATACATACACACACCTCTACAATATATATATATTTAGGAATAAATGTGAAGAAAACATTACACATAAGTATATGAAAAGTAAAAACAAAAAAATAGAAACAACTCTAGGAGTCGCAAAATATGAAATTAAAGGAAAAGAACACATTAAAATCCATGGAATTCCCAAAACATTAATAAAAACAATAACGCAATTCACATGTTTATATATATATATATTTTAAAAGATACAAAAAATCAGTCTACAACTATACTTAATGTGGGCATACAACATAAATAAATTAATTCAAAGCGTTACACTAGCATTTAAACTTTTTTAAGAAGATTTTAATGATGGAGAGAAACATAAAAACAAATGGAAATACATGCATATAAATAAACAATTAGCAGCAACACGTACATATATTGAACACAAAAAAAATTGTAAAAAACAAATATAAATATATATACAAATCACCTATCAGAGCAGTAGTGTGGGCAAATCAAATAAAATTACCTAAACACATGTTAAGAAAGAAATAACAAACAGAACAATTATATCGTGTCCTTCAGAGATTAGTTAAATTTTTGATAAAGTTCTGTGTCTATAGCCAAAACTGTCTAATAATGTGTAGTAGTATGCCTTTCATGTGGGAGCTAAAAACCTATACATTTTAATTATATATGCTACTTAAATAGTATGTCCTACTACACCATTTGTGTATTTAGATACGGCCTTCAACAACTGCAACAACAAGACAAATTATTCTAGAGTTTGAGGGAATGCACAATTACTTGTCTCATTTTATCACAATTTTTATAATTTTAAGGCTATCGTTTATCAGCAACGCATTGAAGATGTTCGCATTAGATTCCGATATATCATATGATCTATTATTTAAACGATTTACTGTAAAGTTTAACATTTACTTACAAATTTGTATTCAGCATGTAGTTGGAATTGAATATTGGAGATATTATGAGAATACTCCCACGGATTGTACACATCATAAAAACGAAAAATGTTTATTGTAAATGTTTCATATACATA
This sequence comes from Scaptomyza pallida, assembly GCA_018152965.1. Taxonomy (NCBI): domain Eukaryota; kingdom Metazoa; phylum Arthropoda; class Insecta; order Diptera; family Drosophilidae; genus Scaptomyza; species Scaptomyza pallida. The sequence goes on from JAECXP010000107.1 coordinate 887,619, forward strand.
AGCCATATACATATTCATATATTAAATTCAGAGCAAAATAATTTACGAGTAACTATTTCATGGCTCTCAAAGAGCTAAATGGGTTTTCAAATATCAACAAAATGCTTCTTCTTGCTGTTTAAGCACAAATCAAAAACGAAATTGTATTAAAATTACTTAAATGTATGTAATGTGTAAGTAAAAAAAAAGAGAAAGGCAAGTCATATTTTCCAATAGTTACATCAGATCTCTCAAGATCTTATCAACAACTTAAGTCAAAGGAGCAGAACCCTGGAAACATTTTGTGATATGTATTCCCAGAGAAACCTTTTTGGGTTCGCTACCGATGACACTTGTTTAAAATTGAATTAATACTGTTTCAGCATGAGCATATGTCTTTTAAATCGGATTTAAACTTAATGGCAGTACTTGTTAATTGAGATTAAAAGCTGTTTTTATTTTTAATAAAGTTCATATAATTGGCAATTAGATATTTTATTTCTTAAATCAGTTTTACAAGTTTGCAGCAGATATTGTTCGTAACCAAATGTATGTATGTTTAACCGCCTTAAATTTTTTTTTTTAAATTTATTGGTTAAAAAGAAGAAAAACAATTAAATTCACATTTCCAAAAAAAAAAAGAAAAGAAATCGGCGTTTTTTGTCATTAATGGGTCCAAAACTTGCCAGCGAATGTCGCTTAACAATGCGGTTATATAATAACATAAATATCTATAAACTATATTCTTAAATTTTCACATAGTAGTAGTTAATAATTCCGTTGAATTACTCTAAAAAATAAATAAGGATGTGAAGTTTTGCACTTGATAAGAATTGAGCGTACATTTGGATACACTTTAATATGTATCAGTTTTATACATTTAAGATGTAACTTCATTTCATTCATCATCACATCATTTATCCCACAAACCCAGTTCACGCATTTTGGTTTGAAAATACCGCTCCAAAGAGTTGGCACAACGATAATATTCAGTATCGGGTGAATTATAAAACCGACAATTACTAAAAATACGCGCCATATCGGCCATGAACAGTCGACGCGTTTGATAATAACCTTTTTTCAAGCGATCGCCCATTGTTTTCAAGTCCATTGGATATTTGATATGGTCATAGTAGTCGGGCACTTCATTTACTGGCACTGGACGTAGGAATGGCCATGCTGTGGCATGTTGCCGCACCGATTGCAATACGGATGCAAATGAGGTGGCAAGTTTTTCGGGATCCGATGATTCTTCGAGGGGACGGGAGGCACGCACTGGTCGCATTTGTGGCTTCCAGCCAATTTCTCTTAGGCCTGGTATGGACTCAACGGGTATGGATGGTAAACCTTCTTTGAAACATGTTAGGCCAGGCCTTACTTTTTGAACTTCATTATGTCGTTGTGCTATGAGCTCTTTCAGTATTTCACTTTGATGGCGAATAACTAAAAAGGCAAACATATAATAAACCTCCTAATTTGATACAAATCGTTTTGAATGACCTTACCGGCAATGAATTGGGTGTTTACAATGCTAGGATGCAGTTCACAATGCATTAATGTGGCGCTATCGTACTCCTTGATGTAACCAGCATAAACGGGTCGTGCCAATTTGATGTCCTTGGAGAAACCTTGCTTTTTGAAATATCCAATGGCATCACAGTCGGCAAAAGTAAGTAAATGCTTAATGCCACGCTGAATGCTATAATCCTTCAAGTGATTCATAAGATGAGTGCCGTAACCTTTAACCTGTTCTGCCATGGTAACAGCACAGAATACAATCTCTGTGAAGCCCTGCGTTGAAAACGGTCGAAAGCATATGCCACCAATAGGCTGATTCTCCTTGATAAGTGCCAGCGTTTTGTGTTTTGTATCAAAAACCAGCTGGCTTATATATTCCCGTGGCATCTCCGGCAGTTGATGTGCAAATACCAGCTGCAATCCCAGTAGCCAAAGTATTGTTTGTTTGTCAACTGGTTTTGTTATCGAATTTCCAACCACATGGAATTCAATGGCTCGTTTTTGCTCTTCAGCTTTAACATTTTCATCACGTGACACATTGACAGGGAACAGAATTTCAGATTTGTTTGTCGTTTTCGACTCGGCTACCGCTTTCATTGCACGTATTACCACATCGACTGGAAGATCTTCCTGATTCTCAGTGCTACGATTACAAAAACGCATATTAATGGAATTAATGTATGGTTTGTTTCTGTATTAGTTTACCTTATAATACGTTCAGGAACTTCTTTTTTGATCCTTTTTTGCATTGGCTCGCCAACGCTAGAGCGTTTACTACTGCTGGCCGCCGACGTAGAAGTTGAGCTAGCAGAAGTTATGGTTGCTGTGGGTGCCACTTCTTGATGACGTTTGCGCTGCTGCATGACAAAGGAATTTGGGGGCCTGTAATTGGGATCCCATATGGGTGAATCATCCTTTAGCAGCTCAGCTCGCAATGCCTCCAGAAACTTGGGCATTTGCGTAATGATCGAACGCTTGTCCTCTGGAAAGCGATCGCGTTCGGAAATGCACTTCTTTTTCAGCTGCTGGGACATGAATTGAAATACAGTGCGCAAAAGGGTTCGTCCAAACACCAGTGATGTTTCAAACTGCCGCAAGGAGTTGCAAAAGGCGGGTACATGACAAAATACTAGCCATCGAGTATAGTTGATCTTATAGGTGGAAGCATCCTCGTGGGTCAACGTTTGGTCGCTCCGTCGCACAGAAGGTGACTCAAAGTTGTAATGGTTAAGAAAGTTGAGAAATGTCTTAGCCACCTCAGTCATGGTCTGCAGTTCAGTCGGGCTCAAGTGGTTGTACTTGTAGAAGACCAAGGATAACACAGCTTTCGTAATGCAAGGCGATTCAAATGGAGGATCACCAAGGGGACCACGAATAACTGCCTGCTGGCGTGTCAGGACGCATTGGCGGAGCAATCGGAATAGATACAAATACACCTTTTTTGTATCCTCATCTTCTACGCGCTGCATTGACATAAACAAGTTTTCCATGTCAATGATGGCACCCAAAAGATCATCCATACTTGTCCTGGAAATATCAGTCAAGTGAGCGATGTGTGAACGCAGTGGATGGCGACAACTAGCGTTGCGACACTCTTCAGTCAGTTCTGGACAGTATGAGGATTCTACATCCCGATGCCTGTTCTCCTGTGGAGTCTTCCAACCAGTGCAACGGCATCCTTCAGCTTGGCAGGCCGAGTACATAGACAGCTTGGCTAGTTTTTGTGCCTCGGGCAGATTGAATACCTTCTGCTTTCGTTGCTGAATACGTTGCAGGCTATTTTGCCGAGTGCCCTCCTGTGCGGGTGGCACAGTTGCAGCTGCTGTACCCTGGGAAGATGACGAGGACGCGGCCGCAGCGCCACTTCCAGATTGTTGCTGTTGCTGTTGGGCAGCGGCATTTCCACTATTGCTTCCATCGATTGGCTGACTTTTCAATGTAATTGCTGGACCACCAGACATAACGCCAAGTTTTCTTTGTTTGTGAAATATGTTTACTTATATATCCACGAAATTTCACAATATGCAAAAATGCCAACGAGGGATGATAAAACCGTGAAGAAATTGCGTTCGCGTTTTTAGGGATGGCGAATACTAATATAACTTTGTGTGTGTATATAAATAAATGCGTAAATCTGCATAAATATATGCTAAAAACACCACTTTACTCTTAACTTATTATAATTAACTCGAAATTTGGATTTTATAAGATAATGCACAAAACTAGCCTGAAATCATACTACATGCAATTAAGTTGTGCCTGACAGAGTGTGAATGACAAACACATCGCGAATCTGCATAAATATATGCTGAAAACACCACTTTACTCTTAACTTATTATAATTAACTCGAAATTTGGATTTTAAAAGATAATGCACAAAACTAGCCTGAAATCATACTACATGCAATTTAGTTGTGCATGACAAAGTGTGAATGACAAACACATCGTCGATAAAAGTGAAAGTAAGATCTATCGATATCGACTTTAAATAGACATTTAATACAACTTGTTTATTATAAGTGATTTATCTCATTTCATTTAATTTAATTAGTTAAAATGGCAAGCTTGGCCTCAGACGATTTGGAAGACCATCTTGATAATTTCATTATACGAAAACAACAAGATCAAGCAAAAACATATACAGTGCCACAGAAACAAACAAAAACCGGGCAAAAGATACATGAGCACATTCCTTTACTAGTGCGAGACATATTACAATCAACACCAGATCCAGATGTTAAAGATGTGTTTAAGCTTTTCAATCCCACCGAACTGAGCTATCGCAGCTGTCTGGTGTACGGCTTCGTCGCTGGTCGAGGTGCGCCCAATAAATCCTTGTCTAAGTACCAAATTGACGATGGAACCGGCACAATCGAAATCACTATTTTTGCCAAGCCAAAGGGATCTGAGATAATACGTTGTCTTCATAATGAGGCAAAGAGCTTGGAATTTACGACTGGAACTAGACAGCACGAGAAGGTTTTAGGTAGTATGATTCGACTGCTTGACAAATCTGAGGAATATATTGATGGATCTAAAATATTACCCGGTAGTAATGTATTTTTATTTGGACGACCCAACCGATTTCGAGAGCAAATCGTCATGGACGTTTTTTCCTTTAGCGTAGATAATGCTAGATCTCGTAAGCTAGAAATTGCATTTAATGACAATTTGTTAGACTATTACCAGAGCCATAGGGCCATATAATTGTATTTGTAATTTATGTATTTTTGTATATATTGAAATTTTACTCAATAAAAAATTCAAGTTTATAAAAATATATACAGGATTTATGTTGTTTTTGCTCGAATGGCGGCACGCTTGCCTGTGACAGCTTGGAAACCAGACTTAATGCTAGCAACGGAGCACCGGGAACCGCATGATTCACACTGAAGGAAGAACAGGCGGGTATCCTTTTGCAATATTGTCTCCGGCGAGCGGCATGTGTGACAGGTGACATACTCCTTAATATAGCGACGCAGCACGTTCTCAATCTGCTTTGGCTGAAAGCGGCCCTTAATAATCAATTGCTGATTACCGTCCATGGAACCGCTTGTGCCCAACTCAGCCAGCAAGAAGTCTAGCAGATGTTTTGGCAAACGATGCAGAGTTTTTGCAATATCCATAAAGTTTGCAAATGACGTCTTTTTGGTGCCAACACGCAACACCTGAGGTGGTCTCATAACAAACTTGGGCTTGCGACCAGCAGCCATATCGGGGTTTTTGTCCAAAATAATTTCAAAGACGCGTTTTAGCAACTCGTCGTATGTATAATCGCGATCAGAACCGGCCCACGTAGCGCTGTTATCCTCCACTAAAAAAACAAAACAATTAATACTTGATTATTGCAAGAAAAATTGTATTTTTATAAAACTTACCATTCTCTTTGTCTTCTCCTTTGTCATCATCCATTTTGTCGGCAAACAACTCATCCAGGTCCTTCTTTTTGGTCTTCTTCTTCTTTTTCGCCATTGAAAAGTCCATGTCCAAGTTGATCTCTTCCTCTTCAGGATCATCAGCTATTGCTGCAGCGAGATCGTCCGCACCATCGGGCAATGCACCTTCTAGCTCATCCAGATTGAAGGGCTTCTTCTTTTTCTTCTTTTTTTTGCCAAAACTTTCTAAATCAAGATTGTCTTCCAAATCACCTGCTGCTGCATCCACAATGCCTTCGTCTTTAAGTTCCTCTTTCTTGCCTGCATCGTCGAGTCCCAATGCTGCGTCCAAGTCGAAGGTGGTCTTCTTCTTCTTCTTCTTTTTTAACAAACTGGGATCAAAGCCCTAAAAGAATATTTAAATATTAACATTGTTTAACAATGCACACGTTTACACACTAAATATTTGGGTGTGTAGTTGGTGTATGTTCGTAAAGTGAGCCCCATATGCACAACATAACCTCACACATGTGAAACACAATGTAGGCGTATACACGCAAATGTGACTAACACTTGCATTGCACCAGTTTCACGCAAACTTACGTCTTCACCTTCCATTTTTGATTTTGTTTAACCGAACAATTAAAGAGTTGTAAGTTTACGTTCTTTTATACAGCAAATTGCATCAGAAAATTTATAATTTAGTGACAGCACGGCAGTTTGACGGCTTTGCGAAGGGGATGTTGATCTTGTATCGATATATGAAACGATTACAGCTGCTTTCGATACTTAATTTGCAACACGATTTTAGATAACACCACCATAAAAAAATGAATTGTGAATTGTGTTTAAATATTTATTAAGTTTTTAATGTTTTCAGTTTTTATTTTATTAATGAACATTTTTGAGTTGATATGAATGAATAAATATTGCTTTATTTAATTTTAAGCACTGAAGTCCAAGACAAAAGTTTTCCAATACAATTAACGAACCTTTTATTTTAAAAATATTTTTTTTTTTAAGTTTATTAACATGCAAATTAAATTTAAACGGGGTTCGTAAAAATTCTTATAGTCAATTTAATACAAAATGATATTTTTCTCACTAACTTTGCGATCGTCAACAATTTTTTCACTAGTTCTAAACCATTTTCTTTATTAAAATTAAACATTTAACATAAGCAATAAAAATAAAGAATAGGCAGTGGAAGTCAACGATTTAACTGGCAAGAATCTATGAATAACGATCAGGGAAACTAAAAGTTGAGCAAATCCCGACTAGAGCATTCTTAAGGATGTAGATCGTTGCATACCATTGAAATTTAAGTTTAAAAAAAATTTATATGTATAACTTTTAGCTTAATGTGAGAATTTAGATAGGTATAGTTTAACATAACATAATATTCACTTACAACGAATATTAATATGAATATGTATATGTGTATAATAAATGCATTTGCAAGTGATTGTTGTTTTTGAAAGTGTATAGTTGAAGGCGGTCTATAAAATTTGGATTCATATGCCAATCTGGAGATTACGTATATGTCGCACAAATAAAAGGCTTTCTCATTTATACTAACTACAAATGAGAATTGCTGGGATTAACCAACTCTGGACCAACTCCACCAGCCAGCTTTTGAACTAATACGCCCACTTCGTATGCCAATTGCTGAGTGTCCTAAAATAGAAAAGATCAAGTTAATGTTTTCAGTTGTTTTAAGATTTTTCAAAAGAACTTACTTCTTTTGATGAAGCCTCGGCATATACACGAACCACATCTTCTGTTCCCGAAGGACGCACAAAAGCACGTCCACGTTTATAGTTAGCAACAACTTGATTAATTTCATCCTGCAGGCCCTCTGGCTTAACACACACACGTTCCGCATCTGTGGTTTTAATGACATTCCTATCCTGAACATGTATTTTAAGCTGTTGATTTGGCAGGTCATCGTAGCTGGATATCCAGTCTTTAACATCCCAGCCTTTTTGGTTTAAAATCGTTTCCACTAGAAGCATATCGGAGATGGCATCTCCAACTGTTTCATTGATGAGATCTATGATAAGAAGGAAATCTTGTGCCTTGGGCTTAGTTTTTGCTGCCTCAGAAATAATGCTCTTGGCACTATCACTAAACACAATGGTGCCATGTCCATTTGCCTCGAAATAAACACCGATATCATATTCCAGAGCTTTATGATGCAAATGCTTGACACCAGTTGGCACACAAGATACCGGCACCTTCAGTTCGTTAACAATGTAATCCGTTGACGCTCCATTAGCGTACGCAGTCTGCACTAGACCCAAACGCAAATCTAGCTCGCAACTCTTGACCAAATCCATTAGGTAACCAGCAATTAAGGTGGCAATACGATCACCATCGAGCAGCTGGAACTGCCCATCCTTATCGCTAAAGAAGTATACTACGCGATCAGCATCGCCATCAACACTAACACAACGTGTATAGGGTTCCACTATTGGCATGGACTTCGGTGGTCTCTGTTGTACCTTCACATGATCGGCGCCACATTCCTCATTGATTTTTCCATTTCCAACGCCTTGATTTATGACCGTAACAGCCAAGGATTTGTTCATGCGCTTCAGGAATTGTAACATTTTACGTGCACCCACACCATTGGCACCGTCAAAGATGAGATTATTCCGATAGTTTCCATTTTCCAGTTGACCATTGCGAAGTTTCTCAAAGGAGGATATGAGTTTATCATAGTAACCCTCTTCTGTGGGCTTGCCGTATGCCTCTTTTGTGTTGGCTGCCACAACGAAGTAGTGCATCATGGGTGTTGTCACTATTCCAAATTCTCGCACATTACCCTTAAGGGCAATGACACCATCCGCAACGGCTTTAAGCAATCGCGGACTATGATAACGATTATCCATGCCAACAAAGACATACGAACTTGTAGTTACATCAATATTATTATCTTTGATTATTTTTGCCACATGTTGCTCCAGCTCCTGATCACTAACGTTCACTAGATCGGTAGCTATTTTTTCCCAGCTTGCTTCCAACATTTCACCCTTTGGGTCGATTAGTTTAACGCCATTGTCGGGCTCTGGATTGTGGGAGGCAGTGATCATCACACCGATAACAGCACCTTCCCGGAAACGGGAACGCAGTGTGGCAAGAACACCCATTCGGTACATTACACTGTCCAAAAATTCAGCCCTATTGAGAAAGAAAAATAGATCAGATTTAATATTTTAGGTCAAATACGTTAGGTATATGGTCATATTGATAACAAGTCTGATTATTTTTGCGGTTTTTGTGAGCAGTTTTCAACCACTTACACAGACTTACATATACATGTATGTACATATTTGTATAAACATTTAAACACACAACGGGAACTCTTTTCTGATAGCAAAAACGGTTATTTGCGGTTGACAGATAACAAATCTCTTACATATAAAATTACCTACAGTTAACTTTCAATTGACTCGTATAAACATATATACATACATGCGAACAAGTTTTAAAAATTATTTACATCCTATAATTATAAGAAAACTTGAATTTATTTCCTAGTTTAATGCATTCATACATACAAAGCTATTTTTATATGTATGTTTGAGTTTGTTCTGTTGATTTGTGTACCTTTAAAGGTGCATGGCCACTGATAAAGTGTATGCGTAAGGAATTTTTCTAAAAATAAATTCAAATGCCAAAATAGTGCACTCGCGTCTTACTCATCTTCACCACTCCCAAAACATACACATATAAACAATTTGTTGTCTATGTGAGAAAGTTCATTTGGGTGTGGGTGGACTTAAATGCATAACATCTGTACATCTAAAGTTATATACATTTGTATAACTGAAGTTAATGCTATACATATTAATATATGCATAGGCTTAATTGAGGATATTTGCATTTGTAAACTCACTTGCCGCGAAACCCAGCTGTTCCGTACTGAATGGGTGTCGTTGTGATTTTTGGGTACATTTCCCTCGCAAAAGCGTAAACGGTTCTCAAGTTTATAGACATTTTGTAAATGAAACGTTGATTCGGCTTATGTGGCACTTGAAATCCTTGCTGCAGGTGTTACGTCGAAGCTTTAACCAGTTGCAAAACTACTTTTCGTTTTCACTTTGTTGTTGTACTAAAAAGTAGCCCACATAAAAACCCAACCGAAAGCAACGCGTGTCAGTGCCACTGCCAGCTGAATGATAGCAAGAAGAAGACACTGTCAATACCAGTGAAGCACTTGCAGACACATATTTACCACGCTAGTGACGTCATCATTGACCATTCTATGTTTGTTGTGTGTTGAGTTTAATTTTAAATGAAGATATTTTAATGAGAACCGCTGAAATCGTTTAAAATCATAAGTAATATTTAAAAAATGTTTATTGAATAATTCTATGAAAGTGTATAAATTTGATAGTAAATAAAAATAATACATACATTTTACATATATACTTCAAGTGTTGTATATATAAAGTAGTATCGTCATGGCTTGTAAAATTCAGTAAAATATATATATTGTGGACGGACTAAATACATATATAAATTGTACGAATAGACGTTTTGGACGGATGTTTTCCATATAAATTGACATCAAAGTTTGTGTTTTAACAAAATTGTACTCCTATTTGTTGTTGAACTTTGTTACTTAAAATTAAATTATTGTACATTTAGAGAACAGTAAAAATTGCTTCTGACACATTGTTGATTATTGTTGGTCTTAAAAGACAGTAAGGCACTAGTATTGCTAATGGAATGCAAATTATAAATTGAATAATGTGTCAGATAAACAACTTATACAGATTGAACTGATATGTATGCATGTCATCTTTGTGTGAGATTCGTATTGTATTCGAAATGTTACGTGTTGGGTTGTAAAGTAACCCTATTTGGAATGCAATAGATGAATAGAAGAGAGCAATCAGAGCCTCATCAGAGTAATATTCTCAAAGCAAAAAGGTTTGCCAGCAGCAAGAATACGGATAACGTGATATGTGGTGCACTGGCATAACAATCCGTAATGCGGCGAGCACGCATATAGTTGCCACCCAAATAAGTGGCATAGTGGCGATCATTTTCCGGAATCACTTGCAATTGCCGTGTGGCATCCTGGAAGATAAGGTCATAGTGTCCGAGTGGTGATGAGAACATGCTAAAGCTGAAAGCATCCACATCCTTACGGCCATATAGCTGTTGAGCATAGGTCAGCAGATTGATATAGGCATGCAGTTGGGTTTCGTTGTAGTTGACACCGCCACGCGTAACGACAGCATTGGCCTTCACTTTGCCCAAATTGCAGCGTTTGTAATCCTGAAGTTCGGCACGTGTGCCATCCGTGCACAACAGTTCGAAATCATCGTTTAGGGCATTTCTGGCCCACCATTCCTTGCGCTTGCCACCAGTGCTTTCCATTACGGTGGTGTGCTTCATAAAGGCTACATGACCGCCGCCCTCGACGAGACAACGGAATGCGCCGGTATGTCCGTAGTAATCCTCGGAGGCATCACGACGGCAGTATCTATAGCTGGTGCCATGACAAAGATCACACATGCTGTCGTACGGTACACCCGTATTATATTCACTGCTGATGGCGCCTGGGACACAGGACTTGGTAAAATATTCTGCGGCAGCACGAATAGAATCGCAGCCATATGGACGAATCCAGCCGTTCGAAATGAGGAATGCCATGGGATATGTCCAGCCTGCTGCAGTATTGATGCCCGTGTGACAGGTATACTTGCCCTTCAGATACGTAAGCTCTGTATCGGGATCCTCCTCCTTGGCAACGGCAACCACATAATATTCCGGTTCACCCAAATTGTATACCTCAGACATGAACGGAATCAATTCGTAGTTCAAGCCACCAGTATAAACATCTCCAGCATCGAATACAGCCACATCAGCCTTTCCCGATTGAATCAGTTGCATGCAGTTAATGTGTGAATGCATTTTCTTGCAAATAAGCTCGGGCTTTAATATTTGAGCTTTCAGTGCAGTCTGCAAATGGATAAAGTTAGTTTTTGAATCGAGTAATGATGAGTTAAGAACTTACCCTCATTTTAATACATTTCTCTAGCTCTGGATCTGAAGTCACACACATTGTCATTGCAGGCACGGGACATTCACGAATGCCATAAATATAGTCAATAGACTTTTGTAAATATTTCGTAAATGATTGATCGTCCTCCGGTATGGCAATAAGAGCTCTAGACGCATCCTGGAAAAGCAAATTGGATCTGCCGTATCTTTTCGATTCAAATATACGGAACTTTTCGTATGGCACCGAGGTGTTGCCATCAAGTTGATTGCGTTCAGTGGTGAAACTGCTGTCCAGTCGTTCATTACGGAAATTGGAATTATCATAACGATCATAAGGATTTTGGTTCTGATTTTGATTTCTATTGAAGGCATTGCTGCTATCGTATGGGTTATTAAAGGAGTCGTAGGGATTGTTGCGACTCTGATCATTGTAATTATTGTTGCGATCGTATGTGTTGAATCCTCCGCCTGACTGTTGTTGCTGCTGATTGTTTGGATCCTCACGGATGCCATCCGAATACAGTTCAGTTATACGTTTCAAAAACTGTTGGTATTGTTTTCGTTCCCGGAAACTACGTGCAGACGAGGTAACAAGGGCATCCGATGGTATCTGACCCCAGCTGCATTGGCGATAATCGGCGATGGGAACACGGCTGCCATCACGACAAAGCAATTGGAAGGTATCAGGTGAGAGTTTTTCTACAGTGCAAAGTGAATGGTTCGATTATAAATGATTTACGTAACATTATATTCGATTACTTACTAAATTCGGTTGTTTGTAGCATTTCAGATACAGTCGAATGTCGCAAGAATGCAACATCTCCTGCTTCGAGAAGGCACCTAAATGCACCATCGTAACCAAAATAGGGATCAGCCGCATTGCAGCGTGCGGCAATTTTGCCAGAGCACAAGCCGCAGAGTCTTAAAGAATACAGAAATGTTTCTATTGGGAATCTTTCACTTTAAGCATTCAATTAAATAAATTTACTTGTCCGAGTTGTCGCCAATTGGATTATATTTATCAGTCAGAGAGTAGGCAGCGCAGGAGTTATTAAAATAGTTGGCAGCGGTCTTAACTTGATTATTACAATCAACAACTTCCATTTCGCCATAATGTTGCAACTGAAAGACATGCCAATAAAAAAATATATTAATCAATTATTCCTAAAAAAAAGTTTAAGGAATTTCTTACCGTATATATAGGCACAATCCAGCCAGCCAAGCTGCCTACCCAAGGGAAACAGACTCTTTTGTTACGCAAATGTCTGATTTCTGTTACTTCGGGCAGTGTATTCTTCTTAATAACTGCAACGGAATTATAGTCTTGGAATCCGCCTTCCAATTTCTCTTGCATAATTGGAATCAGAGAATTGTAACGACCAGCTGTGAAAACATCTCCAGCATCCAGAGTTGTGATATGTGCCTTCTCTCGATCCAAATGATGTATGCACTCATCGGCACTATAGGCCATAAAGCAGGTGAGATTCAAGAATACATCATCAAAGAGCGCCCGATCCCGTTCGATGGCCACAGTCAAATTTTGACACTTGAACTGTTCCTCCACACTTTTTGTGCACCAGATAATATTGCTTATTTTATGTTCATCATAGTGATGTTGTGCTATAAAATTTAATGAGGTATAAGAATATCACATAATTAGCATTTATTACATTGTAAACACAATTAATGTGCGTGCATATATGTATGTATGCGTGTGTGTGTGAATAACTTATTGGTTTCGATTCGTATTGTTCTATGTTTGTTACAGCCAATTTGATTTTGATTATTGAACTCACTTGCCAAACAGCCTACAATAATTACAATTTACCAGCATATTTAATATAAATTACTCAAGAATTTAACTTATTTCACTCAAGCAAACATTCCTACACACACACACTTACATTGTTAGCAACAACGCCCAATGTTTAGTCAGCGAGATGAGCAGATCAATTTTAATGTACTCACCGTTAGTTACAATACAGCCAAGTGCACTTATTAGCGTAATAAATGTTAAAGCTTTTATCATTTTTACACATATAAAGCTATACACATTTAGTTTAAATTGATATTAAGCAAAAAAATATAACAAACGAAATGAACCAAACAGCAGCGACACGCCCGCAGCATGTACTAATCGATAGGATCTGAGAATTCAGACTATCGATAGCAAACCAGTGTTGGGTACGTTGCTTATGTCGGCTTTTGGCATTTTTTAGCGTCTTCCTCAACTGAGCAGGTGTTTTTGTTTTATAATAGTAAACTATAAAAACATTGCAGGATTAAATAAATTGCGTCTTTCAGAACAATGGCAGTCTTACGTGGTTGGAGATTTGTGGGCTTTGTGTCATGCATAGTTGGAGCGATTGGGCTAACTTTATATCCAGTTATTGTGGATCCCATGATGAATTCCCAAAAATACAAATCGCTTCGAGAACAAACAACACACACGAAATAACTTCAAACCATAACAAAACAATTTGTATTCAATGAATTCGTTACTCCATGTGTACTATAATTAAATAATTGTAATTTAAAACTTTTGCAAGCAATAAACGCGAGCTGTTGTTGCATAAAACGAATGTTACAATGTTTTTCAACAAAAGTATGCAATTTAAGGTGTGTCCATTTCTTTTCTGTGTGTATTTTTTTGATTCTTAATATATTCTGTATTCAATTCATTTTCACAAATGACAGTTAATGTTGCAATTGGCTCATAAAGCAAGGAGAACTTTCACAGCACTGCCGGTTAGTTGTTATCAATATCATAAACAGCTGATTTCCAGCAAATATGTGTACACAAACACATACGTGGATTTTTTTTGTGTAACTGAGTTGGTTTTTCTCTGTCTTCAACAGAATTGTCAATCTAGAAAAATGTCGTCAGCCACTCTGAAACGGGAGGAAATATTGCTGCTCTTCGATGTCGATGGAACTTTGACAATGCCACGCTCGATGGTGCAACCGGAGTTTGAGAAGTTCTTTTACAGCAAGGTGAAGCCACGGGCAACAGTTGGAATCGTTGGTGGATCGGATCTGGAGAAAATGTTTGAACAACTCAACGGCAAGAAGATATTAAATGAGTTCGACTTTATATTCCCCGAAAACGGTCTGGTGCAAATTGAAGCTGGCAAAGAAGTTGGCAAACAAAATATCATTCAGCATTTGGGTGAGAAAACTCTACAACGTTTCATCAACTATGTGCTGCGTTATCTCTCCGAGCTGGAGCTACCCATTAAGCGTGGAACGTTTATTGAGTTTCGCAATGGCATGATGAACGTCTGTCCGATTGGTCGCCAGTGCACTCGGGAGGAGCGCAACATGTTTGCCGCCTACGATGACGAGCATCATATACGTTCCAAGATGATTGCAAAGCTCAAGGAGGAGTTTGCCGATGTCGATCTGACGTACAGTATTGGTGGACAAATCAGTTTTGATGTCTTTCCGCATGGCTGGGACAAAACATTCTGTTTGCGCCACATTGAAGCCCATTACAAGTTCAAGGAGATACATTTCTTTGGTGATAAGACTGAGCCGGGTGGCAATGATTATGAGATCTATACAGATCCTCGTCTCCAAGGTCATAAGGTCAATACACCAAACGATACCATGCGTATACTAACAGAGCTTTTAAATCTTTAATGCTTAACACAATTCCAAATCAATTCCAATTTTAATATGTGTATTTTGTATAAAAAACAGAACTTTAAAATAAATTGTTTAAACTATAACTGGAGAGTAATCTTTAGTTTGCACATAAAATTTAATATTTGAGTTATATTTTTACTCAACAATAAGAGATTACTTTAAAAAGAATAGTTATCAACTGATATGAAGATTTCGTCAACTTAATATAAACACAAAATGCCTCATAAAAATATATATTAATTGGTAAGATTTACCAAATTGTTAGAGCCTAAACTAAGATTTAGGCACATTATTGTGAAGTGAACTACGATCATTAACCGACCAATTGGAATCGAAACCACAAGCCGAATCAGAATCCGAATCGACTGCCAAGGATGAACCAATACTTTTGGGTGCACGTATTTGATTAGGAGTTGTGGGCATGCTGCTGTAGCCAGCATTAAGATTCGAACTGGAATTGGATGAACAGATGGAATCACGCGGTGAGTCCGTGGCATTGGAGGCAAATGATGAACGTTTCGATGTTCTGTAACGCTTCGAAACTGATTTTGGTGGCGGCATTAGATTCTCCGAACGCTGTGTTATATTATCCGCAGAGCCCCAGGACTTGTGCACCGTATCATAGACATTCAGGCTGAGTGGCACACTTGCTCGGGAGCCCAAGGCATTATTCGTTGCGTATGGTATTGTCACCGATGCTCTCTGATTCGGAAGTCGATTCCGTGTCGTACCATTGGCATGAAGATGATGACGCTGATGAGGGTGACGGTGAGTTCGCTGATGATGATGGCGATTGACTTCGCCGCCCGCTGACATCGTTCCCGTTGGACCATTGCCATTGCCCACTCCCAAGAAATTGCTGAATGCCTCGGTTGTTTTCTTTACTCGGACATTCAGTGAACCAATCCGCAGGAATCCCAAATCTTTTTCGACTGAAAATTAAAGTTAAATTAATTTGTTGAAAAGATTGAAGTATTATGAATATTGAAAACTTACTTGTATTCTTTTTTCGCGCCTTGATTTCTGCAAAATTAAAACAGAAAGAAATTTCATTAGATTTTTTGTTGGTAAAAAAATATCAAACATGCACATATATAAAACAATGCTGTTAACAACAAAATGATTAAAATGTAACCTTAAACAAACGTTTAGTAACTTTTTTTTCAGACAAATGAAAGTGCGATTAGAATATTCATTAAAAAGAAAAGAAACTTACCAATAATTAAATAAATAAGTAAAACAGGCATCGAATTTAAATGCTTTTCAAATAAAATAAAAAACTAAAAAAATATATAACTCAAAAAAAGCGTTAAAGGTTTTAATCATAATTAATAATATATACAATACATAAAGTATGCGAAAATTATGCAACATTTTTATTGAACATTAATCGATTGGGAACATTCAAACTCATTAATTAGTTCAACCTGCCTCCAGGTTCCATTGAGTCCGCTGCATAGCCGCATCGCCTGAATTTCTACACGTTGCAATTATGAAAAGTAATAAAGGTTCCCGATTTTAGATAGTCAAAAACTTGATATAAGAGACATACAGATTAAAGACATTATGCGGAGGCGTTTTTTGCCTTTTCGTTAAACTTGATATTTTAGTTTAAATGTTTTTAATCAATTAGTAACTTTTTGTGATTAACTCAAATTAGTTGGAGCTTTACTGATTAAACATGCAGTTTTAAAAAAATTAATTTATTTTTGATTAAATAAATGTAATTATATTTCAATAATAAAAAGTAAGTAGAGGACATGCATTCACACAGTTTTAGTTGCTGTGTTAAGTTTTAAAGCCTGTTAAAATGTTAATAATATTTTTACAAAATAAATTTGAATTTTTGAAAAGAAAGTTTGACGTATTTTTAGATAGAAGATTTTTCAGTTTTCAGTTAAAATGTTGTCTATTTTTGAATAGTTTCTAAGCAAAATGAAGTAAGAACATAAAAAATATAAGGTATTTGTTCTAAGTTTCGGAACCTTCGGAAATGATGATTTATGAATAAATGAACTTCAATGGAAACTTTGAAATTTAGAGCTGGCCTGTAGAATTAAGTCCATAGGAATAATCATTTTTATATGCTTCACCAAATTCATTTTATATTCAATATGTTAATAATTTACAGATTAACGTTAAGGATTTTAATTTTATTTCCTGTACTAAAGCGATTTTATTGCTTTTTTGATAGAAATATGCACAGTAAATATATACTTCAAATAAGATATCTTTTTTTTTCGAAGACCAAGAATCACATTTTGGGTTAGTTTCAAAACCACCTTTTTATAGTATACCGGTTTTTAAGGTGAAAATTCAACATAAGATTAGCATGGGTAAAAAAATAATAAGATAATATTGGGTTAAAAAATAATACAATTGTTGATAATGTTTTGCAGCATTGGAAGACAACGTTAAATAACTGTTAACGATGTTGTTTTAAGGAAAAGGTGCGAGAAAAATTAAAAAATGTTTCCGTTAAGATTTTCAGAATCTTTTAACTGAATTATTGACCGTCGACCTGTGAAACTTCAAATTTGTAGGGGAAGAGTACCAAAAACAATGGAAAACTTTTCCCTTCATGGTCTCATAACCAACCAATCTTAACTCAGTTATTTAACGTTGTCTTGTAAAGGTTTCAAAGGAAAAAACGTAGTTATATGTATAAAAGGTTAGTTTTAAAGCACATGCTTGGATTATAGAACTAGTTGGTTGGATTAGTAACGATATCGTTTGGTGCACGGCGTGCACCGGCAGCAGATCGAAATGTTTTACGCAGAAAGCTCTCTTTGCGTCGTGGTGGGGCACCGCGACCCCCATTGCCCGCCACCTCATCACTTTTCAGCTTGACATCCCTAAGTTCACCAGGCTGATCGGAATCACTATCTTCGTTGGGGGCCCTAAAGAGTAACGATTGCACCGATGGCTTCTTATAGCGTCGCGTCGATGAGGACGTCGACAACAGGGATTGGGTGCGCGACACCGTGCCCCCACCACGACCCGTGCCACTACTTACTGTGGCATAGCGCAACTGAGAGCGTTTCTTGCCACGTGTCAATGCGCTGCCTAGTGTACCGCCCATGATCTCGTGGCCACCGCTTGAGAATGTGCTCTCAAGCTGCTGGTATCCCAGATGATAGTTGTTGTTTAGCTCCGGACTGAAGAAATACTTTTGATACTCACTGCTGCACGTTGAGGCCGAAACGCTTGCCCTTTGACGACTGTAATCCAATGGTTTGTTGCCACTCCAATCCATAATGTCACGATTAGCCTCTGAAATTGGAAAGGAATTCGATTTATTCATGCATGTTATGGGTTTGCGTTAAGGAGTACTCACTGTACACATTCCAGAGTAGTTCAAATATGTTATCCCTTCCAAATTGTGTGGCCAAATGGAGTGGAGTATATCCCTTAAAGGTGTTAAGAGATATAGAGATTAAAAATTGTAAAAAATCTTAAAAAACAAATTTTTGCATACAAATTAATTATAAATTGTTTAATTTATTGTGTTAAAAATGCTAATTTAAATTTCACTTTTAATTAATAATTTCTGTAATTTTCACAATTAATTTGAATATTTTCTGTTTTTTTTAAAATTTTGTTTATCTTATGAATTTCAAAATTTTTAAAGTTTTTAGTTAAAAATGTTAAAGTACATTTGGAAATTTCACAAATAATTAATAATTTCTTTGTAATTTCATTTAAATTTGTTAGTTTTCAGATTTTTAAAATATTTTTTTTTAACTTGAAATCAAAAACTTTATAATTTTAAATTAAAAAAATTTGAATTTCACATTTACTAAACATTTTCTTTGAATTTGTCCATTTGCAGATTTTTTAAATTTTTTTTTATCAATAAAAACCAAAATTAAAATTTTTTGGTATCTTAAAATGTGTTATTTCTTTAAATTTAATTTTAAACATTTTTAAAAATTTTATCATTTGTTTAATTTAATTTTAAATTTTAAACTTTTTGTTTGTTTGTTGGTTATGTTTTTGGCTTGTTTTTATTATTTGGAACATTTTCGACTTACTTATTTTACTCCAATATGGTTAATCCTTTATCATTATCCTTATAGTTTATTCAAGAACCTTTTTTTTTTAAATCTAAAGCTTAATTAACATAACAAACTTCATAAATAAATCCATAACAATATAGTATACCTAATTTGTAAAATCTCAAAAACTCAAAACTATTTTCTTTTCAAACCCTTTGTTCTGTAAAATGTAAAATGCGTAACAAATCAGTTGGAAAAGTCAGTTGAAATTGAAAATGTAACACATTCGTGTTTGATTGACAAACAATTCACTTTGTCTATTGAGAAACAACGAAAACATTTGAGTGAAAATTTAATTTGTTTGGAACAAGGCATGGTTCAATTTAAAAATTGTGTAAGCTCGCATGCAAAAAAAAAAAAACCAAAAAGGATGATTCTGAGGTTGGGCACAATTGGATTTGCTCGTCACGATTTGTCACAGCTTGCCACGGACTATGCCCCATGGGAAGGGTTAAAGAAGTGTTATATGTTTGAATTTGTTGTGCCGTGTGACATGTGACGCAGATTTTCGCGTGCTGGTGACATGGCAATCAGTCGACTACATGCCGTATATTATTAAAAGTATTTCAATAAGAAACATCAAATTCACTTACCCCATGCTGCACACACATAACAGTAGACAGTTTGGCAAAGTGGTAACATAAAATGTGAATAATTTAAAAACTGTTAGATAGATAGATCGATGGAGAGAGAAAAACTTACCGTTCTGGCATTGACATCGGCTTTGTAAGTGCCGGCAATTAGTTTAACCACATCCTCATTACCATGTTTGGCCGCCCAGTGCAAAGCAGTCTGAAAAAAAAACGAGAGAACATGACTTTAATTAGTCAACTGACCAAATAAGAGCAACCTGCTCCGGCTGCTGCTCCTGCTGCATATTAAGCTATCTCTGTATACAATGGTATATATGTATTAGCCTTTAAACAAATCGTTGAAAGGTTTTGGGTTTGGGTTTGTGGCACACAATCAGCAGGGCGTCGATGTACCAATATGCTGCACTTCTGAAACTATTTGTTCGACCATCAATTGATGTCCACCACAACAACACAAACAACACAAAGGCGCAACGAAAAGGGTTGCGTTCGAGATTATACCGATATATATAAATTGGCCAACCGGCAGTGCCGAATGCCTTTTGCCTCAATTATTTTCATGTTAACATAATAATTTAGTAAGGCGCAACGATTCGGGCCGTTCAGATAAGCAAGGCTCTCCAAACAACAACAACAAAAAAAGTAAAAGCTCTTCTGATCCGAAGCACAGCGCGAGTGCACGATGATTTTCTATAGAATTGAAACAACAACAACACACAACTGTATGTGTTGACAATGAAGACGGTCACATTTTGTGAGAGAGAGACGAGACTGAGAACAAATAGAGTTTCAAGCAATTTCCCGCGCCGCTGCCGTTCAGATCGGTATGCAATTCTTTTCAAGGGAAATTTGTTTCGTGTCTCCCAGGCACACACACACACACACACACATGCGCGGGGTGGGAGCTACTATTTGCTGTCGATGCATCTTAATCTGCACTCTTTGGCATTTAATCTCAGCCCATTGTCTTAGCATTTCGTGGTGAAATGTGTTCACGAACAGAAGCTGCATACTACGTAAACGCATTGTATGTATGTATGTACAAATCTTTGACTCATCTTATCAGCAATGTCAAGCGATTAATGTTATGTATTATTTAGTTTAAAAGAGTGTCATTGTAAAACTTTAGAATCAGAGTATGTCTAAAAGGAGTCCTCAAATCATTCATTGCAAATTCAATGATTAATAATCTGCTGATAAGCATTCGAATAAGGCGTGAAATCATGAAAATGATTATCGCTTTGTCATAAGACAGCAGAAGAAGAATGAAAACAAACTGAGCTGCTGAGTGGATTTACAAATCGTCTCACGCGCAAAAGTCAAGAGCATCGATTTTGGTCATTTCGTGAATGTGGCTTCTACACTCTGGCTGAAAGAGAGGCTGTGGCTAAGGCTCCTTTACATATGGCATGTTGTCCGTCTGCACGTTTAAATTTATTGTCCATTCCATTAATGGTGGCAAGGGACAGAAATTCAGCGTCTCTGACAGTGAAATGCCATAAATTCTTGCGTCTCGTTTCAGTTTTGTGGCATTGTCGTAGTAGTCGTAGTAGTATTTTGCCTTTGCAGCAAAGCCACAAAGCAGAGCGATTTGCTCCGGGGCCTGAAAACCATGTTGTCGAGTCAGATCCGACGGTGTTGGCCATCGTCAATGCTAAAACGGAATCCAGCTGCTGGCTGGCTGGCGGCTGCTGCTGTTGCAGAACGCATTGTGAAGGAATTCCAGGAGTATGGTGACCAAGATCAGGTCGTGAGACAGTCAAGTTTGCAAAGTCGCCCCCAAAATGGTCCTTGCCTCACGTTCATAAAAGGATGATCACAAATATTTGTCACTCGTTTGTGTCCACTGTGCAACATTGTGCTAAGTAGTTGTTGTTGTTGTTGTTGTGAAGGTGTCACAGCTGGAATTCGATATGGTAAAAATGCGTTGGTATGTGTTCATCTGGATCATGACAATAGATGATTGAAAATCCAAGATAAACATTTTGTGCTGATAACAATCTTTCAGTTGATCTCACAAAAGCCCAAAAGCAACACTTGCCACATGTTGCATTGTGTTGTTGTATGAGAACTTTTGCAAAGTTTTGGCTGTAGAAAGGTTGGGTGTTAACAAATTGTTGGTCTTGGGCGATAAGCTTTAAAGAAAGTAAAAAAATAATATTAAGGTCCACAGTGCGTATGAATGTGAAAGTAAAATTCTGCTAGGGAAATAAAAGGAATCCTCTTTTCCTTCTTAATTTATGTGAAAGTTTTTACAAATACTTGGAAATATATAATCGATTGCAAATCATTTGACTTTAACGATCTTACAAACTCAAAACTTATCCCAAAACATCCCATTTAAAAATTAATAAATAATTAAAAAAGTTAGGAAATAATAGTAAGGTCTTGATTTATGTGAAAATTTCCACACTTAAATGACATGTTTAAAAATCCTTAGAAAACTTGAAAATATATATAATCATTTGACTTTAGCGATCCTAAAAACCCATTGAATCAGTCTTAAAATCCCTTAAACATCCCATTTCAAAATAAATAAATAATACTTTAGATACTTACATACTGTTAACCGCCAAATAATTGCCAAAAGTACATGAAAAAGAAGAGAGAGAATAAAAATAATTCAATTATTATTTATGCCAACAATAAATTTTATCTAGCCATAGTTTGTTGTTGATGGTTAACAAACGTGCAAACACCGTAGAAACAGAGAGAAATAGTTATGGAAAAAATAAAAGATTATACAAGCTAGTTAGGCTTAAGTTGTTATTAAATGTTAAATATAGTGTTTGGGAGAGTGCTGTCCGTTTGGCATTGCCTTTAAACAATTTAATAACACATTGGCAGCCCGTCTCAACGGCAATTACCAAGGCGATCCTGGCAGATGCATGTCCTCATTGAGCAGGACCTCAGACTAAAGTTGAGTTGAGTTGATGTTTTACCCCTGGTAATGGTGCCAACTATGATAATGAGGGTCTTGTGGGCTGGCAAACAGAGCCTGACGTTCAGCTTCAGGTTCAGGTTCAGGTTTTTGGTTAAGGTTTTTGCGCCAAAAAGCGTCAGCGAGTGCCGTTTTTCTTAGCCAGAAGTCGCTCGAAGGCGTTTTTGTGATCGAAATTTGATATAACGTTGATAAGACACGAGACCTGTGTCGTTCAAGCTGGAATCTTTTGGTGGTGGTGCTCGTGGTGGTGCTATCCCACAGTAGCTGTCGTTTTGATCGATCGCCGGCACATAAAAAATGTCATGTTTAACAAGTATTTTGCTGGTTGTAATTAAGGCTGTTTCCCCGTTTCTTGGACATGAACTTTAAAAGACATTTTAGCAAGTGTCAATTGTCAGCAAAATTCATTTATCACAAACAAGTCAACAGCAATTTCATGGCCCAGTTAGCCAACTAGCAAACTATTCATTATGGCTCTAAGGACGGTTTATGTTTGTTAGAAATACGAACATGATAATTTCTTTCATAATGTGTTTATAATTGTATTTGTTTTCATGTAATTTTCAATACTTACACCCTGTTGTTGTTGTTATTGTTGTTGTTGAAGTTCAGTCAATGTTCATGTAAAGTAAAAAAGTAAAACAAGGAAAAAGAACATGAAAAATTAGATCTTAATTGTTTAAGATTTTATCGCTTAATCACTTATGCGGGGGTAAGCTTAAAAGTAAATGAGACGTTGTTCAAAAATATAAAAAAAAAAAAAAAATAAATACTTATAATAAATAAATGTTTAAATACATTTTAAATCTTAAAAGTTGTGAAATAAAATGAAATATTTATATATTTACGGAGAGTTTAATGATCATAAAAATAATCAACATAATAATAATCGTTAAAAAAACTTAAGAACTAAAAAAAATTTGATTAGAAAATTATTTAAAAAAATTTTTTTTTTTAGTTTTTAAACTATTTTTATATTTAAAAAAAATTATATTTCTTTTAAATTAATTTGGTATTACTAAAATCAAACTACTTTTATCATATTTTAATATTTTCCCAAATATTTTGAAGTTCACTAAAAATAAATTATAAGGAAATGAATAAAGCTTAAAAAAAACTAAGCTTAACAAAAACAAAACTTTAAAAGTTAATGAAGTTACTCAAGTAATTAGGATTAATGTGAAGTTTTCTACATTTTTCCAGATTAACCTTCTTAGATTAAACAAGAGAAAACTTTCACAAAAAAGTACATAAAAACAATCGATTTGAATGCTCTACACAAACAATAAAAACAAGACAATCCTTGTTAATCACCTCCCAAAAGCAAGGCACGCAATATCCGTATCCTGGTATCAGGAAAATTAAATCAAGGCATGTAGCTAATAAGCTGAAATCCAATACTCATAATTGTGGTAAATGCTACCGAAAAAGTGTGTTCGCGTTCCCAGCATAATGAATACAAACTTGAACCGAACACGAATGTGAAATCGAAAACAATTATTTTTGTTTATTTTGTATCTAAAGTGCAGGCAGATTAACTAAATTGATTAGAAATGATATGTATATAAGTATATATATTTATACAGCCGAGTCTTTGCCTTGACCTAATCGACAAACACCGGCTAATTTACGTCGAGCTCTATGTTAACTTGAAATGCGTACGCACCCCTAAAGACAAACAGACAAACATTATAATAATAATCAGGCTTGTTGATAAAAAACACAAAAAAATATACAACAAACAATAATAATGACAGCTAAAGTCCTTGCTACGTGGACATTTATCTTTGGCAAACAATCTAAATGATATATTAAGCGCAAAAGCAAATAACGCTCTCGTTTTTTTTTTTTTTTGTCGCCACCATGCTCGTTGTCTCCGTTGTTGTTGTTGTTGTTCTCCCTTCGGCGAGTTAAGTTCACCAATTATGCGGATTATTAATTTAACTGGGTCGAGAAAGAGACGCAGGTAAACGCCTCCCTTTTGGTTACGTTCGCATGTCTTAATGTTATTGTTGTTGCTGGTGTTGACCACTTGTCGTTTCACAAGTTGTCAAAACTTGTCATTTAACCGGCAATGAGAGAGAAAGAGCCTTGTTTGCTTTAATCGTGGTTATTATGAACACAGTCTTATTAATGATGTGTGTGAGCGTTGGAGCAGCTGGAGCAGCTGCTCCTTTGAGCTTTAAGGAGTGTCCCTAATTAGTTGGTAGTTGGAGTAGTCTTGCTGATCATTAGTTTAACTTAATCCATGATTTATAGTTAGTGTGTAGACTTTCTTTCCCATATTAACGCTGCCTCCGTTTGCCAATTAGTTATCACCCAAAAAAACTTGCTTATAAGTTGTGATAAATGCTGTGTTGCATGCTATCCTGCTGATTGTGGCTGCATATTATGCGTATTCGATTCTTTAATTGGTTTCACAGCGGCTCATTTGTCAATTCAGGGAGGCCGAGAGGGGAGAGAAGCGCAATCGATAAACTTGCAGACAGGTGGAATTCAATAGCTGCACGCTTTTGCAGCAACCCACAGTTGCCACAGCTACTTGCTACTTGCTACTTCTCATATGAACAATGATGAGGGTTGCTTTCTGTCATTTTGGTGTCGCCTTCGGGACTGACGGTTCGGCTCGGTAGGTTATGAGGCAACAGGTGATCCCTGATCGTGCTGATCGAGTTGACGTGTTTTTCCTTCTTTCCTTCCTTCCTTCCTTTCCTTTTTTTTTTTTTGTTATTAAGTTGTTAAGCTAAATTATTGTTCTTTTGTTGTTGCATATTCTTTAAGGCCGTCGGCGACATTTAACAGTTCATGCATTTATATGAGCTGTCGAAAAAGTTATAATGGGCACTTAAATGCGTTCATTCATATATTATATTCATATATTGTATTGCTAATGATCCAGTATTTAAAAAGGAAATAAAACTACATGAGCTTAATAAGATTTGGGTTGATAAAAAAGGCACAATAAAGATTTTGAAGTGTGGAACAGGTTGTTTATAGATAATATTATACTTAAAATGTTTTATGTTGCAATGAAAAAGATAAGCTGATAATACAGTCGATCTTCTATATAACTAACGAAGTTCTGTGTAAATCGAATTAATTTACAGAACACTGCGATTTCTTGCCATCAAAAAACTATCTTGAGATTTGTTTTATGGAAATTCGACTGAACTTACTTTAAAAAACTTATACTTTCTAAGAAAAAAACTTAAAATTTACGTTTATCATCCTAAAAACTTAACTAACCATTTACATATATAAATATAGAAATATATGGAATTCCATAATGCTTGGAGCTTACCGTTGCGGGATCCTGAAAGAAAGAAAGAAAAATATATATTAATAAAATATCTATTAAAAATTTTAATAGAGAATTAATAATAAACTCGAAATACTATTTTAAAAATGATAAAATTCTTAATTTAAGCTTAAGAAACTCGAAAAACTTTGATAATGGTTTTAATCTTATGCTGAAGCAAAAGTTTAGGAAAACTGAAGTTCGACTGAGATAAGAAACACTTTAAAAATATTAAAACCATCATATAAAAGTTTTAAGCAATTTATTCTTCACTAAACGTTTTATTTTTTTCCTTCTTTATACTAAAAATAAGATAAAAACCTTTTGTTTTCAACCTTCAAAAAGAAAAAAGTAAATATTTTTATCCATTATATTACTTGAAATGCCATTTAAATTAGTATTAATATCAGCAACGTTTTAATCTTTATTTTTCCATTAACAATTCAGTTAAAAATGCAACAAAACAAAGAAAGAGATGGGAGAAAGAGAGCAAGAGAATGCTTAAAATATTTGACGTATGAAATAAATGAATGAAATGGGATTGATTTCGTATTGATTGCTGATTTAATTGTCTGACTAATTGAGAGATTTTTTTTTTCGTTCTGTGGTGCATGCAGACACATCTGTGAACTCCCATGACGCACATTCGGCCTAGTTGCAACAGTGTGGAGCAGCATTATTTGCTCCATTTGGCACACGGCGTTGCTTAATGACTTGATTTGGAAGGCTGATGAGGTGCCTTTGCAGTAGTTGCAGATTGCCATCCAATGATTAGTTCACAGAGTGCGAGCGAGAGAGATAGAGACGGTACGTGCAACAACGCGATGGAGACAAAGACGTTGACAACCACTTGAAACGACAATGACTTTGTGCCATATATGTATGCAGTACTAGGCTTGAGAAGAAGTGAATCGAACAAAAAAAAGTCCTTAAATTTCATGCAGAATTAATTAACTGCTTGATGATGATGGTGGTGGCAAAGAGCCGTAGTAAGCTGTCCCCAAAAAAGCCGCCCAAGTTGCGGGCGCCCTTGTGACCAGGTTGCCTTTTGTTTTTTTTTTCGATTGGGTTTTGTCGTCTGTTTTGATGGGGCAGCCAGACAACGCGGGAACACACAGAAGCAAATCGAGCTTCTTTTGGCTCCACACTGTGGAATTTCATTGAGAAAACGTGCCCTGTACTTTTGTGAGACAGCGGCGCACAGCGCACAGGTCGTGTCCCCATCGCTCTGTCATGAATTGGCACATGTATAGATATATAGTATGGGTATCTTTATGCTGTTGTTTGTTGTTTGTCTTGGATATCTATGTTGTGGCGCCATTAGCTGCCATTGAGGCTGGCCCGTGTCGCAATTTAATTACAAGCGCAGTCAAGGCAATCGCTATCTCTGGCGGCGGCAGCGTCGGCGGCAGTAAGATTTATGCAAACAGTATACAACAACGAGATGCTTAGGACACATTCGTTGCTGGACAGTTGCACACGATGCTCATCCAAATGATATCACGATGCTCTGCTCTCCCTCTCTCTCTTTCGCAAAACTGCTTGTCATCGCATTGTTGTTATTGTTGCCCTGGCACAACTCAATTTGCTGCTGCTTGTCGGCAACGTGTGCAGTTAGTTTCACTCATAAGTCAAAAGTAAGCAGTCTATGTGTGTGTGTGTGTGTGTGTGCATGGACAAGGGCAAGCAGTGCTTCTTGAAAATCGAATCACGTTCGCCCAATTTTAGGAGAGCACACCATTCAACAATTTTTTAGCTCCCTTGTAGGCGATTAACTTAAATGCCACTAAACTAATTTAAAAGCGATTGTAAAAGCTCTCTCAGTTGCGCTTCTGCATCTACTCGACTCGTCTCTCTCTGGGCAATAGAATTTCCTTGTAGTCTGTGGCTGTTAAACATCTTGTCCAGGCCCATCCACACGCATTGTCACGTACTGCTGAATGGTGGGCCATCAGTGGAGAGCTTTGTGTAAAATAAATACATAATAGTACATGTGTGGCTCTATACATACACATATAAACGGGGCAAGATTGCTTTTTCCATATGGAATTTAATTTGCGCTTGTGCCTTGGGCCATCGGCAAACATGTAATAACGATGCAATTTCATTTGCAATTTAACAGCGTAACAAAAACTTGACCACTGTGCTGCTGCCACAATGCTGTGGCATGCTACACTTAGAACAAACAATATGCGGTTTAGATGTTAGACAAAAGCCTCAAGTTGGAAAGTTCTATACATAACTGATTGACGTAAATCCTAGGCTAAAATATATGATAAAAGTGAACTATTTCTTTTTAACAATATTTTTTTGCTGTATTATCTTCAGGGAACTTTTATTATGATCTATCCTTATTTATTAAAGACTTTTATCAGTTGTCCAGCACAAATAGTACTGTATTTTAAGATTTAAGTTAAAATACGAAAACAATAACATTTTAGAGATTATTATAATCATACATACTCCAAAAAATCATGTTTAAGAATAAATGTTTAAATAAAATAATAATAATGAAACTTAATAAAATAAAATAATATTTTTTCTAGAGTTTTCAAAGGAAAACTAACATAAAACACAAAAAAATAACTTTTAAACTTAACATTGGTGAACAAATTTTATAATTCAATCAAAAATGATTTTTATAAAATTGAAAAGTGATTTCTAAAATTCACAAAATAATTTCACGCTCATCACAGTGTTTATTTTTTGCCAAGTGCACAATAAAGTCACAACATGGAAAATGATGTCTTTTAATATGAAAACATCTTCCAATATGCTTGACATTATATACCGAAGGAAGTTCCGCAAAAGGGACAACAGACTGTCGATGACAAAGAACTCTCGTTATGCAAAATACCTTGCGAATATTACACAGTTAAGTTTACAATATGATATATTGGCCAAATGCGACGTCGTCGTCGTTGTTGTTGTTGTTATATGGCTAACTGGCGCTTAGAAGTAAGAATAAACACAGCGTTGGCGGTGGCAACCTGTTGCGCCTATGTATGTTTGACCCCCTGCGGTGGGGCAGGGGTAGTCGTAAAAAAACGAAACGAAACGCAACGAAAAGAATCAGAGAAATATACAAACACATAAATGTGGGATGATTAATTTTAAGCACTTTTACGATGCCTCTTCATGGCGCTGTTGATTTATAGCCATTATTGGGCCGTGCGACGAATTTGCCACAAGAGAGAGAGACACACAGATTTGGGCTTTATTTTATGATGAGTTGAAGGGGTCTTGGGGGGGGTGGGGCAGCAATTAGAGAGAGGCTTTATAAATCGCAAGCTTAGGATCTTCGGTATTAATATTATTATTATCTTTAGTAAGCACATGAAGTAAGTACACATGTGGGCGTTGCAGAGAAGCAGGAAGCTGCTGGGGCAAGATGGCTGATTTTCGGAGTCCCTGGCGCATGTTGCACATCAGACGCATTTACTATTTTGCATAAATCATAATGTAATCTGCATCTGGAAATGAAAAACAAACCGAAGCGAAGCGAAAAAAAAAATGTCCAAGCATTTTTATAATTAACTGCGCGGACGCAAACTGAAGACATTGGCAGGCGACATGCCGGGCTTGCAGCTGCAGGACCTCTCTCGCTCTCTCTGCCCCACCAGCATCGCAAGCAACATGCAGCAACAGCAGCAGCCAAGCAAAGCAAAGCAAAGCAAGCAACATCGAACTTGCAACAACGACAACCGCATAAGTTTTACTCAATGAAGCATGTTGCAGAGTAGGACCTGGCCAAATGGATAAGAGCCCTCAGTTTTGGCTTAACTTCGCTTGGCTTCAGCCCAATCTGCACAGAAAAATCTACGCAAAAGAGTTGAGCGTCGCGTCGCGGTCAACGGGCGCCTGCCAAAACTACGGCAACAAATAATTTATGCTCGAGGAGTCGCTGAAGCGCAGCAACAGCAACAACAACAACACATTGGCGCAACATGCTTCCTTGCAGCGTACAAAAGCAGCGGGTTGTAGCGGTTGTTGGTGGTGCTCGTGGTGGTGGTGCTGGTTGCTGTGGTTGTTAGCTTGCCGTAAAAATCAAACACAAAAATTATAAATTAATGAAATTTATGCACAATAAAATTGCAAACGAAATTATTAATGCAGTCGTTCACGCTTTAAATGCGTCCTAAATCAATGCAAAACGTTTTATTAATATGGCCAACAGACATGCATGCCTACTATGTACAATGTTTTTGGCCAGGCCAGGCCAGTCCAGGAGGCGCTAGGCACACAGTTTTGGTCTGTCGCTTAGGCGCCGGATATGTTAAATGTTTTTTTTTTTTTTTTCGTTAAGGGAAGACATGCGTCTTTGCAACTTGTGGCGATCATCTTCTGTTATGATGTGCCTACAACTTTTGAATTGCGTTGAACGCTTTTTGTTCTCCTGCAACACGAACCGGTTCACTTGTATTGCTTAAATTTATGATTTGATATTCAATAATCTTGTGTTGAAACTTCAATGGGAACTGATGAACATGATTTTATTGATTGCTATTTAACTATATTTAAGGTGTGGTTGCATATTATTTTTATCTTTTTTTTCTTTCAGTTTTATGCATTAACATATGTTAAAGATATATTTAGAATTTGTTGTTATGGTAATGATTTAGCATATTTTTTAATAAAATGAAATTTAATATTTTTGTGTATAGAACATTCTATTGTTATGCAAATTTTTTTTATTAAGTTTTTATGGTTTTTTATTATCAACCTTCTTCATTCTTCAGTAAGAAACATTCAATAAAGAAGAGTATAAGCTTTGGTATAGTAAAAAATTAAATAAAATATAAAAGAAACCACATTTTTCTATGTAAAAAAAAATTAAAAAACTATTTGTTAACAAAATATCTAAAGCAACAAAATGAAACATGTTCAGAAACACTTCTAACCATTCTTAGTAATTTTTAGCAACATTAAAAAAATCGTAAAAAATATATACGAAGAGATTTTTAAACAACATTTTTTCAATCACTATTAGATTTGTTTGAAGTAACTTTTTGCATCAAAACGTTTTTATTTAAGCCCGAGGATAAAGGTTTAAGATAGACTTTTACAAGAATGGAAAACTTTCAAGTGATACTTAATGGGTTAAGAAAAGTATTGTATTTTTCAAACGGAAATTAAATATGCCATAAAGATATAGTGTATATGCCATAATATATAAAGATATTTACTTTATCAAACGTTTTTTTTTTTTTTTTTTTTAAGGATTTTTAGTTAAAGATAACTTTTGAGCTAAATTAAAAGACATGTACATGGTCTTAGTAGAGCTACAAACTCTATAAACTTTCTCTGTACTTCCCTATGATTAAGCTTTAAGCCCATACTTTTCTTACCAACTCTCATTAAAAACTAACTAAAAATATTATCAGATGGCAACAATATTACTTTATAACATTCAAATACATTTGTTAAGTGCTTGTTATTCCCACGAAAACCCCTCTTGCACAAGATCTGCATAAATCTTGTCATAGATAGGCACATATTGCGCTTTAAATATTGTATCTTTGTTTCGCTCTCAATTCGTTCTTTTCTTTGACAAATGAGCTCGTGTAATAGGCTCAGATGAACTAGTTTTTTGTGTCAAGTGTGCATAGGTATGGTTAATTTAATTTCGTTGAAAGATCTAAGATCATTAAGAGCAAGAAAAATAAGCTGCCAAACGAAAAAGGTCTCTTTTGCAAGCAGAAAACAAAGTTATATAAATTTTACAGCGAATTTTTAAGTATTTTAAAGCGTAGACAGCTTTATCTTATCGCCCGTTAAATTTTGAGGTTTCCCTTTAACGAATACATTAAAAACATATATATAATATTCCACGAATTATATATATAAATGTATATGTATGTAAATTAAACTTCTCACATGAGCAGTCCCCCTTGAAGCAACGAGAGCTCTCCATCTTTGTAGCTGATAGGATCGTTTCTCGTCGTCGTTGTAAACTTACGCAGAAATCTCATTGGGGCCGTGTTCAAGACAGGTAGCTGCTCCTATTCGGGCTCCCCATATCAGCCAAGAGTAAAAAATTAGTTCCTCAACGATGACAAATTAGACGTCATTAAGACTTGACTTGACTTCAGAGTGGACAGAGACAGAGACTGGAACTGGGACTGAAGTCACTCTCACTTGGTTTTTTGTGACCTCATCCTTTCTGAGAAGCGCTGTGGTGGTGGTACGTGCAACAAATGGTCATCCTAGGCCGGGAACTGTTACTCCATATTATTTATGATAATCTCGATTTTGTGTAGTAGCCCGTCCAGCAACTTGGCGACCCAAACGAGCCAACTGCATGCAAAAGACTTTGCCACACGAAACGCTGTGTGTGGCCCTTTTGGTAGCAGCAACAACAACAACAAAGACAACTTTTCGCCTACCTGTTGCCTGCAATGCGACGCGACGCGACTCGGCTTGGTTTGGCTGTTGCCGCCGCAAGTCGCCAGATTAATGTGAAGTGACATGTTTAAGTAAATGATCCAGAAGCTTATCCGATAATGGCTCAAGCATATTTATTTAATGCTACACTTCATTTTGGCAACTGAACAAGCAGCATTCGCGGCTCACATCTAATTGACCCAAAAAAAGAGTGAAGCTCATTAGCTTTTATTTGACCAAAAGCTTACACTTGGAGAAACAAGCAAAGCTGAGGTTTTACCACAAGAAAATATAGAAATTTTCTAATAATAAAAATGATTTAAATGAAAAAATTTTGTTATTTACTTAAGTGAACTTTTTTAAATAATTGTGAAAACTTTAAACAAAATTTTGAGAAAAAAATATTTTTGTTTTAAGAAGAAGATTTAAAAGGTTTTTTTTTAATATATTTGTCAAGTTGATGTGATTAAATAAATGATCATTTAAAGTTATTTACTTTTTGGCATTACAAAGTTCCAATAGATTAAAATATAAATCCATAAAACTGCTTGTTTTAATCATTTTTAGATCTCAAAAATCTGGATATTTTTCATAAATATAGTTCATACAAATCTCAAACTCATACAATAATTTCCATAAAATACAGATAAATAATTAAATACAAATAAAAAAGTTACTATTAAAGATTTAAATTCGTAGATAGATCGAAATAAATTGTATTTTGCAATTTGTTTTATTTCAAGATGAGAGCTTGGATTGTGTAAAAAAAAATTGGAAAATTTGATATGCTAAAAAAACCTATTAAAATGGAATTATTCTCAAAAATGTTTGCTAAAGTGTATCGATTCTGGTAAGAACTACGTTTTTCTTTCACCTTAGAATGTTGAAAACGTGCCACACCTTTCTCTAAGTGTAGCCTAAGCCATAAATCTGAGTTAAGGAGGAACTTTAGTCGCAACTCTTAGCCACAAACACAAACAGTTGCCCGGCGCAGGATATTACACAACATCACGAAGAATTTTAGAGAGTTTAAAACACGAGCGTTTTTTTTTTTTCGACGCAAGACGAAACACGATTAGCCTTAAATAGGGTCCCCACCACAATAATCATTTGTTTTCGGGGGCTCCTGCAACAATGCAGTTTCGTATCGGCATCAGACGAGAGAGAGACGAGGCGAGGCATCCTCTCATGGCCAAGTGGAAAGGCGGCCACCGCCGTTGCAAACTGTCGTCGACTTTGTTCTTGTCGGTTGCTGCTGCTGCTGTTTGCAACGGTTGCAAGTTTTGCGACAACACGAAGATTAGCATGCGTGACTAACAGAATTTTGTTATTCCCTTACTGCCTGTTGTTTTTTTTTTGGTTTTTTGTGGCAAGAAGTCGTGCGTTCTACTCGCGCTCTGGGATAATCGTTTGTTAATTTTCCCTAATTAATTATTATTAAATACTCGGATAAGCGCAGCCATGAAAATCTCAACTCGCATTGAATGAAAGCAAGGCTGGCAATGTTGCAATGCGACTTGCAACAAGATCATTCACATAGTTGCAACACTTGATAATGATTTGGCTTTTTGAATTCTTCGATGTATTTTTTCCTTTTGACCGGAACCTTTTTATTTTATTGACAAGCAAATGCACTCAAGCTGAATATGTTTTTTTAGTTTGGGGCGCGACTTGTTGGATTTTTGGTGCCTCGTCCATTGGGGCATCTGCCGCACGATGGACAGACGGTGTCCGTGTCGTCGTCGTCGTCTTCGTCGTCGTCCCTTTTGCCAACACACATACACAATGTTTACTTTCGTTATTTATGATGTTGCTGTCCCCAAACACACACACACACACAAACGGAGATTTTTAGGCAACAACGATCTGCATCTGCCTCACTCACACTGTCATTGCGTGCCCCAAAGTGCGTGGGACGTTGTTTTGGATTCCCTTCACACAAATCGCATATGGAAAGGCACAAAGCACAAGGAACGAACTATTATCAGAAGTTTTATGTTAATTTTTAAGCATGTTGCAAGCTTTTGTCTGCCACGTTCCTGGGGTCGATTTGTGTGTGCGGCAACAGTGGCAACAACAGCCGCAACTTTTGCCAAATGTAATCTTTTGTCATCATGTTTGACAGCAACGCTTGTCGACGCCTCCACCCCCCTCTTCACCCCTTAGCCAAAAGAACGCACCTGTTTCGTTTCCCTCATTAATTATGCATAAATCGACGTTCAACAATTTTAGTTACAAAACTTTAATTCACAGTTGTGCAATTAGCATGATTTGTTTAGTATTCTGTTGGGTTTCAATTTAAATAAGATTTAAACATATTTGGAGTAAATTTGTGGGCTTTGAGGAAGGTAAGTTAATGATGGGTTGTGTTGGGATCCCTTAAGAGTTATTGTTATTATGTTTTTGTTCACAGGATCCGATCTTTAATTATTTTTAATAGTGATATTTTACTGGAGACGAAAATCTTACAAGTAATCCACATCAAACAATTGTTTAAGGAAAGTTTATAATACAAAATATTATTCCGCAGAATATTGTTCACTTGTGATTTCGAGACAATCCTAAAGCTATAGTCAAGCTTCCATGTAACAAAATTTTCTTTATAACGAAGTTTCCTGTATATGGAACTTATCTCCAAAATCCTGGGAATTGGTTATATCAAAAAACGTATAACATATTATAAAATTTCCCTAAGGTAGTGTTATTTTTATCGCCTTGATATTTGTTATTAAGAAGTTCGACTGTATTTTTGTTTTCCTAACTCAAAAGCTAGAGTTTTAGATATATTTGCCGTATACACTGTATATTTCATTGTATTTGATTAAAGTTTTATTATGCTTCATAGAAGACTTTAATAGCAATTAAAGCTTACAACTATTTAAGACTTCTCATAGTCTGGTAATCAAGTTTGTTTGCCGTCTTTCTAACGGATCCTTTCACATTAACATTGTTACCAAAGTCTCTTAACAATTTCTAAACTTTTAAGCTTAATAAAAATAGGAAAGAATTACATTTCAAGCGCGGTTTTAAAAAACCGCTAACCTACAAGCATAAAAAGCAAAACGCGTGTTCAAAAAAAAAAGAAGAGGACAAAACAAATATGGGCGTGTCTGTGGGCGTTTTAACAAATGTTATATGCATTGGCATTGTGCTATAAGCACTGTGACCAGAAGACAACAAACAACTGGCAGTGAGAGGGGCGAGAGGGGGGGCAAGGCAATTTGAAAAATCGATTAAATTCGAATAAATGTTGAAGGTTGGCTAAGGGGGTTAGGCAGATTTAAAAACTCATAACAACGTGGCAACACCTTCTTTTGTATACACACACACACACACACACACACACATGTATGTACAAGTACACAGCCAGAGGTGTGCAAAACCATGTGTGTGGGGTAAAGACTGGTTACTGAGATGCTGGTTATGATCTTAAGCATCTTTACTTTTGCCGCTGGCAAACTTTGTGCGAATGAGAAATATTATTTATATTTGTTTTTCGTTGAATTTATGACCAGAAAGCATTTTTTTTTTAGAGACAAATATCCGGCGTGCTGCTTGTTGCATGCACCTTAGGACATATTTTGTGTGTGTGTCCAGTAGCTGGCGCTAGTACACAGAACGGTGGCAGTGCGGACGACAGGAACATGAGTTAGCCCCAAAAGCGAAACCTAATCAATATACACTTAAATGAAATAACCCAAAGGCACACAAGTCGTTTGTTGCTTGGACCAGCTGGGGTCGTCCATCCAGGCGGTGTTGATTGCTTTGCATAGTTAAACAGAAGCGGATATAAAGAGAGAGAGAGAGAGAGTCCAATCAGAGTTGCATTCCATTAAACGTGACAAGTTGCTTGTCCAAATAAAGCGCGATCTTCCTCTCTCTCTCTCCCTCTCTCTCTTTGGTATCGAGCAAAGGATCGTGTGTGTTCAATAAAATGCAAACGCCATTCGTTTCGTCGGCGATTGTAATCAGTTTTCTGAGGCACTAACAATGGGGCAACGAGAAAGCCCAGTCGTCAATCATGAATCCATCTTCGTCACTGGCCATTCTTTTGGCCTGAATTGATTGAATGCCCGAATGGCAGTAAGTTAGTCAGTGACTTCTTGGTGGTTAACATGGCGCCTGAGTTTGTCGTTTTGGGAATTGGTATCATCACAGAGAGATCATCAGTTGAAGCGATGATCATCAATGACTTTGACGCTGATGCTGAATTGTCATTGTTCTTTTTTTTCTGTTTTGTATTGGCGGCGTCTGCAAATGCACGTCATTCCATGCCACATGAAATGTCACTCAAGTTGAGGCAGGGGGAACCATCCATCCATCCAGATCACTCACAGAGGCTGATGCTGCTGCCTTTAAGTAGCTGGCTCATCCTGCTGCAGTCCGGCAAAACAATTCAATTGGAGTAGCGAATAAATCACGCTGAACGACGACGACGATTGCTGTTGATCGTGGAAGCGTACTCGTCGCCTTTGACTTAGCCTTGTCTCGCTCTTCCTCTCTCTCTCGCTCTTTGATTATTTACTATAATGCCCTGTAATCAAATTGTGGCAAGAGGGTAAACGAGTCTAAGAAAATAATTATGTTTATATATCATAAAAACTTTTAATATTCCTTTCAGTTATTGGGAAGAAAATGTTCTCAACACACGCGTTATCGATAGTTTTATGCTGTTATCGATTTCAGGACATCCAGCGTATTTCTTAGCCTAGGCCATACTCTCCTTTTTTCCATTCACAGGAAATGACTGCCGTTTGGAGCCGGGACGTTGAGCATTTTATTTTGTTTACGATTTCTTTCGTAGTTATCTGGGAAGTATTTCGAACGTCGCTAATTTGACGACTGCACGATTGCATCGAGAGTCGCCTTGGAGCATCGGGTGAGGTGAACCAGAGTTGAGAGCTGGTCCTTGCCACATTCGGCTGCTCCCGCCGATGCATTTACAGATAAGCTCAATTTCGTTTTTGCTGACACTTAAGCGGCGGAGCCCACAGACAACGAACCGGATCGTTGTTGTTGTTGTTTTTTGTTTTTAGCGGATCGTCGGATCAGTTTGTTGGATTGGCTGATTGGTGGGCCGTCGGTGGTGTTGCGGGGGTGTACTCGTCTATACTGTTGTTGCACGTTTTTTTTTTTTTTTTTTTTTTTTTAATTTTTTGTGTTGGCCAACGAAATGAAAATTCCTACCCAAAGTCACGGAGACACAAAAAAAAAAGGTTGGCGCTGTTTCCATTTTGCGACAGTTTTATTTGCCCATCACAACTTTGTCAGGCAGCTTGCAACGTGACGAGGACGATAAAGAAATGACTGACAGATTTATTCATTTTATTAAGAACTTTTTGATTATTTTAGGAAAAATAGAGGTTAAGAATTTTCTTGAGGGTGAAAAAGTTTTTCAAAGACCTTTACTTAATTATTTTTATTTATATTTTATTTATATTTTCTTTTCTAAATATTTATGTTCTTATTTTCATTAATAACAATATAAATGGTTTATTTGGATTCAAATTGTTAGATTCCTCTTTTTCCAATAAATTTTTACTTTTTTTAAAGATTTTTATTTATATTTTTTTTATTTCCTAACTTTCTACACCAAATTATGACCTATTTTGCATTTATTTATTATATAATCTCAGCTGTCACATATTTTCTTTTATAGAGTATTCGTTTAACCAACTAACAATAAACTAAAGCGTTTGCAGAGTTTCGTGTCGGGCTTTAAGCATGCGCAGGTAATTGTGAATGACAATAATTGTGAAGACATTCAGTTTGGGCCCGGTTCAGAGTGATTCTGTAGACGTCCCACTGACCAAGCCAACAGTCTCTGGAACGTGCAAAACGTTGGCGCCAACAGCGCCACCCAATAAAAAAAGACAGAAAAAAAACGCAGCAACAAGCAGATGAATTTTTGTCAATTTAAAGACAGGAATCGGTTAAAAAGTTAACCCGACCAAACATTCCCAAGAATGGCTGGCATAAGCTGTCAGGCTTGTTTGGCAGTGGGCAGTGCTGAATTGTGGATTGCCACGCCCCCGTCTTTAATAACTTTCGCCCTAATTCATGTTGGCTGTCAGTGCATCGATTTTTCATAATTAAAAGTGAATTGAAAATAAAAATACAACAAATATAAAATATTGTAGGAGGCACTGCTCCGGCGTCTTTGAAATTGAATTCGTGGCCTTAACTTTAGCTACTACCAAGTTTTGAGGTGGTGCTTTAATAAATGGTTAGGTGGATCGATAGAACATGCTTAGGCAGCCACAGCCATAGCCACAGCAGCATCAACATCATGTGAGGTGGCCCCAATCGAAGCGTTCACGTATCTAAGGTCTTGATCGTGTTGAAGATCCATTAATCAAATCACCAAGTTCAAGCTAAGTTAAACAAAAGATTTCTGCTCGATAGCTTGAGAGTTTCTCAAGGAGAGTTGGCGTTATCGACTTCTGTTAACATAGGAAACTCATGGAAATGTTTTAGCATAATAAATCAGCAAAGTTTAAAGTGGATATCACTCAAATATTACTAACTTTATAAGTGATCTATATAAATAAAGTTAAAAAAAAAAACACATAAAATAAATCTAGGAACATTTATTTTTAATGCATTAGGGTTTATATAGAGTGGGAAAACTTTAAGATTAACTAATTTGGATCCATGGCAAGTCCAAAGTATAAGAACAAGCGATCTAGTTCTTTTGTGAAAGTTAGGAATGTGGTTAAAGGTGAACATCTATATTGGGTTCTTTTAAAAACGTTAAAAAAAAGTGGAAAGTTTAAAGTTAAATGGCAAAGCTTGATGCGATTTCGGTAAAATATAGGTTTGATTCCATAATGAACTAGATTTGCCATCACTTTACGGGAATACGTTAATAATTAAGCGATAAAACTTGATTAACATATATGTTTTATGACTGATTTCTATAGAATAGGAAACTCGGGAGATCAATAAAAATGGACAACTTTGAATATAGTAGTATAGTTCAGATATAGGTTTAGGGTCACATAAAACAGCTATGACATAAGACAGTAAATCGATGTCATATTGAAAGAGAAATCTAATAAATTACTTAAATATCACAATAGACATTATAGTTAGTACATTGCTTAGACAATTAAATCAAAATCGTCGACTCTGCACTAATTACAGTAGAATAACTTAATTCAAAAAGAAAAATCCTAATGACCCGATTGTCTTTGGACAATTATATCACTTTTCCCCGAAGGCCAATCCTTTTGCATGTCAACTGACCATATATATTTTAACGACTCTTGATGACATGACTTCAAAACTAAATAAGTAAGCCACACATATCCGCAGGGAACTAAATAACTTACTAAAGACAGAAAGAAAGAGTGTTTTTGGAGGAAATACGCAGCGGGCGGCACTATTTGAACATATATGATGTTTTCAAGGGAATATTTTTGGTGACATTTATGTGCCGCTGACGCTTTGCAGCACACTGAGCGCCGAGCTCTAATTAAATTTAATAGCCACGTCAGCCAAGGGGCATAAAATTGAGCCAAAAGCCACCAACGAGGCGGGCACAAGATGTGAGAAGATGTCAAAACGCAAGCGCTGAGGGTCGTAAACACATTTTGATTTGATTTCTGGAAAAAAAGGATTCAGAGAGAGAGATGAGTTCTAAGTTTCATAGCTACTGTTTGCTTTTGTGCGGATGCGTTGATTGAATTGTCACCTCGATTTAATGGCACTCCCTATATATTCCAACAAGTTCTATACGTTTTTGATGTCTGCGACAGAATTAGAAGCAGCAAAGGCGCCAACATTTCTGCTTTTCTGTCTATTTTATTATTTTAATACGTTCGGCGGCGGCGTTGTCGTTGGTTCCAAAGGTGTCAGACGTTTTATTGCTGTTCTTGACGACCTGTTGAAAAGTTCATGGTCACTCCAAAACAATTCTACCTTTGAGATTATGTACACGACACGGTGTGGTGGTGGTGCTGGGGGCATAGTTTTAGAATGTGAGGGCAACTCGAAGGCGGCATCTCATTCATCAAAAGACGCCTGCTTGAAATCACTTTCACCTATGAACTGTTTTTCTCTCAAAAGTAGTTAACATATAAATGAAACGGTTAGAAGGTATTCGGGTCGGGTTTGTAAGATCAAAGAAAACTTGGGTGGTCTTTATGTTAAATGGGTTAAGTAGTTTTATGGGGTTGCGAGTGTTAAAGCTAAAATTAGTTTAAGTTTTAGGCTGGCAAATTTAATATTTGAGAGTTTTATTAATATGTTTGTTTTAAACTTTTGTCTAAACATTTTTTTAAAAGGGTTTTTAGATTCCCGTTCTCGTTTATTATGATATATGTAAGTTTATTTTCATTGTTATTAACATCAAAATTCTATGATTTTTTTCTCGCGTTGTCCAAAAATACAGTCTTCTATTCTAAGGTTTGTCAAAAAATTCATAGAAAATTATTTAATGATTAAACATAGGCAATTTGTTCTCAAAATTTTTAAAATATTTGATAAAAAACCAAAAAAATTTAGTATTAATATTTGTTAAATTTAAAAACCTTTAATAAAGATTTAAAAAAATAGTTTATTATTACTTTTTGCACAAGAAATACCAAATCTTAAAAGTTCTTTTTTCCTATTAACTTTTTAATTAAACAAATCTCCAAAAATTTACACACAATACTGTTATTTAATCTTGGAAACAAATCTTGTTCAACATTTAAGATCGCTGTTAAATGTAAATAGCTTTATTTCCATTTACAAATGTTTGTGTTTAAAGTCTTTAAAAGAAATGTATTAATTAAAGCTAGTTGTTATATTAAGATGGGTTTTGCGTGTTTTTACGAATACTAAAGTACAAATTAATGTATTAGCTTAAACAAAAAGCATGCAACAAATCACCCATGTTTGAACATAATCAACAAGATATGTTTAAGTAGTATGTTTGTAGTTATAATCAACACGAGCGAGCATAGCCGAAAACAACATGTTTTGTATTTAAAATGTTGAAACATTGTGTACGGAATGAGTTGAAGGTAAACAAAATACAGCCAACATATTTTTCTATATAAAAATGTTTTTTTTTTATTGTTTTTGCACAGTCATTGTGCATATGCAACACACAAAAATATTTTTAATTTGAATAAGTAATTCGAACAACGATTCGACAAAAAAGAAAAAAAAAATTGAGTAGAAGGAAAAACAAGTCAAAACAAATGTGAAACAAGGAAAATTCAATTTACTCGCATGTCAGGCCGAATTGCCGGCTAGGTCAAACACGTTGATGGATGGCTGGTTGGATGGAATAAAAGGGACGCACAACAACAACAACAAACAGCTACATGCTGAAATGGCAAAACGTTGCATGCTCATACAATTGGGCGGTCCAAAGGGCCCCACCTAGATAGCCTGGTCAGCCCGAAAAAAACGAGCGACCGACGGCAAACAATAGTCGAAAAAAAAATACTCGCGCTTCAACTACAGCTATGAGTTTGAGTTTTTGAGTTCACTGCATTTGAATATTTACATATATGAATTGAAAAA
Source organism: Scaptomyza pallida (assembly GCA_018152965.1). NCBI lineage: Eukaryota > Metazoa > Arthropoda > Insecta > Diptera > Drosophilidae > Scaptomyza > Scaptomyza pallida. The sequence continues at coordinate 929,456 of JAECXP010000107.1, forward strand.
TAACAGAAAACATCAAACATCAAATTGTTGTAAAGGTAAAAGTTTTTAATTAATACAAAACTTGTTACATTTTATAAGCCTACATATGTACATACTACTATTAGCAGGCGTCTGAGCTGTTTGTAAACCTATATGTTAGGGGTATTCATGTGCATCAAAATATTTCAAAACACTTGCTGTGTGAGTGCTGCTGCCTTCTAGGCTCCGATGCCGAATGCCGATTGCATATAGAAATTTAATTAAACTTGCGAAAGCAACTGCATGCGGCCAACATGGCATACATGCAACTAAATAAATATTTAATAACTTGAATGACAATGCAAGTGCTAAAATAAAACTGAATCATATATATTTATTGACATATTTTTTTAAAGTGCAAATATTTAAATAACGTAAAGTTGGCAACATATTTAGCAAGTGACTAAACGATAAAAGTTTTGACCTTTTGATTATTGAACTTTTTTATTATTGTTAAGAGGATCTATTTGCTATAATAAAGAAAGTAGCTTTTTAGTCTTTTTTAATATTATAACATTTTTTTTGAAAAAAAAAAATTTAAGCTTTGACCTGGTTTGTTGATTTGAAAAAAAATTTCCGAAATAAAATCTTATTTTGATTTTTTTAAAATTTAAAAAAATATATTACAAAATGTAAAAATGTGATACAATCTTAATTTAGAGCAGTGAATTAATAGATCATAAACAAAACTTTGTGCAAAAAAAAAAATTTCTTTTCAAACCATGTCTATATGCTGAAACGCTCAATTTAATATTCTCTTAGGCTTCGGTTTGAAAGAAATAAACAAAAAAAAAAATAATATTAATACTTCAGTAAAGTAAACGATATGTTTAAGTTCCTAAAGGACTTTATTAATATTATTTTTTGTGGTATTTCCTAGTAAGAAGAGAATTAATAAACTTACAAAAAATATCAAAAACACTTTATTTATGAAACCATTAAGTATCAAAACGTTCATAAACTCTCTCAATTGCTCTGCCTGGCATCATAATTAAATATTGTATTAAAAATTATTATGCTAGCGACCATTGGAGTTGGAGTTGAAGCTGGGAGTTGAGACATATTAGGTTAAGTGACAATTGTGGTCTGATTTATTGCAATTTCCGTCTCGTTGCGATTTCAGTGATTCGCGGAATTGCAAGCGCCGCTAATGAGCTGCCTGCCATTCGTTCACACTTGCTGCCCCTGCCACAAGGGGCAAGGTTGTGTGTTTGTGCTTTTATTAATTGATTGCAACTTATGGCATTCAAGATTTGCATATATGTATGTATAAAAAGAGTGCGGAATCCATTATTTCCGGGAACATTGCATTTGTAAGGCAATTAGTTCGTATAAGTTGAAGCATAATATGATCTTGCTGCTATTCAACTTATGTAGCTCCCAACCCAAGTGGAGCAGGGAGTCATGGACCCATGTTTGCTTGCGGCTGGGCATAAATCATCTAAGCGGTCGACTCCCGTGCCAACTTGGTAGCAGGGAGCACAGAATGGCCACATAAATATTATGTATAAATGCTTGAGCCCAAAAAATATTTCCCTCTAATTGAGAGACATGCGTGTGTCCCCCGAAAAAAAAAGAAAACAACAACATGCCTCTTTTAGCAACGAAGAAAAACATGGCACGGAGTTTCTCATGGGGCGCCCACCCGCAAGAAAAAAAAAAGACACAAAAAATATTCGTAGGCATATTTTCCTTGTCGACCCTTCAAAATTTTGGGGTTTCTTTTCTTTGGGAGTGTTGTAATATATTTAAAAAAGGAATAAATAAACCGAAACTTGTTTCTAATTCTTGTGCACGCTTATTTATGACCATTTAATATGACATTTATCTACAACAATAAGTTACGTTGAATATTGTGGCGCTGTCAAAATTCATTCCATTCATCAACTCAATTTTCATAGCAATTTCGTATACATTTCGTATAACTTGGTTGAAACATGTGTCTTTTTCCGATGTTGTATTACCGGCTACAATTGCAAAACTAGCGCTAATGTTCAGGGGCGTTGGGTTAAGGGGTTTGCATTGCCTAAAAATCATTTTTTGATGGAGGAGAAGTAGGAAATATTTCAAAACACATGTTATGTCAAATGCTTCGTGTTCGTGTCCGTCCAAAAATGGAAATAACATGTACTACTCATAGCGTACAAATGTAAATAAAGTGTGCGGAATATTTTTGAAGGGACATCCTTTTTGGGTCAAGCTGCAAAACTGGCAATGATTATGTTTTAATACCCTCATACTATGATATGGTATGTTTAGGCTAATATAATTTATTTTTGACTCTACTAAGTGAACCGCCGATTCGATAAAGCGATAATCACACATTTGCTTCTTCAAAATAATCAGTTTTAAGACAAAATACCTAAAATTTATTTCTAAAACTTCTGTGGAACTAACAGATAATGTTTTTTTTACATCATCGATGTTATTTTAGCAATTTTATGATATATCGATAACTTGCTTATCGTTATTTTGAGAAATAAGTTTTGTATAGCATGCGCAAATAATTTAATAATAATAATAATTTTTATAGCTATTTTAACTATCGATGTATACGTTTATCGATAACTGTTAGTGTTTCAGTTTTTGTTTGCAAACCTTAAAATTGGTTTAAAAAAACATCACCAAAGGTTTACACCTGGCTTTCAGGGTATTTGTCTAGTCAAATCTCTCTTAACATTAAAAATCTTAGTTGTTTTATGTTTTTTTTTTTTATAAACTTTTCGTCTTTGCTTCACTCTTTTTTCTATCTAATGGACAAATGTTGAGCGGGCCCACGCGCGCATTATGTGGCAGCCAGAGCTGGGGGAGGGGGTGTGCGAGGGTATGCAAGGGGCAAAACAACAAACGCCCACTTGCCAACATGCAACTACAAGTGCTAAAAATTCAGAAAACATATTTCACAATTAATTGTCAGAGGAACTGGGCCGCGCAGCCGATGCTTTACTACCGCCACTGTCATTATAAACATACATACAATAATTTTCTGTATTTTCTGTATTTTTTTTTTCGCGTCTCTTGTCTGGCATTTTTAAATGTTGTTCGACATGGCAAAAAACAACGCGTTGCTGTTTAATTTGTCGTAATTAATGCTTATGAATAGTTTGTACTTGTTTGTGTCTTTAATTTGTTCGAGCTACTTCAAACACCAAACAAAAAAAGACTTTATCTTAAAGAAACTGGATTATTAGCACTTACCTGTAGTTTAACCAGCTCCGGATAATCGTTGGCCAATTTGGCCAACTCTTGGTAATTAGCTTTGGCCATTGAGACAATCCATTCCTTAGCCTTGGGATGTGACAATGTAACATCGGGTGAATCCTTTTCCTCAATTAATTGCTGCAAGCGACATAAAAAGCGAAAAACATAAATTAATTATGCATGTTTCTGCCACTTCAACAACAACAACAACAACAAAAGGTGGAGGCGTGAAGTAGTAGAAAGAAAAAAATAGAATACAAAAAATAATAAAACATAGAAAGCCCATTGAAAGCATTAACGCCAAAACATACTCTCGCATCTTATAATACACACACGCCCACACACACACACACATGTGGCACAAACTTTGTGGCAACATATAGATTAGAGAGCTGGAAAAGGGGTTTGGGTTTGTTGGGTTGGGTGGGTTGTGTGAAAGAAAAAAGCATGGCATAATTATACGCACGCATTTCGACGGCGCCATTGCCATGTTCTTACCCATAATTATGAAGGTAATAATTTTTATTTATTAGGCGCGTGCTTAAGGCAGCTTCTATGCGAGTTTGTGTGCGAGTGTTTGCCGGGGGTTTTTCTTTAGCGATGCGCTAAATGAATTAGAGAACTCGCGTCGAAAGTTGTTTTTCTTCCTCTCATTTCATTTTCTTTTTTCCGTTGTTGTTTTCGGTGATTTACACATTTTTACTGGGAATGGTGGGAGTTGGAGGAAATTCCTACTGATAATGAGCACTCTAATGAGCGAGGGGGCCACAAGCGCACACACATGTGGCAGCAGTAGCAACAACAATAGCTTGGCAACATGTGTGCCTCCTTGCCATATTTACGAGCACTGAAAAACATTTTCGGCAACTAATTATCCATTCGCGTAATGTTCGCGATGCTAACAAGCAAACCGGGATACATACATATACATGGAACAAAAAAAGGAGTTTACCTTTATCTGTGCTACTTTCAAAACCCCCAACCAACCAACCAGCTGCCACCCACTCTCATATAGAGCTCAAGCACCCTTAACATTTTCATAATGTTACATAATAAAGCTAATAAATGCGAGTACGGCATTTAGCCGCAGGATGCAAGCAACATTGTTCCCTTTTCCACTTTTTTTTTCGTTTGTTATATATATATTTACACGCCACTTGACTTTGCGAGTGCTCACGTTTTTCCAATTACTCGGCTCGTGCTTGGAAAACGCACCCGGAATAATCCGTGTTATGCTCAGGTAGATGACGACAACAACAACAACGAGAACGACAACATTGCCGCCATTTGCAAAAATTGCCGAATGGGCGATATGTTGAAGGCCGATTGCCGTATTCGCCGAATCGCCGACAAGTTGATATGGAAGTGGGAGTTGGACTGGGGGATGGGAATGGGCGAAACTGATGAAACAGCAGCTTGAACAGGACAAACATTGGCAAAGTAAGCGCTCCGGGCAAAGTGGCCATGTCAATGCTAAACAAAAGAACCAACTGTAGTTGTGTCTCCACCCCATTTGTGACACAAAGATTCAGAGGGGGGTTTATGTTCCTTTTTAACGGCCAGAACGAACGAACGAGTGAACGAATAAAAAAGAAGTAGGAAAGTTAAAGTGAAAAGCAATGGACTGGGAGATACCCTGAATGTAAGTAAGGAAATCTGTTTCGGAAAAAGCATTCCTTATAATCGGAGTACTTGAAAGATAGTTCACTTTGTATAGTATTAAGGAAAGAAATTAAATCAAGTAAGACACGATCTGCATGATATTTTGTTAAGTATTTAAGTGGCCGAAAACTTTAATTGATATTAAATATTAATATTTTTTTAAATCTATCAAAAGATCGGAAGATTTCACAGAAGTTTATATTGCCCCTAATTTTAAAGGTTTTCCTAAGCGAAAATCACATTCTGAATGATTCGATCGAGATTTATTTAAATAACTTTATAGCTTGAGCTTTCGACTGGTATAGATCTGTGTCAAATTTAACTCCAGACCTTGATCATGGATATATATATACACTTTCCGTAGCTAAAGATGTGTATTTCCTGCCATTACAAAATATCTCATTATATCAACTTTTAGGGTATATTGCTTCCTTTACCAAAAGCAACTGCTGCTGCTGCCTCTATATATTTGTCTCTTGTCTATCCCCAAACGCTTGTTTGTTGCTGCTGGCTTTCTTATGTCCCTCTCTGTGTGTGTGTGTCCCTTTATGCAAGATATTATATCACACGGCTAGTAGCCGTTGTCCTTTTGCCATGCCACGACCAGAACACAGACAACACCAAAAAACTCCAAGCCCTGACTTCAACGCCTGAACCAATGTCCTATGCGGCATCGTTGTGTGTCCTTTCTGTGTTTGCGTTTACCTTTGGCTCTCCATTTTTCCTTTTTTTTTTTGTTTTCGTTGTTACTCTGTGTTTGCAAAAACGGATGAAGCCACAAAATGGTCATGTTTGTAGTCGAGTCCATAGCATTGTCCGTTCGCATCACAGACGTAGTTGGAGCTGGAGCTGGAGCTAGAGTTGGAGGCGGTAACGGTTGACGCTATCCTTCGATGTTGCTGTTGTAAATTTAACCGCTTCGGGACACACTGCGTCGTTGTTGTTTAACAGCAATAACAACTTTTGGTTTGTTTCCTTACATTTTTAATTGGGTCCTTTGTGGTCGCCTGGCCATGATGCGAATAGCTTTGCCTAACTAATTTCTATTGCTGCTTATTGGCTATGTTAACATGTTTCAACCAACTTGTTGTTTTTTTTTTTCTCTTGTTGCTGCCCAAAACAAAAAAGGGTTCTCCCTAACCCAAAACTCCGCCCTCGTTCGCCCTTAATATGCATATTGGGACACACATCACACATACCAACACACACATAGAGTGTGGCACTGGCCACCAAAGTACCTCTTGTGGGTTAATAAAAATATATGTGGTTTGTTTGATGCTGCTTTTCTGGGGTTATTTTCATTTCATTTTATAGTATTTTCCTTTAAGCAATAAGCTTTGTTTACAGACCCTTTAAAAGTTGAATGTTAGTGTTAAAAACTATTTTGTGGACTTCATTAGTGTTATAAAATGTTGCTATAAAGCGCATAAAAGGTTGTGGCAAACACATAACTGACATTTCATAAGAAGTTTCATAAAATGAGTCCAGATTAAGCAAAGTTAACTTCCAGAAAGATTTTATCAAGAAAGGAAAAATTTTTTTCTCAAAAATCAATCAACAAAATAAAATAAAAGCCAGCGAAATTTGAAAAAACAATTTTATAAAATCAAGTAGGTTAACGTTTTAATCAAGTAGGTTAACGTTTTGATCAAGTCCCGTTGAATAGACTGCAAAAATTAGGAAAAACTTTACCAAAATGAAGGCCAATTCCTTAAAGCAATATTATTTTCAAGTACGATAATTACAATAATACTAATCTAATCTAATAATTTTTATAATAATAATAATAAATTTATTAAAAAAATCAAAAAAAAGGGTTTTAGCTTAGTTTATAGATATAGAGAATTTTTCATGACCATGCTCAAATTTGTTAAGGAACTATTTTTTAAAGTTTAAGTTTATATGAAGGACTACAAAATAAAAATCAAATTTATTTTGTGTAATTTTCTTGATTTACACCTTGAACTATCATAAATTGCTAGATCTTAACTTGAAAAAAATGCATTGGTAACAATTAACAGTAACTGATCCTAAAACTCCTGATACAAACTGAGAACAAACTACATTTTGTAAACTCAAGTTAATCATTTTCTCTAAAAAGATCGACAGATGCACAACCACAAAACTACATCAATTTGAGGCATATCGTTAGTTAGTAACAAACATATCGAAAATAATGGACAACCCCTTGGGTGCTGAGTTAAATGCCAACTCATGAAGCTAATTAAAAACGCTCAAAACGAATTTAATTGATCAGCTAGCAGGCAGAGATCAGGCTGGAACGCGATTACGGTTGCGGCGCCAAAATTTCACGGTCTCAACTATGTAACATGATGGATCCATGAAAGAAGTTGAAGCGCAGAGATCCCAAAAAAAATAAAGAAAAAATAAACTCTTTCATGAATGATTTGGCACTTTTCGATTGACTTTTCGAATGATTAATAATATTTTGGTTATTAAAGACAAACCGTTAAGAAAATTTTAAAGATTGTTGGCGCCAATGTTGATTTTGGCTTGTTAGCGAACAGATTTGTTAACAATATTCATAGAGTTTTTACAGCTGAGACAATGATGATAAGCAGAACATTGATCCTCAATAACTTTCACAACATTTTTGTAAAAGATATTTCACAATTTCAAAATTGTAATCTCAATATCAATAAACAATTTTAGTTTTGTTGCAGCTATAAATATTTGTTGCATGTAATTGGGCAAACGTACACACAAAGTACATAAATCCGGAAACATGAAAAACGTGAGAAACTTAACATAATTTCTATGTGTTTTCCACTCTTCGATCTATGTAAACATTAATTTAACATACTACATAAGTGGATCGGAATGGAAATGAAGTCTGTCTGCACTTAAGTCTTTGTTCCTTTTTTTTTGATTTTATGCCATCTTGACATGCAGTTGACAGTGTGGAGTTCCGACTTTGACATATATACACTGGCTGCATGCTAAATACATGAAAGATATATATATTTCCTGGCATGATTTATGCAGTTGCTACTTAAACTGATTGCCTTAAACCCGAAACTTTGTTTGATTGACAGCTCTCGAGTGGTTGACAGTTGTTTGTCAATTCATAGGCATTGGTAATTGCCGGCGTCTTTAACTCGCCGGCAGAAACGCGAGAAACGATTTTCTCGTAACGCTTGACAAATTTTTCTTTTGTTTCTTTCCTTCATGAACATGTTGTCGCCTTTTATTGTTGACTGGATGCATGTCGGATGTCAGTATGCATGGGGTTGTGATTCTATGTTTGTACTCTAAAATAGCCTCAAGGCAAGTTATTTCCTTATATTTAGTTAAGTTGCGCCTTTGAAATAAACATAGCATAAAAATGAGAATTAAAAGAGTATTAAACCACTAACTACTATATCATTTTTGTGTTGTACAATTTAAATAAATTTTTTTTTTTTTAATTTTGTGATTTTATTTTGTGAACTTAATGCTTTTCCTATTTTTTTTTTATTTATTTTATAGTCAAAATATTTTTTTATGACTCGAAATATTTTTTTTAATGAAATTTATAATGAAAAGAAAAATTACTTTTTCAGTTTTTTATAACTCAAAATATTTTTTTAATGACATTCAAATAGAAAAAAATAAAAAATTATTCTATTAACAGAAAATAATTTCAACAAGCAATTTTAATTTTTTTTGTTAAATTATAAATCCAAAACAAATAGTTTCTAAAATTTTTGGTGTTTTTTGTACTACATTATAAATATTTTATATTGCAAAAATTTAACCTAAAATGATCGCTTTAAAACAACGCGAAAGTTCTTGCAACATGCAACATTTTCGGACGCTTCCATGTGTACATGTGTTGCTAAATGCATGTACACACATGTCCAACACGCATACATCAACAACAACAACAACAAACCGAAACTGAATGAATGAACGTTGTTGTTGACAATGGCCTAATGGCCAAACAACAACAACAACAACTAGCCAAGAGTTTTGCAGCGGGCGATTTTGCTTGTAATTTTTATGAATCTTACATTTTATTGTCCACAGCATAAAATTAATGGATTTACACTAGGTATATTTATGTGCAGAATGTGCTGGTGGCAACAGTTCGTGATGGGCCACAAAGCCAGCAGTTTCACTTGAGCGATGTTTAAGACCAAAGCTATATACATGTATACTATATATATATATTTAAGTACCCGCCGGTTTGATGGCGTTTCACCAAATGCAGTCGCATGTGAGAAACAAGTATGTAAGAATCAGTTTGGGACAGATGTTGGCTAGGCTTTTATAGCTATAGTACAAAATGAAAAGCGTTTTGATAAGATCTTAAATAAAACTAGATTTAAGAATCTTTTAAGTCTTTAAGCAAATCTGTGTTTTAAGAATTTTACCTATGCCAAAGGAATTAGGCACATTTTTACAAACAGCAAACATAATTTTTAACAAAATGTTTCCCACAGGAAGTGAAGGGAAATAGCTACAATAGCCAGTTGGAACTGTTGGACGGACAACAAACAAACGATGCGAGACTTTTGTTTGTTTTTATAGTTGCCAATGGCAAGAAAGACAATCCAAACAAGACAACAACCAAGTCAAGTCAAGCCAAGCACCCGCATCTCTATGGGTGGAGGGGTCAATGTTAACCGGTTTTGCTTGTGGAAAGTATAAAAAAAGGTTTTTAGACTTACCTTCTCTGGTTTTTTCTTGGGTGGCGGCGAAATGATTTTTGCCTCTTCTTCGGATGCCATCCGGTTGAATTTGCGTGTCGCTTCCTTAACGCTCATTGGATTCTCGGCAGACTCGGCCTCTGTGCCGGATACCTTTTCGGCCGTTGAGCTATCTGTTGAGGCCGTTGATGAGAAGGAGAAACGTGGTATATTCTCCTTGTTGCTGCCCTCGTCAACCGAGTTGACACGAGATGCTGACTTGGGAGCACCCTTAATGGTGCTGGTGCTGGTGTCGTTCTCACTGTCGTTCTTGTCACCATCTGGATTTGTGTTTGTTGCAGTTTGTAGCTCGAGGCGCGAGGGATCAATGCGTTGCATGGCCGCTGTGAATTCGTTAACGCATTCGCGATAGCTTTCCACTTGACCCTGATGTACAACAACGCCAGTGCTGGCAATTGGAGCGGGAGCAGGAGCAGGCGTCGGCTCTGGAGCTGCCATGGTAGCCGGCACAGAAAGCGGCGGTTGCTGCACTTCGGGTGGTGCTTTGTATGGCGGCGGCTGTCTTAGCGGTGAATCGGTCATGGAGACAAGTGAGCCCGCACCCGGGCTGGAAGGCGTGGAGGCATTTCCAGCGGCCTCGATCGCGCGTTCCACAACATCATCCGACGGGCATTCATTTAGATACTTTTTACGCAGTATCAGATACTTTTGATTGTTTTCGTTTTTGATTGTGGACAATAGCGTCACATATGTCTTGAAACGCTTGCGTGCCTCGGCCTCATCTGTAATTGAGAATACACAGTTTGTGGGTTAAGTTAAACTTTGCACTTAATAACTGTCTATGATGTCAACAGGTTGTTTTTCTAACTTCAACTCTGACTCACTTTGCGTGTGCGTGAGATATTTCTTAAAGTGTTTGACGAGTGCATGATTTGTCACCTTGCCATCGTTTTGCAGCATGTAATTGCGTATTTCCGCAATCGACAATTGCTTTGTAATGTCCATTGCACTCATATCGACACAATTCACAGATTATTGCACGCAAATTAAATTAAAACACAATAACTCGCACCAAAACTAAACAAATAACACAGATGCCAGGGCTGGCGTGTAACAAGAGTCAGCTGCGAGCCAAGACCAAAAGCGTGTATCAGCCCTGTTGCCTTGCGGAAAAAAGCTGTCTGCTATGCGCGGCTTGCTATGGCTCGCATATGAATTAAATTTATGGTCGCAATCAAATTGTTTATTACGTTTATTTGTGTTTAATGATCCAAATTAAAGTATTTATTCAATGCAGAAGTAGTAATACATATTCAAGACTTGCAAGGTTCTACTTTTATAAGATATATTATTCTTTCATCTATAACGAACGATTGCATACAAATTGTATAAATTTAAATTTGACCGCATCTGATTTACACAAAGATATTGTCGTTGGTAAGAATCGAATGAGATTAAGAGCCCAAAACAGTTTGTACTTGTGGGTGGCAGCAGCAAAGTGAAATCTAAATCTGTGTAAATGAGAAAAGTGTTAATTTCAATTTCGATTTGGCAAATGCGATTGCAAAGGGGAATTGCCGAAAGGCCATCATTCATCATGTGCGCCATGCGAGCAGCTTCTGCTTCTTCCCCAACAACAGCTCCTCTCAAAGGGCATCACCGTTAGGTAAGAAGAAGAAGAAGAAGCTGAGCGACGTTCAAGTCTAGGCCGCCTGATGCCTGCCTGATGCTGTTGTTTGTGGCTTTCGACTTCAATGAAGCAGAGACAGAACGACAATGGCATATCTACTAGATACACAGATTGGGATTGTATCTTTCACTTACATTTCAAGCTGCAAATGTCATGTTGTTGCCGTTGCAATTGTCTTTGTTGCTGTTGTTGTTGTTGTTGTCTGACTTCGCCCACCCAATGTGGCCCAATAGGAAAAGACTTCAACTGACAGACGAAATATTCATTTGCATTTTGCAATTACCAACTGTATAATTTCGTTTCGTTTTGCGAAAAACCACATACGTCTTTTGCAACACACAAAGACATAAAGTTAATTTGGCTTTTTCACTTAGCGAACACAGTATATAAATTAAAAGCAAATAAGTTTTATGGCCCGACCGAACAGATATCCTAAGCTGTGGTCTGTTGAAGTCCTTAATGCATGGAAGATTAAAAGTAAGCAATGGAAAGTATTAATATCCCAAGAAATAATGATAGAGAGTGGGAGAGAGAGAGAGAGAGAGAGAGAGAGAGAGAGAGTAGAGAGAAGAGAGAGAGGACACAGAGGAGATAGAAGAGATAGAGAGTAGAGAGAGGTGAGCGATGAAAAAAAAAAGAAAGATATAGGAGAGAGAGAGAGAGGTGAGAGATGAGAGATGAGAGGGAGATAGATAGGAGATAAGTGTGAGGAAGAGAGAGGAGAGAGCGACGAGAGATATGAGGGAGGTATGAGATGAGAGGAGAGAGATAGATAGAAAAATGGGTGAGAAAGAGGTGAAAGAAAGAGAGAGAGAGGAGTTGGTTGAGAAGGGGTGAGTCATCACAGATTAGAGAGAGTGGGGCAGGAGAGGCGAGATCGCTTGAGATCTTGAGAAACACTCAAAAAAAAACTCACTAACTTTGTTAAACTTGGCTAATATAAGCCAAAACCTTCATACCTTACTTGAACTTTTGAGAATCGAGGAGGAGGGCGATCGACACTTAATTAAGTAAAATATGTGTTTTTTAGCTATATTTTCACTGTTTTTATCAGCATCCCTCACACTCATATAGAAACGCTAACCAACACACACGCACACACACATTCGCAAAAGCACACTTATATAGAAAATGCAAAAAACGTATAAAATATGATCCAAATATGCATAAATTATTATAATTTTATTATTACATTAATAAAAATGATTTATTTGCGTATTCGTATATATTTTTATGCCAGCTTTAAGAATTTTTCTTGAGAAAAATATCTATATAAGTTATCCCAAAAGTTTCTTTTTATATTTTTAGTCCATGAAATGGTAAAAAATTGGTATAAGAGTTTTGATCAAAAGTATGTAACAGAAGGAAGCATTTTCCACCCCAAGAAGTATATTTATTCATAATCAGCATCAAACGCCCAGTCGATATAGTCTGTCTGTCCGTCTTGAAATTTGGGTATAACCTTGTTAAGATCACTCGACTTGAGCCTTCTTACTTTTTGCTTTGGCATGATATATTTGCAAATTCTTAAATTGATAGTTTTGAAACAAAATAAAATTTTTTCTTAATCAAAAGAGATTAAAAAGTGCCTATATTTGTTGTTAGAACAAAGTTTACAGTTTCTTTTAAGTAAACTTTTAACTGTTTATAAATCTACTCTTCAAGTCTTTAAATTTTCCATTTCCTTCTGTCTAACTTTAGCCTTTCTCATTTTCAAGCCATAATTAACTACTTTAAATAAAGTTTCCTATAAGCTATAACTCTTCCAGCTTAGTTAAAATCTTAATTATATAAGTTTTCGAATAGCCACACTTTATCATAAAATATGTAAACGCCATGAACACTTTAATGCAACTCGAAAAAGTGTTTGTATGTTGCACGATATAGCATTAACGTTGGTATTGGTCGTGGCATGATTGAGCCATTGTCACCGATTGTCTTTGGAGCTGGCGCCTGATAAGCGCCGCAAATTAAATGAAATATATTTTATTTGTGTCTCTATGTGCTTGAGGCGTTTTGCGCCACGACATCCAATGGAGAATTTCGAATGTCTGGCTCCAAACAACAAGCCGCAAGGCGAGCAAATGGAATCTGTTGTGAAGCTGTTGCTCCTGTGAGTGGGAATGCCTGCCTCTCTCTTCCCTCTCATTGATCTGTCTTGTGGCGTCTGTCTGATGGCGTCTATGCCGACTGCTGACAAGCAGCTCCTTCTGCGATCGTTCGGATAGCTAGAAAACGTTTGTCTTGTCCATGAAGGAGTGAGGAGGGGAGGGGGGAAGACAGAGACTGTAAGACTTTTCTACTGCAGCATAATTGGCAATTGGGAATGGGCTTATTCACTTTTATGACTGCTTTTTTTTCTCCTTCCTCTCTCTCTCTCTCTCTGTTCTCTGGTAGTACTATAAAGTCTATCGGTTTCAGTCACATCGAAGTCGTGTTGTTGTTTCCACTCTTTGCCTCTGGGCACTTGTGTGTGTCCCTGGGCTCCCTGGTTTCCCTATTGACCCCCGGCGAGTGGCGCCTAAGCTAAACATGCGAACCGATTGCTTTTTTTTTTTGCTTCCCGTGACCATTCTATACCAGCTGTCTTTGGAGATTTATTACAAGGCACTGAGAAAGTCAACACAACCGAGAGAATAGTGTTTGAAACTTGTCAATCTTGATCTGACTGAGTGTTCCTAACCAGATGTCCGGTATTCCACAACCTTTTAAGCACTTTCAGGCCATCATTATTGAACCATTAACCGAAAATGAGCAAGTGTGTATGTGTGTGTGCGTATGTGTGTGTGTGTGTTTGTCGCATTATAAATGAGCACATAAAACATAAACGTTGTCGCTGAGCTCAGCTCTCGAGAGCCGATTATTGCAATTTAACACCCCCCCCCACACACACACACACATACTCAATGCACACCACTCATTGTCATCCCCAGGAGCTGACATCCTTCGTATACAACGTCATATGTTGCTATTTCTGTCACTCAGTCCCCGGGAATTCATTCAGATGCTTTCGAACTGCGGTCAAACGATTTAACTCGCAACGGGATTTTGGGCTCGTTTCGCTCGGCTTAGCTTCCAGCTCCCAAGTGGGATTATGTCACTTTTCACACTGACATTTGCATTTTGATTGACAAACTCATTTGGGCTAGGTCCTCCGCTGTCTACTTCTGCTCTTTCCCTATTGTTTGCTAAGCGCTTAAGAGTATTTCCCAATTACATTCAAACACACACACACACACATACACATACACACAAGCATTGCACATTTAATGTTTGCCAAAACTATTATTTGTGTACATATATACATTATCAACAGCTTATTAAATTATCTTTGGGCTTTTGGAATGATATGTCAGGTGCACCTGCTCATTAAGACTTCAATAATGGTTCTTGAAAACGTTTAAGCCGATTAAATACATTTACTTTTATGGAGAAACTTTATTTGCATTGGAAAAACACAATATTTTGTATCTTTTTTTATCATAAAAGTAACAAAAATTCATTAATTAGTTTTGTGTTTTAAAAAAGTATACAAAAAGTATATTTTTATCAACACTTAAGGATAAAATTAATTTTTTTATTTCGGATAGAAATCGATTAACAGCTTTAGCTTAGTTAGTTATTAAGGAAACTTTGATAAAATAAAATTACCATATGTTTGTAAACTTAACGACTAATTTGTGAAGTAAACATTTTTTTTAGGTTACTTAAATTATTTTTTTCCTTTTTCTCTTTAAAATTTTGTGTATCTAAGATGAAATTAACTAAAACAAATTTTGTTTTCATATTCTTTCTAAATATCTCTTTACAATCTCTTTTTATCATTTTGGAGTTTTTTCAACTTTATATTTTAAGTAAAATGTGAAGTTTTTCGATTTTTATAACAAAGAAAAACATTTTATTCTTTAAAGTTGGCAAAAGTTCATCAAAAATATTGTTAATATATAAAATTTTAATGCAATTCTTTATAGTTTTTCCAAAAAAAAGTATGAGCTCTTCTCGCGGACATCTCCCGAGGGCGGATAAAAGTAATGATATCCGCCTGCTGGAGCTGTCCGCAAGTAGAGCTGTCACTGTTGTAAACTTATAGGTACTTGAATATATTGTTTATGGTTGAAATAACTCAAAAAATATTATTATTAAAGATCACGAACTTGCCAAGGTTCCTAAAATATCTTAAGCTTTAACTTCAAAACTGTTTAGAAATGTTAAGCATATTCTTATATCTTTCTTTCTTTAAGTTTTAAGCTACACTAAATACTCCTTTCCGAGGCTCCTAAGTTTTCGTTTTGTTGCGACGCGTAAAACCTGATTTATTAAAGCATATACTTTAATACTCTGTAATTTACCAGATATATGTATCTCCATTAGCACTTAAAAAATATATCATTTTATTTAAATTGTATAATGGAAATCAATTATGTAAGAGTTAATGCGGAAAACACTTCCCTTTTGACAATTTTTATGTATTCTGACATCCATTAAAGTCGGGCCCTGCTGACAAAGACAACAGCAACAACAACAACAACAACTGATGCAACAATGCCAAAAACAATGCCCCCTTCCCTCTTCTCCTGTCTTCATCATTGACGGCATCGTCCTTGTTGTGACAGTTTTCTCGCATGAGTTTTCCAAACCGAATAATATACAACACCAAAAATAAAAATACAAATAATTCATTTTTCATGGTGGCACTTTTTGCAATTGCTATATATTTGTGTGTGTGTGTGCGAGTGTGTGTGTGTGTTTGGGTTTTACGAATCCGTTTGCCTGTTACCATTTTTGGCAGCAACGATTTTTTGAAATTGATATATGCATAAACCGCAGTGACAGATGTTGCAATTAAAACGGCATAAAATGCGCGTCCCTCAAAACAAGCTAATGGCTGGGCGGGCAGGCATGAGGCAGCATTCAGGACATTCAAGGGATGACAATTTATACATATGTGTGTGTGTGTGGCGCGAAAAGTGAAACACGCTGTTGGTTGTGTGAGAGTGAGCTGCCCCCCTCTCCCTCCCCTCCCATCCAGTGATCGGTGTGACGTTTGGACAGCTCAATTGTCAAAATAGGTTTAAGTGGCGTCAACTGATTTGTAAGTGCAAGTCGCACTTACATCGATACACTGAAAGAAAATATCAGAATATTGAAGTTAAGCGGATTTGATTAATGTGATTCAACATCCTTATGAACATGCACTGACAGAATGTGTGGGAATAACGTTTAACTTGGTTGCTAAATCCAAAAGCGTTCAAAAAATATTTAATAAGTTCTAGCATAACATTTTATTTTATTATTTTTAATGATATGAGATAGAAATTCTTTGAAATATGCAAAAATCATTGAATTTGTACAGTTAAAATTCAAAATTATTATGACATTTAAATATATAGAAGCTGTCATATTGAAGCTAAAGCTAAAACCATGTACGCTTAAAAATAAGGCAAAACTGTTTAAAGAAATAAGATGATGAAAAAATTTTATGAAAATAAATTGAAATTAGAATATTATTCAGATCAAAATGTTTTTGGAATTAAGAATAAATATGCGATTTAAGAAAACCCTTAAAAAATCAACATCATAAACCCTTGAAAAAATAAAACGAAATAAAACCTTCATCCATAATAAAAGGTTTTTGGAATTAGAAAATAATAATTAAAGTTTGAGGAACGCTTAAAAAAAGGATTCTTACAACGGAGAACAAAAACTTTTCGTACTCTGTGATAACAGTGGAGCCCGTAGCCTGACGAAAATACTGTTGTCCGCCCGCGAAAGCTGTCCACTAGTAGAGCTTTCAATGTACATCCTTTCCTTACCTTACTCTTACCTTAACCTTTTATCACATTTTCCATTAGGTTTAAAAAAGAAACGAATGTTTTAGATATCTTTCCTCACCATACTAATTTAAAAGAATTTCTGCTTAATCTTCCTTTTTCAGGGAAAAACTTCTAGTACTCTGTGATTATACTCTTGTCTTACCTTACCTTTACCTTAACCTTAAAACACATTTTACTTTAGGTTTTAAAAAGTAATCAACTCAAGTACAGCCGAGGAATATGCATGATTTGGACAACGCTTTTTAATCTTCTTACTCCCACGACACACACTTGCCCACATTTTTTTCAAGTGTACAACTATATAACTCTATATAACTCTTGCATCAAGATGCCCACTGAGTGCTCTTCAGATCACAGTATGTGTGTGTGTGTGTGCTTATGTGTGCTGTTAGATGAGGCGCCGAGGGTGGGCCAGCATCAGCAGCAGCAGCAGCAGTGGTATCCACAAATGGAAACGCCCCATGTGGTTGGCACTCCGTCGCCGCCGTTGCCGTCGCATCGAAATCGTCTGCTTCATCGTCATGCTGACCCATTGATTGATTGCATTTGACTCAGCGCCTGACCAACCGAACCAGTCTGTCCATTGAGATTGAAACACACACTCACACACACACACACACACACATGTGCAGCTCATAAAACGCGCAACAGTGCAAATATTGTACTTAACACCCAGAGGGACACTTTGAAGTGGCGTCTACCCCCGCACCCCCTCACTCTTGAAATTTGTTTGTTGACGTTGTTTTTTTTGTTGGTCATTTGCTGCTTAAAGCCACATTTTTGTGGTCGGGTGGTTGGGTGGTGCTGTCTAGCCCATATATATAGTTCTTACTTCTCCCAGGACACGCCCATACCTTATGGCGCAATTCCATCATGTTTGAGGCACACTTTTTTTCCCCTGTTTTTTGCTTTTATAGGTTAATTTGCTTTTATTACATTATCATAAAAAGAATACCCCAAAAAAAACTGAAGAGCATCACCTCAATATGGACTCGACCACAAAAACTTCATACAAACATACATACATACATGTACATGTATGTATGTTTGTATTCTTCATGTGTTTTAGCTTCGTTCTTTTTTTTCGGGTGTCATGCTATAAAAAAACGCAGCTCATAAAATTGTTTACTATTATGTTTGTAGAGTGTGTTTGAAAGCAAGTTCGTTTCAGTGCGAAACATTTTTCAAAATATTTTTTAAAAATATCATATAGCTATGACATTTAAAAGTAATAAAGTTTTTTTTAAGAGCATAATCAAAGAGAAGAAACTGTAAAAAGTAATAAAAAAATGAACTTCCAGCTTTAAAAGTATAAAGAAGATCCTTTTTCTTAATATTCGATTTGCATTTGTCTAAGCAAGCATACATTATGATCTTGAAAAATACCAAAAAAAAAAATAAAATTGAATATAAGGTTTTTTGTTGTTTTATTTCATTTTCTGTTAAAATGTTTTTAAAACTGTCGTTTTTTTGTAGAAAGCAAAGCTTTCGAAAGCACAACTTGTAATACAACTTAAAAGAAGAGATTCTTCGGAAGAAATATTTTTTGGTCATGAAAGTTAACGACATAGTTTATTGGGTTTTGAAGGAAATAAAACATTTTTCATATTTTTAGACGAGATTCTTCAGAAAAAATGTCATATGGACATTAGGTAATCTGTGCTCAGTACATTGATGATTCTTAAAATTTTTATCGATCTTAAAACAACTTTTATTGAAATGAATATACTGAAAAATTATGCAAAACCTAAGAAGGTAGCTAAATAGATTTTTATGAATTGATTGAAAATCGAGATTAAATATTAAGGTCAATTTTTGAAAATGGTAAAAATTAAATAATTTGGTGTTAAATATGATTGTTTTTCATTGTTTGATAATTAAATTTTAAAGTCATCTATTTTGAAAAATACAAAACATTTTCCTTCGAGCTTTTCATCAGCTAAAATAATAAATATTGCCATTTAAGCATGATTATTTCAACTATATTTATAGTTTAAATATTTTAACATGCTTAAAAAAATATTTTTTAAACATGCCTATACTAAACTTTATACAATTTAATTTTATTTTTTCAACTTGAAGTTTTCCTTGTATTTCCCTCATATAAAAATTTGTTCCTTTTTCTGTTTATCATTGGCCTAAATTGTTTTGGAAAACTCTGCTATTTTAAGTATTTTCATTGCACTAAATAATAAAGCTGTAATAAATATTAGATGTCCATAGTTGACTTTGATGTCAAATAATAACTTTGCAGCTACATTAATAATGGTGCCCAGAGGGTTGGAAGTTGGAAAGTATATTTTGTGAACAAGTACATATTTTTTTTGTATTTATTATCTTTTTGGAAAAGCACTTATCTAAAAATATAGGCCAACTTATTTGTCTGTTTTGACATCATGATCGTTCGTATATATATTGAATGGGATTCGGTATCAGAGGACAACAACGAAAAAAAAGTCAATCGGTTGAAAATGTAAACAAACAAGCGACTAGCCAAACAAAACAAATGGGCGTTACCAAAATGAAACACATACCCCTGCATTGGGAAGCGTGAAAAATAAGAAGTAATTAATGGTCGTATTTCCATTTCGTTTTTGCTTTCTTTTGTTTGGCTCAAATAGTAATATGCCACACTAATAAAAGTCGCACCTGTCAATGGAGGCAAATGGAAGAACAAAACTTGCAAAGTCACATACGAATCGAATGGAGCACTGTGATTGGTTGATTGGGTGCAGCACTTCCAGCTGTCTGGCTTAGGCGGAGAAGCGCACAAGAGAGTGCTGTGTGTGAGTGTGTGTGCGTTGGAACGATAAAGTCGACAATATTGCTTCCACCACCACTACCACCACCAGTAGCACAACTTGGAGGGCGTCGACGTCGAACACTTCCAGCGTCGGTGGTCGCAATCAGCATTTCCATTCTAGTTGGAGTGCAATCAGTTGTCAGTAGTGTCATCTCGCTCTTGCCGTGCACTCGCACTGTGAGTGCAACGGAATGCGAGTCGTCGAGCTTAACTGAGCCCAGGGCCAGAGCAACGGCATTCGTATTAGCTCTCGTGCCGGTTGTGAGTAACCATCCGCAACCAGTTCGTGTTCGAACGTACATAGGTGAACAACTGGAGCGCGCTACTGTCGCTCGCTACGTCACTGACTCCGGTCTACATTTCGGTTTTTTGCGTATGCGTTTTGCGTTTTGCCGTTTTTTGCCGTTTTCGCCTTTGCGTGCATATCTCCTCTCACTGCAGTCCGTGAACGTGTGTGAGAGTGATTTTGTGTGTACGTGTGTGTGTGTGTGTGCGCCGTGTATTTGTTTGTCTGTCTGTCTGTGCGGATAAGCGTTGCAATTGTTATGGTTATGTTTATGTCGGTATTGTTGTCGTTGTCGTCGTCGTCATCGTCGTCATCGTCACCATCGTCGTTGTCGTCAGTCGCTGCTGCTACGCTCAATAATCCCAATGTTGATTCTGTTCGGTCGCTCGGTCGGTCGGTGATTGTGTACTGAGGCTCGTGTTTAGAATTTTGTTTTTATGCGTGTTGTTGCTCTTCCACAACGGTAAAAATTGTCACATTGGACGACACACTTACACACTCGCATACATAGTGGGTGAATCGGCAGCCGCCACGAAAAACTTAAAGAGAGCTGTGGTTGCGCCTCTTGAAACGAACTTAACTCAAGTCGTCGTCAATTCTGCATTCGAAACTCATTCAAAAAGAGACAACAATTGGTGCAAACATAGTTCATAACTATTTAATAACCTAGTTCAAATCCATTATACAAATAACTAAAAAAAAAAACACCTCAAAATAAGCCGTTGCTGCAATGGCCGCATATACACAATTCGGATATGGCGGTTTTCCGTCGGCATCACAGGTGGGTTAATATATTGGGTAATTAAGTCGATAAATATTAGGAAGTATTTTATATTTTAAAGAAAACTACAGGTACTCAGCCTCATAGTATAAATTTGTATGCTGTTTCACTTAAGTTAAACATTTTTGGCATATTACATTTTCTTTTAGCTCTCTTAAACTTGAGTATTACTGTTTTGAAGGCTTAACACTAAAGCTTAAAGAATGTAGGATTTCTTTCTTGTTATTTATTTAAATATGTACTTTCTTCATTAACTTAGAAAGAAATAAGAACGAAAAAGTTTCCACGTTGCAAATATTTGTTTAAGCAAACAAAAATAATTATCGCACAAATTATAGCAATAAAAAGAACAAGAAAAATGATAAAATAGTAATTAAAAGTACTGTTTACAAGTTAGATTTCCCATGCTTTAATCTCTCGATCTTACCAATTGGGATCCAACAAAAGATAGCCAAGAAGTGAAAAGATGCTAAAGAATCTGAGCTACAACTGATGAAGCGACAGGTGCGGAGGGTGTGTGAGAGAGAGAAAAAGAGTACAAAAGTGGGAGTTGGCAATGCTGTTTGAACGCACGCATACACACACACACACACACACACACACACTCCGGCTAGCTGCCGTTGCAGTTAAAGCATGTGAAACTGTTGAAAAGTCAATAAAATTCAATTGGCAACGATCGTAAATCATAAAACTTATAACCGTAAAGTGACAGCTCAGAGCAGGCTCGGGGAATGCTATGCGCTCATCGCGCATGCGCTCACGACAGTACGTGAGCAGCCCATCAATGAAGAAAAACAAAAAGAGAGCAGATCATTGAGCAGTGAGTGGAAGTGAGTGAGTAAATGGAGGAAGAAGCAGAAGTTGAGAGATTCAGCCACACCGATAGTGAGGGATTCAGTGGCGCTGCCTGGCTACTGGAGGTCCAAGCATGGCAAACAGATCGACAGATCGACCAAACCGAAGATGACTTAAGAGCATGTTGCAAACTTGATGATGATGATGATGATGATGCTGATGATGGTGATCTACTTTACATTGGCTCGCTTGCATTCCCCATTCGTGGCTACTGGCGCTTGCAGTTCCACTATCATACTGGTTATCTGCCTGATGCATGTGGAGGAGGGTAGTCGGCGGTGGCGGAGGCGTACTGGCCTCGTCGCAGATGCAAGCATCGAGATTAGATCTGCGTCTTGGGCTCTGTGCTCTGGCGATTCAAAAGAAATTGGTAGTGCACACACACATGGCCAGCAAGGCCGACGTCTCAAAAGATCTTATCTCTATCAACGCGCAGCATTGCGTCTGCAAAAGACTTCTTGCAGTCGGAGTCGGAGTTGCAGTTGAAGTTGGAGTCGTAGTTGGAGTTGTAGTCGGAGAGTTGAAGCTAAAGTTTTTCACATGGCGCTTCCTTCCTTCTTCGCGTTGTTTTTTGTTTGTGTTCTGCTTCCTTTCTACGCTTTGGAGGAGCACATTGTGGGTTCATGAATAATGCAGAGGAATCTTTTGTGGCCGGCCGGCCAGTCGCATATGTATGTAGGTACTCTCCCTATATGGTGTCGCCTATCAGATCACTTGTCATAATTCTCATATTCTCTGTACGTGTGTGTGTGTGTGTGTGAGAGAGAAACCCTGACGCTTCTTCATGGGAACGCTCGGTGGATTGGCTAAAAATGTCCTTTTTTATGGGGTTTTTCTTATAGGGCTTTCTGTTTTTTTTTCTTCTTCTCTACTCATTTCATATTTATGTTCAATCAGCAAAACGTGTACAATACACACACACACACACACACGCACATATATTTATTTTTCACTAATTAAAAAGCGCGACAAAAAACAAAAGCAAGAGTTGAATCAATCATTTGTTCAAAAAATTTGATTAATGGTTGTTCTTTGATATACAGTCAGACGTCGACCTCGACAATTTTTTTGTGTGTTATGATTGCGATTCCGTACAGACATGCGTCATATTTTCCATTTTTAATAACGTTATTTTTTTTTTAAAAAGATTTTTATGATATATATGTTTTTGTTGGCTAAAATGTAGCTTATATACCTAGGGGTTTTTTGTTTTGCATTTTTAATCAATAGAAAAACACATATTTAAATTTTTTAGCGTGTAATTTCGCTAAACAAAAATTTGTTTTGAGTAGAAATTTTTTAATGAATATTCTAGAATATTATTTAATATTTTGCATATAAGTTGATCAAAAGTTTGAACTGTTTGTATATTTTTCGATTTATATCTCAGCTTTGCTCAAGCTAGAAAAATACTTAAAAAAATGTTGATATAAACTTAAGAATGTAAAGAAAATAGTTCCAAAAAAGTACCTTTTGATAAAGTAACAAGGACAAGAGTCAAAGACACAATTAGCTAGTTCTAAAGAAGCTCGATGGTTTTTAAAGATAATATAATAAATAAATTAAATAAAAAAGAAATGGAATTTTTTCTCAAAGTTTCGAGCAAGAAGCTCCTAGCTCGACTATAAAATACTGTTATGCACCAAATAAATTATTGTATATTTTTTCCCCATAAAATAACCTTGAAATAACGTCTTTTATTTTATTTTTCGCGAATTCTTTGCTTGTATAATAATAAATAGTTCAAAAATGAACTAGTTTTGTGCCTAGTATTTATTTAATACTTGTTTGGGAATATATCTCAAAACCTTTCTTCATACTAAAACTTTTGATAATTATCAAAAATTTGTTGTTTCCTTTTTGTGATAAAGATCTATGTATCTGAAAGTTTTTAAACGTTTTATAGAACACCTTGCTGCACAAGGCTGAATTTTTAATTTTAAATATTTTTCAACTTAAAAAGACAAAGTTAAGAGAACATGGCCCAGAGACATAGAGTTATTTGGGGTGCAGCCGGCGGAATGGACAGATTATGTTAATGATTCGCCGATAATTATGAGTTTTGAGCGCAACATTTGAGCTAAAAATCTTTGCAGGCAGCCAGCCAGCCTCCAATTCCAACGGGAGCTGTAACCAGCTAAAAGGAAGAGAAGGCAGCCATAAAAAATATTGCGTTGCACGAGGCGTATTTGACCTTTGGGGCAGACAGACTAGCAGCAGACAGCATTCGATCAATTTGTAGCTGTGCCCATCAGCAAAAGTATTTTAACTTAATTATAGGTTGAAAGCTATACTATATAATATATATATATATATATATAGATATAAATGCGAAGGCATTGGAAACTGGTTCGGAAATTAAAATGCGGCAAAATGTGGCTCGTTTCGCAGATTGTCCTGCGGCAATTTTCAGAAGCATTCGATTGCATGTACTAAAACGTAAAGCGAAGCCTCCTCAACTTCATCAACATCGTCTGCCTGCGTTGTTGTTGTTTGTTGCTTGTGCTGCAAGCGTTTGCCTGCCACACCCTCGATTGATTTCAGGCATCTTGACGGTCTCCACCGTCTTTCTTTCTTTCTTGGTCGCATTTTGCATATTAATTGCCAGACTTTAGTGCCTGGCGCATGCTATTGGCTCCAAAACTTTAAGATGGTGAACATCAGCATTGGATGCTGCTGCTGCACTTTAAATCGATTTGCTGCGTAATTGATGTAGCCGACGACGACGACGACGACGAAGACGAGGACGATGAAGACGATGTTACAGCAATTCGTCAAATATGGCGGACCCGATTAATCGCTGTATCTGGGTTGGGGATTATGCCAGTAGTTGCAGCTTCTGTACTGTATGCTGCAGGCGATGATTGTGTGTTAACACCATATTCGCTTACAATGTTATCGTTGCCCCCATCGTGTAATGTGTGCTGCCTTCTGTCGAACAGCAGCTTCCAACTGGATCCAACGATCATTATATATACACACATCGTCGTGCCTTTATCAATATTTATGAACTTGGAAATGGTCTCGTTCAGTGAACTGCAAACATTAAACGTCAATTGCACAAAATTATATCCAAAGACTAGTTCTTGCTCTTGTTTGTGGGGGTTTGGGTGGGGTATGGAAAGACATCATCATGTAGTCTATCATGTATATTTACAAAAAAAAAAAAACCGCTTAAAGAACACTTGTTTTTAAGTTCCTATAATTGGTTAGGCATTCATAGAAAATTATAGATTTTTATTTAAAAATTATATATTTAAAATTGAAATTCATTCAATTTGGCATTAAAACTTGAAACTTGTTTCGGGAAAGTCTTGTTACGGCTTAAAAGTTTATTTTGTCATTTTATAGATTAATCATAAATAAATGGTTTTCTTAAATATATTTCTGAAAGAATTTCTTTCGAATTTTACTTTTATATGTGAATCTGGTTTCTCATACGCAAAAATATTTTAAATTGTAATGAAATTTTTAGCTTTCATTTCTATATAGATAGAAATTTGTATAAATATAACATTGAAATATTGTTTTAAATTAGGTTCTTTAAATTAAAAGACACTTAAATTAAGGATTATAATACAGTCAACCTTCCATGAAACGAATATAAAAAGGATCCAAAAAAAATTTGTTGGCTATCAAATTTCTAGAAAAGAGTTTTTGGACTTAACTAATCGCATTGTTCCGGAAATCAATTTGATTTATAGAGAGATTGGTTATATGTATAATAATCCTGTGTCTTTTAACTGAAAGAACTTTACTAAAAGCAATATTTTAAAGTAATTTGAAAAAAATTTAAACTTATAACTAAAAACTATTAAATTGTTTAGTCAAAAACTTTTCAAATATTCTTCAAAGCGCAAAACTTTACTAAATAAAGTTTTTTTTAATCGAATTTGATTAAAACTCGATTACTCTTAGTTTTCATAGCAATTATAATACAACAAAATAAATATCTTAATTATAAAAAGTAATTGAAATCACAAAGATACAATATACATAAATACATATATAGATATGACTAAGTAAGTGGTAAGCGAAACTATCAAAAAACTCAAATCTTAACGTTTGAAAAGCAAACAAAAAGACCGCTTACCAAACATTTCGAGTGTGTTTTTTTGTTTGGAAATTAAATTCGAAGCGATGCAACGATAAACATTCATTAATTATGTAAACTCCAAGTTGAGGTTTGTCTATAAGAATTATGATTATTGTATTCATTAAAGAACTATTTGATTCTATTATCAGAGATCGAAATGAAGCGTTGGGTGACAAAATTTCCACTTTAAATCGAGTCTTTAGTTTGTAGATAGAGAACTTTCTTTGCACTTTGCAGCTTCATTCTTAATCTCTTTTCTCTCTTTTTTTTTTTTTTTTGCAGCTTTTGCCGCCAAATGCAACACAGACACCTGAGGAGGCATCAGCATCATCGGCGTCAGCGGCGAATATGAACGCATCTTCATTGGTGATGACAAACGTGCCGGCACTAAGCCCCACGGGTGGTGTCGACTGTCAGGCGACTGGCCAACAGTCAGGCGGAGTTGGAGGCACATCAACTGGCGCTTTGAGTCCCGACGCACTTTCGCAGAACTCAAATGCGGCAACGGGGTCATCGGTTGTGGCTGGCATTGGCATCGGTTCGGATGCGGCAACGATGCCGGGCGCTGGCTCCCTGGACAGCGGCGCAGCAGTGGGCACAACGCCTACAACGGGCGGCAGCTCCTGCTGCGAAAACGGTCGACCCATTATGACCGATCCCGTCTCTGGACAAACAGTATGCTCCTGCCAATATGATACGGCACGTTTGGCGCTCTCCAGCTACTCGAGGCTGCCGGCGGCCAGTGTTGGGGTCTATGGCTCGCCATATCCATCGACGGATCAGAATCCATACCAGAGCATTGGAGTGGACAGCTCCGCCTTCTATTCACCGTTGGTAAGTGAAAGACAAGACGTGCCATAGGGCTAAATGGATTATCTCAACATATGACTTTAATTGTGTAGTCAGCGGGCAAAGCAGACATCGGCAGACATAGACATAGAGCTTAGGTGGGGATAGGAGTGGGGATGGGAGTCGAGGGACTACAACAAAGCTTGTCATTGAAGTCGAGTAAATCGAATTATCATTATGGCTGACTGAAGCTCAGTCAAACCTCATTTAGTTTGAGAGTATTTACCTCTCTCACACACTCTCTCTCTCTCTCTCTCTCTCTCGCTCTTTATCTATCTGTGTTTTGTCTTTAGCATTTGTGATATTCGATACTTTGCGCAACGAAAGGCAAAATCATTGGAAAACAAAACATATTGCCCCATGGCCTCAATTACACTCCCAGATGAAGCTCGTATGTGTGTGTATGTGTGGGCTAATCGAGCTTATGCCTTTGTATGCATCTCTTATACAAGTATGTATGTATGTATGTATGTATGCCCTTTGTATTTTCTAAGTGACCACAGAAATGTACACGGCCAACATGCACACAGTTTTAAATGACATACCCCAATCTACGGGCGGTGGGGGTAGATGGCAGAGAGAGAGAGGGAGAATACATACATACCAATAAAGGCAGGTAGCTAAAAGCACGAGACACAAAACAAACAACTAAATATTTACCTATTTTAAAGCGAAAACTACAAGCTACCAATTAATAGGGCAATCAGTTAGCATATACAACATGTGTATGTGTGTGTGTTTTTAATAGCGCCAGTAAAAGTAACATCATTTAAATATATATATTGACGATATTGAAAAGCCTCTTGTTAGTTAAAACAAAGTAAAAGCATATAAATGACCATTATAAAATGGTTAGCAAAATATTCAGTGTTATTTTTTTTTTTGTATGCATCGTAAATCCGAACAAAACTTTTTGTTTTTATATTTTATGTATCGTAAAATAAAAGAAAATATTAATTTTTCTGTATCGTAAGTCTGCTCAAAATGTTAAGCAACGTTTTTTTATGTATCGTAAAATGAGAGCAAACATATTTTTTTTCTTTATCGTAAATCCGCACAAAATATGTATCGTAAAAAGAGAAAAGTGTATCGTAAAAACCAAATGGCAGTGTATTGGCAACTCTACCGCTGAAAGTTAAGTTTATAAAACATTTACATTTTTGGTTGTTAAATATGAAAACGTAATAAACTTATTCAACGTTTATTTATAAATATACAACAAAATAAAATTAAAAGGGAAAGGGAGAAAAGGCAACAACAACAGCGGCAGCCAGCCAATGTGTCATGTTAAATTGTTATTTACAAGAACAGGAAATTCAAAGTGAATCGTTCTCATTCCTCTTCACTTTTTTCTTTCATTCTGTTTGCTCACAATCTTAAGTTGCTGCCGTTTCTTGAGTCACTTTGTGTGTGTGTGTGTCGTCTTTTGTGGCATGCACCTGACCGCTGCTGTGCTGCTCGCTGCTCTTATCCGACCGCTGCTTTTAATTAAGAAAATATCATTTGCTTTGCTCGCGTTCGCACATTCGAAAAGATAAGATGTCGCCGATGCCGATGCCACTGCTGCTGTCGCTCGTAACTTTCGAGCTCGAAAAACGTTCGAGAGTGGGAGAGAGTGGGAAAGAGTGATTGAGTGAGGGATGGGTGCTAAAATATGAGTAGAAGAGCTAGTAACTAGAAGATCGTATGACATTTTTAACAGTTGCTGTTGCCGTTGTTGTTGTTGTTTCAATTGAGTGCACCTGGCACAATCGTTGCCGTAAATCAGAGTTCATGTTTTCTTTTTTGTTGTTGTTGTTGTTATTGTTGGGCGGCCTTCTTCTTTATTTGTGTGATATGAAATGCGCAGGCCATGTTAGATAGAAGTTGACGATATCATATCCGATATACCTGTTTAGCCCTCCCCCTCCCCCTCCTTCTCACTCTCAATTTTTGATAAATATATTTGTCACTCGAGAGCGGCGGCAAAGTTGTATTAATAAACAATGGCATACATGATGTTAAGCAATTAAAAATGTTAATGCCATTTCATAAATCAAGAGCACAACAAACATACGCACTGTTAGCCAACCAGATTTGGGCACTGATCGGGTCTTAACCTGGCCAATAGTTGTCGACTCATAAATCTGTCTGTCTGCCGTTCACTAAGGTCAGCAGCCATCGAATATTAAAATTTCGTAACGACAATAATCGCCAATGTCGGTTCCCTGCTTATAAACATTTTTTTTTTTGTATATTCGATTTTCGGTTTTTGTTTAAAGACAAAAAAAAATATTGTTGTTAGTCTAAATTATTGTTTTTGGCTACACATCATTCGATCTATGACGTTAAAATATGGTCAACATCAAGCTTGTTTTAGCTTGTTTCATGGCAATATATGTTGCCAAATTATCAATTTCATGTTAACAAAATTGTCAACTCGATGTTTTTGGTTTGTGCTAACTGTGGGAAAAATCATTTTGCTTAACGCTTTAAGGCCGTCTAACAAATAAAGTAATTTTTGGCATGTTCTTAAGCATATTGTTGACAACTTTACGATTCTTTTATTTATTCTTATTTGTTTTTCTTGTTTATTCCGCAGAGCAATCCTTATGGCCTAAAGGACTCGGCAGCTGGATCCGAAATGGGCGCTTGGACATCGGCTGGTTTACAGCCAACAACGGGTTATTATAGCTATGATCCAATGTCTGCTTATGGGTAAGTTTATAGTTTATGGCTTATATTATATAAAGAAAGTAAAATAAATAAATTTATATCAAAGCAAAGCATTTAAGAGTGTCTCAGATCATGTTTCTTCCTAGCTTTTTTTGAATATTTAGTTACATTTTGTTTTGTAGCCAAAAATCATTAAAAGTATATCAAGGTTTTCCATAAAAAAGTAAAGTAAATAAATAATTTGAAGTCTTAATGATAATATTTCATAAGCTTTCTTTAGATACTTTTTTTAATGACAAATAAATTTTCCTTTTTTTTTTTATGTTAGCCAAAAACTTTAGCCCTTTGACATTGTGACTTCATATTTTAGTTAAATGCGATTTAATTGCTTTGTCAAAGATGTTTTTTCTTTTGTTCGAACGATTTGCGACAAATCAAAAGCAATTGTTGTCCCATCGTGGGCATAATTAATTGTAGGATATATGTATGTATGTGTGTGCAGCGAGTACTTAAAATTGATTTGTATTTAATTGCTTTGAGCTTTGTGTGCATTGCCAAGGACAGCAGCAAAGGGGACAACACAACAAAACTGGGAGACAGGAGAGACGATAATAAAGAATTTGAATTGTGAAAATTGTTGGTGCGCGCGAAATTATATATTTATTTATTTATGATTGTGAAAATAATAATCGCAGTTAATTGCACGCCACAGTGAAGCTACCCACACACAGAAAAGTGTATGTATGTGGAAGGAGCGGACAATCGTTGGACATGCAACCTGCAGCTGCTGCGGGGATGGGGTTTGCGTGCAGAAAGCTCATATGCTCAAAGCGGCAACTGGAACAGGGGGGGGGTGAGAGGTATGGGTAGCGAGTGCAGAGTGCAACAGCTAGAATGAAGCCGAAGAAGCGTAGAACGAGAGAAGGTGTTAAGAGTGCGAGAGAGAGAGAGAGAGGCGGAGGTGATGGTATGAGTTAAATGAACGCCATGTTGGCCGCCATATTGAGCCAGGGCAGTGAGACAGACAGACTGACAGACGGACGAAGAAGAAGAAGCAGAACGAACGAACAAACGGTTTTATTCATGCACTTCTTTTGTTGTTGTTTAACGCTCATTGTCACAGGTTGTCAAAGAGACTGAGAGTAAGAGAGAGAGAGAAGAGGGTGAACTTTTAGGGTGGACACAAAGCTGTCAGGCGTTTTATCAACGTGATGTTGACATGTTCATACCATATACTATATATACTATATATACAGCTGATTCTCGTGTTTTTAAATTGTTTGTTTTCAGTGTTGTTTAATTGATGTCCAAACAGATAATAGTAACAACAACAACAACAACGCAATTATAATTGTTTGGCTAAAACCAAAATTGCATGTTCAACCAATATGCTAGATTTTTTTTTATAAATACGTTATAGGCTTTAGGACCGACGATTTTGTCGTTATACCCGGAAGACGCTACGAAGGAGAAAAAATTATTTCTTTTAATTTTATGGTTGTATTTTCGTAATAGGTTTTAAATCAAACAATAAAATTTTTAATCAAACAAAATTTTAATAAATTTATTCATAACATGGGTTTTTCATAAGTAAATACATATAATGTATACCATTATTTCTATATGTGGGTTTTATTTTTAATTTAAATATTCAGTTTTTGATTATTTACCGTAGTTTTGACAAATAAAACTGTGGCATTTTTAAACGAGTGTTGTTTAACTCGTGTAAATTTGATGAACATATTGATTTTGGCCTAATGGCTCAAACGTGGTGCTAAGTTTATTTTGATTCTCTGCTCTTGCCAACCGATTTCATATCATTTGATAGTGCTGGACGAACTAAATTTTCTTGGAAGCCCGAATGTTAAAAATTGATTGTAATGGAGTTGTTGCCTGATTAATTTATCATTAAATGGATGTGGTTTTCTAATTTTTATCTTGTTTTTCCATATTGTGTTATTTTAGTGATTTTTCCGAAATGTTGGTTATTTCGGTATTTTTTGGCACGTCGATATCCGGTTGATTGTGAAAATCTCGTCGGTTAGTTTGTGTAAAGCGGAGACGTTCTAGCAGGCCCTTTCTATATGTTTGTATGGGGCCACGGCATGTTTTCGTCGAATAACCGGCGGACGCTTAGCGTTTTGCCGTTCTCTGTATGTACTATATATGCATATTGTAGTCATAGTTGTAGTCGCTGTAAAAATCGTTTTCGTTTGGTTTTTTTTGTGTGTGTGAACAAGAATTCGATTTGTTAACAAGATTATGGACAACAGACTTACAATACACACACACACTCACATATACATATGTTTAGTCTGTATATATAGTTGGCATCGTCTATGCAATTAGCAACAAATGAATGGTTGTACTCGTCGGCAAATTGTTCAACATTTGTGTATACAAACACACACACACACGCTTACATATACATGTGTATTTCGCTCAAAATGGCCAACGTGGTGTTACGGTCAGCGATAATCATATGGCGGGGGCATAATCATGCGCCTTGCGCCTTCGTGCCACAAATTAATGGATAAGATGCTTAAGCAAATTACAAACATTGCCAAATTGCATGGCACGATAGTTTAAACAATAACAAAAAATTAAGAAATGTTTACTTGATTTCTGCGTGTCGCATATTTTATATACACACTATTAGCACAAACGTAACAGCTATATTAAGTATACGTATTGCATATTTTTCAAGTGGGGTGTTTTTAACGACTTTTCATGTTTTCTTTTAATTTTCAGTAACTCGCTTAATTATGATGTTTTTTTTATATGCTTTTAAGCTAAAGCAAAGTATTGTTCGTGTTTATTGAACTATTGGGGGTTTTCCTGAAGCTTAATGCTTCATAAAAACTTTAAGAAATATATTTACAATATTTTTAAAAGCTTGTGTTTATGCCTAAAGAAATTTCTTTCTCTCGTTAACAAATAGGATTTTTAAGAAATAACCCAAAATCCATCTAAATTATAATTTAAATAATTCTCCAGACAAAGGAAATCGTAAGAAAATTTTCCAAAAATACAAAAAAGCACTAAAAAATTAAAAAAATCCATTAAATACAAAAGTATAAAAATATGTTTTTTTTTTTTTGTTAGGAAAAATTGTATTACATTTTATTTTTAGGACGTATTTAATTTACATTATTCAAGAAAAATATGCAAAAATTATTTTTTGTCTATTTTAACAGAAATATATAAGTATATTCCTTTTTCCTGATTTTCCACAAAAAATTCACTTTGATTTTAGCTCAAAGATTCAAACCGCCACCAACTAAACTCAATAAAAAAAATATTAAAGTGATTTTAATAAAACTTTAACAAATCGAAAGCTTTAATCGCAACATTTGCAAACAGTTGTTTTGTATCTCAAGCTTTTGTGGCCCTTACTTACGACTACTTTTAGCAGCATGTTTCGACAAGCAAAAAGGAGAGAGAGATAGAGGAGAGCTGTACAAATTTTGTAGTGAATGCGTCCAGCGTCCTTGTGCCAGACAATAATAGCAAAAACTCAAACATCAACTTCAACGCTGCATAAAAATCAGCCACATTTTCTGTTTCTTTTTTTTTCGGGAAGCAGCAAACATTGCGGAAAGTACAGAGGGAAGGACAAAAAAGGGAAAGAAAGGATAAAGAAAAATGGGGCAGGACAACAACAGGCAACAGCAAAAGCAACAACAATGAGTGCATGCAACACACACAAAACTTTTTGGTGCAGCATGGGGCGGAGGGTTTCCTTCTTTATCTTGTTGTAAAATTCACCGCACAAACTGTTGATTCTGCGGCACCATAAAAATCCCATGAAAAATGCAAAAAAAAGCCAAAGGAAAAGTGAAATGTGTTGTTGCTGCTGTTGCACAGATGAGTTGCAACAGAATATATATATATATGGAGTAGGGTTCGTTGGGGCTTGTTGTTGTTGGGGGAGCCTTAATTTAGCTAGTAGAACTTTTTTCATCTTCCTTTTCTTTTTTTGCCGGCTAAAAATGCAAAAACGCAATAAAGCTGCAACTGCCACTCCCGCCGCCTGCTGCTCCGGAAACTGAATCTGTGCCCCAAAACCCATAGTTGACCATACGCTTATGGCTTTGGTGTTGTTGTTGTTGCTGTTGTTGTTTTTGCTGTTTCACAACTATGTTTTACAATATTTTGACGTTGTACTACACTGAAGTGTAGCACAAAAAGAGAGAGAAAGAGAGAGCGGCAACCACACCCCTTGGTGGCTGCCACAAGCATCAATTTAAATTGTTCGCATTTTTTTTTTTAATGAATTTTCATGTTGGCATTTTTGCTTTACAGTTATGGAGCCAGCTATGATTTGGCTGCGCGACGCAAGAATGCCACACGAGAATCGACAGCCACATTGAAGGCGTGGCTGAATGAGCACAAGAAGAATCCGTATCCCACAAAGGGCGAGAAGATAATGCTGGCCATCATCACAAAGATGACGCTGACACAGGTCTCCACATGGTTTGCGAATGCGCGCAGGCGTTTGAAGAAGGAGAACAAGATGACATGGGAGCCAAAGAATCGTACCGACGATGATGACGATGCTCTCGTTTCGGATGATGAAAAGGATAAGGATGATGTGGATTCGAGCAAGGATGGCCATGGCGGTAGTTTGGCCAAAGGTAACAGCAAAAAAACTTTCTTAGTTTAGTTATATTATTTTGCACTTGCAACAGATGCGGCCAAAGATGAGGAGGAGCTCATCGATGAGGAGCAGCACAAGCAGTTGGGTCAAGCGAACATTCTGCGTGCCGGCTTCGGTTATCCAAGTGCGGCGGGCTATCATGGTGGCAGTGCCGGCGGTGTGGGTGTGGCTGGTGGCCATCCAGCTGCTGCCTACAATCCATACCATCATCCACACCATCATCATCATCAGCATCCCGCCTACTATCAACCGCAGCAGACGGTGCTGCCCACAGCAGCTGCTGCTGCTGCGGCAGCCGCCTTCCATGCGGGCGAGAGCGGGTTGATGGGTTTGGCTGGCAGCAACAAGCATGGCGGCAATGAACATGGTGATCCAAAAAACCAATTAGGCCGGGACTGTGGCGTGCCGATTCCAGCCAGCAAGCCCAAAAT
Organism: Scaptomyza pallida; assembly: GCA_018152965.1. NCBI lineage: Eukaryota > Metazoa > Arthropoda > Insecta > Diptera > Drosophilidae > Scaptomyza > Scaptomyza pallida. Next base: position 963,929 of record JAECXP010000107.1, read on the forward strand.
CTGGAGCTTGGCCGACACAGTTGCCAGCAAGACCCCACCACCACCAGCAACACCAACAGCAGCGGCAGCCGCAGCAGCAGCATGCATGATGCCACAGCAGCAACATCGTCATTTGCATCCTCAAGAGAATCTGGGCATGGGTACATCACAGATGCAACAGCAACAGCAGCAGGAGCAGCTGCAACAACAGCAACAACAGCAACAGCAGCAGCAACCATTGCCGATGGGCAGTCACCTGTTCAATGGGGCAGCACCTTATGTAAGAGCTCATACTACGGCATACGGGGGTTTTCTAGGGGCTACGACACAGCAGCTTCATACTACGAGCACGAACAGTGCAACCTACAACAACAACAATGGGCACAGCAACAACAGCAGCAACAACAACAGCAGCAACATCAACAACAATACCAACGGCACTCATACGCCTATCATCCCTACTATAACAAACCCAAATCAACAACAGTCGCTGCACTCGGCACGTCCCTCATCTCAATCCATAGCGAGTCAGCGGGCGATGGCGATGGGGTTTCCCGAAGCCCAACCAGATACTCCACCCCAAACTCCACCGAATATGAAGGTGCTGAGCGGAGCTTTGAGTCTGCTGCCAGCTACCGCTTCACAAATCCCTATGACCGCTACCTGTCGCAGCAGTAGCAATGCCCCAACAACAACATCTTACAACCCGGCCTGCAACTATCCCATGAACTATTCGACGCGTCTCAACGACTACGAATACCCTGCGCACATGCACATGAATCGTGATGAGTTCAACAGCAGCAGCAGCAGCAGCGGCAGCAGCAGCATCAGCTCATCACCGCCACACTTGCAACGCAATGAGAATATGTTTAGGCCGCTCTTCAAGAGGTACATACAACACTGACTGCAAAAAGTTGAGGTACGGTAACGAAATTTGAAATCTTTCTTTGCAGTTTGACGCCTGTATAAATCGCAAAAGGAATATTGGACCTTGAATCTATATACATATGTGTGTACAGAATGTAGTTAAGGTGAGAATTTAAAATACATTATAATAATTCTAAATTTTGAAGAATTTTTATACTTTTTCCCTCCAGATTATCATTTATTTCTGGGCTCGTGCAACAACGTAATAAATTGTGTAATATTTAATGAATAATAACTATAATATATAAATATATACCACATTGGTACAGACATTGTACCAAACAACTACAACTTTAATAAAAGCCGTGCATTGTCTTAACCTAAACACTTAACACTACATACATATATATTTATCTGATTTAAGCTTCTTTGTTTATGTAACAGCAGGCACATTTAAAGAGAAATAACTTTAGCATTAAGCATTATAAACTGTGATAAAAAATTTAACATTGTTTAACAGACCTTAAAATATATAAGTACATTAAATAATAATACCACATTGTCTCTATAATAAATTCATAATCTAATGTAATTTAAAAATTCGTTCAATACAAAATAAATCTTTGTAATCCTAACAATTCGGGTGTTTTAATATATGGATGGTTTTCTTCTTGGAAATGTTTCAGATTCAAGATTAAAGAGCATAAACCTGAAGTATATACATAAATGGATCTGAGTAATAAATCATATCTGAAAAATGTTTTCGGTGACAGAAATACATATAAAACATTTTTTTAAAACTGTTTTGTTTCCACTACAGATTTAAAGAATAATCTTAAAGCATATTAATCATTAAAAATAGCATTTTCATAGCTTGCAGGAGAAGTACGCAACATACGATATTCAACTTACGATATTCGAATAGTAACCGATAGGCATTAATAAAGAAGTCGAGATTCTGCCTGAGAAGCAAAATTTAATTGAACATATGTTTTAGCTGTATAAGAAAGCCAGGTTGGACACCTAAATATGGCTTATAGGATATTGCTGCTTAAGTCATGTCATTTAAATTTAGAATTCTTAAAAAAACACATATTTTTCTTTGCTGATATCGAAAACACTCAAAAAAATTGCCGATTTGTACTTGAAACAAAAGCTTTTCAACAATCTAAACAATTTTATGCCAGAAAAACAATAAATCTCCGCATTTATTAAACGTTACTAACCTCTTTTTGTATATTTAAACGTTGCGCTTGGTAACCTAAAAGTTTTTTTATGCTTAAATCAACGCTAATTACCTTTACAACATACAATTCTCTTTTATTTTTCTTGTTGTTGTTGTTGTTTTTGTGACTGCGTACAAAGTGAAATTAACATAAATTACATATATTATAATAATTCATTGCACATGTGGCCAGAATGTCATTTGTAGTAAAAACCAAAAAAACCGAGACACAAAAAAAAAAATGTTTAAATAATGCATTGCGAGGGGTTGCAAAAAATAATAAAATATTCTTAAATGCAATTTAATATGCAATATTTATATGCGACATTTGTTGTTGTTGTTGTTGTGCTGCATTCTTGTTATAGAAATGATTTATTAATGACGTTTCAGGTGTTAAAACTGAGGGAGATTTTTTAATAGGCAAACTTTTAATTGCATTATAATGACAGCAAATAATTCAAATAAAATTGAATATGAAGTAGATTTATCTTTGAAGGAACAAATATTGAATTTCAATATTTTAATCAATGTGAATAAAAATATATATATAATAAAAAACATGTTATCATCCTTATGCTTCTATACATTTATTAAAAAGTGTTCATAAAGGTGGGGTGTCTTGATATCTTCTTGAGCCATTAGTTAAGAATATTCTTAATGCAAAAATATTTTGGCAGCCATTAAAATAGTTAAAATTTTTTTTTATAATAAACAGCTAAGAACTAGCGTTAATTTAAAAATTCATAAGGAACCTACATTTAAATTTTTTGTTCACTTTTTTATGTCCAACAATAATGCTTCGTTTCCAAACAAATGCACACAATCGACCAATAAATAGACTTTTAGCCCACATTGACGACAAAATTACGCGACAGAGAAAACGGTTTTCTGTCAAAGTCAAAACGAGACAATATCTGTAAGTGTTGCCGTGCATGTGTGTGTGTGTGTGTAAGAGGGAGAGGAGGTGGGGTAAACAATTTGTAACGACTATCGGCATTTGATAAATTAACATTCAGCAGTTTCTCGATTATGCAACAAATTGTCATTTGAATTGAAATTGACAGCCGCTGAAGTCGTTGGCCAAAGTTACGATAAATTCACTTTGAATCGAAATGGGTATTGGAAAATTTGGTCAGAGAGTCAGTCGTAGTTGTTAGTGCAAGTGATTAATTTGGTCTCGGTTTGGTTTGGTTTGGTTTGTTTGCTTTGACACACTTAACATGGCATTAATGCGGTTGGCAACAAGCCGCGTGGTGTCCATTTAGCTGAGCCATCGGCTTAAGCTAAACAAATTTCTTAAACGGTTTTTGAGTTCGTGTAATCCCTTCATTTGTTTTTTTATCTTTTATTTTTGGGAGAGAGAGCGCCTAGCAGCGGGGTATTACTTAGTTCCGTTCCCATAGTTGCCATAATTCGGTTTACGAGTTGTTTTACAATGCCTAAACGACTCGAGCAATGGGCATTAAAAATGTGTAGAGAAGAGACAAGAAGCGTAGAGAGAAGAGTTCTCCAATCAGTAAGCCGGTTAAATTAATCGCATCACATGCCATCGCAGCAGCAGAGTAGAGAGATAGAGAGAGAGATCCTTTCGTGTAGCGATCTCATTTATGGGCCATAAACCATAGAAGCGGTCGAGAACGTTGTTGCCCTTTTGGCTGGCTTGTTGCAACCGCTTCGTATTGTTTGTGATCGGTCACCAGCAGTGAGGACATATATACGTATATATACGACAGTTAACTTATCTTGCATCCACTTAACGTCTCGCGGCAATAAATCAATCCAATGGTCAAAAATCTCGTTGGCAGCCAGAAGGCGAATTAATCACTTTGAAAATTGTTACCCATTTGGAAACTTGTCGCATTAACTTCCCAGCTGCATGCGACTCGTATCTAAATCTCTCTCGACAAACCAGTTCGCGATCGCTTGGAATAAAAAATACAAACAAACAAACAAACAAAAAAACGTGTGTGGGCAATCCTTTAAACATCATGTGAAAACTTGGATAATTTATGATTGACAGTTTTAGGCACTGTTCTCTGTATTAAGTCGAGAGTATAACATTTTTCTAACTAAAAGTGGATCTGCTTAGCTCACGAAGGGCTTAAAATTAGTCAGAAATGTAGCTGATTAGAGTTTATTATTTATTTATTAAATGTCAAGTATTGTCAGTCGATACAGAAAAACATGGCAAATTAACTATATATTATGTGAAGTAACGATTATGTTTATTTGGTGACAAATTTATTTTCTTTGTATCGGAAAGTATGATAATTACACATAAAGTGAAGAAATAATATTTTTGATGCCATTCGAAAGAGCATCATTATGCTGTTAAAAAGGATATCAAAGGATTCTAAAGCTTGCGAAACGATCTTTCTTTTTTAAAAAAATGTTTTGTTTCTTAAACTTTATAAAAAGCACGTCAAACATACTTATGTCGCAATTATAGTTTTAAGAAAGCTGGTTTAAAATTTTTCGAATAAACGAAACCCTATTCCATAACTAACCCATTTTCATACTACTCAGTTTTCACTACACAAATTCCTCAAACTTGAATGCTTTTAGTTTTTCCTTAGCTTCCCAATAAAATTTTAAGCCTTTTCATCAACAAATTGAGCACTCATCCTTTTAGTGTTTGCCTTTATTTATGCTCCAAAAATATGCTTTCAGTTCGAGTTATTTTGACAGCAAATTGCTTAAATACTTGTGACTATTAAAACAATTAGTCAATGTGCTGGTTGCTGGAAAGCTGGAAAGCATACATAAGCCCAATAACAAAATATTTTATTAAATTTTCACAAATTTTCTCATATTCATCGAGACGATTCACACTCAATTATAACATACCAAAGAACATACAAATTTTGTGCTCTTAAAAATAATTAAAGTGAAAATTCCAGAAATATGCGTCCTGTCTATGGACCCGCCCCACATACAAAAGGGGGGGGAGGGGGAGGGCTAACCTTAGATTCAAGATGCTACAAGAATGCAAAGTGTCATTTAAGTGAAACAAGACGAGAACAAATATACAGCATTCGAGGCAGACATTGAGCAAGGGTTTGCGTTTGGGCTCTTGGGTTCTTTGGTTCAGGCCTACCCCAAAACCTGATGTGGCAAGTACACAAGAATGTGTGTGTGTGTGTGCTCATGTCGTTTCGTTGCAGCAGAAGCATCCTTAGCATCCACGCAGCTTTGCTTACGCAGCAGCCTCTATAAATTATTGCTGCTGCTGCTTGTCATGTACGGAAATCCTTGTGTCAGTGTAGCCGAAAATACCAACGCATCTCGCTCTCTCTCTATCTTACTCTGCTTGCCACTGGCTTTGACAGCGTCGAGGAAGACGATACGTTTTCAACAAGATTAGAATTTCGTATTTGCAACGCACAAAAGCCTCAGAAACAATTCAAGCAGACACATCTCGCAACTATAACAATTAATATCCTCAAATTGCGTCGAGCAGTTTTGCTTGGCTGCAGTTCTCCTATCTTTGGCTATGAGTTTGCGCACATCGGGGCGTATGCGTGTTGTTGCTGCTGTATGCTGTATGCTAATTTAGCCCATGCCGCACTTGGCTGCAATAGACACACACACACGACTGTATTTGAATTATTAGCTAACTGCTTCACTTACATATAACGAACGTTCCTGACTCAAAATCTAACCAACCGAACACTAAAACTAATTAATTTAATAGAAGAGCTCTTCGCATCTCACTGAATGGGATTTAATTAGTTAAGAGTCTTATTTCTAAATGCAGTTCATTAAAATATTTTAAAAAACTTGAAAACATTTCTTATTAACAATAATTTGCTTGGTAAATTTGATTATCAGTTAATTAGTGAAATAAAAAATAATATTGCTAACTGTTAAATATAGGAATGGGCATTATTTATATACTTAATTGTACATTAACTAATTATTGTTTAAACAGTCCGATTTTATGAGTTTTCTTGTATAGGAAACAATAAAATAATGTGAAAGAAGTTTTCGTTTTAGAAAGTAAAAAAATTTATAAGAAAATTTTATTTAGCGATAATAAGTTTACTTCAATAGATTAAAGGAAACTTCTTAAATTTAAGCTTAAATTATCATACTATGAACGTACTTAGCCTCATGCAGTTTAAGCTCTCACTTAGCTGATTTTTCTTCATTTTTATTTTTGGGTTTTTTGAAGCGATTCATTAATTAAATTTTGAACATGGATGGATTTCAGCTTGACCGTATTTGCTTTGGTGGACGCCTCTACGGCTTAAAGCCAACTCTAATGGACGTACATTGTTAGCCATAAATCATGACCACACGTGCACCCTGTTCACTGTCTCTGCCTCTTGCACCTTTAAACAGCCAAAGCCATAGCCAAAGCAACAAATTGAAGAAATACGGAATTAAACGCCAAAAAGCGACGAACACAATTTACAACGATGTCAGAGACGCCTACAAAATGTGGGACCACCGATGGCCACCTTTGCGGAACCGAGTGCAGCGCTTCTTCTTCTTTATTTTGACATCTCGACATGAATACAAACACAAACACACACAAGCACAAGGTGATAAGATGAGTAGAAATAATTATGGCCATTAGGCGAATAGGCAATAGAGGTTCGCTTGTTGGCTTTGACGTCTATGCCTGTGAGAGATCACAGTGTCAAGAGCAACATATTCCAGTGAAGCGTCATCAACATCGATAATAAGTTTTAGGCGAGGAGCGAAAGTGATGTCAACCTTTGTGAAAAACTTACATAAGCATGTGAATGAAATCGCATATGAATAATGAGTAGAAAATTAATTTAAAATCAATTCGGTTAGGGTAAATGTGAACCAAACTAAGCAATTGCAATTGCCATATGTATTTGACAGTTACAAAAATATTGAATGAATGTTTATTGTACAAGAAATATTTCACTAACAAAAACGTAGGCAAAAGTTCGATTTAAATTGAGTAAGAAGGCTCAAGTGGAGAAATCACGACTCAAAGTACTCTGAATCCAAACCCATATTTGTAATAGAATCGTCGATTACCTCGACAAAACTTTCAAATGCCATTACTACGTCAAAAATAGCCTGATTTTTAAGTGTATTGCCATTAAAATTTTGTTCCGAGCTCTATAATGAAGCTGAATTTAAATCTAGAAACTCGATTTTTTCTTGGTTTTTATTTAAAAAGTTGGAGCTAAAATCTTTTATTTCGTCAAAATTTATCAGTTTTTTTTTATATTTTTTTCTAAACTATATAATAAGACTGCATTTAAATCTATAAAATAGATTTTTACTCGATTTTTATCCCAAAAACTTGTGTCCAAAAATCGACTTAGGAGTTTGATATAAAAAAATTATCTCGATTTTCAATTGCAATTTCCTAAAAGATTAACTTTGAGCTATATAATAAAACTGCATTTAAATCAAGAATCGACTTGGGAATTGACGAATCTCTCTGATTACCTTAACTTAGTTACAATTTACCCGATTTTCATAGTTTTGTTGACATTCAACATTTAATAACAAATAACGCTTAAAATATATACAAATTTTGTGTACTTTTAGAGTGGGAAAAATAATTTTACCTTGGCTAATACTTATAAAGCAAACTCTTGAGCATCTTTTAACATTAGAAATCAAGAACGCTTTAATTTGCTAATAAAAATAATTTACAAACTATCTTTTTAGTATTTTCCTTAAGGTTTATTTTCATTCTTAATTGCGGGCATTTCATTAAAAACAAATGTGCTTAGTTTAAACATTTTTGAAATCAATGAAAATGGTTATTTTGGTTATCTTCTTACTCGATTCGTTTTTGATGTCTTTTGTAATATGCAAATAAAACTGGGATTCGAATAAATATTAATGAGTAAAATAGGAATGCTCATGTTGTCGTCGCCACAACGTCTACGAATCAACATGTATATTTTGTGGTATGTATTGACATTGGTGTTGGGAAAAAAGATAGTTTTTCATTGGAAAGGGTTCATCCGCATTTTATGAGCGAGAGATTCGGTGAGAGAGAGAGCGCGCTGGTATCTTAGATGCCCTATCAAATTTCGTTAACCATTTGGCGGCGGTCTAATTAACATGACAAAGAAATGTCACTTTGTTAAATTTATGGATACGGCACTTGGGTGCAAGGCAAGAAAGGTAAGAGCCAAAGATTGCAGATGGCTAAAAGATAATATTTACGATGCCGTTTGATTGGTCTTTCAATCGATTCCCTTTTGCCGCACCATATATCTCAGCGAAGTGGAGAGGACACAACAACAACACCAACAAAAAAGGGGCTAGGACAATTTCATTGTCGTTAAAACAGCTAATTTTATTATTCCGTTGACATTTACCAGCGACAGGTTAACACAGGACAGGCCTTGATTCTAGACGTTGCGGACCCGCAGTTGTTGTTGGTGCTGTTGTTTTTTTGGCCTTTATCTTGTTCTCAAGCCCGTTATTTGTTGTTGTTTGAAAATGCATTTAAATTGTGTTAATACAATTCTATAGATTATGCGTTTTGTTAGACGATTTCTCTTATCTTAAATGCGGACTGGTTTGTTGTTGTTGTTGCTTGCTTGGTGCTTAGACTTTTTGGAGACACTGTGTCTGGTCTGTATACTCTGTTCGTATGTATATATATTTGTGCAGGCTGCATTGTTTTAATGGAATTTTCTTGTAATGCATGCTGAAAATTGGATTTTAAAGTGCGGGTCCAACATATATAATTTGTTTGTTAATAGTTTCGAAATGCGAGCACACGCGACTGAACATGTAAATGTATATATATATACGTATGTATATTTATATGTCGACTGTTGTCTGGCCCTGGCTAGTGTCCATATCTGGCCATATAAAATGGCCCTGTTGTTGCCTTAAATCGGGCGTAAGCGAATCAATTCTCATTTTAATTTATTGACACAACACACACACACACACGCACACATACTCGCATACACACGGGAGTCCAGTTGCAGTTGCACCAATTATACAATAACTCGACTACAATACAATTTGCATTGTGCTGCAAATTGGACCGTGCCGTACCGTACCGTTCCGTGCCGGGTCCAAGAAAGGCAACTCGATTTTCATTTTAATAAATGCGCATACGCCCGGTGGGTGGCTGAGTTGACTTTCTGCAATATAGGAACATTAACTGCAGACCAACTGCATCTACCCTTAACCCAAACCAACCCCTTCGCAAACCCATCGCAAATGCGGTAACGGTACATGCACCCACTAACCAGATACCATCGATGTGCGGCTGCTGCATTGTCATTGACCCAACGTTCGGCTGCAGTTTGCTGCAATAATTATTTATTGAATTTATGGACGTTGGCGTTCATTTTATATCGCGGACTTAAGCGTTGTCCAACACCAGATACAGTAATGGATCCGTGTTCGCCCCGCTGATAGTCCAAAATGGTGAGTAATGGGGCCCATTTCGTGGCCAGAGTTGGAGCCAATGATGTTGGCATGTAATTGCCGTTTTATCTGGCGTTTGAAAATTTGCAAAATAGGCCGACAACAACAACAACATCGACGAATTTATTAAAGTTGGGCTACAAAATGATTGGGCTTTAAGCTTGTGGGACTTTTAGTAATGTTAAGGGTTTTGTTAAGTAAAATCAATAATATAATTAAGAGTTCTTTAAAGTATTTAGTATTTCAGCTAGAACAAAGAATATTATTTTATTTTGAGGACATTTAACATATAATATTTTGATCGATTTAAAAGTGTTTTCAAGGGATTTCAAATAGATCATCAACTATTTCAATTATGCATTATAACAAAGTTCCACAAGAAATTTATTGATACGTGTTAAGTTAAAATATTTTACGTTAAGAATGCTATTTTAAGGATTTTTTTTAAATGTTTTCAGTATTATTTCACACTGAATAACCTTTAGGAACGAGTTTTCATTAAAAACAATATGATAAAGCACGTTGAATTCAAGGAAATTCTGGCAGGAAAATACGAAAAATGGTTAATTCCAGCTTAGATGTTTTAAGAATTTTTGGATTGGATAAAAAGCTTTGAAACTCACTATGCCAAATCAAACCTCTTCTCAAAAATCTTAAACATTCTTAAAGAACTTAAATATAACCTTTTAAATGTAAGGATCACTTAATTATAAACACATTTACACATTTGTTTAGTTGCTTTGTGACATTAATATTCGTTTTCGAAATGGAGTATGTGTAAATTGTGTCGTCATCGATTTGTAATCATAGTGTCAACTATGATGACACAAGAAGAACTCAAAACAAAAGCACAAAAAAGCAAAACAAAACAATATGGACACGGAACAAACTGTGAATTCTTGATATACAAGTGTCTCAACACTTACAAACAATCTGTGTACGTATTGAGCGAGTGACACGAGTGCCTTCTGTCAATGTCGTCATTGTCGCCACGACTATAACATACAACAACAACAACAACAACAACGAGGCATGAAGAGCGAACGATGGTTGCCTAAAATGCAGGTCTACATAATTAATGATTGCTTTTAAATTGAGGCAACCCGATGCGATGCGATGCGACGCGACTGTTTTGTTGACTCTTGTCAGTTGTTGTGTCTGTGTATGTGTGTGGAGGAGAAAAATGATTTTTTACTGTACTATGCGAGTATGTTAAAACATTTGCACTTGCTCGTAATTAGTTAACAATGTCAGAACAGGCTGACTATGGTATCAATTTGTTTTAATCGATTTGAATTAATTTTAACATGCTTTTTTCTTATACATTTTATTTTAGAGCAAACATGTTGTACTAGTAAATGGTAAACTGAGTTAGTTGGAGATGGAAAATGGGAAAAAATACATTTATGTTCTTAAGGGAAAACAAACTTCATATTAAAATGGTATTTGTTGTGTTGAAAGGTAAATACATATTTGGGAAGCTTCTTGATTATTATACTTTTTAAAAATATTTTAGAAACCTTAAAAAAATACTATAAAACTTATTTATTTAGAAGGCATCCGAGAATATTAAAGTTTTCAAGATATTTTCAAGTTTAATAGCGAAATATTTATTACATAATCTTAGATTTAAATTTGTACTTTATATGCAGGGCTTAAGAATGGAGGGATATGAATTTTTTTCTTTAAAATGTTTAAGTTAATAAAAAATTGATTTGAAATTGAAAAAATATTAGGAAAAAAAAAAAAAATATATATTTAAAAATGGTATTTTTACTTTTGTGGCAAATATTCCATAATGTATTTGCTTTAATTTTTTTATTAAAATTCTTAACCTTTAACATATTCTTTAAAGCTCCTTACATATTTTAAAATTTTATACTTTACCACAAATTTGGTTGGCCCTCCAAAAAATATTGCTCAAAACCCGCTGAGATTAACTTTTGCACTTTATGTGCAGGGAAATAAAGTTAATTCATCTCAAATGGGACAGTTTCGTGGAAGAGTGAAGACTAATTACCTGTATGACATCCGGGGAGCTCTAGCTAAATATAAAAATTAACAGAGACCGAGAGAGGCAGAGAATGAGAGAGACTCTGAAATGCCAGGCATAAATAAAAATATACATATTTATTTTGTTTTATACAAGTGCAATGCACATTACATCAACTTAATCACTAATTACTGTGTTACGCATAAATATATGTATGTACATATGTATGTATATATTTGTGCACTCTTGGGCCGCTTGACATGGACATTATTTTTTTGCTGTTGTTGGTGTCGCACTCTAAAATTTGCAAACTAATCTGCCATTTATCACGGGTTGCCTGGCAGGCTGTACGGCACTTTGGCGACAGGTATGTACTTGAATGGTGTTAAGGGGGGAGAAATGGGAAACTACGGATACGAGATTCGCACTTGCGAATTGCAAGAGTACTCGAGTGCCATTTGGCTATATGGATCAGCAAACAGGGAGGCAAAACAAACCAACAACTTGCAAAATGATTTATTTTTGATAAATTACCCGGGTCTGAGCTGATGCGTTGCGGTTGCGGGATTCGCATCATTTTGCAAATGATTTACACGGAATGACATGGAATTTAATTTTGAAATTCGCAATTGCTAAACTAGCTGGGTGGCAAACATGAATCTCACTCTCGCTTGGGTTCGTGCAATGTGACAACGTCTACAATGTTTTGATTAACAACAATCATCTCTAGTTGGGGTGATTAAGTAGTATGCATAATTAGATCATCATAGGGTGTAGAGTTTTTCAATTGCGCCAGATGATTCATGATCTTGAGTTCGTTTGGGAATGGTAAGGGGCGAGATAAACAAACGGAAGAGTAGAAGAATTTTTAAGTAGAAGATTGGAAGTTAAAGAAATGTTAAAGATCGTACTAAGGGGTTTAAGATCATACTTTTAGTGTGCATATATCCTTTAAAGATTGCCTTAAATACATGTATAGAACCTTGGGAGAACAAAAAATAAACTTTTTTTTATTGAAAATTCTGGATTTTCAATAGTTTTTTGATGGAACCCAAATGCAGTGTTCAAAGAATGAATACTTAACATAATTGTTGGACTTTAGGCAGATTTATATTAGAAATTGATTGAAAAATGATGCTTAAGTATAATATGTATAGTTAGTATCTCAATAAAATTTTTTTTGTTGCTATTATTTAAAAATCCCTTAAAATTGAAAAAAATAATCAACTTTAACAATATCACAACGATAATGACTTGTATGTTAATTAATATCTTTATTTACACAAATAAATGAACTTTTGATAATTTTCCTTCTTTTTTTAAAAGTGCACTGCAGTGTTCCAAAAAAAAAAATACATGTCTGCTCTAGAGTACAACCCAATTTGAACAGAATGTAAAAGTTACTCTCTGAGGAATATGTGCTTAAACTTTGTTTGACTTTGCATATTTACATGGAAAACGGCGCAAAGTTTGAGTTTTTTGTTAAGTGTGTGTGTGTGTGTGTTTCGTGAAGGTATGAAAAAGGCAAACAATATTCAAAACATACATATAAACAGGTAGATTGTTGTCGTATGTCGTACTTATAACCAATTAATCCCAATATAAAGTAGAGAAAGTACAATCTCCAGAGAGTCTTAACTTTTGAGGCTGATGTTTGTTTCGCAAAAATTAAACATGAACTATGTTTAGGGTGTGAGCTTAAGGATTAACGCTTAGCACTAAAGAGTGAACTCATTTATATAAGTATTATTCTAGATCTTAAAATGTCTTGTACTGATAAAGGCTAAGCAAAAGTGATTTACGATCATCAAGCTCAAAACTAGAGCAAGCAGTTCAATTGCTAATTGATATGCAAATTAACCAGTAAGCAGTGCATTACGACTTTTGACAGTCGCATATCGTAAACGTGCTTCAAATATTTAAATACCATTAATAAAAAATAAAAATAACTCTAATGGACATAAATCGTGCGAAATCGAAGTAAAGAAGTAAAGTAGCCCGAATCGTGTGGCATGCTTTGAATGTTTGTGTGTCTGGGGCATGCGACGATGGGCAGCTGTCCATATTAAGCAACAACATCTACTTAGTCGCATAATTACTTTGCGCCAAGCAGAAACGTGGGCCACTTATCACGCCGCAACATTGCCAACAGATAATAATGTTTGTCTGTGTGAGCTGTGTGTGTGTTGTGTTTTAACAAAACCAATTGGAAATTAGAAATCAACGTCAATCGGTGCGGCAATCAATCGTGACTGTTGTTGCCGACAAAAGAGGAAACGCACGCTCAGCAGTTGGGGGTTTAGTACACATCGTACATACTACATATATAGTACTAGATATTCTTTCTCGTTTAAAGGGTCTCTACCTCTGCCTCTGCCTGTACCCCTTGAACTAACTTTGACACCGGCTACAACAGCTCGATTCTGGGATTCGGAGTCGGGTCGGCCACTTGAACAGCAACAAAGAGCACCGATTTGTTGATTTGTCCCCCTGAAAAGTGAGTAAATATGTTTCCATTTATGAATGTTTGGAAATGTGTTTGTTGTTGTTGCTTTTGTTTGAGCAGCAATACCAATTTTCAAGTGGAACGATAAGAGATGCCAGGTGCTGATATGATATACCCATACTCTATACTCAATACTCTATACCATATCTCTTTGCTGATAACAATGTCCACAACAAAATACACAACTAGTGTGATTGGTGACGACTCCAAGGTGTCTACCACAAACAAATTAAAATGGCCATAAGTGCTTTCCATGCTTGTGTATGTGTTGGTGCTTTTAAGGATTGCCCACAATTTGCCACAAAATCTCTTTAGCTCAAAGCTCAAGCATAAACAAATTTTATTGAAAGCAATTTGCATTGAAAGTTTCTGTCGTTTGTCGTTTGTCTTTTTGCGTTCAGGGATTTTCATTCTGTACATATATTTTATTACTTTGAAATGCAGCCAAAAATTCAAAGAGCCAATTTAAGAAGATTTTGTTGAAGCATACACACATACGCATATGTATCAGTGTGTGTACTTGTGTGTGTGTACTGAAAAGCGACAATTTCATGTCCAATTGCTTTCCAGGTGACATGAAACAACACTTAAGTAAGAGGAAGCACAGCAGCAGCATTCAGTCGAGAGATGAGTTTGAGGGCAGGATAAATGGGATGATGCTCATGATGATGATAAGATGAGTGGAGAGAGGGAGGAGCGGAGTGAGGCAAATGTGAGTAAGCTTGCAACTCCCAATCGTGCAGCTGCTGTTGCTGTCATGCGTTCACACTCTTAACCCACACACACACACACACACACACATACATGCATACCTTGACTATCATCTGTTAATGCTGAAATCTACATTTATATTGTTTTTCAATATAATCTGCATGTTGTCCAAAAAACTCAACGAGTTATTGTTTTCAACAAAATTGCCTAAAAATAAACACACACACACATAAATATTTCACAGTCCCATGTGGCATGTTTGAGTGTGTTTCTTAAATAAAATGCAACATCTGCAAAAATTCTCATAAGCAAATTCAAAGCTGAGCGCAAGGCAAGTGTTCTAAGAGGTTAAATAGTAGTTAGAGATTTAGAAAGTATATTGGGGCTGTTATGTACGCTTTATGTCACTTTAAAAGATATAGTAAAAGCCTGATACAGTGCAAAGTTTACAAAATTATTAAAAAACCCGCAGAACTCGTAATAACCTACATAAGAAGTCAAAAAAGTATGTTCTTAAGCAAAAATATTTCCAGAAATTAATGTTAAGGCATGCCTAACTAGATTTTTTAAAAAAATGTATATAAAACAAATATATCTAATATAAATGTTGCTTCAACAATCTCAAATTTAGTGCTTTAGCTCCATTTAAACGCTTTTCTTTTTAAAAACAAGCATGAAACTTTCAAATCAAATACATAATTTACTTGAAGAGTGGTTAACTATACTAAACTTTATTTAAACTATAAAAGAACCAAAGACTTAACATATGAAAGACTGAGTTTAAGCCCTAACTCATTGTGGTGAAAAAACCATTGTAAAATGTAAATACAAATACTGGTATAAAATACTTGAACCACGTTCTAAGTGAACATAATCATATACAGTCGAACTTCCAGAGAACGCTTTCAGAACGCTTCAAAAATCTATTCTTTGTAACGCGTTTTTCCTATAACAAAGTTCTTTTCAACAAGTTCACTTTATCCAAACACATCCGTACTTAGAGTTTTCGGCGCCACCAAGTGCCTTTAGAGAGTGTCCAGCCCAAGACGAAATGATTACAAACACAAGCTGCCACTCAGACTTAAGGGTACACTGAAATAGTTCATCAGGACTAAGTCAACCCAAGCATATGCATATTCCAATAATACTTCTTGCCCATATGCACTTACTTCCATTCATTATAAATGACGTCGCGTTAACACCCACGCCAAAAAAAAACCAAAACCGATCTCGTCTTACAAGAATTCCAACAAAAATTCCAACATAAATTAGAATACAAACCAAGTGGTTGAGCTGTGCCTGTATTTCAAGTGTTTTTGGTGAGGGTTTCGATTTCAGATTTGTATTTAAAAATTGTATTGTTTGTTGTTTTTTTTTTGTTTTTGTTCGTAACACTCCAAACACACATTTGGTTTCGTATAACGATTGAGAAGAAGGCCAATTAATGTATATTATTTTTGTTTACTTTCTATGAAATGGGTTTGAAATCCTTAGGAAAAAAGGGTGAATAGACCTTACTTATAGACATTCTTGAATCATAAATATGCATTAGAGAGCTATATAAATATATAGTAAAATATCTTATTTTTCATATTTTTATTATTGGAAAGCTTAAGGATTTTCAAACAAGTATTTTATAAGAAATGTCCAAGTTTTTCGACTTTGAATTTATTTTCATAAATCAGTTTGTTTATTTTTCGCTTTTAATAAGGTCTTGGCTATTTAAAAGCCAAGAAAAATTTGTGACAAGCTGATGACAGTTTCTAAAATATGAATAATAAATTCGTATGCTATAAATATCCCAAGGAAAATATTTAAATTGCTTAAAAATGTGTTAATAAGAGTATAAAATCTGTAATATTTAATAAAGATTTTTGACAATTAATTAAAATATGTATATGTAGAAGCCTTAAAATGTTCTTTACATTCACTTCCGGCGGGATCAAACAAAATGATGAAGGAAATGGAATATATTTTGTAGAGACAAGTTAAGTTTTACCAAAAGTTGAAGAAAAGCAAACATATTTATTTTTGTATTAAACACATTTTGAAGGTCTTTGAGCATATATTGATCCGTTTCAACTAATCGTGTGCACATATTATTATAGCCTTATCCACACACATTTGTTAAACATACTCATTTTTTTGATTCTATATTAATAAATGTTGTCGACTTAGCAATAACAACTATAATGTAAGTATAGGTATCAACAGCAACAGCCAACAACAAACAACAACAACAAAAAACGAAGGAGTTGCGGAAGAAACACAAAATGTTGTATGTGAAGCCTTTCGATCGCCATCCGCCATAAAAATATTTCCAACATCACAAAAAGGGGAAGCACTGGAAAGACGACAAACGTTCAGCTGCAGCTGCTCACCATTCCAGTTGCGGAGGTGGGCGTTGTTCACAGCAACAGCCCCAGAGCAGGCGACCTGCATCTCGCTCGCGCAACTGCGTGAGCAGCAAACGTTTGAGTGTGATGGCACATGTAATGCGCTCTCTGGTTGGAACGATTGCTTGCCTAACCAGAATACTGTCTCGCTCTCGCTCTCGCTAGCTCTCGCGTTTCAGTTTGACTGTTGTTCGACTGCTCGAGTCGATTGTCGGCCTTGTGTGCCCCTGAACGGGCTTGTCTGTGGCAGCGACCAGACCAGTTTGTGTTTAAACGCGAATAGGCATAGGCGCACATCTCACAGCTGTGCCTGTCTTGTTTTTTGACGAGAACGACGACGACGATATTCGAAATTCAGAAGCGTCAATGTTGACTAACTGATAGACAGGCGGCAAGACAGACGGACAGGTTGCTTTGAACTCGTTTCAAATGACGATCGGTACAAAATAACAATAGTGTGTGTGCAATAAAAATACTTGAAACATAATAACTAGTACAAAACAAGAGTATTAAATACACTTATAAATAAATCTAAATCAAATACAACAAAGAGAGAAAAACACAAGTAAAAACACATGTTTTCGAGTGTGATTAATACTCGCATAACCTTTTCTTGGCTACGGCCAAAGTCAAACCCGTGTGTGTTTGTGTGTGTGTAAACAAAGTGACCCGTAATCACAGCCGTAACCAATGCTCCGGCTTAAGTAAATAACTAAATAGTGTCAAGCAACAGAGAGAGGGAGAGTGGCGTCGGCAACTGTTGCAAAACCGACTTAAAGTCAATAAAAATAAAAAGGAACATGGCATAAAAAAAAGAAGAAAACAACGTAAAGTCACACAAAACAAACAAAAACATTTTCCGGCTTCGGCGACATTAACAGAAACTCGCTCGACATCGACAATTTGTTTTATCAATTTTCAACAAGGCCAACAACAACAGCAACAACAACAACAACAGCAGCAGCAGCAGCCAAACAAACCAACAACACAACAAAAGCGCCCAGAGTGCTTAGCCGCGCTTTCGCATTGAAGCACGCACGCCAACAACAACAATAAGAGCTCTTCCCATCTTCAGCTCCACCCACTTCACCATACCACCACCAATCACCCCACAAAACCCCTTACTCAAGTGCTTTAACAGCATCCCGTCAGCAAACAACAAGAACAACAACAACAGCAGCAACATCATCAGAGTATCCTTGTTGGGCGCGGGCGCCCCACGGTGAGCTCTCCAACTTGGTGACCTGACGTTACCATTACCGTTACCATTACCGTTACCGCTACCGTTAACAGTCGTACATCGGAAGACGACAACAACAACAATGGCTGCATATGCGCAGTTTGGATATGGTTACCCGTCGGCAAATCAGGTAAGCAGCTAAACGGCTAAAAAAAAAAAAAAAAAACAAAATTTAGTCGTTAAATATTGTTAGGGGATCTTTTGGGAATGCATTGAATGCATTTAAGCGCATTTTACTACGAATTGTGTAGAAAAGTGACTTAAAATTTGTTATAAGAAAATACGAAAAGTATTAAAATGTACAAAATGTGTCGATAAGACTAAATACTAAATATTTTCTGGGTCAAAAAATAAGTTTAACATCAAAATCAATATTAAAATTAATCTACAGACTGTTTTGGTTAGCACATGACATAACTTTACTTTACATGCGATTTAATACTTCTTTTTGTTTTAATTGGATTATTAATAGGGCTAAATCTGTATTCAAAATGCCGTCGACTAACAAAAGTGTAAACTTAAATGTTTATGTTAAGCTTGGGTGTTTTTAAAATTAAAAGTTCAATAATTTGAACTAAGACAATGAAGTTTCACAAATTAGAAGTCTCGATAATTAGAATTCCGAGAAATCAGGGCCCCATGGCGTATTAATTTCAAAGCGTTAAATACGGCAACTTGCTCTCATGTTTGAAGCTCTTATTTGTGAGCATCCACTGTACTTCATTATAGGATAGTACGTGCCATTTAAAAGTTTGGAAATGGATATTTAAGTTTTTTGTTTAAATACTCTTAGATAGGATTACAAATACAGCTAAATTTGAATACGTTTGAAATAACATCTGACCACAAAATTTTTCATACTTTAGATAATATATTGGTATAAGTGAAAGATGTATATTAATTTGCTGCTAAAAACTTAGATAAATAAACTGTTCTAGATACTTGTTAGTTTTCCTGCTACAGTACAACAACAACATTCAGAGTTTTTGTACTCATACTAAAGCCAAACCAAACAGGACTCAAAGCATAATGCATTCAATATTTCACTGTTCTTAATGAACATTAATAAACATTAATAAGCATTTTTTGTCCTTTTGCTCTCTATAGTTTCTAGTAATTTTAGTCACATATAATTGGTAAATGTGACGTCGGCACTATATACACTCTCTCTATATATTTGAGAAATAAACATAAATTTAAATTTTATGCTGCAGTAATAAGGGGCACATGAATATGCAAAAGCAACATGCATAGGTATGTGAGAGTGTGTGTGTGTGTGTGTGTAATAGATGCCCCAAGCCAAATGTTGCACAATTTAGGACATTGTGGCAGCCATCGCCATCATCACTAACGTCAACATTATTCTGGCCAAGGAGCGTAGCCAGACTGTATATATATATATTGGCCAACGGCGGCAACATTAGACTTTGGACCATAATTACTTGGCCAGTGAAAAGGGCTATCATGGCTGGAAGGGGGCGAGAATGTGAGGTTCACTAATTCAAATTAGTTAGCTGAGGTTGTGTATGGACTGTTCGTATAATATATGTGTATATATACTATATTACCTCTATAAACTTTAAAGTGTCATAAATATATGTATGTGTGTATATTCTGAAGAGGTTTATACTTACTTATATATTTATGGCCCTTTAAGTTGGCCAGCTCAACATAAATTTGTTGTCTAAACGTATTGAATGGGTTGGCCATATTCTTTTAATATGCATACAACTTTCGCAAAATTGCAATAATTAAAATAATGAACGCTCAGATTATCGACGGTAATTATGTCTTGCGGATGTGTTAAGTGTCGGCCTACTTTTTTTTCGTTACCCATCCTCCATGGCTTTTTTGTTGTGTTTTCTTTCTCTCTCCTTCTGCGAGCCAAAATATTCGGTTGTAGATATTTTTGTTGGCGGGATTCCTTTGGGCGTGCTTTTTTGTGTGTTGTTGGCTGAACGGGTTTAATTTGTATTCTCATTGAAATTTGCATAAAATTAAAAGTTCGTAAAGCTTAAAAAGAGATCAGCGCACAAGACATTGTAATTTCAACTTGTTTTAAATACTTGAATTTATGTTTTTTAAATGCAATTTCGCAAGTTTTTGCTTTTGTTTCATGTTGATTTATAAGATTTTTGGTTTTTAATTCAAATGGATTTATTTGTGGACTGCATAAAATATAATTTATAGTTTTATTTTGTTTGCATTTTCCAACATCGAAAAACAAATTGAATTTATAGATTTTGTTCAATATAAAAATACACAAATTTTCTCATTTAATATAATTAATATAATTTCTATTTTTAAAATTATTTGAATTTCATTTGGAAATTGTCTTTGGTTTGGTCTTTTTCTTAACTATGCTTTTTATCTAATTATAATTAGTATGGTTTCAATGTCAAACTAATGATATTTTAGGGTACTTAAATTAAAGTATTTTGTTAAATATCTCTTAGTATGGAATATTTAAAAATATATTCAATGCTTTTTAGCAAAGTTTCATACGAGTTTTTTGATCTTTTGAGCACTAAACTTATCTTTCTTGTCAATAATAACAAGATTCCTTGATAATCAGACAAATTTGATCTGTTTTAGGTAATAAAGAACACAAAGTTAAATTACAAAAAATATTGGCTTACAAAATAATAAAATAAAATATATATTTGTTAATAAACTTTTGCTAATGTTCTGAAAATAAATATATGAAATTCACTTAAAATATATATAGTTCGTTAAAATTATATTATCAAACTAAATTTTCAGTACTTGTAAAACCTTACAACATTTTTAAACTTAATCCAATATCAATAATGCTTCAATAAAACAAGTTGATTTCAACCCAACGATATGAATGCATTTATGAATTTAATAAATTCCATATAAGCACACACATACAAATTATATCATATATCTGTACCCAAAACTCGTACACATTAATTTAATTTAATTTTAATTTCAACGCCAATTTGGCATCCCAAATATGACACACAAAAATCGCTGACGAATTCAATATATATATATGTGTATATGTATGAATTTAATCAACGGCTGCTGCAACTGCTGTTTGAGGCTGTTGAGGTTCCTCCATGAACAGAATTGTCAACTTGGCCAAGAGAGCGAGAGACGGGAAGAGACAGAGACAGAGGAGAGGGAAGTTAGTTCACGCATTTCATGGCAAAATAACTTAAATTCCCAGGCACAGTCAGAAGCCGTCGCATCATCACAAACAAACATGCATATGTATGTGTGTGTGTGTTGCCAGTGTCCTGTGTCCTCCATAGGCTCCAACAACTGAGGTCCGAATGCGAGAAAAAACTAATATTTTGCCGTGTGCATTCCATAATTGATTTATGAATTTTTAATGCAAACATTGAAAGCAAAAAACAAAGAACTGGGAACTGGGACGACGACAACAACGACGACGACGACAGCAAGGCAACTACTGAAACTGAAGTTAATTCAATAAAAGGAGCGCACAACAGCAACAACAACAACAACAACAACAGCAGCAACAACCACAGCAGCAGCAGCAACTTATTCGCATTAGCAAAAACACGCATCTCGGAGTCGAAGAGAGGGAGAGATTGGTATTGGAGTCTTGCCTGCTGGATGCTGAATGCTGTATGCTACATGGATGAATGTGAGAATATGCCAAATGCCACAACGCACTCCACACACACACACACACACACACACAACACGAGTCGCCGATGTGCTCCACTGTCTGAGCCAAAAACCGAAAAACCAAATGTCTGCCAAAGGAGCCCAAACTCCAAAGCTTCTGTTCCTGCTTTTAATTTCGCTTATTGTTTGTCATTGTTGTTGTTGTTGTTGTTGTTGTAGTTAGTGGTGGTGGAGTTGGAGTTGTGCCCGTTAGTGCTGTCGGCGCCGTTGTTGCCTGGTTAGCAATACCAAGACCAACATCGACTGGCGTCAGGAGCAATCTTCGACTATTGCCGAGAAGCTATCTCACTTCTTTTTTGCTGCAGTCTCTTTGTTTAGATGTTGCTGTTGTTGTTGTTTGGAGTGCAAAAACAAAAATCCATAAACGCATCATTTCAGCAGTAGCTGAAGCAAAACCCAACAGCGAAACGGACAGCAACAGCAACAACAGCATGCCACAACACACGATTGTACTTTAAACAATCAAAACAAGGCAAACTTCACAGCCCAACCTCCTTTTGATCAACAGAGACGCATATACACGCACTGGCCGCATACAGCATACAGCAATTGGCAATTGGAATGGTTTGATGTTGCATTGGCAACAAGGTGGTACCCGTACCCATACCAGAATCGTACCCGTAGCAGGCGTTTCGTGAGCTTTAACATAAATCATAAAATTAATAACCATAAAGTGACGGCAACAGTTTTTCGCCAAACTCAGAGCGGGTGGCCGCAGACACTGCAAAGCAACAAGGAGGCTGCAACATAAAGGGGTGGAGGGGGGGTGTAGACACATATGTGCATGGTTTGTCTGTCTGCACTTCAAAGGCACAAACAAACAACAACAACAATAATAATTATAATAATGAAATGAAAATGAATTTAAAATACGCTTCATGTGAAATTTGTTGTTGCACTTTTTATTTTCGTCAGTCGATTTGCCTATTTCAAAAGTTTTGAGGCAGCTTGTTGCAAGCTTCGCTGCCTGCATGGCATTCTGCATTTTTGCTTTGAACTTGTGGTGTCATGCAACCAATAGAGCGCACTTAGCCTTCATATCAGTTTCATTTCTATTGTTGTTTATTGAATATTTCAATTTGTATTTTAACTTCAATCGAGCTATGGTGAAGGAAAGTGCAGTTTGTTTATGAAGAATTTAAGACTTAAAGACTTATTAAAGACAAATACAAGTGTTCTTTAACTGAATTACATAAAAAGTTTCTTTTCTAAGGCTTTTCTTATATAAGGTTTTAATATATCTTTCCTTAACTTTCTTTCTTTCAAATATTTTTTCGTTGCTTTTTAAAACTACTTTTCTGCATACAATTCTTTATCAGAAGTTTTTATGATGGAAAAATAATATAATTTAAATGTTTATAATACTGTAATGTCTTTGATCTGTATTTGTTCTGCATTTGCCTAGCGTAAGATTACTCTATTAGTCAAAAAAGTTAGGTAATGATTGAGTGGAATATTTTGTATTGTAATATTAAAAATGCTTTAATAAAGTTATTCTATCTTAATGTTTAGTACAGCATTAAAAATATTACTGCAACATTTGCCTTTTTTATTGCTTTTCATACCCAGCTATAATAAAATTTGTGTACGTATTTCTTACATGTTATGTACATATGTACAAAATGTTAACATGGGATATAAAGTGTGTTCACATAAGTTGGTTTTGAGACCACGTCAAATACTTTAATGCAGTGGATTTGGTATATTTTTAATTAAGGTTATCGGTTTTTTGAAAATTTTATTGTATTGTTTCTTACATTTTCTATAAAAAAATTAAAGTTTTTCTAGAATGTATCTCTGAGAATCAATTATATGCTTAAAATATGGCAGAAGTTTGCGATTTCTTAAAATCTCAGTAATATTCATTTCACACATTGTCTTTCTTAATACAAAATATTAATTTTTTTTTGGGGTAAAAGTTTTATTTCTTAATTTAACTTATCTCAAACTAAGTACACATTAATTTAAACTGAATTTAATATCCTTACCCCTCATTTTCCTTACATCCTATTGTCATAATAGTAGGAATATCTAACCGTTAATATCCTTTGACCACATTCAACATGACAGGCAGACGGACAGTTAGTAGTTTTTGAAAAGCGGACATGCAGTTCACACCGTTTATCGCGTCACACACTATGCACAATATTCGGAGTCATAAAACGTTGCACTATAAAGCAATATTTTAATAGTTGCTGCCAACACTTGGCAACATTTGCAACATTTCCGCATTGTGGTAACTAAACTCGCCTTAAAGTAAGCGTCTCTCGACAAACCCCTCGAGACCCAAAAAACCCTCGTATGTGTGTGTGTGTGTGTGTCCACCTTCATGATAAACTTGGCGCTGCGCTTTCTTCAACTCCTCACCTCTACTCCCCTGCTGACTGCCGCAGCCACAGCCACAATGCATCCCAGAGTGGGTGAGTGAGAATCATTAAAAATAAACTGACTTGCGTGCCGATAATAAGCGCTGCCTGACTACAGACGGACGACCGAGTGGAGGGGAGGGGAGGGGAGGGCAGACTGCCTGGACAGGCTTGGACTTGAGTCCGGGGTCCTCTGTGCTCCTCAGTGTCGTTGTCGTCCGTTTGCTGATATGTGTTTTTTATGGACGACCACAAAAACTGAAATTGATGTTCGAATCGCATATAAAAATAAAGAATAATACGAAATGAGCGCGCGCAACGTTTTGTACATTAGACAGAGAGGGAGAGAGATAGAGGCTTTGCCACTTGTTGTAGCTTTTTTTTGTATTTTGTGGCCAGCTCGTCGTTACAGTTGGTCAGCTTGGTTCAGGCCATGAAGGCAGCCTTTGGCCAGTGGCCAGTGGTCATTCATTCAGAATTCATTAGATTTCATTCATGAAAACGCCTTCATTATGCAATAATTTCAAGTGAGAGACAGAGATAGACAGCGCGAGAGATCCCTTAGTGGGGATTGTCGGACTTGTTGGTGTCCGCACACATGAAATTGCTTTGCGATTAGATAGCCTGCAGGAGGTGTTGAAAATCAGCTTGTTCAACTTGTGAATTACCATTATTATTTCAAAGCATAAATTTGACTACAGTAGCCCGAATTCTGGGCGAGAGAGAGTGTGAGAACAGCTAACAAGCTTAAGTGGCCCAAAGACAGTAGCCCAATATGCGTAATGAGTGTTGGAAGGTTTTTTTTATGGGGTAACGGGTAATGAAAATTAGTGTAGGGAGTTTGCTTTTTAAAATGTATTTTTAGAGATGATTTTTGGATGGGTTCAAACTACAAAAAAAATCATAGATAATGTTCCTATCATAAAAGCTTTTTTTGGCGACTTTTCTTATGCAATCGAACTCTCCTTTAACAAACATCCATATAGAATACTTATGTTTGCAACTCCCCTAATTCCAGAACTTTCTACATACGATATCATTATACATCAAAGATTTTCCAAATTTCCTTGAGATTTGTAAGATAAAACTTCGAATGCATAAGTAAAACTTGGTTTATACTTGCTTTTCTGTTACTAAGATAACTTTTTTTAATCCTCACAAAATACCGAAAAAAGTTTCCTTATGTAATTAATATATTGACAGTTGATTAAAAGGAATTTCCTCGAATTTTGATAACTGACACATTATCTTGAATTCCCTTGCACAACGCTTAGCCTATTTTCCTGTTTATTTTTCACGCTCATTGAGTTTTTCAGATTTTTCCTGGATATAATCTAGCACTTGCCTTATAAGCTAATGCTGTTGTTGTTATTGTTGTTTGAATGTTGTTGTTGCCGTCTTTCAAATTGGGAATCGGCAATTCGTTGCGGTTATCGTGCAAGCGCATACCTGAGTGCCTCATTCAATTTCTTGCCCCTTTACCCTTACCTTACCCTTACTTTACCCATAAGCATTGCCCAATGCCCACACTCAATCGAGCGGTCGATCGGTTCGCTGATACTTGCAAGAAGACGTACCCTCTTCAACTGAGGCAGAGAATCTGAATCTGAATCCGAGGTTGAGTCCGTGCCTCGAACTCTTCGAACACAGAGAGACCCCAAAAACACAAAACACACACACACACACAGACACAGTATCTGAAATCTGACTGTGATAAATTGAAAATTAATGAAGTGAAAATAGATGGAACGGATCGCAAAATGCGCCAAGCCAATAAAATATTTTGACATTTGGAGTTATCGTCTTAATCTGTTTTGTTGATTTTTCGACCCAAAGGTTCACTCCGCAACACACAAGCCCCTGCTTGCCCTGCCTACCCTGCTGCCCTATGCGGCTTCAATGCCTGTTCTCGTCCTTGATCGCATCACCTGTTTTAAGAATCGTACCATTGCGAACCTTTTTTGGAAGTTTTTTTTTTTATTTTTTTTTTTTTTGTGAAATATATTCAAGCTGAAACTTTTTTCTTCTCTCTCTCGTTTCTGCGTGTTTATTTTTAGTTACTTGGCGGCGCGGCGGCTGCAACGGGCGACAGCCAGAGCGGACATGGTGGAGGCTCGGTGCCTTCACCGCTCTCCGGCACCAATGAGGCCTCCCTCAGTCCATCGGCTGGCTCAACGACGACGGGCATCACTGGTCCCGTCAGTCCAGGTGCAATTTCCCAAACGTCTAACAATGCGGGACCGACAGTGTCAACGGGCCCAGCCGGGCCGACCGATGCAGATGCCGTTGCGGGCAGCGATGTTGTCGGCGTTGGCGGCGCCACAGAGACAGATGTCACAGCGGCGGGCATCTCTAGCAGTGCTCTAGAAGCGCATGTTGCGCGTGTGGCAACTGGAATGTCCTGCTGCGAGAACGGACGACCCATAATCACAGATCCCGTTTCGGGTCAAACCGTTTGCTCGTGTCAATACGATTCGGCCAGGTTAACCCTGGGCGGTTATTCTCGCATGGCCTTGCCCTCGGCGGGCGTTGGAGTCTACGGTGGACCGTATCCCTCCAATGATCAGAATCCTTATCCCAGCATTGGTGTTGACAACTCTGCCTTCTACTCACCCCTGGTAAGTAAAGGGCTTAGTGCAGCCAAGCAAAAGTCCATGCAGATCCCTCTCCCTGTCACAGCAGGTTTTTAGTGATATTCCGTCCAGCTACTCCAGTAGGCAATTAGTGCAAGCTTACACGCATTTTATCTGGCTTTTTCTCATTCGATGACTTAAGGTGATAATATTTATATATGTTTTTGAATTGTAGAGTAATCCATATGGCATGAAGGATAGCAGCTCTGGCACGGATATGAATGCTTGGACATCGGCAGGCCTGCAATCAACTAGTGGATATTATTCCTATGATCCCACTTTGGCCGCTTATGGGTAAGTGTCGTGCTCTCTAATCCCTTAACAACAACAGCAACAACAACGATTGCAACACTAAGGCAAAGTTAAGCGAGTTTAAAATGTTTTTGTTTCATGGGTCGAAGGCGACCAAAAGTTTAGCTGTGCAACGTCTGCTGAGTTTTTATTTTATCGCCACAAAAGGTTGGCCAACAACTGGCAAGTGGCCCGAAAACAGGCTTAAACTGTGCCACAACTGAGCGTAGACAAGCTCTAAGGGTATTGCGGGGCCTCCCCCTCTCCAAACACCTTTTATTTTT
The DNA here is from genome assembly GCA_018152965.1 of Scaptomyza pallida. Classification (NCBI taxonomy): domain Eukaryota; kingdom Metazoa; phylum Arthropoda; class Insecta; order Diptera; family Drosophilidae; genus Scaptomyza; species Scaptomyza pallida. The sequence goes on from JAECXP010000107.1 coordinate 991,502, forward strand.
AACCCGCGATGCTTTTAAAAAAATCATATTAAACTCAATAAGTTTATGATTGTGGTGGCAAGGAAGGGTTGGGGACTTCGTGTTGCTGTTGTTGATTGTGCGGCGAACTGGGCGGAAGGAAGTTACAAATGCACAGATTAAAAATTCCCAGGGCGTTTCTTCTGTCGCGGTTTTTTTTTATTGTGCGTTTTACTTCTTTCTATTTTGTTTTCTTCTTAGAATAAAGCTCGTCATGAAGCACAATTTTGTGAATCGAAAGTGCAACACGTACGCGGTCTAGAAAAAAATCACGAAAAAATGGAAAAGAAACTTTAGCTTAAGACGTTATGAATTTGTGGCGCTTATTTAAAGAGATGAGATTTTAAAGTAATTTTATTCGACTAAAGCCATTGAGATGTTGCTGAAGTAGTTGTGGAATTGCATTATAAATCTACTTGAATAATTTTAGAAAAGCTTTCGCTGATTTGACAGATTTGACCTTAATAAAAACGCTTAGTTTTAATATAATAAAAGTAAATATAATTTATTTGGACCCAAGTAAGTTTAACAGTTTTAAATAGTTTGATTTAATATTTATATATTAATATTTTTTTGTGTCGTCACGCTGTTTTGACAATGGCAGAAATGAGCACAACCTATCATAGGTTTTAAAATTTAATCACATTTTAGTTTTTTCACATAAACTTGATCAAGTAAATCTTGTGTGGTTTTGAACTGAAGTCCGTTTTATCTATTTTTTGTATATTTACATATTTATATTTATTTGTAATCTGTAGTTGTATTCCCTTTGCCAATTTAAACTAATTTGAATGTTTAAGATACCTTAATCGGCTTCAAGCTTATTATCTCTTCTAGTTTTAAAATGAAAAAAAGACTTCAAAAGTCATTCTGGAGCTCCCAAACCTTATATCCACTTTTTGCATACCTTAATCCCATTGTACCTTAAGCTTTGTGTAGACTTTGCGATTTGTCTTTTGTTTTTGAAGTGTCTGTCGTCTTCGACTTGACTTGATTGTAATTGTTTAACCGATACCTGGGTGTGGCAACGAACACACGCTGATAGTAGTAGTATGTGGCAAGGTCTGTAGCACGTCCGATTTACCGGAAGAAACACTCGATGTTTAACCAATATACAATCAGGGCGTTGTCACCGAATAGTTTTATGAATAGTTTTTTTTTTTTTTTTTTTGCCAAAGCCAAGTCATTAGTGAGAGAGAACGTTGAGTCAGGAATACTAATATAACTAATTAGTTATCGTCTGGAATGAGTTGAGAAATGAATGCAATGTCTTTGGCTTTTCTTGCAGTTATGGTCCCAACTATGATCTTGCGTCGCGACGCAAGAATGCCACACGTGAATCGACAGCCACATTGAAGGCGTGGCTGAGTGAACACAAGAAGAACCCGTATCCCACAAAGGGCGAGAAAATCATGCTGGCCATCATCACAAAGATGACGCTGACACAGGTCTCCACATGGTTTGCGAATGCACGACGTCGTCTGAAAAAGGAGAATAAAATGACGTGGGAACCGAAGAACAAGACGGAAGACGACGATGATGGACTCATGTCCGATGATGAGAAAGACAAGGAGTTGCCCATTGAGTGCAATACAAAGCTGCAGGCTAGCGACACATTTGGTAAGCTGTCACCTAATTTGATGACCCACACTCCACTACATGCTCCTCTCCTACCCCCTGCTCCCTCTCAAGATGTCATTGACCTAAGCTCAAATTGAATTTAAGGTCGGGTTTTTGTGTTGTGTGTGTTTTTTGGTCCCATTGATTTTAGTAGCGGCCTGTCGCTTTTTGACCTGACCGACCCTTTATGCCATGCCTTTTTGGAGCTCCCTTCACCCGCCCCCAAATTGGTGGCAGGCGGCCCTTTTTAAGTACAATTTATGTGGCGAAACGAATGTTATGCAATCTTTGTCTTCTCTTTCGTACGTCCGTCCGTTCGTCCGTCCGTTCATTCGTTTATTTGTCTGACTGCTTAGGCGACATCCTCCCCGGAAGTTGACAGCACATTGTTGGCAAAGTGGCCTTGCGCCCGCACTTGCCACACCCTCCCTCCCCCTGCCTTCCCCTTTCTTTCTCACTCACTTGGCATATGCAGAAAGAAGCGGCCTTGCTCGACTTGGCGACTGAATTCCCATTTAGCCGCTCGAGAAGCACATGGAGAGAGGGAAGACATAGAAAAACGATCGACTTGAAGATATCTTACAAACAAACTTCAAGCTCAATACCTCTAAAGTAATTTTATTGATTTTCTTGAAATTTTTTAACAAATATAAATATTAAGTAAAAGTTTATTGAGCTTATTACAAGTTTTCAATAGTTATCGATAGCAAAAATGGTATCGATAATTTAAAACACATTTAATGCAAGTTCAATACATAAATATTTAGAAAAGTTTGTAAAATATGTTAAATTTTTCCAAAAGTGTGGGTTATCGATAACAAGAAAAAAATTTATCGATAATTGCGAACATATTTTGATCAATTTTTAACGAATGTTTAAAGTATCAAAAATCCCAGATTTTAATGTTATCGATAACCATGAAAAAAGAGTTATCGATTATTTTAGAAATATGTGTTCTCTCTATTGATGGAATCGAAAATGTATCCTTTTATCCGTTATCCATGATACCTTTTAAGGCCATTTGCAATGATCTTAGGGTATAAATAGAGTTTAGCGGAAGCCAAAGCATTTTGTTGCTGAAAGCTTCTGCTGCAGAGGCAACGTCGACGGCGACGACGACGACGACGATGACGACGCGAAGGGTTGCACGCATCAACGCCCACCAACAATTTTAAGGGTTTTTGCGCCCTGACTCCTGGCAAAGACAAGGCAAACGCCCAGTTGCCAGTTGCCAGCTGTTCGGAGGCAAGTGGCAAGTGGCAAGTGGCAAGAAGTGGCAACTGCCAAGTGCCAAGTTTTGTAGTGCTCTAAGAACTTGTCTACTTCCGTTCTATATATTTGTTCTTGTTTTTGCCAACTTCGAAAATTAATTTAATTTAATTTTTGTCTCCATTTTTCTTCTTCTTGTTTATACTTTAATGCCATGCAGATTCCGGACATCAGCGTATCAAGTCTGAGCTGTCCAACAACAACAACAACAACAATAAGTCGGACAAGGAGCTGGACATTGAGGAGAAGTTGGATCGTGAGCCACAGAATTTGTTGGCCATACGAGGCATGCCACCATATGGTGCAGCAGCAGCAGCAGCAGCCAGTTTCAATACGCATCCGGCGCACTCCTACAATCCCTATGCCCATGCCCATCAGCAGCAGCAGTTGCAGCAGGAGCAGCAACACCAACAGCAGCCGACTCCAACTGGCGTTTATTACAATCCAGGCTATGGCCAGGAGGTGGTGCCTGGCGGAGGAGGAGGAGGAGCTGAGTACAATACCCTTCAAAAAAACCAGCTGAGCAGAGACTGTGGCATACCGGTGCCGGCGAGCAAGCCCAAAATCTGGAGTGTGGCCGACACAGTCGCCTGCAAGACACCACCGCCTACGGCATATCTCGGCCAGACATTTTATCCACACCAGCAACAGCAGCAGCAGCAGCAGCAAGTGTTGCCCGATTCACCCACGCACCCGACGCAGCAGCAGCAGCAGCAACAGTTGCTGCATCCGGATCAACAGCAGCAGCAGCAGCAGCATCCGCATCATCATCATCACCAGATTATGGGGCCGCAAGTCGAGCTCGGTTCGCCGCTGAGTATGATGAGCAGTTACGCCGCCGCATCGCCATATTCGCGGATACCTACGGCGTACACCGAGGCCATGGGCATGCATACCATCTCCAGCAGCAGCAGCAACAGCAGCACCAACAACAACAACAAGATGCCTATCAATATGCATCGCGAGCTTTCCCAATTGCAGGCGCCCTACCATCAACAACAACATCATCATCATCAACATCAGCAGCATTCGCAGCAGCAGCAGCAGCAGCAGAGGGTGGGGTTTACCGAGATTCAACCCGATACGCCGCCACAGACGCCGCCAAACATGAAGTTGATCAACAGCAGCAGCAGCAACAACACCAACAATCATCACACCAACAACAACAGCAACAGCAGCAACAGCTCTACGCTGCATACAGGTCCCGGCCCGGTAGCGGTAACATCCATGGGTTCAATGCTTTACAATAGCAATAACAATAACAATAATAATAGTAATATCTATAACAGTAGCAATAGCAATAGTTATCTAACGAGCAATCGCTCCAATTCATAAGAAAGTCCTTCTCTCTCGTTCTCTCTCACTCTCTCTTTCTACTTAAATAAGTATGCCGAATACCAAATATTTCAATAACCAGGCCCAAGTGGACAAGTGCAAAAACAAAAATAAGAAAAGAATAATTATATCGTTTGAGATAGCGATAACGATAACGATAACTTACACGAACACACACAAACACTAATTAATTTGCAATAAAATGTAGCTTAAGTATGGCAATAAAACTTAATTTTCCCTACCATATATCGTAAATTATTTTCACTTTTATAACTTTTAATTAGCATATTTACACTCATCATCAATTTCACACACACACATGAACGAACAGTTTGTCATGCAGTGGGATTTGAGTCATTTCCCCGCATTTGAGTTTAATGACTCGAACATGACACTCCACAACAACAAAAGCAACAACAAAAACTTAGAACTTATTTCGGTACTCTCTCGTACACACATACATACATACACACATTTGTATTTCGCGTGGTGCTCTCACTTTTTCTAGCCCTATCTCTTTCTCGCTGTATAAAGTTGTGCATACATAAAACAGTTATTTAATTACTACATTTACGATAAGTGTGCTAAACATAAACATACATACATACATACAAGTGTATGTGTATAGAGTATGTGGTTATTGGCAAAGCTTAAGCTTAACCACTTCATTTGCAAGAAACTTTATGTACCACAAAACACTTCAAAATTGTAGCTTAAACTATTCGAAGTCGGAAACACTTTCAAAATGTTGTAACATGGGTATGGAATGCCTTACAAAAATCTTGAAAAGTCAGTGTTTTCTGTGATATCAAGATTAAAACAAGCTAAACAACACTTACTTAATCACAATGTGCATCAATAAAGTTGCTTGATTTATAATTATATACTCTATATGTATGTATTTGTTGTTAAGCACACTTGCACATTAATCACTTCTTATCGGATTCCTAGCTAATTTCTGTAGTTTACAATTATTTTAAGTATGTACATACAAATATATAGAATTGAAAAATGTAATAAAATTTTAAATTAATACTTAATACTAAGTTTGTAAACTTGCACTATACATTATTAAAAAAAAAATGAAAACATCATTATAAGATCATCCTCTTGAAACGATTCGTGCTTTGTCGAATTAAAAAATATATATAAATAAAAGAAATTAAAAAACATATTAAAAAAACTAAATTGTTTTAATTATCGTATTTGATTTTAGACGTCTTATAAGGGAATATATTTATTTCATCATAATTGGTTAATCAGTAAACTTTTTGCTTAGAATTTTCTAGTGTCAAAACATTATATTTGTTGATAATAAATTTTTCAACAATAATGAGCTTGTTTTATTAGTTTTTATTCAAAAAAATGTTTAAGATAAGGTCAAATATATTTTTAAAACAAGTCAAAGCCTTTATGAACTTTGCACAAATATTTTTCCAAATAATTTACTTCTACATATTTAAAATATATGTCTTTAGTTTTAATACTATTATAAATATTACCTTTTCTTGATATTTTTTGCCTCTAACTTCTTTTTGTTTCTATGAACATGAGATTATAAACAAGAGAATGAATCAACTTCAAATTATAGAAATGCGTAATAAGATACAAAAATACAGTATAGATTTCAAACGAACTCGCAATTTGACAATGGATAATTGGGGGCATTGAAAAGTAGCCAACACTTGTCTCAGATCCAAATCTGCATTCTATTGAAAGGCTTTGGCTTCTGGCTACTTGGCATTACCCTTTTGAGAAGGGGTTCAGCACAATAAAAAATGTCAAAGCGGATTATACGCGTCTTATTATGATTGGTATGTAGAATTAACGCATTAATTTTTCTTTCTGCTTCTTTCTATTCGCCGATAATTCCATTTTGTCATCAACGATTTATGGGTTTTCTCTATTTTTGTGACACGCGTCACATATCGCATCTCAAACTCAATGTTTTTTTTTTACTTTTTCCTAAATAGGTAAGAAATGTTTTTAATGTGACCACACCCAAAATTGTATGGCAATCAATTTCTTGGGCACTCTGTGGACAAACGTGGATAATGATAAAAATAAATTGTGATCCTATCCAAAGAACCATAAACAAATTTAATTCACTTGAAGCACTCACACGAAGAAAGAAGAAATAAAAAAAGATTTAATGGAACATTCACTTATTATGTGGGGCCAGCCCAAGGGCTATCAAATGGGTAAGAAGATTGTTGTTTATAGACAATACAACAATCAAATGTAATGAGAAAGAAAGCATCTTTCCCTTAAAAACAATGCATTAAAATTAAACAGGTAATATACATTAAATATGTTTCTACGCACCATATGCGTATACTTTATATGTTTATTTATTATATGCACTTGCGTTATTTAATTAACACAATTAAAAGTTTCATGGTGCGTGCGAAAATCGTTAGATAAATTCTCAAAATGTTCAAATTAGCTGTCTGAATTATGGTAGCAGCAGCAGCAGCAGCAGCATCTGCATTCAATTGCACACGCAGCAGTCTGCTGCATGCAACTACGTAATTATTTACATACATACACACACATACACATATGTGTACATATATGAGAGTGCATTGACCATACCCCTTGTTTCACCCTCTATTTGTGCATTTGGCTTTTGTCTGTTGGTAGTAGTAATACTCTGGCAATGGCTTTTTGCAATTTTATCCACAGAGTGGAAAATGTCAACATTAATTTCGGCCTTTTATTTGTGCGAATCGGAGGCTTGGCCACATTTTAAATTAACCCAAAACATGTTTAGGGGTTTTCCGCACAATTGCCCCCCAATCGGTTGCAGACGCGCCACCCATGTGGCACCAAATGGCCATTCTAAATGTTTTCCACCACCTGACGCTCCCCCCTTTCTTTATTTCAAATGAGATGTTATCTATTCGGGAAGTGAATGCTTTAAAATGAGTTTGTATAGTTGAAGGTTTAGAAAGGAAAGTTCTAAACAGAAGAAAAGCCCTGTACGAATATTACTACAAGAATATTTAGAATATTTTATTTTTATAAAGTTTGCGTTTACGAAAACCCCATATTTTCTCTGTCTTTATTCACTTAAAACAAGAGTTAGATTTTGTAGATGCCTTACAACACAGAGTTAATTTACTGCCCCACGGAAGACACGACTTTGACAGAAGCCCATTCGTATCCTGTTACATAAGATGTGTTTATTGCGGGCAGGGAGTATTACAGAAGCTTGTAATGTTATTACATTTATATTACTTTAGATAAACTAATCTGAATGATTTAATTCTGCATGCTGAACTTCATTTTATTTTTTTTATACGCATAAAGTGTTTCTATTATAATTTTTATCATTTCTTGAATGTAGAAGATGAAGAATAACAAGATCAAATGAAAATTTTTTTATAAGATTGTAAATGAAATAAAAGTTTCAATGAGTCTACTCTATATGTTGTCTAAACTAGAAAAACTAGTTCTAAATATTTTTATACCCTTAACCCATAAAAAAGGGGGATAAAAAATTGTATTTTTTTTTAATTATTTGAAATACTTTCTATTATCATACAAGTTTTTCGCATATCCAAAGAAGAAAATATGTTTTACATTTCTATTCAATTCATATCTTCAACAACATTATCATCGCAGTTACATTTAAAGTTATTTTCATTATATTTTTTTTATTTTGATTTTATTTTGCTATTTTTGCATAAAGTTTTTGCCTTTAAATTTTTTAAACTAACGCATTGAAATGATTTTTATTATGGAAAAAAAAAAACATGTTTCAATTAAAAAACAAAACCGCAACAGTTGCGGACGCTGAATGCTTGGGTTTTGGGTAGAGAGATCGGTGGATTTGGGTAATCCGGATAGGAGAAACAGGTCTACAGGGTCCGGACGCACACGTGGTACATTATTCGGCTACAAAATGGCCAAAACAACAAACCGCTATAATTTACCATATTTTATGGCTGCGCTGTGGCAATAAAATCGCCAACAAGCGCTATAACTCATTCGAGGCCAAAAACCGAGGCCGCATTTGACTGCAGCAGAAGCTGCCCCCGGCGCACGTTACACGTTCCAACAGGCTGGTGGGTGGAGAGGGGTAGTGAGGGAGGTGGGGGGGGGTTGATCTAGGGGTATGCTGTGGGTATGTTTTGCGTACATCCGCGGTTGTCCATTCTGTGACTACGAATATGAGAGCTGATGTATGTTAGGTGTGTGTGTGTGTGGCGCCACACTATGCATATGTGTGTGTGTGTGTGTGTGTGTATGCGTTGTGCCTCGCAGTCCCTCTAATTTGTATCTGAAATTGCGTGGTAGGCGCAAGCGTTTTCTAATTTATCTATGCTGAAAATTGTACATTGATAGCCAGAACAAGTTTATGGGGACTTTGTGCTCTGTTCGCTTTTAGTTGTTGTTGTTGTTATCCTTGTGGTGGGAATTTTGTTGGCCAATTGTACAATGGCCATTTGACATTTCGGAAAAACCATAGCCAGAACAGTAGTATTTCAATTGAGTCGCGACTCGAGTCCAATTCCCCTATACGAGTGCGAAAAAAACACAAAAATTTAATTAATTTTATTTAAATTCATTGTCCTGTGCGGCAGCAAGGACATCGTTGGCATGATGGCCGTTAAATTATTGTCTGTTGTATGCGTGTGTGTTTGTGTATTGAAATAAAATAAAATTGTTTTTTGTGTGGTTTTTGCCCAAAGGACGCGTGTCGCCATTTTTCATTTCAATTCGCGCGCATAAAAAACAACAAAAAACAAATACAAGCATACGCAGATCGAACAAGGCAGCATGACTGCCCTTCCCTAACCACACCTCTCACTTGTCTTGACAGGGCTTAAAGCGCATTTGCCAGTTGTTGTCTAGACGTGCAGTCCAAGTTTCGTATACTTAATTTTTAGGCAGATCCTCTAGTTGTGATGAAGGGCGAATAATTTAAATATTTAATTAACACATTCCGGCGGTAGGTGCGTTGCTTTAAGGGCTTTCTTTGGGCTTATGAAAACGCAAATCGCGACTGAGGCAAAGACAACCAACGAAAGACGCCATGCAAATCGTGCCACCGAATCGAATGGAGAGTCGCCGCATCGTGTTGCGCGTGTGTGTACAATTAATGCAGGAATAGGCGCAATTAAGTTTGTCACTGGACAGAATTGGCGACTCTGGCAAAGACTTGGCTTATCTCATGATTCCGATCGAGCTTTAACTTCAACTCTCTTCCTCTCTTGTGTGTGTGTTTGTGTGTGTGTGTGCATGCAAAACGCACTCGCACTTGTTGCCAGAGCTTTTAGCTTGTTGTTCTTTTTTTTGTTGTTGGCTGGCGGCAACCCAAAGATTTATCTGCATCCGGTGTCCAGTTACCTCCAGTCCCGTCCGTTGTCGTCGCCGTCGTCTTTGGCTGCCACAGTTCAAGTTGAATGATGCGCTCCTTGGCCATTTTGGGAGTAAATTTGTGTGCAAATGGGATTTTTATTTGGCTCATGTTACTTTTCTGCTTCTTCTTCTTCTTTTCTTTCATTCTTATTCTCATTCCCTCTCTTTCTTTTGTTTTTTTTTTGCTGTTGCTATTGCTGAGATCGTTTCACGTCCGTATGCTGATTATGTAACTTAAATGGCAACGATAGGCAATTTATGTTGCAAAGTCAAGACCTGTCTGTGAAATATGCAATTCTTTGTTGCACCCTCATGCAACATGAGCTGGAGTTGAACACAAAAAAAATGCATTCTATGCAAGTTTGTAAGCACTCTTTAATGAAGAATCCATACTTGTGCTAAAGTCAACGTAAATCATTTGAACCGGTTTAAAAGAAATAAAACGAATAGTTCTTGTTGCATTTCAAAGGTGATTGCAACTTTGGCTGTAGGAATAAATAAGCTTAGATAAATAAATAGTAAAAAATAAAGTTATAACGATTATTATTATTATAGAGCTAATAAGAAGCTTTAAGCCAATTAAAATCAAGAAAGGCTCCCGTGGGCAGACAGTCACGGTTCTAGTATATTTGTCCGCCTGCGGGAGCTGTCCGCGAGTAGAGCTTTCACTTTCTAAGGTTTTTAAGCATTTCAATATCGTATATTATATGCATAATCTTATAAGTTATTAAAATAAATGATATGATGAGTACTGCAGAAATGTTTATAAAATATAAAAAAAAATTATTCTTATTCTTTAAAGGTTTTTAGGGAATTCGCAAGACTTACGCATATAAAATATTGCATAAAGAAACTTTAACAAACATTGTATATTTTTTTAAATCAATTCTTCTCTGATTAATACTTACTTTGTCTGAAAATGTTTTATGCACCTTCATTACCTATTACCCGATTTAATATAAGATTACGGAACTAACTTTTTCCACTACCTTTGACAATAGGTTTTTACATTTAATACAATACCTTACTGAATTTATTAAATAAAATTAAGCACGAAAGCAAACATTATGCACTCATGTTTAACTAATGACCCCAAACATAATACAATTTATTTTCAAATATTTTAAGATCTTTCCTTAAGATAAACGTGACGAAAACGTATGTAATATGCTTCAATACCATTTTCTTACCTTTACGCTTTCAACTTTGTATACAATGTAGTTTGTTTTGCAGCTTAAAACAACATTTGTGCATCCGAGAAATTTTTGGAATATTTTAAAGGATATTCGTTGTATGCATGCATAGTACAAACATATTTAAGGATTTGTGCAAATTGTATGTTGCCGGCCAAGTTAGCTCCGTATCAACGATGACAACGACGACGACGATGAGGAGAAATAAAAAAAAAACATACGAGAGCATGCTTTAAAAAGGAAAAAAAGGGAAAAAAGGACCAGCTGAATGTTGAAAACCAGCAAAGCCATTTGTTTCCTAGTCGGACAAGATGTTTGCTCGTTCGGCAAAATAAAGTACAGAATGCCCTGGTTGTCTCTCTCTCTCTCTATGGTTTGGCTAATGTGCAGCGGGTGCATTTGGGTACTCTGAACATTTGGGATAACATGCGAACACGGCATATTTGCAGGGATCCAAAACGCCAAACGCTGTTGTCCGGCCACTCAGCTACTAGTAGTGGGTAATGAATGGATGCGAATGCATGACATGGACGCAATTTTCGACAGTCCACACACAAACACACACACACACATAGAACAAGAGAGGTGAGGGCAGGCTGTTAGTGGGGGTACATCCAGGGACGCAGTTTGAGTTTTGCTGATTAGCTCATGTTCAGAGTCTATAGACGTACTCGACAGGCGAACGGACGGACGGACGGACAGACAAACAGACAGAAACCATAGCATAGGCTCATGTGCTGCAGACCTTTTGGGTCGCTCAGATAGATGTGCTCATAAAAAAAATACACACACATATACAACTGGTACATATGTAGTGAAAACAAGTACACACATGATTTTACATAACTTTGAGTGTATGTCAGCAGTTAAGGGATAAGATATTAAATTTTGACGTATAAAGTGTTGTTTTTACTTTAAATATTATGTTATTCTTATGGCTTAACTTTTTTTTACCTTAAGAACTTGTCAAAAAAATATTTTATTGAATTTTATTCAACATTTTTTAATTATGTTTTTGAGAGTGTTAAAAGTTGTATTTGCTACAGGAGCACAGATCCTAACTTTAAATAGTTGTAGCTCTTAAAAACAAGAATATGAAAACAATTTGTTTAATTTACAACTTATTATGTATATAAAAGAATATTATGCAATTTAAAGCTCATAAATATTTCCTTTTTTTAAACACTTACAACATGTTAGGAATAAGAATTTTATTTTTAAGCTTTTTATTACGATATATTGTTACGATATTGGGTTTTATTTAATGCAAGTTATGCGAAAAAACCTTCTTAAATAAATTTTTTTTAAGGAAATAAACGTATTTAAAAAAAAAATTCAAACCTTATAAATATTATTATAACTTTAAAAATGTATAGCGAGCACTGCGAATATTTCTCTGCCAAACCTCCATATCATTTGAACTCAGGTACCCATAATATGTTTTATGAATGTATCTACTAACTACCTACTTTAAGAAATCTCTGTATGTTTGTATGTGTGTGTGCGTGTGCTAAATGTAACTAGGAGCATTCTTAACATTCGCGTTATTTGAATGTACTAATTAAAACCTTACAACGACAAGCCAAAGTTGAGAACTTAAAAATTACAGCGTTGATACGAAAATTGGCAGCTTTTCAAATGGGGCGGAGCAATTGTTTTCCCCTGCACGCCTCTTCCAATAAAAAGCCCCAGCCCCCTACCCCATCACCACAACAACGACAACGTTGTCGTTGCAATCAAACCTAAAGCCAAACAGCTGGAAAGAGCAGTAGTACCTGCCATCAATTTAACCCACTGTCCGTATGCCATCTCTCTTCCACATGCACTCAGAAAAGAAAAACCCGTTTTAAGTTGGCTTCGGTGCTTTTGCCTTAATGCTCATGCGCGGCGCAGACATATCGCAATACCGTATACCGTATGGACACAACCCCCGAGCGAGCAAGACTGAGCGACGGCAGCGTTGGCCGCATTAAGCACAACTTGCAACGCAACTAGTATGCGCTCGAACACGGCATTGCGCACATCATGGGCGAGAGTGGGCGCGTGCTTTAATGGCAAAGTGTACCAAATTCGTTGATACTTTCATATACACCGCGGAAGTCAATTGACGGCGGCTATCGATGGGTGCCAAGCGATGGGTCAAACGTCAGCTGGCAATCAAAAGTGATCTTAATCAGTAAGTAGCATTCGATAAGTGCGCGAAGCATTGAGGCATATGATACGAAACATCATTTGACTTTCAAAAAAGTTTTTCCCCCTTTCTATTTAGAAGCGAGTGTGAAGCAAGTGCGTTAGAAACTTTGAACTTTTCGGTGTCACGTGGCTATACAAAAAAGTGCTTATAACTTAAACCATAGCAAGGCACACGACCACGAACTAAGCTTGACAACTTTTAACTTTTAAGCCGTTTTTTACGATTAGTTAAAAGCTTTTAATATGTTATAATAAAGTTAACGTTCAAACAATTCAAGGAATTAAAATGTGCACAGATATAAATGCTTTAGTTAGGAATGATTTAAATCACATAAATAGAAATAATCTTAACTTAAACATGCTCTAAAACTAGCTTAACACATATTTAATATACAATTACAGGCAATGAATATAATCTAATTATAACACTAAATAAAAATTAACAGCGTTGTTTATTGTTGCTAAAGTTTATGATGGCCCCAAACCCAACAAAGCCTAACTTAACTGTATAGAAAATTATGCTGTCTTGTTAACAACAGATTACAACAGATTTTTAATGATGATGATTTTATGATGAGTTGGCACTAATTATAACTAAACTAAAAATATATGATGATTGCTTTTCAAAGCTTTCTAAGCAAAAGAACACAAGAATCAACCAAGAGAAAGCTTCAGTTATTAATTAATACGCATGGAAACTATTATAAAATGAGGTTAAAAACATTTTTGATAAATAACAATTTTTTAAGTCATATTTTTTATGTAAAAACATCAGTATGGAGTTTTCCTGCACAATTGCTTGTTAAGATTCAGATTACTTTTGTTTTAGAATTTTAATTTAGAATTTTTAGAATGTTTATTGCCAATCTACTGCTACATTCATATGATTAAGCTATCAATCCCAAAACCTTAAACATGTTTATTCCTAGAACTTTTATGATGTTTTGTAAGCTTTCATTGCTGTCACCTCACAATATTTTTGACTTGCATTAAAGCGAATTTGTTTTTGATGTGTTAAAGTAGAATGTTTTGTGTCGAGACTCGATGAAAGAGCACGCAGAGTGCTATTTACCATACTCTAGGCAATCGCGTGACTGTGACCATAAACAGAAAATACTTCACAAAACGGCTCCGTCGCTTTGGCAGGCATTAACAGAGAACCTATCGCAAGGAGCGAACGCAAGAAAAATGAAAATGGGGGGAAAAAAAGCGAAACAGAAATTTATCATGCACACAAAATAATAATATTATTCATAAATGCAGCTTTTTTAGCATACACTAGAAGTGTAGCAAGATCCGTCAGTGCGGTCAGTACCACCACCAAGCCCCTGTCCATGCCCCCCTCCTGGGGCAGCTATCCATCAGCGCATCATGTTTAAAGCGTTCGTGGCGCCGATAATAAAAGAAAGATAAGAAACCAATTTTGCAATTGCCCCATAAGAATTTTTAATTAGGCCGACTTAGCCAAAGCCAACGAGTTGTTTGGCCACTCAACGGAAATATGTTGCATCTAGATATAAGTATAGTTGTTGCAACGGTTGCCGCTTAAAGCGCAAATATGTCCTTACCCCCATTGCATGCATCTCATTATTCTGTAGGTAATAAAACTTAAAACTAAATATGTGTTAAGCACATGCACATATCAACATATCTTTGCTGTCACTATAAGTACAGGGTATGTCCAAAAAATACCCCGTAATCACATTTTCCACCGATTGACAGATTGTTTTGGTGTCTTGTGTTCTCTAAATGCAATTTTTGTAACGTTCACACTTTCGAGTTTTTTTTATGAGCTGTTAAAATTAGACTGAAAAACCGGCAAAAAGGTGTCTCATGAATAAGTCTATAAAACTGAGTTTTGTGGCTATGAAAAATTACTCAGCAGTCGGTGGTGAAGTGTAGAATAATAAAAACAACAACAATTCAATTCGCAATTTACACCATTACAATAAAAAAAAGTTAATTAATTATTCATATATGCGAAATTTAACCGCTAAATTCTTGTAGCGCAGATCGTCGACGGCTGGTTTGGTTTTATGCTAGAGTAGAGCATTAAAAATTCAACGAAACGAGACGCGGTGGTCTCACTTAGTATAAAGGGAAGGGTTATCTTATTAATATTCACAAATAAATTGGTATAATAATAGACTTGGCATCACATTTAATGAGAAAATCTTTAGCACAATTAATCTAATGGTCTTTTGACATGACTCAAATATTTATATTTAATTTGACCAATTGATTTAGAGCAAAAGTTTCATAATTAATATTTAGTTTTTGCTCAACTTTCTGCACTTATTCAATCCAGTGAATTTGAAAATGAGCGAGAGGAGATGATGGCAAAAAAACGCACTCATTGAATATTCATATGCATATCTGAATATGTTAGTGCGAATACTGAGTGCACATTGGCGGCACAACAACATGCAACAAACTCGAGTTTCGTGATTAGCTGACATTGTGTTAGTTTTTCTTTTACTTTGTAAGCGGGATTTGTTTTGAGCTGTTGCAGGGTAGCGTTATGTGCTGTGAAATTCTTCAATTAATTTTGCCAACTTTAAGTCAGACTACACGCACATTTGCGTCTACAAACTTAAATCAAATGCGCAAATATAATTGTGAATACTGTTAGCCTCTATACAGTTTTTTCTTTACTTTAATTTGTTGCCTTATTTATGGCAATTTTATTCTTACAATTATAGCATTATTTATGTTCGCAATATTTTATTTATTTTTTTCATCACATTTGTTTAAGTTTGAAAACATGGTTTCCATTTATTTTCCATCAGTTGTTAACAGTTGTTTTCATAATGGGGTTTTTATAATAGTAAGAGGCGTGAACTTAAGTCTATAGTAAGAATAGTTATGCGAAAAAAAGGTAACTTCAAACAATTCTTTTATTGACTGAAAAAAGTTTGTTCAAAAATCTTGATGCACTAATTTTTTTAATTTTTTAAAAATTGCTAAAAAAAATAATATTTTACCTATTTTCATAAAAAATAATCATTCTTAGTCATGCGTAGAGAACAAAACACAATGTTGTAGTTGGGAAAAAGCTTTTTTAAATTTTTAATATTTTGTTTAACTTATTAAAAATAAGAAAATATATAACATAAGTTTCTAGACCTTTATCAAACTAGTTTCCTTCTGATTATTTTCATATATTATTTTTTAACATTTCTTAAAATATTTAAAAGTTCAAACTTGTATGTACTTTGTGTAACTTCGACTTCATCACACTATATACATTTTTTCATCAAACCGCATTGTTAAAATCAAATTTCTCATGATTTTTTTTTCATTGCAAATCGTTTGCAAATTAGCAATTGCATTTGTTGGTGCTTAATGCAAGCCAATTATTATTAAATGCTAATAACTAATTGCTAGTACAAACTGGTAGCAAACTAGAACATGTTCCTGTCTATCAAATCCACAAAAGTCAAACGTCATTTTCCCCTTTGGGATAATATCTTGAACCTGCCACCTGCCTGCAAAGTGTTATATCGCAACAATTATTTTGCTTGTGGATTTGTAGAACGAACAAAAAAATAAATAAGGCTTTCGTGCCGAAGGCTTTGAACCCGTTCCCAGTTATGCCATTAAGTTGGTCACTCACTTGGCACGCCCGTTGCTAGCTATTAGCATTATTATAATAATAAAAGAGAAAAAAAAAATACCGCAAGTATGCAAGTACATTGTTTTTTTTATTAAATTCCTTTATAATGTCTTAATTTCTCCCTTTTGTGAATGCAAGTTAAGAAAACAAACTAAATGAACATGTTCATTCATTTGTATGTCTCGAACACACAATAATTTCCACATAATTTGTTGCTGTACAAATAAACAAAATTATCCTCATGCATATTAACATAAATACAAACATGTTTTCAGACATTTAGACATTTCAAGGACTTGCGTTAAGGCACGCAATAACACTTTTGTACTCTACGCATTGCGTAGGTCAGTTATTTTTTGCCCCTTAACATTTTTAAGGGCAAAAGATATTTATATTTGTTATAAATAGCAAAAGCTTGTAGGAACTACACATTAAGTTGGCTTATGAACTGTATAATATGTGTAGAATATGGTTAAATTATTAAGATTAACTAAGAATATCTTATGGAATTTTTAAGGTACTTCTTTTCGATTATTCTAATGTCTAATGTCTAATTTTATCAATTTATTTGATGATTTTAAACATAGCATCAACCAGACTTAATCCCAACTATTCACACTATATATATATTTTATTTGTTCAGTAGGATTTTTTAAGTTTGTAAGTTTTTACTTTTGGGTAGACTTAAAACTTGAATTTTGTTTTTTTTTTTCTGTTTCTTGCGTTCTGAAAAAAAATGTGATTTTATAATTTTTGGAGTTTGACTCGACTTAAGTACACATTTGAACTTAAAAAATGAATTTCTTTAATTTCAAGTTATCGTCAGTACGTTTAAACTCATTTAAAACTTTTTGTATTTTAATTTGCAATGCATTTATCGAATTTTTAATACTTAATTTAAGATTTTTCGATTAAAAAATTAACAACTGCTAACAAATCATAAGGAAAAATCTTTTTTTTCAATTTCAATTCACTTTTAAGTTCAGCACAGTTTAACAAAAATCGCATTTAACATATGCTTAATGACGAGTTTTGTAATTATTTTGTAATACCCGCAAAAACAAGATGAAAGTCTCTGTTGTACTACAACAAAAAAAGTAGTAGTAGAAGAAGAAAAGCGCAATTGCAATAGATTTTACAGCAAACGCTTCTCGTAACCCTTTTTTTGTCTAGCAGCCATTTTAAGTGCCATAAAAAAAGAGAAGAAAACTCGAAAAGTTGTAGGAACAATGTAGACAGCGTGTTTTCATTTTATGCGAATTAAGCTTGCCACTTGAACAACTTATTTTGCCAGGCAGCACAGCGACTGGACCGCCGAGACCGACAGTAACTCACCCAACCAAGCAAAAGACAAACACACACACAACAACAACAACAACAATGCCTATCTACATGGCTATGTGGTGTGTGAGTATGTTTGTGTTTGCGTCTAGGCATGTGTGTGTGTGTGATATGCAGACCAACTAAAAAGCAACAAAAAAAGTTTCAATTTAAACAACCCTGTTGACAGTGAAATGCAATATGAAAAATTTAAAAAAAAATTTTGTTTAAATATTTGCATGGCTTAAGTTAAATTAATGTCCTAATAAAAACAATTTAAAATTATCTTATGATATAAAATCTATTAAATTAATAATTTTTATTAATCAATAAATCACTAAAATATATAACTAAACTTATAATATCCTTTTTTCAACCCTGAAACATTTTAAATACATTTTTCAAAATATTTTAGTCTACTTTTAGGCTGACTTTAGGAGTCAACGCTCAAAGATTTCCTACAGGGCATGCATGGAACTTAAATGTCGACTGATGTCGTCGCCTTCTGCATGTGTGTGTGTGTTTGGGGAGGCCGGGACGTAAAGCTCAAAAAGGGATACAGTTGTTACCATGTATGGCTGCAAGCGTTGCTGCCACAAAGAGAAAGCGAGCGAGTGGACGAAAACGGGGAACATGGCAGCTGAGTGTCGTGAAAAGCGAAACACACACACACATATGACATACACAGACTGTCGTATGTCCTGGCCACAGAGTCGTCCTCCATTTTATGTACGTGTACTGTACAATAAAGGAATTTGTGCAAACACACACACACACTCGTACCCAGAGACAGACAATATTCTGTGGCAGACGTGCGCATGAAGTGAACTTGTTAATACTGTCTATAAGCAGCATTTACATACAAGTTGACCCAACATGCGCACATAAATATATGTTTGCACTTATATCCGTACGATGTTGTCCTTACCGCACCGCCACGCCACGCCTCTCCCCCTACAGTTGATGGGCCCACCTTCTCAGGTTATTAAGGACATCGCCAGTCGAAAGACTTCAAAATGGACACACTCGAGTCAAATGTGATTACCATGTGTATCTATCTACTTACCATACTAACTATACAAATATATATGTACAGTGTATATGCACATACTTATCCAAGTATCCATCTGTATCTATTCCCTCTCCAGTTAACATTGATGAAGTACCCTTGCTGCAAACAACTGTGGTTTTCTATCAGATGTTGTCCAACTAAATCGAAAACATCTTCATGTAAGTAATTTTGAATTTACAATTATTTACTTTTAGGCATTAGTACATTAATATTAATAAGTTAGCAAGCTCATTTATTATAGAGTGTGCATGTTCTAGCATAGGTTTTCTTTTCCCGCAAAGGATTTTCCTCTTAAGGCAGATAAGGTTTAAGCCGATGCCGAGTTTATAAAGTAGGTAACAATCTAATATCATGCACTAAAAAGATCTCAGAGTTAATATTCCTAAAAGCTACAAGTTTTTGACCAAAATTGTTATAAGAAAAATCCTAAATCTAGATAAAAAATTATTTAAACTTGGGAAAATAACTTATTGCGAAAGCAAATACTAAAATTATACATCAATAGGGCCAACCTTAAGTTTTAAAGAGTTTAAAAAAGGCTTCTTAGTAGTCTGTGCTTAAACTGAGAAGGAACACTGGGAAACTAATTTAAGTATCTAGACAGCGAGAATATTAATAAGGAATCAAGTCAAAGAATAAATGTTTTTTAAAGCCTTACAAAGTATGACGGAAGCGTTTTAAACTGATAATCTTTCAAATATTTGTATGCATTTTTATAAAATATATACTTTAAAGGGCAAAGTGCATGAAAATAATAAAAAAAAATCAACCTGGGATTAATATTTGCGTATGTAAATGTAATTTTTCAGTTAAAGTATATACGCTTTAATGTGCACACCTACGATATAAATACATATGTAAATGGGCTGAGTATATGCACATACTGTGTGTGTATTGAAACGTATTTGGGCGTATGCACATGTGTGTATTTCCGATTGTAACGCATATATGTATGTACGGGTAGATGGCTCATTTACCATCGAAAGTCGTTGATTGTCGCCGCCCGTTTGTCAGTGCGTCAGTCGTGACGTTCCGCCAACAATCTCTTGAGGGTGAAGGTGAGGGGGAGTCAGATCCTACCCGACCCTAGGCAACGCAACGTGCGCACATTCGTCAGAATTTGCATTTCAATTCGAATGTCAGGATGACGGAGCGTCGAATTTGGGTGGCGGTGGCGGTGGCAGTGGCATCCAAATGAAAATAAATCACGTTGCGATGCCGGTTTTGACTGGAAACGCAACGCTCAAGCTCGAAACACAGCCACCATTAAGGCAGCAATGGCGCCTGGGGCATGGGTGAAACACAGCACAGAGCACTCATTGGAGCTGGGAGCTGGGAGCAGTAGTCCCATTTTCGAACTCATTTATTCGCATTTTTTTTTTCTGCTTTTCGTATGCTACGAAAAACGAATGTGAAAAGTTTTCTGCCATCATTTTGAGTGATGTCAATTAGATTGATTTGATCAGCGAAAATATGTGATTTATCAGACAGAAAACAGCAAGTGGGCGTTACCCTACCTCCACACCCCCCACCAAAGGCATTTGCCACCCTCTGTGGCCACATCTCATGTGGATGATGCTGCAGACTCGCATGAATATCTAATGTGCCACACACACACACATACACATACACACAGAGGAATACGCATACACTTCATCACACCTTTTGCGTTCATTCACGTCATCAATCAGTCATCCAATTGGGAACTTTACGCCCACTCTTTATACCCCTCCTCCCTCCCCAACTCATACTCCATTTGCTTTTCCAATGCATTGCAGATGTTTATACATTCATATAATCGTAGATATCTATATTATCAGTTCGATTGCGTGATTTATTTGAATACATTACAGTTGGATATTTTGTTAAATCCCAATTGAAATGCAGTCAATAAGCATTAAGTTGTGTTGCCATAAAGTTTATTTTAAGAATAACAACAACTTAATATTATCATCTACTAAGAAATTACCTTGAATTCAATATTTTAACAGTCATAAAACATTTGTCACTAAGCTCTTAAAGCCCTTCAGCAATAAATTTTATCATAACTATTCGATAAGACAAATGGCATAAGCTCACAATATCAATATGATAAACACAAGCACTTACTACCAACTTGGTCAATAATGGCAGCTTATCAATTATGATGTGATAAAGAGGAATTAAAACAAATCTTTTGGTCAACACGAATAATGGCCACTTGGGTAGACCACATATATATAAGAAAAGCCACTAATTTTCCCACAGTTGTGTTTGCTTTTCGGACTATTTGATTAACCGCACCCTTCAAGACAGAAAAAGCCTGAGTGGGAATATTTTCTAGTTAAACGCTTTCTCGCTTGCTGCCAGCAGCTACGCCTACAAAATTAATACACATATATATATACCGCACTTTGGGGCAAGCAGCAGGCGGCATGCAGCACTTGCGGGTGTCATACAAAACAAATAAAATAAATCAAATCGCTGCAAACGAATGAAAAAGGAAATCGCAATTCGAATGAACGCATGTGTGGAGTAGTTGGGGGTGCAGGGGGCAGGCAGCCAAAATTTATGCGCATTCTGTTGAATGAGCCGCACCCACGCCCACAACCCGGAATACGCTCTGCGTGTCTCAGTTGTGTTCATGGGGGAGGGTGATTTTAGGGGTTGCTTCGAAGTAGCGCCAATAATTCATTTTCAAATGGAAATAACATCAAATAAAATTCGCAGCTACGTTCTACAACTGGCCTTGAATGTGCCATGTGTGTCAGTTGTTGTTGTTGTTGACGTTGGTCGTGGTTGTAGTCTTGGTTTTGGTCGTTTGACTGATGAAATATCGTGACAGGCAGTATAAAAGCTATTAAAGCCGTGTGTAGTCGATGGCGCTACTTGAAATTTGTCAAAATGTCTTTTTTACGCGTGGTGCGAGAAACAACAACAACAACAAACACACACTCACAAACACACACTCGCACAGCTAAACGGGTGAAACTTTGATTGATGCCAAAGTGTCACGCAGGCGCGCATGTGGCTAATGGGCGGTTACGTTACGTTAAAAGGAAGTGTGTTGGGGTGGGGTGGGGGCGGTAGGCCAAACTTTTCTAGCCTTTGACAAGCATGTGACAAATGTTTTTTGGGCTTTGTTTCAAGTGCCGAATGGCAAAAGCTAATAACTAATTGAAATACAATTAATACGGTTGGATTTTAAAGCAACAAAAATGTTGCAAGCTTTAAGAACAGCGGATCACACATCAAATCGTGTCCCCCGCTGCTGCATCTGACGCGTCCACAAATAAACGCGCGCCACAAAGCGCGCCTCAAATACATCAAAGTAACAAGCTCCAGCTGTGCACCACAGCAAGCTGCACCACCAAACCACCAGCAACAGCAACAGCAACAGCAATACCAAGCAGGACATCCAACTGGCGCCCACAGTCACACACAAACAAAATATGACATTGACTTAATAAAGAAATGAAATATCGCAAGTGGAGTATAAAAAAAAAAAAAAAAAAAAACCAAAAATAAACCACTCGCAAAAGCAGATCAAACCACAGACAACAACAGCAACAACAACAACAACTGGCGCTAGTTGCCATGCTGCGTTTTCGCAAATTGTAGCGCTTTTTGGTTTCCAGTGCTCCACCAGGGGGTTCCACTGTGCTCTCCTCTTCCCACTCCCCCTGGGGCATGTGTGTTGAGCGGACCATTGATCTTGTTGTGATACTTTATTATTTCTGGCTTCTATCTTAGCTTAGCCTTAGTTTGGTTTTTATAAAAGTAAGCAATGGAAAGTATTAATATCCCAAGAAATTATGATAGAGAAAGAGAGAGAGAGAGAGGAGAGGGTGGAGAGAGAGAGAGAAAAAGAAAGCGGAAGAGAGAGAGGAGAGAGAGGAAGAAAAAAAGCGGAGAGAAAGAGAGAGAGGAGTGAGAAAGAGGAGATAGAGAGAGACGAGAAAGCCGAGAGGGACGAGATAGAAAGAGAAGAGAGGTGTAAAAGAGAAAGAGAGAGCTGTGAGATGAGAGGGAGAGATAGAGATCGAGAGAAACGGGAAAATAAAATGGTTTAATGGTTATTCATCTTCCACCGAGAAGTGTACATATGTATATTTATTCTTGATCAACATCAACAGCCAAGTCGATAATGTCATGTCTGTCTCGTCGGTTGTATTTATGAATGCTTCTATCTCAGACCTTAAGCTTAAGCTTTGCTATACCATGAGCAGAACAAGTATGTTTCAAATTATCGATAACACTTTTGATTTCCGAAATACATTTGCGTTCGATAACAAAAAAAGCTTGAATTTTAAATTTCAAAAGACGTGGCTCGGAGCTATGTGTAAAATAATGAATATTTAAAAAAAAATTTGATCGAAATCGGTAAAGAAACACCTGAGAAATATTGGTTACGGTAAATACACACAAATGACTGTACGCGTTACGTATGGGGATTTATCGAATAAAGCCTTCTTATTGGTTTTCTATTCAACATTCTAAGAGAATCAATTTAATTAACTATTCAAAACTATCCTTAAAGCTCTTTTACAACAGTTAGTATGTATCACAAACAGCAATTAATTATCAATATCAACCTTGCTAAAACCTTTGCTCGTTGTACTTTGTGTTTCCCCACGATTAACTTTAAGCATTCAAATGTTTAAGCTACATTAGACAATTGCCTTTTGGTTAAGACTTAATGATTTAAATGGGGTGCAGGTCAACGCGTCTACCCGGTTTCAAGTGTAAATCTATCGTCGTCGCAGATGATATCATTCCTTTGACTGCTCAAAGTCATTGTGTGTGTGTGTGTGTGTGTGTGTGTGTGTATGTCTATTGTTCAGTTTTGCAGCTATTGTCTGATGTAAATTAAGCACATTTTCATTTGAGTACCTTGCATAGTTTGGCGACTGTTGTGTGCAAATCAATTGAATCTCAACTCTCTCTCTCTCTCGGCTTCATAACCCTTTTGTCTATCTAAGTTGGGGGTTTGGGTTAAGTAGGGGATTTAAATTTACTCTCATGTATGCATGCATGTGTGTGTGTGTGTGTGTTTATAGCCCTTGGCTCTTTTGGTATTAACTTTTCACACTAAGCCCAAAACGAGGCTGGATGGCAGCGTGCAATAAATTACATTAAAGACGCCAAATTCAGGCAAATTTGCATGCGCTGCCCCCTCCCGCACCCCTTTGGCTTTTTGAAAAAGCGGCACACGACGCATCATCATAATTAATAAGAGACAATTTGACAATGGCCCCCTTTAACAGCGTTAACAGCCGATATCATTTTCAACTGGCAGCCAAATGAACAGCAGCAGCCCACAGTGGGGTGAATGGGTGGTTGGGTGGATGGGTGGGTGAGTTGGGCGTAGTTGCGTAGCACCCTCTTTGCCATTTTGCGCCAAATTAAATTCAACCTCAATTGAGGGGTTAATTTCTATCACCACGCAAACAAAAACAAAAACCCAAAAACAGCAGCAGCCGAGGGTTGTCTTTGAGTTCGGGGTTCGGGGTGTGAGAGGTTTGTTGGTGTTGCCCATTATCTGCATCAAGTTGCACATAGAGAGAATCATTACGGCATTCGCACCATGCGTCGTCGTAGTATTCAATTTGAGTGTCGTTGAGCTCTTTATTACGTTAGTGTGAAAGTCGCGTGCGTCCCACAAGAAGCAGAAGAAGAAGAGACCCCAGCAGCAGCAGCAACAATGCCAAAAAAGGGTCTGCTGCCTAAGGGGGGCGTTTTGGCAGGAAGTGGGAAGTAAATTGAACGCACAACCCTTCAACGAAGAGAGAACAGAAAGAGAGAGAGAGGAATGAAGCTAGCGGTAACAGTCTGAAATCCATTAGCAGGCAGCGTGCGGCGATGAAAACGGTCTAACGTTGGCCAGCGGCATGTGGCATGTGGCATGTGGCATGAGGCATTTTATGCGCAACGCGTACTGCTTTCGTTTTTTCGGTTAACCATGGGGCATGCCCCTGCTGTCTGAACAGCCAGCAGCCAGAAGCCAGCCAGCGAGCCAGCCAACACTGAGTACTCAATCTCAACGAGACTCATAAACATATGCGCCTCACGTCGTTTGGCGTAAATCTAATGCGGCCTTTGCGAGACGACGACGACGACGACGACACCCCTCCAGCTCAGCTTGGTTTAGCTTAGAGTCGACTTGAGTTCAAGTTGCACAGGCACAGACCGGCTAGCGCTTCTTTGATGAGGTTACTGACTTTGCCGAATTAACTCCCACTAACCGGAATGATGTACCCCCGCACCGCACCGCACCGCACCGGGGCGTTGTCGAACCGGAAACCACTGCATTTTGTTGTTTGGGTCCAAGCAATAGGTAAAGGGGGGAGGTAAGTGGTAGACGAGCAGGGCAGTGCCACGCTTTAACGCCTCGAAAAAAAATCTCTGGGGACATTTTAGAAGCACAATGCAGCATTTAAATGAACACCCAATCTTAAAGGTTCATTTAGCTGCCACCCTTGATAACAGCAGGATTCCGAGTGTTTACTATAAATATCTATTAACTTAAGAGGGTTATACATATGTGTGTGTGTGTATGTATGTGAGTTGTTGTTAATTATTTATTGTTGTGGAATATCTGAAAAGCTTAAAGCCAATAGGTTCAAAAATGCTAAAGAGGTATAAGTTAAGTTTTTATAAAAAATTTTAAGCCAAAGTACCAATAGATACCCTTTAAGTAAATCACTTTGAGATATAAATCGTAAAATTAAATAATTGAAGATTATATTTTAAATAAAATATTTTACATATTAGTTTAACTCTATTCAAATAAATTTTCATGAAGAAGCTTTATTTTGGATAAAAAACAAAATTAATAAAAAAAAAATTGTATTTAGTTTATTTTTGGTTTTAGAAATGAGTAAAAAAATTTATTTTCCTTTTTTTAAGTTTTCCAACATATTTTTTTATAAACATTGTATATTATATATTAATTTGATATCCACACAAGTTCATTTTAAAGTGGACTTGTTTTTTACATTTTAATGTATATTTTATCCAAATTTTTTTACAAGAATGCTTCGTATTTCAAAAGTCTAACAAATTATTACTCATGAGAAAAACATTCTCAAATAAATACGAATTGATTGATACACTGCGAATACAATTATTATTAAGTGAATGCAGTTAACAGCCCAAAAAAAACCCACATACTACATTGTTTATCTGACAGCTGAAATCGGAAATCTGAAATCCGAAAACCGAAATCCCAGTAGTGCAAAAAGTACAATCGAAAAGATGTTGACACATCGAATCTAGCCGCCATAAATTTTATTTATTTACGCCGTACGCCACACACAAACGTAGAGAGAAATCGGCTATGAATATCAATTGGGGAGATTGAGATTCAATGGCACGCGCCCAGTTCGAAAAACAGAAAAAAAATACACCAACGAGCAACGAAGCGATGATGATGCGACTAAGTGTTCGTTGCCCTTGGCAAGAAGGTCCAGTTGCCTTTGGGGTACAAACAAATGCAAACATATATATATATTTGTACGATATTGTTTTTATCAATATCAATGTGTGTGTGTGTGCGAAAAGCTTTTGGGCAATGGGTCTCTTTTGGGCACTTGTGCCCCTGATGAGATTTTAATTTTATTTTATTTCACTTTTTTTTTTGTATGTGTTTGTTGTGTGTGAGTGTGTTAGGGATTTTGTTTCAGCTGTTAAGGGAAGTAAATCACTAGACTTTCAATATTGCTGGCGTATCGTATTGAACAAGTAGCTGGACGTCATTATTGGGGTTGCTTGCCTATTGACGATGACTATGACAACTACAACAACACATTTATATCGACTCACTTTAGATTGCCCCGAGCTGATCCTGGACATAAACTCTCATGCATATGTACGTACGTGTTCTTTAGCCGGCTTACACTTGTCCCATGGAGCAGGAACTCCTGTTGAGTGCCTGATTGTTTGCCATACGAGAGATAAATGAGCGCAGAGAGAGGAAGAGAGAGAGGAAGTTAAAGTTGAGTCTGGAGTTGGCATCTTTCGTATTAAATTCATGAAAGTTAAGTGCTTTGTAATTGATGTTATAAAATATTTATGACAGTCGCTGTGCCACTGCCCCCGCCCTTCCCTCCCCCATCGGTGTTACCTGCAGGTTCATGAGAATCGAGACAGTTGGGGCGAAACCTTTCACCGTCAGACTGATGGCCAAAAAATTAACTTTGTCTTCTAATTGACATTAATTATTTAAAAGGATTTCAAGTGTGTTAAGTGTTTTGAGTTCAACCACAAAAAAAAAAGGAGAAGAGAATGAAACAATTCAACTGACAGGAAAGTTTTCCTTCCTGTTGTGTTGAGCCATTAAACAAAAATACTTGCCACAGACACCAAAATCCAATGCAATCGTATACTCAATATGATAAATCACAGCTATTGAGTTGAGCTACTGTATGGAGTGCAGACAGAGCACTCGTACTCGAGATGTTGCAAGCTTGGAACTGTGATAATGATGTGATGTGTTGTTGTTGTTGTCGACTTATTGTTTACTGATGCCACAAACTCGATTGGCCTTGGCCTTGCTGTCTGTCATCGAGTCTTTGATGAATTATATTTGACATCTCACTACGTACTATGTGCTTTTTGCTTGCCCAACTATGACCAGCACACACACACCCACACACACCCTGTACTTGGATATGTTTATTTTACTGTCAAAACATTAAAGCAAAACTGAAGCACCAGCCAAGCCAGCCAGGGTTGATTGTCAACCCAAAAAAGAACTGGCAGGGATTGAGAAATGGGGTCGACAGCGGCTTACTTTGATAGGTTTCCACTTGTGGTGCAATGTGAGGGGTGGTTTCAAGCAGGCGTCACGTGGCGCTTGTGTCAACTGTGTGGCATATACTCTCATACACATATACATGATACCTTCAATGCAGACTCCTTTTGTAGACAAACATATTTGCATATGTTGGCGGCATATTTTAACAAATCCTGCTGGATTTCCTGCTCAACAGACAACAACAGACAGCAACACATTAAAGCACACACACTCTGTTTTTGGGTCGCATGCCTTTTTGACAACTCATAACAATCACTCATCATAAACAAAGCATCCCGTCCGTTCATCCGTCCCACAGCTCGACGCCAGTGTCAGAACATTGTTGCATGGAACGAAATACATACATGTGTGAACACACACTTGTTCAAATTTGTAACTAATTAGACAAGTTTTAGAAATTACTTAACCATTTTCAACACCTTATACATATTTTAACTTTTTGAACCATTTTTAACACTTTTTGGAATACCTTTTCAGACATTTTATCTTTTTGTTCAAGCCTTTACTTAAAGGCGTATTTTTCTATTGCATAATATATTCCTTTTTATGTAATTCAATATAATTAATTAAGCCTTAGAAGACACAAGACGAGGTGGCCGAGCGGTTAAGGCGTTGGACTGCTAATCCAATGTGCTCTGCACGCGTGGGTTCGAGTCCCACCCTCGTCGAACCGCGGGACGATGCGATGTATCCTTTTTTTCATGCAAAAAACAACTTTAGCTTTTATCGCATTCAAGTAACATTTAGCTCAACATTTTTGCATTCAAATATTTAACAAAATTCATTACTGTGTTGAAAAGTGTGTCAAAAAAAATGCTCATATTTCTTGCAGCTTGTTGAAGCTTTGCGATTATAATTCCCAAGTTGATATTCTGCGTTGATTCATCGGAAAATGTCGTAGGCTCGTCAGCTCTTATTAGAATTCTTTTCAAATGCGATTGAAAGAACGCGAAACTATAAAAATATCAGTATGATAAACCAATAATGCATTTTCTCATAATCTTTGCCGACTTTCCAAACTCATTATTGAATAAATCAAAAAAAAATTAAGTAACTTAACTATTTGATACTAATAAGCAACTAAATGAAACTTGTCTTCACACTCGCAGACACTTATGGTATTCATTTAGTAACCCCAATATAATGATTTAATCTACTGCAAATTAGTTATTTGCCCCAAGATATCCATCGCCATTTATCCCAGCCATTTGTACATTTACACATTCCTTTTTGGACTGGCCAACAAACCACAGCCAAAAAGGCAAGAAAAGGCAAAAGGAAAAAGGGCAAGCAAAGGCATCTTGAGGTCAATTAAAAACAATCCGCAAAATAATTGCCAAGAAATTTATACGCTTCATTAACTTGTTAAAGGACGTGGACATGGAAAGTTAAGCACAAAAGTCAGCCGAGTCGCAGCCAAGTCAGCTAGAAAATTAAGTGAAATAATTAAATCTCAATCGGAATCTATTAGATTGGCGTTGATGCCCTGATGCCCAGGCTCTCTGCCCACTCAACCCTTATCATTGCACACACAGAGAAAGAGGGATAGAGGAGAATGAGAGGGTTTGAAGACAAATAAATTTTGGGTAAGGCCATCAGCTAATCTCGCACGTCGTCTATGCGCAGCAAGGGGTTAACGCGCGTTGGCGTTTTTGGGGTTGCAAAATTTTAACATTTTGACTTGAAAATGCAACAATCGCTAAAAAGGGGGTTTGGGCACGAGCCGCATTTTAGTCTGGCACGGTCATTTATCACCCACGCAGCATCTTTCATAATCAGGCCAGGCACGAACGTGTGTGAGTGTGTGTGTGTGTGTGTATGCAAATGACTCAGGCAGCAACATATACACACACACATGGCACAGAGTACAAAGGACCAGCCGCGGCTTTTAATTTACAACATCCTACGAGCCAGTTGGGCACCAACCAAACCGAACCAAACCAACCATCCACATGCATCTCTGAATCTGTATCTGAATCTGAATATGCGCGCCCAGCCCAGCCGCCATTTGCGCGGCAGACGAACAGAGACAGACTTGGTTCCCTTTTTTAACTCGTATAGTGCCAGACAAAAGGTCGGCACACACACATACACACATTCCCGACCGACTTAATTAATTTATGCACTCATGGTCGGTCGCAGAGTGAAAATGCATTCGGGCATCGGGGCTCTTCGTCTTTAGTTTTTTTTCTTTCAGTTTCAGTTTATTCGGTGCTTTAGACTGGACATCATTTCTTTTGCTCTTCTTGAAAACCCGCCTAATTTCAAAATTAATGAGCGGAATCTTGATGGCCGATGGTAGCGATAAGCCTCATGATTTTGACTGTCACACCGAGTATAAGCGAGAGAGAGAGAGAGAGAGACAACTAAGTGCGGCATTCTGGCATCCCCGCATCACGCTCTCTCTCTTCCTCCCACTCCGTCTCTCACGCTTTGAGAGCCCGAAGTAAATCACGTGTTTATTGGCACTTCACTTACGACACCGTCACCGCCGCCGTCACCGTCACCGTCACCATCACACCCAAAGTAACCAAAAATGGCACCGCTTCGATCAGGGCTGACCGGGTATCGAAACAGGGAAACGTCATTAATTAGCCGGTTTTTTGAAGTGTGGGTAACGAACGAACGAACGAACGGATGGTCAGTCGACGTGTTTATTATGTATATATATTGGATATGCATTGGGGCCTCATTTACGGTGCTCTTTTACTTTGCCTTTCTTGCCGCAATGTCACAGACAT
This sequence comes from Scaptomyza pallida, assembly GCA_018152965.1. Taxonomy (NCBI): domain Eukaryota; kingdom Metazoa; phylum Arthropoda; class Insecta; order Diptera; family Drosophilidae; genus Scaptomyza; species Scaptomyza pallida. The sequence goes on from JAECXP010000107.1 coordinate 1,022,043, forward strand.
GTCCCATATAATTGGTAATGAGAATAGTCATAAGTATAACATGGCTTAAAGACTGGCTTAACTTTGCTTTTGGAATGTTAAAAACTATTATTTCGTTCATAATAAATATTAAACTTAAAGCAACTCAAGTTTAAAATGTTCTTAAGTCAGTGGACCATTTGACTTGTGCCACCAGTGTAGCCAAGATATTCCTTTATTTATTTTTGGTTTGACCGGAAACTGCTTATCTCTTGGATAATCTTATTGATGTCTCAGATCTTCTTAAGCACAAATGACGATGTGGGCTTAATTCGGACCTTAAGACAAAAACATAAATTTGTATACGGCATAAAATTGATTCATTCATTGTCATTCCATTTGGTCAAGATGCTCTTTGGGACTCTTTAAATGTAAAAGCCAGACAAACAGTCTGCAGCCAGCTGCATCATTAAGTTCACCTTTTTCTTACACAGGGAGTGTTTATACACTAACAGTGGGTATTATACATTTTGTCACTTAAATTGTAAGGCTATTTTATTTGTAATGAAATATATCGCTAGATAATTTACTTTTACTCTTTTCACAAGCATTATATGACAATATTTACGAAAAATTATTTATTTTTTAATAATTTAAATTTTGCTTTTATATTTTCAGCTTGCAGTTACCAATGAGGATATTTGGGCTTAAACAGTTGGTTTGCTTATTTTATTCTATAAGTATTTATTGAACAACGTAACTAATAAGATTTATTCTTGCAGGTGATCACATTTCATCATACACTACGTCGTGGAGTATAAATCCAGGAGCATGATCTGAAGACCACATTTTAAACATAATTACATTTAGAAAATTGTTAACACAAGCAAAACTAGCATATGATTAATCACAAGAAATAATTTTTAGCAATCATAGTGGTCTTTGAGAGTACAAATGAATATTATAAACGTCAGAATTAATGTTTAAATCAAATGTAATATGTCGCAAAAGCTAGTTTACAATTTAACAATGTGTAATAATTTCAAAGAAACCAATTCAAGTGGGCATATTTTATTGGGCATACTTTTAAAACGTTATCATACTTTCACGATTGGCAGCTTCACTAAGAAACAATACTGTATGTTAATCAACAAAGGATTTTTTACGTTAAGAAATTCATTTAAAATCGTTTTGTAAAAAAAAAGCAAGATGACCGTGTAGGCAGAGTTAACATCAAATACTTAAATTAAGCAAAGTTACTTTTTAAAATTAAAGTTGTGAACTAAGCCTGAAGCTTGCCAGGCATTTACATCTGTGATCTTTTGATTCAAATTTAATATATTAGTTTAGTTAGGATCCTTGTCAACAAGCTAGATCAATAGGTTGTTATCAATTAAGTTTAAAGTTCAAAATTGTAAAACAACGATATTGATCATAAAGGTCAATGAAAAAGTGCTGCATACTTTCAGGAGCAACAAGAAAACAGAAAATATCAATTAAAAAGAACACAACAAAAACAGAAAAACGCTTGAATATATAAACTAAATTATATGTTGAAAATTACCTTAGTTAAGAATATAAAAATGTTTTATAAAAAAAATATTTAAGCTTTTGCGAAACAAAATTGTAAGCCGTGTGCTTATAAAGCACATTTCACAGTTTTCTTAAACAATTGTTTTATTTTTACTCATTGTGAATTTTATAGTTATTTGTTTTTATGTAGCTATAGGCTTAATAGTAATTGTGGTTGATGGTCTGATAAGCTTCTGCTTATTATTGTCTACTGCGCTGGCGCCAAATATGCTTACACACATATTAATGACCCAAACAACCTTGCAAACAAAAGCGGGTGGATTTAACCGCCACTCGAAAGGTGATGCGCATCTCGTTAGATTTATTGCCTGAATCGTAATGTCATTACAACTATATCCATGCGCATGTCCAGAAAGTGATGGCCGTCAGGAAAAGGACACTACAAGTATAAACGTATAGAAGCTTTATATGAATGAATAAAACAAATATGAAATATTGTGTAGTATTTACATAAACATTGCAACTTGTAATCCAAAAGATGTCCTCCAATAATAGTTTTACGCTGTTCGCCTAAAAAAGAATGAACTGCATTAGAGGATGTTCATATATTTGTCAGCCCAAAAGTATGCAATATTTTTTCCAAACACTGAATGGCTTTGCATACTTTTCAATTAGTCCAATTGGGTTGATATGTTACAAATGAGAACATATGTATATTGTTATGAAACTAAGCCTTAATTATTCATAAAAATTGCGAAAAAAATATTTAATTCATAATGTGTATTTGAAGAAAAAATTAATTTAATACAAAATCTGTAAGATTATTTTAAATTTAGAAAAGATATTTTTATTAAGTTATTGTTAAAATGTCAGGATGTCAATTTCCAAAGAGTATGGAAAACACACTGTTCAGTATTGAAAATGATGAGGAAAGGCTTGAAGATTGAATCCAATTATAAATATCTAGCTTACAATCATCCTTAAAATATAAGAGCAATCGAACTAGCTACAGTTGTTAATGGTGATACAATGCCAACCCCTCCGTTGACCATTTCGTGTGTAACGGAATTAATAAACTATTGTTATCTATTTACTACCTGAATGTTGGTAATAAATATATATAAAAATATATCGGTCACATCCTCATCTGCAGGCGAAGAAAAGAGGAAAACCCCAAAAGAGAGATCTTTATAATAAAAATATATATTGGTTGAATGTATGCCAAATCGAGCAAAAATCATAAATCATGCCAAACTGTTTCTGGGCAGTCACCAAAAGTCAAACAAAATGCGATCACTTAAAAGTATTCAGGCATTTATTTATGTCAAAACATGCTACATTAGGCCTGACTGTCTGTTCAACCCTCTGGAAAAGGTACACACACACACAGACAGGGGTCACTCTCAGTATAACTCAATTAAAGGCAACACACACACACACAGTGATCTATACAGACAAACAGCGGGGTGTCGGCGCATTAGCCACTTTTCTACATCTTCGTCTTTATCGTCTGAGTTTTGTTGATCTTACTGCTCAATGGACAATACAATATACAATAGTTGTGCAAAACGGTTAGGGTCATTGCGGTTTTTAAGGATGCTGGCGACGTTCAAATAGACGCCACAAAATCTCAACCAAAATGTTTAGAAACCTGAACTTGGCCATTCTCAATGAATGCCTTCTCCTCGTCCTTCATCTCTCTCTGTCTCTCTCTCAATCATCATCAATGTGCATTGTTATCGTATACTGCAGTCACACAGTACAGCTGCCTCTTGTTGCTGTTGTTGTTGCCTCTCAGTTGTGTTGCTGTGTTGCTGTGTGGCCCGCCTGCGCAATTGAACCCAAATGCAGCTTGGCTAAATGCTGGCCACGACCGACCTCCAAGGGCAAGCGCAGAAAACATGATTTTTGTGTAACGAGAACATTGTTCTCGCAGTCTTTAACCATGGCCCACACTGCAATTGCATCGTTGGCGATCTTCGTTGCCTTCTGCTCCATCTCTTAGCGGAGTGCAGCAGAGGCTCAGTGTCTGTTAAGTACACGATTGTTACAGCCGGATCGTGCAAAACTACAGCGACGGTCTGACAGGTGGCGCCGCGGCGCCAATTTAAATATGAGAATAGCAAATGATTTTTTTTTAAGGGACTTTAGGGTAAACAATGTTAAGCATTGGAATTCAAAGTTTGTTGACAAAGTGAAGAAATTAAACTGAAGTTGGAGTAATTCTAAATTAGAGTAATTCAATATTGCATTTTAGAGAGTTCTTCGTTCAAAAAATATCAAAGTCTATTTAAGGTTTCATGATGAGAGCTCCTTCTTTACATTAAAAATATTCAATTCATTTTATAAAATATACATAAAATTGTATTTTTAAAGTTGCTTTCAAGTATTAAGAAACCTATGCAGAATGTTTTTAGACCAATATGAATGAGAAATATATACATACTAGAAACCCGGCGAACTCCGTTACGCACCTCGTTTTTTAAACATTTCGTTTGGGGATTAAAAGATGAAGAATGAAATTTTTGAAAAGCAATATTTTTATTTCATTAAGTAACAGCAAGAGTGTATGGACAGAGCTTAAGCGAAGAAAGCTAAAATATAAGAGAAAATGGCCGATTGAGTACGCAAAGATCTTGGCATCTACAATCGCTTGGCGTTCAATATGATCCCACTGCGAACTACAGTGAAGATGACAATTAAGATATTGGACCAATGCGACTGTTGTCGATATTGCATGCGCTAAAGTTTAAAGAGAATCGGCTGGTGGTGCTGCGCAAGTGGAAAGTCAAACTGGATCCATTACTTACACCATAACACCCACTGAAGCATTGTTAGATGGAGTAATCCCGATTACAACCATTTTTTCAACACATCCTCGAATACTGTCATCATCACTGTAGTTCGCAGTGGGATCATATTGGAATGCCAGCGTTGTATGATGCCATGTCTCCGCGTACTCAATCGGGATTTTTCTTATTATATTCTGGCTTTGATAACTTGTTGCTGGCTTGATGTCTGTGCGGCGGCCGATGTTCGCGTCGTCCTCTAGGCATTTTAGACTATGGACAGACTGGTTTTAACCTCAAATGCAATCCACATAGTTTAACAGTCACTTACACCTTAAAGACAAATGGATGCTGTTGAAATTTAAAAAAAGTTTGCAATAATCTTGTTTCCAATTGAACTGTTAACAAACGAATAACTTTAACCTTGTAACGTATGTAATCGAATGGTTACTTGATTGGGTTTTGTTAGGGTGTAAAATCTTTCCGGTTTTCTGCATTCCTGTTGGTTTTCCTGAAATTTGTTGTAACATCCGCCCTGACCTTTCAAAGTAAAGCGTGGAAATCGGTTCTGGTTCTGTTTGTGGAATTTTATTTTTATATATATAGATATCTTACACTGCGTTTTTGGATTGTAAGTTAAATTCGATATCATCTTAAGTCAACTTAATATTGTATGTGTTGAAAATCTATTAAGCAAAGCATATTATGAATATATTGAATATTCCGATAAGTGCAGTCGTTAGACTCTATTTTAAAATGTATAATGAATAGTTTTAAAGACTTTTTTTATAGTTTTGGGAATTTTTGTATGTACATTAATATAATGAAGTAGCTTGCCTTCTTTATAGTTAAACCAATTAGCAAACAATAATATTTTTAAGTCAGATAACTAACTAAAAAATCTTCGTTACCCTTAGCTTTTTATGTATTTCCTATGTCAAATCTATGCAGTTCATTCAAGACAAACGAACGTAGGCAAAGACCAAAAACAATGTATAACAAAATTAAATAGCTTCGTTTCGGATCACAAATAAACATTGAATAAATGTGTAATCTGAAACACGTGATGTAATTTATGTTGCCCCACATAGCAGCATCAGAAACAGGAGCAGCAACATCAGCTCCATTGCTTAGTTGCAACCCTTAAGAATCAATGCGAGAAGACAAACTGAAACTGAAACATAAAATTCAATTAGGGGTAGAGAGCAAAATGTTAAGATAAGCCCTCCAGTTATGTTAAACGTGGCGTTGGCCATTGTCATTAAATGTTCAAGAGCCAAAATGCAAACACGTGTAGGTGTTTGAGATACTTTTGCTTTCGATTTATTACAATGCATCTGTGATAATTATCAAGTAATTAAGGGGGTGTATTACTGTACTCAAGAAGTGAGACAAGGAAATCCTCAAGATCTTTCTTGGTGTATATTTGTTATATTTTTATTTGTAATTGAAATAAATGTTATTTTTTTGAGTATGGGCGGGAGTTTTATTGTTTGTATATGTATATTTGTTATTATCAAATTGTTTAATGTGAAAGTAATTTAGGTATCTTTTAGTCAACAGAATTTAGCTCGAGTCATTCAAACACAAAGTAGAAGTTGTATGCCGATAGTAACAATCTTCTTAGATACATATGTTGTATTATGTGTCGTATATACTAATACATATTAATGTATTAATGAGAGCTAAGTAGAGTTAAAACATACTTTATAGGTATTCAGAGCGGTATAAAGTGGACATCAGAATGTTAACTATATCAACATTATATATTTTTCTTTAATAATTCAGTCTAAGAAGGAAGGGTTTTCGGAACTATGTCTATTTTAACTAATGCTTACACTGCTAAAGTTACGATTCTACGATTTTAAAGATTAATGATTCTATCTGGAATTTCCATCTTTCACTATAATCATTACCGAATCTTAAGCAGCCTTAACACCTTGTAACAAGTAAAATTTGTAACGTTTCGAATTCGTTATATAGAAATCTTTGTTAAATAGAAAACTATGTAATATAAAAATTTGACTATACCAAGTCAATGCGAAAAAATTACATTTTAAGTTGACAAATTTAATTTTACAAGTTAAGCATTATTTTAAATCACTTTCAGCCGGCTTTGCTATCTTTCATTCCATAGTTCTTAACTGCAAGTAACTCCACATAAATTTCTGTACATAAGTACTTAACCATATCGAAGGCCTCTTCTCAAGCTGCCTCTGCATTGCCACATCATATGTGAACATGAGTTTTTATACCTATTTTATCCGTTTTAATGGGCAACTGAACTGACCCAAATTTGACTGCCTTGATGAATGAAGAAGGTTTTTAGTGAGTGTGTAAAGTGTCCTGTGACAGCGATATGCAATCCGATCCATGTGACACTGGCGCCAGTCAATGCTTATCAATGCAACGAGTCCTTTTTTATTATATTTTATCTAATGTAGTCGCGACACAGTCTTGTGAATGGACAAACTGCAGGACAATAGCGCCGTTGTGGGTCGTCGTCATCGTCATAATGGCACCATCGCCAACTGGGCTCGATCTTATTTTAATTGCATGGACCACGGTTCGATCACACGCAGTGTGTATGTCAGGTCGGGTCACTCTTAGAGTATCTGAGTGTGTATCGGTTACGCAGCGCAATGATCATAATGTTGTACAAGTATCTTTAAGATGCATACTCGATATATATGTACCTGTTGGCCTACCTGTTGCATGCCTCAAGCCAGTCTGAAGAGGGCTAGTTAATCTGTTGCCGCTTTGCGATAACATTTTAGTGCTCAATTCTTTACATTTGTTGTTGTTTTTTTTTTTAACTTTTCTTTGCTTTGTGGTTTTGCTCTTTACAACTGTTTATGCCTTTTATGATTGTGTTGTTGTTGTTGTTGTTGTTGTTGTTGCTGTTGGCCCTGTCACTAAGCGTATGCATCGAGCCATTTGACTTTGTGTCCTGCCGACAATCAAGCCCCAAAAAGTCATTTCGAAATGTAATTTAATATCCTTAGCCGAGGGTACGAAACGTATTCATATTCGTTTTCTTTTTGGTGTGTTTCACACTTTTGCCCTTGGCCACGTTTGCTGTTTGTTCATGTTGTCTATGCCGCCGTTTAGATACTTGCAACCAACAACAACAACAACAACAACAACTGAGTCGAGTGCGGCCATTAAAGGTTTGTCTCTTCTTAAGTTTCCCCAATGTCCGATTTGTGTTCGTTGAGGCTCATTTAAATATATATATATATATATATACATTTTGGTTTATCATTGATGCGCTGAGAAGACACTAAAGAGAATTTTTATATCTTTTCAGTTCGCTACGTTTTTATCACTCGAATGAACAAAAACATTTGTTACCAATCAGAGTTCTTAATTTTACGGCCCTGTTTGCTTGTATGTTTGTTTGTGTTTGTGCGACAAAAGTGCCGCACGATTGCTGCCAATGCTGCCAATGCTGCCAACGCTGCTGCAACAAAAGTGGATACCAGTTTCAGGTGGGGTAGCCGGGGGAAGGGGAGGAATCTTTTTGTCGGCTTTGTCGCAGAAATTAGTCGTGTATTCCTTTAAAGCCTTGTATGTATTCAGTGCCAGTATCTTAATTGGCTTTGATGCTGCGATGGCCTTTCATAAATTTCAATCCATCCACAAGTGTCTCTCTGTCTGTCTCTCTGTATCAGATACATCCACACACATACGCACACACACTGGGAGCGCTGCGTAAGCTGTTTACATTAGCTGGTAAAAGCATTAATGAGTATTCTCTGGCCGAATATAAATGACATCAACTGTTGCGCATGAATGAAATGAATGGTTCAACTGAAATCTTGTTGTGTATACATCATTTTATGATCGTGATGACATCAGGCGATAGCCCTTTTTTATACGTATATCATTTATCACAGCATCAATTAAAATTTAATTTAAATTTCGATTTTATAATCATTTATTTCAAAATTTGATAGCTTTTGGATAAGAAAACTAGTTTTAGTTCATCGAACATTTCTTTGCCTTTCTTATTGATTTTTATTTCGTCAACTAACCCTCGGAGGATTTGCCTTTAGTAAAAGGCAGATAAATCTGACTTCTATATGGCAATATGTCAAAAGCAGACATTTACAGGAAAAATGAATTATTATTATTTACTTTACACCCTTTTTGCTGGCTATCAATCTCACTTCTTATGTTTGTGGCACTGATTTGTGTGAAAGCAAAGGGCTTAGATAGATCTTTACGGGGCTAGAAAATCAGGAATATTATACTCGAAACCAAAACCCATATTGCAAAATGAATATTCAGCTGAAAATTATATTTCTTAGGCCGAAAAAGTCTCTAATGGCTCTAGAAGAGATTTAAGCAATTTAAGTAGAGATTTTTTTATTTCAAAATTAATTTTCTCCAGCTTTCAGAGAGCTTAGTTGAAATAGAAAGTCTTTTTTACCCCTTTACAGAAATTCTAGGCAGCAAAAATTCCAATGGATTTAAGAACTGAAACATAATCATACGAATAAACTTTGTTAACCAAATTTTCTTCCTGTGTAAAGCCAGTTGGCTAATGAAACGAGTATGTTCCTAGCAAGTGTAAGAAAATATAAACATTAAAAGATTTTCCAATATAAAAAATGGGCTAACAATAAAAAAATAAGTTTTTAAAGCTATATTTTTTGAAACTATTATTGTTAAAAAAGTTAAGCTTTAATAGTTTCAATAAAAAATAAAAAGGTAAAAAAAAAAATATTGAAATTAAATTTTTTATTAATATTTTCGTATGAAATTTATCTCACGTATCAAATAGACGAAACCTTTTGACTCCCACTGTAACAAAGCTTTAAATGTTTCTGAGCAATTCTTTGCTCTTCATTTACCAATGTAAACAAGCATAAAAGACATTCATACACTGTTAATAAATTCAGTTGAAATTATTCAACTTACAACCCCTCTCAATTGCGTCTGAATGGTCAAAGTTGTCCAAGCTGTCCAACAACTAGAATGGATATGTCTAATAACTCATTGGAAGTTACCTCAAGGTACACTCGACTCCTAGCAGGTTGCAGGACATTGCAAATAAATGACAAATGATGGCCACATAAATTGTATCAGACAAATGTCAAATGTCAAATTGCTCATGCCAAATGTTGCTTGCAACAAAATTGGAGCACACCGTTGAAATTATGTTAAAATAGTAGAAAGAAGAAACTTAAAATTTATGCACTTAACCAATGGTTAGACAAATAATTTATGTGAATACGCATGTGAGATAGATATGTTTGTACTTGCAACAAAAGGGAGAAGTTAGGCGAGCAGGAAGCAGGGGATGTTCCTGCCCGCAAATAATGTTAATGCAGCATATTGGGAAAATTTCACGCTCATTTAGCCGCTGGCCAACTGACTGACCAAGCGACTGGTCACTGCAGTCAGAAGGGTCTAATTTATAGAGCGTTTCGGTTTTCGGGGGAGTTTGTTGTTTATATAGATATTTATTTACGACTACTAGAGAGATTCAATTTATGCAGGCCAGAAAGGCGGGCGGGCAGGTAAATTGAAAAATGGACATTTGTTGTTACAGATCCATTCACTCATTTACGAACAACAACTCTCTCCCCCCCCCCCCCCCCCACTATCTCGGCAAGGCCCCGCAGGGAACACTGCGTCCAAGTGGTGGATTTCGTATTTGGCTTTTCGGCTTAGATAAGCCGGCTGCTGCTGCTTTTGCCGATGTTGCTATCTAGACTGTGACAGACGGTGTGGCAAGGCGAGGGTTGGTTTTTCGTTTCTATCGAGCTGCTGCTGCTGCTGCTTCTGCTGGTTTGACATGCAGATGTGACGAGCGCGGATTTGTTTCGTGTTGTGTACTATTCTACTTTTTCATGTATCTTCGCTTTTGACATGGACAACTTGATTTCGTTGTGAGCGATGCGCTTTTTTTTTTTTTTTTTTTTTTTGGTTGGGTTTGGAAAATCCTTTTAGAAGGCGAAATCTTTTCGCGAGTGCATTTGACACATTTTGGTACTTGATGGATTACGCTTAATTATTGATTAAATGGGCTTGTACTTGTCAAGCCCAACCAAAATCCATTATATATTTTGAATAATGTTCGCGTTGAGCATGAAAATTAGATTTAAATTTACGGAATTTATAATTTGACATTAGCAAAAGGCGCGAACTGCTCTCTCACTCTCATTCTCTCTCCCCCTCTCTTTCTGCTTTATGTTCACGATGATGGATGCAAGTGACAGCAGAGCGAGATGGCTAAAAGACCAAAAAAAAAAGCCTTGTTTCGGCGCACTGGCTGAGAATTTACGTCAATGTCAATACATTTTTTTCTTTTTGATATCGATGCGAAGCGCCTTTTTTTATACACATATATATATGCACATACATATTTACCTCGCTGCCTCGCGGTCCCTTGGTCACGCACTGAAGATGGGAGAAGAAGAAGAACTGAATACTTGTGGATAGCCGGCAAATGTCGATTAAGGCGATAAGGCGCTGGCCCAAACCGGGCCCTTTTGCTTTGAGGAGAGAGATGCCGCGGTCGTTATACGTTTTTCGGTTGTTGTCGCTTCATCTGCTCTGATTAATTCTCTCTGATGAATGCCGGCAACAGCAGCAGCGGCAGCTAAAGCAACCTTGCCACTTGCTACGCTCAGAGCTTTGATTTATCGACATTCCGATGAGAGTGCGCCGCCATTTTGTGTGTGCGTCTGTGTGTTTGGTAGTAGGTGCAGCTTGCTAAGCCAAGCAACGGCGACTGCAACACAATTGCCAAAATGGTAGCTTTTCCCGACTAGTGCTGAGCTTTTTCTGTGGCATCCGATGTTGCGCGAAAGCTTTTTCTGTTGTTCGAAAGTGCATAGATTGTAGTTGCCACATGAAAGCTGGCTTGGGCTTAGGTGCGTTGCATGTAGGGAAATTTTGCAAAAACAGCCATTATTTTTCATTGAACTGGGTTTTTCTGGGCTTACCCCACTCTCGCTTAGTAAATTAATATCCTATTATGTCTTTACGAGTAATAAAGTGTTTTTTGGAAATTTCCCAGTATTTCCCCTTTAAAGCAAAATGTGCCCACTGTTTCACAAGCACCGCCCGTTAAAAAATGGCTGCGCATTTATCTGCGGCACTCTGACCAGCAGTGTGAAGAGTGCAGCTAGCTTGTTTCGTCGCACTTATGCTCTCTTGTCATCTCACGTTTGCATTTCCCCTTAATACAAACACACACACACACTAACACAGCGACGTTGAGTTTCTCTTCTCTGTTGGTTTTTCTTTTAGCCACAATAATAAGCAATACGAAAACTTTAATCGACGATTTTACAATTCTAATGTGCCAATGTGCATAATCCCAGCCAGTCCCCCTCTTGCACTTGTATTTAAATCAATGTCTTACAAAGAAATACATAAAAATGTTATTTGTTGGATTAAATATTGAAGAACGAAGGGTTGCTTCGGAGTTTTCTTTGAACTCAAAACACGGAAAAGTATGTAATACTGTATTCACATGTGATAACCAATTTTTTCATGTTTTTGTTTTTCAAACTGATAATTCTTAAATAATTTTTTTGTTTATAAAAATGTTAATTTTAAGGCAGTAAAAAAGGTTTTTTATGCACGATTCTTTTAATAACACTCTCATTATTTTTTAGCTTATTCATTTTGCTAGTTTTTTGCTTAAATCACTTTCTTTTGTCTTTAGAAATATCGATTGGTTAAACAAAAAGTAATTCTTTGCAATGTCTTTCTTTACTTTTAAGTTCACAGTTACTGAAAAAACATAAAAAAGAATACTTTATCCTCCTCTTAGTATACAAAGTAAGTTTGAATAGTAAAGTTTTTCACCATCTTCGAGTAAATGGAAATCATTAAAAAACTTTAAAACTTTGTTAAAAATGCCAACAAAGAAGAAGATTTTTTGCAACTTTTGATGAATTTAACGATTTAAAGTTTAACAATATGTAACTATTGTTCTTAAAACTTAATTAAAGTTCATATGCAATAAAATTATATTAACAAGTTTAGATCTAAGCACAAACACAAAAATAAAATTGTTCATCAAATGAAATAAAAATATTGTTTTTGTTACAAATTCGAACTCAATTGTTCGCCTTATATAGCAAGCATTTATTTGTTAAGAAAAATTACATATTCTGTCAGCATACGCAGCATAAATATATTATCTATATCACATGATATTATTTTATGATTGTTTTTATGATTTCATGTACGCATTTGGAATTTCTTGTGGTGGATGTTTGGTTAGAAAATTGATTTGTTCTTCCTTTGTGTGCTTGGTTTATTGCTTTTGTGGGAATGTAAGAGAGTTTTGGTAATTAATTTGATTAAATTTTGATGTTAGATACTTAAAACGTTTTATTAGCAACAAGATTGGTTTAGAACAAAATCGAAATGTTTTATTTTGTGGCTAAAGTATTAAAATCGATTTTTTTTTTTTTTTTTTTGCAGAATTTTATACTAAAAGATTCATTTTAAGGCCTTTTTAAACTAATGGCGAACTTTTAAAGATAAATTTTTCTTTAAAATACAACATTGCTGTCATCTTAACTATCTAACCTACAACTCCTTCATTTATTTATGTCTATGTTGAAGTATTTAATTATTTATATGACTAATTAGCTTAGAAGATGCGGCGATAAGCCACAATCCACAACAAAAACTGGAAAAAGGAACCTTTTTATGTTAGTTTGTTTGTGCATGAAAACATCCATGTTAGATCATAACTATATTTTTTTGGGTTCAAGTCTAAGCACAAAAAACAAAGCTCCGCCCAACCGCTGTTGTCGGTTACGGTTGCCTTTGTGTGTCCCAAAAATAAGGGAAAAACACATACATATAAACTAAACTTAATACATTTATACCTTTTTTGGGGTCTCTCAACACACCCTGACACCTTGGCTAAGCTCGTATCTAAAGTTTTAAATTTCGGACATTTGTCCGTCACGTTACGGAACGAGGACAGCGGACAGAGGCCAGAGGGGTTGAAGTTGTCAATGCGACCTGAGCATGGTTGAAACATGTACTTTATATATGTATGTGTGTGATGATTGTGGGTATAAGTAGATGTGTGTGTGTGTGTGTGTCCAGGCCTAAGACACAAATTGCGACTGCTTTTGGATATATCAGGAGCAACGATGGTGACGATGAGTCCTTGTCACTATGTGTGTATGTGTGTGTGTAGTTTGTTTGACATCTATTTAAAAGTTTAATCGGATGAGTGTAGTCGGCGTGGTTAGGCTGACCAAAAACACAGTGTTTAACATTGTGTCATTCGACTTTGCCAGGCATCGTCTGCATCATTGTCTGCGTCATGGCGGCGACAGGTGTACCAAGCGTTGCTGTAGTTTGACCTTTCAACACGCTGCCTTGTTACGCTTGTCTGTGCAACACCAACACGCTGCTGCAACACCCAAAAAAATGAGACTACCAAACCTGATAAGCCATACGTGTATTAGTTTTTTTTTTTTTTGGTTGTCAGCCTGTCGCCAGCAACACTTCACATCTATCTATCGTTATGAAGTGCCGACCAATAATGTAAATACGAAATCAATATGCTTATAGTACCAAAAGATATCGCAAGGCATGTACTACTACTAGCAAGAAGTGGAGCAACTGACCATCGTCGCTTATCGACGTATCTAAGTAATTGTCGGCAAATGTTTGTCTGTGTGCTATCGCCACATTCACGGTGGGTCGGAAGACATGAGACAAGTCGTCGGCATTGCTTATTCAAATGGTTATCAAATTGACAACAATGGCCACACGAAGTGCGAAACTTTTAATTAAATGCCTAATAGATGTTTGTCGCACTCGATTAATGAAGTCTCGTGATCTCGGTTCCAACTCCAGCTGTATGTCAGGCTATTCATTATCAACTAACGTTTCTCACATAGTTTTGTGCCAGTTGCATTTGGGCTTTGCATTATTAACACTTTCTGCACTTTGAACGCAGTTTGATATGGCCTCGTTATTGGGCTTTGATTTGCCGACAACAACGATAAGCTGGCGCCTAAATATATCTTATATATATGACTTGGTACAAAACTAAGTCAATTGGCGGATAAATTTAATTTCCTTTCATACTGATATTGCTTTAATTTAATTAATTAAAAAAGAACCCAAAGACAACTATCTTTATAGATACAAAACTCTTCAAAAGTATCCATTCAGCATATTCTTACTCATCCAAAGGCTGAAAGCTTATTCAACTAAGTAACTCGCATTCGTATTCGTAAGCTTCTTAATATAAATGTGAGAATAAAGACTTTCTTCCATACTCATACTATGCTTATTTTAACTATGATTCTTGTTTTGTAGCACGATGAAGATAGTTAGAGACAAAAACAGATAACTAGAAATATAATTGAATAATATATTAAGACAAAAGTTGACTAATTGGAATAACTAAATGGTGAAGAGACTTGCAAACTGAATAACTTAGTTTCCGACTAAGTTGATAGATTATACATACATATGTATATCTGCACACAATTTTAAAGACTGAAAAAATAAAAATATCTTGCGTAAATCGTTTCAATGCAAACGTATTTTTTCTCCAAGTTTTGATTGAGGCGACTTTATGTAAAACAGTAGAATATTATAAATATATTTAAGAAGTTTGATAAGGTTCTTACAAAAACCAAATATGCTATAATGAATTGCTTTTAAATTAATGATTATTTATTATATTCTTCCTACTTCCCTAAATTAAACTGAAGATAGTTTTATTCAACTTGTTTCCACTCCAATCTTTATTATTCATTTAACATTTTTCTGTATATCTTGGGCAAAACTCACTCATTTAAACCTCTAAACATGCTTAATTCAAAAACGCCTACAAGCCATAAATACAATAAACTGAATGAAAACGATTTTTTTGCAAACGTTTTTACTAAAAAACCAAATTGAATTTCATTCAATTTATTTAAATCTACAAACGTGAATATTTATTTGACTACAATATAAAATCATTACGCGTAGTAAAAAGGGGCCAATATCTTTATATAAATGCTGACAAATTTAAAAAATCTTTTATATATATATAATAAGTTGTTTGTGTTTGTGAACATATTAATGGTTTTGGGCAAAGCAAAGCGCCGCTGTTTGTTGTAAATAAGCAGACGTATGTGTATACGGCTTGGTTTGGTCAATTAATTATACTGAAAGAGGGGCCTGAGGGGGCTACAACGGTTTCGTATTTAAAAGCGCATAGCTGTGATTTCATTCAGAAAAAAGCAGAAAGGCCTGCAGTTTTTTTTACAACTTTGCAAGTTCATCAATTGGCTTTGGATCACGTGTGTGTGTGTGTGTGTGTGTATGTGTACCTATTTAGCTGACCAGCATAGTTAGGCTTAGTGCTTGCAATTACAAAAATGCATTTGTTTACAAATCAAATGCAAAATACATTGTACTCGGCTAATTAAATGAGAATTATGTGACTTGCTGGGCGGTCGGACCTCCTAGAAGGCAACAGTCTCACCCTTCTTCTCCTGCTGCTTGTTGCTAATGCTTGCTGCTGCTTGCTGCTGTTGCTTGTTGCAACGTGCAGTGCAGCGAAATATGATCAGCGATCGCACACAAATTGTAAACGCGAACGGGGCTTTTGTTGTGGAAGTGCAACGTTTGCATTTCTTATGTCTTTGGGGTCTCTCGCTCACTTCGTGTGTGCGAGTTTTCTTTTCATGCATTTTATTTTTTTTTTTTTTTTTTGCTGCTTTGGTGGTCTCAATAGCCCATCCGGTCGCTAAAACGAGGACGCTGCCCGAATGATGAGGTTTGGGGTTTGGGGTTTGGGCGGGACGTTTCCAAAAACTGTTGTCGTCGCCCCAGTCACAAAATGCTGCCTACATTCAGATTCCGGTGTGGTGTAAGAATGTCGCGATTACTGCTTACTCAAACAAACATACAGACAAATATACAAACCGACATACATACATACATATACATAATTATGATTTTGCTTACAACGTTTCATGCTTAATTGGCAAAAAATGTGATTCATGGCGTTTTGCACTTGCTTTCGGCTTCGCAATTGTAATTGAAGCCGCAGTTCCGCCGTAGCAACATACATATACATATATATTGTTGCAACAATGTATGTATGTGTGTGTGTTCATACACACTTATGGCTGCCAATTTACAAGTGATTTTCACGCAATTAACACACACTGCGAAATTGTCCTCGCTGTTATTGTCAAACTCATAAATACGTCATGTTCAATTATTGGGCATTTAATTGAAAGTAATGAACATATCGTATACGCCACCGTATCGACACCACCTGCAACACCAATGCAGCAATTTGCAACATTTGGCGTCAATCGAATGTGATTTTAAGTGTCGCCAAAATTCGTTTTAAATTTCACAAAAATACATATTCATGTGTATATGATTATTGTTCGTTAGTTTGTTTATCGTTTCCCATGAAACGGAGTCGAAGAGAAACCAAAAATCTCAACTCAAACAAGCCAATCAAGTTTTATGATCCATTAGTAGCATAAACAATTTCGGTTATTTCATGTTCTTCTTTTGTTTACCACAAATAAAAATCATGTTTACTTAACAAATCTTTATGTATGTATGAATGTACGTCTGCTGTTGACCATAAACATAACATACTCCAAATGGATTTGACAAAACAAAAATTGTTAAAATATTTACTAATGAAATTTTTAATGGTTTTTGAGTAAGCTAAACTTTTAAGTGCAAGGGAACATGATTTTAATGGCATAATTATTGAAGCAAATTATAAAAGATATGTATATATGTATTTATATTAAGAGTATAAAAATCAAAGTTTCTGAACAAATTTGTACAATGTAAAAAATATTTTTTCGATATTTAAAAAATTTAACCAAAAATCCTTACGTATTATTAATAAAAAAAAAAAAAATTATAATATATACCAGCTTCAAACTGCGTTATGTCTGGTGTTTCTTGATTGATTTTGATCAATTTTTTATTAAATGTTCCTCATTTTATCCATAGTTTCAAACTTCATTTCCACAATTTTTAAATTCAAGGTTTTTTTGGTATCGATCACATGTGTATATCGGAAACCAGAAGTGTTATCGATAATTTGAAACTAACTTGTTTTTTCATGCTATAGAAGAGCTTAAGTTTGAAGTCTTATAGTTTCTAAGATCGGCACATTCATACAGACAGATAGATAGACAGACAGACATTGCTATATCGACTCGTCTGTTAATGCTGATCAAGAATAAATGTATTTTTAAAAATACTATTTTATGTGGTTGGAAATGCTTCATTCTGTCTGTTAAACACTTTTACACAAAACCAATATACCCTTTTTTACACATTTTATTGGTTAAGGGTATAACAAAAACAATAATATACGTTATTATTAAGTTTCTCAAAATAAATAATTTCATTCAAAATTATCAACACTTAAAATTATTTTAACAAAATATAAAACACAAAACATTTAAATAAATAAAATTATTTCAATAAAATCATTTGACTTTATTGCATTGGTTTTCGTCTTAAAGCAACAGAAAACATTGTCGAAACGAAGAAAAACACAACAAAAAAACCAAAAAAGTTTAGCGTCTGGGATTCTGAATTGAAGCAAACACGCAAAGTTAATAAATTTCAAAGTGAATATGTTTTCACCCAACATGCACTTAGTCCGCTTGAACGGCTCGAAATTTCATTCCATTCAACCGCTTCTCTGCCCCCCTGCCGCCAGCGTTTTATTTCAACGTTGGACATTGGTCGTTGTTGCAAGTAGAGAGTGAGAGAGAGATGGTGGGGGGTTTATGCTACAGAAATGGAAATGTTGCTTGCGGCATGGCTACATTGTTTGCAACTACAAGTAATTAATTTTACCACTACAAGGTTTTAATGACTTCTAAAAAGTTTTTAGCACTGCTGGATAATCCGGCCTTGCTTTGCGCTCTAAGTCAACAAACGCGGGTGGAGAGGGGGGAGGAGGCAACACTGTGGCAGGTTGCAAGCAGGGCGGACGCGTGGTCGTGGGCGTTCCAAAAACAAAAGCCTACGACTATTGTGCTACAAGCTTGTAAAAATAAATGCGGACCTAAAGCCTCCGTTTGTGTAGTTTTGTAACAACGGCCTTTGCCGTTGCTGTTGCCTTTGACTCTGTCTGGGCCACAAACACAACACCTAACACAGGCAGAAGGACACGGACCAAGCAGCAGCAGCAGCAGCCACAAGAAGGCCAAGAAGCGTTCCTCTTCAGATTGAGTCATGCTACGAGGCAGGCAGGCAGGCCATCCAGCTAGTCATGGTCACAATGTGCGGTTTTTTGGTTTGGTTTGTTGATATAATTTGAATTTTAGGGTGTAATTAAGGTCATAAATGTATTTGCCATTTAATGGTCTTTGGACATCACAAAAAACACAAACACAGACCACCCAAGCAGGCTGCCTTAAGCCTTCTCACTTAGTTTCTTTTTTTGTTGCTGTTGTTTGGAGCTTACAACATTATAACTACAAAGTGATAAAGCTGTGAAAAACTTGCCTCCAATGCGAATGTGAGGGAATGCAAGTGAAATTTTTTGGTACGACTCGAGGCTGAAAAAGGCGCCATGAATGCATTTTAATTTGCATTTATTGACATTAATAAAGCTAAGTGATAGGCGGAACATATGTGGTTACACTGAGAGAAAGGCATTAGACTATTGAAAGTAATGTTCTAAAAGCTGTTTAGTATGTGAAGCTATAAAATTCTAAAAAATAATTTTTAATACAGATTCGAATTCGCAGACTGACGCTTAGCTGACTCTGAAACACAGGTTTAATTCTTTGGCGTAATGTTATTTTAAAAATCATCAATTAACATTAGGGACAGTATTATTAGAAAAATATCTCTGCAAATGAAAAACTATTTTTATTAAAAAAAAAAAAAATCTTAAATTTTTAAAAAGTTTTCACAACTGTTAAAAAACTTTCACTTTAGGCAGATACAAATATGTTTTTAGATCAGTATGATTTTTAAGAATTTTATAAACATTTTTTTATATCCTCTGAAAACAATAAAATAACTTTACGGACAGTTTTTGATAACAATTTATATTATTAATTTATTATTAATTAATTATTAAGAAGCAAAAAAATCTAAAATTTTTAAAAAGTTTCCACAACTGTTAAAAAGCTTTTTTTTGGTCAGTTAAAAATAATTTTTAAAATAATTTTCATTTTTAGAATTTCTTAAACATTTTTTATTATCTAAACTTAATAAAAAAAACTTTTAGTTATAAAAAAGTTGTTTATGACTGTCAAAGATTATTCTACAAATCCAAACATTGTATAAGCCTTAAAGGAACAAGCTTTTCTCTAAGTGTATGCATGCCCTCTGGTCACTGGTACACTGTTTACTTAGTAAGCAAATACAACTAACCACACACTTGTGGCTCACATCTTTTGAGGCTTGTGAAACTTTATTAATTGCA
Organism: Scaptomyza pallida; assembly: GCA_018152965.1. Taxonomy (NCBI): domain Eukaryota; kingdom Metazoa; phylum Arthropoda; class Insecta; order Diptera; family Drosophilidae; genus Scaptomyza; species Scaptomyza pallida. The sequence continues at coordinate 1,041,762 of JAECXP010000107.1, forward strand.
TGCTTTTTGGGCGATGCGTACGAATGGACAGATGGACAAATGGACAAAGAAGACGAGACCTTAAATACACTACAATAATGGCATGCTTGGGATACGGGTATTGTTTGGGTTTAGCAGTATATTTGTGTGTGTGTGTGTTTTTCTCATGTTGTTGTATGTGGCAAAAGTGACGACAGCTTGCTGTCGTTGGATGCTGGTTGCTGAAACTTTGTTGTGTTGAATGGTGGCAACAACAGCGAAGGTGGTAGCAAAAACCAAAAACAAAAAAGCAGCAACAGCAGCGACAGAGAGCACACTGAATTATAAACATTTTAAATTGAAATAACGTGTCGCAATTTTTTTGTTGTCGCGCTGCGCTTCTTGCCACCAAAAATAAAAAAATATACAACAGGGTCGAGAGTAGAGAAACTTCAAAAAAGCGTCGTTAACGCTTACCTACCGCGCATTCTGCAATCGAATACGATTGATCTCACACATGCGGCGAGAGAAAGAGGGGGTAGGACCAGGTTGGGAGGGGGAGGGTGGTAGAAGCTGAATGACAATAGCAACACTGTGGAATGGACGAACGTGGCGAAAAACAGTCGCAGGAAGTGAGATTTTTATTTTTTTTTGGGCAGACCTCATTTTGGGGCTACTACGAGAATTGGCTGGGATGGATGCCTGGCTTGGCTTGGGTTCTCGCGTGTCGCCACCAGGTCGGTGGCATAGGTGGCAATGACAATCGCGACCGGATGCTTCAAATCAGATATTGTTTTACTTTGCGCCTTCATTCAGTATTGTCTGTTGCTTTTTTTTCTTACCTTGCTTTTGTTAAAGCACCGAAAAGGCAACAGCAACATGAGGAAAACGATTTTGCTGCCTTTGCAATTTGAGCAAGTTGCGGATTAAATAAATGTGTCGCGACTGAGACTGCATTAAGGAACACTCCAAGCTTGTTTCTGCTGCTGCTGCTGCTGCTGCTGATGGTGATGATGATGATGCTGTCTGTCTGTCTGTTTGTCTGTGTTTGTGCTCAATGAAGCCCCTTGAAGCGTTGCAAGTCGTAGATCTAATCGCATTTAACACCATCTCACAATGGAAGAGAATGAGAGAATGAGAAGAGCTTGACAAATTCACAAATTCTCTTCAGCTTTGAGCTTAATTAAAATACATGCTCTGGATTTGGCATTCAACATAGACTAAACTAGGCTTCGCCATGGCAAAAGTCCAAAACTGGCGACTTATTGTCTCAATTGTGACCAAAGAAACGGTTCAATTCAAGTCCATGGTATTTACAGTAACGGCCAACTTCCGCTTGTCAATTGGACATCAGCGCTTTTCATTCATGAAGCTTTCAAATCCCACCGGGAAAATAAGACCCAGACCGAAATAAGAAGGAATCCGTTAAGACCTTTTGCTGCTGCTGCTGCTGTTGCCTGTTAGACCTGTGTTGCTGCACAAGACGCCGAAGTGTCAACAAGCCAAATTGACAGGCATTGGCAATGGCATTGGCAAGAAACGATTTTGGGGAGATTTGTCATTGATAAGTCGGCCACAAACCAAAAGTGTCCTGAGCCCTCAGCCCTGAGAGAGCAAAAAAAAAAAAAAGGCTGAAAAGGGAGGCAAAGGGAGACATTTTCGTAGAATTTCTTCATGTCTTCAGAATGTTTTGTGTTTCAATGTTGAAAGGGTAAAGCAAATGTGTGTGGCTTTTCTTCTCAACGTTTGACTTTTGGCGTGCGGAGCAAATTAATTCACACCTTGCCCAAATCCATTGTTAAAACGACAACAACAACAGCACAAAATACATATGCAAATTGTTTCTTACGAATTAAGTGAGACTTGCCCCACAGCTCCCCTGTTCCGTTTGTATTTCTTCTTTTTTTTTTTGGCAAAAGCTGAGCTGGTACAAATAACTCCTCGTGTTCCACGACTAAACAAGAACAACAACAACAACGGCAACAACAACGACATAAACATATCCGAACAACAAAATCATGAGTTGACGCTTAAGCTTATAGAGAGTATTCATTTCGTAGGCAGCACAACACACACATGTGCGTATCATAAATTACAAAACAAAATATGCTCATGTCTTTCGTGAGTAGACAAAAAAGCCAACAAGAAACACAACAAAAAAAGTGGCACAGTTGAGTCTCATAGGAACATTACAATAATATTATGTCAGTAATTCGGCACCGCGACGCACTGATGTACATGCACACGTATCGATACGTACACCCCCTAGACCCCCCGCCTTCCAAGCACCTTACTAGTAACCGGTTCGGTATTGAAAAAAACTATCGATTCATGTGTGTATGCAAAGTGTTGGCAATCGACGACGACGGCGACGGCAGCTTTGTGTGGGGTCAAAAAAATAATTAATTTAAAATTCCCGGGAGCACACAACGAAACGACACATTGAAAGCTCTTAAAGTCCCAAATTACGACCATTGTGTACCAGAAAACAAATGAAAGACAAAAAACTCTAGACACAACAATAACAATATTTCTGACACATTTGCTTTTTTGTAATGGTGCGCAATTGTCAACAGGCCAAACCATATTTGGATTCGCTTCAATTTATCTATACAAAATGCCAAAACATAGAATACAATACCATTGAGTATAATGTTAAATGATATGGTATGCATATAGGAGGAAAAGGTTGATGTCTTGTCAATATGTGCACATATATTTTTGATAGCAGAATAGGAAGATCTTACACTTATCTTTTGTAAATATTTACAAAAAACCGTTAATAGGCAAAAATGTAAATAAATTATGCAAACATCTTATCATAATTCATAGCTACAATCATATTCTAACACTAGAGCACGGTTTTAATTGGGTTTTTCGGGAGGTTTTCCAAGACATTTAAAATCCTTAAACTCCTTTTTTTTGGGATATTTTAAAATTTAAATGATAAGAATAATAAATAAAGTATATATATCATTAAAAGCTTAAAGTGCTTTTAAAAACAAGTAAAATCGAATAAAATATTTAAAAATATTTTATACTTAAAAAAATATTTTATACGTTGTAAAAGTACGATAAAAATCAGATCTTAATGTACGATAAAATTTTCACTTAAAACATTACACAAAAATCAAAGTAAAATTAACTTTCCTTTTATCTACCTCTTGGTAAAACTAACTCCAACTTAAAGTCCCATTGAAAAACTCAGCCTTCACCAAAAAGCCAAAAGCCAAATAGATTAACGTAAAACCTTTCAACAACAAAGTTGCATGTTCGTAATGAACCTCAACCAACAGTTATTTAGTAGTTAGTTGCAAGCATTTATGTTGTCCAAGTCTGTAAATGTCTGACACTTGAAAGAGAATGAACGATAAGTACTTTCTCATTGTATTGTTTTGCATCCTTTTAATGTACAAAATGTATACATATGTATTTGTGTGTATGTGTGTGTGTGTGGGTTGCAAGTAGTTTAGTGCCTCCTAACAATGTGATCCATCTGACAAGTATTCAATTAAGTCGAAAAAAACCGGGCAAAAGAAATGGCAAAAGCAACACAGCTTTTAGCTCGTTTGATAAACGCAACTCGTAAATCATCCCACACATAGAAGAGCGAGAGAGGGGGTAGAGATAGAGGAGAGTTCCCTTGAAGAAGTACCGCTGGCGTTTAGTCTTTCGTTTCGAAAGGCAGGTGCGGAAAATTACTTTTTATTTTTATAGTATGCTCCCTTTTTAGTGGTTTATTATGACAAAACAAACGTGAAGCCCAAAAAAAAAAAAAAACACAAAGTCTGGCAAAGAGCTCATGCGCGGCGGGTTGAGGCCACGTTTATATGTATATGTATATCCATACTGGGAAACAACAGAAGAAAGAACAACTCGGCGCACGTCATTGGTCTCTGTAGTGAAGTTCTTCAGTCATCATAGTCTCGCTTAGTTCAACCGATAAGGAAAGAAACGCTATAAAAAACGAAAAAAAAACACAAACGGCTATAAAGAAACGAAACAACAACAACAAAGAAGAAGCAGAAACCGCTAGCTGCACAACATAAATCATCAAATTGTTAGGAAGATCCATTATAGCCCATTACGAACACCAACACTCTACACCTAAGCCAAGTAAGGGGTGAGCAAGAAGAATAAGACAAAGTAGTAGCATTATTAAAATGCCGTTTTGCTTAATTTCATTTTATTGTTTTTTTTCGGAAATATTTTCAGCCACGAATACCAAACACATACCAGCACACACAGGCAAAACAGTTTCACTCTAATCAGGGTGGTCGTCCGAGGCGACGACATAGCCTCCAGAGTGTATAGAGAGAGTATATAGTATACAGAAGCGACACCAAATACTTAACGCTAACGAACAACAATGAAAAAACAACAACAACAAAAAAACGCAGGCAAATTCACAATTTATGAATGTGAATGAGATACGCTTAAAGATACGAACAAGACGATCCGAAAGGAGAGAGGGAGAGAGAGGGGGGACATACAGAGATCCAACTTGCAACACCGGGTGTGCAATGTCCAGCCAAAATGCGGCTCGCTTAACCGATTCCTTGGAAGTGGAAATGAGTAATTTTTTTTTATTTTTGTATTTTTTCAATTTCGTCTTTCAAATTAGATTGGAGGCGTTGATAATGGGCAAGTAAAGATAAACTTAATGCGTGTCATGATGAGCTACTGTTTAACCAAAAATAAAAAAAAACGTATTAACAATGAAAATATTAATAAGCCTAATGATGAACGTATAGTAAGGGCCTTTAATAAACGTGTTTAGATATGCATAAATTAATGAAAAACGAATTTTTTAATGAATGAACTTTTCTTTTAAGCTGACGTGCAAGTTTTATAAATATAAAATATATATTACCTAGAGTTAGCACAAAATGCAAAATTAATGATGGGAAACTTGAAAATAACATATAAAATAATAAAGTGATTTTTTTCAAATATTTTCCTAAAACTCCACAAAGCTCCAAAAGCGCCAAAAATGTGTTTAGAAATTAGGTGGTCGGAGTTTTTTCCTTTGAAAATCATTTGGGATCCCCAAAATAGCTTATCTAGTTACCATCTATGCTAAGTAGCCGATGGGACGTTTCGGACCGCCGTCAAAGTGTCTGCCGGAACCGGCTTCTGTCCCAATAGAGAGAGAGAGCAGGATAGAGCATGACATCGCCGTCGGAGGTCTTGACAGAGATGAAAGAGCTGAGGGGAATGAGGGAATGGGGAATGTGTGCAAGTGCAAGTGGTGCGTAGATGTTAAGAGATTGTTAAATGATACTCAAACAGCAATTTGGAATTTATTTTGATGCGATATTAATCGATGTACAAGGGTTACGCATAGTTGTTTCTGTATAAGAAAGAGAGAACACACCTTGACCTTACCTTACCTTACCTTACCTTACCTCACCTTGCGTCTTTTATTTGATATATTTTGTTGGCTCATTCTTCCTTTTTTAATTTTTTTCAGCTGATCATTACTTGGACTTATAGTTAGAGAGTGTTGGGGGTCTGAGTAAAGGGTTCCTTTGTGCTTCGTGACATGATCTGTTCTAAGCAGCTGGAATGGCTGTATTTTCTTATTTCGAGGTGTGTAAGGCAATATATTTTTACTCTATAATTTATTATTGCATACTTCGTTTTTTAAAGAATTTTTACGGTTTTTAAATCGATTTTTTGTTCAAGAATAATACAATTGGTGCAAAGTTTAAAGAAACTATTAAGTTCAAAAAAATATTGGGTTGTTTTTAGTTTTCTCAAAAGATGTTTTGCTCAAAAAGTCATACAAATTATGCATCATTTTTGGAAACTTTTGTTGAAATTTTGAAAAAAAAATATTTAATGATTTTAATATAATTTGATATAAAATATCATTGGAAATATATTAAATAAATTTTGCAAAGCCTATCTTACTTTTGCTTAAAAACTGGTAATAATAATTATGAATGGGCTTTTTGTTAGATATTAAAAGTACTTAAAATTGGAATATTTATCTTTTTGCCCATAAAAAACATTAAATTTTCTTTTTTCCGATTGGATATTCAAAAATTCTTTTAGGAAGTAAGAACTTAGTGATCCAATTTTTAGAATTCCTTTAGGTTTGTTGCTTGCCATTCATCAATCGATTTAAAAATGTTTTTCTGTTTCGAACATTTTCTATATGATTTGTAAAACATCACAAAAGAAATACAAACACACGTTTGATTGCACGTGTATATTTAGTATAGTGTACGAGTAAATGGGCACATGTGTTGGAATATATTAAAATGATTGAATCGATTCGTGTGTGTTATGCAAAACGTACTGTTGACCCCGACTTGACTTTAAAGCCACCCCAAACCAACGTAATCGGCTGCTTTTTATGCCATTCAAATGACTAACAAATTGTGTCGTTGAGCGACAAGAAACAAGAATGAAAAAGGCTAGGTTTTAATGAGATTTCGCGGGTCTTTATACTTAACTTATTACTATTCGTATAGCTATTTAAATGAACACATGTTCCAGGGGGGGGACAGTTTTGCATAGGCCATTGGCAATTCATGGGCAAGGCTAACTGCAACTAACTAACACACACACACACACACGCATACATACATAGACATGTTTGGTGAACACATGTCAACATTCCATGAACACATGTACCAAAAGTTACATACGCACAAACACTATACTCTATGTATGTAAGTATGTATGTGTGTTTATATATATGAACTGCAGATCTGTGGGTGTTTTTTGGGTGGATGCTGCTGCTGTCTATGTGTGTCTGTGTGTGTTGGTGTGGTGGGTGGTCTCAATTAATTAATTGCCTTTGCCAATCTCTCGCTCGTTTGTCTCTCTGTGTGTGTGTGTGAGCCATTTGTGCGAAACTGCAATTAAAACACTTACTCGCAAATGTGTCTGCTTTGTGTGTGTGTGTGTGTGTGTGCGTGTTGAAATAATGTTGTGCGAACACACACACACAAACATTGCGCCCCGAGCCGCAAGAGGTCGCCACTCTACACAAATAGTTTGTGACCTTTTGGTTGTTTTACAAACAACACCACCCCTCCCTTCCCCCTACTCACCACTCACTCCACCCGCACGCAGTTGTTGGCGTCGCTTCGCGCCTCAATGTCACAAGCCTGCTGTTGTTGTTGTTGCTGTTGTGGCTGTTATTATTGCTCAGAATGAGTCCAAAACCAGACGCCGTCAACCGATGTTTGGAATTGCAAATTTTTGTGCCAACGGCGCGTATACGTCCGAAAAAGCTGCCAGAGGCCCATTTTAATTGTTTACATTTATTTCTCTTTTTTTGTGCTTTCAACGCTTATAATTATTAATTTCACTTGGCACTCGCCACTTATTGCTGCCACTTCCTCAACTTGCGTCGCCATCAACATCATCTCCACACTCTTCTCACTTTGTCTGCGTCTGAGTTTAGTTTTATTATGGTTTGTTGTGGGTGTTGCTGTTATTGGCATTCTGCAAATGCAGCACAAAATTAAATGCAAGCACAGTGGTTGCACAGATGCCAGCGATGCCATTCACACACTTGTACAGCTTTGTGGCAGACACAACAAATGTGAGAAGCAATCAACAAGTTTTTGCCAAAATGAAATTATGATCAAGACTTTCGATTGCAGTGCCAGAATGTTCTGTGTTAATTGATATTAAAGTAATAAGTAATAAGCAAAAAAAAATTAGATCAATTCTAAGAAAAGTCAAATTAATCATAGTGCAAATGAATAATGGCTTTCAAAAATATATTATTTATTGATTTTTAATTGTATTAAGCTTATGAAAAAAATAACCACAGTTGAGAAAAACAAAGTTTTGTATTTGATTTTATTTTAATCAAGCATTTTTTGGAATTTTTAAAGAAAAATATATTTTCATTTCACAAAGTTTTGTTAAACTATCAAAAAAAAGTAATAATATTTTTTAAGAAATAATAACAAGTTGATTTAGATTATTAAGCTTAAATAACACAATAACTAAATATATATTTAAGCATTGTCAAAATCTTGGACCACTTTCCAATAAAACTACTGCAACTGTAAAAAAATATATATAAAAAATCATTTCTTTCAAAACTATTTTTAGAGCTATAAAAACTATATTTTAAAGAGCCTTAATAACGTTAAAATTGCAATAAAAATAAATATTTATTTTGTATTTATGCAAAAATTCTTCTGATAACAATGTAAATCTAGGGTATGCGTTGACTCCAACATGCTCCACACATATAATTCACTCAACTCAATGTTCTTTCTTTTATACTTTTTTTGCTATGCACTGCAAGAAGATTCGTTGGAGGCAATGTCGCTGATTTGGTTTCTTTATGCATTGTAGCGCCAATGCACGCGACTTGTGCTTTGCTTTTAAGCTTTTTAGCTTTTTGTTTTGACGGTCGAAACTGTAGAACAGTTGTAATCGTAGTCGTAGATTGTCTACACGAAATGGCCTATCACACATTGGGTGGATTGTACTTGTACCGTCCACCGTTAGCTGAGACCATATTCTATGCATATCTATCTGTTCCTGTTACACATAGATACTGCCTACTACTAGTTAGTGGTATGTGAAAGTCGCACAGAGAGCCAAGCTTACACCTTGTTTGAGCCGCAACTAAAGTGATAATTGTGTGCTCATTATCAGGTTTTGGCGTGAGACGTTCTTAACAGGCAACAAACACGATCGCCTAATGTACTACTACGTATAGTTCTTACTTATTAAAATTTTAGATGAACTACAATACGTACAAACTTATATAAATAATATATTTTTATGTCGAAAAAGGAAGATATCGTGTCTGGCATTTGGAATTAAATAAACATATTCTAAACATTTAACACAATGGAGAAAAATGTAATGTTTTACAGCGTAATTTATTGCAATTCATTAATGTTACAAAAATGTTTATTCCATTGAAATAATTTATACATAAATATGATTTTTAGTTGTAGGCTTTTAAAGGACTTTTAAACAAGAAACTTTTAGATTGAAATAAATATGTTAAAGATTTCTAAATTTGCATAGGATAAAAGGACAAACATGTTTTAAGCAGTGTACTGATAGTCATCTTTCAGCTTCTTATTAAATATTTAACTTTTTTAACTATCATATCGTATCCAAATTTGCCTGTATTTGGCAGGTTTGGTCATAAAATTTTACCACATGCAGTTGAACTTTTGAAAAATCCAATCTTATTTTGCGATCCAGTTATCTATATGCTATAATTTTGTGGAAAAGCAAGATCTCTAAATCGTATCTACATATTGATCATTGCGATGCGTCTGTCAATTATAACAAAAATTTTCCATATGCAACTATGTATAAGGTATGTTTTGTCATAAATTTTAGCTATTTTCTAAGTATTTTAATTTCTTTTCTGGTAGCTGAACTTTTGCTAACGTTTTACATTCCGTTTCGAGCATACTTCATTATTTTCTTGTCTTTTTCTTGACATATTTATTACAAACGCACATTTAAATACATAATAAAAACATTAATAAAATATGTAAAACGTACTTACAATAAAAACAACAACAAATTTTTCGGAAATATCAAAAGTTGCGACTGCTGACTTTTTAGGTAACAATTCGGAAAGTGTGATACGAATGAGTGGTTCCAGAGTCCAAATGGATTATAGAAAGAGGGGTTTGAAAGAAGAGGGGTTTGAGAATACTTTGTAGCACAATGTAGTAGCTGTAGACTGTTAAATGTGACACACTCGGCAATGTTTCTTTTCTATTTTGTGTTGTATGTTGTACGTGATAACAGCGTGTTTGCTCAGATTTGGGCGGAAAACATGTGTAGCTCAACTGCTAATGTTAATGTCGATTGTATGGAGCCGGCCGGGGCTGTCTGTTGCGCCGTCCTGCATGCGAATTAGAAATTAATTCGCCCTTGAATGAATATTAAATATATATACGCACAGTGGAAACAGCTTGCGTTTGCCGCGTGGGCTTTTGTGTGTGTGTGTGTGCAACTGCATTTTGGAAGCCGGCAAGTGGCAAGTGGCAATGATTTATTTGGCCACAGTCGCTCCCAACTGTCAATGGATCGCTGCATACTATGAGCTTTTGTTCTGCGAGCGTAACGCATTTTGCCTGTCAACCGTGCCACAAATATATATATTTTTGTGCATTTCCCACGACATTTTTAGCATCTGCGTTGTGTAGCCAAATGAAGCGGGAAACTCAAGTCAAGCATTTGGCAATTAACAATTTTATTTCTATGAGCCGCACAAACAATGTTAACAGCCGCCGCGCCGCTGTTCTTGGCATCCGCATTCGCAGTAGCCATCTCTCGTCGTAGTAGTAACTTGGCTAACTGGCGCGCGTTACGCCTCCATTACACCTTGTTGCAGTTGTTACGCAGTAATTTTTATGTCTTTTTCCCGGAACAAAGTCATACAAAACGGCCGCGCAACAGCTAAAGACTCTTTTTTAACTCCAACTCTGACTTCGAGTCTGACTTTTTTGACGATGTTGAGGCGATAATTGCGTGTTTAACTTATTCTTGCAATTGCTCGAGCCATTAACTTTAGCAACATGGCTTGCAATGAAAACCATCTTGGCAAAAGTCAATCTATCAAGTTTTTTTTGTTCTTACCCTCCCAAGCATTTTGTGTTAGGTGCAACATAACAAACCAATGCAATCATGATCTTAGTGGCATTTGTTGAAAGCTTTTATCTGCATTGTATTAAAACAGAGGTGGGCACAAGTCGAAATTCGTATACACGCGTCATAGGCCTAGCCAAATTAACTCCTTAGCATCCCTGCTTTCGCAATTACACTTTGATGGTATGTGAGCTTGCCCACCTCTGTATTAAAACAATAATTCTCAGACCCTTTTTCGTTGGAAAAAAAATTTTTTTCTTTAAATACAAAATGATAGTGTTAATGATAATGATAATGCCTGCTGGAAAAACAACCACGAGAAGACTAAAAAAAAACCCCCCCTTTACCCTTTTTCAAAAAAAAAAAAAATACCAACACCAGCTACTAACACTAAGTCAACACCCCAACAAAAACTTAATAATTGTCTAAGTAAGCGATTTTAAATACAGTTAAAAGACAGATATAAAAAAAAAAAAAAAAAAAAAAAAAAAATGATAAGCAATCTCTAAGGAATATTAGCAAGATATTGGCTCAAGGCTTTATATTTTTATACTAAATACATCAGATTTTCTTCTCTGATCCGATAACTTTCTTTTTTGATATCGTTGGTAAAGACAAGCCTCATCTCTTTTATCTGTTTGAAGTACTAGAAATATAATAGTTCCATACTTAAGCACCATTATTTTTTCAAAATTCAACAGCTTCTACCAGATAATTAGGTCATATACCTTATCAAACGCCCCTAAGTTCGCCCCGCAATCTCGAAAGCTATTAGATAAATTGATTCCTACGCACTTTCCGCTTACTTATACTCTTCCCTAAGTATTCGTGATTTGTTTTGGAACACTAAGCACCTTATCCATGCTCGACGTCGTTGTTGTTGTTGTGTAATCTGTGTGTGTGTGTCCATCCGGGCCGAGCAGTTGGACAGTAAGACAGTTGGACAGCATATTGTAAATTCCTATGTGCACCATGCAACGATTGATCTTTGGTCAAGGCAGAGGCGTTTAGTAGTTTGATTGTTTGTGGCACCAGCAAAAAAAAAAAAAAATTTGCATAGCCTATTGTGTCCAAGTTGTTCATAGTACGTTCATACGCATCGCATTCTCTATAAACGGGGGGCTGGGCGCCGTTTTGTTGGCGTCGGACGACAGTCGTGCGTCATGGGTGCCTTTTGGGAGTGCGACTTGCATACATATGCCGCACCTGCGACTTCATGCCAAATCCAGAAGTCCACAATAACCCAAAGAAGGCGTTTTTCTTTTGCGTTTTAATTGCGTCGACATGCTCGAACTACCAATGAGACGACGACGACCAACTGACTTGTCGTCAGTCAGTTTAGTTGAACAGTTGAGCCTGACTGCCCGCCCGATCGGCCGATAGCGATAGCGATAGTCGTCATCATTGTTGCTGCTGTTGCAAAATGTGGCAGCCGCATATATGCGATAATCCACACACACACATACTGTTCATTGTCATCTCGCTTTTATTCTTTGGCTTTTATGTCAGCTTGCAACTTTGAGAGTTGGAGTCTGCAGTGTTGATGTCATTGTTTGATGTTGCAACCATTTATGGATATTCAATTGAAATACTTTCCTTATAGATAAAACAACACAAACAACCAATCAACACTTCACTTATACACACACACACACAAACAGTGTACATACTTATTTAGTGTTTAGTGAGAGTTTTGGTGCCTTTTAAGCGGCAATGTTGTTGTATTTACACAGCCGCCATGACAACCAATCGATCCGATCGTTGTTTGGTTGGACGGCATTTTAAGATTCCATTATGACACCCGACACTATTTATCTATTTGCTCACATTTAACGGATTACTGCGTTTCGTCGCGACTCAACAAACAACAACAACAGCAACAAACAAACATAAAGCGGAAACCAACGAAGATCGCGCACTCTATACTTTGCAAATAGTCGAGTCGAGTCGACTCGAGTCGAAAAAAAGAAACCAAACAGTCAAACAGCAGCCCCAGCATCGAGTTTATCTATCTGTGTGTGTTGCAGCAGCAGCAGCAACAGCATCGGCGGCAGCAGCAACATCGGCAGCAGCTCTCTAAACTTGCATCTGTGTGTTCAACAAATAGAAATCAATGGCCGCTTTAGTCTAGCAGATACTTAGCTAAAGGAGTGCGGGGAGGGGGGTGGAGAGGGGTGGGGTATATATACACAGATCAATGGGAATGTGATAATCATTCCAATTCTCGGCTCGACTTGGCTCGCCTTGTTGTCGGCGTTGTTCCGACTCATTGGCTGGCCAAATGGCAAATACGTATTCAAATAGCGACAACAACGACAACTGCTGTAAAGTGTAAGCATATACCCTGTTATGAGTGGGTTCATAGGGTATACAACAGTGTAAAATGGGAGTCTTGTAAAGCATCTTACATAGGGATATATAACGAAATTTGCTTTGAACACATAATTAGCTCAAGAAAATTTAATAACATTGCTTTCTGTATTAGTTTTAAAATATAAAAATCGATAGCCGATACTATGTTAAATCTCAATTTTAAAACTAAATTATATTTATTTAATGAATATTGTGTCCTAGAATAATCCCAATCGCATAATAGTTTTACTTAAAGCAGCCAGGATCCAAATATTTTCTTTAATGTACATATATATAAGAGTAAAAAACTTTAACAATATCTTAGGTCAGATATATTTTTAGTTTTATTATTAAATTCACTTCAAATCGATAACCCATAGCATAAAAACCCATGATATATAAAAACATTTGCTTTACGTCATCGTAATTAAGTTTAAATATCGATGAAAATTTTACAATCGATAACATGAAAATTCAGAATTTGGTTCCAAATACTTTCTATTTATTTTAATTAAAATGGAACAAATCTAATAAGTTTTTACTATCTATTTAAATCGATTTCCGATAGCCATAAAACTCACAATCTTGTTGTAAATATTTTCTATATTTTTTGCACATTGTATACCTTGAATTTATATCAATCAGACTTAAACTTCTTACCGATTCCGTTTCCGGAACACTTTTTTAAGAATTTCTCAAACTCATGTTTGTTGGAGACTTTGGTTAAGGATACCTCTTAGTTTGGTTTTGCCTACTAGCGCCTTACTTACTTGTTAAGCAGTTGTTGTTGCTGTTGAAATAGTCAGCGATGTTTTTCTTTGTTGCTATTGCTGCCTTTTTATCATTTGTCTTATTTACCTACACACTCATTCGCTCTGGGTGTTGTCTTTCTCAACCAAAAAACGCTCCAACTGCATGTTTGCATTGCCTGGGTTGCCTTGGCTGCCTGGGCTGCATCTACGATTGCAACGACGCGTCTTCCTGGCTGAAGTTGAAGTTGGATTTGCATTGGGCACCGCAATGTAGTATTTGCCATGTTAATACGAGAAGACTGTCGCTTCGTTTCGCTTGGCACATTAGCGACACAAGAGTTTGTTGTTGGTTTCGGCTTTTTGCAAAACAGATGCCATGCCGCATGCGTTTATTTAGTGCGCGTGCGCATGCGCATGAGGCCATCAGAAACGCCGGCGACAGGGTTACACACACACACACACATATGCACACAGAGAGACAGACATAGAGTGCAGCGGCATTGGTTAAAAGGAATGCTTGAAATGTTTAGGCCAAGTTGGGATTACTGGCGTCCAAACATCGGTCGACATCAAAGCGTTTGCCAACATTTGATGGTAATTGCCGCTAAACGATTTTCAATGTTAACTTGTAAAAACGTTAACATTTTTAATTTGTGTTATATACTCACGGACAGTTGTTTATATCGCAGTAGTCACACACACACACACACACACACACTTGGCAGTTATAGTGTGCATGTTCATTGCTGCCGTTTTATTTTGTTGTATTTTATATTCTTTCTCTCCTGCTTCCCATACTGGTTAGCATAAATTCCGTGCTTTATCAAGCACATTTACCCACCGCACACACACACACACAGAGATACTAAAACTCAGAAACAGCAAAGAAATCGCCATTAATAAATATCTGATTGAAAAGTGCAGTTAAATCTTGTTCTTTCTGTTTCTTCTCTTTCGTTTTCTGTCTGATTATCTTAAAAAGATATTCACACCCATCAAATTTTTATTACACAAAAAGTACAATGTTTTTAATATGATATACAACATTTAAGAACCCAAGAAATCAATTATAAACATGCTGAGAAAATAAAGCTATTTATTTTTATTGTTATTATATAATTATCTAAGCAGCAGCTGTATTTATTTTTTTATAGTTCGTTTTTTACACATACATAAAAAATTGCGTATACGACTTTATCAGAAACTTGTACACATAAAAGCAGCAATAAACAAACAAGATTCGCTGTGCAAAAGTTTTACTTGAAAATCGTAACTCATAGCTACCAAAAACTTATCTAGATTAAAATCAGATAACCAAGCGAGCCATCTTTGCTGTTGAGATCGCATTTCCAATGTTTGAGGGCAAGACAACAAATCGAATTGATGACTGTGCGAGTCCTAAGCATAATAATAATGATGATCATAACGACATTGTGCATAAAGTGGAATTCTCGAATCAAAATCAGCTCATTACGGAGGCTAATGTAAGCACAACAAAAGCCATTCTGCAAGATATATATTCAACAGCTTTAAGTGGATATTCAACCGTAGTTCGATGAGTTGGTATGTCCAATGTATGTAGATGTACAAGGAGGATGATGCAGCGCTAATGACATTATGCACGAAACAGACAGACAGAGAGAGAATCGAATTCAGATTTTTGTTGTTAACGAATCAATGCAGTCAAAAGAAGTATTAATAAGAAGAGCTAGTAACGAAAAAAAAAAAACTCCATCTGAAGCGGTGTGAAAAAGGCTTTCATTTCAAACGCAAACAATCGCAGTGCGAGTTGGAATTGAAATTAATTTCATGTATCATCATTAATCAAAACACTCGGTCGCGAGCAGGCCCAAAGTGTATTCATCTGTAAGTAGACGACTTCTCTCTGACTGCATTGCAGTAAGTAGTCATGGTCTGGTCTTTTGGCTCCTCTCCCTTACATATGTACATACATACATTTGTAAAGGGGGGCGAAAAAAAAAAAAGAAAAAAAAAAAAAAAAAAAAAAAAAAAAAAAAAAAAAAAAAAAAAAAAAAAAAAAAAAAAAAAAAAAAAAATAAAAAAAAAAAAAAAAAAAAAAAAAAAAAAAAAAAAAAAAAAAAAAAAAAAAAAAAAAAAAAAAAAAAAAAAAAAAAAAAAAAAAAAAAAAAAAAAAAAAAAAAAAAAAAAAAAAAAAAAAAAAAAAAAAAAAAAAAAAAAAAAAAAAAAAAAAAAAAAAAAAAAAAAAAAAAAAAAAAAAAAAAAAAAAAAAAAAAAAAAAAAAAAAAAAAAAAAAAAAAAAAAAAAAAAAAAAAAAAAAAAAAAAAAAAAAAAAAAAAAAAAAAAAAAAAAAAAAAAAAAAAAAAAAAAAAAAAAAAAAAAAAAAAAAAAAAAAAAAAAAAAAAAAAAAAAAAAAAAAAAAAAAAAAAAAAAAAAAAAAAAAATTTTTATGCCTATAACGATATTCATTCTGCAATCCACTGACAATTTCAATAGCAAGCTGTTGTTGTTGTTGTTGTTGTTGTTGTAGGTGGACAGGGGCACAGAGGGGTATATAGGGACATACCCCGAGCTCAACTAATCAGCATGCAAAGAAAACAACATTAAGAGTCAACAACAACGACTGGCACTCAACACAATTATGAGAACTGACGCTGCAAGAGTTTCATGTTTAATGACAAGTCACTTTCTGCGCCCCAGTTCAGTCATCGTCATTCACTCATTCACTCACTCTGTCAAGCGGGGTTTGGGGGCAAACGCAGACGCACATACTACTTGCAACAACAACAACACCAACAACAACGGGTTGCCCCCGGGCTCTAACGATGTTTTCTTTGAAAAGTTAGAAGCCGTTTCCAGTAGTTCAATTACAACTTCACCTCACTTCAAGCGTTTTGTCTTGCGGGCCCCACTCTCCCTCTCCCTCGCTTCTAACCTCACGCCCCCACAACTCTAACCCGACGCAAAGCTGAGTTCAAGCAGCACATTCCATCTGCAGATCAAACATACAAAATGTAGATGAACATAATGAATGAATATAACCTCAGTTTAACCAGTTTTGCATAATGTGTGATTGATTCATTGGTTAGGGTGGCCCTAAGATAACTCTTGACGACTGAAAAAACATATAACTTTTAATGATATTGTTAAGATTCTTAAACTAAATTACTTATAAGATGGATTGTATGATTTTTGGATTTTCTTCTAAACTTCGTCAAAACACACCCGATTTGCAAGTGCAATACCTGAAAAGTTAAGTTTGGCTCTCTAAAATAATACTGTATTCAAATCTAGAAACACGATTTTTACTCGATTTCCATGCCAAAAAAATTGTCTCAGAACATCGACTTGGGAGGTGGAAAAATCTTTCAACTGCCAAACCTTAGTCTGAATATACCCTGAATATTTAAATATAATATCTTAATGTCTAGTCTTGGATTGAGTTCTTTATTTTACTCCATTTTCATGCCAAAAAACTTGTCGGAAATTGGTCTTTGGAATTGAAAAAAACTTTCTATTGCAATAACTTATCAAACTCAACCCGATTTTTCAATGCAATACCTTAAAAGTCCTGGACTGAGCTCTTAACTTCTAGTTTTGCATTCAAATCTTTTACTTGATTTTCATATTCCTCTCTACCCATTTTATTGATTAAGGGTATGCAAAAAATTTGATCAAAAAATACATTTCTGAGGCCATTTTAGCAATGTTTTTTCTTAAAAAATTTCCAGGAGTCATTTACCCTTAAGCTCTTAAATGAATCCCTTTTCAATACCTTAATTCTATGCTCATCAGAATGTTCAACTCAGAATTATCTGAATGTTAACAATAATTGTAAATCTTGTCATTGAATAGGATATCACTTAAATATTTAATTCACACGTCAAGCAGTCAGTTACTCAGTTAGTCACTCAGTCAGTCCGTCAGTCAAAAAGCATTATAAAATCGAGTTTCAAAAATAGCTAACAGTGGCAGTTGAATGTGGTTTGAAACTATTCACAGTTCATCAGCATATCATATTATATTATACATGCATACATACTGGAAACACATTAACAAAATCGTGTCTCAAATTAGAGCTTCAACAACAGCAGCTCTGACACCGACACCAACAACAACAACAGCAACAGACAGCGGCAGACAACGACAAGCGATACAAATGTTGTCGCTTTCCGTTTGCGCGTTTGTGTAGGTTGACAATTTTGGGAACGGTTTTTTGTCTTTTCGGCCGTTAACAAAACATGGCATTTAATAATACTATACAATGAATGCCCCATGCATATAAGTGTTATCGCTGGACTAAAAAGCTTTTTGTTGCTACTCTCGCTCGCTTGTTGTGGTTGCCTTTGTAGTTGTTGCTGCTGCCCCCGTGTTGTTATATTATCCGTATTTTTTTTTGTCGGCTCCAAAATAGCTCTCTCAGTATCTGTATCTGTGTTGCTGCTGCTGTTGCTTGTTGTATGTTAGTGTTAGCGTTGTTTGTTGATTGGCCGGCGAAAAGGTTGAAAACAAATGAGGTCGAACGTTTTGCCGTCGACTGTTTTATCAGCGTTATTAATATTGTCGATTCACAACAAAACACAAACACTCACACACACACAGACACACTTGGACATATGTGTTGCCATTAAATGCCATGTTTAATGGTTAGTAACGATTTCGATTTATGTTACGCTCACGATAAATATTCAAATTATAAACGGGGGTCAGCGTCGTTGTTGCTTTGATGCTTCCAAATAACCCCATTCAATTATAAATATTATCAAACAATTTGGTTATTCTTTTGTTCGTATAACTATGTGCGACTAATTGACATTTAATGGGTGGATAAGTTGAAGTTTGGAGGTTTTCCGACGCACCCAAGTTTTCTGTATACCGAAATTCAGCATTTTTAGAATCTTACGAGTTGGTTCCATGAAAAAACAGTTCTTTACTATGAATTTGCTCTATAAAGATGTTTTTGTTGCCCCTATAAGATCCCTAACATGGAGGCTCGACTCTTCGGAAAAGTAAGGGAATGCGAACACGTTCTTTAGAATTAAATAAATATAAATTTGGAAGATATGATTTTAAGTAGTGCTAAAAATAACCTTTTTTATATAACAAAGTTTTCCGTATAACGATTTTTCAATTTTAGAACGATTTGGTTCCATAAAAAAACAGTTCATTACTACACATTTTCTCAATAAAGATGTTTTGTTTTGTCCTCATAAGATTCTTAACATAGAAATTCGACTGTATTTAGGTTTTTCAAAGCTTAACAAGGTTAGGTTATAGCATTTAGGCCTATTTAAAAAGTGATAATGCTAGGAAGGTTAGGCTATGGGATTCAAGCACTTTTTTCGAAAAAGGCTTTATTTTAAGAAGATTCTCAAAAAAAGTTTTTCCTTTAAAAAACGTATGTAAATTAAAAATATTTTTCCGCTTTGGGATTTCCTTTAATGTTTTCGAAATCCTCCACAAAGTTCCCTTAAATTTTATACAAATCTGGCAACTCTTTTTTGGTATGCCAATAACACGCCATTTGATTAAGCGTTGTAAAGTTTCACTGGTTTTTCTGGACAACTTCGCTGCGGACAAATAAAAAAAAATGCGAAGCAGCATATACGTATATAGATTGGTAATAAAACAATGTCCTTTCGTTGTTGATAAATCGCATGGCTGTATAACAAGCGATTCCTCATGGAACCCAACCCTCTTTTTCTCTCTCTCTCGCTTTTCTGTCTATGGCATAACTACACGAAATAAAGCGAAAATCAACTGAATACCAGGACCGCGTCATTCGCATCCTGTCATTTATTTATCTCTGCGCTTCCCTTCCCCCCCATTTTGGCCCAAACAGCAAGGACGTGCTATTTCCGAGTTGTATTAGTCGCGTCATTGCTGGTCACAATGAGGATTCAATAGCTCAGCAACAACAACAACAACAACCAAATATTCCTGGCTTATGTATACACATGCATACATATGTGTGAGTGCTAACTGTGTGTGTGTTATGTCAATAGAGTACAACAATGCGGTTCAGATGCGACAGTCGTCATCCTGTCAAAACAAAGTGTGATTATTGATAATTTATGATGTCACGGATTTTTCCGCTAGCCAAATTATTATTATTATTATTTCTTTGTCCAGACATTGCAATATTTTTCAACATTCTCTCAGTTACGTTTACTATTTTTTTCCTATCACATCTCATCGAACGTTTAAATTGCTCAAATTGTGTAAATATTTGTATGTGTTTTTATGTGTGTTTGAATGTATGCACAAATATTTATTATGTCTGCATATTTTATTAATCAATTGCATAAAATTTACTACGTTTGTATTTATGTTTAGGTAGACGTTTAATATTGAAATTGTTATATGATCGTTGGAGATTTGATAAATGTTCTTACATAAAACAATTGCTTAAAGGGGTAAGCAATATTGCAATATCATGTTTTTACTGATTTGAAAAAAAAATTTATAGATTCTAGCACTGAAAAAATTATCGTTAACAAATATTGATTTACTTAATATAACGTAAGGAAGCTTTCTATATAACGTACTCACTTTTAGAAATCTTTCCTAAGGAAGTATAGTTTTGTCCCCTTGAGAAGTTCGACTGTAGTTTAATACTATTTTACCACCATACGTTCTTATTTATGTGTTTTTCCCTAACTCCATGCTAAATATGCATCATCTGGCATTACTTTCTACTGTTTTGTTCCCTAATTGTGATCCTTTGCTAATGCTATTACCACTAACTTTTCACCTCTCTCTCTCTCTCTCTCTCTCTCTGACTCTGCACACCTTTGGCGGGGTTGCGCATGCGTTTTTAGGGAAAGGCTCATCGAATATCCTAAGTAAATATTATGCGTGCGACGAGTGTTTGTTTTTGGTGTGTTTAGCCAAGGATTTTAGTGGTTTTTGGCACTGTGTGGGAAATCTGTTTTTGCGCTTAGTGCTAAAAATGTAATGAGCCTGTAGGCTCACATACATATATGTATGTAACGTAAGTACTATATAAATAAGGCAGAACAATGGAAGCCTAAATAGTTGAAAATTGTGACCATAAATCAAACAATGACCGGAAGTAATGAAGCAAAAAGGGAAAAAGTATTGATATACGATCAGTTTTTGGGCATATACATAGGCACGAGTTTATGTATAGCAAAGACACTTGGTATATAGACGCTTTATTAGCCCCTATATAGACTGCAACTCCTGATTAATTTCAATCTAGATATGGGTTGTCACGTTGGGCGCCATAATTTGTATTGAATGAAGTTGCATCACTTTAATCCAATTTAACTCTATCTCTCTCTCTCACTCTCTCTGTCTCGAGGCGTCAGTTATGACGCGACACCAAGCTGCACAAAACAATGCGTTCAATGATGGCTGGCAGCATGGGGCACGCGACGGGACACGCAGCCCCGTCTCGAAGGCTTATTAGGTTAATTACGAGTTTTTGATTGGTAAATTAAGAGCGGCGTCGTCGTCGTCGATGCTCCCGTTTCCCCCTTATATATAGCTTATAATGCGGCACGCGGCAAGCCGACTGTCTGCCACCAGTGCCACCAGAGCCAGCGAGCCATTTCGAAATCAGTTCTCAACTCACTGCCTCAATTCAAATGCGTAAATAATTAATTTAGAGCCAATTCACGAGAGCTGCTCTTTATGTCTGTTGCCAGTTGCCAGTTGCTTGTTGTTTGGAGTATGCCTATCTCTATGCTACTGCTACTGCTATATGCCACAGATAAACCACCCGCCGTGCCTCATAATTTATCAGCGCTTTAGCAGACGAAATACTTCGCTGCATGCCACATCACAGTGGGTTGCCGCCAAATATATCATAACCACAATATTAAAACCAAACAAAAATAATTTGCTGAGCTGGAAAAAGAATAAAATAGAACCTTCTAAGCGTATATGGAATTGTATCTTAAAGAAAAGTATAGTTTAGTTTTTTTGATTTTTATGTCATAATCGTAGAGCTTTCAAAATTTTATCAAATTTCATTCTCATTTAGTTTTATTATGCAAAATTTTGGTTTTCTTTTAGTAGTTTTTTTTAGCTTAGTCGTCCTCAACTCCACCATTGGTAAGTTGAAGTAAAAACTAAACACATTTCATAATAAAATATGTAATTAAGAGTCAAATGGACAATCAAAGAATGTTTGCGTCGTATGCTCCAAATATTTTCGAACTAAATGCCATGTTAACGTATCCAAGATAACCCACGAACAATACGACAATGGAAAAATTCGACCACGCAAAGAAGGGGAGCATGTGAGCCTTAAGCTATCAAGCTGTTTACCAGATACCTTTGTCATAACGGGTATGAAAGAGTCGATATCATTGGCATTACAGTCGAACTTCCCATATGAAGAATTACAATTCGTTTTTGGAAGCTCGACTAAACTCTAACTCTTTGCCATTCTAACATAATAATCTATTTCATGTGCAGACGACTTGTTGGGAGATTCGTGTTCTATGTCGCCATCGTTGGGCTGCAATGTTATTAATAATGGCGAATATAAGCATCTCGATAAGATGGCATGCCACTATTGTGGCGTCAACAGTTGTGATTGTCCCGATTGGAAACTGGGTGCACAATCCCGAAACTTACCATCGGATTTTACAATAGGATATATGTTGGCCTTAACTCTAACTTTTTTACATCCATAACACTACATCGATTTGTAAATAAATTGTTATATTGCTTAAAACTTATCGTTTGTTCTTAAAAAATCTGCGAAACTTGTAGCTTAATCGATAAGGAAACTAGGGAATTATAGAAGATTAAAGTTAAGTATTCATAACTTACTTAGAGTCATTTCTTATAACTAGTATAATGAAAAGATCTATATTCTACTTTTCATATCCGTTTAAACATTCAATATGTTAATGTTTCTTATCTTCTTATGGGGGTTTTCAGTGAATATTTACACTGTCTGTTTATAAAATATTCAAACAGTTACAAACTTTGTCATGAAATGGATTTTCTCAACTATTTTTGCAACTTTCTGCACATTTACTTTACACCATTCCCAAAAGCTTACAAATTTACATTGACCTGAATTCGAGGATGCAAAACTAAGCATTTGCATTCCAACTACAAACAAGTAAGAAGGCTCTAGAAAAGAGTTCTCGACTAGGATATACCCTTATCCAGTAACGTAACGCGTTCAGTCATTTGGTTGGACTTAAATTCGAGATATCCGATATGTGAGTCTCTAGCTCTTATACTCGACTGATGCTGATCGAGAATATATATACCTTATGGGTTCGCAGATGCTTGCTTATTTCCATTTCATACTTTTGCACAAAACCATCATACCCTATTTTACCCATTTCAAGGGTATAAAGAAAGCTTGCGTGGAATTATGATTATTTCCATATGTAAAATACGATTGCTAATGTTTATTGAATCGATAGTGTTTGGGAAATTGGCGCAAAATCAATCTGTAATTCTAATGGAAGTTAATGAACACAAAGATAACGAAAATAGATACAGATACAGACTGATACTATAATATGTAACGGGTTTTGTTGTTTGCATTATCAGTAAAGTGATAAAACACAATTATTACCGTACACATGCCATGGACTTGTAATTGACATATTGTGCTCCGATCTGATAAAGTTGCAAGCATATATATTTGTTTAGTTACTTAAATGCCAAATAGCTGATATTGTAATTAATTCAGGAACAAACCAAATGCTAATTGCAGCACTGTATGTGAGGTGAATAAGGGATACAATACTCACCTACTCACCAGGGCATAACGGTTAGTGTAACTGTAACAACTGTTAACTGTACACAAACAGATAAAATCGTCATATTTATGCCCATTTCGTGTGATATTCGCATTGGAATAACGCAAAGTTGCGTCAAATGGATAAACTCGTAAATTCTTGTCTAGTCCACGCATGCTAATGTATTATTGTACGAGCGACAACATACACAAGGTATGTACAATGTACATATTTGTTGTTTTCTGGGGATGGTGTATCATTATTGTTATTATTTGTATACCCTCAAGACACCAAATGGATGGGGAAAGGGTATAATGGTTTTTGTGTAAAGGCAACTGGGAACATTTTCAAACCCTTAAAATAAACTTGTTTGTTATCCAAAGTGCTTATGGAATACTGATAACTCTTTTAAGCTTCAATATAAGAATGTTATCGATAACAATTAACAGTTAATTGCGAAAAACTTGTGAATCCTTTGGGAACATTATGATGGATAATATTATTAAAGTCTATAAAATACTTAATGAAATCGATAAATAAATCTTCAGAGATATGAGAAAGATGTACTAAATGGGCGGGAAAGGGTTAAAGGGTTTTGGGTAATGGCAAAATGGAAACAAATTCTTTAAAGTAAATTTCTATTTACATCTAGGAGCTGATAAAGAAACCCATTAATGCTATTGAAAATTGTTAATATTTCCTGAATACACATGTTATCGATAACAATTTATTATTGATTTTGAATAATCTGTAAGTTTTGTAAGAAACTATAAACAAAATCATGAAAATCTTCGAAATAATTAACGAAATGAGTTAAAAAATAGCTAAAATATCATAGATTGAACTTTAAATTGATGAGTATAGGGTATCTACTCGTCGATTTTGCTTCACAAAAGCTTTTATGTGGTAAGAGAATTGTGATAAATATGCAGTACTTTGAACTGACACATTGAGGGCGTGACATAAAGTCTTCTTCTTTGTGTTTTTCGTCGTTTTTCTTCGCTGTAATTTGAGTGTCTATGGCGCACTTTATCTTGAATCGCTTGCGAGCGATTGAAAGCTCGCCAAAGTTGCAATTACATTGCTGAAAACATAAAGTCACGCACCCACACACACACACACACACACACACACACCAAACACACACCATAGCCAAACACAAGCACGCAATGATGAAATAAATCAAACAATATAATTGCTTCTGTTTCAACACCGAAGTTAACTTCTTTGGGGCTCCCTTACTATAACACTGGGTATTACTAGTTCTGTGTTGCATGCTTCGCACCTGTTTCATAGAAGGAGGTCTCTCTCTCTCTCTCACTCTCTCTCGCTCTTAAACTTAAATTTACGACACGCAACTTGCGCCAGGCGTGAATTTCTTCTACTTCTTCTTGTCTGTCGGTTTGTCGGTTTTGTGCGAAAAGACGTTTTCGACAGGGCCAACTGTCCTTTTAGGCCGCATTCGTTGCCGCAGACACAAAATTGAACAGCACCTGCGGCAACAACCAAACAACTGGAGCAACAGCGGCAGCAGCAGCAGCAGCAATTTTCCCTGCTAACAACAACAGCTAACAGCATTTTGATGTTAGTTTCTTAGTTTATGTCAGTGTGTATGCGTATGCGCATGTGTGTGTGTGTGTAAGGAGTTATGGACGACCTGAATGAGAGTAGTAAAAAGGGATCGATGCTATGTAGTTTGTTTGAACTAAGAATATTGAGCCCTAATCACCTGTCTTTAAGCACAAATATTGTACATTCGACATAAAACTAGAGTAAAAATTGACAACTGCTTAGATACGATATATATAGATATATAGATATACTAAGATATAAACAAAACAAAGCTATTAACAAGAAAAATACATTTGGCGATGCCTGAAAAATCAATAAACTTGATGCAAATGTTGCATTTCTTTGTATGTGAAATGAAAGTTAAGGAAGAAAAAGAATAACTTAGAAAATTCGTTTTAATTATGAAATATTCTTATAGCTTCAGCCTATCAGGATTAAAAATATAAGACACGAATCGTGTTAACAAAAAGTTTTTGAAAAATCACTTTTAAAAAGTGTCTAAAACTAAAAAAAAATTAATTTAAAAACAATTATGTTCTTCAAAAAAAAAAAAAATTTAAGATTAAAGCTCTTAAAAAGAGAAAATCATTCAATGATAATAAAATTATGATTGACTATTAAAAAAAAAAAAAAAAATTTGTTGAAAAAAATCATAAGGGGTAAAGCAAAAAATTTCTCTAAATCTATATATTAAAATTATATTTTTGTTCAATTTTTTAATTGTATATTAAACTATTTTATACCCTAATAAATGGTTTTAAGTATTTTATTAGTTTCGCTTAACCCAAGTTTACTACATTTTTGATCAAAGTTTAATTATAAAAAATATTCCTATAGATTCTTCAAAAAAAAAAAAAACAACTTCAAAATGCTTTTAAACTGTTCGTTTCGAATTTATCTAAAAACAAAATGAATGAATAAATCTTAAGGAATTTGTATAAAGTAAACATGTACACTAAGTAACATCTGTTAAATCTTATATCTTAGCCCCCTTTCCAAGATTAATCCAAGTTTTCTCTGCCTGCATCACATCTATAATAACTGTACATATGTACAACTTCCTGTTTGGCTGCATGTCCCATTTGTAATGCGTTACACAATATCGTGACAAAATGTTAATACCCTTATACAAACCTACCAACTTCTGCCCCTACCTCTTCCTCTCCCTTTTCATCTAACCCAACTGTGTCAAAATATGGCGCATTCGTTTTTTCGTTGCTTGGCATTATGTATGTATGTATGAGCGTATGTATGTATTTATAGTATTTATAAAAGGCGCCGCTGCCATGCACGCAGAAATTATTGTCGGCCATTATTTTATTGGCATTTTCCAAATTGTCATTGTCACAGAAGTTTATGGTTGTACCCTTGCCCTTCCACGCCTCTCTCTCGCTGTTAAGGCTAACAAGGCTGAAGTTTCTTTTGGTTGCGCGTTTCGCTCATTCAGCTTGCAGCGATATTTGTTGTTGTTTTCCTGTTTTGCGTTCTCTCCTTGATTGAGTAACGGCACCCGTTCAATGATGATCATTTCAACTACTTATTTACAGGCACGGCAACACTGCGGGGAGTGCGCTTTTGTGTGTGTGTGTGAGAGAGAGTGCGGGTATAACGTAATAGGAAATGGGTGATGGGAGATGGGTTGAAATGGGAAATGGTTGATGGAAGAGAAGCGTGCATCAAATTAGAGCCGTTGGGCATGGCTGAGGCGGTTTTAAGGCGGGGTAGATTGTTCCCGTTCTTTGTGTGTATTTGTGGGGGTTGCAACCAATTTGTATATACAAACACATACAGACATTAGGTAAGTATGTAATTTAATGCATTTTTACAATGAGAAATAAACGAATGTCATTGTGTGTTTTACATAGGTATGAAAATACATACAAATGTATGCGTGTTTGTATATGTTGTGATAGAATCCTAGTTATATTTACAAAGATAGACTTAAATGAGATAATAACAATGGGTTTACGCTTTGGAGTGAGTAGAAATGATGATCTCAAAATCTCTTTTGCAACATACACAAAAATTCTGCAACTTTTTCAATTTATACCATTATAAACATTGACATAATAAGAAGCTTCTGTAAAAATTTCATTAAAATCCATCAAGTAACAAAAAAGTTATTAATGATATGTAAAATGTACTTAAAAACATTTTAACATGATCATAAATTTCCCCACACACACACACATGCACGCAGCTAACATAATATGTTATTACTTTACTTATAAACCAAAGTTAACATTAAACACACTAAACGCTTGCTTAAAGTTAATAACATTGCACATTTGACATTAAATTTAAACACAACAACAACAACAAAAATGTTGTCTAATTTGGTATGATTGTGTACATTATTCCGTTAAGGTCTCACATTGGCAGCTTGTTACAAAGAGAGAAAAAACAAGTAAGAAGGCTCTAGTCGAGAAATCCCGACTAGGACATACCCTTAACCCCATACGTAACGCGTACAGTCATTTGTGTCTATTTTTCGAGTGACTAATATGACCAAAATGACCAAATTTCAAACTGCGATATCTCTGGTGTTTCTCAACCAATTTTGATAAAATTTTTGAAATGTTCATTATTTTATCAATAGTTTGAAACCTTGTTTTTACAATTTTGAAATTCAAGAATTTTTTGTTATCGATCACATGTGTATATCGGAAACCAGAAGTGTTATCGAAAATTAAAAGCAAACTTGATCTGCTTATGGTATAGGAGAGTTTAAGTTTCAAGTTTGAAGTCTCTAGCTCTTATAGTCTCTGAGATCGGCGCGTTCATACAGACGGACAGACGGACAGACAGACGGACAGACAGACATGGCTAGATCGACTCGGCTGTTGATGCTGATCAAGAATATATATACTTTATGGGGTCGGAGATGTTTCCTTCTGTCTGTTACATACATTTGCACAAAACCATTATACCCTTATTTACCCATTTTATGGGTTAAGGGTATAAAAGGTAGGCAACAAAGCTACTACTATTCCGTATTCGTATGTGCTAGCGCTTGTATAGGAGGTAATTATGCTTACTTATATGGGCACGAGTATAAGTATGGATGTATGTGTGTGTGTGTGTGTACGTTGTGTGTTTGTCTTGTGAGCACCTGGGGGCCCGATGATGTGAACGATGAAGAGCAGCGAACAACATCAACATTGACGCCTAGTCGCATCCTGTCTATACACATACATACATACATATTTATTCCATACCCATCCAAATAACTGTGCAAAATCTGTTGTGTGTTTGTATGAACTGAAAATTGAATCTGTTATCGTTGCGCTCATTCACAAACTCCCGCTCTCTGTCGCTCTTTTGCACGTTGACGGGAAATGCGATTGGGATTGCCTTTGACACGTCGGTCTGCAACGCCAAACAGGATGTATAAGAGTATGTGTGTGTTTGTGCTGGCATTGTTCGTATAAGTTAACAGTGCTGTTCAATTTTTCCGCACTAATTAGATTAAAGGAGGCCTCGTTGTGTACAGATGAAGCGAATGGATTGATGTCTCCACGGAAAATCCGGCCAATTCTCTTGTGCGGAATGCGCGCAAAAATCGAAGCACACAAAAACACAATGGAATCACATACTATTTTTGAGAGTTGCTCCGAATACCAAACCCTTGGCAGACGGTGCAATAAAAAGGCCAAACAACAAAAACAGAAAAAAACAGAAGAACTGCAAAATACTTTAATCCTATTAGGCATATAATTCAACAATAACAGCGACACATGTTGCCTCAATGCAGCCGACAGGAAGGATAAAGCGAGAGTGCCCAAAGTCCGATTGTCCTTTTCGCGCCGTCGCCTTCTGCATTCAGTCATTCATTCATTCATTCTTTCATTCAGTGTCAGCATTCAGCTAAACATCAAACCATAAACAACAACAAAAAATCCATGCGAAATGCAAAAGCTTAAAAGGAGCAAAGAGTATAAGAGTAAGCGAGAGAGGCGTGATATGTATGTATACGCAACATGACACGTTCCAATTAGGCGCAAGTTTTACTTAATTATACTTATCAAGTATTTTCTTGTAATTAATAATTTCCATTGCTGTCAACTGTTGCAGACATCAAAAATAATAAGTAGCTTCCCAAGGTGTGTTGAAAAGGGTATCAACTTGTATCAAAAGTAGCAGCTGCTGATCAGCAACACCATTTAAAACGGAACTTGCAGGTTTAGTGGATCGGCAACACTAACTAAGAGTAGCAGCTAAACCTATTGGCAACAACAAAGCTGAGTTTGTAGTTGATCGACACAGACACCAAAGAAGACTAGTTGAATATTTAATAGCTGTTCGACAAAATTAACTATTGCTTACACTTGGTAAAAGAAGTGTTTTTATACATTTAGTATGAGAAAGTCAAATATATTGCTCTGCGTAGCAGATCGGCAACACTTGCATAGCTTAATTAGATCAATATAAGACTTTGCTCTTATAACTAACAGTTATTTACAAGCAGGCTCCCGTGGTAAATTAGAACGAGAAGTATATATATTTCCAAGCTCGACTCACGAATGCTTTCTTTTCTCAACGCTTTGCATATTAGAAGAGACAAATAACTGTGCAAATCACATTACTCGCACTTCAATAATTGAGATGTGCTCACTTTTCTCCAAACTGTATAACTCAATTTCATACTTTAAATAACGTTATCACAAGCATTGTTAAAGACTTTCTGTCACTTTTGGTGGAGGAGAGGCATTTTTAATTTGCTCATTTCATGGTTGTTCAGCAATTTCATCATTTTCGGACATTATCCGGCTCTTCTTTTGCTCTTTCAATGCATGCCCATTGATTTCGTCGCTTGTCACTGACAGATCCATTGTTCAACATTTTTGCTGTTGTTGTTGTTGCTTCGTAATTGCAATGTTTCTCTCTTTTTCGCATTTTCGCATTTTCCATTCAAATTTTCATTTCACTTTTGCTGCCTTTTTAGTTTTTTTTTGGGAAATTCTCGACAAGGGATGCATACTCCTTGTTTTCTGGACCTTCTATTAATTCCGCTTATGTTTTCCAACATTTTTGTTCATTTTGCACATTAATACTTTAAATTTTCATTCATTCTAAGCGGATTTCTAGTCGAAATACCTGTTTCCCAGGTTTGGGATTTTTGAGTTGAGTTTGTTTATACACGATTTGTAAATGAGCTTCATTTAAGCAAGGCTTAAGCCAATTATTTAACTTAAATCCATTCCCATTCGCACTATAACTTAAGTTTTCTATAGAACCAAAAACTCTTTTTTTTAATTCTCTTTCATTTCGCAGACTTTTTCTTCTACTACTGTCTGCATAATGTGTAATAAGCATATATAGTATATATATATTGTGGAGAATAGCTTATTGTTAGAAACTTTTTTAATATAAACATGAATATGCATGCATATGTGCAAAAAGGAAGAAGAAGGAGGAGAATGAGTTTTGAGGTTATGTGTGGGGCTCAAAATGGCGCATAAAAATAAGCTCTTATTGTTAATCAGTTAACAAAAAAACTGCACACAGCTTGAAGCATAATTCAACTCGAATGCGAACTGCGAATTGAATAGAAAACCCAAAAAAGGAAGAAAAAAGTTTCCCGGCACAAAAAAAAAAAAAGAGAAGAGGAAGCAGAAAAGCACAGCAAATGCAATATATGTATGTATGTATGTGTGTATAAGAGATGTGTGTAGGGCAAAAATCTGAACAAAACCGAAAATATTTTAATGACAACCAAACACACACACACACACACGCACACACATATAGCGAGAACAAAAACCCTAAAAACCAAAGCCAAAAACCAACATACCAAAAAGTGCGCAAACAAAATGAACAACAACAACAGCAACAGCAAGAACAATAACAACAATAACACAAAGTGCCAAGCAAATGGCAAAAAGTACCAGAAAAACAGCAAAAGCGCCAACCACCAACACCACAAAAGAAGAAGCTACAACAACAACAACAACAACCACCAGGTCCATTATGTGCGCTCGTCGGTAATTATTTGCATAAAAATATGTATGTATGTATATGCAGAGAGAGGTCTAAACAAAACAGTTTAGCAATCAATTATGAAAACACGTTAAATAGGTGAGTGCGAGTGCAAATGTCGCCGCCAGAGGCCGCTGCTGCTTATACACACACACACACACATAGGCATACACAATGCGAACGCAGCCTGCAAAAGGTACGGAGTAAGAGTGAGTAAGAGATAATCGACAGATGCAGATGCCAAACAACAAAAGCGTAGTAGTCGTTGTTGTGCATAGTAGGGCTTAACATTTGAGACACGACACACACGCACATGTTCGTCCCATGGACCACGATGTATAAGAGTTAATGTATCCTACACTACGCATAATGACCCGCGCCCTCTATATGTGTGTGTGTACGCGCTTGAGTAATGCGATAAGTGAAAACAAATAAGTGAGGCGAGGTGAGGCGACAAAAGTTGTTATTTTGTTTACACAACTAAACACAAATGTATGTAAGTATGTAAACACACACACACACCATACACATACAAATGCAATGCGTAATGTGAACAGCTTGGCCATTGGAATGTTTTGGGCATAATTTCAAGTGAACAATTTTCTATTTGACTCCCCAATTCCATATTGGAATTTCCAATACTACTTTCAAAGTAATTTTCAGTAATGGCCTCCACTTACAGCTTTTACTCGAGCTTAATAACTTTTTGTAATTACTTAGTCCATTTTGTTTTTCTGTTCACAGCTGGCTTTTGATTTTATTAATGATTTTTTTTTTATTTTCAACTTTTTGTGGACTATTTAATAAGGAAAATAATAAATAATAATCAATAATCCTAGATTTAGGGTAACTACTAATCGTCTTTACAATAAAACAATTTTACGAGCTCTTCGTAAAACAGCTAATGCCGTTATTCAGTTACGTATGTTTTGGCAACTTTATCTCTTCTACGCTGTCATAAATTTCACCTGTGCTCGGGAGAGGCTCAATTGGTCACTTTATATTTATACACAAAAATAACATTAGATGGCATTAACTATCTTTTTTTTTCTGTTTTTTTTTCACATATACCAAAAAGGCTAACGCGACAAAAAAAAACCGAAAAAAAGAAGGAAAACCTACCACGATTTATTGTCCAACATAAATCCTAGCAAATACTTTTGGGCTACCCACCGCAGTTAATCGGATTATAAAAAAAAGAGGCAGAGACAGAGCGCATCTCTCACACTGCCGATCTCTCAGTCTGACTCTGTCCCTCTCTTATCACATACTTAATGCCTATGTGTGTATTATGTTTAACGCAGATAGTCACCTCGCGGGCTCGCTCGCTCTTTGGCGCTGCCCATCCGATGTGGTAAGTAACAAATTAGCATGTTGAAAATTATAAGTACATTATAACTGCCTGCCAAAAAGTGAAGTGTGGTAAATTTAAGTCAATAAACTGAGCATGGATGACGTCGTACCAGACAGTGCGGGGGGCGTCGTGTGATGGAGAGTATAAATCCACTGCTCAAGTTGAGTTGTTATGCTTCAAGTTGAGTGTTGGCAAATATTTAACGTAGCATAAGCATCTCTCTTCCTCTCTCTCCCACTCACATCCACTCTCACTCTTATACATCTTTACACATCTTCCATCTGTCTGAAGAGATGGGGGGCGAGCATTGTTATCTGTCCGCCTGTGCTTCTTCCTTTTTTTTTTGTGTTGTTTGGGGTGGAAAAAAAATCTAATTTTCCAACTTTTTACGACATTTCGCTTTTGCGCGTTTATTCTGCGGCAATTTCATAAATATTTTCCGCTTCTTTGCGTTTCGCATACACTTTGTATGCAAAAAAACATGCCATCATCAGAACATTATCCCGCCGCGTGTAAATGAAATTCCCAACAACCCCGGCCCCCTCTCCTGCTATGCTTACGTCGGCATAAAATAACGGTAAGGGAGGGGGTGGACGAAAAAAGCATCCCGCGCCAGCAACTCGAGGGTTGTTGACTTATATCATTTATCATAAGGAATTAGGTTCAAGCTTGTTATTAATATTAGACGTGGTCGTTGCCTCACCCCCTCCCCCACTCTCTCACTCTCTCTCTCCGGCACTGCGCCTGGTCGTTGGGCACGGCGTGAAGCCGCTAACGTGCGAAGAGTGCGTTAATAAAGTTCATAAAATAAACAAACTCAAAGCTGGGAGTCAACATGTGAAATTAAAATCTTTCGTTAAGTCAATTGACACTTCTCTCTCTCTCTCTCTCGCTTTAGCTCTCTCTGATCTATTAAAGTTTATTAAAAGCGTAAAGACTCCGAGGTTGGCGCTTTATGAGGCCATAATCTAGAGCGAAATTAACCTTATAATGCCCGCCGCAAACAATAATACGCAGTACTATTTGCTAAATTCGTTGAGTTTCGTTTTTGATTGCAAAAGCTTAAATGAAAATCTTTTCTCAAGTATGCGACAATCAAATGCGTATTAAGATGGAATAAGATTTGTTATGCGTTGTGTTTTCTTCATGTTAGACGACTCTACTTGAGAAATCCTGACCAGGGCATACCCTTAACCCGTTACGTAACGTATACTAAAACTGAACTTCTAGCTGAGATATCTCCTGTTACTCTGAACTGATTTTGATTAACTTTTTTCAGATGTTTTAAGCCCAATTTTCAAAATTTTAAAATTTAATATTTTGTTTATATCGGAAACCAGAAGTGTTATCGATAGTTAAAATGACCTTATAATGCAACTTTAATGCATAAAGAAATTATCATCATTTAAATAAGGAAAACTGTTTACGGAAGGTTTAAAAATCCTTGTAATATTTAGCAAAAAGTAGGAATTTCCATATAACATAATGCCTTTATCAATACCTTAACCTTAGTAACTGCTAACCAAAAAATTTCCTAAAAATTTTTAAATGTCGGCATCGAAAAACTCAAAGGATCCCAAAAAAAAAAATCTTTAAATTATTTCACTTCTTTACGATTTTATGCAGGGCTTTTCACTTTTATACCATATTCCAAATCAATTTTTTCATAATTTATGTGCTGTTTCCCATTAAAATCATTCTCATCAGCTTCGCGTGAACTTCACTACAAATAATCAAATTTCCCAAATCAAAACCATTTTACAAATATTTGCAAAGCACTTTCGAATCTCCATTGATGACTAAATCAGCAAACGCATCGTTACAGTGGGACCAAAAAATACTTGCACACAAGCCCCCCAAAACGCAATATTACAAATTAATCAACTGTTTGCAACGATTAGAGCTGGCAACACTGTTGCTTTATGGCTCTCTCACTACGTATTGATATCATTCAAATGAACTTTCGTCTCAATAAACACTCGTCAAACTGTGTATGTGTGTGTGTGTGATAATAACTCGCAGTTTGGGTTAACCGTGACGCGACTGCTAGTTGTCTCATTATGATATGTTTCAGCTTGTGTAAGGACAAACAAGGACATTGGGAGAACACGGTCGACAGGGCGACGGAACCACTTACTTTTCCCTTGCTTACAGAAAAAAAAAAATAAAAAAAAAAAGTTCGCATGGCGATGCCGTTAAAGGTTTCTCTTTCTAACGCTTGCTCCAACTCTCAGTTGTTCCTTTTGCTGCTGCTGCTGCTGCCGATGGTTTCTCTCTCACATTGGGCATGGCGGCAGCGACTTTGGCAGAGGCAGAGGCAGCGGCAACCCCCTAAGCGCCAGAGTTTTGTTTCGTTAGCTCTCGTTCTCTCTCTCTCTCTCTCTCGCTCGCTCTCTCTTGGCGCGCTTCCCCTATGAACGTTTTTATTTTTGTTTTTATTTTCCGTTTGAGTTTCTTTTTTTTTCGTTTTGTTAGGTTTTTGCCTCCTTTGCATTGACCATAAGCCACGCCCTGTGCATGTATAGAAGCGAACAACAACAACTGTTAGATACGAAGAGCGAAGTAATAAAAAAAAAACATATACAAGAAGAAAATTGAATGAAAAGAGCCAAGATAAACACTTATAAAAACCTAACGAAAAGCGATATAAAAACAGCCACAAAACACGAAGGCTTCAGCAAAGAAACTTGCCAAAAAGGTAACAAACTATGTATGTGTGTGTGTGTGTCCAATGTTTTATGGCCGAACCATGGCCAAAAATATCCTCAAAAGTGTGGAGCGGGGGGTAGAGAGGCGTTGTGCACATGTCCAATATTCACTTAACGCGATAAAAATGAACTAGAAACATTGAAATCTGGCAGCGGAGAGAGAGATGGCGCTCGATGTGTGTGCAAGTATGTATGTATTTCCGTGTGTGTGTGCAAAAACATACAAAAACATCAGTTACACTTTGTTTAGTCGTTTTCCACTGGACATACACAGACACAAACATACATACAAACACATATATACGTGATTTTGTCTATCTATCGAAATGCCAACTCCAACAACAACAACAATAACGAAAACGAGAGCGCATTGAGCGGGGTGAATTTTGGGTTGGCTTGAGTGGACGGGGGGGAATGAGTTGGAATGAGGTGGAACGTTAAAAAAGATAGCGTGGTTAAACGCGCTTATTTTGGTTTATGATTAAATTTATTACTTGTACGCCCAACCACAGCGAACGAGCAGCCACAGCAACAACAACGCCGAAAAAAGGGCAAAAATTAAGGGGAGGGAGGTGAAAACTTTTAGTGTTGTTGTTTGTACTTTTCGGGGGCTTGCCTTGGAATTTAATTAATGCCTAGGCCCTTAAAAAAGAACGAATCTCAACTTCTTTATATATATATAATTGGCCATTCTTTTAAGCTTAGCCCTTGTTAGGGGTTTGCTCTGATATCTAATTAAACAGGTCAACGGGCATGCTAAAGAAACCGGACTCAGACTCGGACCGCTTCACTGTAAATTGTTTCAGTGTTAACTGCAACTTTGCTAAGCTGCATTCTAGTGCCCTGGCCCAGAGTGAGACAGCAATTGCGTGTTTTGGCAAAATACAAACAACAACAAAAACAAAAAAAAAGAAAGAAAAGAGTATCGTTTTTATCTGCATTCGCATTTGGTGTGCTGTTGTTGTTGTTGTTTTCTACGATTGTCTGTGTACGGATTGTAACAACTGCGTCTGTGGTTGTGACACGACTCGAAGCCAAAACGAAACACTCTCGAGCTCGCTCTCTCCGTTTGTTCCCGCTTTTGTATTTACATTACGTTGTGCAGTGGCGCTAGGCGCTGACGACGCTGACGATGCTTACGACGCTTACGACGATTCTGGCGCGCTCGTGCTCATCCTCGTGTACTAGTATATCCCCTCAGCATCGGTCGTCATCATATTCTCTTCGTTGTCGCTGTTGTCGTCGTGCTTACTCGCTCCCCCGTTAGAACATTTTTTTGCGTTGCGTTTTCTTTTTAGTTGTTGTTGTTGTTGGTCTGACCTCTTTTGTCCCCCCCACGAGTGCCCGTTCCAAAAAGACTCAGTGTTCTGTTCTGCTTCGTTCAATTGTGCTCTCTCTCTCTCTCTTGGTGCTTGCTCGTCTCGTTTATTTATGATTATCTGTGTACAACTTGTTTCGTGTTCATCGCATGTCGATGCCGATGATGGGTGTAGTATAGGCCATGAGCATCTTTTTCTTCTGTTTTCTGTTACAAAACCCTGCCCCCGGGCTCACACATGTAACCAACCAGCTATGTAACCCGTATGCACATGTACACAGATACACAACAGCAACAACTGCAGTTACGACAACAGCAACAACAACAACTACATGGTGAACACACCTTTTTCTTTTTGGGGTCTAT
The DNA here is from genome assembly GCA_018152965.1 of Scaptomyza pallida. Classification (NCBI taxonomy): domain Eukaryota; kingdom Metazoa; phylum Arthropoda; class Insecta; order Diptera; family Drosophilidae; genus Scaptomyza; species Scaptomyza pallida. Next base: position 1,078,448 of record JAECXP010000107.1, read on the forward strand.
GGTGGGCTGCTTCTTCATCTTCTTCGCCTTCTTCTTCTTCTTCTTCTTACGTTTTAGTTCGCTTTATTAATGACGGCTTGTTGGTTGGTTGCTTGGGATTGCTTGGGTATTGCTGTTGTTGACCCGCCAGCAACATCACGAATTGCAGTTCGCTTATCACTTAGTTAGATGTTTTGCTCCTCCCCCAGAGTAAAAACTTTATGCCTGTACTTTTTTTTTGCTTCGTTTTAGTTGAAGTAAAAACAAACTACAAATGTTTGCCAAAGCTCTCTCTCTCTCGCTCTCGCTCTCTCATTGTTGCTGTGGTTTGACTTTTGGCAAAGAAACTGTCAACATGTCCGTTTTAGCTGCTCTGAAAAACCATTTTGAAATAAATATTTAATTCAAATGTCCTTATTGCTAGACAGAATATCTTAACAAAAGAGCCAAAAGCGTGTCCTTCTATCAAGAAAATCAATCAAAAGTCTTGAATAAATACAAACACACACACAGATACACAGATACACAGATATGTAGGATTGTCAAGCGTTCTCCAGAGGTTAACACGTACAGGACTAAACCACAGGAGCGGCGTAGAGGGAAGAGAGCTTAGAACTTTGTCAAATAGGGCGGCTGGGAACAATAAAAAATACGTGGCAGACATAACGAAAAAAAAAGAGAGAAAAGAGATATTTATTTGAATCAATACAAATGAAGTGAACCGCGATTATGTTGTTGCTCCCGTTTGGAGAAAAGTTCGCCCCACACGGGAGAGAAACAACAAAAACACCTTTTCATTTGTATCTATTAGATTAAAATTCATGTCGACGCACACACACACACGCATATATCTATAAAAGATACACTGTATGTATAAAGTGGCAAGAAAATTGTGCCCGAAGCTGACAATCATCATTGGCTTTGTGCACACATACTGTTAAGGCATTGCCAGAGGGGGACGAGTGAGAGCGAGAGAAAAAAAAAGGTATTGCCAGCAACGATTGTCGCTGCTGCTGCCGTTGCTGCTGCTGCTATCTCTACGACAGAACACGAACAAGAACATTGAAACAGTGAAACAAGGCGAAACGAAACGAGACGAGACGAGGCGAGGCGAGGCGAGCATTAAGCTCTTTTGGAACACTAACACAAACGAACAGTTGCAGTTGATGCTTGTTGTTGTTGTTGTTGTTGTTGGTTTTGGTTTTGGCAAACAAGTAAAAATACAAAAGATACAAATGTATCTCGTGTTCGAATATATACATATACATATGTATATACTATATGTATGTATGTATATATAAAAATCGTTAAACAAAGACTGACGCTTGTTCTGCTCGCTGCGATTTTCACCGACTCCAGCTCCAACTCCAACTTCCTTTTGGCTTATGCGATTGTATTGGGGATTGTGTATCGCGCCGTACTGTGGCGCTCTGCGGTGTCGACTCCCCGCGGGTGGCACAAAAACCCGCGCGCGAACTTCTTCATCATCATCATCATCATGTTGCAGCTCTCTCGCTCTCGCTCTCTCTCTCTTTCTCTTTCTTCAAGCGCCATTGAAGCGCCCGCCTCCCAAATGCCCCCTCCCCCCATACCTTATGTGGTGGAAGCTGTGTCTGCCACTGCTACTGTCTCTGCTTGTGGCAACTCCTGTGGCAAGCGTGCGACGGCATTTTGTGCGCCCTTTTTTCGTTTTTTTTTTTTCCTTTCTACCCAATGACTTAACGTGATCTGAATTTGTTGTTGCCCGCAGGCCAATTACTGCCACAAGAAATATATATAAAAAAGAAAATATGGCAAACGGATATGGCGGCTCATGCCACATGCCCCCCATGCCCCACGCCCGCCCTACAGCAGCCGCAACATCTTTTAGTGACAGCTCAAAGCAAAAGATTTGCTTGTTTGCCGCTTAAGGTATTCCGCAATACTAAATGAGATCAGTTTCCAACAGTTTCCCCACAAATACCTGATTTATGCTTAATTCTCAGCATGATTTTGTGACCATTGTTTGGTAATGTTTTTGGTGTTCTGATGGCATTTTATATGAATTGAAGATTTCTTTTTTGAATAATTAGGTAAGAAAACTCTTCGCATATGTAAAATTAAGTGAAATCTGGAATGTTTTTGCTACTTATCCTATTAGCTTTAACTAGATCTAAAGAGGGAAAGAGAGAGAGAGAGAGAGAGATAAGAGAGAGAGAGAGACTAGAGACTAGAGAGACGTGACCAAGAAAGACGACAGAGAATGGGGAGAGAGAAGGAGAGAGGCGAGAGAGAGAGAGAGAAAAAGAGGCGAGAAAAACAGCGAAAGAGACAAGACAGAGAGAGAGAAAAAGAGAGAGAAGAGAGAAAGAGAGAGAGGAAGAGAAGAGAGAAAGACAAGGAAGATAGAAAGAGAGAAGGGAGAGAGAGAGACGAGAGAGAGACAAGGGAGATAGAAAGAGAGAAGGGAGAGAGATAAAGAGACAGAGAGAGAAAGAGACAAGAGAGAAAATGCTAGAGAGATAAAGAGAACTTCTCTTAGAGAAGGGACAGATAGAGAGAGAGACTAGAGAAAAGAGAGAGAGAGAGAGAAAGAAAGACAAGAAGGTGTAATAAGAGAGAGAAGCAGGGGGAGCGTAAGTGGGATCGTTAGAGATATACAATGTCACTTCGATGCCTTCAAAAAAACACAGAAGAAAATTCACATAACTTTGTTAAACTTGACAAATACAAGCCAAAACCTTTAGACCTTACTTGAACTTTTGAGAATCGAGTAGAAGGGCGACCGGCATTAATTTTAAGTAAAATATGTGTTTTAAGATATATTTTTACTGTTTTGATCAGCAGCCCTCACACACACAACAACACACTCGCACACACACATAAGCAAACGCACACACACATAGAAATTGCAAAAAACATTGAATATGATCTAAATATGCATATGAAATGGTATTTAAAAAACCATTTTAGCGTATTTTTATTTTTCTTATGACAGTCTTAAGAAAGTATTTTTTGTAATCCCAAAACTTTTTTTGATATCCTTAACCCATAAAATGGATTTAGTAAATGGTTATAATCGCCCCATAAAATGTATATAACATACAGAAGGAAATTTCATTGCTCAGCATCATATAGCCAAGTTTGCATCCGTCTTACTTGATTCCTTCCAATCTTGTCAAAAATCGTTTAAGAACTCTCGAAAATTAGAGTCCATTTTCGAATTTATTTTAAAGCGTTTAATGCAAAAAGTGCATTTGATTCGAGAAACTCTTTGAGAGAGTTTCTGGAAATTGTGAATTTTCGACTGTTATGCTTGCGAGCGTTCATTATAACTTAATAGTTGATGTAATAATATAAAGTTGGATTGTTAGGATTGTTTTTAGCCTTAAATCGACTATGATAATATTTCGAAACACTTGAAAACATGGCTCACAAATTAAAATTCTCAAAAAGTGAAATTTTCACAAATGCGACCCAGTTTTTGCATTATAATAAGCTCTAAAACTGATCCGAAAACGGGCTCTAGTTTCAGGAAGTTTTGATTTTTAAGATTTTAAGTTTGTGTCCACTGCATTATGTCCCAAAGAAAAAGAACTTAAGCAATAAAGTGTATACCCTGGCAACCCTGGATACAAAAATATTTCAATGCAAGATTGAGTTTGTTGTTTTCTAAAATGGCTAAGAAAGTTAAAGAAAATATTTGTATTCCAAAACTGCCGTCGAACTCCGATATAATGAATCCAAAGGGGGGAAAAAAATTTCGCTTAGGGTTTGTTTTTCCATGGAACCATATGCCAGTTTTTTAGAAATGAATTCTTTGTATAGAAAACTTTGTTTTATGAAAGTTCGGCTATATATTAGCCAAACGGACACCAAAATCGAGCTTATCTCATCGTTAGCCAAAAAAAAAAAAAAGTTGTTCTGATCTTCCAGAGGTGAATAACGGATTTCTTTGCCTGCTGTCACATATTCTAAACTTGCAAACTGTAACATCTAAAGGTTCTTGAACTCACAGAAAAGCAATCTAAAAACATTAGTTCAAACAAATCCAGGGATAAATTTGATATGGTCACACAATATGTGTGCACCCAAAATGTGTTAATGTTGTCCAATGAAGTTGAAACATTATCATCAAGATGATTTATATTCGCTCTCCATATATGTGTGTGTGTGTTTGTGTGTGTGTTCATTCGCATCACACATTTCTAGACCAAGTTTGGCAAATGCTTTGAGCCCACAGAGGATTTCTCATCATGGATGCGTGAACACAGAGTGTACAGGAGATGGCAAAGGGGGCGGGCATAGGGGGGTTACTAGGGGAATCAACGTATCACAGAGGCAGCAACAACAACAACAACAACGAACTTCACTTACATGTGTGTACAACAAAGTAACTTCATTTAAATGCTGTAAGAATTTGTTTTCGGCATGTGCGACACCCGCATGCAGCAGCAGCAGCAACAATGAGGGGGGAGGGGGATGACGACTCGCGAGAGTGGCAATATAAAGCTTAAAATGAAATTTGGTTGCCGCTGCTGCTGCTGCTGCTGCGGCTGCAGTTGAGTAGTCAAAGCGTTTCCCATTCAAATCGCCCCCAAACATACATACATATGTTTCGAATACATTTGCTACATGTGTACAGTATATGTGTGTGTGTTTGTGTGTGTGTCTATGTGCATATAAATATGTATCATTGTTTCAGTTGTAGCTACAAAAACCGATTCGACAAGCTTTCGCTCTCTCTCTCTCTCTCTCTTTCGCTCTACATGCGCCATCTCTTTTGCTTTTAAGAGGGGAGTCTCTCTCTCTCTCCCTCTCACTCGTTCGCGTCGCGGACAGCCGTCGGCGCCGTCACTCCTCACGAGTGGCGTTTCAATTAATTAGAAAAAGTTAAAGAAACCCCCCAAAAACAACAAAAACTCAAAGCGAGGGAGGCAAAAAAAAAAAGGAAGAAAAAACAAATATCTCCGTAATAAAATGTAAGCGCAGCAGCTGCGGTATCAGCTCTCTGTGTATATATATGTTGCCACGGCGCCAGCAACAGCAGCAACAGCAGCAGCAGCGGAAGATGCCGCCAATCGAGGCAAACGTGGTCAGCAAAGAAGGCGGCGGAGGATGAATGATAAAAACTCTTATAGCCAGAAACTGAAGCTACAGCTACGCTAAAGCGGCAGCAACTTCAACAACAACAACAACAACAACAACAACAACCGGCAGCAACATCAACTGAAATGTTGGCCCACCCCTTTTTCATGAGAGTTTTGTTCATGTTCATCAAGTTTTTCTTATTTTTCATGACTCTGCTGTTGTTGTTGCTGTTGTTGCTGTTGTTGTTTATGGCAACAAATACTTGTACAACGTAGCAGCAGCAGCAGCAGCAACCAAGTAGCAGCAACACACAACAGCAACAACAACAGTGCGTACAAATACATACATCGGCTGTTTTACAACAACACGCAATAACAGCCATTTTTCTAGTTGTTAAGTTAATTTTTTCATGTTTTGCTGGCTCGCTCGCACTTAACACGCGGCAAACAGCAGCAACAGCAACAGCAGCAGCCGGAGCAGCAGCAGCAGCAGAAACGACAGCAGCAAGAGTATTCTCGTACACACACACATACATACATACATACGATGTGCGGGGCCGACAAGCAGCCAACAGCCAACTGGCAACAACAACCAAAACAACAAGCAAGCACTTCGCTCAGCAAATGCGATTCGTGGGCACTCACACACACACATACAAACGTGCGGGGCTATGCTATCTCGCTCACACGCACACCACAAATATCCCAGATACTTTATTTATGGTCGTAGCAGCAGCAGCAGCAGCACCAGATACTTTTTGGTGCTGTTGTAGTTGTGGCCGTTTGCTGGCGCTGCCTTTTAGCTACTGCCCTGCCCTGCCCAACCCTGCCCTAACGTAACGCAACCGGTTCTCGTTTGTAGCAGTAGCTAGCAACCCATCTCGCTCGCACTCATCGCCGCGTGACAAACAGCCAGCCCACTTTTAATGATAATCATTATTGCCGTTGTTACGGTCGCCTGTCGTTGTTCTTGTTGTTCTTGTTGTTGTCGTCAGCGCGCGTTGATACTTTTTCTGCTTTTGCTGGGGTCTCACACTCACACACACACACACACATGCAGCAACAGAGAGAGCATAGCACAATTTTAGGGGAGAAACGAGTTTTGCCAACGCGTTGCTCGGCGCTCTCTCACACACACACTAACCGAATGGCCTTATCTGTGTATGGTTCAGTGTTTATCTGTGTATGACTGCCTGCTATGCCTTTGCTTACTGCCTCTGCTGCTTCTCTTGCTTGCTTGCCTGCGCATGTTGTTGTTGTTGCTGTTTTCGCTGTTTTCGATTGTCGGTTGTCGTGTAATTCCCATTTGTCGTACACTTTGTAGTTGCTCAAGAAACTCATGTTAGTCTACTTTTGGCTGTTACGCAGATTGTTCGTATCGTTCGGTATCTCGTTCGTTCGTTGCGTTGCCGTTCGATTCGTTTCGTTTCGTTCTCGTGTGCCTGTCTGTGCCTCTGCCTGTGCCTCTGCTGTCCACCAGTGTTTGCCAGTGCCAGTGCTAGTGACAGTGCCAGTGCAGCGTTAACAGCCTGTCGTGCCCGCTCGCCCGCAATACATTTATACACTTCAAGAAGCAAAAAAACAACGAAGAAACATACAAATTTTTTGATACCGATACCGTAAGCCGCGACGGCATCAAGCATAAACACAACAAGCCGAAGACGAAACCGCAGCAGCAGGCGCTTAGGTGATTTTAGTGACACATTCTTAAGCCAGCGCTAAAAACTGTTCTTTTCGCTAAAATCAAACCATTTGAATTCGTCGTTTAACCGTCGGCATGACAAAACGTGTGCGAATCGCGTACAGTGCTTAAAACACACACAAACAAACACCTCTGTACACCTCTACCCCCGCCCGCGTTCAAAGTGTGTTCAACTTGAAATCATTTCTAATGATCTACATCAAGAATTAAATCAATGCAAAACATAACGAAACATAACGAAACAAGTTTAGTTCAATGCACAAATTGCATTTACACCAATAACAACAACAACAACAACAAATTATAAATTGTTAATCAATTCGATTTGAATTTGAAAAGAGAAAAAAAATTAAATATTGTGTGTCGAGTTTTTCCTTTTGTTTTAATTCAAATTCAATTCGTGCGGTGCCGTTTTGAGTATAAATTATTAGTTTCGAATTGACAAACCAAATCCAAATTAAATGACAGTGCACAGTAATGAAACCGGTGTCTGTTTAGTAATGGTATGTACTGAAAAAATACTTAGAGTATACAATAATAATATACTTTATTGGGAATATACTTTAGTATACAGTTGTAACGTTTAACAAGGATTACCTTAGAAAAAAACATATTTTGGGGTAAAAACTCTTAAAATATTGCAAGCATTTGTTCAAAAACTTATTGCCTGTTGTTGAATACCGAGTTGAAAGTTTAGAGACAGAATTTTTAGGTAAACTTTTAAGCAAATCTTCAAATCTTTAAGAAACGATTGAACAATAGGCAGTACAGTACAATCTGTGAATTCTTAAGCAGTTTGTTAATCCACTTAAACAAAATCCGCTCTAAAAACTTAAGAAGAAACTAAAGATATATAAACCATACGACTGAAATCTAAGTTATCTGCAATATTAGGAACTCTTAAGCTCAAGAATTCTTAGATTCTACAGAAATAACGTATGTTGCTTATTGAAAATACAAAGGAATCTTTTTATGATATTTGTAAAAATTACTAAGACATAAATTACACGTGGAAACAAGCTTAAAAGTGATCGAACAACACTACTGAAAATAAATATTTATGGATATTTTACTCAAACTAATGTTATTCATCCGAAACAGCTGAAAGGTATTAAGAATTCTAGAAAGAAATGTTACTTAAGACAGTTGAATCGATATGTCTTTGAACCTATTGGAAACATCTAGGAATCAATGCAAAACATTTTATTTTACCGCAACATTTGTTTAAAGATACAACTAAATGCTTTAGACCAAAAATCAAATAGAAAATCAATGGAATATTTATAGTATAGATACAATTCGAAAAATATTTCTAGAATGTGCCAAGAATTATTTTAGGAAACATTTACTATTTAAAGTTAAAAGATGATAGAAAATATATTTGACGAATCTCAAGAGGATATAAAAATGCCTGATAAATAGAAAATGGTAGTTTTTGAATAAAACAAAGTCGCAGCAGCTCATGAAAATAATTACTTAAAAAAAAAAAACAAATATCGTTATATGGAATTTTGACTGAAATGTAACTTTTTTTAAATAAATAAAACTAAAAAATCAAAATAATTCCATTTGCATTCAAAAGATACAATACAATACAATATACAATGAGATACAATGATTGGATACAAAAAAAGTTTTTCATTAGATCGTAAATTTCTTTGCTTAATCTTCTTGTTGCTGTTACTTTTGAAAATCTCTTAAGCATGCCTAAACTATTTTAATTGGGTGAAAAATGCGCGTTTTAAAATACAATCAGCTAAATATATATATGTATATAAGTATATAGTATGTGTTCACTTGTAGAACAAGGTGTTTAAGTTGCAACAATTGGACTTGACAAAGACAGATCACCGCTGAATATCAAAGCGATCGAAAGAGCAAGCAATATGCAGGGCAGCATTCTGTTAAAAATAAATTGAAATAAGTCCAAACGAATCGATGTCTATGTTTTGCCAAATCCCATTTGAATCCCAACCAAAAATGTCAGCCATTCCGCTTGTGTTTTGTTGTTCGAACATTTTGTACAGTGTATATTGTATTGTAGTGCCCAGATACTAGATAGAAGCGTTAGTTGCATACATGTGATGCCAAAATGAAAAGGCCGCACCCCCCGCCCCCCTTGCCTGCCCCTCGACAAACAACTACTAAATACAGCTTGTGTTCTAATACTTTTGTGGCTGTTTCTGTTGTTGCTGCCATTTGTACAACAACAGATACAAACTATGTAAGTGTATGTGTGTGTGTTTGTGTGTGTGTTTAAAATCAAAGAGCCATACATATGCTTCGGATACGGCTACGTAATCTGATCTACATAGTAGTGGCAAATATGGCAAAAACAAAGTTGAATGTTGCCCCTTCTTTGGTCGAAATGTAATCAATTCAACTTATACTTGACACTTCAGCGCCACACATAGATACACACACACACACACAAACACAGCAGACGCACATAGATACATTAATTACACAAATAAGTAACAAAACAAGAGACCATAAAATGCTTTCATGTATAAACACAAACAATATCAAAAGCCAAGCTAAATAATGTGAAATGCAACTTGTAGAACAACAACAACAATAACAAAAACGAAAACTGAAACCGAAAACGAAACCAAAACCGAATTCGAAACCAAAAAATGAAAAAAATGCGAAAAATAAATACAAAAAAAAAAATTGTATATATTTTTAATGCAAAGCTTAAGATAAATAAAAAATATATATGAAACACATTTTCGGGATGTTCTCAACTAGAAAATAATCATAATCATGCGGAGACATGGCGGACCCCATCATGATAAACATCAACAACAACATTGAACGGCGGTGGCGTCGGCAGATTCAAAGGCGCCAAACTGATAAGCAAAACCCCTTCTTTCACTCTCCTCCACCCGCAGCAAGCGTCCCATATTGGGTCAGAGAATTAATTTTTAATCGCGTATGGCCACTTGAACGGAGGCTCCACAGCTCCAGTGCATCATCAACGTTGTCTATCTGTTGACTATTTTGTTGATATCATGGCCATGCTTCTCGAGTTGCGATAAAAAAAAGGAAAGCAAAGCAAAAAGACATTCAATCTTAAGACTTGGATCTGGAGGAGAAGGCGGCGGAGGAGGAGGGGGAGGACAAGCGAAAGGAGAGTGTGAGAGGAGAAGGAGGAAAGTCTCTTCGGCAATCCAAACCCAAAACGCAGAACGTTAATAAATAAAACTCCAGAAACTTGTTTGTGTCGCTGCCACAATGTGTTTGTGTGTGTTGCAAGTTGTTGTTGTTGTTGTCGCTGGATACTGTTGCTTGACTAAAAGTGTTGACAAAAGTGCCCGATAGGCTTATGTGCACACACACAGAAAACACAACTAAGAAGAAAAAAAAAACAAGTAAAACATGGGCACGAACCAAGATGCACAAAGAACGGACACTGCTACACACACACACACACACACACACAAAAACACACTTAAATACACATGCAATCAAATTGCTCTTAGTTGTTGTTGTTGTTTGCTGCCACAGCAATCGGCTGTGTAATTTAAATCAATGTTGTCAATCGAAAACATGATTTGTTGTTAATGGCGGCCCCACTTTGATGATCCAACAACAACCAAGAGAGAGGACCCTTCAGACATATAGACTATTTAGTCAGAGGGTTCTGGGTTCCATGGGACAGTCTATAGTTTTGTGTATTTACTGTACCGCTTCGAGTGTTTGGAAGACAAGACAGACAAGCAACAACAACGAACAAGCAACAACGAACGCTTATCGCCATTTGATAAGAGGGGGGCAACGGTTTTTTAATTAAGTTTTGCCTTTTGCCTTAGTGGCGGCTCTGGTTCTACCAAAAAGGGGTACAGTAGACAAGTTGGCGATGGCGTCGAAGTTGACTTTATAAGGAAGCAAATCTGCTTTCGATTTTTTACTGATTTTTTATTGATGGTTATAAACAGAGTTTAAATTCTGCTTAAATATAGTATGTGTCTTTTGAAAACTTTGAATTCTTATCTAATTTACGTTTATATTATTCTGTTTTTGAACAAGTTTTATTCAGCAGAAAAATCTTGAACGTAAATATTAAGTTTCTTCAAAAATTTCATCCAACTGACTTTATATTTCTTTCCAAACGAAGAAAGAAACATGAATATTTCAAGATTGTTAAATTTTTCGATATTGTGAAATGTTTTAGATATATGTATATCGATCCTCGATCTTAAATCGTTTTCAAAAGCATAAAAAATTTTAAATAAATTTTTTAAAGTTTTTTTTAAATATTCAAAATATTAAAATTTTCATAAACATGATTTTTGAACTCTTATTTTTGCTTTTTGAAAAAAGAATACTTAACATTTAAGAATCTCATAAGGGTACCTTTTTGTATTTGAATTTTTATTTAATATATTTTAATTAAATTTTATAAATTTTTTTGAAAAAGTTTTGAAAATTGCCATTAACATATTGTTTCTATACACAAAAACACTTGTGAAAAAAATGTTTCAATATTTAAAATTTAAATTTAAATTTTATATTAAAAAGAATTAAAATGCAGTTTAAATACAAAAGTTTAAATACGAAAGTTCTTAAGTTCAGTTAACCTTCACTTATATCACAAAAATTCTCAAAAGATTGATATTTGCGATTTAATATTTTGAAAATTTTTAGAATCAAGCTTTAAATATTTCTAACCTAATCTTCAAATTTTCCTGCTTCGTTTCCAGAATGCCGTTTCAACTCGCCTTGCTGCCTCATCGCCAACCACACCCTCAACGAACGCCGCACAGACGCCGCCGCATCCACAGAGTACAACGCAACAGTTGCCACCGCTGCCACCGTTAGCGCATCCAACAAGCGGCACCGGTTCCAGCACCGGCCACGGCCACGGCCACGGCCCAGGCGCCGGTTCAGGTCCGGGGCCCACATTAACTGCTGCCGTTGCCGCTGCCGCCTCTGCCGCCGGTCTGCCCGGCAGTGGTGTACCCCTGCCCCTGCCCCTGCCCCTGACAGTGCCCAGTGCCAGCAACGTGATGGTCACATCGACAGTACCGCCGGGTGCACGCTCCGGTTCACCATGTGCCGCTGCCGTCACACCCTACGGCTCGGCGGGCAGCAGCGTGGGACCGGGTCCCTCATCGCTGCCCTCCGTGGGCGTTGGACCGCCACCGAGTGGACCACCGCCCGCACCGGGCTCCGGTAATCCCAATCCAAATCGCTGCTGTGACACGGGTCGTACCATCTACACGGATCCGGTTAGCGGTCAAACCATCTGCTCCTGCCAATATGATATGCTTAACTATCAGCGTTTAGCGGCGGCCGGCGGCCTTGTAGCCGGCCCTGGCGGTGTACCCCTTGGCGTCTATCCGGAGGGCATGTCCGCCTACCTGTCGGGCATTGCCGGTGATCAGCCACCATTCTACGCGAATCCGGTAAGTCCAAAATGAGTATAAAAAAAACGTGTATGGTTCGGTTCGGTACAGCACTGTGAGCTAAAACGTTCTGTTCATAAGTCATGCGTCCCGAACACAATGGTGCAATAAATTTATGAATTTGTCCAGCGTCCCAAGCAAAGACCACCACCGACGACATCGTCGGCGTTGTCGTCGTCGTCGTCTTGTCGTCATTTGATCGTGTGCCAGGGCCACGCACACACACACACACACACACACACATACGAACCAGCTATAGTTGCTTCCGAACATGTGTTTGTGCTTTGGGGTCTAGCGACTAGTCTAGCCAGAGAGAGATTTGTCAAAGGCTTTGAGTAGACCCTAAGCGATGCTTGTTTGTGCAACATCAACCTGTGTGCATGTGTGTGTGTGTGTGTGTGTGTGTGTGGCATATGCCTGACCTTTAGCCAAGACTTGGGTGATATTTCAAGCTGCATTATTGTGAGCTCTGGCTTTATAGCCAAAGCCAAAAGCGATGTCAACTCTGAGGGCATACAATAGTCGGGTCACTGCGACAGGGTCCATCGGGAGAGTTTGTTGTTGTTGTTGCTGGTTGCTTGTTCGCTTACAGCATGTCCGGCGCTTCACGGCGTTGTCCATTGTTCGCCGAAATTATTTCTAATAGCAGCGTGTAATTTGCTTTTGTTTGCAAACAATTCTATTTGGTTTGACTTCCCATTCGGACCACATACTGTGCCGAGGGTCACCAAAAATCTATATAGGACTAGGTGCAGTAAGGACAAGCTGGGCATACGGTCGGCGGGTGTAAGGGGTCAGGACCCCCAACTGTGACTGCTTGCAGTGCCTTGACCGGATCTTGTGTGTGTGGTTTCATGTTTGTTCTGATATTTTGTGATATTTTGTTTTTGGTTTTCACTCGAAATCCTATATAATCAGATTTCAGGGCTATTAGTTGCTTTGCTTGTATTGACATATGGTCTCAAAAGGCACTCAATTAGTCGATCGAGAAACATGTTTTGAAACAATGTCATTAAACAGAACAATAGTTGTTGTAATATGAGTAAATGTTTTGGTTTTCTTAAGGAATCTGCTCTGAAAATGTTGAAACAAGGTCAATTAAGAAAAATAAAGACTGTAAAGATTTTTATAGTGTTTTTCTGGGATTGTACCTTAGTGATCGTTTATAATGGTCGTTAAATCTATAAGTTCGTTCAGTTGAGTTAATTCGTTAAGTTAAGTTCGTTCAAAAGAACCAAAAGTTGTTTTATTGCACGCAAAAGACTGGTATAAGAAGATAATTTAAAGGTTTCCAAAAGAATTCGATTGAAAATTGGAAAAAAATTTGTTTTCATCCATAATTAAATTAAATTTTTAAGTTAAAAATCTTTTGAATATCCCAAAAGTTAATGTAATATAAAAAAAAACTTGTCAAAACAAATCCATCCATTGAAAAAAAAACTAAGTTTGAGTTAAATTATTTTTTGTTTGCAATTTTTCTGCATTTGTCGCATAAATCACAAAAAACCAGTAGCAATAAATTTTTTCAAAAATGCACATATCTTTATTTAACGTTATTCATTATGACAAATATGACAGAAGCATAAATTTCAAAACAAAAAGGTGTCAATTTTGAAATTAAATTATCTCTTTTTTACTTTGCGTATTATTCATTATGACAAATATGAATGTGATGTGACTGTCAATAAGTATACGCAGCATATTCATTTTGTGAAATTCGTTCAAAAAAGAAACTTGTTAAGCAAACGATTTAATGTTTGAACTAGTTCAGTTCGCAAGAGTTTTTCGATGTTTCGAAGTAACTGCCGCTCGCCAATTATAATCATAACTTACGAATGATTTGAATACGTGCCACTAATGACTGAACGAGTAACAAATAACACAACAACAACAACAGAATCGATAGGCAAACTACTTACTAAAGTGTGTGTGTATCTGTGTGTGTGTGCCTAAGTATATTGATTTGCATTTGAAGCAGCTTACGCAGCTGGCCAGACAAAAAAACAAAAAAGAGACACAAACAAAAAGATACATAAAAAAAAAAAAAAAGTGCGGCTTGCCGCCAGTAGCTGCGGTTTTGCATAAATTTGGTTTTTTGTTTTGTTAACGCAGCGCCGTATTGTTATTGAAAGAATACTTAACAAAACAACGAACAAAAGATACAAAAAGTAAAAACGAAAATTTATCGATTGGTGATTAAACACTGTCGCTCTCAATGCGCCTACGCCTAAAATACCAATACGAAGAAATACTATATAGCATAGCTTGCAAATAACAGTTGAGCGATTCTTTGTGTTCGCCCATAACTGTATTCAACCGACAGTTAGAGCAAAAACTCAGAGAGCAACAGTTTCAGTTGGTTGCTCGACGAATCTGTTTTGCTCAGAACATAACTGTTTTTTCGTTTCTTTTGCTCTGTTATTCTCGGACACTTTGGTCGGTCGCAATGAAGCAAAGTGTTTTTGAGTATGTTTGCGAGTCGTTGGTTTACTTGAGTTTGTGATTTCTTTGCGATCGCGTCAAATTAACATTTTAGTGAAATGGGTCGTGAAAAAGTAAAAAGTGACCAATTTTTCACCTTCAACTCCGATGAAAACAAATCAGTGTGTTATGTGTGGGCATGAAATTTGCGGGTAATATTTATTTATTGAGTTTTAGTGCTGCATATATGGTGTAAAATAAAATACTAATTTTGTGGTATGTATAATATAATCAGGTCATACGTGACAAATTTAAGACGACATTTGTTAGCAAAACATAGAGACGTTTTTAACGAATGTGACGCCAACGAGGACACCGAAGTGCTATCAAAGCAAAAAGAAGAAAATATGCTATGAAACTAGTGAGAATGCATAGTTTCCTCCCTAGTTAAAATTGTAACCACGGATGGCAAGCCGTTTTTATTTTTGGAAAGCGAAGGTTTGAAGGAAATCGTTAATCCAATCTACCATGCACTGGATATGAACCCGATTACATCGCGGAATATAATGGATTTTGTATCTGCCAGGGAGAAACGTATTAAAGACAGCATTAAACTTTAGTGAGTCAAGCTTATTTCCTTAAAGATTGACGTTGCTACTAGAATGGACAAGCCATTCTGGGCGTTAATCTACAAATTATTAATACGACGTTGGAGCAGAGCGAAATTTTAGTGAAGACGTTGGGTATGATTCAGTCACCCTTCGACGGCTGCATATATTAAGGAAATGTTTTGGATATTCTTAATGATTACGCCATAAAGCTTGATCAAATCTTCAGGTAGAATTAAGATACAAAAATATTTTCATATGGTATAAATTTTATTTTTACTAAATTTTGTTCACTTAGCATTACATCTGATAATGGCAGAAATATGATAAAGCCATTGAACTTCTAAATGATGCTTCTGAGGAGTCACTTGTTGACGATGATACTGAAGGAGAAATAATAATGGAAAACTCGATTCACTTGATCTTGCCAATATAGCTTGTAGGTGCGTGTCCCACACTTCATTATGGTTTTGATGTAAATAAATTCCGACATAACTGAAAATTAATAGCTGTCGCAATTTGAAACTATTGCGCCGAAACTTTAGGTAGTTAATTTTTCTTTATTCATTTTTGTCTATATATAAAAATACGCGACCTTGCGGCGTTTTTAATAGAGCAAAAATGCATACCATCGCTCGACGTTGCTACTAGGTGGAATTCTACCTATATTATGTTGAAAACTTTTAAGCTAGGTTTTTAGTATGAAGCGTCTTAATGATTGGACGACTGTGGATGGAGATTTGTTGACGCTTTTAGGATGCATATGAGGCAACTATAAGCTGCAAAAAAATTGCTCTCACCGACTTCTTTATTGTTTGGTAGTTAAAATTAATGCAACAACAGCCAAAATCATCTTAAAAAATTATTGGGCAATTAAGTTAAGGAGGTAAGTTGCTTGAAAACGAGCGTTGTTAGCCGTTTATATGGATCCACGGGTAAACTGTGCTTTAAATGAAGAACAAAATGTTTGGCAAAACAAATTTAAAAAATTGCTAACGCATTTCATTTGAGAAGTGATGATATTAATTTATTTCAGGTCCTGTTTCTACATTTAGTATTTTTGTTTTTGTTTTTACTTAAGTATTGTCCTCGTCAAACACTTACACCTGTACTAAACTAATTGAAACAAATGTTAACTTTTTTTAATTTTGTATTCTTGGTCGACGGCACACAAGTGTACATTTTAAGAAACAGCTGTCGAAGATATCTGAGTCCAGTCTTATCCTCGTCCGCGGAATCTTTTTATCTGCTTTTAGATGACTTTCAAACAGTGTACAAGCCTAGAAGACCCGTTTCTTCAAACTTATTGACATTTATTATGACATCGAAATTTCGAAATGGCGTTGGTCTTTGCACTTATACCATATTTTGGATTTCTTAAAAGGTAGCTAAAGACGCCGCATTTGAATCGCTGGCACAGGTTGTGCTGGCCCACCGCCACTAGTTTCTGTGGAGGGCATCTGTCCTTTTATTTTAGCGAGGGCGCTTCATACGCGAATTTGAATTTCTACTTATTGTAAAACTTATGAAATTAATTAAATAATACATGATTTTATATATGTATGTATATAAATAAAGTAAATAAAATATATAAAATCCATTTAATAAGTGTTCTTAATACTATTGTCACTGATACTGTAAATATCACAATAATGTCTAAATATTTTCAATAAATATTTTATTTAAAACAAATACATATTTTTGATTTAATGAAATTATATTTAAATTTCGCCATTCCTAGCTTTAACGCAACACTTGCTTTTTTAAGGTCTTTAGTGCTTTTTTTGCCTACTTTTCGCTTTTTTTGTTGCTCATTGCTGCCTTTCTCAAATCGCTCAAACGTATCTCTCACGACAACCGAAACGGAGCCAAGTTTCCCAGAGCACCGCTGAGTAAATTTGTTTGGTTATGTACCAGCGCTGAAAAGCGCTCACTTTATTTGTATGCTATATAGTAAATATATATACCATGCAGTACATGTGTCAAGTACAATATTTGAAGTGTTTTTCATATTGATTGAGGCATTTAAAGTGCAAACGAAAAAAAATTGTTTTTCAAATTTTCCGGCCTGCCACAGCTGCATAAATCATCGCAACGATCGTAATTAGTCACTGCGGCATTTGCCGGCGCTAAACTGGAGCAATTTTTCTTATATGCATACATAGATATATATCATTCGAGGGACCCCGAAAAAAAAAGGGAGTGTTGTAAAAGTGTCGGCTCTGTGCGGTGGATTCATTACTTTGACACGAGCTGTCAAGCGGCTGTCATTTTGCCGCAGCACGGGAATATATTCATATACAGTACATACATATATATATTCGCTCTTTCTCGGGACTTGTCTTATCCAAAAACGAAACGTTAAATGGTGGATGGCAAAGGTGGATGTGACTTTTCTCTCTTTATGCGAGATGGTGCAACTTCTGCCAGCCCTCTGCGCTCTGCGCGCTGCCCTCTGCCTTGCCGCTGTCATTTCAAATAGCGCAAATGAAGTAAAAACATTTGAAGAGTACCGCCTCTGACTGACTCGAAACAAATAGGCCAGGCCAGCCGCGCCTGTTCATGTGTTGTTGTTGTTGAGGGCGTCGACTGCTGCCGTTTCGTACCTTATTAATAAATTTGTCAACACGCAAGTGACAGGCCTGTCCGCCTGCGATCCAGCCATCAACCCCCTCCCGCCAACCCTCTTAGCTGTCAGTTTATCACTCTGTCTCTATTGCGTTGATCCTTAGAGCTCAGAGTTTTGTGAACGTTAGCGCATATGTTGCATCCTGCAGCAGTCGCTAGATTCAGCTGCCCCCCAATTAAGACAATGGCAATCATTGTCATCTAGTTTTGTGACAGGCCACACGTTCCATGTCTTTCTCTCTATTTAGTTGACACTCGAAGAAATATTGGTATACTTTTTTGGCTTAAGGGTAACTAGTCTCAGCTTAAGGAAAACATTGAGGAAAAGTTAGTGAAAGTTTGACGAAGCTAAAACTTTAAATGTTTTCTAAAAAAAAGTCTAATACAACAAAATTCAGTTATTGTCTAAAAACGAATAAAAAAATGAAAAGTTTTAAGGAATAGTTTATTCATAATTCAAGATTTATTACCAAAAATCATAAAAAAAAACATTTCTAGAAAGTAAAAAGGACATTTTTTGGGGTTTAAAAATACTATCTGGCTTGAGGGTAACTAGTCCAAGTTTTAAGAAAACATTGAGGAAAAGTCAGTGAAAGCTTAAAATTCAAGAAAATTTAATTTCTATTATAGAGTTTGAAGATATCATTTTTTTTTTAATAAAAATTGATTGCAAAAACCTTTAAAAAATATCTCAAATAATTTCTTTAATGTTAAAAAAAAAAGTACTGAACATCATTTTTGAAATATTTTTGGAGTTATGTAAAGACTTTTTCCCAAGTGTACCGAGTCCATAAAAGACAGTTCATATACAGTTGTGTCTGTATATTGACTTTTTAGCTACTCGCAACGTAAGTGGCATCAACATCATCACAACAACAACAACAACAACAGTGCAACATGGCATGACATTTCGCACTCTCAACAATATAATCTTACACACCCAGTAACAAACTGTGCTGTGTATGGGTTTCACATCCTCTCAAGCTCTCGAGCTGCTGGTCCTCCGGGAACGAGACACAAAACACACACAAAACTTTCTGTGGACCGTTTGGCATAAAAGTTTGCCACATTCTGGGCTACGCGTAGCCTCAAAAAAAAAGAAGTAGAAGAAGAAGCAAAATTGTAACACAAAAAGCCAACTACAAATCGGGCCACACCTCCTGCCTCTCTCTCTCTGTCTTCCTCATCCCTCCACTTAACGCCTCGTATGTTTTGAAAAGCAACCCTAACCGAGAGCACACAGTGCTGCTGTTGTTGTTGTTTTTTTTGGCCCGAAAATGTACATGCACTGATTTGTCAACTTTCAAAATGTCGAAGTGTCGTTCGTAGTTGTTGTTCTTGTTGTTGGGGGTTGCTTTATCCTAATGGCAAGGTGACGTATACGTAACCCCTACTCCCTATACCCATTGCTGCTCATTGTTGTTGTGTCGTAAGTGTTGTGGAAAGTTCTGCTGTGTGTGTGTGTGTGTGTTGCTGCCCTTGTTGTTTGGCTTTTTGGCCAAAAGTTGAAAATGTTTCGTTAACAGTAAATTCTCACACACTCACACACACACACTAAGTGTGTGGGTGTCTACGAGAATGTACTTTTGAATGGCTGCCTTACAACAAACAACAAATTAGCAGTCATGGCAACAGCGCCAACAACAAACAAGCAAACAAACAAGCAAGGCAACTTTCACACACACACACACACACACAACACACAAAACCAACAACAGAACTGAAGCTTGAGGCTCCCAGTTGTATACAACTTTATAAGCGCCGGGAGGCTTCAATTTCTTCAACCTCTTCCCCCCCCGTCTGTTTGGCTTTTGGGGCCAAATAATTGCTGGCGCTAGACGCGCCGTTAAACAATTCTATTTTGTTAAAAACAAAGTCAAAGTCCTTCGCATGTCAGTCGATTTCTACAAAATCTCCAACAAGTTTGTGATTCAGATGCTCGATGCCGAGATTCTCACTGATTCCATTCATTCTTTGGCTTCACTCCCTGCTCCTCGTGCTCGTTCGTGGAATGCGCTGCGTAAACGTGCGTTTATTTTTAAAACAAGTCAGCAATTAATTAACTCGACCCGTCATTACGCGCATCATTCGCATCGCAGCGCATCAGGCGACAGACCACAGGCACGAGAAGCTCTTTCAGCCTCCTCCGAAACACGAAACACCCATTGAATTTCCACTTATTGAATCAGGCAAACTGTCGCGACGTGTCGACCAATTGTCGGATGCCATCTCCATTCAGTTAAGTTAGTTGCCAGGTTTTTTCTTCTTTTTTTTTATGGCGTGAAGACGTCCCAGACGTTCGACAATGAAAACCAGATGAGTGCGCGCCCAAACTTTTAATATGAATTAATTAATTTACAGTTTGTTCGGAGCTGCGAAATCGCACTCCGCAATGCGTGAATTCGACAACAGCAGCAACAGCTGATCCTTAACATGTTTCGGGGCGAAACGATTGTGATGTGTACAGTGTTACCTTAAGTACAGTGAATAAAGTGTTTTGACAGCTCCAAATTATGTTAGTTCTTTTGACTTTGATTGATTTGTGGCTACATTCAGCTGCAAGAAGTTCTTTGGAACTTTTAAAAAAAATCTCATAAGGGTTGTAGGCATTGAATATAACTAAAACGCTTAAAAATTTGGTATTTTAGAGGTTAAACCTTAAGAAAGTGTTGGTATTCCTAGCCTTACCTATTGTATTCAAAATACAGACGCACTTTAATATAACAAATGTCAAGGGGACAAAAAAAAAATTCGCTTTAGGAAAAATTAAAAAAAAATGTTTTTATGAGAAACACTATCACAGTGTTCCGGAAATGAATTCGATGTATAGAAAACAACGTTTTATGTAGTACAAAATACAGTCAAAGATCCATACAACGAACTTTCATATGAAGAATTAATTTCGTGAACATTGCTTTTGGTTGCATTATCAGACTGTTTTGTTCTTCATTTAACGAGCTTTCCATTTTCCTACAGCGAATACTTTTTTAAAAACGAGATTATTTGTAGACCTTCTTTCACCCAATATAACTATAAACTTGTTATAGATATAAGAGCTTAGATATTTGCTCGAAGAACTGAAAAAACATGTTTCAAACCTTGTTTGAATGATTTATTGTTAAAAGACTCAACAAATTTTCAGTTATTTTATTTATTACTAATCTTTTTTTTAAATACTTAAGGTATTATATATATATCTTAGAAGAAATATTTTTTGAAAAATTCCTAAATTAGTTCACTATTTTAAATTTAGAAGAAAAATAAAATCGAAGTCACTATTAAAAAAAAACGGTATAAGACATCTAATAAATTCAAAATCCATAATTTGCCAGCATAAATTAAAGTTGTTAGCAAATCCCAATTCAAGTTCACTTTGCAATGAATAAATAATATTGCTTTCATATAAATTTAGTGTTCAACACGCTTGCCAATAACCGATTTCGTTCATATTCGAAAATGATGATGAATCATTTCCTGATTACAAACATACATATCGTATACATACGTACGTAACGTAACGTACATGAACGTATATCATTTACTATCGCTTTGAGACGATCCATGTTAGTTCTGGTCTAAATACTGAAGCTATGTAAAAGTCGTAATGGATGCTTTTTTTGAACACAAGAAGTAGTCGACGTTGTTGCTGTTGTATGTAGTAATAATAAACGCAAAACGTAGTTGCACACATGTCGACTGTTCATGTTGTTAATATTTTGCATCACACGCAAAAATCTGCGGCAGTAGAAGCTGGCGGATGAGGAGGGAGGGAGCTGCTGCTGTTGCTGCTGCTGTAGCAAGTAAGTAGCAAACGCAACAATTTATGGGATGTGTTGCACTGAATGCGCTTCACTCTCGCATGTTTCATGTCCCATGTCCCATATGCAGCACGCACTCCAAGCACACACACACACATACACACAGAAAGCAGATTGTTTTTAGTGGATGCGGATGCGGATACTCTGAATGTTGTTGCTGAACATGGTGCTGCTGCTGCTTGTTGCACGTTTGATAGTTGAATGCGATTATTTGTAAGAGTTGTAAAAATTGTAGAAAACCAGTTTTTTCTTCGCTCTTTCGACCCTTTTCATTTCATTGAGAAATCGGGAATCGAGAATCGGGCATCGGGCATCGGGCATCGGTAGGTATCGAGCATCAAGGCAAAAGGCAAAAGTCTACAAGTCTCTGTGGTAATTGATCGCTTGGTTGCAACTTGCGACCTTCCGCAAAGCAGCATACGCGAGACACAACTGTAATTTAATATTGTCAGACTTTTTGGCCAAAAGGTTGTAAAACGTTTTGCTAAATGACTTCTGCGAACTGCATGTTACGACCAACAACGCTTCCCTTTTCGACCTGTCTTTAGAAAGAGAGAGAGAGAACGAGAGTGCAACAACATGCCTAAGATCTGTGTCTGGTTTTTGGTTTTTGCTTTTTGTTGTACTGTTATCAGTCTCTCTTTATCAAAACGCTCAAACTCTCTTCAAAAACCCATCACCACATGCTGCGCAGGGTCGGCCAAGGAACCCTCGTCGTGGCCATTGATATCCGGGCCTAAACCGTTGACTATATATTGGCGACAGTGCAACAAATATTTTGTCCGACGGTTTGCCCAATGCGCAGACAGCCAAAGATAACACAAATGTTGCAACAGCAACATTTGACAGTCAAGTCGCCTCAATGTCGTCTTGTTGCAACTACAATTTCGCATACTTCACATGCGGCCCAAGCCAACCCCGCCACAACACATGCATACACTTTTCCTGCCCGTAATGTTGTGCGTTGTGTCATGTACTTGAAGCGGGAGAGGGGGGTAGCGAAGATGTGTATCGATTGTTGATTTTACATCATGTTCAATGTGCTGCGGTTGCAGTTCTTTAGAGCTGACCTTTTGACTCACAGAATGCGTTTACAAGAACCTTAAAAAGATGAGGGAGACAGTAGAAGACAGTAAGTTAGTAAAAGGTAGTGAAAAGAAAGCAGTGAAGGAAGTGATGAAAAGTATGAAATATTAAAAAATACAATCCAACTTCCATATAATGAATCTCAATGTGAAAATTCGATACATAGAATAGTTTTTGGTTAACTAAATCATTATATGGAAGTTTGATGGATAGAGGTTTGACTGTATATCTTTAAATTTTTAACACTTTATAATAGTTCATAATTATTAAAACTTATTGAATAAGTCGCCATAATCGAGTTAAATGCATTAAAAGAAAAATGTTTGTTAAGTGTTTATAGAAAAAGATCCTTTGAAAATTTGGAAATTGAGTATTTTTCTACTTTGTAAAAATCATATTTCTTTTGTTTTATGTTGTTCATTCGACTTAAATCTTCTGCATAGAAAAATTCAAAGTTGATACAAGCTTTTTGTCAAGCTTACTTAGTTATTAAACCAAAACAAGACAAAAGTCTGAAAAAAAAAAAGTAAAACCTTAAACGAGCTCGTGTCATTCTTGACTTCACTTAATGACTCGATTAATTTGTAAGCATTGCATTCTGCATTTAGGTATTTTTCTACGTTGCTTTATCATTAAGCAGCTTTTCTGTTATCAATTCAAGCAGCTGCTGCTTCTTTTTTTTGCCCCTTTTGAACGGATTGGGCTCTTTCTGTGTCTCTCTCTCTTTATTTCTCGCTGTTTGTGTCTTTGTGGTACAATCTTGAGTCGTTATCACTTTTGGTACACGACAAACAGCTGACATCAACATCTGTCGCTGTGAATTTAGACACGACTAAATTACTAAATGTGTATATAAGTAATTGTCATGTTACACTTAATCAACATTTCGTATATATGCATGTGTGTATATGTGTGTTTCTATCTGTGATTTTAATTACGCGCTGTGGCAAGAGATGCCCACAAGCTGACATATGTTTCCACTAACTACACGCTTACAAACATACATACATTCGTTTGTACATACATTTATATTTGTACTATGTACAGCGACATTTATACGCGTCTCATTATCAAATTAAATGGCAAGTGTACTGTGAATTCAAATTGAATATTATAAAGCAAATGAAATGCGAATGCTTGACGCCCTTTTGGTCACGTCTTCTACTCATGGCGTTCAAGACAAAGTGAGATGCTGCTTATCACTCAATTAAGTAATTGTACAATGGATGAAATTCTTAAAATAACTATAAAATAAAACCATTTAAAGAAAGCTCTGCTATCTGAAGTTTGGAAAGCAAAAGGGTAAATGCTAAAGATTGATAGAAAATATTAAGCTTAGAAATTTTTTGTATAAATTTATTCTCCTTTAAAAGCAAAGCCAGTAAAGTGAATAAAAACTAAAAAAAAAAATAAATAAAATAAAATAAAAATAAATTGTTAGCTTAAACAAACTTTAATTTTGCTTTTAAAAAAATACGTACAAAAAATTTTAATAAGTTTAAAAAAAATTTTTCAGGAAAGAAAATAATTAATTGTACCTTACAAATTTTAAAAAACGGCTCTTAATCGCACAAAAATATTTAAATATTGACTGAGTCTTCATCTTATTTTCAAGGAATCTTTTATTCTTAACCTCACTTTCTGTACCTTTAAAAAATTTAGCTTTTTTTTAAAGTCAACTTGAACAAACTTTAAGCTAATTCCATAAGAAAATAAATAAAAATATTTATTTTAAACATTTTGTTAATAATAAACATTTGTTAAAGAAAATAATAATTTTGGACTAACAAATTTAATAAAAAAAGTCTTTTAATCGCCGGAAAATATTTAAATTTTGTAAGCTAAATCTTTAGCTTTTTTAAGAAATTTTGTATCCTAACCTCACTTCTATGTCTTCAAAACTTTTATTTAAGCTGAAAACAAAGCCAATAACATTTTTTCTTAAGCCATGGCTTCAAGGTTATTTGAACTTTTATTCTTGAACAATAATTTTTGGGCAAAGTTCAGAAAAAAACTTTGCGTACAATTTCATTATAGACTGATTTTTTCTACTTCCTGATAACGCATCACGCGTCACAAAAAAAAAAACGAATAATTAAAACATTTATGTTGAACGCGTAAAAAATGTATTAATGATTTGTTTAACATGATTTTTAATAATTTCGGTTCAAGGTCTTTGCCAATGGTCAAATAATTTTCTTATCACCAAAAACCACAGATTTTATTAAAAATTTTGTTTATTTATGGAATATTTTTGTAATAATAGCATCGATCTTATTGTTCTCAATTGCAGGCTGGCATTGACTTGAAGGAGAATCTTGTTGCAGGTGCTGCACCATGGCCATATCCATCGATGTATCATCCGTATGACGCAGCCTTTGCCGGCTATCCCTTCAATAGGTAAGTGTTGAATAACAATAACCCATAATCATATTTTGACATTGAGCAAGGTGGAGCGAAGGTGAGTGAAGTGAGAGATTTGCTAGGCGAGAACATGAACGGTGGTCCGACAGGCGATCAACGCCAACACATCAGTTGTTGCCAGTGTGTGTGGAGTGTGTGTTGAATTGTTGTGTGAGAACGTGATCGGCATTGGGAAAACGCAAATCTCAAGTAGGGCGCGGCAAGTGGTGCCACTGCTGCAGTAGTGGCCACCAGCCAGGAGTGTTAAACACAGACTGTTGAAAGTTGCAGCTGCTGTTGCCATTGCTGTTGTTGTTGGGCCAAATTCGGCGCATTTAAAAAGTAAAAGCCATTGAATGCACAATTGGCATTGCATACATATTTGATTTTCTATCATTAACGACAATTTTATTTGCTTGTAATTGATGATCGTTGGCCCGTCGGCTGTTTGCCAGAGTTGCCGCTTCCGCTGAACAACAGCAACAACAACAACAGCAACAACTGGCAACAAGCAACAGCTACGAAAATGTTGCCGACATACATAAATTTCCGAAAGCAAGTTGTCGATTTAACAATCAACAACATCCCGTCACGTCACGTTCCATGGAGGAGGTATTGAGCTTCTCTCTCTCTTTCCCATTGTTTTTAGCCGTAATTGACACCCATAACGAGAAATTTGAAAGTTGAGTCATGTCGATAGCTGACTATCGAATCATATATATATTCACAATAAATAAATTTTGAGTTATTTCACTGTGACGTGACGCCCGCCGACTAGCGAATTCGTATACCGAATTTCGAATTCAATGTGTTAACCAAATATGATTGTTGGGCGGCAGAGCCCTACCTTGTGGCGAGGGCGTGTCGTGTGTTTTTTGCATTGTTTGACAACAGCATCGCCAACATAAAGCAACAACAACAACAACAACAACATTCGGCCGGACGTTGATAGGAAAATTATAAAAATTTATTCAACTGTCAAGTGATCAAAGGCATTCAGTGTATGGCTGTCGGCGCAGGTGTTTTGCACTCGGCGACACTTCGTTTCGTTTTTATTTCAATTTCATTTTTTCTGTTTTTTTTTTCGTAAAATTTAAATTAATTAATGCAATGCACACACACACACACACACACATTCACAGTCTGTTTGAGCATTTGTGCAGCTGGCTGGAAACATGCTACATGCTGCATGCTGCCATACTACAAATGGGACAGCTACATATGTACAACGCATATCGCTTGTTCCGCTCCTGACTGTCTATCTGTCTGTCTGTCCTTCATGGGATGCACTTGTACACACACACACAGATATATATATGCATGTTAACTGCCCACAAAAAACGATAAAGGACAGTTGCTGCAAGCACACACACACACACACACACACACGTTTGTTGTTGCGGCGAATGCATTTCGCTGGTCAGATCAGAAAATGTGTTGCCCAACCGCAAACTGCACATGTGTACATTAATGTTACTACACACACTGCGCACAGACCCAGCAGATAGACCAGAAGACATATAGACAGACAGACAGACCAATACATAGATAGGCAGCGTGGCCATTTGGGCAAAATGGCTAGCAAAATGTGTTTATTATAAACAAATGTTGCCATCGATGCTGCTAGGCTTAATCGTACACTCCGAAAAAAATATCATAGAAGTTAAAAATTTATGGAAGCATAAGAAAGCTTATATTTCAGCGCTCTTAAATTTTTTTAAAAATTTTTTTGGAATTATTTGTTACCTCAAAATTCAAGTTTTCCTGTTTTTCATTGAAAAATTTGAAAACTTTGTTAACGTCAATTTGGCATCTGAATAACTAAGCTTTCTATAAAACAAATTCATCTTAAGAACGCTGCAATTTGAACCATTTTTCCATAATAAAAATCTTTTTTGACCCCTTAAGATTCTTTATATGGAAGTTTAGTGTATAATCATTATAAAAATCATACGTCCTAGGGATGTTAATCCCTTATTTGTTCATAAAACTTATAAACTATATTGATAACGTGCTGGACATAAGATATTTGGTACTTTACTTTAAAGGATTAGTAAAATATAATATAATACTTTAGTAATGAAACTGCTTTAAAATTGGAATTAACTACAAACCACTCATTTTTAGGTTTCCCAATAGAATCAATCCTTTTTACTTTATACTTAATATTTTTTTCGAGTGCAGCTAAGCGACCAGTTAGGCATTTAACAATTTGCATATTTAAAATCCAACCCGTCCTGGCAACAGATGGGCCATTAAAAGTTCGCCAGACTCGACCCTAACCCCAAAAATGTCCTCTGATTATTATGTTTGTCACCTGTTTAATTCTCACACTCATCGAGTTGTTGTTGCAGCCGACGGCAAATTTCACACCCTTAAAGCTTTCACGTTGACTAAATCTAAGACAAGTTTTTCTAACCCTTTTTTTTGGGTTTTGTTTAATTGCAGCTATGGCATGGATTTGAATGGGGCTAGGCGAAAGAATGCGACCCGCGAGACGACATCAACGCTGAAGGCATGGCTAAATGAGCATAAAAAGAATCCTTATCCAACGAAGGGCGAGAAAATAATGCTGGCGATTATCACAAAAATGACGCTAACCCAGGTATCCACCTGGTTTGCAAATGCGAGAAGAAGACTGAAAAAGGAGAACAAAATGACCTGGGAGCCAAGGAATCGAGTCGACGACGATGACGCTAATATCGACGACGATGATGATAACGATAAGAATACGGAAGAGAATGATTTGTTAGGTAAGTTGAAAGCACTTAAAAACTTAAGAAAATCCCATCTCTAAATTTCCCGTGAGAAAGTAGAAAGAACCTGAAAGTTAAAATTTTATTCAAAATATCAACAATGATAATAAAAATCATTATAAATGTGATAAATATTGATAACTTAAACAAATCATAAGTGTTTGCTTCCTTTCAAACATTATCATCACATGTCTTCTTTATTCTATTGCTATTCTTAACTTTTTGTCTTATTTCAACTTTGATAAAATCTAAACTTTCATAACCAAAACTTATAAAAAACTTTCTTAACTCTTTGCAGATGCTAAGGACTCGGGATTGGGCTCCAATGATGATAAGGATCGCATGGGACGTCTGGGCGATATGATGACCGATCGTCCCGGTGAGAGTAATAACAGTGAATGGTCGGAATCACGACCCGGCTCACCAAATGGCTCTCCCGATCTCTATGATCGTCCCTGGCACCCATCCACTCTTCCATCCCGCCGCCCTGCATCATCATTTCCGGCCACCGACCGGCTCTCCCCCAGACATTGCCGCCTACCATCATCATCAGCAGCAGCTGCTCCAACAGCATCAGCAGGCTCAACAGAATTCACTGCAGACTGCAGTGGGTGGCACCGGCGGCAGTTTGGCCGTGAAGCCAAGGATCTGGTCACTAGCTGACATGGCCAAGGATGGCAAGGATTCCAACTCCAACAACAAGGACAGCTCGCCGGCCAGTGAGCTGCCGCCATCGCAACCAGCCTTCTACGGCCATCCGAGTCAACATCAGCATCCATCGCCGGGCAAGATCCTCTCGCCACTGGCGGCACGCATACCCAACTATGCGCCATATGTGCGACCGGATTTGTATCGTGGCTTCTATGGACCGGCGGCTGCAGCTGCCGCACACCTGAGTGCACCCACGCAGGAGTTTCTGGAGCATCAGCGGCACTTTGGAGCGAGTTTGGCGGCACACAATGGCTTGGGCATGAATCCGCTGCTGTGGAAGGCGGCGGTCTCCGGTGCAGCCACTGGCCAGCACTTTGCACCACTCAGCCTGACGACGTCAAGTAATGCGGGCGCAGCACAGGTGGCGCCACCACCCGGTGCCTCACCCTCGGCATCCAGTTCATCATCGTCGATGGGCTGCGATGTGGTGCACATACCCAACAATAGTGGCTCTGGTTCTGGTGGTCATACAGCGGCCCAACATATGATGGGACCCATCTCTAGCAATTCGACATCATCGTCATCCTCCTCGAACTCGGGCAAGATCTCGCCGGGCGTGAATGTGACCTCGCTGAGCGGCAAGCCATGACACCCAACAACCCTCTCAGCCGGATCCGCATCCCCAGATCCTTATGCCGTTGCCCATGCATCAGCTGCTTCCCCGATCTCTGCATTCCGATCGCTCTCGTTGATTGCCATGCGGGAACATCATCTACAGCAGCAGGCGCCCAAGTTGGCATTGCTCAGGCCATAGCCACAAGGCGCTTAGAGCTAGTAGAAAGAAAATGAGAGAGAGAGAGAGAGAGAGATCGGGAGAGAAGAAAAAACACTTTCGGACAATAATTTACATGTGATTATTCGGTATTTTTGATTAAAACGCCGCTTAAACCAAATCGAGAAGAATCAACTCGCACCCAAAAAGCAGCCGCAAAACAACTAAAAACAACAACAACATCAAAAAACAAGAACAACAAAACAACCATAACTGTCAAGGACTTTGTGCAATTTTTTGTGGGAATTCAAAAAAAATCCTAAAAAGAAAAAAACGAAAAGTAAAGAAAAGCAAATCTAATCGGAGAGAAAAATACATTAATTTTAATACATACAACTTACGCAATCAGAGCTTATAGGAAGTAAATTTGTAAGAGTTAGTGAGAAAAAACTACAAAAACAAAATCATCAAAAATATAAAATACAAAAAAAAAACCAACCCCAATGACATCTAGCTAAAAAAAAACAGAAAATCCTTTCAACGGGAGAAGAAACAAAAAAAACTCACACACAAATATTCATAAATATATTTTTCACCCTACAACTAACTGCTATAAATTTGGCGCTGATCGAATGCGATAATGTATGTATATAGTAAAACGATATATATGTACTATATATACACACAGACACACACACACATATTAAGTTAATTGTATGTCACTTTGCCAACCTGTAATCAATAATTGTTTCGATGGTTGGACATAAAACATATCAACGTAACGCGTCCCAATCCAAAAATCCAATAGCTTCCTCACACACACACCACACACACCCCTCTCTACTCTACTCCCACACACCCCCTGCCCCTATATCCATACCAAATATGCAAAAGTAAATGCGAGCAATGATTGATTTAGTTTGTTTTTGTTTTTTATTGTCTTAAGTTCAAACTTTGTTCCTGTCGTTTGTAAATTTTAATTTATTTTATATTGTATACTATGTATGTATTTATTTGATAAATTGGCAAAAACAAACCACACACACAATTTACCTACATTATACTTATACTTAGTGTTTACGCATATACATATATACATATAAATATATATAAACTGATTAATTGCTGTATTTTATGCACAAAATTGTAATTGTAAGCTCGCATAGTTTTAGCGCCCTAAGCGGTTAGTGTAATATACTTAATGCAATTGTATATACTTACCATACATAAATAATATTAATAAATAAAAAATCAGCAAAAAATGATACATATAAATTGAAAAACAAAAAAAAAACACAAACAACTTGTTTATTTGCTAATGGAACAGAATTTTCAATAACATTTACATATGTAATACCTTTTAAGTACTTTATCGTAAGTATTAATGGTATAAATTGAGTCGGAAAAATTTTAAGAAAAATATAGGAAAATTCCTAAGGGCTGGCAATTACAATGAGTTGAAGGGTTAGTACATTTTTCTGTTTTCAAGAGCTCTAAAATCTAACAAAAAAAATTTAAATCAATTCCACGCTTAAAACTTGAAATATTCTTGCCATCTCCTTTAAGATCTATTTTCTTATGAATTGAAAAAGTTTTTTTGTGTCCATTTGCAATGTTATTAAAGGGTTACAATAATCTCTCTCTTAAAATCTAACATCATTAATTTTGCTTTCTAATGAATTGAACAATATTGATTATATTTTGCCACCACTTGTCCAAGAATTTAAAACGAAAATTTTCTTTCATTTCCCTTAACTCCCACCTTTAGTAAAATTCCACGAACCCACCTCCATTCAAACTTCTGCCAACAAACGAATATTAAGTGCCAAGTTAATTGATTTAAAGTGTTCAATTAATTTCAATCGATATTAATATACGACCAATACAAATCGCAGCGCAATGGCAAGTTAATCAACTCAAATTGATAATCATTAATCGCTAACAATGTCAACTCACTAAGCCAGTTGCCAGTTGCCAGTTTGATTGGCCTTGGTCTTAACTTTTTCTTCTCCGAGTTGTTGTTGTTACTGTCTTTCATGTCATCACAGCAGACGATCTCTTTAAGTTATTCCAGAGAGCAATGTATGATTTACGGCTTACTTACTTACTTACTTACTCACTGGAGTTGAACTGGCGAAAAAGCTGAAAAGCAAAAATTGCATTTGTGTTGTGAAACGTGTTTTCCACCAATGCAGACCGGAAGTGCAAAAGCTAACCTAAACAGAAACGAAAGCGGAGTGCGCAAAACATACACAACTTCAATGAATGAATGACAGTAATAAGTTGAACTGTAGACTTTGGATACCCTACGATTAGGGAATGGGGAAAACGTGCTAACAAGTGTGAATAGATGCAGTTTAAAGAAAACTAGTTAGAGATCGAAGGATGTCTTAAAGTGAATATTAAAACAATTAACTTAAATGGCCCAATAAAAATAAAAACAGAATTGATTTTTCTTACACCAACAAGTTCATAAGCTATAAGACAGTCAAGTCTCAATAAAGGCGATTAATGTTCGGAAAGCCTGTTTACGATATCTGTTTTTTCTCATCATATTGTTCAAATTTGTTGATCAAAAACATACTCATATAAAGATTGATATGATTAATTGTTTTTACAATTTTCGCCATAATACCAGAAAATGATTTGAATCCTCTAAAAAATATTGATTAAGCTTTTTGAAACAATCATAAGCTTGACAAGAAAACTTCATCGCGTGTTCACTGTACTCGCACACGACTGTTATAACATTTCATTAAACACAAACATATGTTTTATTGATCAAAGCTTTGCTGTCGCACCTGCATTCTTTATGGCTGATAAAGATCACATTTGTGGCAGCTAATTGCTTAGCATTTTAATGCTCTAATCACAAACATTTCCATTAGACATATAAATAATATTTGAATTTTTCACTAACCCATTGACGAGGTGATAAAATCTAATGCACTTACATAACTTCTAGGTAGTATATACAATTGATATTATTATAAAATTCTTTGTGTATGCTTGTAGAGTATTAATGATTGTACAACGATCCGTCTGGAGGCTACTGTTGTCATTTTGGAGTGAAATCAAAGTGCTTTCGTAAATGCACACTTTGTTTAGGTCTTTGTGCCGCCGACGAATCAATAAGAGTAATACTATAAACCGATTAGTTGGGATTCCTTCACTCCTCCCAAACACAGACACAAAACTATTTAAGAATGAATAATTTGTATAAAAGAAAGTTGTGTGTTGATGTGTCTGCATCGCCAACCAGCCCATAATTAAATCATTGAACTGAAAAATTTTCCAAACTCTACGAGCGATACTACAATTCTCCGACTTAATCTGACAAACGTTATCCGTTCCAATTTCAAATGACGACAGAGTTTTAACGGCGCTGACAATACACGCCCGAGATTTTCATGTCCAAAAGTCTCCCATTGTGTCTGGGAGCTCTCTTTACAAAGTGCTCGTCTCATGAAATAATAATTTAGTTCATAAAAACACACGTCAGCTTAATATTCAAGAGTTCTCTCTCTTTTTCTCTTCTTGGGATTTTTGTATGTATTTCTTTAAAAATATTTTTTTGACTTTTGCTACTGCTACTGGTTTTTTATTCAAGACACCAGATTACTCTGCTTGTGTGGGATTGACAGACACCTTTTGTTGCCCATAAGACGACGCGTCGTCTTTGACTTAAGCTGAAACCGTTCAATTGGAATACCGAGTTTTGTTTTTTTTTTATAACTTTGTCAAAATATTTCTATGGCATAGATGTTTTTTTCGAGTCTTTCAAGGCATTCTAATACTTTGCCGACATTGGTATTAAGAAACAAACAAATCTGTTTGTACAAATTGTGTGTCCAAGTGCGAAAGTCAATTATCTTAAGTCCATCAATGGATTTCATGGATGGTAAGTGTTAAATTTAATGAATTAATGAAAATATAGTAACATTTTTGTTTGAAAAGATTTTTTTTAACCAGAGAAAATCATAAAATTGTATTTTTTAATATTTGATTTTCAGTTCAATCTTCGAAATATTTTCATTATTATTGTTAAGAATTTTTTCGAAAAGTAAAACGTAACAAAAACAATATCATTTAATATTTTTTCACTGTACAAAAGCGTCAAAAAAAACAACCTTGTCCAAAATTTCAATAAAAGGTAGCATTTAATTTAATAGGTATTATGATAATATTTCCTGCATTTCGGTCGATGCAAAATGCGCTTAAATGCGAACTTAATTCAGGTGTCTTGAACTTGGTAAACAAATATGACGATAATGACACGTTATTAACCTCAGGCAAAGAAGGAATTTTAAACAATGCTGAGATCGCAACAGAAATCATTTCTCAGTCAAGTTTCAAACAGCAGAATTGCATAATAACAACAAGAAACAACAAGAAAATCGAGGTAAAATTAAACTTCCGTATTTAGCCAAGTGGAACTGCAACATGTACAAAGATATGTACAAATTTCAGGTCTGCTACCAAAAAAAAAAAAAAAAAAAAATGTGTTTGGCTTGCAAATCTTTTTGTTAGTGTCGAAACAGTTAACAGACAGTTTGTTTGAAAGACATTAATAAAATTACAATCCAATATCAATATCAACAATGCCACAAAGATAAAAGAGGCTTAAAATAATCCCAACATTCTGCCGCTTCATATAAATACAGACATAAATAATATTAAAACTCGTGACAAGAGATTGTGTTGATGCATCCTTTCAACAAAATTACGCTTCGCACATATTTACTTATTACGTACATATTTTGACACGTGTGCTTGTGCGTTCATTCAGTATCACATCAGCGGTTCGGGCCTTTGATTTAAATTGTGTTTATGCAGCAAATTAAAAGATCAAAAGATATATACGAAAACCGGCATGAGTAGATATACAATTATGCATACAGGAGGACAAAACTAAGAAAATTCTTAAGAAAGGGAACTTTGACTTTACTCTTGAAAACTACTCTTGTTAAATATTGCATCCGTGTCGCAATGACAAATGATTAAAATGATGTGCGAAAAACTAAGTACAGAATGCAGATGAATGTGATTTAAGATTTAAAAAAAAATATGTTAAGGTAAAAATTAAACTTAAATGTATATAACATTGTTTAAGTTCGTGATTTTAGTAAGAATGTGAGAAAAATAACCTATGCAAAAATTCGATTATACTATAGGTAATTAGGTTGAATTTTCACAGAGCTATACTTCTTGCTAAATCTTACACCACCAAAGAAAAAACCTACAAAAATTGTACAAAAGAAAACAGAAGAATACAGACTTTAAGAGTTAAGGCCAGTTCGTGGCTTTGTTGGTAAGTGGAAGTGGAAGTGGAGTGCATCAGATCGTCTCTCTTAACAACTTGAACATGTGAATCAATAAGGCATTCACACTATGTGGGTGAAGTGTTGCTTGTCAGGAGGGAGTAACTACTACTACTGTAGTCTTTACACCTCCACAAAATACGATTCACACCTCTTGTGTGTGTGTGTGTGTGTGTGTGTAAGCAAACAACAGTCGGGGCAAGCAAAGATCGTTGTTGTACGATAAGGCCAGTTCGGGATGTTTCTTATTGCATGTCGTGATTGTGTCAGTTTGTATGTTACCCACTGGCAGCACTTGCAACAGCAACAACAACAACAACAACAAAAATTAAGCAGCAACCAATCATTGTTAAATATATAATGCTTGCTCGTTTTTTGTTTAAATTGAAAAAGTTGTAAATTATCACAGGCACAGCATCAAATAAAAACAACATCAAATCATTCCAATTAAATGTGAAACCCAAATGTGCAAGAAATCCAACTGAGTGAGATATATATAAACAGACATATGTATATATATTTTGGGTTCTTAGAGGCATCTGTGTTGAACCATGTGTTGCAATTCGTGTATTTTCGCATTAAATGTGCAATTTTATTTGATTAGTTTCAACACTTTGATGAGCTGCATGTGTAGGATGTATTTCGCGAAAAACGTGGCAAACGTTATATTTAACTTAAGTCAATATGATAATGTGTATACAGTAGTGACTAGATACAGTGAACTTCTCAATGGATGGGCAAAGCTTAGGTAGATTGTGTTTACAGAGCTATATTTCACATTATTGTGTTAGTCTTGTTTCAAGTCTGATCAAGTAATCCTTCATAAAAAATTCAGAATGAGAATTAAAAAGAAATTAAGAATATAAATTAATTGTTTTTTTAATGTTTTATTTACGTTTATTTTTATATAATCATACCTGAATCTTAAATATTGTATGTTCAAAAATCTTGTTTTCACTATATCCAGTCATGACTGTTTCTACTTATAGGAATATAAACATTTTGCAGGTAGTTGTTAGCGCAAAAAAAGAAGAAAAAAACAAAAACATGTAGTATAATGAGTTGTAGACAACTGTATAAGAGTGATACATATGTTGGATTCCACCTGGGGATTGGGCCCATTGTTGACAGTGATCGCGCCACATGAGATGAGACGATCTAGACCGAGAGAGAGAGAAAGAGATTCGGGCAATCGTTAAGTGGCTGCTTACCCATATCATCGCGTTGTCTGTCAGAACATATACACACACTATGCAGAGGTGTGTGTGTTGGTGTGTGTGTATGCGTCAGATGCTTAATTTAAATTACTCGAGGGGCGGAACGCAAAAGCGATGCCTTTAAGCAGCAAACAGCAACAACAAGATGAAGAGCCAAAAGCAGCAGCAGCTCAGCATGAGTAGCTGCGATTTGACACCTCGACTGACAGCTGAAATTGTGGAAAATTATTGAGCTCATTGGAACCCAAGAGGGCGCCCATTAGATGAAGAACAAAACACAACACACAACACAAAAAACCGAAACGTCTTTATTTTGGTACAGAAGTTGTGAACAGGGAGATTCGTGGCCCAGACCTCTAATTTATTCCACATCAAATTGCTGTATAATTAAAATGTTTTTGCTACAAAACGAAAACTATAGTACTTGGTGCTGCTGGCTAAATGGTTGGCTTGCTGCTGCTTTACGACTTCACAAACAAATAATCATATATTGTATGTAACCGTATCTGGCCATAACTTTTATCTGCTCTTAATTGCCTTCTATTGAGAAAGAATTTGTATGGGTGTGTGTGTGTGTGTGGAGACAGTTATTGTTGTTATTTAGGTGCTCTCAAATATTGCTCTTGAATGTATGCAATAATAATAATAATAAAAAATAATTTTTCTTTATTTTTCCCCAGACAATATTTGTGCTTAATATTCGATACGCTCTTAAATTATGAATTTATTAAAATCACATACTTAAAAACAATCATTGAGTTTTAACTATGTTTTTTTTTATAATTTGCAGAGAGCAAAAGTTAAGAAAAAATGTTTAAACACACTTTTTATAGCCCTTATCAATATATTAAGTCAAGATTCTTAAATACAAGTATAACAAGAATTTTTATATACTTTATTAAGTCGAAAACATGTTCTTTTGCTTGTAGCACAACTATATTATAACATTTTTTTGTTACTCCGAAAGAAAAATAATAAATTTTTAAATGTTGATGAAACTTTCCATACCTCTTAATACAATTTTTCCTATTTTAAGTTAAATACATAGGAAGAAACGCAGCCAATTTCGTTTTTTTTTTTTTTCAATTTATATACTTGATCCTTAGTATAGCAATAGTTTTTTTCACAAACTAGTCAGGACACCCCTCAATAAATCTAACTTAGTTCACTAACAAAGGAGTATCCTAAGTTCGATCTCTTCAAAGTCATCTTAAGTTTTGATCAAACTATAGCACGTCGAACAGCTCCATTTAGGGCAACCGAGTACAATATGTTAACAATGATGAATTCAGAACCATGTCTTTTGTCGCCGAAAACATTTACCGCAACGAAATGAACATAAAACTGTCATATTTTCTGATGACTTTATATTTATGAAGGCCAAAAATGTTGATCACAACAAATAAAAAGCAATAAACCAGTTGTTTTTTCATTTTGTCCAACTCTCGAGTTATCATTATGAATTCATATTCGTTCGGAACACAAGACCCTAAGTAAGGACTCTTTACTCTCTCTCTCGGAATGAACATCGACTGTCAGAACACACAGGCTGTACGTGCTTTACATTTTAAACGATTGGCAAAGTCGTCTGCACTAATTGATCGCTTCCGACCGTGGAACCTTCCTACTCTTCTGATGTGTGTGTTTTTTTTTTTTTGGGAGACGTTTGTCAAACTGGACCAAATGAAATGTAATGATGTTCCCTTCATGTCAGCGCACTAGATTATTTCCTTCTCCCGTCTTCTGTCATTCAGACATGTTTTATTTGACGTTTCTCAACGATTATTGTGATAATATACATGAGCTAAGAGAGAGTTGCATCAGTTGTATCTTTTATATTGAGTTTTTATGATCAATGTTCTGCAATTAGTTGGGTTTTTGGGATTTTTATTGAGGTTAGAAAAATTTGTTTCATTGTTAATGTTATGACAACAATAAATGTACGGTTAATTTGATTTCTTGATGTAGAATTTAAAAGCATTTTACTTGTAAAGTTGATGAAACCAGTTTCTTAGTTCCTTAAAATCATAAATTCCTAAAAACCAATGGGAATCCTAAATACTTACTGTACATTGCAATGCATTGGGCTACAACAGGGTCTGTTTATCCACAATCAAGTCACGTCAGATACTTTAATATAGAACACAAAAACTACACAAATTATATAAAAACCCATTAAATAAACAACATACCGCACATTTTTAAGGCGTTTTTAATTTCAAAGCTCATCGTGTGTAAGTAGATCATTTGTAATTGAACATAAAACTTTTCAATTATGCATAATGCGTTTGCCATTAGCTTCATTTCCACTTGATTAAATAAATAAATACAACAATACACAACGGTCCGAACATTTTTTCGCTGACGACAGATATTATTTCTGTCAGTGTTCCCGTTGCCGTTCCCGTACCCGTTGTCGTTCCAGTTCCAGTTGCAATTGCAATTGCAGTCCCAGCTCTACTAACAACACGTGTCAGTTTTCAATTCAGTGTCTGGTGCGATCCGATTTCCTGCTCTTGTTGTTGCTGTGTAAGCCAATGTCGCCGCAATCCGAGTAATGTTGACTAATGCCGATTGTTCACTGTTGTTTAACACCGAATTCCGGAACATATTCCAGGAATATGTTTTTCCCATGCTTTTATTGCCGAGTCGCCGTCACTCTCGAGTTAAATACTATGTCTATATATGTATAAAGTTCTCGCTGCGAACGAACGCTTTTCGGATCATATTTTTGTTTAAAATACTTGTCTTAAATGATATTTCACATTCATACAATGTTTGTTTAGTGAGTTTGTAATGGGAAGAGGTTGGTGAGAGACTTTTTATAGGTATAAGATACTATAAGCTTTTACAGAGTATCTGGTAGTTAAGCATTGAGAATCTTTTGATATAATAGTCACTCTAATATCCACATTTAACAACAAAATGTGCTTTTATTTCGGAAAATATCTTCACACTTTTAAGAAATCATAAAATTTTGTCCTTTTTTCAGTACAAATGTTCAATTTGCTTGCAACATATATAATAAATAATGTTTTACTAACTGTGGCAAGTGAATTTAATGCTTTCTATACAATTGATTTCAATGGCAAAAAGTTGGCGTTATGCCTCCCCTCCCCACAGCCCCTCACACATAAAAGTTGTCGTCTATTCATGATTTGAAACTATGAATGTAAAAGGTTATATAGAGCCATGTTGTCGTCACACACAAACACACACGTTCACACATTTGTATAGGTGTAAAGGATTGTCAACAGAATGGTTTTGCCACGCGCTTCTGGGGAAATGTTAAAAGCGAAACAATCTGCTACAAAATGTGTAAAGTGTTCAGGCAGTCAGCATCAATAAAATCATAACACCATCCCAACCAAAGCCAACTCAACCCAATCCAATCCCATTCCCAATACACAATCCCTCGGAAAGTGTTCCAAATAATGTTAAGCTGTCGCAAGGCAACAAAAACGAACAGCGCCACAATCCGAGTAGGAGGCTTTTGAAAATAAATAGCTTCGAATCTGAAATGATTATTGACGCTTTTTATGTTTTAATAATGTGTCGAAAGTATAAAGTATATATACTATGTATATTAAGGGTTAAATGCAATGGCATCCACGTCACAAACACTCGTGGCATTTAATTCAATAAAAAACTTTCAAATTCGTTTTAAAACGACACCGGCTGTTCCAAATTTATAGCACATTTCTCCCTCTCTCACCCTCTATATCTCTCTCTCGCTTTCTTTTGTAACAGCCCTGTTTATTGCTTAAGAAATAGGAATGTACTTATGCATGAATATCTCATGCCAAAATGTTTTTTAGCAATACAAAAAAAAAGGGTTGAGGCTGTACTAAACGGGTTGATACCCTCTATACGTCGTTAGGTTATTGCATTGTCTTCAAGGTTTTTGTAGTTTCTTGGGAATTTATGGAATATTAAAAACATATTTCTTCTCAAAACATAAAGGTCTTTGCCGTTCCATGCTTTGATTATGAACTTTATAAGTTGCTCTTTATCACTTACAATTTTTGCGTAAAATGCTTTATCCAATTCCTTCTTATAGCTACAGGGTATCTAAATGTTCTTTAATTTCTAGTCAATATATTCTTTTTCTTTTATGAAATCAACCCTTTAAAAGCCGTTTAGGATTTTTCGAGAAAAACATTTGTCAACTTATGGAAAGTACTTAGATTTAAATGGTGCAAAATAATAAGTAAAACTTTTTAATGCTGATTGAAAAGCGACTTTAAATTATTTTAAAATTTTTTATAATGTTTTTTTGTCGTTAAAACCAAAATTTGTTTACATTACTGGCAAATTTTGGTATTGACATTAAGTTTGGTTTATTGAGTTTGTGATATGTGACATATTTAAAGGAAATAAATACATTTATCATCAGTGGCCAGGAACCCAGAAGAAGACCACCCGTTGCCATTAGAGAGTTAGAGTATGGGTAAGAGTATACATCCTGTGTAGTTTAGTGATGTGTCTGCATTTGCTGCTGCTATCGCTGTGGTCCTGAACAAAACTCTTGTTTTCCTGTCGAAATTGCCACAATATCCTTTATGTCCATCGATATAGCAGACAACACTAGGAGAGAGCGCTCTTATTGTTGTAGTATAAATCCCATACTGTCAGTGTGTGTGTTCCAGTCTGTGTGTTCGCTTGTGTGTGTTTGTCCGCCAACTGTATTAAAACGTATACACAAGAATAATACCCAAGTCATTTATCACTTGGCATATTGTCCGGCTCTTGGCCGATTGGCATAGTGTTTGTTGTTGTTGTTGTTGTTGCATTGAACCCATTTCCCGCTTCAGTGCCACATCGCAGCAGCATCTCCTTATTCATCTGTAGTCACATGCGTTTCGCACTACTGCTATAATAATAATAAATAAATATCGAGCTCCCCCCGGCACGAGCAAATGGGTCCACACCAGATTCAATAGGATGACCTTTTTGCTGTCATTT
Source organism: Scaptomyza pallida (assembly GCA_018152965.1). Classification (NCBI taxonomy): domain Eukaryota; kingdom Metazoa; phylum Arthropoda; class Insecta; order Diptera; family Drosophilidae; genus Scaptomyza; species Scaptomyza pallida. The sequence continues at coordinate 1,119,255 of JAECXP010000107.1, forward strand.
AATTTCGAGCATTGTCTCTCCGGCTGCGTAGCCCGCTTTGGGAACAGGAAACCCCTAATCTGGCCATGATGTTATTTGAAGTGCTATCATTCCATCGGATGAGCTATTTCGGGGTGGAGATGAATGGAATTGGAATTGAGCAGCGGTGGCGAAATATTGTTTCGAGGTGTTTTTTTTCTTTCTTTCAGACTTTTGCTTTTCCTTTTCTTTTGTGCCTTATGTCTGTCAGGGTGTGTGTAGAGACAGAAAGAAATTGGGAAGTCAAAATATTTACGGTCAGCATTTATCTTCATTCAATAGTTGACTTTGCCGGAAAACCCAAGCTAAGCATATTTCGTTGCCGGTGGCCCAATGCGTCGTAATAAATGAATGCCAAAAACAATTAATTAATCATAACCAAAAATATTTAATACGAAATGTTGTCTTACTTATCTTGTCATCATGATTATGACATATTTTTATTTATTTACTTATCTTAGAATGGAAATATTTCACTTAAACATGTTTTAATTATTTTTGCAACTTTTTTTCCGGTCTGGGGAATTACTAAGTGCAAAATTGATATATTTTTCGAAAAACACATACCAGAAACAACCCCCAAATAATGGTATAACTCATACCCGTTAAATTCTCATGTTGATGTTGGAACACAATAATGATGTTGCTAATATTTTGGCGTTACTTAAAAAGGGATTTCGTGACGGTTTGACTTTCTGTGGGATAATCAAAATTATAATATGACTGATTACCCCAGCTCAAAAAGCCTTCAACATACGCACACATCAATTTATATACGCACGAATGTATGTTGGCCTAAAACATACATATATTCATGATGTATTTTCTGTTTGTGTATGTGTGTGTTTGTTTGTAAGGGGTTGATTTTCTTATCGTTGTGTGAAATGTCAGAATATTCGCACTCAAGCGTTGTACTACAGTGGTGTAAAATTGATTCCGTAAGGTAAAAGAAATCGATAAGCATAATCTCTTTTAGTGATTGAAATGAATACATCAACATTATAATGCTTGGTGGTTTGATTGGTTGGAAAGGTCCGTTTGAAGGCAATAAAAGTATGGAGAAAATGTTGTTCTTAGTTTCAGTTCCAACGAACTAGAAATTTTTTAGTAAACTTTAGATTAAAGCACGTTAATCCTTTATTTACTTAAAATGAGCAATGATCAATCAACAATTATTTTGATATAAGAGAGGAAAATCTGAAAAAAGCACAAATAAGGTAAAAATTATGATAAACTCAACTTAAGTCGAGTAAAAAAATTGCTTAAATAAACTTAAAATCTACTTGAACAAGGATACAGACTTCAAAAATTGCAAAAAGTTTGATATCTTGAGTTTTTAATAACATAAGCTTATATTGAGCTCAGTGTATGTGAAAAGTTATAAGATCTTTATAAAGATATAAACTATGGTCTTACTCTCACTAAACCAGACATGACTGTATGTATATTTAAAATAAATGTTAGCTTAATTTACATTTAAAAACATAAATACAATTATAAATATTTATATTTTAATACTATTCCTCGCAAAAATGTTTGCTTGCAATTAAAATTAATAATTAAAGCACACAATGCCTGAATAATGTACAAAATCGGATTATGGTTTACTTGCAATTAAATGCAGCGTATATTGTGATTGTGTTAGTATACAAACTATTAGATACGTATCTGCGTATTAAAGTCACATGAAAGCATGAACTTGGCAATATTATCACATGTTAAGGTCCAACACGGACATCGAATGCATTTTGTTGCACAAGTTGCACGAGTTGGGATATAAAAACATGTGTTGACGTTACCACACAAAAGGCAAACATTCCACCCAATAACAGCAGCAGCAACAACTCTCACTGTATGTATACGTATATACATATGTATGTAGGTGTATTCGTGGTTAAGAACTCGCGTATCGTTAAAATGCAACTTTTGGAGGCTGGATGCGAATTGGATGCGTTGCGGTCCTGCATCCTCATTAAAACAGTGGAGGAGGCGTTGTGCATGGATTCCAGTCGAGCCCATCGTGAAATTTCCATATTGAAATTGAATTTTCGCTATGCTTGTTGCGGTTTTCACGGTAGGGGTAAAAGGTGGAGGTGTGTCCATTTTTCAGTTTGGGTAGCAGTTAAAGCCTGGCTGCTTATGCAAAATTGGGAACTGCTATCAAATGTCCTTTTTTCCCCACTTGCAGTGACAGATAAAGCGACAGATATAATTCACTTTTGCTTATATACAACATTTATATATGTTTGTATATACAAACATATTTACAGCTTGGGAAGTGTTAAAAGCTCGGGATAATTTAATTAAAATTGTAAAATATTTGGCGGATTTTGCATAAGCCTGCCAAATCCCATTAATTCAGAAAGCAACCCATTGTTGACCGCAACACAATCAAAATATGCAAATTTATCGCATTAACTCGTGAAACTTCCAAATGCTTGTTGGCCAAATGAATCTGGGATAACCAAAAAAGAAAAGCCCCACCCAAGCCAAGCCAAGCCAATCCAAGCCAGCCGTCTAGTAGACAAATACCAGAGCAATTTAATTGTGAATCGCGACGATGCGACGACCATCAGTTACTTTCGCGTACATCCATTCATTTCCCAAAGTATTTACTAAGATACCCAAACGGGGTCGTGCTGTGTTTCAAAGCTGGTTCAAGATCATTCCCATTTTGTGGTTCTTGGTAAGTAACTTGTCTATCTGTTCACCCCAATTTTATGGCTTTGTATACTTTCATTAAAGGCAGTTGTCGTTGCTAAGCTACGTCCATTTTCATAAGAGTGCAATTAGAAAATATGTATTAACCGAACTGTTTACATATTCATTTTTAGCATCAGTAGTAGAATTAACTTTAGTTTCGTACTATATATTTAAGGATTATTTTTAATCAAATACCAAATGCCTTAGAAACTTTTACAAATTCATGGAATATTGGTTAAGAAACTTCAAATACTTTTGTGATTGAAATTTATTTCACTATAAGCGCTTGATTTTGATGATAACAGTTAAGAAACTTAAGCAAGTCTTGACACTCTTATAGGTATAGTTCGGTATATCAAGCAACAATAATTTTATGAAGTCTTGATGTTTAGTTAGCTAAGGGTGTTTTATAGTCTTTGCTCGTATATCATGTGCCTTTCTGGCTATTGGTTACAAAGTATTCAAACCAACTAGTAATATAATTGGATTATAATTAAAGAACCTTGTTAACTATAAATTTTTGTATAATATATCTTAGTTCTTGGTGTACTTTTACAAACATATTTTAAATACATATTTCAAGCTGTAAAAGTTTATATTTTTAAACCCAACATGTGCTTTGCTATCAAATTCATTAATAAAGTTAAATATTTACTCTAAAGAATTCAACATTTAAAAGCTTCCTTTTTCCTTACTTTACTTTACTTATGTAGTTTTGGTAACAAAACATTCTCTTTGCTATTTAAGCCCTAAATAATATTTATATTTAAAAGCTCCGTTTACTAGAGTAGTTTTGTTAATCAAAAATTAAACCAATTACATTGATGTTAAATTTTTGCTAAACAAAAACATGTGTTCGCATTTGTAACTCAACCTTTTTAATGAATATGCGTTTAACTGTCAAGTAATGTAATGCAAATGTAATGAGAAAACATCATTAATTCCAAAAGACAGTAAATCCTTTTTTCGAATTTAATGTACGCAAGAGGGTTATTAAATTGTCTCCATGGCCATTATTGGCTTTTGGAAAAACCTTTTTTTTTTCGTTGTTGTTGTCGTCGTCTTCGTTGCCTATTCTAATCCTTCAATGCATCTAAATGGAATCAAATCCGAAAATTGGATTGAAGAGCAACGCCCACTCTTAGAGTAACACCAAATACAGACAAAATAAAGTGAAACAGAGCTGTACATACACATTTATGGTTATTTTGGCCGTTCCATCTCCACCCTCTCCATGGTGCTTAATGTGCCAGCCAAATGCTCAATTGCGGTATCCCAGGACATGCCAAAGTGAACAGAATAGGGGATTGCGACTCAACTCAACTCAACTCAACGCCAACGCCAACACCAACACCATTGTGTGTTCTTAGCCAAAGTGGTCGAGTAGTGATGACAACGATGCTGCCTGCCTGCGTGCCTGACTGCTGTAAATGTAAACAGAAGAAAATGGAGATTCAATTACTTAAACGGTTAGAGTCCATTGTTCAATATACATACAAACATACTACTTACTTATGTATGTACGTATGTATGTCTTTCTGTCTGTGTAGTACATTGTATACAAATTTGCATATTTCTTATTTTTGTTTGTCTAGTACATTTCGAGGTGCGATAGCCAAATGACTCAAGTGAAAGATACTTAGTATGCATGTTGTTTTAACTGAAAGATACTTTGGTAAGACAATCAAGTTTAACAAAAATTATATAATGGGCTTGATGGGCTATTTTGTTAATGACAATATTCGAATAATATGTATAAAGATAACATACAATTATACCAATTTACATAATATTCAAACAGATTGTGTTTGTTTTTGGTAGGGAAAAAATTACTTAATTTCTGTATGATTTTATTCAGAAATCTTTTGTTTTTTATTTTTTTTTCTTTAAGTTTTAGATATATGACGTTATATAATGAGGAAACTGTTTTAGGAAATTTTTTATCAAAGAAAGTCTCAGAGCACTCATATCAATAATACTTTTGTTGGGCAAACAGTGCTCATAGGGGAAAATATTTTTTATTTTTAAATGTATGGATTAAAATAATATTTAAAAAATACTTTCCTAAAGTGCAGAGAACTTTATTTTTATGTATAATTTAAACAAAAATATTAAATTTTTTTAAGATTTTTTAAAGCTTTTAAATTTTTTATTGTAAGCATAAGCCATTAAAAAAGTAATGTATATGTTTAAATAAATCTAAACAACCTGCAGCATACTATTGAAACTTTAATGTTTTAAATACACATTTTTATTTATATAAGTTTTTTAAGTTTTGTAAACATATCCATAGTTTTTCTCTAACCTTTACTTAAGCCAACTTGCCCATTTGGCCCGTTTTGGATAATAATTTATGATTGTTGCAGCAGAAGCTTCACCAAGATTGGTGTGAGCCGCCAAAGCCGAACAAAAAAATCTGCAAAAAACCAACAAAACTAAAAAAAGATAACCAAAAAAAAACTACGTCATACTGCGCAAACTGTGTCTGACCTGCTGCACAGCAGGCGCTGGCGGAGTTTTGTTCTTATCTTATCCTTGGCTGTCGTGCTTTGGAACAGAGAGAATATGTTCTTATTTGTGAAATTGCTTACTTGTGCCGATCAGGGAGACTGACTAACTAGTTTCAACCATGAATGTTGCTGCTGATGCTGATGCTGCTGCTGATGCTGTCTGTCTGGCTGTTTGTTTGTGTCCAAGTGCCTTGTCATTGTGGTTATGTTTGGGGTTTGTTTAACAACAATATATGCAGACAAAGAAACAAACAAGGGATTACTTGAAAAATCGTTGATGGCTTGGTGCCATACCAATATCTCATTCTCTTTGGCTAACATTGGGCAATGTGGACCCCCTGGCGACAAACACAGCCACATCCGATGTTCTTTCACCTACATAAGGATGTTTTGCACTCCAACATCAAAAAGTTTACAACGCAAAAAAAGTTAAAGCTTTGATCAAGATTTAAACTTTAGTTATAATTACAAACTATAAGACTTAAGGTTAAGATTAGATAGCCTTACCATCTTACCTTTTCGTTTTGCCTCTTTGCCGTCTTGGTAGCCAAATCGATTGATGACAGTTTCTTTTCGGTAGCGAAATTAATTTTAACGTTCAACAAACCCCTTTCTGGCCTGCTTGTTAAAATCACACCCAAACGAATTAAGACACGTGTTGAAGCGACTTGATTTTGTACATGCAGAAGTAGAATAATGTTGCAACCCCCGGAAAAGTCTTACATACCCTGCTGCGAGTTAATTCCTTTCGATGTGGTTATGAATTAGGCACAACTCATCATTTGCAGCATCTGTGACTGCAACATTGGCTTGGAAATGGGCGGATAGGCGGATGGGCGGATGGGGTTTTGTGAACCGGTCCGCCTTCACCCAAAAACAACTACTACTATATAGAATATCGCATCAGACACACAAACTTTGTGTTAACACCCAAACGAACATTGGCTACATAGCCAAAAGCCATCAGGAAGAAACAATATGGCACGTGACACGTGCTTTACTGCTGCTTGCTTCTTGCTACTTGGGTACTTGCGTCTGCTTCTTGTTGCCAAACAGCAGCAGCGGCGTTATGTGACAACAAACAAATAAAACGTGCAACTCACACTCCACCCAAGAACCCCACACTTTCGTTCCATACTCGTATGTTACAATCTTTAAAATAAAAAAATAATACCATGGCATGAGTATAAGTTTTTCACACTTACATACAATAGAGATTTATCATGCTATAAGAAATGTATTCTTTAGTGAAACATGTTCATATGTTATACTTAAAACCATCCATTCAATAACTTAATGTCCATTTAAAATTGGCTACACTTTGCACACTTTACTTTGTAGCAGTCGTCAAAGAATCTTTAGAAATATATTATTGAAATAAAAAAAACTCAGTGATAAATGGGGAAATACCGTAAGAAATACCGTTTTTTTTCACAAAAAAAATAATTCTGTTCTTTAAAATGAATGCATATGAATAGTTTAGGAAACTTAAAGTTCTTGCCATGTGAGAATGCCACAAATCCTTTTCATAACATTATTATTAATTTTACATATTCAAATAACTTTAAGAACAATTTGTGTTAAATTTAAGCATCCTTCATTATTTAACTCCCAAAGTTAACTTCTTTAAGTGCCAAAAAATTATAGCCTTAGCCCTTACAGTGAAAGCTCTATTCCCGCTAGCGGACTTCTCCTGTAGGCGGTTAAAAAAACTGATTTCATGGTAAAGCAGCCCCAACTAACGTAATTCATTAAGAATTGTGTTCTTTTTAAAACTTATATAAAAATTCGAAATTTTGTGTTTTTATATTTTATAAAAAATGTAGTATATTTCGAACAAATAAGTAAAATAATTAAAAATGTTGTAAAAATTCTAAGTTTTTCCTTTTCCAATATTTAACAAACTCGTTTAATCCTTGTCAGAATTCACTTTTAAATCCGTTCTTATAACAACTTTTATTTATACTCCAATTTCACCAGCAATTACCAATTAATTATGCATTTGTTTGGAACGGGTCAGTATACTGCTTGCATATCTGGGATGGTATTGTGCGTACATACTTAGAGCACGCTTAGAGGGTGGAGGAGGGAGTTAAGGGTGAGTTGTACACACACAAGGGTTACTACTACAATATAACGTAACGTAACGTATCTGATTCTCTTTGCTGTGGCAAAGCGCAAAAGGGCAACGCCAAAGGCAAAAAGGCAAAGGCATGCGCGATGGGTTTTTATGAAGGTAAACAAGGACCAACGTTTGGTATTTGTGTTTGTTTTTACATCACTGTCAGTGCACTGAGCACTGACTTTGACACGTTTTCTGACTTAATTTTAGTTTATTGCTTTTTATGTGCGACTGTAAGTGTGTGCGGTGAGAGAGAGAGAGTGCGTTCGTTTGACTGCAGTTTATGGCCAGCTAAACAAAAACAACAATTGCTATTCTCAGCGTCTAAAGCGTTGGTCGGACACGTGTTGCGGATGATATCCTTGGCGAATCGCTGGCCACCTTTTTGAAGTCATCCACTGAGACTTGTCGTCTCTCTTGCCAAATTGGCGGGGTCGCAACTGATGCTAAGACGTGAAATTAAGTCAGCCTCCGGTTTTTGGCTTTTGGGGGTTGACACTGATGCTTGCGTTGGCTTTTGTCCAACTGTTTCTACTTATGCATGTCAGAGATATGAAGTTTTCTTGTTTACTGTTCTCACGCTTGTGACTACCAAATGACGGATTGAATTAGGCAAATATTTGTTTATTGGGCGCTGGTCGTAATACATACAAGCCAATGTATGTTGCATGTTGCATGGTATGTATGTCGCCCTTTTTATTAGATAACATTGACTAAAGCAGCGACACAAGTCGCTTGCCTGATTAAAGCCCTCCTGAAATTGATAATTGTTTTTTTTTTTTCATTTTTATTTTATAATATATATTCATGGTGTTTTTGGAATAAGTTATAACTGCATTGCACGTGCCAGAGTTTATCGTTGTGATAAGCCGAAAAGGTGGTATTACTTGCATAAATTATGTGATTATGACAATATCAACATCTATATTTAGAAAATTATGAAATGACACCAATTTATTTCCGATGCGGAAAAGATATTTTTATGATATTTGTAGCATACTTATCAGCTCACCGCGTTGATGCCATCCGACTGTTTTGTAATTATTCTTACGCATTCATTTCATTTACAACAAATTCATTAAATTTTAAGCATTATGCGAGCAGAGTGGACCATCCATAAGTGTTTACACAAGTCTTGAGTTTTAACTGAATAACATCATTTTCAGTTTGATGATGAATTCAAGTGGATGCCATGCCACATTGCTCTGTTGCCGACATGCAAACCGTCGTCGTCTCTCTGCCGCTCCACAGTATTTGCACACACAAAAAAAGTTAATTAATTTAATGAAAGGTTCGCAAACTAGTGTAACAAGTCTCAACTGTCGTATATATGTATGTATAAGTACATTTGTAATTACATAAATAAGTGCACGATACATGCAATGACCTATGGCCCTTATTCAAAAACAGAGAAAAAATAAATGAAAAAGCTTTAATGCACTTTGTAAAAAATTTTATCATATGAAAAAAAAATCGTTGTTTATCATTAAATTATATAAATAAATAATTTAATTTATTTAAATCAATACCAATGAGATTCAGTTTTTAGCTTTTTTATCAACTCATTATTACATCAAATCAAGTAACAAGTAAAAAGGCTAAAGTCAGGAAATCCAAACAAGTATATACCCTGAACATTTGGATAAAAAATCGTTTCGGAAATTGGACAAAACTTTTGTTTGCCATAACTTCGTAAAAATAAACGCGATTTTCATATGGTAAACCTAAAAAGTATTGTTTTGAGGTCTTTATAAATACTGCATTTAAATCTAGAAACACGATTTTTATTCCATTTTCATTCCATAAAAATGGTGATAAGTGCTTAATCGAATTGATCTGTTTAAGCGAACGTTGAATTTAACACAGCTTGCGTCTATATTATTATAGGATACACATTCAATAGTGCTACTTAATATAGGAATGATTTTTCCACTTATTAATTAATTTATACCAAGCCTTTGTGAAACAAAACGAAACATTATCCTTTGGTTTTTATAATTTTTTTTGAAATAAACTGCACTTATTTTGTAGAAATTTAAGATCTGTTATGTAAAAACCTGCCACCTTTTTTTAAGGAGAGGCTACAACCTTGCTGTAAAAATGTTTAAAAAAAAGGGCCAAAATTGAATATTAAAAATAAGTTTTTCATAAAAACATAAATATTAGAAAACTCCAAAAACTCACTGTTAAGTGCAAAAGTTATAAGCAATAAATTGAAAAAATTAAATCGAGCATCTTCATGTTTTAACCAGCTTTCGCTAACTTCAACCACGACCATCTTCATGTGTTTTCCTGCGCTAGCTTCATTTTGAGCATATGTTTGGAGCATCCACAGTTCAATAGGTCGCTGCATATCAGTTAGCTTTCTGTTGCGCAGCAGACCAGTTCACGTTGGAACTACCCGCTCCGTTATGAACTATCAGACGTTTATTTGCATTCAATTAATTTTAATAAAAACTTGTTGATAGCTTGTCTAAATCCTATTGCTATAGCTTCTACAAATTTACTTTTTTCAGTTAAATGCTTAATGTTCTCTTATGTTTCAGCAAGTAAAAAAATGTTTCAAGTGGGCTATTTTTGTGCTGAAAACAGTCGGTTTTCTAGCATTATTTATGTATTTTGGGCTGCCATTCAGGTGTATAACATCAATATCAGCTCTGAAAAAATATTGAGACAGTAGTTCTAGTAGGTCTATGCAGTCTAGGAAATAAAGAGTTGGTTGATGTTCTGGTTTTGTTTTTCGGTTTTTAGGTCTAAGGTGTTGTGCTGGTTTCTTACGTGTAAAAGATACATATTTTATTTATTATTATTTTACACGAAATCTTATAAAATAAATTAATATTCATCCTTTGGTAGCTTTATCAGTATAAATACGCACATACAGACATACAAATATGTGTATACATACATGTATTGTATAAGGTTAAAAATAAATTGGTAAAAAAATGTATACATTCGCCGCATTCAAATACATACTATATATGAAGTTTCTTGAAATGTACATTATTATAATATCTATGTATATATATATATATATATTTATATTGTATGTGTAAAGTCATCTACACTTCTTATGAGTACATCAATTTGTTATCGTTTAATCTTCAGTATTTTCCGACAATTTGTGTAGATCTGAATAGTTTATTATGGCGCGATGTAGGAACTCGTATTGTGCCTAAAAAACATTTTTTTAAATAACATTTTATGATAGTCTTCTCAAGCAATATACTTACGAATGAATTTATAAGTCCTGGTCGCTGAGATCGCAATTTCCTTACTGTTGAACATATATCTACACTCTTTTCCAGTCTAAGATGCTGAACCAAAATGCACATGGCAACAAAAATTGAACTTCGATCAGTGCCCAAGCTATTAAAAAAAAAACACAAAACATTAATGTTATTTCAATTAATGAATGGCGATGTTGAGAAGCAAATGCTCTTACCTGCAGTGAACTGTAAGGGGTGATCGACAACCAATATTTTTATGATTTTTATAATGTTTGTGTGCTTGGTCAACCAGTTCTATAATGCCCCGACACACTTCAGGAACTTCTCCATCGACAGTGGGCCAACCGTTATATTGGAATTGAGTCACCTTAAGGGTGTCGTCTATTTTGCAGTTCGTAACATAGAACTCGCGTCGAGTATAATATGGGCAACTTTCACTGTGAACGTATTTTACGAGTATTTGATCATATTGAATCTCATCATCAGCCCAATAACGTGGACATTTCCTCGGACCGTCACCAATCTAAAAGAAAGTGAGTACATTAGTAAAGTAGTAAATAAAAGATTGTAATATGTTATACTTACTTCAGATATCATAATAAGTGTAGATACGCTTTGCTCCGATATCATTCTCCAGAAGTCTCCAATAGTGTTTTCCATGGGATCTTGTGCAATTATAAATGATTCAGAATTATCATAGCCCTCAATGAATGAAGCATTTATGTATGTCGAATTGTCCTTCATTGGTATTGGACTCAAAATAACCTAGAATAGCAAATAGCCACATTTGTACTTGATTTAAAACAAAGTTCTAAGGTTTCTACTTACTCTATTACGATCGTATGGAATAATTTCATGGCTTCTATTTTTCAACATGTTTTCTTCAACTTCGCCCACGCTACATGTCTTGTTAATCTCATCCGTTGTGTTAATCAGTTTCTAGAATGTGATTAAATATTTAGCATCATTTTATAAAAACAATTCTTTTGAGACAAACCTCAAATTCCGTTTCGAGCAAGCATTTTCCTTCATTGGGCTTAAACTTCAAGGACTCAATTGTTGATGGCAAAACGTTAAGGAGGATATCTGTATTTCCGTAAGTGGCGGTATCCAACAGAGCGCGGTACAAGAATATGTATTGTTTCTATAAAGACAATGATACAAAATATGAGCTAAAATTGATTATTTTGTTAAAAATAAAAGGCATAACATACCAATGACTGAACTAAGAAATTGCGTTGATGACGTAAATCACACACGGTATTAAAAATGGATACCATGTTTTCTTCCTCCAACTGTTGAACGAGTGAGTCCAGGGCAACAAGAGTACCAGTTCGACCAACGCCTGCGCTGCAATGAACCAAAATCGGACCACGTTGCACCGAATAGACCGTATTTATTTGGCGTATAAATTTAATGATGCCATGTGGATGCTCTGGGGCCATGAAATCCTTCCATGTTAGATAGTGATACTGCGTTATTTGTCTGTGATCCTCTTCGTCGCCAATCAGATTTGATTTTGTGACATCTAGGGAACGTATTATATAGTCACCAGTTTTACGTTCAGCTGTAAATTTAACTGAAATGTCACCAAACTGCTTGGAGTCAAACACCTTTTCTGGCCAATATTTCGCGCATTTCGATTTGTTATATTCCTCAAGATTTGTTAGCATTACAATTATCTCCAAATGCTGCTCCCAAATCATTCGCCAAAAGTCATTAATTGTCGTTTCCATTGGACCTTGTGCGCAGATAAATTTCTTTCGTTCTTTGTAGCCAATGACAAAATTGGCATTAATATAATCAGTACATTGATTTCCATTGGTTGGCGATAGTTTAACTCTAGTTTGATCGTATGCTTTTATATCGGGATAACGATTCTTGCAAGCATTTTCCTTCATGTCACTATTTTTCGTTGTACGATCAGTAAAGCGATTTGGCAGCATTTCGTATTCACGCAGAAAGCCATAATCTGTATCCTTATGACGATTTTTGTAAGCAGTCACTAAGTCAGCTTTGTGAATGGGGCCAGTATCGAAGCCCTTCTGATTTCCAGATCCAATAAACTGGCTATGGTTGTTGATGCGACGTCCAAACAAAGCTCTGAAAGTTAAAACAGAATTTAACAAAAATGTAAAACAGCTGAAAAGAAAGAAATTCTAAATACCTTAACGAATCTCGGAGAGTCAATGTATCTTCATCAGGCATCGCATTTTTTGTCTTCTGATGATGGATTATCCAAAATATTACAAATATTACAATAAATCCAAATGAAATAGCAACAGCTTTAATGCCAATATTCATATAAAACTTGGAATCATCAAGCGAATGTATTTGTTCAGCTTCAGTCGCTGGTGTAATCACATCAAAGTAATCGCTATATGCCATTAGCACGGTGCTACCAGATCGAACTGTTTAATAAGAAAGTTATATTATTAACTTGCTTGCAAGTTGATTTCGTGTTAGCTTCTTACCAATTATTTCGAGGAAACCGGTGTAGTTTGCATTGATGTCTATCTCACCATCAAAAAGGTCTCCGATATTATTGTTGCTTGTGATATTCGATTGATCCCTTTCCATGGCAACTGTGGGATTTCGTCTTATTCTCATCTTGCTACCCAAAACTTTAATCGCGTGCTCCGTTAAATTGGCAACTTTAAGTAATTGTTCTTTTTGAATCTGTGCTGGACTCAGGGCGGAATCTACAGAGAAAAAGATCATTTAGTTGATGTTATTACACATAGTTTAATATATATGCTTACCTGTTTTTAAGGCACTTTCCTGCTTACGTAAAAATGGTGCCCCATCTAGGCATTTCCGACATATATTGTCATTGTCTATAAGATCTTCCTGTTTGTTCAGAAATCGTGTTTCGTCTCCCAAAAATATTTCAGGCTTAAAGTACCGATTACTCAACATTTCAGCCAAGTATGCGTGATTATTCGTTTTATTATTATTGCTGTGCACTTCGGTATATGTAGCCACATTAAGCTTATCCGGAGAAGGTAGTTCGTTATTGCCATTGATTATTTTGACCAAATAGAGTCGATAGCAACATATGGGACCATTTCTCTCACTTATTTTGGGTAAATATAATTTTAAAACATATTTTGGTCCATTTTTAACCTTTGTCCACATTGTTTTCCCGATTGTTTCGGGCGTTGAAATGGGCATAAAGCAATTTGTAACCGCAGCCTCACCATTCTTCTTATGCCTCGTTATGGCCGATACTGTTACTGTATAGTTTGTGTTTGGACTAACGCCTTCATAGACGGTTTTATGGCTGGGCTCATCGACCCTTCGTATTTTCGGGCCCCACTTCTCACTGAAGACACGACCCTCGTGTATATATGTATAATTGCCTTCCAATATGATAAGGTATGAAATAATTTTGCCATTTGGCGTCTGGGGTATGTTCCAGCTAATGGAAATGGAATTAAGTCTGGAAATGTTCTGTTGATTGCAATGGATTTTCAAATTCGTTGGTTTTGTCGACACACCATCCATGGTGGTGCCATTAACTATTTCTGACCATGGACCGCATGTTTTTGTTAGATCACTGCAGGCACGTACTTGGAATTCATAGTCTGTAGCTGTCTTAAGTTTATCAAACATATATGGTAGGTTTCTTGAGTTTTGTTGGTAGATGGCCTTCTCAATAAGCTTCGGCACCTCTCCCGACTCAGAGACTGTTAATTCATAGTACTGAATGTATTCGATTAAATCGTGGGATGGTGGATTCCAACCAATTGTAATCGTCGATGCTGTACTGCCTGTTGTTTCAACTTTCGGTATAAATATTGGATCATGATCTAGAGTCGTGACACCAAATGGATATTGATTGGGAATACCATCTCCAATGGAGTTCTTGCCCGTTATACGTAGATTATAGGTTGTATTGGGACTGAATCCATCTAAGACGCTTGATGTGGTATTGCCACTAATAACTTCTTTATAATACGTGAATGTGGGCGAGCCTTCTTGTGAATACTGAATAAAGTACTTTTGTATGGGATCGTTGCCATCGTTAACCGTCCAGTTTAGGAATATTTTGCTTGCACCCACAGCTTTGACATAGTCAATGCTTATTTGTGGCACTTCCATTACAAGCAATGCTATTTCTTTCGAAATAACCTCAGCCTCATTTTCCCCATAAAAGACACATTTGTATGTTCCATTCTCCTTTTTGTAAACCTCGGTGAATTCCAATGTAAAGTTGACTTGTGTATCGCTCAATCGGTTTATGGAGGAAAAAGTATCTAGGAAGGCAAAAGCGCTTCCATCTTTAAGCCATTTCAACTGCTTGTTTGTCGAAGTATTTTGTGGATAAATTTCAAATACGCAATATATGATGGCACCTTGTCCGATTTTTCGTTTTATGTTTTCAACAGTGCTTTCAATCACTTTTGGTTGAATATATGGCTGCAAATTGTATTCCTCAGTTGAATTAGTTTGCGGATTTTTGCATGTATAATTTCCAATATCCGATATATTAACTGAACGTATATGAAGTATATTTTTATACTTTTTAATATCAAAACTTATGTCCGCATTGCCATTCTCATCTGGCTTAATTTCGTCAGCAGTTATTGTAAATCTGTAATGTCAAAAAAAGATATTTTAATGTTAATGGTGCACAATACTTTGTCATTATGTTTTTGTTACTTACCTGTTATCAAACTTATGGTTAGTAAGATTATTAAATATCCATGTTGCAGGCTCGTGATCAGTTGCACATTCAAAGGATGAGTTTTTTCCTATTTCAACCCATTCTGAAATGAAATAAAAATTGTTTATATTATTTAATTAATTGCTTAAGTACTATTCTTTTGCCTCACGCCGCACCCAATTTTTGTATATATCTATTTTTATAAGACATTTATTAAAGCGTCATCATACTCGTATTCACTTTTAATTGTACTTAATTAACAGCCGTAAAAACTATGAATCATTGTATCTTATAGTAAGCAGGCTTGAAAATATGTACGAGTGATTTACATACTCGAAAGAAAACTTTTTGTTTCAAAAAACTCGAAAGGAATGCAGATAAGTCTGTCAAAAGTTCATTTATAGCTGAATAATCTTATCGTAAAAAAAAGGGTGTAGACAGACTAAAAGTATAACAAATTAGTGCTTCAAATCAGACGATTCCGAATAATAAAAGAACAAAATAACAAACTATTGAATATTCTTTAAAGCTAAATACTGCTGTTTTAAAAAAAAAAAACAAATTTTTGCACATTACACAGTTACATACATATAACAAAGCGGCGTTTGCACCTTTGCATAGTATGTCTGTGTGTGCCTGTGTATGTATAAAAGTGTATACACATGCATGTATGTGGGCGGCTGCATTTACGATACACAAAAACAAAACAAAAAGTAATCAAATTGTATTGAATTGCGGAATATAGAATAATGCGCTAATAAGAGATTAGTTAATATGCATAACTTGTATTCATACCTTTGCTATATATTTGCGCAAATAAACTACTAAATAAGAAAAGTATAGGTATCACAAAAGCATTTATTCGGTGTTCGTGAAAACACGCCATCGCCTTATAACTATGCGGGTTTTTTTGAGTTTATCAAAGGGCACAAAAGTAGTCCCTCTCCTTTTGTATCAATTTCACTTCTGTACACTTTTATAGCCACATAATTAGAATTTTATTTATGCTGCTTGTTCAGTTAATACTGGCTGGGTTCTTTTTGGCACAGGCGCTTAAGTGTTGAGTAGCAGGAGAAAAAAAAGTATTGCACATATTTATCTATCACACATTTTTAGCCATCAAAAACCATTTATCGGTTTTGGAACATGTGGAACTGCAACATAATATAAAATTGAATTTATTTTCATAAGCAGTTAATTTTTCATTTTTGTATTTTGTTGTAGTTTGAATCATAATAGTGTATTGCATTTCACCATACCATACTGACTATATCAATTTAAAACATTTTACATAATAATCCTATTCCTCAATCAATATTAACTTACTTAAATATAATTTTTATTTTGTTTGTAAATTAAATTAACAATATTTAATTAAAATTAAATTATGACAACATGTATGAGCTATACATTAAAATTAAATGTTTATTTTGAACATATTTCTTACTTTTCTAATCTGATTATTTTAAATATTTAATATATCAAGGCACAGTTTCAAGTCCTAAGCAATAAGTTTTCCGCTATCTTGACAACACCAAACTAGTGCTGCAAATAATTATCGATATATTTGAATGCGGCGTTGGTGTTTTATTCACTCTTTCATTACCGGCGCAACTTTGGTTTTTATTTATCTTAATATAATTATAAGGCATAAAGTGGCGTAGTTATTTAATAAAGTATATAAAATTCGTGCTTTGGTATTGAAATACATACATTTCAATCATGAAATTAGTGAGGTATGAAACACCGGTGATCGCAAACACTTATTGAATCCTCACAAACATGTTTGCAAAGTTTTATATGTACATGCGTATGTATGTAGATATGTACATACATGTATGAATGGGACATGTGCAAAATTGAGTAAATTGTGTATAGAAACACAATTTACAGTAAAATTGAAATAATATGAGCCAATTTCCTCAATGCTTTGTTATTTCATAGGTAAACGTTTTAACATCTTGGTGCGCATAGTGTGCTCAGGGGACGTAAACGTTCAGGAGCTAGTTATGTATGGTTGTGCGTTGTACCATTTTAAGCGCGAAAATTTAAACGTTTGCTTGTTTAGAAATATAAATTGGATATGATGTGTTTGTTAATATTAAAATGTTTCTCATTCAATACTTATTTTAGATTCCTTATGAAGCTCAGTCACGAGACTGTAACAGTTGAGTTGAAGAATGGAACCCAAATTCACGGAACAATTACTGGAGTCGATGTCGCCATGAATACTCACCTAAAAAGCGTTAAAATGACCATAAAAAACAGAGATCCAGTGCATTTAGAATCTTTGAGCATTCGTGGAAATAATATACGTTATTTCATATTGCCGGACAGTCTGCCATTGGAGACATTGCTTATAGATGACACTCCCAAGTCAAAATCAAAGAAAAAGGACAGTGGACGTGTTGGTAATCGTGGAAGAGGAAGAGGTAGCCGTGGACGTGGTGGACCAAGGGGACGTGGCAGAGGCAGAGCACCCACCAGGCGTTAGACACATAATAAAACGAAATAAAAATTAAACAGAAAACTAATGTATGAGTTAGATTACAAGCGCCCAGTACAAATAAATTTTGGGCTTTTTCAAGAAATAAATTTGTAATTTTATGATATACATTCTGTCTAAATATAAACATGTTCTTTTATACTGATAAATTAATTAAAGTAGTTATTTTTGATTCTTAAATTTTCTTAACTTTGTTTTAATGTTTATATATCGTTGAAGTGGACGCGGTTATGTTTTTTTTTTTATCGTGTTTCAATTCCAATGTAACATGCCATCGATATTTATGCGGATCGGCATTTTTATGCATTCATCATACGGTCACACTGTTTATGCCAGTCTGAGTTCTTGTTTTTGTTCAACATTTTAAGTTTTTGCGTTTGCCTTTGAATTTACGTATTATGCCACCCCCAAGACCAAAGGGGACAGGATTTACTACAGGGGTCACACCAGCTAGACCCGGTTCCAACACTCCCATGTCGGAAAGACAGCAAATGGCTTTATTAATCCAAATGACAGCTACGTCCTCAACAGGTAAGCAGTCACAACATACAAATCGATGTATGTATGTTCATATGTACGTACAAATGTCGGGTTGTACGTGTGTAATTGCGTAAGGACATACTTACAATGCCGTATACATACAACAATTCTTGAAGTTACACGGAGCTAGAAAGAAAAGTGGGCGTAAAATACTTTCAAAGCGCACCAAGAAAACCAACTATGAGCGTGCAATCAATTAGAGGTGTATATGTGTAAACGTATTTGTATTTGTGTGCGTAAAGTTACAGTGTGTTCTTATTATTAATTTATAAGACAGACCTACCGACTTTTCTGTACAGAGAAAAAACGACTGAAACAGTTAATTTCAATGTATCATTAGTTTTTGTATATGTATTTACACACATTCATAAGATATTTGTTTATACGTGTTTGAGAAAAATGTTTGAACTATATGTATGTATGATTGAATTTACATATGTATTGACACTTATATGCATGTGTGTGTTCAAGCAGTGTAACAACATAGTTCTCATATGTAACTGCAGAGGGTGTTATGATTTTATCTGTCAACATGTAACAACTTTTTTTTTATGGCTAGAAGCAATTGATGTTTGAGGCACTTGTTAATCAAACTACTGGACTTTAAACGGTAATACCTAATAATAGCGCTGTTTAGTATAAGTGAAATATTATAGGAGCATTAAAAACTTTCAGCCTAATATTCAAACTCACTTTTGATTTTTGTTGTTAATTTTTTTTATTTTAGAAACAACCCGAACGCATTCAAAGAAAAATGACAAAAAGGGAGAAGCCGACGCTGAAGAAATCAATGTGACTGAAAAGCAAACAGACATTGCTGATACCAAGGATAAGCCTGCGGCTGAGGATAGTGTATCGGATGGTAAAAATGCCGAACAAAACGTAGCGCAAAACGTGACGAGCAGCACAAAGAGAAGTTATTCGGATGTCGAGGAAGACTTTGAAGAGCATGGCGACGACGTAAAGAAGAAGAAACGAAAAGATTTGGATAATACAAAAGATTCCAAGAATCCATCAAACAAAATATCATCGAAACTGGACAAGAACGCCAAGCTAGCGGCGACTAAGAATTCGCCATCCGGTAGTAAAATAAGTACAACCGTTGCTGAAAAGGAAGTGGATGTCAGCAAGTCGGCTGACATTGAGAATGAGACAGAGGGTAGCGAGGATTACAAGAGCAATGATAGCCTGTACAATAATAATGGTGCCTTGAAAGTGCCACCATTGAAAATTGTAATACCACAACAGAATTGCTCGATTGACACCGATGGAAATGTATTACGAACTGGCAAAGTAGCTGCATCACGAAGTGCAGCATTGCCTTATGTTGTCAGTTCGAATAGCGATTCCATTGACACTATTTTGTCCAATCAATGCCTTAGTCCACATGAAAGTCCACAGAAAGTTAACATTGCCTGCTCAACTATACTCGATGATAAGAACATCAAACTATTTAATGACGAAAAAAATCTAAGAGTCTTACGCAGCTCTTACCGTAGCGGTGTTACGAGCGCTGAACGCAGCTCTAACAACTCATCGCCGCAAATGCAGAGCAGCTCGCCATCACCAGCATCATCAAATCATGCCACGGACAATGCTGATATCAAAGGATCGTACACAAACATGACCTCCAGTCCCATACAACAGAATCAATTCGATCATGACGTTTTACCGAATGTGCCAAGCCCTTCGACCTCATCGACGTCATCGTCCAAGGACATTATCTCATCATCTAATGTGGATCTACATCCCCGAAAGCGTAAAATCAGACCCAAAAATAATGATGATAATTCGAAAAATTCGAATGCTGACAATGCGCTGGCAGCGGGCGAAACTCATCCGCATGATTATCCATTTACGAACGGATTTCAAATGTTTTTAAATATTCGACGGCAGGTGGAACGAAAGTGGAAGAATCTATATCCCGTTAAGCCCAGGCCTCCACAGGGATATAATGATTATTTGCTCACAAAAAAATCGTATCTCTTGAAAAGAAACGCTAAAGCACCCACAATACAAATACCAGATGCCATTCCCACAGTAATGCGCCCCTTTTACATAGAGCAGGAAAGGGCCAGGCAAAATTTAACTGAAGAACATATTGTGGAACGAGAAAAGCTGTGCTTGAACGTTGAGCAGGAAATTATTCGAGTGCATTCAAAGGCAGCCAGAAGTATTTCTGGACAATGTGCTCCATATTCCGTTTGTACATTCTTAAAAGATGATGAAATCTACAATATGATAACGCCCGAACAGGATGAGAAGGAGAAGAGTGCACGTTGTCGTTTCAATGGACGATTGCTGCTAAGCTGGCTTCAAGACGTTGACGACAAATGGGAAAAAATTAAGGTATGATCAATATCGCCTAAAATAGAAAATATACAGTTTTTAAAACTTCGTCTTTTTACTTTTAGGAATCGATGGTTTTACGCCAGCATAATGAGGCAGAAAGTCTACATGCCGTGCAAGTAATGGATTGGAATATATGTTTAAAGCAAAACCACTTATATGACTACATCTTTGAGTCCAGCGAGGAAAGGATTCATGTGCCCATCGTTCATGTTGGCGAAGATTTTGATATATTACCAGCATAAAAAAACAATTTGACTGGTTGACTGTAAGCATTTTAAAATATGTGAATACTTAAATAAACACACTTGATAATCATGTAAAAACTCAAGCTACGATCACTTTGACTTGAGTGGAAAGGATGGGAAAGTGCTTTGCCTGGGAAGAGAAATGCACTCTAAGTGTATTTTTGAGTGACTTTTGTTATCCGAGTCTGAGTGGAAAATACCCTATATGAGTCGAGCACTTACGTACAGAGAGCGCCTTGAGTGTATGCAATGAGTTTTTCACACCCACGCAGACGGTGAGATGATGCCCTATAAAAGGGCCAGGCTTGGTCAGGGCAGCTTAGTCTGTGCGCAGCAGCCTTGCTGGTCAGTTGTGTTTCTCCTGAGCTCTAATTTGTTCCCGGCACAACAGAAGAGTGTTATATTAACATTTTGTGTCTATCACAATCGGTTTATTAATAATTTAGTCTAATAAAAAAAAAATATTCAAGGCTCACGGCTCACATAGTTCAAGTTAGAGGAGAAATTTCTTGACAGATTAAATTCAAAATATATCAAATAAATATTATTTTCTTTTAACAATTCACTCATTTCAGTTAATTAAACTATTATATTTATTTTTTTGTCATATTCTTCAAAATATTACGCGCAAAGTTAACCATTTCCTGTAAAAGAAAAAATTGTTAGATAAAATTAAATATTCGGTTATTTTAATAACTTACTTCACAAGTATCCACCATCTCCTTGTTATTGACTATTTGCTTGAGAATATTCTCAGCCTCTGCATTTTGTTTTTGAGTGCTCTTCCAATTGTAATTATTTGAAAGAGCAGACAAAGCGCATAAAGTAGCTTCAAGTTTGTTATCATATTCGTTTTTGATCTCCAAATTACTCAAGAGAATCGACACAGCATTTTGCTTGTTAATGAGATCTGTGAGAGAATAAAATGATAACAAATGAACTAATGTTTTCATAAAATGTACTAACCTCTGACTGCGCTTATGTTTGACGCCAACGATCCCATAAGAAATGCCGCTTTTATGTACACTGTATCATGTTTAGAATTTAAGCACGAAACCAAGGAACGAATTCCGTTTATACGCAAAAACTCATTGAGACCCGGAGAGAAATTTTGTATCAATGATGAAATTGCGAATATGGAACTGCGAGCTAAATCCTCATTGTCATCATTCATGGTTGGGGTGAGTAGAGGTATTATGTGTTCGTTGTAAAAATATTTCTGACAAAATTCATTATTTTGTGCCATTTCTGCCACAATATAGATTGATTGTGGCCTTAAATTATAATCGGGTATTTTGATTAATTGCAAAATGATAGAAATTCCTCCGACTTTCACAAGCGAATTGGCATGGTCGATATCATCGATTTTGTCTCTTATAATATCCAAGCTATCCATTTTTTGTTCAATATTAGTTGAACCACTCTTCAAAATAAGCAAAGCTTCTTCAAACGTATTATCGCCCGTCATTGATTTGAGTGCTCCTTGCAGGAATTCATTTTTCTGCAAGTAGATAAAAAATAGATTAGATAAACTTGCAAACCCAATATCAAGGTTCTTTAACTGATGAGTAATACTTTCAAGAAATGTTTGCAAAGCGCATTTCCAGAATTCATTGGAATTTGCATCAGATTGCTTAATTGATTTCATAAGCAATACTATTTAATTCCATTTGTGTTGGATATCTATATAGTTGGGAGTTGATTTATTTACCTTTACATCCGTTGCAGGAGCTGTTGTGTTAGGGACTTCGTCATCCTTTCCAGAGTTTTCCACAGCTAATCTGAGCAATGCCTGCAACAAAAACAACACGTTTTTACCAAAGTTCTATGGCTTCAGTTATAAAACCATTTATTGAATTTACCTCCAAATTTTGTTTACGTTTAGAAGAGGAACTTTTTGACTCCATAATGAAAACGGAATAATTATTTCTTAATTGCAAATAATTATTGTTTATACTTAATGGAATGGAAACAAAATATAAGCATGTGTGCTTAGAAGTGATGGGAGTCCATCGATGCCTTACCGATACTATTGCTGGCAAATGTGTATTTATCGATGAATATTTTAAATTGCTCTCATTTCGGAAAGCGTTTTCTTATGGTATTTTAGCAACAAGTCCGTGTGTCAATGTAAGTACAATCTTTTTATTAAATAATTAACACATTATTTAGTTTAATTGTTAACTATTACACTTTGATAACAAACAAAAACAATTATTTTTGGCTTAATTTTCAATTTTCAGTTCATTTATCAATCGTCTGTCTCGCGTTGGCAGGCTTTATCCGAATCACCAGGTTTATTCTCGTCTAGGACTGGAAATGGAGTACCCGTCTCTTTTTCTAGTAGAGCCAACCTTCTATAAAGAGTCGATGGGCATGGTAGTGGAAACCCTTTCTTATAAAGATACTTGTATGTTGAAGGTCCTGTAGCATGAAGACAAATTGCTTCCTTCATGTCTTCCGAATTGAATTCAGATCTTTTCCCATCATTTTTTAATATTTTGATTTGAGTCTTCGTAAAAATGTGGCTTAGAGACTTTTGTAGTTGATCCGTCTCCTTAAGCTGTTGACGCAAATCGTCAATCTCGTTCTTCAGTTGGCGTATTTCTCGCTTTTGGCTCTTGTTTTCAATATACAGGTTGTGATTAATAATGTTGCTTCTAAAAAAGTAATATTATTATTATTTTCTTCATTATCTACTTATATATATTGATGTTAACTTACTCTGTTTGTGTGCTCGTATTAGTAAACCCTTCCCGAATGATTTCCGGCTCCGCATCCGGTTTGGGGTACGGCCCCTTTACCGGTATGGCATCTGGCAGAAGGTGCCTTCGCTTCAACTGTCGGCCTTTGTTGGTAAGTGGTTTCCAATCGGTTGGCTTAAAATGGCTTTGGCATATTTTGCTATGCAAACCAAAGCTGCAACCTAACGATTCTTCCCACAATTTCCTTTTGTTTTCACATTTCGGAATATTAATAAATTTTATTCCTTCGGTTTTAATTTGCTTCCGACAGTAACTGCAATATCCCATTTTTACCTGCAACGTAATAAAAACGAAACAAAGGTTATCAAGTTCTTTCATACACAACCTTTCCTATCGACAACCAATTTTACACTGACATTAGTGGACTGAAATGAGAGAGCACTACTTTGCGAGAAGAGCACCTTATAGTTATCTCACAATAGTATTTTTTTTTAAATAAATGTATGTTCCAGTTTCATTGCGTCCCACAGCAGTATTTTTTAATCAATTTGCTGCAACAACAATAACGATTTTTGTTATCGGACACAGATGTTATGTTTTTTCGGATGTAATAAGTCTACAAAATTAAATTCAGTGTTTGTTATGATATCGGAACACCTGTATTACCAACATAATACCTTCAGATATAGGCGTTAGTTACGTTTAAAGAACACGATAATGTTAAGGGATTTGATTACGTGGGTATTAAATACTTATCTTGGCAAGTATTTGGAGAATCTGAACTCTGCCCAACTGTCTGTTGCGCTCTTATCAGGTACTGTGTGCAAACCAAACCAAGCCAAAATTACGAAATAAACAAACGAATTTTATCACTTTGTAGGCGAGGTCGAGCTTGAAAACATACCAATTAGAAAAGATGCACTGCGTTCGCTTGGCCTACCCATTGAGGTGTCATCGGGCAGTATTGGTAAAATTAAACTGCATGTGCCGGTTCGACAGTTCAGGACATCACCATGGTGTATTTCGGTGGAGGGCTTGTTTTGTGTCGTGTGTCCCAAGGACTTTGAGAATTGGGATGATGTGAAGGAGAAACTTCTGGACTTGGAGTATAAGCAATCTGTGTTAGACACTGCTGAAGCCAACTGGCGTTCTGAAAAGGGCAAACAAATCGAATCGTATTATTTTTCTTCATACAACAACTGGTTGAAATATGGCACGAATATGGCAACAAACATCATCGACAACATTGAGCTTAAAATATTCGATGTACACTTTCGCTACGAGGACAATGTGGACGTAGGCAAAAGCAAAATTGCGACTGGCATCAAAATTGGCTCGCTGACTGCACAAAGCTGTGATTGCAACTGGTTAACTGGTTCAAGCAAAACCATCAATAATGATGTTAACTTTAAAATTGTTGAGCTCAAAGAATTGTCCGTATACTGGGACACATTATATGATGATATTAAATGCCAGAAGTTTAGCAATCAAGAGCTGCTCACAAAAATGAACGCAACGTGTCAAAATCGACCACATGAATTTGTGATAAAACCCATAAGTGCAACAGCTCGATGGAAACGGGAGAAATCGCCACAAGTTATACGCTCAAAAGACAAGCCACGAGTATCCTGTGATCTGCTGGTACCCGAAGTTATAGTTGTGCTATCCAAGGTAAGATTATTCTTTCTTGTCTTATTCGTTACACTTCACCTTTAATATTTATTTGATTGCAGGTCCAACATGATCAAATTCAGGGTAAGCTGGCTGGCATACAGCAAATAAAGGAGATATGCCAATTTCGATTGAAAAGACCAATTGTCAGTATTAAGGAGAATCCAAAAATGTGGTGGAGATACGTGCTAGCTTGCCATGGTCGCGAACTTAAAACAAGAGATGAAAAGTTCACAACGCTTAATGAGAACCTTCGGTATATGCGGTTGTATCAGGCTATTATGTTGAACCCTAATGAGAATTTAACTACAGATGAAAAAGAATTTAAATCTTATATCGAAAGTGATCGAAAAGTTGCAGATCTAATGATACTGCGCCGAATATGCTTTGACAAAGTATTCACAAAGGGTTTGTCCATTAAGTCGGACAATGTTCAAGGCCAACGAATGTTATTTCATTGGTTTCCCAACTGGATGGGTTGGTATGGTACCAATACGGCTGGCTCACCAGAGCAGGATGAATCGCTACAAAATCTTGAAGATGATATTTTGGTAGCACTCGAGCACTCATTACAAAATCAATCGCACTTAAAGAGTGACACCATCTTCGGACACTTCACCATAGAGCTCATTAAAGGATTCGTTATTTTGCAAACCGAAGAAAGTATATATGTGGAAATGCAGTTTAATAATCTCTCCTCGTTTTTGCAACTTAATCCACTACTGACATCTTATGTGATTGGCATATCTCTGGGAGAAGTATATCTATTGGATAAAACGAATAAGGATTCAAAACATTGCTACCTTATCAAACCTCAGACGGATAGATCGCCGGCTATAAACCAAACGGATCTGAAAAACGCATTAAGCTTACCAAACAAACAAGATCCATTATTTTTGCTACAGTATGAAAATGATGATCAATCACAATTTCGACTTATAATCAAATCGAAGAGTTTGGATCTAATATATAATCAAGATGCTATAGACTGGTTCTTAAATTTCATTACCAAATCTGATAAAGTGCGCTACTTAAAAAAAGACAAAACAAGTATGGAAAAGGAAAAGAAATTTTTAAGTTCTTGGAATCAGCATTTTGTTGGAAATGAGGTAAGCTCCTTCATCAATATCCATATAAAAATACTCACATTTTCTTGTTTGCAGGTGAATCGAAAAAATTGGACCTTTGAAATTGAGGTGTTTGCACCTCGTATTATATTTTTAGAAAACTACAAGAAAGATAATTCTTTAATGATTCTAATGGACTTTGGAAAGTTTCAAATGATTAAGTCCGATTTTCAAAAGAAGAGCACAACGTGCTTTCCAAAACCAGCCGATATATCTACGACAGATGACGATGCAGATAATGCTAAAAACGCTGATGATGATGATGACGATGAGGAGGCTTTTATGACCCCATGCTCAACGCCACCAGGCTCAGAGAAAAGTGGCTCAGATTCGCCGACAATTCGTGAAATTCTACATGACGAAATGATTAACAAGAACAATCATCTGGAATCTGCACTGCATAGTAAAATTTATAATACATATACGATAAATTTAACAAATTTACAAGTCTTGGTTTGCAAATATCAAGAGCGATGGCAAGCAAGCTTAAAGACCTCTTCCAATTTTCACATTATTGACAAATTCAATATAACGTTAACAATGGAGCAACGTATCGTGTTTACATCGGATCCCGAGTATCCATCGCTTACACTATATGGAACGTGTCCAATGATATTAATTCATGGCAATGAGGAAAAAATTAAACACTTCCTAAACATCATGTATCCAATAACAAACAATCCTCGACTCAAGAATGAGACTCCAATACAGGAAACGGATGCCAAACCGCAAACAGAAGAAAGTAGTAATCTTTACTATGAAGTTGATGGCAGTCATCATGTTGTTCAGTTTGCGATAGGCCAACTTATTATCGAAATGCAGTCCAAGGAAAAGAGTCTTGCCGAATTGCAGATTATTGGAGCACGAGCTGGTTTTGTTAGAGCTGGCAAGGAAACTAACATAACTATGTCTGTCCATGGATTACTGCTCGTGGATGCTATTCAATCGTTTGGCCCAGACTTTGAGCTTTTGGTTGCTAGTCATCGAAATGTTGGGTGAGTATAAAGCATGTTGCAATACTATACAATACAGCTTAACACGCTTTTATACTTTACAGAATGGATAGCTTTTCGGGAAGTCTAAAGCATAGTAATGCTTGTTCACCTGTTACTCCCGGATCTCCGGATGCTTACGACTATCACAGGCCAACAAGTCCGCACATTATCACAAAAGCCGTTCAAAATATTCAAAGCGGTAATAAGATACAATTTCATTGTTTGTCATTTACTAATTCTTATATTTATAAAGGCGCTTCAATGGATCGTAATGATGAATCGGATTTAAATCCCCTTATTAACATTGATATGAATATTATTGCATCCGATTCGAAACGTTCCTCATATATACACACTTCGAAAATATCATTCAACACACTGGAAATAATTGGTACGTATTTGTTAATCTTAATAAAATCAATATTTGTAATAATATTTGCTATTAAATACTTTTAGCCAATCAGGAAACAATACTTGAGCTCTTAAATTTTGCTGAACGAATTTTCCGGCGTCAAAAGCGTTTTGACAAAGTTAGAGCTAATACAACTAAAGGTCCTGCTTTGGAGGCCAAAGAATCTGATGGTTCAGTTGAGAATAATAGTCAACATGAAGTTATTTTTGATTTTTACCGTTTGAATATTTTGATTCTTTACACGATCAAACGAGATAAATTTGAAATCGCCCGCAAGGTTGGAACACTTACAGTGAGCGAAGCAAAAATAAATGTTGCCATGCAATCGAGCTTAGCAATAACAGGATCCCTGGGAGGCATACAAATTATTGATATAACACCTCAAGGTGTTCGGTTTCAGAGGATTCTTTCTATTGGAAGGGACCCAGCATCCGAAGAGAATCGACAATCAGTTATAAATCAACTCTCCAACGAAATATACTTGAACAATGTTGAAGATGAGAAGTTGGATCAAATTGATGCACTTAGCTTTACGAATCTGTGGAGTGATAATAATGCCATTGCATTTCACGTGCGAATGGCTTCTGTTTCCTATACACATAGTCCGAGATTTTTGCAAGATTTTAATTTCTGCATTATGAACTTTAAACAGGGTCTAAGGTAAGTTACCTTATATATCTCTTTATAGACTGTTTTTATTAAATTATATTCTTTTTAGTGATTTTTTGACTTCGATTGGCAACAAGGCAACTGATATGGCAAAAGAGTTTGTGCAGCAAATCAAAGATGTCAATTATCAAACGAACCCACCTCAACAAAATACATGTGATCAAAAAAGCACGATATCGTAAGTAGTTTTGACCACATTCTAATATTTTTGTGTCGAATTTTTTTTTTTTGCATTTTTCTTATTTCAGGCTTGATGTTATTATAAGTAGTCCCATTATTGTTCTTCCCATATCGAATGATAGTAAAGAAGTATTTATTGCAAATTTGGGCAAAATAAGTATTCGTAATAATGATATTAATCAAAAGTTGGCTAACATCGAAGAGAATGCCACCGTAAATTATGTGATTGAAGTGAAAAATATCAATTTATTTTCATTAAATATTAATGAGCAAACTGAAGACTGGACATATACTCTACCAATAGCAAGCAAGATGTATGAAAATAAACGCGATGCCTATCCCATCCTACATGACACAGCAATATCTCTAAATGTGTACACAGGATATAGCGACGAAATGAATGGAGAAAGGCAAATTCAAACAATATTGGTAAGCGTTGCATACAAGAATAAACATACTAAATTTAAAGTAAATTTTTTATTGTTTTGTAGGTTGAAGGAAGTATGGTTGAAACCTTAAAGGTCACACTTTATCGCAAGCAATATAAAAACATACTCGAAGCTGTTAAAAACGCAACAAACTTTTCCAATAACATATCATCGGAAAATGTGAAACCGCATATAAAAAGTGCAAATGTTTCAAATGGAAATGCAAATGAAATACAGCGCATCAAAACAACTATAAAATTCTCAGTGCCTGTGCTTGAGATTAATTTGCAAAACGAAAGTCATGAACCCCTTGTGAACGTAACATTTAAGGACTTTTTTGTAAAGCATCGCATAAGAGGCAGTGATGAGGATCTTAAAGTCGTTTTAAACTCGGTTCTTATGGAGGACCTGAAGTCGGATATGTCGTCGCCATTCAGAAATATGGTCACATCAATCAATCTGGAGAAAATCTATCAAAGAAGGGGTCAAACCTCGTCATCATGTCCAGATTTGCCAAGTTTGTGTAGTAAACAGAAGATTCTATCTACATCGATCTCCAATCTATGTGAGCACATCAAACAGAAGGATTGTGAAAACCATAAAAATAGTCATTCGAAAGACAAAAGCGCTCGCAAAACAAACAACTTGGTCATCTATAGATCACAGACCAGACGTTTACCTCAACAGCTTTCCGATAGAAAAATTGAGACCCAAAACTCTATTGAATTCAATTGTCTAAATTTGGCAATTTGTGTGGACCGATGGTATACGATATTTGATTTCTTTGACCTGTTTGCAGACACGGAAAAACCTCAGTCTTTAGCCGATCAAGTAGATCATCTGTCAAAAAGTAAGTACACAAAAGTAAAATCCCTAAGCTTTTGCATTAACTTTTTCTTTCTAGGCTCTTATGAATTTAGCAGTAAACTGAATGTATCAATTCGATCGTTAAACTTCACTCCCATACGTAATGATGCAGTATTATCGAGAATAAATGTTTCAAATGCAACATTTTCAATTATTCAAGAAGCCACATTTAAAGCTGTTGAAGGCTGCTTGGGCTCAATAACTGTTTACGATCTAACCAAATTTGGTTACATATACAAAGAAAGATTTCAAACCAGTGGCACAGAAGCTTTAAATTTTGTATATAAAAGGTGAGCTTAAGAAAGAAACCTTAAGAAATTTTAATAAAATATAATTTTCATTACCAGACGACAAGGGGATATGGGAACACCAAATAGTATAAATGCTGATGCAGTTCTATGGATTAACATGTCATCCGTTCATTATATTCATACCAAGCGATTTATAGTCGAACTTCATTTGTTTGTGAAAGAGTTGTTGCAATTGCAAACGGTAAATAGTATATCTTGCATCAAAACTATTCTATCTAATTTAATATTTATTTTTTACAGCCTGTGATAAGAAAGTTGAAGAAGCACAAAACAGATAAGGATCAAATGCAGTCATCAAAAATCAAGCTTTGCATTCAAGCTGCCTCACCTGTGATAGTTTTACCCGCCAGCTATAATAGCAATCATGCTTTGATTGCCTACCTGGGACAGTTTACGCTTAAGAATAGCTTTCATCTTGCTAGCGATGAATGCATCATAAGCAAAAAAGGAAAGGCAATTAAGACTGAGGAGGAAATTCTGGATGTTATGCACATTGATTTGGTCAATATCAATTTGTTCTCAGCGGAACGTAGTGTGGATAAACTTGATGCAAATTATGACGAAGAAGTGTATTTAAGTATTGCAAATACATGCTTTGTCAAGGGTAGCAGACTCTTCAAGGAATCCTGCTTTCTCGATCTGCAAGTTGAACGCAATTTAACAACCGATAGCATACGAATCTGTCCGGACATCAGTGTAAAGGGAACATTCTCGAAGCTAAATGCGACACTCAATATACCATGCTATAAATTGATAAGAGCACTACTTAACTATAACATTGGCGAGCAAATTGATGATGTTTATAACAATAGCATAAATAATGCCGGCCCATCCATTGAAGCCTTCTCAGCTTTAAGCCTCTTTTCGAAGAATGAAGACAACACAAATGTAATAACCTTACTTTCAATACGGATACTGTTGGAAGACGTGTCGATACTGGTTGTTCAGAGCACGAATAAGTTGCCAGATTTTGTTAATGAGCCCTTGGCATGTATACATTTTATAAGTTCACAACTGGAAATTGACATGCTAAGTGATGGTTCACAAGATATAGATCTGATATCGACCAACATACTCATTGTGGATGAACGTCAAAACGATGGCAGTAAAAATGCGAATGTTTTTAGAAACATTTTGCAGCCATCGAAAAAGGAAACAGTTCCCAAGCACTCGGCTCAGGTCGAAGTCCATTGCAGAAAAAGACAAAACTTGTGCAAATATACAATCATGTTGAACGATATGAGAGTAATGGGCATCTTAGATTTCTTAGATCGTTTAAGAAAGTTTTTCGAAGAAGAGCCCTTAACAGCATCCGCTGTAAATCGAAAATCAACTCAGATCGTCCAAGTTGATCAAACTCAACCGGTTGATAATACTGTGTCCGAATACATTATCAATGTAACAGACTCTGAAATGATATTTGTCGAGCAGTGTAACCGACTGGATTCGAATGCAATAATCTTGAAGAGCACAACTGTTATATCATATAAGCCAAATAACAATAGTGTTCCGCTTTCAATAAACATCAATCACTTGGAAATCTTTTCATGCAGTCTGGATGCCGAAGACGAAAGTGCTCTGTCCATTATTGATCCATTCACATTGAACATAGAGCTGAAAAACAATTGCCTGAACATTGTTATACAAAAGCAATTGAATATACGATTGTCATATATTGATATGAAACTGTTTCTCCGCATGATAAGCTCAATACCAACACAAACATCAACACCACCCAGTGTTCTATCCAAATCGAATTCGGAGTTTGAAAAAATTGCACCACTGCTTGCGATGGGATTTGAGGTAACAAGTTGTTGGTACGCAATGGAGCTTAACAACTGGAGACTGAACGATGCAGCATTGTGGTTATCCCAGCAAAAGCGCAGCACCATTCAAAATCCAGGCATGGAATTGAAAACAGCCGTACTGGAAGCAAATTCTATATCCATCTGCGTCATCGATGATTGCATGGATGCTGATGTGCCGCTCCTCGAGATATCCTTGACGAAAGTGCTTCTGAAGTATAAATTTCAAGCAAACGCATTTGAAATTGAAAACGTTAATGGCAACAATTCGGCCGAGGGAGATTTGGACACAGAAGTTGCGCTCAACTATTATAACCGACGCTTGAGTGGTTGGGAGCCCCTTGCCGAGATGTGGCAGTGTGCCACCAAATGGAAATACAAAAGGACCAATTTTGATAAGAAGAAACGTTTCGAGATCTTTGTGAATAGCAAACAGTTATTTAAATTTAATGTTACCTCAACGCTTATCGAGCTGTTTCACATGGTCTCCAAGAACTGGACAAGTGATTTTCATTCCCTCGACAATGCTAAGAATTCTAATTTTCGGCAACGATCACCTTTTGTGCCATTTGCTTTACAAAATTTAACAGGCTCTGCGCTACTCTTTAAACCCATCTATGCTCAGCTGGGGGACTTATCCTGCTCTGATGTACACCAACTGGAGTTAATTAAAAACTGGATATCCCTGCAGCCGGAAGAGATCAAAACCTTTGATTTCACTCAAAAAAGTAAACTAAGGCACATTGACTCACACTTGTTGAATCTTCATCAAATTCTAGTACAAATTCATGGCTGGAGCTTGATTGGACCCATTTCAATTGACAAGGTGGGAACATATTTTCGTTCGACAATCTTGGATTCGCAGTATGAGAAGAAGACGCGCATTATATTCGATATATCCCTGATGGGCTCTGCACAAAAACTCATTAAAGTAATGTCACCATTGAGAGTTATCAACAAACTAGATCATGATATATATCTAAAGATGGTATTAAATAAAAATCAATCGGATGCTGCTGCTGCTGTGACAATGATAAGTCCAAATGATCAACAATGTGTGCCATTAAAGTTCATAGACGCCCAGCTATTTATCTCGCATGTTCCCTGCGATTTGAAGAAACCTAAAGCTGAAGATTTCGGATTAAGCACTGATGAGATTAAGTGGAAAGATTGCGGACATGATGGCATACAAAATGTTTACCCCTGCTCTGATGCCAACAGAAGCGCTGTATACACACTGATCAGCATAAGCAGAGAATTGTCTGCGCACAAGGAACAACATATGCCAGGACACTCCATAACACTGCTTCCACCATTAATGCTCAAAAATATGCTTTGCTGTGATTTAATATTTAACATAAACGGTTGCAGCATGGGACGAATTAATGCTTTTACAAGCAAAAATATATATAACATTAGCACTTGTGAAGCCATCAACTTGAGCATTACATTGGATAACTTTCAAGTATCTGGCCAGCTAAAGGTGCCAACAAAGCATAATGGCACGGTCGAAATAAAGTTAAAGCTAATCGACTCCAAAAACCGGGAGCTACATCTGCACATATCAATTCAATGTTTGAAAGGCCGTGGCATGGAAATCTATATAAGTGCACCCATTTGGATTGTTAATAAAACTGGGCTACCACTCATATATAGGCAAGAGGGCACGAATAAGATAGCAGCTGGACAGTTTGATGAGCATGAAACGGCACGACAAGTGTCGCCCCTAATGTTCTCGTTCTCGGATCAGGAGGGTTCACCAAATTTGGAAGTGCGACTGGGCAGCACCTTCGGATACAACAATCAGGTAAGTCTACAGAGTTCCTACTTGAAACTTGTAATAATAAAATAATCTTTTCGTTTCAGTGGTGCAAAAGCTTTAGCATGATCAAGAACATTACATACAGGGATTTGCGTACGGAAAGTGGACCTGGTTGCTATACTATTGGCATAAGGGTTCGACGCGGGCGTGGTTTATATGCCTGCACCACATTTGTAACATTATCTCCTCGTTTTCATCTGTACAATAAAAGCGGACATCCTCTGGAGTTTTCACAGAAATGTAATATAATACATGATGTAAGTAAAATAATTAAATTTAAATATTTACAAATATATAATAATCGTATACTTTTAGGACGTTGCCAACTCGCGTAATGTTATTTCGGCGCCTATCGATTGTAATTTCCCATTTCATTGGACAAATGGAGATCGAGAACCATTAATATGTGTACGAATCGCAGATGTGGAATGCTGTTGTTGGTCGAAGGGGATACCAATTAATGAGGTGAAAAGTTTGTACATCAATATACGAAATGAATGGTGTGAAATGTTTTTCTTGAGACTGGAAATCATATCGAGAGGCGCAACGTTTATTCTTCTATTCACGGATGCTCGAAGCTTACCACCGCCAATTCGCATTGATAATTTTTCGGAGGTTGCCATAAACTTTTCACAAAAGGGCTCAAAGCCCATTTGGCCAACGCCAGTACGATCGCAGTCATCGTTATCATACGTATTGGATGACCCATTGGGAACAAAAGCACTGATCATGGAAGCTCCGGGTGGGAATGTTATTGAATTTCCCATCAGTGTATCAAATGCGAACAAAACTTTAACCTACTCCAACTTTATATACATTGCCTTCCACGATACCTTTGATCAATTCAAAAGAGACGGCAATAAGCCAGATGAAAAGTATCAGCAACTGGTGCTGGGTGTCTATGACAAAAGAGTCATCATTATGGAAAAGAA
The DNA here is from genome assembly GCA_018152965.1 of Scaptomyza pallida. NCBI lineage: Eukaryota > Metazoa > Arthropoda > Insecta > Diptera > Drosophilidae > Scaptomyza > Scaptomyza pallida. Next base: position 1,154,074 of record JAECXP010000107.1, read on the forward strand.
TTCGGGAGATCGTTCGCAACTTTGGCTAATGAATTCGAATGGTCAATTGGAACACGAAGGATCAACACCACCGATACAATCAAACGAAGCAAGCGCTGTGCGATTGGTATTAGATTTGGAGAAACCACCAAATCCAACGGAATATACAGCGCTTGTAGTTCGAACTCCCAACAAGCAGAGGGCCACAACGCAGACATGGAGATTTGAAAACGGACGTCTAATGTGTCATGCAAATATGTGTGTTCAGGTAAGAGTCTGCAATGCTAAATCATTGAGAAATTATAATCGATTCTGTTCTTTAACAGGCTCCCTCTCAAAAACAATGGCTAAGGGCCGGCACTGAGGCTGTTGTGGGACGCATTAAGCATAGCTCAATCAGTAGGGATATAATACCCATCGAACAACATTTGGTTACACAAAAGCTAAGACCTGGATCGGGGCAATTGGAAATATCAACGAAAATGGATGGACCCATTTGCACAGTACAAATTTGTGATATTAAACTAAAGACAAACGAAACCTTTCTGGCTCCGGATTTATTATGGACCTCTGCATCCTTTAACAACCGACAGCTTATTGATAAAGCGAAACCACCACCATCAACAGAATATCAGGTATATCTTGTGTTGAGCTCACTCTCTAATTGAATACTTATAATATTCTCTCCTTTTAGATAAATATTGATTTGCCTAAGGGCATTGGCATATCATTAGTGACTCTAAAACCTTGCGAGGAAATCATTTTTGTTAGCTTGGACAACATAATTGCTGAGTTTGCCGAGAGTAGTGTGGAAAAGTCAATAGATCTGAATATAGCATATATTCAAATTGATAATCAACTATTGGATTCCGCTAGTCAAGTGGCCTTGCATACTTGTACACCAAGTGTCGATGATTCGCAAAAGAAAGCGCTGGTCCTTAAGCTCAGAATGTTACCTAGTCCCAATAAGAATGCTTTGATATTTAAATACTTGACGCTGGATGTCAAGCCGTGCATTATGAATCTGGAGGAGAAGCTCATATTGAAAATTGCCTCATTTCTCGGCTATGGCAAGGAAAATCTTCAAAACTCATTTTTGTCCTGTGATTATAAAGATGTTGAAGATAAACGTTTGGAAAACAATATGAAACGATATTATTTTGAACACTTTAGTATCGGTCCGACGCAGGTAAATTATACAGAAAACTATTTTATAAATGTTTGTGCTCTTAATTAACTTTGTATATTTTATTGACGCAGGTTCGATTGTCAGCGTTCACTTCGTCCAAGCTGCCAGAGGAGTTACAAGCCGCCAAAAAATCCCTGGGACTTACACTGATCAAGTTCGAAGATGCTTTGATAGAGCTTGATCAATATTCGCACAAATATCATTTTGAGACGATAGATGTTTATTTGACAGCGATAAAAATTCATTACATAACCCAAATTAAATGGCACGCTGCATCCATATTGGGCAGTGTTGATTTCCTGGGCAATCCTTTGGGTTTCGCAAATGATCTATCCGAAGGTGTATCTGGACTTATCTTTGAAGGATCTGTGAAAAGTTTAGTAAAAAATGTCACTCATGGCATATCGAATTCAACCGCAAAGTTAACCGAAACTTTGTCCGACAGCTTGGGTAAAGTCGTTTTGGATGATCATGATAACGAGACCAGACAACGTATTTTGGAGCTACAATCAAACACGTCCAGTGGTCATCTAGCAGCTGGCATTAAAGGTTTCGGATTCGGTTTGCTTGGCGGAGTCACAAGTATTGTTCGGCATACATACGATGGTGCTCATGCCGAGGGCGTGCCTGGTTTCCTCACTGGATTGGGTAAAGGATTAGTTGGCACAGTGACAAAACCATTAATCGGTATGCTTGACTTGGCCTCCGAGACAGCGAGTGCAGTGCGTGAAACCAGCAGAGATACACATCGTCATTCGCCAAGCCGCAAGCGTTTGCCAAGATGTGTAACTGGTGCAGTTGGCGGCCTTTTACCAACTTATTCAAGTCGGCAGAGTAAAGGTCAAGAGCTTCTGTACCAAATAAATCGTAAGAAATTTTCAGAAAAAATTATATTTTACGAGCCAAACCTTTGGAGTGATAAAGAAAAGCCCCGACTGCGCCTACTTGTCTCAACCGAATATGTGCGTATATTTTCAATATGTGATGGCATACCAACTATGGTGATTGACTGCCATCTGGGTGAAATTCTATCCTGTCACCCATTGACAACAAATACGGGGTCTGCCCCGTCTACAAGTAAAGTAACATCGAGCTACTACATAGAAATTTCAACGAACTTACCAAAAATCACACGACCGCGAATTCGATGTCGGACTGAAGAATGTGCTGAGGCTGTATCTAGATGTGTAAGTTATGCTGATGGTTAACTATTCAACTGGCATTTAAAACTAAAAAGTTTCTTTCTTTGCAGATAAATTATGCTAAAAGTGTCTTCGATGAACGAGAGTTATCATTAATAAAATATAATTAGTGGTGTTAGCAATAAAAAATATATTTTTATAATATGTATGTATATTTAAGTGGTTTTTGATTTTTAAATAATTATTTACAATATTCGCAACATTGTCCCAAAGTAGGATTAAGATTCCTTTCCATCAAAATAATTAACTGTCCAACAGTATAAAAGAGGCTTAATAAGATCCAGTTTGTTGTTTATTAATATTTTTTATTTGAAAATGGTTAATTAAATTAACCCAATACATATTAAACAATTTTGAACATTTCGAGCCCTAACCGTAAACATAGACTTTTTAAAAACGGCTCTACAAAAATACTCGGATTTTTCTTGTATGTAAAAGTTAAAAATATTTCTTTCTGTTTATGCTTTAAGCGTTTACAATTCGTACGGTTAAAGCTCGATTTGTGAATAAAATAAAAAATGAAGGCGCTGTCACAACAAATGCATTAAATCGTTACTTATTTTTGGTTGTTTATTAAAAAAAGCCGTTCCTATAGTTTGTAAAATAACAAATTATAAAACTTGATCTATTTTCTAAATTATGCTTGAGTCAACTTAAGTCAGTTCTCTCAATACTCGGTTAAACATATATATATTGTAGATATTTAATATTTTTTGTTGCAGAACATGAACAGCTTTATTTTAAAAAAGATGCGATCAAAGACTTAACTCCGTCATTGAGAAAATTGACCCAATTAATATTAAGGAATGAATAAATAATGTTAATGTTTGAGTTAACTTATATATATAAGGAGCACACAAAGACCAGACAACGAATGTGCTTTAAGGCTTAAGGGATTTCTGAAAAAATAAATAGACAAAGTATTAGAATTGTAAATTATTAATTAAATGGCATATGCCATATTTCTTTGTTCAATTACATCGTCGGAAAATTCCATATCATCTTTCATTTGTTTTGGGCGCCGCTTTTCGGTCGAAGTTAGAAGTTGTGCTACTTTTGTTTGTTTAGCTAAATCGTAGGCTTCTTTTTTACTACGCATTGCACAGTCCTCAAGAGTTTCGGCAGCTTCAAACATGCCCTGTCGCCTATAGAGTGCGCCCAGGTTCTTCAATGTGGTTGTGACAGTGGGTGAATCAACCTTGGCAGCCTTGTGCCATCCACCATACTCTCCGTATGGTGTATTTTCACGATTATCATATTTGTGTTCCTCGCGCTCCTCAGCCACCTAAAACAAGCAAAATAATTAATAAATATTTATAGAGTTTATAAGTGCAAGTTGAATAAAAAATATGTATTCAAACAATATAATATTTTATATGTACAAGAATTAACATTTTATTTGTTAATGAATGATAAACAACATTAATGATAAATGATAAACTAACCAAACAAACTACCAACAATAGGCGCCGCTTATTGTATTTAATCAAACATGATCAGACCCGTTATTAAACATTTTGATATTACCTGCCAAATGGGTTTATTTTTGCTATCAATTGCTCCAAATTCACGTTCATGGGCTCTTGTCAAAACCTGTTTGTAGAGGATCTCAGCTTCCGAATATCTTCCCTGCTTTAAATAGCAACCGGCCAAGTTATTTTTCGTCTTGGCCACATTGGGATCATCGGGTCCCAGTTTTGATTCGTATATATCGAGTGCTCGCTGATAATACTTTTCAACTTCATCATATTTGCTTTGGTTCTGGCAAAGCAAGGCCAAGTTATTAAGTTGTTTTGCGACATCTGGATGGTCTTTGCCCAGAACTTTTTCACGAATTTCCAATGCACGCTTGCAAAGCGGTTCGGCATCCTTGTACTTGCCACGTTTGCCGTAAAGAACGGCTAAGTTGTTTAAAGTGGCAGCCACAGCTGGATGATTTTCACCAAGTGTCTTGCCACGAATTGACAGAGCATCGTTCAACAAATTTGCAGCCTCCTTGTATTTGTTCTGTTTCAAAATGAAAGGAATTGTTAGAAGATCAACATTAAATAATAAATTCATATTTTTACTAACCTGATCACGATACACAAGTGCCAAAATGTTTAACATGGTAGCAACATCTGGATGATCGTGTCCACTAGTCTTTTCAAGATCTTCAAGTGCTTGCTTGCAAAGCGGAACAGCAACTTCATATCTACAAAATAGATACATTTTTTTTTTTAGATAATAATTGTTCAAGAGGATGAATTATGTAGGGCAAATGTTGTTTGGGAAATAACTAACCTGCCCTGAGATGCATATTGAATGACAAGATTGTGCAGTGTTCTCAAACGAGCTGGAATCTCATAGCCAGACGTTTGATTTGCAAACTGGCTGGGTGGCGTGGGTGACATATTATGTCTGTCTTCATTGTCTTCATCTGGGAATAGCTCAACCACTGGATCATTACGAGCCTTTTCGGATGATTCATCTTGCTCCTGATTGTCATCATACTTGCGAACGGATGCCATAAATTCAAGATGTTTCTTCTCCTCCTCCAGCTGTGCGACTAATTGCTCCGATGCTTGGAATTTCTGTTGTGTATTGGCAAGTTCATCGCGTAACCAGGCATTCTCCTGGTGAAGACGGCGCACTTGTGTCTTAAGTTTTTGCTTTTCAGCCTCGATGTTTTGCAAGTGTGATGTCAGGGCCATCATCACCTGAGCCTCACTCAAGCCCAGTTCAATGTTTTCAATATTCTTGCGCAAGATATCAGATTTCTCATTATCTTTTTGTACCTCTGATATACCGTTTATGATGGAAACATGTTCAACGCGCAAAGCTTCCAAGCCTTGCAACACAGTTTTCGTATTGCTTATTATTTCGTCTTGCGACATTTGCGTCATTTTGCCGATTTGCTCAATTTTCTGTCTGCAATGAGAAAAGTTGTATGTGTTTAGTAGATCTTTGGTAAATATGTATAAAATTGTCTATGAATAAAGCCCGATTTACGATGTACGCTTAAAAAGTCAAACTAATAAAAAAAAAAAAAATGGGGATTAGTCATACTTGAAAATTATAAACAAAGCTTCAAATCATATTGTTCAACAGCATTTAATGCAATTCATCGCTGTCTCAAGATAATGAAATAAAAGTATTTATTTTTTTACATTCTGTAGTTCTTTATAGCTTTAGAAACAATCATTTTCACAAAACGCGTGCGGTTTAGAAAATAATTTTACATTAATCAATAAACTCCAACTTGCGCATGCGCAAGGGATCTTTTGAAGTCAATTCGGGATTGGAATGCTCCACACACACACACACTTATCTTATCCAAATACTCCTATTCGATTATTTACTTAAAATATTTGTACAATTTTTGTAAATATTTTTTATACAGTATAGTTTTAAATAATTAAATTTATAATTTATGTGAGTTTCGTTACTTTCTAATGGGAGTTATTTACTTTTAATCAATTGTTATCGATATTATTTGTGTTACTACTAATACCAGCTGATAATTTTGAGCAAATTTAATGTACATTTATGTATGTAATAAAATGACGCATGAACGTTAAAAAAATAACGTTTTTTTGTATTGTCATAGGTTCTCCATTGCTCTAAAACATTTATTTATCAAGAAATAAAGCGATTTTTAAACGATTTCACATACTCATAATGGAGTTCTTGGCCAAAAACAAAACAATCCAATCAGATGCTTTTTACTGTACTAAAAGTAATGGTCGATTGCCAATGAAACCAGCCAAGGGAGACAGCGCAATGCAAGTTCACTAACCTACCTAAATACATTTGTTTATAGACACAACTTAGTAACTATCTTCAGGGCCGATTAAAAAGTTAGTGAGTTCACTAGTGCCGATTAAGAATATATGTACAAATGAACATGTAATATTAACTTTTAATTGTTTTTTCCTACATAAATAATACACTAAGCACAACTGCACTTTTCAACCCTTTTTATCTCCTCCGCTATAAATCACCTCACAAATAAGTTTCAAAATATGTATTATGCACTCGGTATGCAATATCCACAAAAACACATATAGAAATTAATAATATTTCAAGTGCCCACTCACACACATACATACTCGTACATAGAAATACATACATACATATATACATGTAGCAACAATGGATCAGTCACCGATTATTATTTTATTACTTGTAGAAAATACAATATACGCAAGTACAGACATATGTGTATATGTGTGTACATTTGTTCACAAAAGTAATAATGTTTATGACGACACAATTGTGGATACACATTAGAGAGGTGCACATACAGCACACAATTATATATGTAAATATGTATATGTATTTAGTTGCTCCAAACATTAATGTATTTGTTTTACAAAACAAAAAAACCGTGACAGCATATTTGGGAATATACATACGCAACACCTAATTCATTGAATAGCGTAATAAAGCAAACACCCACCAATATAAAACATAAATAAATTAAAACTTACATGCAGCAACACAATTTATAAAGATTAAACCGATACAGATTACTTCTTACAATTTTTATTTATCGAATATGCTTCCAATTCGTGCCTGTGGAATATGAAAATAGAACACTTTTGGTATTTTAAGGCAAGTATGCGGAAAAAATTTAAAACAGACATTTCGATAGTTTTTTATTATTTTTAACTTAAAAAATACTATTGCAAACATTTAAATTTTAAATTAAATTAAAAAAATTTATTGACTTGAAAATTAGTTACTTATTGTTGAATTTAGTTAAAGGTATATATATAAATATATGAAATATACAATAGTTTATATTTTATTCTGTATGGAATGACTTATTATATTACAATTAATCACTATCGTTGTCATTGAGAATTGCTGACATTACTTCTGCTAATTCTTCCGCTTTGTTTAATATTTCATCTCTGGTCAAACGTGTGTCGCTGCGTAAATTTTGCGCCGTTATAAGCAGTTTTTCGAAATCATTCAACTGATTTTCCAGTTCTTCTGAGTTGTTTGAAAGGTTGCGATTGGAAGCTGTAAGTAAAACTAGTTAAGATAAATCATTTTTGGTTGTCTATAAGGTGCGTGTACTTACTTGAGTTTGGTTTTATTTGTACATTTGACCAAACATAATTTAAGAGCCCTTCGACAATTTCTGCATATGATATTTTATCTGCTTCATCAGGCGTTTCTTCTGAACTTTCGTCCTCCTGCTTTAGTGTAACAACATCGAGTACTATATTTGCAGTTTCCTTAAGTTCTTCAAATGTTAATTCATTTGGTTTGTTTTCAAACGATGTTGTTATTAAAAATCCAAGCTGAATTTCGTTAGACGTTAAAAATTCATTGATTCCAACAAGTTCCTGGATGAATAATTTCTAAAAAAAGGAAAGAAAAAAATATGTTACTAAATATACATTTTATTGTAAGCCCATTTTTAACTTTACTTACATTTAATGGGTCAAAATAAATAATTAAGGCTTCTACTGCCTTTTTGACTTCAGCCGGCACTTGATCATACTTTCCATTGAAAGGTACTAACGATATGCTGGTGGTGTAATATTTAGTCTTAATATCACATTTATATTGGTTGATTTCCACAGATTCGAATTTATTGGTTGTCATTTGTTTTTCTTGTTTCATTTCCTTTAATAAGCCTAAATAGATAAGTTACAACAAAAAACGTTAATCGTTCGAGAGCATGTAAGATAATTATCTAACTTTTCCTCCTCACTAGAACAACCGGCATACCACATTTGTTATACATATTGTTATTTAATAACATCTTTTTACTGTCTTTCATAACGACATAAAGTTTATTTATAAAAAACACAATTCGTGCAAATCTGCACGCAACAAATTGCTTTTTCTTTTCACATTTAATTCCTCATATAGGTTGCAAATATTTAGGTGGACATTGCAAAGTTGTTCCAAATACAGTACCCATTCTAAAGAAATAACATACTTTCAACGATTTCCGTGGCGGAGAGGCTTCCATAAGAAAGAATTAATACACATGGATTCATTGTACGTTGAAGTATGAATTAATTCTTATTATTACTTTTTTAGTAAACAACAAACTTGTAAATACAGTTCCAAAAGCTCAATGAGCAATTCGTTCTCTTATCGAACTAGATCCATCATACCGATAAGGTCATAGCAAAATATCACACAGCTTTAAGCCATATTCTTTTCTTCAAGCACAATTAAGTTGCTCTGATTGACTCTAAATATGACATAAATATAAGAACAGTAAAACTATTATTTATATAAACAAATCAGTTATAGCAATAAGATATATCGTTTAAATATATCGAAACATTGTCGAACGTTCAATAAATGTAGTTCATCCAGTTGTTCTACAAACATGATTTGGAACTCGTAAATTAAATTGGGCACTTTTTGTTGGTGCGGTTAAATACTCCCCCTGTTTTGGCAAAAATATAGTTGAAAATGCCACCTAGTAAACTGGATAGTCTTTACCGACGAATGCTTATAACCAGATTTTTTGAAAAGGGATGGGGTAAGCCTGAAAACTTACATCGGTAAGTTATGGAATTGAAATTTGTGAAGAATCAATTGTGTTGATAAAAGTTTGTGCAGACCATATGTATGTAGGTGGTTATTCCACCTTATCCTTTACGTAATAAGCCATTTTAATGAAACCACATCCATTGCACATAAAGGCAGTACCAAGCATACTCATTAACGCCCTCGCTTTCGCATAAAGATATATATTTAACATATTTTGGAGATAGGTTTTATCCACAGCAGAAAAAATAATAAAACTTGTTAGACATTGCAGTATCGATAATAGCTAATGAGATTATTTCGATATCGGAATGGTATCGAGTTTTCATTATGGACATTCCCTTCACATCTAAATTGTGTGAAACAAGTGGAATATAATCTTAACAAAATAATTTTAAAATTGTTAAATTTATTTTTTTATTGATAGGTTTGTTGTTGTGGTTGGCATTTAATAGTGTTGGTAATTTTTTCAGAGGGAAGACGAACGCCATGCGTGGAACTCGTCTTAAACCGAAATAACTATTGTATTCTGTTGGGGCACTGGATAATGTATATTTCTCCTTATTCGCATTGAGCAGATCTTTTCCTAGGGTAAGGACTTTGCAGCTTGGTTCAATTTTAGTATCTTAAATGTGTGTGAATATGTAGTCTTGAGCGGAAGTGGCATGAGTTTAATTATATTATTATCCAAGAAGAATTTTATTAATTTTCGAATGGTATTTTTGTTTTGTATTTTGTACTAAAGCACTTGATCAATTACAGAGTGTTCCGATTTCGAAAAATAATCTCCAATCGAGAATCATGTTTTAAGCTTGTACCACGCGACTATCCAGTGGAGATCACCAAAAAGAAGAAATATTCGGATTCAACCTTAATAGAAGGCAATTTTTTGACACCCCTTGAGCTGCATATGCCTGGAGTAGTTCCCGAAGCAGCTCAAAAGGCATACTTTCAACTATTAATTCCCAATAAATGGGTCAACGAGCAACATAAACCCATTTGCATACATTTGGCCGGAACGGGGGACCATGTAAGTATTTATACTTTATTTAAATCCAAATTTATTATTATTTTATTTTTTTTTTCAGTTTTTTTGGCGTCGGCGAAATTTTATTGCAAAGCCTTTACTAAAAGATGCAAATATTGGATCTATAATACTGGAAAACCCATTTTACGGATTGCGGAAACCAGATGATCAAATGTAATTGTTATAAATCTTATACATAGATTTGTTTGTTTGTGTTTTATTTATGTGGATTATATTTTCGCCGAACGACCCCAATTTACAATCAGAAAAGTCATAAATTAATATTATAATCCCTTATTTTTTTATTTAAATGTATTGCTTTAATATGTGTCCTTGCTTAATTGATAAGATTTTATTGTTTTTTTCACTAACGATATATTTTCACCTTTTTCAGACGATCCAATTTGCATAATGTGTCGGATATATTTGTTATGGGCGGTTGCCTAATACTAGAATGCCTTGTTCTTTTACATTGGTGTGAAAGAAATGGATTCGGACCTCTGGGTATTACTGGTCTATCAATGGGAGGTCATGTAAGTAGTTAACTGCTAATTCAAATGTAAATATTTAAAATGTTTTCTTGATTTAGATGGCATCATTAGCAGCAACTAATTGGCCAAAACCTTTGGTGCTTGTTCCTTGCTTATCGTGGTCAACTGCATCGGCTGTTTTTACCACTGTAAGTATTGACATCGAATTTGTTTATTATGAAAATTGATCTATTTTAAAAATTTTATAGGGTGTAATGAGTCAATCCATTAACTGGGACATGCTGGAGACGCAGTATTATTCTGATGGTCAATACAGAGAACGTCTTTCGAAAATGGTTACGGTTATTGACGATGCCTTTACGGCAGGCCAAAAGTTTATACAAAATTTCAATGAGTCTCTGCATGAGCTTAAAGAGGATATCGATGATACACGAAAAATTCAATTGATGAAGTGTGACGCTAATGACAACAATTACAAAAAACAAGAACCAACATTGGAGAGTGCCAATAGTTCAATATTTCTATCAAAATCACTTGATAACAAAGAACTTGTCCCATTAAAAGATATCCTTAGTAAGAAATTAACGAATGACACTAATTTGCCGTTATGCCAACAACCAAACACCTCAACGGACGCATCAACAATGACTAAATTAATGAAATTAATTTTACCGCTGTCCACACTCAATAAACCTAAGAGAATTGATATTACCAAGACAAATTGGTGGGAGAGAGAAGCCTTACAGTTTATGCGTGGCATGATGGATGAGTGTACGCATCTAAAGAACTTTTCGGTACCATTTGATACCTCACTGATAATAGCGGTATGCGCTAGGGAAGATGCTTATGTGCCACGAGAGGGATGTTCGAGTCTGGAAGATATTTGGCCAGGAGCAGAAGTAAGATATTTAGATGCTGGCCATGTAAGCGCTTACGTTCTACACCAAAAATTATTTAGGTAAAGTAATTGCTGAATAAAATATACTATAAATAATAATAAAAGTAATATTTGCTTTGCAGGTCATGTATTAAAGAGGCTTTTGATCGAGCTAAAAAGATCTACGATGAAAATAACTATAATAAGGCCTCAGCTGCAATTAAATAAATGTGCAAACAAACAATAATCAATTCTTATTTTTGTTTTCGTTGGTGCTTCTTTCTAGCCAATTAAAAATTGCAGATTCAGATTTTAACATAAACAAAAATAATACGAATTTAATATACTTTAATAATAATAATAATAATTGTTGATAACAATATATATTTGGGATTATTTTTAGTACTCGGTTTTCTGGTAATGCTCCTTTCGAAACGATGACAACTTAACACGTTGACTTTGAAGCGCTTGTTCCAGTTCTAATACTTTAACTTGTATTTCCATTTCCATTGTTTTCAATTGAGATGGTGTCAGTTTACACAGATCAATATCTTGTTGCTGCTCCTGTCGCGAATTACCATCCTTCACCGTCGCAACAACAACGCCAGTTGCTTTCGTTACATTACGTGATGCGGCCGTTAAGTTGGTTAAATTTTCACTATTGCGATTAGCTTTCACCTTGCTCGCAATTACCAGCTGTACAGTGCAAGCAGCAATCTCCTGGGCAGCGACTATAAGCTCAAAGTTTTGTCCAGAGTCACTGTTCACAGCATTATTGGCGGCTTCAACCAGATAATTGGCCGCTTTAGCCACACTCTTTGATGCTGATATTAAACCGTCTGACCATTGGCTGTTTCGTTTGTAGAACTCGTTTGCCGTTGCATTGCCTGTAAGAAAATATGGTTATCAAAGGCGTTCAGATTAACTAATGTATTTATAAACCAAGGCCAAGTTAATCTATGGTGATAAGCGTACCTTTCTGTGAAGAAACAATTTCTTTTTGCAGTGCGCGTGATTTTAAAATCAATATTTTGATGCACTCCATTAGTGATGTACAGGCCTCCAATATTTTTTCGTTCACTTCCAGTTTTATTTTATTGTCATTCTCACGGGATTTCGAGAGTAAATTAATAATTTTCGAAGCAGCTTCTTCAATAGCAACATCCATCTCCTTAAGTTCGGTTTCAATCAACTTATCCAGATCAACGCTGTTCTCAAAGTTGTTTAGTATTAATTGTACAAGTGCATTTAGTTCAGATAATTTCTGATGCATCTCGTTTGCGACATCAGCTAATTGCTTTTTATTGTCATCACTTTCAATTATTTCAAAAAGGCGTAAAAGGTCCGGCCAAATGGATCGTATTTTGTTGAAAACATCTAGAAAATAAAAAATTTTCTTTTATATTTTGTTTTTAATAATTATTAGCTTGTTAATTACTCACCTTGACCCTTTTCAATTTCTGTTGTTGTTGTATAAATTATATCACATTGTTCATATAGTTCTATAAAATAATATCCTAAGTATAAAATGTCATGGATTTTTTCGACGCAACCATCGATTGGTATGTGAGCGGAAGTTTTGAATTTGTTTAATAACGTATCGATTTCAGACGAAAGTTTTGGTACGAATTCTAATGGTTGCTGCACTCCCTCATTTAATTTGGAGACACATATGTCTTTAACAGTCTGGATTGTTAATTTCCTCATCGCAAGTAATTTCTCTTCAGACTGTTTATTTGAATTTGTCAATGAATCTGCTCTGTTTAATGCCTGGGCTAATCCTTCCTCCAATTGCCTTTGCTTTTCTTGCATATCAATGAAAAGTTTGTCTGAAACCGACTTTTCTTGATTCAATATGGTAACAGTTGCCTCCGTTTCCTACAAAAAAAAAGAAAGACAAAAATGATTAGTAGTTGTTGGATAATAATGAAAAGATATATATACCTGTAACACCATTTCCTTTTGTTTTAATTTGGCTTGATTTTCATCTAAAACTGCACGTAATGCTTGTGTCTCGTTTTGAAGAGTTTCTTGTAGTTGTTTGTGTTCATTGGATAGTTGTAAGTATTTTTCTTCATTTTGTTTATTAGAACTTGTAAGGGTATCCGTTTTATTTGTTGCCTGAAGTAAATCATCTTCGAGTTGCTTTTGTTTTTGTTGCAAGTCGTTGGAGAGTTTTACCGATATTACTTTTTCTTCATTCAATAAATTTAAAGATGCTTCAGCTTCCTGCAGGATACAACAAACAATTAAATTAATATAATCTTCATTTAATTTATACGCCAATAAACTTTACCTGCAATGCATTTTCCTTTTGCTTTAGTTGGACTTTAGTTTCATCTAAAATTGAGCGAAGATTTTGTGCATCACTTTGAAGCGCTTCTTGCAGCTGTTTATTTTCATTTGATAGTTGTACAAGTTGATCCTCATTCTTTTTATGAGTTTCATTAATTTCTTGAATTTTTAGATTCAATAAACCTTCAGTTTCCGCAAGCTTTTGTTCTTTTTCTTTTAAAACGAGCCTAACTTTATCAAGTTCCATATTATTTTCGTTTAAAACATTAACTTTTGAATATAAACCGATGTTTTCACTTTCCTTTTCCTGTATTCTAGCCTCGTAATTCATTTCCTTTTCTTTTGCTATTTCTTCAATTCGTGTATTAATACTTTTAAGCTCTTCAATTTCTTGTTGAAGCTTATTATTCTGCTCTTTATCGGTTTCAATAATTTCGTTGTTTTTAACTATTTCATTATTAAGCTCTTTAATCTGCAACTGTAGTTCAGAATTTGCTTGCTTTTCTTTGTTTAATGATTTGGAATGATCGCCATGCTGTAATCAAATAAATGATTGACAAAGTGTTTTTTGGAACAAGATTAAAATTATAATCTTACCTGGCGTAGTAAATTAATGTGCTCGTCTCTAATTTGCGTGTACATTAGTTTAAGTTTATTAAACTTTTCGTTTGATAACTTCTGCTTCTCCTCTTCTTCAAATACTTTTTCTGTAAATGTTTATTATTGTAGTAGAAATCGTTATCATAGTTAGTAAATGACGTTTACTTACGAATTAAATTGGGATTATTTGTCAACTGCAGTTCCAAGTCATCTTTTTCCATTCGCATATTTGCGCAGAGTTCCTTTGAGGAAGCCAATTCGTTGCTTAATGCTACATTATTTCTTTGAAGTTCCAGAACATCATGCTTATAACTTTGCTCCAGTCCATCAAAATTGCTTCTCCATTCATTTAGTTTGGCTTTCAGTTGTTCAATAATATCGCCCTTGTCTTCGAGCATGTTTTCCAGCTCATTGATGCGTTCATTTAATACTTGTTCTTGTTGAACATGTTCGGAATTAATGGAAGAGTTGGTGTCAACAAGATCCTCTACTACGGGATCGGGTTCGGACTGAACAAGTACCACAGGTGGTACATAACTACCGAAGTCGACCTGGGATTTGAAATTGGGGCTATGATCGGGCAACTGTGGCACCGTAATGAGGTCATTGAAATATTGCAAGGGCCTCACATTATCATAAAACAACTTCAATTTAACAAATATGCCCGCAAACCTTTCTCTATGCCCGGCAAGGACATCGTTGGGCAATTTTTCATGTAGCTTGAACATAAGTCTGACACTCATGTCATAGAGGGGATTTGAATCTTGTATAATGGTTATCATTGGAGCTAATCTGCATTGACCTGCTTGGGTCATCGACGATATCCTATATGTATTGATCGACGTAAATATTGCCACTTGTAAAGCAATTATATCATCCAAATAATCAAAGAATTCCACACACAATTGAAAGCTAAAATTAAATAACATAAAGTTAGTAACATATAAAAAATCTTATACGTTTTACTTACTAGTAATTAAGGTCTCTGTCCATTGCCGTTGCAATATCCGCATAAGATATTATAAGGTTGCCGGGATAGAATCGATTCTTGTCATGAAAGTTTAGTTTTGTAACCAACAATTTGCTATAAGCTTTAATACAATTGCCAATGTCATCTTGTAAATGTCCCCAAGACTTTCCAATTTCTAATATCATTTTCTGATGCTTTTGCGATTGCTGTAGAACACATCGATGTGCTTCTCTTAAGACCTTATGCAGCAAATGACAAAAGTTCCAGGCCGTAAATCTGTTCTCCATTATTGGTTGGCGTGTTATAACTGACCAAAATGTTTGTGCTTCCTTCGATCTGTGAATTATTATTATAACCGATCGAGCATGCTTCGACTTCAAGGGGGCTTCCATACCCTTAAGCGCTTTGCGTACGCTAACATTCTGTGAAACAGTTATAAAGAAAAGAATAAAACATAAAGTCAATTGTAAAAATACGATATGACTTACATATATGTATGTTTAACAATTTAATATTTATCTATAGCTGATAACCTAGATACTTACTTACTTTGTAAGTTTTACCGAAAAAATTTCTTTTTAGGTTTTAAATCAAGTTTTAGCAATCGAGAATCATTTTCTCCATAGCAACTACTTTACTACGTTAACAACTAGCGCAATTAAAATCTTGACCTGGTTACTATTCTGTTGCAACCGCCATAATATGAGGTGCAGCTGCATTTGTGTATGCATGTATGTATGTATGTGTGCATCTGTAAAAGTAGGTTTGCTTGTAAGCACATGCACTATTTACAAACATATAACTATATACATACATATATATTCAACACACCCACGCATCTGTTGTGCTAATGAATGAATGTACATATGTTAGTGAATAGAGTTTATACACGCAATAAAATTGTTTGTTTAGTTTGTATCGTATATCACAACACTCGTAAAACTTTATATTAACACAATAACGCACATTGTGTATTTACAGATGTGCAAATCTGTACATACCAAGTGGAAGTAGTCCTT
This sequence comes from Scaptomyza pallida, assembly GCA_018152965.1. NCBI lineage: Eukaryota > Metazoa > Arthropoda > Insecta > Diptera > Drosophilidae > Scaptomyza > Scaptomyza pallida. Next base: position 1,170,230 of record JAECXP010000107.1, read on the forward strand.
TTCCGCATGAGTTGCCATTGTTAGGCCTTAACGAATTAACTTTGTGTGCGGTTAAACAAAGAGTGATTCACACTCTGATTCATGTGTGTATGTGTGCAAACTGAAATTCAATATACATTTGGAACATTAGTTATCTTATCAGAGCAGTATTCATTTTTACTTGTTTATACAAGCATATTTATATACTTGTATTTGTACATAAACAATTATTTGTGTTTACCTATCGATATCTATGGTATTTTTAAATTGTGATGTGATAAAACATTTGCAGTATTTGAAAAATACCAAAACAGTTTATCTGCTATGCCGGTGTTGAAACATGGAAGTGGAACGATGGCAGAACGACATTCAAGAGAAATTTGATTTCAACCTTTATATTAATTAAGAATTAACTGTATAATAAACAAGCAACTTCTTTGCAACAACACATTGTCGTTTACCCAGCATGGTTGGTATTTTGACTAAACTTGGTACGATGTTTATATACATGTCGATACTTTTTAACGTTAACAACACAAAGCGCAAAATTTGAAATATAATAAAATACATATTGTAAAAAATTATATACTATTGAGTTTCTGTTTTTTATATAATAGCCTTTAATAACAATGTTAATAAATTGACGAGTTTGACTTAAGCTTATATATTATGTGCTTTCGCTTCTAAATACATATCTTATTTTATTATTCGTGCTTAGCAATCATTTCGTACCTTCTCTAAGACGCATGATTGGGAATAGGTGTTAATTGTGTTCGGGATTCAAAAGTCTTTTATTCGCAGCTTTTGCTTAAATACTATATGTTTTGATTGTTGTTTTATTTTAAAAAGCTCTCTGAATTGCAATTGAATGTAAACGAAAATTTATTTGGTTAGTCTTTTTAGTTTAACTCCAATATAAACACTATATCACAGGTATTTAGCGCTTAGAAAATTGTTTAGAAAATTCGTAAATAAAATGAAATAAGATTTAAATATTTATGGCGGCAATTTAAAATTAAATATTTGAAATATTTTAACCACATATTACTTGATCCTTTATGTTCAAGTTTTTGTGTCTATTTATTTAAAAAATAATTAAGGACAAGTACTTGATATTTGATACAAGTGTTACTCAATTTGTGTGAAAGACTATAAATACATCGATCGAAATTTGTTCTACATACTAGTATCTTCGATTAGAGTATAATTAATTGGTATTTTGCCCAATGTCCCATTTGCATAAGGCAATCTATTTATATGAAGATCTCTTTACGTTCAATTTGTGGGCCAGTCTTTGACCCTACCATATGTCTTTTAGATTACGAAGGCACAAGCGTGTGCTCTTATTTAGACATTATATCGTAGAAAGCATTTCGTGTCAAGCATTTAAACTGAAAGGTCCGTGCAGCATTGATCACTTTGGATCATTAAGGCATACGATCTTGAGATATATATTTAATTTTAGATTTTCTAAATTTTAATCAGTAAAATGGGGGACGAAGAAGATCCTTGGGGTTTCGATGGTGGCGATGATTCGGCTGATACCAAAAGTCAACAACCACCTGGTTCCGTTGAGGCTGTACCATCCAAGGCAGCAAGTATCAAATCCGAGCATGTATCTGAATCAGCGGCAGCAACAGATGCTGCACCCGAGGGGGGGCAGGAAAATATTGAAGAGGCCGAAGTTGAAGTGAAAGCGCCTCCACCTCCGCCAGAGGATGATGGTTACAGGAAACCAGTTCAACTATACCGGCATTGGGTCAGGTAAGCAAAAGGATAATACTTAACTTAAGAAATAATATTTGAAGATTATTTTTGGTTTATTTATAGACCGAAATTTCTGCAGTACAAATACATGTACAACTATAGAACCAATTATTATGATGATGTCATTGATTATTTGGACAAGAAGCAAGTTGGTGTCACACGCGAGATTCCTAGACCTCAGACATGGGCGGAACGTGTCCTGCGAACAAGAGATATCAAGTAAGTAACAAGCCATACATGAACATACATACATAATGTGCTAATTGATTTAGCCTTGTTTGTCGGAATGCATTTATAAATAGATTTCGAATGCATTTTCTTAAAAGTACTTGAAAACTATTTACACCTTTGATTAGATAATATCTAATTACTTTACCTCTTATTATTTGTATTTCTAGTGGAAGCGGTATTGATCACTATGCCACGTCTACAAAGCGGGACAAACACTTAGTTCAAACATTAGCTGCTTCAATCCGGACTTATAATTATCATACCAAAGCATATATCAATCAGAAATATGCAAATGTTCTTTAAATCCAAACAACTTGCCAATTTTTCAATTTAACAAAAATAACTAAAACCAAATTAATTAGAATATTATTTTTTATAGGATGTGGTCTTCTTAAGCGTTTCTGTATATACACACATGTACATAAGAATATTATTTATGCATTGACAACAAAAAGGGTTAAGGCCCCGATTAAATTTTCTTTAAATATTGATATGCATATAGGATTTATAGCTTGCAAGTTGTATAAATCCTAAAGACCTGTCAATAGAATAAGCGATATCTTTGTTTATTTAATTTGTTTTTGCCAAAAAATTAATTCATAAGTAATATTTTAAATGAAAAATAGGAGAGCAATATCTTACTAATTTAGAGCAATATTAAATAACTGTGCAATAAATATTTATTTAAACCAAATACTCTTCCAATATGATATATAATTTATATAATTTTGTACTCTGTTGATCTATTTCGCTATTGAGCACAACAACTAAACTAATTCATAAGCAACAATAGACGAAAAGCAACATACTAGCATGTATAAGCGACAACTACTGGATAACAATAGCTTAATTAACTTAAGAGTGGACATGAACACAATTCTAAACCGAGTTAGATAAGCAGAAAATCACATTTAGTGAAGAAGTGTAAGCAACTGCGGTTCCATAAACCGAATTTTTCTTTTTTGCTCTGGAAATTTATTTATTATAATCACATAAATGAAGTGTATACGGATTTCAACATAGGTAATCAGTCTGGGATTTGGGTCCACTCTAATGTATGCTCAAAAATACAAACAGATTTATATTACTTTAGTAGGTGCTATTTACTCGACATGATGTGTTCTTTTATGACGAACGCTCTTCGGTTTTGTTTTGTGATACTTTATGTGCTTCAAGTGGACGCAAACACAACTTGGTAAACACAAAATTCTATCCAAAAAATTACATTTACTAACAATTTCACAAATAGTTTACCAAATGATATTCATGCATTAATTCTCGCTCGAGGTGGAAGCAAACTGATAACATATAAAAACTTAGTTGAAATTGATGGCTTGTCTTTATTAGCACGTACAATTTTAACTATTAAAAAGTCAAATTGTTTTGAGCATATCTGGGTCTCAACAGATGATGAGAAAATTGCATTAGAAGCTTTGAAATGTAAGTATGATAGTGTATTTATAAGATTTATCTGAAAAGTAAACATGATTTTCAGATGGTGCCATAGTGCACAATCGCCCGGAAAAATACGCAATGGATAAGACATCGTCTGTTGAATCTGTTCAAGAATTTCTAGAAGCACATAAGTCTATTGAAAACTTTGCCCTGTTTCAATGCACATCGGTGTTTTTAAACGAGAAGTATATTAAGCAAGCGGTTCCTAAATTTAAATCACACGATTGTGTATTTGCCGTTAAAAGGTAAGATATATAGAACATTTTTATATACATTTTCTTAAATCTTTTTCTTTTGACTCACTTAGATCGCACAATTTGCGTTGGAAATCGGTGAATGGACAAATTTTAGCAGATAATTTTAATATGGAATCCAGACCAAGACGTCAAGACTGGAAGGGAGATATGGTGGAGGCAGGCATGTTTTATTTCTCAAAAAGAAAATTGGCAATGAAAGGACTTTTACAGAACGAAAAGTAAGTTTTAAAACCTAATCCAACAACGTTTTTAAATAATTGAGCTAACCTATTATTATTTTTAAAATTTTAGATGCGCTGTGGTTGAGATTGCAGCTGAAGATGGTATGGAAATTGATTCATATCGTGATCTTGACATCGCACGTTGCATAGTAAAAAGCAATTTTTAGTTAAAATAAAAATAAATAAACTTTACTTAGACATTAAAAAGTTGGACACCTTGGCAGTTAATAGTTGCGTCCGTTTATAAATTAAACTAAAATGCATTCGCGCCTAGCCGGTATATTTCGCAAATAATCGATAGTCCCATCGATAGATATATCGCTTGCTCCTGTTCGCTAGGTTACCATCGCTAATTTACACTTTGATGTGTTTACTATAATAAGAAGCTAAAATTTGATTAAAAATGAATATTAACAAATTGAGTATTGCTACTAGAAGTTCAATTGGACGCTCGAAATGTTTTAGTAGCATTGCGAAAGCAGAGCTGCCTGCATCGTTTGAGAAGGAAGACGAGGAATATCAACCGCAACGCGACAAATCCGGCTTGCGGCTACAACACAAAAATGTGCTCCTCGAGAACACACCGTACACTGAGGCAAACTCTTGGATACATTTGACTGAAAAGTATCAAAGGAGTCTGTATGGCCGCTATGGCAGCAATAGCAACGTTAACCCACAAATTTGCTTTGGCACAATTGCCGATCGCACAAAGGCAGAAAAGCGGCAAAGCATTACGCAACCCGAAACTCTGCAACAACTATTGGAGAAACTTTGTGTAAGCAAGGCAGCAAAACAAGCAGCGCTTCAAGAACGTGAAGATGGCATTCAAAAGAAGCTGGAAAAACTAGAACAGTGGAAGGCAGACCTAAACGCAAAGGTGGAAAAGCGACGAGCAGATGCCGAAGCTGCAATTCAGCGCAAAGAACGTCTGATTGAAGAGGTTCGCCGGCATTTTGGTTTCAAAGTGGATGCACGTGATGAACGTTTCAAGGAAATGCTTGAGCAAAAGGAGAAGGAAGACAAGCGCAAGCAAAAGGAAGCCAAACGCAAGGTCAAGGAGGAGAAGATGATGGCCAAATTAGTTAAGCAAACGACTTAGTGTAATTGGATTATTATGTCAATTGACAATAATCATTGGGCTATTAAAATAACATTATTGTTGATCATCTTTATTAATAATTATTTGTGAAGAGTGTTGTTTAATTTTGTTATTCTTTACATTCCAACCAATTCTTAGCTTAGTGTTTAATATCCATAACGTCTGACATTTGCTAGATCTTACAAAAGTACAACGACAATCTTATATGATACATTTTAAAATTATACGTTCAACCTTTTTTTTTTTGTTTTTTGTTAAGTTTAACTCTCCACAGCGCATTAACAACAATAGAATTGCGTACATACAGAAAGAAAATGATTAATTTTTTAACGTTTTGTAGACTTTGGCTTAAATTTTTTGCGCTTAAATTTGAGGATATTCGAAAATTGTGTGTGTTAGGTTTTTAAACAACTACTTAAGCTTATAGTTATATAAATATAGACACTATGTACAAGGCACGTTTTCCAATAGAGCGAACCGAATTCAATTTCCATTTTTGGGATCAAATTTAATTGATCTGCTTTTAAAGTTCGTTTTGTTAGCCCAATATCCAAAACATTGTCAGGATCTATAGTTTTTTGGACTTCTTCTTTGCTGCCGGTAGTATGTTGGCAAAGTCCTGACTGCGTGTTTTCTCCGATCGAATATCAAAACGTTTGACAATCAGCACCAAGGCAAGCAGGGCCAGCAAGTAGAGCCCGATGACATCCAGCAGATAATATTGCCACCATCTAAAGGATAAAGGGTAATTAATATATAATTTAATCATAATTATCTACGTGTTCTTACCCCATATTTCTTGCTGGAGATTGCAGATGATAAGCGCCATTGTGGCGCAGAACATACTCTGTCCAATAGATGGCTGTATCCAGTGCTGTGGAACGCTGATCTAGTAAAAGATTCTGCCGATATCTGGCTGCATTTCTATAGCGTGGATCATGGATGACCTTCATAATGGCCTTGTACAACTGATTAGTGGACAGTGTTTCCAGATCCAACTTAATGGCATAACCATCGACCTCTGCCTTGGCCGAGTTCACATCATGATCACAAAAGACGGGCATGGTGACAACGGGTACGCCATGATATACCGTTTCGAACATGCTCAACAGACCACCATGGGTAATAAAGGCACGTAGTTGGCTATGACCCAGTATGTCCTGCTGTGGCAGCCAACGGGATAGCTTCACATTGGGTGTCAGATCTTGCATATCAGCTGCATTGCCTTCATATTTCCACAGCACATTATAGGGCAGTCGGGCAAAAGTCTTCACGAGCATACGACGCAGTGTCTCCGGCATATTGGCAGCCTTCACGGATGAGCCCATCGACACATAAATGAAGCCCGATCCACCCGAACCCGTTACAAAATCGTCCAAATCCTTGGGCAATGGTCGAGCAGGCTTACAGTGTATGCAAGCCACCTCTGCCACATTGGGCAAGAGTGGACGTGGATACGAGACGACTGCATGCCCGTTCTGCAGTATGAAGCTTACATTCCGCGACATATCATATGGATGCGGAATATGTGAACCCAAATGATCACGCAGCACACGGTGAGTACGACGCATCACGTACTGAAAAAACATATATTTTAAGTTATTGTCTTTATTTTATGATATAAGATGTATAACTTACACTATGCAATATATTCTGTCCGATCTGCATGCCCGTATTGAGCGCCCGCTCGTATAAACTCATATTATCCGTTAGGCGAGAGTAAAAATTGGGTGTTATAGCATAGCTAGCAGGATTCCCCGCACGCGACAAGCTACCCGTATAGAAACCCACCGTATTCACATACATAAATGGCAGCTTCTGATCATATACCAAACCCAGGACACATTCTGGAAATGCACCATCTACAATAGCCAAATCGAAGGTACGATTCGCTAGCTCCATAGTTTCCGGATCTCCCAGCATTGCATCGCATGACTGAAAAAATTAGGTCTGTTAGGTTCCTAAGTTAAAGTTTTTTAGTTTATAGCTCACCTCGAATGCAAAGCGTAGTCCATCCCAAGGTTTAATGGGCATTTCACCATTCATTCTAGCACCCAAAAGATCCCAATTCGTATAGTTTCTTATATAATCGACCAGACCGGCTGGCGATACCTCGTGCAAACCATCCACATGGAAATCAGCCGGAAATCCACTAAGGAAGGTTATGTTGTGACCTCTGAAAGAATACAAAAAAGAATCATTTATTTATTGTTATATAAAGGTATTATAACATTATTCTCACTTTGGTTAAAACAACTACTATATAATCTTAATACTTAAAAACTTTACTATTATGTGCCTTACCTATTTATTAATCCTTTGGCAAGCTCCCAAAATGGTATCTTGTGTGATTTGGTGCCACCCATTGTGGCCATTAAAATATCAGCGCCCAGAGCATGGCAGGTGAATATAAGAATCAACAGGCTGCTACATATTCGATGCATGTTTGCTGCAAAAGGAAACACACAAAAAAAATATATTATTATAATCACAATTCTAGATGAATTAGCTATTAAATTTTGTTAAACAGTGACCCACCGTTGAGTGCGACTTCAAAAGCGTATTTAAAATCAAATTCACCTGCGGCATAACATTTTATAGGTATAATTTAACAACTTATACATACATACATCATATATATGTGTATAGTATATAGTATAAAAGTGGCCAACGGTCAACACTTAAAACATGTAATGGAGCGTTAAATGCTCATGATTCTACCACCCAAAAAATAATATAATTATTCTGTTTGTTGGTCGAAAAAAGGAACTCATTAAGCGTACAACAAACAGTATTGGTGAAAAGTCAACGCACGTGCCACTACTATTAAGGCTATTAAAATGAGAGAAATTATATTGCATTAAGGCAAAGCACAACTTTGACTTAGACAAAGATTATATACACATTAAAGCCAGCAATAATGACAAGTTCTAACTCTAAGATCATATTTCTTTTTAGTATACTCTATTTTTAGTTACAGCTACCTGTTACATAGCAAGCCAATCCCAAAAAAAGGGTAATTGATTCAAGCTGAAGTGTTTTATTTATGTCTTTTGGTTGTTTATTCTACAAAATGTTGAGAAAAAAAAAACAAGTACAAGCACTTCAAGTTATTTATTCTTGAAAGAGTATATCGACAGATGGAAACACGTTTAGCGGCATGAGGCAGGGTGCCACAAGGTTAAGGGTTTTCAGGGTGAACAGCATGAACAAAACAAAGTAATTAGGTCTGTCAAAATATTCGCAAGTGATGAATCTCTTCAAAATGTCAACTTAATGTACGCAGCTAAAAATAATTGTATAATAGTGTACAAAAAAAAAAATACAAGGCATGCGCCTGAAAGCATTTTGTAGTTTGTACTTAAACATATTAAAACTGACATATGAATGACTATATAGAGCCCTATGAATGTAATAATGATGAGCAAATAATTACGCAGAAGTTTGAACTTTGTAAAAAAACAACATTAAAATATTAATGGTCAACAACATATATGACGAAATATCTAACGTTATTATTAATAAAGATTTTGTTGATAAACAAAGTCGACCTTATCCAAAAACAAACAAGAAAAAAGGCTCGAGTCGTCAGATCTTGCCTAGGGAAATCCCTTAACCCGTTACTTAACGCTTTTGCAAAATGGCCTAAACTGCAATTTGAGAAACGTCCAGTGATTCTTTACCGATTTTGATCAAATTTTTCGCAATATTCATTATTTTAGCCAACGTTTCAAACCTCATTTTAAGAACTTTAAAATTCAAGATTTTTTGTTGTCGATCACATTTGTTTATCGTTAACCAGTAGTATTGCCGATATTTAAAACAAACTTGTACTGCCCTAGGGCTTAGGAGAGCTCTGAGATCGGAAAGTTTTTACAGACGGACACGGCTATATCGACACGACTGTTGATGCTGATCAAGAAATAAAAATACTTTATGGGATTGGAGATCCTTTCTTCTGTCTGTTACAAAATTTTGCACATAACCATTATACCCTTTTTACCCAAGGTAACATCTCCATGGTAACATCTTATATAAAGATTTCATATTATTTTGGAAAAAATGATCGGCAGGAAATGCAAAACACGTGCAAACGGCAAACTCAAAATTGAAATGTAATTACAAAACATTTCTTCAACAAAAAACACTTAAAACCATTCACGGAAGACTGAAAGCGAAACTGTTTATCGTTTATATTTATGTTTACAATCTGGCTAACAGAATGCGTTACAAAAGACAATGAATTTTCTTCAAATTGGACACGCTGTCTGGTAAAGGGAATATATTTTATAATAATAATGACTTTGTAATACACTATGTGCAAGAAATAACTATAACACTTTCAAATATATTTTGTAATCCTTTCGACTTTGTGCTCGCTCCAAAAACATTCTGTAGTGCAACGACTCCAAGACCTTGAAGCCAAAAAAGAAAATGTTGAAATTAACGCCTTGTTAGTCTAAATAGCTAAAATACCTCAACTTGAATGATTGCATGCAATTTAGGCACCTTTTTTTTGTGCTGTGCTTTTGGCTTCTTGGCTTTCGAAAAGCCAAAAACAGACAGAGAGAAAAACCCAAGTAAGGGTAACTAGCGCCATGGTTGAGCTTGAATTAACCATAACCAGTTTTTGAGCAAGCATTAAGTGTAGCAGTAGTAGACTGTAATAATAATTATCATCATCATTGTACACATTGTGCATTGGGTTGAATGCGCCCAAAAATAAATGAAAAACCAAATTGCAGGCCTTGTAAATGTTGTTGCACACTGTTGTTAATGGATTATACGAACTATATCATCAAAGGTGGAGGAATCAAATACTTGTAGGGAGGTGTATAACTATTTTAAGTTTGTTTACTCCAAGGCGGATTATAACTTTGGCTATTTTTTTTGGTTCCTACAAATTAGCATATTAATTCTTAAAATTAATAACGTGTTGCGAATTCAGGTTCTTAAAACTAAAAAAAAAAAATTGTCAATATTCTTTAGACTTCCTCCGGCAAATATTAACATAATTTATATGTTTATTTGAATATTAATAATAGCCACAATAAAAAAAAAATGCCAAAAAGTTCCCTAATTCGTTCATATATCCAGTTCTTGGCATTCTTCTTGATGCTTAAACTCTTGCAGATTATATAAGAACCTCTTGTTTGTCTTAAGAAATGTCTTGGGAAACAACTTTTAATTCTATAGCACTTTTGGTTCACTTTGAAAAATCTTAATTGCATATCAATTTGATGCCTGTCGCAAAAAAAAAAAAAACATTACAAAACCCGAACACAGGTCCATGATTAGCACAAATAGTGTTTTCGGATTGGTTTTTAACATAACCAGTTTCCCAGCTTAGCCCAATGAATTGCAAATATGACCAAAATAATTATCAAAAAAATGGAGTTTGGTTCAGTTTAGTTATTGTACAAAGCTTTAATACACTTTGCTTGGGAGTAGTTAAAAAATGTCACGTTTTAATATGAATAGCTAACATAAACTGTAGAATTGCATCATGAATATGCATGAGACAAAGTTTATGTTATTTCTGCACAAGCAAAAGATCTGAATGAATGATTCTTAAGTTGTCGCCAAGGGTATGGCTATACTTAAGATACGAACATAAATACATCCGTGTATATTCGATATATTTGATTTATAGTATTTATTGATTGATTTTGTTGTACGAACAATTTGCAACAACTAATTAAGCTGTCAATTTCAAAGGTATATGCGCAGTTAATAATAATGAAACATGCCCAATAAATAAAAAAATGTGTCGGGATTTTTCACACCGAAAAAAGGTTTTGTCGCAAGATGTGCAAAAAGCTTAAATTGCGCAAGTACAAAGCACATAGACATTGGGGTTGAACAAAAAAATTAGAAAACACGTTTTGCAAAACATATTTTGACTATTTTTTAAAAAACAAACGATACTGCATTGACGCAAAAAAAGCCGCCTACAGAAATAAAAACAATCAATTTACTTTAAGAAAAAAAAACTCAAAAAAACCAACTCATCATTTCTATTGTCAATGTCACTTGCAATTTGTGTGTTGGTTTTTTGCTTGTTTCATCTTGTTTCTATTTTATTGTTTGTGCCAAATCACAGCACATAAATTATTTACAGATGAGACAAAATAAAAGCGCACACAAAAGCCGCTAACCGAGCAGAAAATTACAATTTATTTTTGATTTTTTTTTTGTGTTAAAAGCCGAAGCTAATTAGCATATATTTTGTTTTGGGCTTGTGTGCAAACTAAATACAAAAAAAAAGTATATTAAACTTTTAAATAAAATGTGTAACATTTAGTTTTTAGACGTTTTTATCAGGCTAAGTTAATTATATAATAAACATGCACACACACATATATATATAAGTAAGTACATGATATAAATAACAAGTGTGCGACTGCGCAACAAGTTCGTGTCGCAAGTCTTTTGTAGCTTCTTCGAATTTAATTTTGTTTTTATTTTTTTTGTCGACAGAGTTTTTCTTGAACCGTCGAACGATACAAAGTTTGGCCGCTTGCATCGCTTTGACCTTGCGCTGACCCAACGAACGCAGCGCCACCTGTTGTTGTTATTGTTGCAGTTATGTTTTTTTTTGGGTTTTTTTTGTTTTTTCGGGGTCTCTTTTTTGTATTTTGCGCAATCAATTTGGCTTTCGCGCCGGTTTTTCTGTCTTCGCAGTTTCGTATTGTGCAAATACAGATGAAACCACACACATGAATACAAATATAACAACATTGTATGTGTGTGTTTGTAATTTAAGCATGTACATATGACCATACGTGCATGTACATGTTGGTTGGTAGGCTGAAAATCTGGTTATCAATTGCGTTGACAACGTAACTTTTTTCGAGCCTGCCAAACTTTTGCTTTCATTCGACTGCAGTTTTATTTATGTATGTGAGATAAATTAATACTTAATACATTTGTTATGCACTTTTCTGTTTCATATACCTAATTATTATAGTATTTTTTCCAAAAATTCTGATCGATGATTTAATTTCTTTAAAAATTTCTTTGTGTTTGTTGCACTGTCAACGATCACGCTTCTTTTTAGTTTTCGTTGTTGTTGTTATTATTATTATTTTGTATGTTGCACGTTTCATTGGCCGCCGTTCAATAAATGAAGAAGAAGAAGAAACAGTTAACATACTTTCACCAATGCAAATGTATTATTTAATACGGCTTTACAATGCAATAAAAACGCAGCATTTTTGCACACAGACTTCACTTTCACGTAACTGTTACCGTTAACTGCATTTCAGTTCAGTCATAACAACAACAGCAACAACAAACTGGCAAGAATCAAAACAACACAACAACTTCACTTTTACTGACTCTCCGCTGGCGCTATAAATTGCACATCATTTCCAAATACATGGAGCATAACAACAAGCAAACAACAACAATAACTAACTAACTAACTACACTGTTGCTATCGAAGCATTTTTTCTTGAACCGACCGCTCTGTAAAAATGTTTTGTATGCAGCGTGTAAGTAGTTTCTCCGCGCGATACCATTGACTAACTAAGCGACTTTTTTGATAAAAACGTCGTTATTGCTTTTTTCGGAGTCAGCAAATGTTGAATGTAACGATCAAAACGTAACGTAACGTCACGCAACATAACGCTGACCGTTAAGGCAACGTATTTTTTTGCGGTTTGGTATTTTTTGGCGCATTAAAGTATTTGCTGTATTCGGGCTTACAAATTTGAAACTGTGAAATACAATATAGTTAAATTACTTGTGAATTTGGTATTAATTAAAATATTTTAGCGGAGACACATACAAATTGAGCAAAGTAAGCGGACAGATGGCGCTGCTGCGCTAAGAATAAGTGTTGCATACTTCTAATCGCTAAGCAAAAAATGTTCTGAACATTTGGCGGCAATTTAAAATCTGAAATCTGAAAGCTTGAATGAATGGAATGAGGGGCAAGACTTCTGGAATTATTTATTATTCATTGACGTCAAAATGAATCATTTGATCAATTAAAGTTTTACACATGTTATAAGTGTTTTTTTTTTTAGTTCAATTGAAGTGACTAAGAGATGTAAATGTGTGATTAAATGTTTTATCAGTTTTAAAACACGTTTTGAAATTTCCCCAATTAGCTTCATTGAACACAGCAGAGCGCAAGCATCACAACTTTTAGTGTTTGCCAACTGATTAACAATCTTAATCTAAGTTCACATTTCGCTTGACACAAGAGCTTTGCGATTCTCTAAGCCGCGCTCTCTTTCAATATCTCCCTCTCATTCTCTCTTCTGAATACACTTGTTTTTATGTTCGTATGTGTAGATTTATCAGCATGTGTGTTGTTAAGGCCAATGTCAGTTGCTCTGTTGTTCTCCGTGAGTAAGGTACGGCACGGAGCAGTTTGTGGAGTCTGTGACTCTGGAAGCAATCGCTTATGAATAAAACAATACATAAATATATAAAAAAATATGTGTAAAAATCAACAATAAAATAGCGTAGCATACGCAAATACATACATGTTTGCATATATATGAGTACACACGGACATACATACAAACACACACACAATATATATATACACAGTGCATTCCGGTTTTGGATTAATCAACAAATCGACAAAACGACGTCGTATACGTATACTATTGAAATAAAAGTGTTCGAGACAACAGTGTGGCTTATTTAAAATTCATAACAATAACACAAACAAAAAATCCCATAAACCAGGAAAAATCCAAAAGTAATTACTTATTTTTTTTTTTTATAGAAAGGCCGCTAATCATTGAAGAATTTTATACGAAATTGCAATACTTTTTGGAAATTTGCTCGGTCTGCTCCAGTGACAACAGTTAAAAACCGCAAAAATGTTTGTAACAGGTAAAGAAACCAACTTCTTAGAATGTAGACATCATTTGTCGACTCAATTCTTCAAGAACTCTTCAATTGACCTTATTAAAAAAATCCCCGTTTCAGGTAATTTAATACAACTTTTCGGCGGATTATTTTTGCTAAGTGTATTTTGCTTGGCTCAAAATCCACAATATCCGCGATTATCTGTGGGCAACACATTGGAGGCCCTGACCCCGCCGGCTGCATTCCAGCCCTGTAATTGTCCGGATCAAGCGTTGCGTTCGAATTTCGATCAGGAAACATTGTTGAAAATTGCACAGGGTGCACAGGAATTTGGTTTGGATTTCCTTATGCGCATATCCACTGAACTTGAGAAATCGAATACGGATTTTATGATATCACCATTCTCGGTCTGGTCATTGCTCATCCTGTTGTACGAAGGTGCTGCTGGCCAAACCTATGAGCAATTGCGCAAAGCATTGCGCATCAATGTCGAGGACGAGAAGTTGCGTGCAGTTTATCAAGTTTGGAGCTCATATCTCAAGTAGGTTGGGACTGACATAATACCCTTAATAAATAATAAATGATTGTCATCTCTGATGCAGTGTGAATACCCCTACCATTGAGGTTGCTTCACTTCAAGCACTCTACACGGACATTGAATCGCCCATTAAGGCGCCTTATCGTAGTGCAGTCCAGGCATATAAGGTGCAACCCGTTGAGGTGGATTTCTATAAGCCTGAAACAATATACTTGATCAATGATGCCACAAATCGTTCAACACGTGGTCTTATACCCTATGCAGTGTTGCCGCAAGAGATCGTTGGAGCTAAAATGTTTATGCTCACCTCGCTGTTCTTCAAGGGTCAATGGAAGGTAGTGTATAGCCAAGTCGAATACACAACACAACACAACACAACACTAATATGATTAAATATATTTATAGTTTCCCTTCAATGCATCCGATACACATACAGAGCCGTTCTTCAATGAGAAGGGCGATGTTGTTACCCAAGTCCAAATGATGGCCCAAATGGGCAATTTTGCATATGTGACGAACATTGAGGGTTTGGACGGTTATGTGCTGGAGCTGCCATATGGTGAACAGAATCGTTTGTCAATGATTGTTGTGCTGCCGAAGCGTGGATTTAAGCTAAATGAGATTGCAAACAACTTAAAGACTCTGGGCTTGGCGCCGGTCTTGCAACGTTTGGCCAAGTTTTCGCGTGATGCGCCCGAAGACAATGAGGTGGAGGTGCTTATGCCCAAATTTACCACAACGACAGACTTCAATTTGAAAAGACTGCTCGAAGAGGTGAGTGAGATCAAGATCTTGCTTCTTGAGTACTTACAACATTTAAATTCGATTTTGCAGATGGGCATGCGGGATTTGTTTAACCAAAACACAGCGAATCTCAGTCGCATGGCCAACGGTCTGTATGCCAAACTATGCGTGCATGCCACCAAAATCATTGTGGATGAGCAGGGCACAACGGCAGCAGCTGTAACAGCATCGGTGCTGAGCAACAAATCGACGCCACCAAAGTTCCAGCTGAATCGACCCTTCCTGTACATAATTGTGGAGAAGTCAACGAGTCTGCTGCTGTTCGCTGGTCAAGTGAAAAAGCCAACGTCACCTTAAGCTGAGGTTTATTAATCGTATAGAACTTAAATAAAACGATCAATGCGCGGTTGCAAGTTCATTTTTTCGCACGCCCCGCTGCCTTTTTGCCGCCAATCGGTTGCTGTTTGTCTTTGCCGGCTTTACTAGATATAAGTGGATGAGTTTCTGAAAGCATCAAATGGAGAAGCAGTTGGTAAATGATGAGTGTGATTGGAAATATGACAAACTCACCATCGCTGGGTGCATCGGGCAGGCTGACATCATAGTGTTGCATGCGTCGTCGTTTTGAGGCCATTATGTCATCTTCATAGTCACGTGAATCAGTGCCCATTAGAGCTGAGCTAGGTTCCATGTTATCCTGTCCTGTCCAGCCATCCTCAGGGTCTTCCACTTCGGGTGCCATGGGCAGGAATTGCAAAGCGTTCTCATCCTCGCCCTCCTCATCGGATGAGCAAAATGCTGCAACTGGTTCCACTTTTTGTACATCAACTTCGATTTCCTCATCCTGCTGAGCATCGGCATTCAAGTCCACAGACTTGTCCTCATCAGCAATATCGAACTCGGACTCACGTTCTTCGTACTCAACGTTCTCGTCCAGCTCTTTGAAGTCGGGCGCAAAAGCCGACCAGTTTTCTACTTGATTTTGTGCCCATATCGAGACCAGACCGGAGCTGATGCTAGCTATAATGGGACGCACTGGATGCCAGACAACATCTAGCAACAGTTCACCCTTTGTACCATGAAGTATCTTGACAAGATTGCCAATCGATTTCTCCCAAATGTATAGCGCATGTTGACGTGCGCTACCCGCACAAATGTATTCACCATCTCCCGAAAAGCAGCATTTCTTCCAAGTAGTTCTGCAAAGTGCAAGTGGAACAATAGTAAATCGAAACAGTTTGCTGGTCATTCGGTGCCTTACTTGTTAACAAGATCCTGTAGCTTTTGTATGGGCTCTGGTTCGCCATCTTTGCCTAATGCGATAATCTCTTTCGAGTCATAGACGCGTATTACTCGATCTGATGTGTTTATCAGGAAGGCACTGAGAAGCAAAGTTATCAAAATAGTGCTGCATGTTTTTAATATTTTTAATACTTACTCGCCACGACGCGCAAATTCAATACTCTTGACGGCCGTTGCACTCGATGTTCCAACAATTATGCGAAAGCTGGCAACAACCTCAAATGTTTCCACATCCAGCACTAGGATTTTGCCTTTGGCATTGCCTGTGTAAATGTGTTTACCGCGTCGATCAAACGATGCCACTATATTTAAATCACCCTGTTCAATCGATGATAGTTAACTAAATATGCCATCATTAGTTGGGGTTTCAACTTACATCCGAATCGAGCGGTAGACAGCGGTGTGTTCCATTGATTTTTACTAGGACTGCAGCATAGCGCATCGGGCAGACAAGCAGGCGGCTGTCGTTTCGTGGATCAAACTGAACTTTTAGCACCGGCGAGGGAAAGCGAAACTTCTGCTCGAGTTCTCCGGTAAGTACGTCCCACATGCAAACATTGTTGTCAGTGGAAGCGGAGAGCAACTAAAATATTAATAATATAATAACAGGTTTTTTGAGTCTTGGTTGGGCGCATTCAAATCACCTTGTGGCCATTTCTAGTCCAGCTAAGGCTGCAAACAGGATGCACGTGTGCTGAGATTATTTTTGCGATGCCGCGCGTCAAGAAGTCCCATATAACAATGCGACCATCATTGCAGCCGACGGCTAGCAGAGTGCCGTATTTGTTAAATGAGCATGTTACTGCTAGTGAAATACAATCTAGAGAGCCATCGAACTCCTCGGGGTAGTTTTGGCCAAAGGATTCTGAAACAGGCGTGATTTTCAATAAAAGGTTTTAATAAAAGTAATACAAAACTTACCAAGCAGCTCTAAATTCATGTTTACTTCTCTTCTTTTGTTTTATTTTGTCCATTCACACAAAAATGTGAACAACTATCGATAATCGATTTTAATAAACTCCGATAGGGAACACAAAGAGAACCAGTCACGTATGAGCTAAATGCATTACTTCGGGTATAATACTCTTTTCAACATTCGGTCACTCTAGATCCGAGTGGGTTTTGTGCGCACGTTGTACGTAAAAGTTTTATAAATCGATTTAAATACCCTTAAAAGTTTAAAAAACTATTAAAATAGTGCACTAATATCACCATAAGCCTGTATTCTATCAAATTATAATGCAACTGGTTATTTTTTAACATGAATGTGCTTGCGAAATGATTTTTGTGTCGACGTCACCTTTGGAGCCCCCTCTCCCACTCTCTTAGTCGCGTTCATTCTTTTGCTCTCATTCTCCCTAAGTGAAGTGAAATAATAAGTTTGAATTTCAACTCAGTTGAAATATTGCTTTTGCTTTCAGTTTGTATTTCTAGCATCTCGCTTCAAATATTTGTGTTTGTGCTCCACCAAAATTTAAGATAATCCTCAAACTAGACTTTCTTTCACTAGTTGTTTCCTTTTCGTGGCAGCTTTCTTTATTTTACCCACATATGCATGTACGCGACATTTACATATACATATTTATGTTTTGTATGTAATTATTTTTTAGTGTATTCATCGCCAACCACGTTAAAAGGAAGAACGTGAATGTGAATACAATAAAGGCAACACAAAACAACTACAACTAAATTTAACAACAACAACAATATAAATCGTCGTTACATTTCCATTTCCTGGCAGTGCAAGTAAAATTAAATAGTCTCGTTTTTTCCCCCCAATTTGCACAAAGGGTCCGTAAATAAATAGAAAATAAATACGCAAAATGTCTGGCGAAGAAACGTCTGCCGATCGCAATGTCGAAATATGGAAAATTAAGAAGCTCATCAAAAGTCTGGAAATGGCGCGTGGGTAAGTAAAACCATTTATATTAAAATCTGCATATATTTTATTTTGCAACATTTTTTGTTTTGAGAATTTTTCGTTTTGTGGTGGGTATACATGAAAAATGTCGTGTTGTGGGTGAACGGGGGACAATGTGCATCGCGCCGTCGCGTACATCAACAGACAGTGGAGTGAGTGTAATGGCCGAGTGTTGGGTATTTTGCACCCCTAGTTGGCCATCAATTAGCACAACAAAAAAAAAAAAAAGCACAGTGGGTCAGATACGGGCTAAATACGTCGCACTCTGTGTTAACGTACATGTACTAGATGCCTTACTGCAAGGCATTACAGCTGCTTACATGCTAATGCAAAACTTGCGATTTCTTGTTTGAATTGGTTAAAATGGCAATGGGTTTGGTTTGAACCACTTCGATTCATGTGCGTGGCTGTCGTTGGTAACAAACAAAAAGCCCCATATCTGTGTGGCGTTGCCCCACACTCACACACAGGACGCACACGCACACAACTCTCCCTCTATGTCACTCGCTCCCGCTCGCTCTCTTGTGCTTGCAAAAAGCATTGAGAGCAACACGTTTTTGTCAGGTTTTTGGCAGTTTGAACTAGACAAAAAGTGAGTAATGCGTGAAGCTAATGCTAATGCTGTGTTGGCAACAAAAAAAAAATAAACATTGCTTGCAGCTGATTTGAAAATTTGATCGAAGGCTTTGGATTTCGGTGCCACTTGGTAGCTGTTACACATGTACGTGTGTTGACTTCTCTTTCACTCCTGTTGCTTGTCTTCGGGTCTTTGTTTAATCTGCAAAGATCAAATTTGTATGTGTTAACCATAACAAATCATGCACAGTGCTGCAATTTGGCACTCACAACGAACGCCAGGCACTTGAAAGGGCGGCATCGTGCCAAAGTAGAGATGGCATTTGCACAAAATATATCGTATGAATTTAATCAACTTGGGGCTATAAATCGATAAGCAGTTTATTTAGCTAATATATTTGTATTGTTATTAACTTTTATTTTTTTCCTTATAGCAATGGCACCAGCATGATTTCATTGATTATTCCGCCTAAAGATCAAATCTCTCGTGTCAGCAAAATGTTGGCCGATGAATTTGGTACGGCCTCCAACATTAAGTCGCGCGTAAATCGCCTTTCCGTCCTGGGCGCAATCACGTCGGTACAGCACAGACTTAAATTATACACCAAAGGTAAGTGATTCCATCAATTTAATTTATAATCACCTTTACTAATAAATATTCTTAATTTTTTGCAGTGCCTCCCAATGGACTGGTCATTTATTGCGGCACAATTGTCACAGAGGAGGGAAAAGAAAAGAAAGTTAACATTGATTTTGAGCCATTTAAGCCCATTAATACCTCACTCTATCTGTGCGACAACAAGTTCCATACGGAGGCTCTCACTGCCCTGCTCGCTGATGACAACAAGTTCGGCTTTATCGTGATGGATGGTAATGGCGCTCTCTTTGGTACCCTGCAGGGAAATACACGTGAGGTGCTGCACAAATTCACCGTCGATCTGCCGAAGAAGCACGGACGTGGTGGTCAGTCTGCGCTTCGTTTTGCCCGTCTGCGCATGGAGAAGCGTCACAACTATGTGCGCAAAGTGGCCGAGGTTGCCACACAGCTGTTCATTACGAATGACAAGCCAAACATTGCTGGCCTCATTTTGGCCGGTAGTGCGGACTTCAAAACTGAGCTCAGCCAATCGGACATGTTTGATCCTGTAAGTAATCCAACACTGCTCAAGAATAGCCTGCTAGCAAAGACTAGTTCCACTGGCTCCAACGACCAAAGACGATGCAAACCTGTTTAAACGTGCATATAAATCGTATGTCTTGTGTAGTTTTCGCAATTATGTCACATTTCCTTCCAACTCCAAAATTTTAACCAAGACACTACTTAAAATCGTCAGTCAGACAGCCAGTGGAGCAACTTATCATCCTGAATGATCCACAAATGTATGCAACTCTTATTGTGTAACGTGTCTCATAGACAACATCTAACACATAACCTTTACAATTGCAGCGCTTACAAACTAAAGTTATTAAACTGGTGGACGTGTCCTATGGTGGCGAGAACGGTTTCAATCAAGCCATCGAATTAGCCGCTGAATCATTGCAGAATGTCAAATTTATACAGGAAAAGAAACTCATTGGTCGTTACTTTGATGAAATTTCTCAGGTAAGTTTTCCACACACAATTCAATAAACAGTAATAATAAATGTAATTCCTTATCTCTCAAGGATACTGGCAAATACTGTTTTGGTGTAGAGGACACTTTGCGAGCCTTGGAACTGGGCTCAGTGGAGACATTGATTTGCTGGGAAAATCTAGATATCCAACGCTATGTACTGAAGAATCATGCGAACTCGACGTCAACGACAGTATTACATTTGACGCCTGAGCAGGAAAAAGATAAGTCTCACTTTACGGACAAGGAGGTTTGTACAGCTGACAGAAAACATAACCAAACAACTAAACTACGCTTTTCTATATACATTGTAGAGCGGAGTTGAAATGGAGTTAATCGAGTCTCAACCGCTTCTGGAATGGCTGGCGAACAACTATAAAATGTTTGGTGCCACCCTTGAGATTATTACGGACAAATCTCAGGAGGGCAGTCAGTTTGTGCGAGGTTTCGGTGGCATTGGCGGTAAGTCCTTAATACATATATATCTAACAATAAAATAATATCTGTATATAGTTGCGAGGTGTAAGCTACAAAATTAATTACGTATCTACTGTTTTCCATTCCTCTTCCTTCATGCTGCTTTTAAACGTAACTCTAAATGTAACTTGGTCAACTTGACGTCGCTCCTTGTGCATAACCATCAACTTTAATTGTTTTAATATACAAAAATATATATGCATATATACAAATATGTACATATTCTAATTAACATTTGTGTGTGTGTATATAGGCATTTTGCGCTATAAAGTAGATTTTCAATCGCTTCAAGCCGATGAGCCGCTGGAGGATGTTGATCTCGACGATTACTAAACACACAAAAAAAAAACTAATAAACTAAAAAGTCAAACCAAAAAAAAAATATATAAAAAGCATTCGCACTGCATAGATTTTCGGATCTCAATACACAAATAATGAATGAATATTTGTTTTGATTTTGATTAATTTTGAAACGCCATAAATTGTTCAAAAATTGATAGGAACCAATTTACTTGCCGCATAGTTTTAAATCACATTCAATTCAATATTTGCAGAACACAAAAAAATATATTTGAAAAAGAAGAAGAAGCCATATATTTACGTATATATGTTGGACATGTTTTATATTAAAAAACTGGGTTGGGTTTAAAGTCCATTCGAGATCTTAACATAACAATCAATTCGGCTTATCTTTATCATGTCATTTTTTTTCTATAATTTATGATTCTTTGCGTATGCTCTTAAACAAATAATAACATAAACAAGAAGTAAAATAAAAACCTTATACGTTTCAGCCATTAACTAAACTTAGTCGTGTACGAAATTACATATATATATTTAAGAGATTTAAGCCATATACGTTTAAATGTATATGTATGAACGAGTATAGCAATAATGCTAAAACATATATAAAATCATGCAACCAACTTCAAAATGTTTTTACAACGCAAACTGTCTACTTTGGTCTGCTGATGATGACTCACATTAAAAATAATAGAAACATGAGTAACTGTGGCGCATTATACATAACATATATATGTACTCGTATCTGACAAGCATTTAAAGTATTTACACATAGGCAATTTCTTTGTTTGCATTTGACACAAATTCAATGCGAAAACTTCTTAAGTACACAAACAAACAAATAAAAAAATTGCATAACAATAGATGAACAAACAAAACCTGAATAAAGAAATTAAAATATATACACATCCCGGAAAACGTAAAATTAACTTTTTAAGCGATTTTTGATCAGATTTTTAGGCATTTTGCAGAGAAACAACAATGGGAATGCCGACGAAGCGCTGTGTTATATACATCTTAAACTTAATCCTATCACACTCTTCCATAACCACACTAACTGAACTGAAGTAAAGCACTGGATTGCACTTGAGTACTTTAAAAGCCCGTAACAAAAAAAACCAAAATATTTTCTACCTTAATTCTGTTCGGTTTGTGTATTATTTTTCAAAGTAATGTAGCACAATAATTTCTTTGTTGAATCACTTTATTTGTATAGTATATTTCACTGATAATGTTACCTTTTAGTTCCGCTTTCTAGATTTTAATTATGCTTGTTTTAATATTGTTTTTTTTTTCTCCACTTTATTGCTGTATTATGTCATTAACTAATTATGTTTTATATATATCTTTAAAAACAGGCATCTTGCGCTACAAAGTGGATTTCCAGAGTATGCAGCTTGATGATTTGGACAATGACTGCTTCGATTTGGACGACTACTAGAAAATGTTTTTGCACACTGTTGTAATCAGTTTTAATTACAAACAATTACACCAACGACCGCAAATTGAAACAATTGTTAATTCATCAAAGAATACAAAATCGAAAGAGAGCAAATAGAATATTTTTAAACAAAAACAAAAAACACACACAAAACACACAATCCTTCTTCCATTTTAATGTTTGTTGGCGAATAAAAGTAAAATTGCAAATATGTAATACAAATATATACCCATAAACACATGTAAAAGAAAAAAAGAAAATGATATATTATGTTAAATCAAGTGAGAAAATATATAAAAAGGAAACCGTTTTACGTGAGAACAAACAGCAGAAGTGTTCAACTTTTTATTGAAAGATTATTAAAAATGAAAGAAAATTATATATTTATTGAATATGTTTTTTATCAATGGCACAGTTCGCCCAACCGTTCAATCTCATCCAAGTATAGTATCCAATTCGCCAGTTTCGAGCACAGGGAAACAAGTAAGGACCATGCGAAAGAAGTTGCCCAATTTGCGACTATCAAGCGGAGTATAGCCGACCATCAAGGTGCCACTGTATGCCATTTGTTCCTTGATTTTTGGCGCAACCTGTTAATGCAACGTCTTATCATTAAGTTTTTAAAAGTAAAACTTCAGAAATACTTACTGTATAGAGACGTGACCACCACTCTGGTGTCTCCTCGGAACTCGGAACGCGCATTGACTTTGGTATATACCAGAAGCAAACATTGGAATATTCGTGCTGCTCCAGCACAAGTCGAAAGCGATCGGAACGTGCACATAGCTTCTGTTCAAGCAGGCGGGACATCTCAATGGCATGATCAACCAAATGTCCATACGCCCCATAGCCACGAGCCTTAAGCATAAGCCAAAACTTAAAGGCATCTATTTTTCGGCCACATTGAACGCTCTTGTTGCCGGTATCGTAGCTAATATCATAGAACTTATCCTGCTGGAACAGATAATTGACCTCAATACTGTTGCAGCGTGCCAGCAGATTCGATTCGCGGGTTAAAAACAGTGAGCACTGCAATGGCACACCCATTGTCTTGTGTGGATTCCAGGCAAAGGAGTTGGCCCGTTGCAAGCCCGTCAACAGTGAACGATGCTTGTGGGCTAGCAATGCGGCACCGCCCAGACAAGCATCCACATGTAGCCACAATCCATGACGTTCAGCAATATCAGCAATGCCATCAAAGTCATCGAATGCGCCCAGCACAGTTGTGCCAGCTGTTGCATTGATAAAGAAAGGATCATGTCCGCGTTTCTGTGCTGCCTGAATCTTCTCCTCCAAGTCATCCAGGGCCATTTGACCTCTGTCATTGGTGCGTACAGCAATGCAGTTGTCGGCACCAATGCCCAGCCAGTGAGCCGCTTTCTTAAGGCTGTAATGGGCATCCTCGGAGGTGAAGAGAACAAGCGGTCGAATGCCAAACATGCCAGTGGATTTGACAGTGGGAACACGCTTATAACGTGCTAGCACCAGACCGTACATATTCGAGGTGGAACCTCCAGGTGCAAAGATGCCATCACCCTGGCTATAACCAGCTAATCTGCAAACCGTTGAGATGACCTCCGTCTCAATTAGGCTAAAAACTGGTGCGACCTCGAAAGTGTATCTGTCAAAAATCAAGCGTGAGTTAAAGAGCAACACATTTAAGTTAATGAACATAGTTACGAGCTTGTGTTTAGTGCCTCAGTTATCCAGGCACCCGCTAATCCAAATGGATCCATTTGTCCGAACAGCTGATTGTGAAATCGGCCATGTGAGGTTTTCACAGAATATTGTATGACCTGTTGACAGATCTTTTCGATCTCCAGCAAAGTGCATGATTCCTGTTCGTTGATTCTCAGATCAATATGTTTCTGTGTGAATATAACATTGTAATAAGCAGGAAGTTGGAATATTGTGCGGGTCAAAAGATTATGAAATTGTTGTATTACAATGATCAATGTGCAGCTGCACAATTAAAACTCTTTCAATGCTGAACATTTAAATGACGCTTATCTGGAATCTGTCTCAGATGATTTGACGAGACGTCTAGACTAGGGTAATGCTCACCTTCAGCTCGTCTGGCTGCATGAAATCAACTATTTTCTGTTCCTTCCACTGTTGGGGATCCAAACATAATGTTTCTTTCCTTTGAACCAGCTTCAAGACATGCTGTAAAATCTTCCAATCGTTCATTAACCTTTCGCGAACACCATCGACAATCATCGAACGAGTATCACTTGATGTGCCATCCATCTTTATTTTCTATATGACGAGTATTTCCTGCCACAACCTCTGCGGTCAGCTATTCAATTGGAAATGACAAGTGGCCTGCTCGTAACGATGCATCGGACCTGATTGGCGATTGAATGTTCGTTAGTTGAGTTGTAAATTAATAAAATTTACGTTTTGTACATACATACATACATACAGTACAGATAGACAATTTTCAAGCCGGTATGCCACACCATTAAGGTGAACCATTCTTAATTATTTTTATAGCATCCAGTTAAAGGGGTTTCTCTTTTCATTATATAATTTCTCCACGAGTACAAGACAATTTGTTATTTTTTTTTAACGCTTTTTGCTTGTACTGAAGTGGATGTGTGTCAATACTGATTAATTTGTATATACATTAACAACATTGAAGTCGAGCCCAGTGAAATGCACAAAGACAATCGCTTTCAGAGCCGGTTTATTGATGTGAGAGATATACACATATTTACCTACGTAGTACGTACTTAGCATTAATTGAATTTACAATTCATAACACGATCAGCTGCTTATCAGAATTTTTAATTGGCCCATCAAATCAGTGGTGTATTAATGAGTGTAAAGATAACTTAAAATAGATTGTAGAACGTTGTATCAATGTATCAATCTTATAGCAACAGTAAATAGAGAAAACAATAGGTATTCTATTATAAACTAAAAGTTGTATCAAAAAGATAAATTCTACATCTCTTACCAGATCTTATACTATATAAATTATTTTGAAGCACTTCTCAAAAATTTTTGTGCTACATTCAAAACTGGCGCGAAAGTTGTAGCTTAAAATATTGTGTGCCCGTATTATTGTTCTAGCAAAATGATCGATAGTCACTCGATTATAAAAACCGATAGCGTAAATAACACCTGTGGTTGCATTGCTAGCAGCTGCTAACTTAGCGTTTATTAGTAAATTACAAAAAATAAATACATAAATTTTTTGATTTTCGAGAAGATATAATAAGTAAATAAATCTCAACCATGGGACGCGCTGAGGTTGGTACGCCCAAGTACCTTGCCAACAAGATGAAGGCAAAGGGCTTGCAGAAGTTGCGCTGGTACTGTCAGATGTGCGAGAAACAGTGCCGTGATGAAAATGGTTTCAAATGCCATACAACAAGTGAGTCCCATCAACGGCAGCTGCTGTTGTTTGCCGACGCACCAGGCAAGTTTCTGCACAACTTCTCCAAAGAGTTCTCCGACGGGTATATGGAGCTGCTGCGACGTCGCTTTGGCACCAAGCGCACAAACGCAAACAAAATCTACCAGGAGTACATTGCACACAAGGAGCACATACACATGAATGCCACTCGCTGGCTCACGCTTTCCGACTATGTTAAATGGCTAGGACGCACTGGTCAAGTCATTGCGGATGAAACTGAAAAGGGATGGTTCGTATCATACATTGATCGTAGTCCGGAGGCTATGGAGCGCCAAGCGAAGGCAGAGCGCAAGGAAAAAATGGAAAAAGATGACGAAGAGCGCATGACAGAATTCATTGAGCAGCAAATTAAAAAGGCAAAACCAAAAGATGGCGAAGAAGAGGATCCACAAGAGAAGTATACCGAACTAAAGCGCGAAGAGGAGCAACCACTTAAGCTTGACATTCGGTTGGAGAAAAAATTCCAGCCGGAGTCTATATTAGGCAAATCAGCGCTACTCTCAAAACGCACAAGCACTGATGTAGATGAGAAGGTCTTCAAAAAACCTAAGGCAATGCCAGCAGAAAGCAAATCCGCGTTGGATGAGATTATTAAAATCGAAGAGAAAAAGCGCGAACGTGAAAACCGCAAAGACTACTGGCTTCACCCAAATATTGTGGTGAAATTCATTTCCAAATCGATGGGCGATAAGTTCTATAAGCAAAAGGCAGTGGTACAGGAAGTTATGGATAAATATCGTGCTAAAATCAAATTTCTTGATTCCGGCGAGAAGCTAAAAGTTGATCAGGTAAGTCTCGTATTTAATCTTGTGACTTAAAACTAATTATATACTTTTCAGGCACATCTGGAAACTGTTATTCCTGCTTTGGACAAGGAGGTGTTAGTTGTAAACGGCGCTTATCGTGGCTCCGAAGCATTGCTCAAAAAACTAGACGAGAGAAAATATTGCGTTACCATTGAATTATTGCATGGTCCACTAAAAGGACGTGTGGTGGACAATGTGCAATACGAGGATATCTGTAAAATATATGAAACTTAGAATGCATATTTACATTAAGGTTAGACATTACACTTAACTAAATATTTCAATCCTCAGCACAACATTTTTTATTAAGATCAAACCACTGATTGCTAAGCTAGAAACAGCTGCTGGCATTGCTATTTTTTGTATATAACACATCGAAAACATATGTTTCACGACCTACAATGAAATGAATACTCTACTTAGGGTACAGTTTAAAACGAAATTTCAAATTGGTCTTTTAGTGACATTTTAAAAAGTATCTTAAAGTTGAGCTTAATATTTTTAAGGACCTGTTTATTCAATACAAATATTCGATTTAGAAAAGTTAATTAACTTTTAAAAACTACGCATTTAAGAACCTAAAACAATTTTGTAAATATAAATGTCTTGACTTAATTCATATGCAAGTGTATTTTGATTTCGACTTAAACGAAGTTCTGTTCAGTATTGTTTACAATTTTTTGCAGCAATGCAAACAAAAGCTTTTTAGAATACACAAAATTCGACCTATTTGCAAAACGTTTAAGTTTTGTGTAGAATTAAAATATCTTCACACGGAAACAGTTCGTTGCTGACATTAATTTTTTATAATGCGAATTCAACTTGTTTGTCTAAGAGCTCTTGGCATTATTCTCATTAGCACCGTATTGGCGACACATGCCAATAATTCTACGCAAAGTTGGTGGCAGGGAATCCCCAATGCTTTAATGGATCTCCTTACAATGAAAATGAACATTTTTACATCATTTCCACTTGAAATGGCCACAAATGTCATTGATGCCCTATGTAAGTAGAGCGAACACTTTAAATTGTTAAATGATTAATTTCGAATGCTTTACAGGTTCCTCTACAATGTTTATAGGAAGCGTTCCACCGCAAATAACGCCAGATATAGCAAAGATGCACTTTCAGTATATGACGCCCTGTCTGAACTATAGTGTTCCCATTTCGAAAGCTGAAAAGCTATGGAATCATCCAAGATTTCGGCAAAATCGTAAGCTGGTCATCTTGGCTACGGGATGGACAAATACGGTCAACGATTCGGCAACAATTGCAATGATATCGAAGGCCTTTATGTGTCGACCTGATGTTAACTTTGTGGTAAGAAGAAAACTAAATGTTTTGTGGGCATTCCCTAAACTATGCTCAATTTAAGATTGTAGATGCCGCCTCTTATGTGGACACCTTGTACAAGTGGTCTGCTTTGAATACGGATTTGATTGGTGAGCATTTAGCTGTTGGATTGCAGCACTTGGTCAAAGTAACGCCGTTTATAAAAATTCACTTAATTGGTAAGTTTTTACAGCTTTAGTTTAGGCAAAAGGATTTTTTTAAAATATTTTCAATAGGTCATTCATTGGGCGCACATATAATGGGCACTGCTGGTCGCACTTTCCAAAAGCTCACTGGACGTTTGGTGTCTCGTATAACGGGTCTGGATCCTGCCAAGCCCTGTTTCCGATATGAAAAAGCGCTGCCCGGTCTGATGCGAGGCGATGCCAAGATCGTAGACATAATTCATACAAATATTGGTATTCTGGCTAAACGTGATCCAATGGGCGACGTTGACTTTTATCCGGGTGGAGCACATCCAATAAAGCCCGGCTGCCTCACCATTGGTTGCTCGCACTCTCGTGCCGTTGAATATTTTGCAGAGAGTGTCTATCCAAAGCAGGAGAGAAGTTATTTGGGTTTAAAATGCAGCTCATGGAAGATGCTTGAGTGGCGACAATGCAGTGCAGTCACAACTTCCACAATGGGATATGTGATAAATGGCAAAGCTAAGGGCATTTACTATGTTGATGTGAATAGCAGGAGTCCATTCGGTAAAAACCTAAGTCCATTAAAGAAGGGACGACAGGACTGCGTTAAGCATAAATGTAAAACCAAATCATTGAGCTAAGAAAACTAGACGATATTGTTATTATATTAATATATTTTAGTTACATTCTAATTACGGTTTTAATCTATAATTTCCGTTAGGTCAAGATCATCATCGAATGCCTCGGCGATGCCCTTCTGGCTTTGGTAGATTTTTTCTTGACTCTCGGCAATCTTCCACAGCTCATCATCATCAGTGCCATTAATCATGGATCTATTTGCACCACCTTTGATCGCTGTTCGCAATTTATTATTCTGTTGTACTGGACCCGGTGCACGTTTCTGGCGATTGCCCATCAATATTTGGCTCTCCTCAAAGTAGTTGTTGGGATGATTGATTGTGGGCTCCACTGTGACGTTGTGTGTCAGCATAAAGTATTTGCCACAAGCAAATTGATAGTGATTGCGTGATACGAAGTGCATGACTTCCTCAATGCCGGCTGGAGATAGGCCATAGGAAGACAGTTTTGCCTTAAGTGCCGGTGGATCGAACGTTTTATATGGACAGCCATGACAGTCGCCAGGCGCAGCCATATCCTTGATGATCTTCATGCAAGAGTAGGGTGCATAGTTGACCATGGAGCCTTTCTTGCCATAGTTGTGTTGAATGTTGTACTCGTAGGTACGCGCAAACTTATCAACATCAATCTTTTTGGTGAACTCCTCTCGCCAAAAACGCAATGAATCCTCCAGGGTGACTCCAATGCCTTTCAGGAAGAGGCCGTACTGCATGCGACCGCCGTGTTTGATGTGATGCTGACTACGTATGTGATCGTGACACATACGCATGCATAGCGGCATAGATGTTTTCGATAGTTGATCCAGGGACTCAATTGGCACTGAGGCATCTCTGCATACCGTATAGTCCTTGCCCGTATACGAGTTGTGCAGGGATTTGATCATGCGTGAGATGCGCTCATCTGCTTCGACATCCGTTATGAATGCCTTGGCTGCCTGCATGCCACGCTCGATTTCCTCCAGCTGCCTGGCGCCCACAATTGACACCAAGTCGTGAGTGTTCACATAGGCAAAGCCAGCCTTCAGATAGCAGCGTCGCGTTCGTATCAAATCCAATACTTGTGTAAAGGGCACTTTGTAGAATTCGAGCAGTTCAATTTTGGAGACGCTCTGGCCAGCAGTGCTCTCATAAAGACCATCCTTTACCTCATCCTTTTGCTCTTCTGTCAGTGGGAGAATGTGAAAACTGTTGGCATCTAGAAACTGTTTTATTTCCGTTGTACTAAGCGCAGAGAATTTATATTTAAAAAACTCCATTTCCCTGGCCACGAACCAGCGCAGCAAATCCTCGGTGCGACAGTAAGCCAAGCGCAATATAAAGTGCGACAAATAGTCACGTCGACGCATTTGTAAATCGGATTCCTGTTTGGCGCTGCTACTGCTGGTGCACATGCGCATATAGCCGCGTAGTCCATCTCTTGTCATTTCAGCATTCACATATTCCTTCCAATCGTCAGATAGAAGCCGCAGTCCCTTTGTTGTGGCACGATCAAATACGCGCAGTAATCGTAGACGTTCCAAAGCAAGTTCTTCAAACTCATCAATATGCACATCTTCCGTTGGTGGGTAGTGATACAGCATAACATTTTGTGGGTATTTGGTTTCCAAGCTTATCACCTCGACTTTGACATCATGTCGAGCTCTTTTCTTTAAATTAAAATCCATGCTGTAAAACACTTCTGTGCTTAGTTTGTTTCGCTGTGCTACTAGCAATAATGGCGCCAAAAATATATGAAAACAGCTGTTGCCATATCGATACTTACGCAAATATATCGGCTAGTGTACAATCGAAGCGCTGTGAGTTCATCGATATATTTGTATATTGTATGACTACGCGGGTCATGTTTGGCAATTTAAAATAATATTGTAGTGCCAAGCTATGCGATGCAAGCCTTTAAACATTATATAAATTAATAAATTAAAAAAGAAAGATATTGATTTTAAACGGTTTTTGTATTCTTAATAATGGTATTCTTGTATATCAGGTACTTAAAAAACTGACTAGGTTATTAGTAATTATAATGTGAAATGAAACTCCTTGTTCTACTCTTGAGCCTTGGATTCCTTTGTTCCAATGCCAATGAGCTCCAATGATTTTCGAAGGCGCTTCCAAAACAATTTACGCTCCTCCAAGCTAGGCTGTTTATCTCCTTTACTTGGCCATTTTATATAGGTTTTGATATCCATTAAGTATTGAAGTGTTTTTGGCCGTTTACTGCGTGGTATATCCTCCAGAAAAACAAGAACTAAATGTTCCTTGCTCATTTCAAAAATGCTGCCAAATCAAATAATATTATTATCAGCTGTGTATCATTTAAAACGTATAAAATACTTACCGATGTTGGGCCAGATACATTTCGAACTGACACCAATGACTTAGAAGAAATTTTGATGAAATTAATAGCATTAGGGAGCGCGATCGATCCATACATGAGATAATATTATCCAATATAGCAACACCAATCTGTGAATTATAGTAAAACATATGAAATGTTAAGCATCTGATTAAATGTTTAGAAAAGGATTACTAACCTGAAAATCACGTTCGTGCAAACATATTGAAATGTCTCCAGAACTCTCAACATTCGGCAATAATTCATCCAAAAGCCATTGCCTATCATTCTGGCAATAGCTTATGAAAATATCATATATCACGCCGGGATCCTGTTCGCTCAGTCGATGAAATTTATCCAGCGACTCTTTTGAGGCTGTCGATAAGAGTGCTGCTGATTTAAGTGATGCATAATAGTAGTGAATGTGCCAACGTTTCAGATATATAATAAATCCAAGTATGAAAATACAAAGAAAACTTCCAATCACAATTGTTACTACTTTGATGGCATTATGGAGTTTGGCTTCAAGTTCATTTAGACTGCGACTCTGACAAACCAGCTCATCCACCTGCAGTTTATCCGTCTCATTAAAGCACCAATAATGCTTTGCATCATAGTCCAATAGTTGAAATTTTAGAGTTGTATCATTCAAGGTTTTTGGCGTCGACGATGGACATTTGTTGGCACGTAAATCTTTGGTAAGGAATCGTAGCTTAATTATATTCTTCAAACGCTTAAAATCTTTAATATTGTTATAGCTTTCAATGAGTCGTGGCACATAGCGTTTTTTCCATAACTGATGCTCTATATACTGGGTGAAGGCTTTACCCAACAGATGCAGGCTGCTTATATTGGACAAAATCAGATTAGTAGCTGCATGCTGTAGCAGATCATATGAGCAGTTGGCATCCTTATTATTGTTGGCTGCCACCTCGACGACCTCGCGTAGATTACAATTGCACAGAAAATTATTATCGCCAAGACTAAGATACTCCAACGATTCGAAGTCCTTGAGCATCTCGATGGTAAGCATGTTGACATTGTTGCTTCTTAAATTCAGTACTCGCAATGCTGAGTTGTTGAAAAATACACTCTTGTACCAGTTGCCAATGTGATTGGAGCTCAGATCGAGTATTTGTAAGCTAACCAACGATTGAAATACATTGCCAGCCAAGGCGTTTACATTATTGCCTGCCAGGCCCAATACTTGCAGATTCTTTAGGGGCTTTAGCCAGCCTATGTCCTTTATGTTGGAGTGCTCAAAGTAAAGACATTTCAGTGTTTCGCCTATGCCCTCAAAAGCATCGTCCACAATGTTGTATGATACAAAAGGATTGCCCGACAAATCAAGTCCCTCGAGTGCGGTATTCTTGAACAAACCATTGCTCATCATGGGAAACGATGTATAGCACAAGCTGAGATACTTTAGTTTATCTCCCAGATGTGTAAAGGCAACGGCACTATTTCTGGTGATTTTCGAGTGGGACAGATCCAAATAGATAAGTTCGGGCAACAGCTTGAATGCCGTCTGATGAATCTTAAGACCATAAACCAGATTCAATATAACTTCAAGAGTTGGCATCGAGAACTGATAGTTATAGTTAAGGACATTGGTAAAGGACATATCAAGATATTGTACACCTTGTATATAGTAAAACGTATCAATATCTATGGTCATTATTTTGTTGTTCGATATGAAAAGTTTCCGCAAATTCGTCACATTCTGAAATGCCTTTTTGCTCACATACTCAATGCTGCAGTTACTGATATCCAATTCCACGAGCAGCGTTAGATTGGGAAATGTGGCCCAAGCAATGCTTTCCTCTATATAAAATAAAAAGAAATAAATAAAGATTATTAGCTCAGTTACAAAAAACATACTAAATAAGTGTAAATGGGTGTTAAAGTGCATTTTTTGTTGTTGTCTTACTTGACGTGCCGAATAGTTTGTGTTGTTTTGTTAGTTTCCTTAAGTATTCCTCATAAATCAATTCTGGTGTGTCTGGATTGTTAATGTTTTTGTTATTCTGATAGTATTGTGAACATTCCCGATCATATAGATCAGTTGTATTATTTGCAAATAGCTCTTCGCATTTGCTTTGTGTGTCATTATCGGCATATAGTGTCTCTTGTAAATACTTTTCAATGGCTGAAAATTGTGCAAAGAGCCTTTTCATCAATCTAATTGTGTCGGAATTTAGCTTGTACTGTGTAGTTCGTTGGAATTTATCCAACTTGACCTACTTACCTTCAACGTCATGATTTAGGGCTGCAAATTGGTTGCCCTGCAGTGATAAATACTTTAGGGATCCCTTCATATAGTTGAGAGTTTGATATGGTGCTGCATTCAG
Organism: Scaptomyza pallida; assembly: GCA_018152965.1. Classification (NCBI taxonomy): domain Eukaryota; kingdom Metazoa; phylum Arthropoda; class Insecta; order Diptera; family Drosophilidae; genus Scaptomyza; species Scaptomyza pallida. The sequence continues at coordinate 1,204,018 of JAECXP010000107.1, forward strand.
TTTGTTGTAGGCAGCCGAAAAGACTTGAACTTTTTGAAAGCTAAAGTTAAATCGTCGGGCATATCTGGTTTTGTACAATAGTTCCGTATCTTCCGATACGTTAGCATACGAAAGATCCAAATATCTATTAGAAGCTGTAATAAAAGGCACAAGGCATTAATAAACTTATCTAATGCACTTCCTAAGCTAAACAAATAAATCATCGCGTCGTATCATAAAAACAAACAATAATCTTAAGACCCTATTATCAAACAAATAAAAGCTATAATGATTGGATTGATTGGTTTAGCAAAAACTGCTGGAATCTAGAAATCGATAGTGCGTTTTCTTTGTCTTTAATACTTACTGTATTTGGCATTTGTGGTCCTTAGGGTTCCATTTGGGTTAGTCCATGACAAGATGTCATGTTTTATGCTATCCAAAAGACACGTATTTCCATCGTCAGTATCATATTTGACGAACAGGGATCTAAGGTCTGTTTCTTCCAGGGCGTCAGTGATATCCTTTTCATCGTCTAACACAGTGTCCTGTGCGAGACTCTCAAAAGCTGTATTTAAGGTATTCCCGAAATGGGAACCTCGTTTTTGGTGAGTACCGTTTGCTCTATCATTTGTGCTGGGCGTTTCGACGTTATCGGCCAATTTTGCTGCCAAAACTTTTAATCTTGATTCGCGGATGATTAATTGTAGAACACACACTATCAAAAGTATTTTTAATATGTTGAACATTTTATAGTCCTTTTAACTACACACAGGGGAACGTTTTCGAAGATTTTCTTTTCTTATCGCCGGTATGTTTTATTTTATTTAGATACATGTATGTTCAAATATTTATTTAATGATTTTTATTTATTGACAGTAGACACTCTAAGCGGCACTAGTTATTTATAGATTAGATCCGGCTATATGTTTGTACTATCTACGTGTATTTTTGTAATTTTACTTTTATATTATTTCGTAGATAATAAACATTAAACAAGTTGTGACCGATTGCTGAACGACATACCGCACTCGAGAGAGCCAAAGCGAGACTAATGGTCAATCGAATGTCTGAACTCTTTGCTTATGTGAATTTGGTGTATGAATAATTTTATTATGCCATGATAGGGCTTATCATTTTTGGCAATATTCTTTCAGCTTTCAGCTTTTGAATGGGTTTCGGTTACAGTTATCAGTTTAGCCGCTTTATGGCTACCGCCCGCCTCTCTTAACCCACCCACGCCTTAAACGTTGTGTACACATTTGTGCAGACAACAAATGATAGCAATTAACTGCAATTCATCACGATACGGTTATGAAGCTCTCTTTTTTGGCCAAAATCAAAAAAAAAGAGAACATTTCAATAGTTCAACGTTGTACTCGTAAATTAAGTCGACTACTTTAAATTGAAGTCAATAATACCCAATAATATAGATTATGGCGAATCAGATACGCTTCTAGAGAGACATGGCCCCAATGATAAGCATTTGCTATTGTTGGCTACTGCAAATCTGTGATTAAAGTTGAAATTTGTATTTATTTTACACATGCCGTTTGGGTTTTGTTTGCTTTTTAGTAAGTATATTTACAAAGCAAATTCCAGAATGTTACTCAGAACACTTGAAATTATTTGTTTTCAATTTACTTTAAACAAACAATTAGGCTTTCCCTCAGCACATCCTTAGCTTGTTTATGTTTTCAAATGTAAACAATGTGTATCAAACGGTTTTTGATGTGTTATCGAAATAAAATTGAATCTTAATCGATAATAAAAGTATCGCGTGCATAAATAAGCGATGTTTATGCAGGACTCTTATGAGGTATGCCAAACTGCAATATTTAAATGTAGATTGAAAATATTTAGCGAATACCCAAAACTTAACAAAAAGTCGCTTTTATTCAGTGGAGCTCGTCAAATACATATTTTGTTATCTATATATATAAAATAGTTTGTCCTGACTGACTGACTGACTGACTGATTGTTGAGAGGCCCACAGCCTAAACGATAAGAGCTAGAAGGCTGAAATTTTCACAAAATATTCCATTCTCGGTGAAAGTGAGCACTAAGAAAGGATTTTTAATTTGGACCACTCCTTCGAGTACCTCCTGAACACTTAAGTCCTTTTTTTCTCAACTTTTGTACTAGAGCTATGCTTTTAAATTAATTAATTATTACGAAACTTGGTCAGGACAAGCTGTGAGTTTCAACGTTTTGTTTTTTTGTTATTTCTTATTTGTTTTTTATAACGAGCCATTTGCGCGAAAATAATTAATCTTGAACATCTTTGTATAGTGGTTGATTTGCTTACTTGCTGCTTATGTAACTCAGACGTATCGTCGTACCACACAAACATTGTTGATATACATTTTCGACCAATTAAGCAAAGCACATATGTAAGTTTGTATGTATTTGTAACGTATGGGGTTTTGGGTATAAAAAGGCGGTCAGAAGGGGTAGGCGTGACATTCAAATTTGTGATGCATATCTGTGGCGGATGGTACCTTCTATCTCCTAATCAAGTTTGGAGAGTCTAGCGCAAAAACTGAGAAAGATATTTTGGTGGGCGGTATAAGTGGGCGTGGCATCCAATATTGCACATTTGTTACGGATGTCACTAACAATGTTTCCAAGTTTGGTGACTCTAGCGCAAAATCTGGGAAAGATATAGAAATTTCAGATTTTACGAGTTGGGTGGAAAAGGTGGGCGTGGCGTATAAAACTTTGATGTAGATCGGTTACGGATGCCGCTAACAATGTTCATACCAAATTTGAAGAGCCTAGGTCGAAAACTGAGAGAGATATAGCGGTGGGCGGTATAAGTTGGCGTGGCATCCAAAATTTGTATGCACACCAGTTACGGATGTCACTACCAATATTCATACCGAATTTGGTGAATCTAGCTTAAAAACTGGCGAAGATACATGCCTTCCGGTTTTAGGGCGGTGGGGTATGTCCCGTTGTTTGGGAGCGTGGAATCCAAAGTTTTCATGCATATCTGTGTCAAATGTCAGCATCCACCTTTATGTCAATTTTGGTGCCTATAGCTTGAAAACTGTAGAAGATACAGGCATTTTTGTTTATAATTGGAGCGGGACTGGGGGCGGAAGAGGTGGGCGTGGCATCCAAACTTTCGATGCAGTGGCGGTGGCGGTGGCGGTGGCGGAGGCGGTGTACGGTGTACGGTGTACGGTGTACGGTGTACGGTGTACGGTGTACGGTGTACGGTGTACGGTGTACGGTGTACGGTGGTGTACGGTGTACGGTGTACGGTGTACGGTGTACGGTGTACGGTGTACGGTGGCGGTGGCGGTGTACGGTGTACGGTGTACGGTGGTGGTGTACGGTGGCGGTGGCGGTGTACGGTGGCGGTGAACGGTGTACGGTGTACGGTGTACGTTGTACGGTGGCGGTGGCGGTGGCGGTGTACGGTGGCGGTGTACGGTGTACGGTGTACGGTGGCGGTGTACGGTGGCGGTGTACGGTGTACGGTGTACGGTGTACGGTGTACGGTGTACGGTGTACGGTGTACGGTGTACGGTGTACGGTGTACGGTGTACGGTGTACGGTGTACGGTGTACGGTGTACGGTGTACGGTGTACGGTGTACGGTGGCGGTGTACGGTGTACGGTGGTGGTGTACGGTGGCGGTGTACGGTGCGGTGTACGGTGGCGGTGTACGGTGTACGGTGGCGGTGTGCGGTGGCGGTGTACGGTGTACGGTGGCGGTGTACGGTGTGCGGTGGCGGTGTACGGTGTACGGTGTACGGTGGCGGTGTACGGTGTACGGTGTACGGTGTACGGTGACGGTGTACGGTGTACGGTGGCGGTGTACGGTGTACGGTGTACGGTGGCGGTGTACGGTGTACGGTGGCGGTGTACGGTGTACGGTGTACCGGGGTTCTAATTTCGGAGCGTTTTTTTTTTTACGTGAATTATTATTTTGGTTTACCTTCTAACGAAATGCATATAAAAAGGGGATTCACCAAACATATAATTTAATAATAATTTGCTTAAATGGTGCAAAAATAGTGAGACGCATAATAGTAAGCACACGGATAATCTTTTGGAGCTCCGTAAAGACATTGTTCTGTCTAATTTAAAAAAAAAAAAAAAAACTAACAGACTACTACAGTAAGAATGATAACTATGAATGATAAAAAAAAATTCTTAATAATAGTCATTTAAGCCTTTTTTGCTCAATTATGTATGAATACATTTTTTTTTTGATTTAACTTAAAATAACATTCTTTTCGAAGCCTATTAAAGCAGAAAATAAGCCATTTATTGACTTATACGACATTTCAAAATGCGTCCAGAAATTAGAACTTTTCAGAAATTAGAACTACCCCAGGAACCAACTGGTTCTAATTTGTGAGCGTCCACTGTATTGCATATGAAAATCAGTCAAAATTTGAAGAATTTATAACAATCGGAAGTTCCGTTTCACGCCCAAGTCGGTTATCGGTCAGAAAAAATTGACATGAAAATCGACTAAAAATTAAGTTTCTTTATTTTGTATTCATTTAAATGCAGTATTAATCTAGATCGTAAAACAAGATTTTTGATGTATTGCATAAGAAAATCAAGCTTATTTTGGGGAAGTTATAGCAATCGGAAGTTCCGTTTTATGCCCAAGTCGGTAATCGGTCATCAAAAATTGACATGAAAATCGACTAAAAATTAAGTTTCTTTATTTTGTACGGTGTACGGTGGCGGTGTACGGTGTACGGTGTACGGTGTACGGTGTACGGTGTACGGTGTACGGTGTACGGTGTACGGTGTACGGTGTACGGTGGCGGTGGCGGTGTACGGTGGCGGTGGCCGGTGCGGTGGCGGTGTACGTCGGTGTACGGTGTACGGTGTACGGTGGCGGTGTACGGTGTACGGTGTACGGTGTACGGTGTACGGTGTACGGTGGCGGTGTACGGTGTACGGTGACGGTGTACGGTGTACGGTGTACGGTGTACGGTGTACGGTGTACGGTCGGTGACGGTGTACGGTGTGTACGGTGTACGGTGTACGGTGTACGGTGGCGGTGTACGGTGTACGGTGTACGGTGTACGGTGGCGGTGTACGGTGTACGGTGTACGGTGTACGGTGTACGGTGGCGGTGGCGGTGTACGGTGGCGGTGTACGGTGTACGGTGGCGGTGTACGGTGTACGGTGGCGGTGGCGGTGGCGGTGTACGGAGGCGGTGTACGGTGTGCGGTGGCGGTGTACGGTGTACGGTGTACGGTGTACGGTGTACAGTGTACGGTGGCGGTGTACGGTGTACGGTGTACGGTGTACGGTGTACGGTGTACGGTGTACGGTGTACGGTGTACAGTGTACGGTGGCGGTGTACGGTGTACGGTGTACGGTGTACGGTGTACGGTGTACGGTGTACGGTGGCGGTGTACGGTGTACGGTGTACGGTGGCGGTGTACGGTGTACGGTTATCGGTCAGAAAAAATTGACATGAAAATCGACTAAAAATTAAGTTTCTTTATTTTGTATTCATTTAAATGCAGTATTAATCTAGATCGTAAAACAAGACTTTTGATGTATTGCATAAGAAAATCAAGCTTATTTTGGGGAAGTTATAGCAATCGGAAGTTCCGTTTTATGCCCAAGTCGGTAATCGGTCATAAAAAATTGACATGAAAATCGACTAAAAATTAAGTTTCTTTATTTTGTATTCATTTAAATGCAGTATTAATCTAGATCGTAAAACAAGACTTTTGATGTATTGCATAAGAAAATCAAGCTTATTTTGGGGAAGTTATAGCAATCGGAAGTTCCGTTTTATGCCCAAGTCGGTAATCGGTCAGAAAAAATTGACATGAAAATCGACTAAAAATTAAGTTTATTTTTTTTGTATTTTTTTAAATGCAGCATTAATCTAGATCGTAAAACAAGACTTTTGGTGTATTGCATAAGAAAATCAAGCTTATTTTGGGGAAGTTATAGCAATCGGAAGTTCCGTTTTATGCCCAAGTCGGTAATCGGTCATAAAAAATTGACATGAAAATCGACTAAAAATTAAGTTTATTTATTTTGTATTTTTTTAAATGCAGCATTAATCTAGAGCGTAAAACATGTCTTTTGATGTATTGCATATGAAAATCAGTCAAAATTTGAAGAATTTATAACAATCGGAAGTTCCGTTTCACGCCCAAGTCGGTTATCGGTCAGAAAAAATTGACATGAAAATCGACTAAAAATTAAGTTTCTTTATTTTGTATTTATTTAAATGCAGTATTAATCTAGATCGTAAAACATGTCTTTTGATGTATTGCATATGAAAATCAGTCAAAATTTGAAGAAGTTATAATAATCGGAAGTTCCGTTTCACGCCCAAGTCGGTTATCGGTCAGAAAAAATTGACATGAAAATCGACTAAAAATTAGGTTTCTTTATTTTGTATTTATTTAAATGCAGTATTAATCTAGATCGTAAAACAAAACTTTTGATGTATTGCATATGAAAATCGACTAAAAAATTAAGTTTCTTTATTTTGCATTTATTTAAATGCAGTATTAATCTAGATCTTGATGTATTGCATAAGAAAATTGACCTTAATTTGGGGAAGTTATGGCATTCGGAAGTTCCGTTTCACGCCCAAGTCGGTTATCGGTCATAGAAAATTGACATGAAAATCGACTAAAAATTAAGTTTCTTTATTTTGTATTTATTTAAATGCAGTATTAATCTAGATCGTAAAACAAAACTTTTGATGTATTGCATATGAAAATCGACTATAATTTGGGGAAGTTATGGCAATCGGGAGTTCCGTTTCACGCCCAAGTCGGTTATCGGTCAGAAAAAATTGACATGAAAATCGACTAAAAATTAAGTTTCTTTATTTTGTATTTATTTAAATGCAGTATTAATCTAGATCGTAAAACAAGACTTTTGATGTATTGCATAAGAAAATCAAGCTTATTTTGGGGAAGTTATGGCAATCGGAAGTTCCGTTCCACGCCCAAGTCGGTTATCGGTCATAAAAATGAAACATGAAAATCGACGAAAAATTAAGTTTCTTTATTTTGTATTTATTTAAATGCAGTATTAATCTAGATCGTAAAACAAGACTTTTGGTGTATTGCATATGAAAATCAGTCAAAATTTGAAGAATTTATAACAATCGGAAGTTCCGTTTCACGCCCAAGTCGGTTATCGGTCAGAAAAAATTGACATGAAAATCGACTAAAAATTAAGTTTCTTTATTTTGTATTTATTTAAATGCAGTATTAATCTAGATCGTAAAACAAGACTTTTGGTGTATTGCATATGAAAATCGACCTTAATTTGGGGAAGTTATGACAATCGGAAGTTCCGTTTCACGCCCAAGTCGGTTATCGGTCAGAAAAAATTGACATGAAAATCGACTAAAAATTAAGATTCTTTATTTTGTATTTATTTAAATGCAGTATTAATCGAGATCGTAAAACAAGACTTTTGATGTATTGCATAAGAAAATCAAGCTTATTTTGGGGAAGTTATAGCAATCGGAAGTTCCGTTTTATGCCCAAGTCGGTAATCGGTCATAAAAAATTGACATGAAAATCGACTAAAAATTAAGTTTATTTATTTTGTATTTATTTAAATGCAGTATTAATCTAGATCGTAAAACAAGACTTTTGATGTATTGCATAAAAAGAAAGCTTATCTTGTTGAAGTTATAGCAATCGGAAGTTCCGTTTTATGCCCAAGTCGGTAATCGGTCATAAAAAATTGACATGAATATCGACTAAAAATTAAGTTTATTTATTTTGTATTTTTTTAAATGCAGCATTAATCTTGAGCGTAAAACATGTCTTTTGATGTATTGCATATGAAAATCAGTCAAAATTTGAAGAATTTATAACAATCGGAATTTCCGTTTCACGCCCAAGTCGGTTATCGGTCAGAAAAAATTGACATGAAAATCGACTAAAAATTAAGTTTCTTTATTTTGTATTCATTTAAATGCAGTATTAATCTAGATCGTAAAACAAGACTTTTGGTGTATTGCATAAGAAAATCAAGCTTATTTTGGGGAAGTTATGGCAATCGGAAGTTCCGTTCCACGCCCAAGTCGGTTATCGGTCATAAAAATGTAACATGAAAATCGACGAAAAATTAAGTTTCTTTATTTTGTATTTATTTAAATGCAGTATTAATCTAGATCGTAAAACAAGACTTTTGGTGTATTGCATATGAAAATCAGTCAAAATTTGAAGAATTTATAACAATCGGAAGTTCCGTTTCACACCCAAGTCGGTTATCGGTCATAAAAATGTAACATGAAAATCGACGAAAAATTAAGTTTCTTTATTTTGTATTTATTTAAATGCAGTATTAATCTAGATCGTAAAACAAGACTTTTGGTGTATTGCATAAGAAAATCAAGCTTATTTTGGGGAAGTTATGGCAATCGGAAGTTCCGTTCCACGCCCAAGTCGGTTATCGGTCATAAAAATGTAACATGAAAATCGACGAAAAATTAAGTTTCTTTATTTTGTATTTATTTAAATGCAGCATTAATCTAGAGCGTAAAACATGTCTTTTGATGTATTGCATATGAAAATCAGTCAAAATTTGAAGAATTTATAACAATCGGAAGTTCCGTTTTATGCCCAAGTCGGTTATCGGTCATAAAAATGTAACATGAAAATCGACGAAAAATTAAGTTTCTTTATTTTGTATTTATTTAAATGCAGCATTAATCTAGAGCGTAAAACATGTCTTTTGATGTATTGCATATGAAAATCAGTCAAAATTTGAAGAATTTATAACAATCGGAAGTTCCGTTTCACACCCAAGTCGGTTATCGGTCATAAAAATGTAACATGAAAATCGACGAAAAATTAAGTTTCTTTATTTTGTATTTATTTAAATGCAGCATTAATCTAGAGCGTAAAACATGTCTTTTGATGTATTGCATATGAAAATCAAGCTTATTTTGGGGAAGTTATGGCAATCGGAAGTTCCGTTCCACGCCCAAGTCGGTTATCGGTCATAAAAATGTAACATGAAAATCGACAAAAAATTAAGTTTCTTTATTTTGTATTTATTTAAATGCAGTATTAATCTAGATCGTAAAACAAGACTTTTGGTGTATTGCATATGAAAATCGACCTTAATTTGGGGAAGTTATGGCAATCGGAAGTTCCGTTTCACGCCCAAGTCGGTAATCGGTCAGAAAAAAAATTGACATGAAAATCGACTAAAAATTAAGTTTCTTTATTTTGTATTTATTTAAATGCAGTATTAATCTAGATCGTAAAACAAGACTTTTGATGTATTGCATAAGAAAATCAAGCTTATTTTGGGGAAGTTATAGCAATCGGAAGTTCCGTTTTATGCCCAAGTCGGTAATCGGTCAGAAAAAATTGACATGAAAATCGACTAAAAATTAAGTTTATTTATTTTGTATTTTTTTAAATGCATCATTAATCTAGAGCGTAAAACATGTCTTTTGATGTATTGCATATGAAAATCAGTCAAAATTTGAAGAATTTATAACAATCGGAAGTTCCGTTTCACGCCCAAGTCGGTTATCGGTCAGAAAAAATTGACATGAAAATCGACTAAAAATTAAGTTTCTTTATTTTGTATTTATTTAAATGCAGTATTAATCTAGATCGTAAAACAAGACTTTTGATGTATTGCATAAGAAAATCAAGCTTATTTTGGGGAAGTTATGGCAATCGGAAGTTCCGTTTTATGCCCAAGTCGGTAATCGGTCAGAAAAAATTGACATGAAAATCGACTAAAATTAAGTTTCTTTATTTTGTATTTATTTAAATGCAGTATTAATCTAGATCGTAAAACAATACTTTTGATGTATTGCATATGAAAATTGACCTTAATTTGGGGAAGTTATGGCATTCGGAAGTTCCGTTTCACGCCCAAGTCGGTTATCGGTCATAGAAAATTGACATGAAAATCGACTAAAAATTAAGTTTCTTTATTTTGTATTTATTTAAATGCAGTATTAATCTAGATCGTAAAACAAGACTTTTGGTGTATTGCATAAGAAAATCAAGCTTATTTTGGGGAAGTTATGGCAATCGGAAGTTCCGTTCCACGCCCAAGTCGGTTATCGGTCATAAAAATGTAACATGAAAATCGACGAAAAATTAAGTTTCTTTATTTTGTATTTATTTAAATGCAGCTAATCTAGAGCGTAAAACATGTCTTTTGATGTATTGCATATGAAAATCAGTCAAAATTTGAAGAATTTATAACAATCGGAAGTTCCGTTTCACGCCCAAGTCGGTTATCGGTCAGAAAAAATTGACATGAAAATCGACTAAAAATTAAGTTTCTTTATTTTGTATTTATTTAAATGCAGTATTAATCTAGATCGTAAAACAAGACTTTTGGTGTATTGCATATGAAAATCGACCTTAATTTGGGGAAGTTATGGCAATCGGAAGTTCCGTTTCACGCCCAAGTCGGTTATCGGTCAGAAAAAATTGACATGAAAATCGACTAAAAATTAAGATTCTTTATTTTGTATTTATTTAAATGCAGTATTAATCGAGATCGTAAAACAAGACTTTTGATGTATTGCATAAGAAAATCAAGCTTATTTTGGGAAGTTATAGCAATCGGAAGTTCCGTTTTATGCCCAAGTCGGTAATCGGTCATAAAAAATTGACATGAAAATCGACTAAAAATTAAGTTTATTTATTTTGTATTTTTTTAAATGCAGCATTAATCTAGAGCGTAAAACATGTCTTTTGATGTATTGCATATGAAAATCAGTCAAAATTTGAAGAATTTATAACAATCGGAAGTTCCGTTTCACGCCCAAGTCGGTTATCGGTCAGAAAAAATGGACATGAAAATCGACTAAAAATTAAGTTTCTTTATTTTGTATTCATTTAAATGCAGTATTAATCTAGATCGTAAAACAAGACTTTTGATGTATTGCATAAGAAAATCAAGCTTATTTTGGGGAAGTTATGGCAATCGGAAGTTCCGTTTTATGCCCAAGTCGGTTATCGGTCATAAAAATGTAACATGAAAATCGACGAAAAATTAAGTTTCTTTATTTTGTATTTATTTAAATGCAGCATTAATCTAGAGCGTAAAACATGTCTTTTGATGTATTGCATATGAAAATCAGTCAAAATTTGAAGAATTTATAACAATCGGAAGTTCCGTTTCACACCCAAGTCGGTTATCGGTCATAAAAATGTAACATGAAAATCGACGAAAAATTAAGTTTCTTTATTTTGTATTTATTTAAATGCAGCATTAATCTAGAGCGTAAAACATGTCTTTTGATGTATTGCATATGAAAATCAAGCTTATTTTGGGGAAGTTATAGCAATCGGAAGTTCCGTTTCATGCCCAAGTCGGTAATCGGTCATAAAAAATTGACATGAAAATCGACTAAAAATTAAGTTTCTTTATTTTGTATTTATTTAAATGCAGTATTAATCTAGATCGTAAAACAAGACTTTTGATGTATTGCATAAGAAAATCAAGCTTATTTTGGGGAAGTTATAGCAATCGGAAGTTCCGTTTTATGCCCAAGTCGGTAATCGGTCATAAAAAATTGACATGAAAATCGACTAAAAATTAAGTTTATTTATTTTGTATTTTTTTAAATGCAGCATTAATCTAGAGCGTAAAACATGTCTTTTGATGTATTGCATATGAAAATCAGTCAAAATTTGAAGAATTTATAACAATCGGAAGTTCCGTTTCACGCCCAAGTCGGTTATCGGTCATAAAAATGTTACATGAAAATCGACGAAAAATTAAGTTTCTTTATTTTGTATTTATTTAAATGCAGTATTAATCTAGATCGTAAAACATGTCTTTTGATGTATTGCATATGAAAACCAGTCAAAATTTGAAGAATTTATAACAATCGGAAGTTCCGTTTCACGCCCAAGTCGGTTATCGGTCAGAAAAAATTGACATGAAAATCGACTAAAAATTAAGTTTCTTTATTTTGTATTTATTTAAATGCAGTATTAATCTAGATCGTAAAACAAGACTTTTGGTGTATTGCATATGAAAATCGACCTTAATTTGGGGAAGTTATGGCAATCGGAAGTTCCGTTTCACGCCCAAGTCGGTTATCGGTCAGAAAAAATTGACATGAAAATCGACTAAAAATTAAGTTTCTTTATTTTGTATTTATTTAAATGCAGTATTAATCTAGATCGTAAAACAAGACTTTTGATGTATTGCATAAGAAAATCAAGCTTATTTTGGGGAAGTTATAGCAATCGAAAGTTCCGTTTTATGCCCAAGTCGGTAATCGGTCATAAAAAATTGACATGAAAATCGACTAAAAATTAAGTTTATTTATTTTGTATTTTTTTAAATGCAGCATTAATCTAGAGCGTAAAACATGTCTTTTGATGTATTGCATATGAAAATCAGTCAAAATTTGAAGAATTTATAACAATCGGAAGTTCCGTTTCACGCCCAAGTCGGTTATCGGTCATAAAAATGTAACATGAAAATCGACGAAAAATTAAGTTTCTTTATTTTGTATTTATTTAAATGCAGCATTAATCTAGAGCGTAAAACATGTCTTTTGATGTATTGCATATGAAAATCAGTCAAAATTTGAAGAATTTATAACAATCGGAAGTTCCGTTTCACGCCCAAGTCGGTTATCGGTCAGAAAAAATTGACATGAAAATCGACTAAAAATTAAGTTTCTTTATTTTGTATTTATTTAAATGCAGTATTAATCTAGATCGTAAAACAAGACTTTTGGTGTATTGCATATGAAAATCGACTATAATTTGGGAAGTTATGGCAATCGGGAGTTCCGTTTCACGCCCAAGTCGGTTATCGGTCAGAAAAAATGGACATGAAAATCGACTAAAAATTAAGTTTCTTTATTTTGTATTCATTTAAATGCAGTATTAATCTAGAGCGTAAAACATGTCTTTTGATGTATTGCATATGAAAATCAGTCAAAATTTGAAGAATTTATAACAATCGGAAGTTCCGTTTCACGCCCAAGTCGGTTATCGGTCAGAAAAAATTGACATGAAAATCGACGAAAAATTAAGTTTCTTTATTTTGTATTTATTTAAATGCAGTATTAATCTAGATCGTAAAACAAGACTTTTGGTGTATTGCATATGAAAATCAGTCAAAATTTGAAGAATTTATAACAATCGGAAGTTCCGTTTCACGCCCAAGTCGGTTATCGGTCAGAAAAAATTGACATGAAAATCGACTAAAAATTAAGTTTCTTTATTTTGTATTTATTTAAATGCAGTATTAATCTAGATCGTAAAACAAGACTTTCGGTGTATTGCATATGAAAATCGACCTTAATTTGGGGAAGTTATGGCAATCGGAAGTTCCGTTTCACGCCCAAGTCGGTTATCGGTCAGAAAAAATTGACATGAAAATCGACTAAAAATTAAGTTTCTTTATTTTGTATTTATTTAAATGCAGTATTAATCTAGATCGTAAAACAAGACTTTTGATGTATTGCATAAGAAAATCAAGCTTATTTTGGGGAAGTTATAGCAATCGAAAGTTCCGTTTTATGCCCAAGTCGGTAATCGGTCATAAAAAATTGACATGAAAATCGACTAAAAATTAAGTTTATTTATTTTGTATTTTTTTAAATGCAGCATTAATCTAGAGCGTAAAACATGTCTTTTGATGTATTGCATATGAAAATCAGTCAAAATTTGAAGAATTTATAACAATCGGAAGTTCCGTTTCACGCCCAAGTCGGTTATCGGTCATAAAAATGTAACATGAAAATCGACGAAAAATTAAGTTTCTTTATTTTGTATTTATTTAAATGCAGCATTAATCTAGAGCGTAAAACATGTCTTTTGATGTATTGCATATGAAAATCAGTCAAAATTTGAAGAATTTATAACAATCGGAAGTTCCGTTTCACGCCCAAGTCGGTTATCGGTCAGAAAAAATTGACATGAAAATCGACTAAAAATTAAGTTTCTTTATTTTGTATTTATTTAAATGCAGTATTAATCTAGATCGTAAAACAAGACTTTTGGTGTATTGCATATGAAAATCGACTATAATTTGGGGAAGTTATGGCAATCGGGAGTTCCGTTTCACGCCCAAGTCGGTTATCGGTCAGAAAAAATGGACATGAAAATCGACTAAAAATTAAGTTTCTTTATTTTGTATTCATTTAAATGCAGTATTAATCTAGAGCGTAAAACAAGACTTTTGATGTATTGCATAAGAAAATCAAGCTTATTTTGGGGAAGTTATGGCAATCGGAAGTTCCGTTCCACGCCCAAGTCGGTTATCGGTCATAAAAATGTAACATGAAAATCGACGAAAAATTAAGTTTCTTTATTTTGTATTTATTTAAATGCAGCATTAATCTAGAGCGTAAAACATGTCTTTTGATGTATTGCATATGAAAATCAGTCAAAATTTGAAGAATTTATAACAATCGGAAGTTCCGTTTCACGCCCAAGTCGGTTATCGGTCAGAAAAAATTGACATGAAAATCGACTAAAAATTAAGTTTCTTTATTTTGTATTTATTTAAATGCAGTATTAATCTAGATCGTAAAACAAGACTTTTGGTGTATTGCATATGAAAATCGACCTTAATTTGGGGAAGTTAAGGCAATCGGAAGTTCCGTTTCACGCCCAAGTCGGTTATCGGTCAGAAAAAATTGACATGAAAATCGACTAAAAATTAAGTTTCTTTATTTTGTATTTATTTAAATGCAGTATTAATCTAGATCGTAAAACAAAACTTTTGATGTATTGCATATGAAAATCGACTATAATTTGGGGAAGTTATGGCAATCGGGAGTTCCGTTTCACGCCCAAGTCGGTTATCGGTCAGAAAAAATTGACATGAAAATCGACTAAAAATTAAGTTTCTTTATTTTGTATTTATTTAAATGCAGTATTAATCTAGATCGTAAAACAAGACTTTTGGTGTATTGCATAAGAAAATCAAGCTTATTTTGGTGAAGTTATGGCAATCGGAAGTTCCGTTCCACGCCCAAGTCGGTTATCGGTCATAAAAATGTAACATGAAAATCGACGAAAAATTAAGTTTCTTTATTTTGTATTTATTTAAATGCAGTATTAATCTAGATCGTAAAACAAGACTTTTGGTGTAGTTCCGTTTCACGCCCAAGTCGGTTATCGGTCAGAAAAAATTGACATGAAAATCGACTAAAAATTAAGTTTCTTTATTTTGTATTTATTTAAATGCAGTATTAATCTAGATCGTAAAACAAGACTTTTGATGTATTGCATATGAAAATCAGTCAAAATTTGAAGAAGTTATAATAATCGGAAGTTCCGTTTCACGCCCAAGTCGGTTATCGGTCAGAAAAAATTGACATGAAAATCGACTAAAAATTAAGTTTCTTTATTTTGTATTTATTTAAATGCAGTATTAATCTAGATCGTAAAACATGTCTTTTGATGTATTGCATATGAAAATCAGTCAAAATTTGAAGAAGTTATAATAATCGGAAGTTCCGTTTCACGCCCAAGTCGGTTATCGGTCAGAAAAAATTGACATGAAAATCGACTAAAAATTAAGTTTCTTTATTTTGTATTTATTTAAATGCAGTATTAATCTAGATCGTAAAACAAGACTTTTGGTGTAGTTCCGTTTCACGCCCAAGTCGGTTATCGGTCAGAAAAAATTGACATGAAAATCGACTAAAAATTAAGTTTCTTTATTTTGTATTTATTTAAATGCAGTATTAATCTAGATCGTAAAACAAGACTTTTGATGTATTGCATATGAAAATCAGTCAAAATTTGAAGAAGTTATAATAATCGGAAGTTCCGTTTCACGCCCAAGTCGGTTATCGGTCAGAAAAAATTGACATGAAAATCGACTACAAATTAAGTTTCTTTATTTTGTATTTATTTAAATGCAGTATTAATCTAGATCGTAAAACAAGACTTTTAATGTATTGCATATGAAAATCAGTCAAAATTTGAAGAATTTATAACAATCGGAAGTTCCGTTTCACGCCCAAGTCGGTTATCGGTCAGAAAAAATTGACATGAAAATCGACTAAAAATTAAGTTTCTTTATTTTGTATTCATTTAAATGCAGTATTAATCTAGATCGTAAAACAAGACTTTTGATGTATTGCATAAGAAAATCAAGCTTATTTTGGGGAAGTTATAGCAATCGGAAGTTCCGTTTTATGCCCAAGTCGGTAATCGGTCATAAAAAATTGACATGAAAATCGACTAAAAATTAAGTTTCTTTATTTTGTATTTATTTAAATGTAGTATTAATCTAGATCGTAAAACAAGACTTTTGATGTATTGCATAAGAAAATCAAGCTTATTTTGGGGAAGTTATAGCAATCGGAAGTTCCGTTTTATGCCCAAGTCGGTAATCGGTCATAAAAAATTGACATGAAAATCGACTAAAAATTAAGTTTATTTATATTGTATTTTTTTTAAATGCAGCATTAATCTAGAGCGTAAAACATGTCTTTTGACGTATTGCATATGAAAATCAGTCAAAATTTGAAGAATTTATAACAATCGGAAGTTCCGTTTCACGCCCAAGTCGGTTATCGGTCAGAAAAAATTGACATGAAAATCGACGAAAAATTAAGTTTCTTTATTTTGTATTCATTTAAATGCAGTATTAATCTAGATCGTAAAACAAGACTTTTGATGTATTGCATAAGAAAATCAAGCTTATTTTGGGGAAGTTATGGCAATCGGAAGTTCCGTTCCACGCCCAAGTCGGTTATCGGTCATAAAAATGTAACATGAAAATCGACGAAAAATTAAGTTTCTTTATTTTGTATTTATTTAAATGCAGTATTAATCAAGATCGTAAAACAAGTCTTTTGGTGTATTGCATATGAAAGCGACCTTAGTTTGGGGAAGTTATGGCAATCGGAAGTTCCGTTTCACGCCCAAGTCGGTTATCGGTCAGAAAAAATTGACATGAAAATCGACTAAAAATTAAGTTTCTTTATTTTGTATTTATTTAAATGCAGTATTAATCTAGATCGTAAAACAAGACTTTTGATGTATTGCATAAGAAAATCAAGCTTATTTTGGGGAAGTTATAGCAATCGGAAGTTCCGTTTTATGCCCAAGTCGGTAATCGGTCATAAAAAATTGACATGAAAATCGACTAAAAATTAAGTTTATTTATCTTGTATTTTTTAAATGCAGCATTAATCTAGAGCGTAAAACATGTCTTTTGATGTATTGCATATGAAAATCAGTCAAAATTTGAAGAATTTATAACAATCGGAAGTTCCGTTTCACGCCCAAGTCGGTTATCGGTCAGAAAAAATTGACATGCAAATCGACGAAAAATTAAGTTTCTTTATTTTGTATTCATTTAAATGCAGTATTAATCTAGATCGTAAAACAAGACTTTTGATATATTGCATGAGAAAATCAAGCTTATTTTGGGGAAGTTATAGCAATCGCAAGTTCCGTTTTATGCCCAAGTCGGTAATCGGTCATAAAAAATTGACATGAAAATCGACTAAAAATTAAGTTTATTTATTTTGTATTTTTTTAAATGCAGCATTAATCTAGAGCGTAAAACATGTCTTTTGATGTATTGCATATGAAAATCAGTCAAAATTTGAAGAATTTATAACAATCGGAAGTTCCGTTTCACGCCCAAGTCGGTTATCGGTCAGAAAAAATTGACATGAAAATCGACTAAAAATTAAGTTTCTTTATTTTGTATTCATTTAAATGCAGTATTAATCTAGATCGTAAAACAAGACTTTTGATGTATTGCATAAGAAAATCAAGCTTATTTTGGGGAAGTTATGGCAATCGGAAGTTCCGTTTTATGCCCAAGTCGGTAATCGGTCATAAAAAATTGACATGAAAATCGACTAAAATTTAAGTTTATTTATTTTGTATTTTTTTAAATGCAGCATTAATCTAGAGCGTAAAACATGTCTTTTGATGTATTGCATATGAAAATCAGTCAAAATTTGAAGAATTTATAACAATCGGAAGTTCCGTTTCACGCCCAAGTCGGTTATCGGTCAGAAAAAATTGACATGAAAATCGACTAAAAATTAAGTTTCTTTATTTTGTATTCATTTAAATGCAGTATTAATCTAGATCGTAAAACAAGACTTTTGATGTATTGCATAAGAAAATCAAGCTTATTTTGGGGAAGTTATGGCAATCGGAAGTTCCGTTCCACGCCCAAGTCGGTTATCGGTCATAAAAATGTAACATGAAAATCGACGAAAAATTAAGTTTCTTTATTTTGTATTTATTTAAATGCAGTATTAATCAAGATCGTAAAACAAGACTTTTGGTGTATTGCATATGAAAGCGACCTTAATTTGGGGAAGTTATGGCAATCGGAAGTTCCGTTTCACGCCCAAGTCGGTTATCGGTCAGAAAAAATTGACATGAAAATCGACTAAAAATTAAGTTTCTTTATTTTGTATTTATTTAAATGCAGTATTAATCTAGATCGTAAAACAAGACTTTTGATGTATTGCATAAGAAAATCAAGCTTATTTTGGGGAAGTTATAGCAATCGGAAGTTCCGTTTTATGCCCAAGTCGGTAATCGGTCATAAAAAATTGACATGAAAATCGACTAAAAATTAAGTTTATTTATTTTGTATTTTTTTAAATGCAGCATTAATCTAGAGCGTAAAACATGTCTTTTGATGTATTGCATATGAAAATCAGTCAAAATTTGAAGAATTTATAACAATCGGAAGTTCCGTTTCACGCCCAAGTCGGTTATCGGTCAGAAAAAATTGACATGAAAATCGACTAAAAATTAAGTTTCTTTATTTTGTATTTATTTAAATGCAGTATTAATCTAGATCGTAAAACAAGACTTTTGATGTATTGCATAAGAAAATCAAGCTTATTTTGGGGAAGTTATGGCAATCGGAAGTTCCGTTCCACGCCCAAGTCGGTTATCGGTCATAAAAATGTAACATGAAAATCGACGAAAAATTAAGTTTCTTTATTTTGTATTTATTTAAATGCAGTATTAATCTAGATCGTAAAACAAGAATTTTGGTGTATTGCATATGAAAATCGACCTTAATTTGGGGAAGTTATGGCAATCGGAAGTTCCGTTTCACGCCCAAGTCGGTTATCGGTCAGAAAAAATTGACATGAAAATCGACTAAAAATTAAGTTTCTTTATTTTGTATTTATTTAAATGCAGTATTAATCTAGATCGTAAAACAAGACTTTTGATGTATTGCATGAGAAAATCAAGCTTATTTTGGGGAAGTTATAGCAATCGGAAGTTCCGTTTTATGCCCAAGTCGGTAATCGGTCATAAAAAATTGACATGAAAATCGACTAAAAATTAAGTTTATTTATTTTGTATTTTTTTAAATGCAGCATTAATCTAATGAAAATCGACTAAAAATTAAGTTTCTTTATTTTGTATTCATTTAAATGCAGTATTAATCTAGATCGTAAAACAAGACTTTTGATATATTGCATGAGAAAATCAAGCTTATTTTGGGGAAGTTATAGCAATCGGAAGTTCCGTTTTACGGTGTACGGTGTACGGTGGCGGTGTACGGTGTACGGTGTACGGTGTACGGTGTACGGTGTACGGTGGCGGTGTACGGTGTACGGTGGCGGTGTACGGTGTACGGTGTACGGTGTACGGTGGCGGTGTACGGTAAACGGTGTACGGTGGCGGTGTACGGTATTCGGTGTACGGTGTACGGTGTACGGTGGCGGTGTACGGTGTACGGTGTACGGTGTACGGTGTACGGTGGCGGTGTACGGTGTACGGTGTACGGTGTACGGTGTACGGTGTACGGTGGCGGTGTACGGTGTACGGTGTACGGTGTACGGTGTACGGTGTACGGTGGCGGTGTACGGTGTACGGTGTACGGTGTACGGTGTACGGTGGCGGTGTACGGTGTACGGTGTACGGTGTACGGTGGCGGTGTACGGTGTACGGTGTACGGTGGCGGTGTACGGTGTACGGTGTACGGTGGCGGTGTACGGTGTACGGTGTACGGTGGCGGTGTACGGTGTACGGTGTACGGTGTACGGTGTACGGTGGCGGTGTACGGTGTACGGTGTACGGTGTACGGTGGCGGTGTACGGTGTACGGTGTACGGTGTACGGTGGCGGTGTACGGTGTACGGTGTACGGTGGCGGTGTACGGTGTACGGTGTACGGTGTACGGTGGCGGTGTACGGTGTACGGTGTACGGTGTACGGTGTACGAGTGTACGGTGGCGGTGTACGGGGTGTACGGTGTACGGTGTACGGTGTACGGTGTACGGTGTACGGTGTACGGTGGCGGTGTAGTGTACGGTGTACGGTGTACGGTGTACGGTGGCGGTGTACGGTGTACGGTGTACGGTGTACGGTGGCGGTGTACGGTGTACGGTGTACGGTGGCGGTGTACGGTGTATGGTGTACGGTGGCGGTGTACGGTGTACGGTGTACGGTGTACGGTGTACGGTGTACGGTGTACGGTGTACGGTGTACGGTGTGCGGTGTACGGTGTACGGTGTACGGTGTACGGTGGCGGTGTACGGTGTACGGTGTACGGTGTACGGTGACGGTGTACGGTGTACGGTGTACGGTGTACGGTGGCGGTGTACGGTGTACGGTGTACGGTGTACGGTGTACGGTGTACGGTGTACGGTGGCGGTGTACGGTGTACGGTGTACGGTGTACGGTGGCGGTGTACGGTCTACGGTGTACGGTGGCGGTGTACGGTGTACGGTGTACGGTGTACGGTGTACGGTGGCGGTGTACGGTGGCGGTGTACGGTGTACGGTGTACGGTGTACGGTCGGCGGTGTACGGTGTACGGTGTACGGTGTACGGTGTACGGTGGCGGTGTACGGTGTACGGTGTACGGTGTACGGTGTACGGTGGCGGTGTACGGTGTACGGTGTACGGTGTACGGTGGCGGTGTACGGTGTACGGTGTACGGTGTACGGTGTACGGTGTACGGTGTACGGTGTACGGTGTGCGGTGTACGGTGACGGTGTACGGTGTACGGTGTACGGTGGCGGTGTACGGTGTACGGTGTACGGTGTACGGTGACGGTGTACGGTGTACGGTGTACGGTGTACGGTGTACGGTGTGGCGGTGTACGGTGTACGGTGGCGGTGTACGGTGTACGGTGGCGGTGTACGGTGTACGGTGACGGTGTACGGTGTACGGTGTACGGTGTACGGTGTACGGTGTACGGTGTACGGTGTACGGTGTACGGTGTACGGTGACGGTGTACGGTGGCGGTGTACGGTGTACGGTGTACGGTGTACGGTGTACGGTGGCGGTGTACGGTGTACGGTGTACGGTGTACGGTGTACTGTGTACGGTGTACGGTGTACGGTGTACGGTGTACGGTGGCGGTGTACGGTGTACGGTATACGGTGTACGGTGTACGGTGTACGGTGTACGGTGTACGGTGTACGGTGTACGGTGTACGGTGTACGGTGTACGGTGTACGGTGTACGGTGTACGGTGTACGGTGTACGGTGTACGGTGTACGGTGTACGGTGTACGGTGTACGGTGTACGGTGTACGGTGTACGGTGTACGGTGTACGGTGTACGGTGTACGGTGTACGGTGTACGGTGTACGGTGTACGGTGTACGGTGTACGGTGTACGGTGTACGGTGTACGGTGTACGGTGTACGGTGTACGGTGTACGGTGTACGGTGTACGGTGTACGGTGTACGGTGTACGGTGTACGGTGTACGGTGTACGGTGTACGGTGTACGGTGTACGGTGTACGGTGTACGGTGTACGGTGTACGGTGTACGGTGTACGGTGTACGGTGTACGGTGTACGGTGTACGGTGGCGGTGTACGGTGTACGGTGTACGGTGGCGGTGTACGGTGTATGGTGTACGGTGTACGGTGTACGGTGTACGGTGTACGGTGTACGGTGTACGGTGGCGGTGTACGGTGTACGGTGTACGGTGTACGGTGTACGGTGTACGGTGTACAGTGTACGGTGTACGGTGTACGGTGTACGGTGTACGGTGTACGGTGTACGGTGTACGGTGTACGGTGTACGGTGTACGGTGTACGGTGTACGGTGGCGGTGTACGGTGTACGGTGTACGGTGTACGGTGGCGGTGTACGGTGGCAGTGTACGGTGTACGGTGTACGGTGGCGGTGTACGGTGTACGGTGGCGGTGGCGGTGTACGGTGTACGGTGTACGGTGTACGGTGGCGGTGTACGGTGTATGGTGTACGGTGTACGGTGTACGGTGTACGGTGTACGGTGACGGTGTACGGTGTACGGTGTACGGTGTACGGTGTACGGTGTACGGTGGCGGTGTACGGTGTACGGTGTACGGTGTACGGTGGCGGTGTACGGTGTACGGTGTACGGTGGCGGTGTTCGGTGTACGGTGTACGGTGTACGGTGGCGGTGTACGGTTTACGGTGTACGGTGTACGGTGTACGGTGTACGGTGTACGGTGTACGGTGTACGGTGTACGGTGTACGGTGTACGGTGTACGGTGTACGGTGGCGGTGTACGGTGTACGGTGTACGGTGACGGTGTACGGTGTACGGTGTACGGTGTACGGTGTACGGTGTACGGTGTACGGTGTACGGTGTACGGTGTACGGTGTACGGTGTACGGTGTACGGTGACGGTGTACGGTGGCGGTGTACGGTGTACGGTGTACGGTGTACGGTGTACGGTGTACGGTGGCGGTGTACGGTGTACGGTGTACGGTGTACGGTGTACGGTGTACGGTGTACGGTGTACGGTGTACGGTGTACGGTGTACGGTGTACGGTGACGGTGTACGGTGTACGGTGTACGGTGTACGGTGTACGGTGGCGGTGTACGGTGTACGGTGTACGGTGTACGGTGTACGGTGTACGGTGTACGGTGTACGGTGGCGGTGTACGGTGTACGGTGTACGGTGTACGGTGTACGGTGGCGGTGTACGGTGTACGGTGTACGGTGTACAGTGTACGGTGTACGGTGTACGGTGTACGGTGTACGGTGTACGGTGGCGGTGTACGGTGTACGGTGTACGGTGTACGGTGTACGGTGTCGTTGTACGGTGTACGGTGGCGGTGTACGGTGTACGGTGTACGGTGTACGGTGTACGGTGTACGGTGACGGTGTACGGTGTACGGTGTACGGTGTACGGTGTACGGTGTACGGTGTACGGTGTACGGTGACGGTGTACGGTGTACGGTGTACGGTGTACGGTGTACGGTGTACGGTGGCGGTGTACGGTGTACGGTGTACGGTGGCGGTGTACGGTGTACGGTGGCGGTGTACGGTGGCGGTGTACGGTGTACGGTGGACGGTGGCGGTGTACGGTGTACGGTGTACGGTGTACGGTGAACGGTGGCGGTGTACGGTGTACGGTGTACGGTGTACGGTGTACGGTGTACGGTGTACGGTGGCGGTGTACGGTGTACGGTGTACGGTGTACGGTGTACGGTGTACGGTGTACGGTGTACGGTGTACGGTGGCGGTGTACGGTGTACGGTGTACGGTGTACGGTGTACGGTGACGGTGTACGGTGTACGGTGGTGTACGGTGTACGGTGTACGGTGTACGGTGTACGGTGTACGGTGTACGGTGTACGGTGTACGGTGTACGGTGTACGGTGTACGGTGTACGGTGTACGGTGTACGGTGTACGGTGTACGGTGTACGGTGTACGGTGTACGGTGTACGGTGTACGGTGGCGGTGTACGGTGTACGGTGTGCGGTGTACGGTGTGCGGTGTACGGTGTACGGTGTACGGTGTACGGTGTACGGTGTACGGTGTACGGTGTACGGTGTACGGTGTACGGTGTACGGTGTACGGTGTACGGTGTACGGTGTACGGTGTACGGTGTACGGTGTACGGTGTACGGTGTACGGTGTACGGTGTACGGTGTACGGTGTACGGTGTACGGTGGCGGTGTACGGTGTACGGTGTACGGTGGCGGTGTACGGTGTACGGTGTACGGTGTACGGTGGTGTACGGTGGCGGTGTGTACGGTGTACGGTGTACGGTGTACGGTGTACGGTGTACGGTGTACGGTGTACGGTGTACGGTGTACGGTGTACGGTGTACGGTGTACGGTGTACGGTGTACGGTGTACGGTGTACGGTGTACGGTGTACGGTGTACGGTGTACGGTGTACGGTGTACGGTGTACGGTGTACGGTGTACGGTGTACGGTGTACGGTGTACGGTGTACGGTGTACGGTGTACGGTGTACGGTGTACGGTGTACGGTGTACGGTGTACGGTGTACGGTGTACGGTGTACGGTGTACGGTGTACGGTGTACGGTGTACGGTGTACGGTGTACGGTGTACGGTGTACGGTGTACGGTGTACGGTGTACGGTGTACGGTGTACGGTGTACGGTGTACGGTGTACGGTGTACGGTGGCGGTGTACGGTGGCGGTGTACGGTGTACGGTGGCGGTGTACGGTGTACGGTGTACGGTGGCGGTGTACGGTGTACGGTGTACGGTGTACGGTGTACGGTGTACGGTGTACGGTGTACGGTGTACGGTGGCGGTGTACGGTGTACGGTGTACGGTGTACGGTGTACGGTGTACGGTGGCGGTGTACGGTGTACGGTGTACGGTGTACGGTGGCGGTGTACGGTGTACGGTGTACGGTGTACGGTGTACGGTGACGGTGTACGGTGTACGGTGTACGGTGTACGGTGACGGTGTACGGTGTACGGTGTACGGTGTACGGTGTACGGTGACGGTGTACGGTGTACGGTGTACGGTGTACGGTGTACGGTGTACGGTGTACGGTGTACGGTGGCGGTGTACGGTGTACGGTGTGCGGTGTACGGTGTGCGGTGGCGGTGTACGGTGTACGGTGTACGGTGTACGGTGTACGGTGTACGGTGTACGGTGTACGGTGTACGGTGTACGGTGTACGGTGTACGGTGTACGGTGTACGGTGTACGGTGTACGGTGTACGGTGTACGGTGTACGGTGTACGGTGTACGGTGTACGGTGTACGGTGTACGGTGTACGGTGTACGGTGTACGGTGACGGTGTACGGTGTACGGTGTACGGTGTACGGTGGCGGTGTACGGTGGCGGTGTACGGTGTACGGTGAACGGTGGCGGTGTACGGTGTACGGTGTACGGTGGCGGTGTACGGTGTACGGTGTACGGTGTACGGTGTACGGTGTACGGTGTACGGTGTACGGTGTACGGTGTACGGTGGCGGTGTACGGTGTACGGTGTACGGTGTACGGTGTACGGTGTACGGTGGCGGTGTACGGTGGCGGTGTACGGTGTACGGTGAACGGTGGCGGTGTACGGTGTACGGTGTACGGTGTACGGTGGCGGTGTACGGTGTACGGTGTACGGTGGCGGTGTACGGTGTACGGTGTACGGTGTACGGTGTACGGTGGCGGTGTACGGTGGCGGTGTACGGTGTACGGTGTACGGTGTACGTTGTACGGTATACGGTGTACGGTGTACGGTGGCGGTGTACGGTGTACGGTGTACGGTGTACGGTGTACGGTGTACGGTGACGGTGTACGGTGTACGGTGTACGGTGTACGGTGTACGGTGTACGGTGACGGTGTACGGTGTACGGTGTACGGTGTACGGTGTGCGGTGTACGGTGTACGGTGTACGGTGTACGGTGTACGGTGTACGGTGTACGGTGTACGGTGTACGGTGGTGTACGGTGGTACGGTGTACGGTGTACGGTGTACGGTGTACGGTGTACGGTGTACGGTGTACGGTGTACGGTGTACGGTGTACGGTGTACGGTGTACGGTGTACGGTGTACGGTGTACGGTGTACGGTGTACGGTGTACGGTGTACGGTGGCGGTGTACGGTGTACGGTGTACGGTGTACGGTGGCGGTGTACGGTGTACGGTGTACGGTGTACGGTGTACGGTGGCGGTGTACGGTGTACGGTGTACGGTGGCGGTGTACGGTGTACGGTGGCGGTGTACGGTGGCGGTGTACGGTGTACGGTGGACGGTGGCGGTGTACGGTGTACGGTGTACGGTGTACGGTGTACGGTGGCGGTGGCGGTGTACGGTGTACGGTGTACGGTGTACGGTGTACGGTGTACGGTGTACGGTGTACGGTGTACGGTGACGGTGTACGGTGTACGGTGTACGGTGTACGGTGTGTACGTGTACGGTGTACGGTGTACGGTGTACGGTGTACGGTGTACGGTGGCGGTGTACGGTGTACGGTGTACGGTGGCGGTGTACGGTGTACGGTGTACGGTGTACGGTGTACGGTGGCGGTGTACGGTGTACGGTGTACGGTGTACGGTGGCGGTGTACGGTGTACGGTGTACGGTGTACGGTGTACGGTGTACGGTGTACGGTGTACGGTGTACGGTGTACGGTGTACGGTGGCGGTGTACGGTGTACGGTGTACGGTGTACGGTGTACGGTGTACGGTGGCGGTGTACGGTGTACGGTGGCGGTGTACGGTGTACGGTGTACGGTGTACGGTGTACGGTGTACGGTGTACGGTGTACGGTGGCGGTGTACGGTGTACGGTGTACGGTGTACGGTGTACGGTGTACGGTGTACGGTGGCGGTGTACGGTGTACGGTGTACGGTGTACGGTGGCGGTGTACGGTGTACGGTGTACGGTGTACGGTGTACGGTGGCGGTGTACGGTGTACGGTGTACGGTGTACGGTGTACGGTGTACGGTGTACGGTGACGGTGACGGTGTACGGTGTACGGTGTACGGTGTACGGTGTGCGGTGGCGGTGTACGGTGTACGGTGTACGGTGTACGGTGTACGGTGTACGGTGTACGGTGTACGGTGTACGGTGTACGGTGTACGGTGTACGGTGTACGGTGTACGGTGTACGGTGGCGGTGTACGGTGTACGGTGTACGGTGTACGGTGTACGGTGTACGGTGTACGGTGTACGGTGTACAGTGTACGGTGGCGGTGTACGGTGTACGGTGTACGGTGTACGGTGGCGGTGTACGGTGGCGGTGTACGGTGTACGGTGTACGGTGAACGGTGGCGGTGTACGGTGTACGGTGTACGGTGTACGGTGTACGGTGTACGGTGTACGGTGTACGGTGTACGGTGTACGGTGTACGGTGTACGGTGTACGGTGTACGGTGTACGGTGTACGGTGTACGGTGTACGGTGTACGGTGTACGGTGGCGGTGTACGGTGTACGGTGTACGGTGGCGGTGTACGGTGGCGGTGTACGGTGTACGGTGTACGGTGGCGGTGTACGGTGTACGGTGTACGGTGGCGGTGTACGGTGTACGGTGTACGGTGTACGGTGTACGGTGTACGGTGTACGGTGTACGGTGTACGGTGTACGGTGGCGGTGTACGGTGGCGGTGTACGGTGTACGGTGTACGGTGTACGTTGTACGGTATACGGTGTACGGTGTACGGTGGCGGTGTACGGTGTACGGTGTACGGTGTACGGTGTACGGTGTACGGTGGCGGTGTACGGTGTACGGTGTACGGTGTACGGTGTACGGTGTACGGTGGCGGTGTACGGTGTACGGTGTACGGTGTACGGTGGCGGTGTACGGTGTACGGTGTACGGTGGCGGTGTACGGTGTACGGTGTACGGTGTACGGTGTACGGTGGTGGTGTACGGTGGCGGTGTACGGTGTACGGTGTACGGTGTACGGTGTACGGTGTACGGTGTACGGTGTACGGTGGCGGTGTACGGTGTACGGTGTACGGTGTACGGTGTACGGTGACGGTGTACGGTGTACGGTGTACGGTGTACGGTGTACGGTGTACGGTGTACGGTGTACGGTGTACGGTGTACGGTGTACGGTGTACGGTGTACGGTGTACGGTGTACGGTGTACGGTGTACGGTGTACGGTGTACGGTGTACGGTGTACGGTGTACGGTGTACGGTGTACGGTGTACGGTGTACGGTGGCGGTGTACGGTGTACGGTGTGCGGTGTACGGTGTACGGTGGCGGTGTACTGTGTACGGTGTACGGTGTACCGTGTACGGTGTACGGTGTACGGTGGCGGTGTACGGTGGCGGTGTACGGTGTACGGTGGCGGTGTACGGTGTACGGTGGCGGTGTACGGTGTACGGTGTACGGTGTACGGTGTACGTTGTACGGTGGCGGTGTACGGTGTACGGTGTACGGTGTACGGTGTACGGTGTACGGTGTACGGTGGCGGTGTACGGTGTACGGTGTACGGTGTACGGTGTACGGTGTACGGTGGCGGTGTACGGTGTACGGTGTACGGTGTACGGTGGCGGTGTACGGTGTACGGTGTACGGTGGCGGTGTACGGTGTACGGTGTACGGTGTACGGTGTACGGTGGTGGTGTACGGTGGCGGTGTACGGTGTACGGTGTACGGTGTACGGTGTACGGTGTACAGTGTACGGTGTACGGTGTACGGTGTACGGTGTACGGTGGCGGTGTACGGTGTACGGTGTACGGTGTACGGTGTACGGTGGCGGTGTACGGTGTACGGTGTACGGTGTACGGTGGCGGTGTACGGTGTACGGTGTACGGTGTACGGTGTACGGTGGCGGTGTACGGTGTACGGTGTACGGTGTACGGTGGCGGTGTACGGTGTACGGTGTACGGTGTACGGTGTACGGTGTACGGTGTACGGTGTACGGTGTACGGTGTACGGTGTACGGTGGCGGTGTACGGTGTACGGTGTGCGGTGTACGGTGTACGGTGGCGGTGTACTGTGTACGGTGTACGGTGTACCGTGTACGGTGTACGGTGTACGGTGGCGGTGTACGGTGGCGGTGTATGGTATACGGTGTACGGTGTACGGTGTACGGTGTACGGTGTACGGTGTACGGTGGCGGTGTACGGTGTACGGTGGCGGTGTACGGTGTACGGTGTACGGTGTACGGTGTACGGTGTACGGTGTACGGTGGCGGTGTACGGTGTACGGCGTACGGTGTACGGTGGCGGTGTACGGTGTTCGGTGTACGGTGGCGGTGTACGGTGTACGGTGTACGGTGTACGGTGTTCGGTGGCGGTGTACGGTGTACGGTGTACGGTGTACGGTGGCGGTGTACGGTGTACGGTGTTTTTTTTTTTTTTTTTTCATTTATTTTATGCACTAATTTAACTAACTTAAGCTATTTACAAGGTGCTTAACTAAAGTGACAAGTTTTATCATAGAAGGAACATGGCATTTGCGGTACGGCCGTTAGGTAATGCGTCGCAAACGCCTTTGTTCCTCCTAATCATGTTGACCATTGCGCTCTCGTTCGGCCTTCCGCAGATCGGTTGTGACTGCCGCCGCGAAGACGCCGAACGCTTCCCAGTTGCTATCGCTGACTATCATCAGCTTTATTAGATTGCCCTCCTCAATGGCGCTACCAAGACTCCTTTCCAGCTCCGTGCGAAGCTCGGTGAAGCGAGTGCAGTAGAACAGCACATGTTCCGCGTCCTCGATGACCCCGTTTCCGCAATTGGTGCAGGTAGGATCGCTCTCGTGACCGAATCGGTGGAGATAACCACGGAAGCATCCGTGACCGCTAAGGAGCTGGGTGATGTAAAAATTCACCTGCCCATGCTTCCGGCTCAGCCACACCGATATGTCCGGGATTAGGCGGTGTGTCCAGCGTCCTTTAGTGGATGAATCCCATCGCCTCTGCCAGTTAGCCAACGTTCGCAGTTTAGCCGTATTTCGCGCTGCCATCTTAAGGGCCGCTGAGAGGCCTTTGCCGTGTGTATCCTCGAACACTTCGGAGATTTCCCTGGCAAGCTCAGAAATGGGGGCAACTCCGGCTAGCACCAGACACGCATCGTCCGAAATAGTTCGGAAGCCGCTGCGCATCTCTGATCGCCCCAAGGCGGTGGGTAGCAGTCAATCCACGAGAGTAGCTGTCATAGCGGAGGCTAGGTTGCCAAATCGGCGCCGCATACAGCATGACCGCCCTCGTCACGCTGGATAGGAGTAGTCTCCTACTCTGCTTCGGGCCCCTTGTGTTAGGCATTATACGCGATAATGCCCTATTTATCGACGCTGCTTTCGCGCTAGCGTAAGCCAGGTGTTCCTTAAAGCACAGTCTGGTGTCCAGCATCACACCCATCACCGTACACCGTAATGGTTGAGTGTGTGAGCTTTTTACAAGTACGGTCGCGTTTTGCAGTCGCTCCGTCCTTGTAGCGTTTTTCGCAGTGTTAACCTACAACGAGAAAACAATTGTTCAGTACAGTCGGTGCTCATAGAGTCTGCGCCACTTACTTGGTGTTGGCTTTGCCTGGGCCAAGCGCGTTCGTTTGATAGCCGCTGTGTACGGTGTGCGGTGTACGGTGTGCGGTGGCGGTGTACGGTGTACGGTGTACGGTGTACGGTGGCGGTGTACGGTGTACGGTGTACGGTGTACGGTGTACGGTGGCGGTGTACGGTGTACGGTGTACGGTGTACGGTGGCGGTGTACGGTGTACGGTGTACGGTGTACGGTGTTCGGTGTACGGTGTACGGTGTACGGTGGCGGTGTACGGTGTACGGTGTACGGTGTACGGTGTACGGTGTACGGTGGCGGTGTACGGTGTACGGTGTACGGTGGCGGTGTACGGTGTACGGTGTACGGTGTACGGTGGCGGTGTACGGTGTACGGTGTACGGTGTACGGTGTACGGTGTACGGTGTACGGTGTACGGTGGCGGTGTACGGTGTACGGTGGCGGTGTACGGTGGCGGTGTACGGTGTACGGTGTACGGTGGCGGTGTACGGTGTACGGTGTACGGTGTACGGTGGCGGTGTACGGTGTACGGTGTACGGTGTACGGTGTACGGTGGCGGTGTACGGTGTACGGTGTACGGTGTACGGTGTACGGTGTACGGTGTACGGTGGCGGTGTACGGTGTACGGTGTACGGTGGCGGTGTACGGTGTATGGTGTACTGTGTACGGTGTACGGTGTACGGTGTACGGTGGCGGTGTACGGTGTACGGTGTACGGTGTACGGTGTACGGTGGCGGTGTACGGTGTACGGTGTACGGTGTACGGTGTACGGTGTACGGTGTACGGTGGCGGTGTACGGTGTACGGTGTACGGTGTACGGTGTACGGTGTACGGTGGCGGTGTACGGTGTACGGTGTACGGTGTACGGTGTACGGTGTACGGTGTACGGTGGCGGTGTACGGTGTACGGTGGCGGTGTACGGTGTACGGTGTACGGTGTACGGTGGCGGTGTACGGTGTACGGTGTACGGTGTACGGTGTACGGTGGCGGTGTACGGTGTACGGTGGCGGTGTACGGTGGCGGTGTACGGTGTACGGTGGACGGTGGCGGTGTACGGTGTACGGTGTACGGTGTACGGTGTACGGTGTACGGTGTACGGTGTACGGTGTACGGTGGCGGTGTACGGTGTACGGTGTACGGTGTACGGTGTACGGTGGCGGTGTACGGTGTACGGTGTACGGTGTACGGTGTACGGTGGCGGTGTACGGTGTACGGTGTACGGTGGCGGTGTACGGTGTACGGTGTACGGTGGCGGTGTACGGTGTACGGTGGCGGTGTACGGTGGCGGTGTACGGTGTACGGTGGACGGTGGCGGTGTACGGTGTACGGTGTACGGTGTACGGTGAACGGTGGCGGTGTACGGTGTACGGTGTACGGTGTACGGTGTACGGTGGCGGTGTACGGTGTACGGTGTACGGTGTACGGTGTACGGTGTACGGTGTACGGTGGCGGTGTACGGTGTACGGTGTACGGTGTACGGTGTACGGTGTACGGTGTACGGTGGACGGTGTACGGTGTACGGTGTACGGTGTACGGTGTACGGTGTACGGTGTACGGTGTACGGTGTACGGTGTACGGTGTACGGTGTACGGTGTACGGTGTACGGTGTACGGTGTACGGTGTACGGTGTACGGTGTACGGTGTACGGTGTACGGTGTACGGTGTACGGTGTACGGTGTACGGTGTACGGTGTACGGTGGCGGTGTACGGTGTACGGTGTGCGGTGTACGGTGTGCGGTGGCGGTGTACGGTGTACGGTGTACGGTGTACGGTGTACGGTGTACGGTGTACGGTGTACGGTGTACGGTGTACGGTGTACGGTGGCGGTGTACGGTGTACGGTGTACGGTGTACGGTGTACGGTGTACGGTGGCGGTGTACGGTGTACGGTGTACGGTGGCGGTGTACGGTGTACGGTGTACGGTGTACGGTGGCGGTGTACGGTGTACGGTGGCGGTGTACGGTGGCGGTGTACGGTGTACGGTGGACGGTGGCGGTGTACGGTGTACGGTGTACGGTGGCGGTGTACGGTGTACGGTGTACGGTGTACGGTGTACGGTGTACGGTGTACGGTGTACGGTGGCGGTGTACGGTGTACGGTGTACGGTGTACGGTGGCGGTGTACGGTGTACGGTGTACGGTGTACGGTGTACGGTGGCGGTGTACGGTGTACGGTGTACGGTGGCGGTGTACGGTGTACGGTGTACGGTGTTCGGTGTACGGTGGCGGTGTACGGTGTACGGTGTACGGTGTACGGTGTACGGTGGCGGTGTACGGTGTACGGTGTACGGTGTACGGTGTACGGTGTACGGTGTACGGTGTACGGTGGCGGTGTACGGTGTACGGTGTACGGTGTACGGTGTACGGTGGCGGTGTACGGTGTACGGTGTACGGTGGCGGTGTACGGTGTACGGTGGCGGTGTACGGTGTACGGTGTACGGTGTACGGTGTACGGTGTACGGTGTACGGTGTACGGTGTACGGTGGCGGTGTACGGTGTACGGTGTACGGTGTACGGTGTACGGTGTACGGTGGCGGTGTACGGTGTACGGTGTACGGTGTACGGTGGCGGTGTACGGTGTACGGTGTACGGTGTACGGTGTACGGTGGCGGTGTACGGTGTACGGTGTACGGTGTACGGTGTACGGTGTACGGTGTACGGTGGCGGTGTACGGTGTACGGTGTGCGGTGTACGGTGTGCGGTGGCGGTGTACGGTGTACGGTGTACGGTGTACGGTGTACGGTGTACGGTGTACGGTGGCGGTGTACGGTGTACGGTGTACGGTGTACGGTGTACGGTGTACGGTGGCGGTGTACGGTGTACGGTGTACGGTGTACGGTGTACGGTGTACGGTGTACGGTGTACGGTGTACGGTGTACGGTGGCGGTGTACGGTGTACGGTGTACGGTGTACGGTGGCGGTGTACGGTGGCGGTGTACGGTGTACGGTGAACGGTGGCGGTGTACGGTGTACGGTGTACGGTGGCGGTGTACGGTGTACGGTGTACGGTGTACGGTGTACGGTGTACGGTGTACGGTGTACGGTGTACGGTGGCGGTGTACGGTGTACGGTGTACGGTGTACGGTGTACGGTGTACGGTGGCGGTGTACGGTGTACGGTGTACGGTGGCGGTGTACGGTGGCGGTGTACGGTGTACGGTGAACGGTGGCGGTGTACGGTGTACGGTGTACGGTGGCGGTGTACGGTGTACGGTGTACGGTGTACGGTGGCGGTGGCGGTGTACGGTGTACGGTGTACGGTGTACGGTGTACGGTGTACGGTGTACGGTGGCGGTGTACGGTGTACGGTGTACGGTGTACGGTGTACGGTGGCGGTGTACGGTGGCGGTGTACGGTGTACGGTGTACGGTGTACGGTGTACGTTGTACGGTATACGGTGTACGGTGTACGGTGTACGGTGGCGGTGTACGGTGTACGGTGTACGGTGTACGGTGTACGGTGTACGGGTGTACGGTGTACGGTGTACGGTGTACGGTGACGGTGTACGGTGTACGGTGTACGGTGTACGGTGGCGGTGTACGGTGTACGGTGTACGGTGTACGGTGTACGGTGGTGGTGTACGGTGGCGGTGTACGGTGTACGGTGTACGGTGTACGGTGTACGGTGTACGGTGTACGGTGTACGGTGTACGGTGTACGGTGTACGGTGTACGGTGTACGGTGTACGGTGTACGGTGGCGGTGTACGGTGTACGGTGTACGGTGTACGGTGTACGGTGGCGGTGTACGGTGTACGGTGTACGGTGTACGGTGGCGGTGTACGGTGTACGGTGTACGGTGTACGGTGGCGGTGTACGGTGTACGGTGTACGGTGGCGGTGTACGGTGTACGGTGTACGGTGTACGGTGTACGGTGTACGGTGTACGGTGTACGGTGTACGGTGGCGGTGTACGGTGTACGGTGTACGGTGTACGGTGTACGGTGGCGGTGTACGGTGTACGGTGTGCGGTGTACGGTGTGCGGTGGCGGTGTACGGTGTACGGTGTACGGTGTACGGTGGCGGTGTACGGTGTACGGTGTACGGTGTACGGTGTACGGTGGCGGTGTACGGTGTACGGTGTACGGTGTACGGTGGCGGTGTACGGTGTACGGTGTACGGTGTACGGTGTACGGTGTACGGTGTACGGTGTACGGTGGCGGTGTACGGTGTACGGTGTACGGTGTACGGTGGCGGTGTACGGTGTACGGTGTACGGTGTACGGTGTACGGTGGCGGTGTACGGTGTACGGTGTACGGAGTACGGTGGCGGTCAACGGTGGCGGTGTACGGTGGCGGTGTACGGTGTACGGTGTACGGTGTACGGTGGCGGTGTACGGTGTACGGTGTACGGTGTACGGTGGCGGTGTACGGTGTACGGTGTACGGTGTACGGTGTACTGTGTACGGTGTACGGTGTACGGTGGCGGTGTACGGTGGCGGTGTACGGTGGCGGTGTACGGTGTACGGTGTACGGTGGCGGTGTACGGTGTACGGTGTACGGTGTACGGTGTACGGTGTACGGTGTACGGTGTACTGTGTACGGTGTACGGTGTACGGTGGCGGTGTACGGTGTACGGTGTACGGTGTACGGTGTACGGTGTACGGTGTACGGTGTACGGTGTACGGTGTACAGTGTACGGTGGCGGTGTACGGTGTACGGTGTGCGGTGTACGGTGTGCGGTGGCGGTGTACGGTGTACGGTGTACGGTGTACGGTGGCGGTGTACGGTGTACGGTGTACGGTGACGGTGTACGGTGTACGGTGTACGGTGTACGGCGTACGGTGGCGGTGTACGGTGTACGGTGTACGGTGTACGGTGTACGGTGTACGGTGTACGGTGTACGGTGTACGGTGTACGGTGTACGGTGTACGGTGTACGGTGTACGGTGGCGGTGTACGGTGTACGGTGGCGGTGTACGGTGTACGGTGTACGGTGGCGGTGTACTTTGTATTTATTAAAATGCAGTATTAATCTAGATCGTAAAACAAAACTTTTGATGTATTGCATATGAAAATCGACTATAATTTGGGGAAGTTATGGCAATCGGGAGTTCCGTTTCACGCCAAAGTCGGTTATCGGTCATAAAAATGTAACATGAAAATCGACGAAAAATTAAGTTTCTTTATTTTGTATTTATTTAAATGCAGTATTAATCTAGATCGTAAAACAAGACTTTTGGTGTATTGCATATGAAAATCGACCTTAATTTGGGAAAGTTATGGCAATCGGAAGTTCCGTTTCACGCCCAAGTCGGTTATCGGTCAGAAAAAATTGACATGAAAATCGTCTAAAAATTAAGTTTATTTATTTTGTATTTTTTTAAATGCAGCATTAATCTAGAGCGTAAAACATGTCTTTTAATGTATTGCATATTAAAATCAGTCAAAATTTGAAGAATTTATAACAATCGGAAGTTCCGTTTCACGCCCAAGTCGGTTATCGGTCAGAAAAAATTGACATGAAAATCGACTAAAAATTAAGTTTCTTTATTTTGTATTTATTTAAATGCAGTATTAATCTAGATCGTAAAACAAGACTTTTGATGTATTGCATAAGAAAATCAAGCTTATTTTGGGGAAGTTATAGCAATCGGAAGTTCCGTTTTATGCCCAAGTCGGTAATCGGTCATAAAAAATTGACATGAAAATCGACTAAAAATTAAGTTTATTTATTTTGTATTTTTTAAATGCAGCATTAATCTAGAGCGTAAAACATGTCTTTTGATGTATTGCATATGAAAATCAGTCAAAATTTGAAGAATTTATAACAATCGGAATTTCCGTTTCACGCCCAAGTCGGTTATCGGTCAGAAAAAATTGACATGAAAATCGACTAAAACTTAAGTTTCTTTATTTTGTATTCATTTAAATGCAGTATTAATCTAGATCGTAAAACAAGACTTTTGATGTATTGCATAAGAAAATCAAGCTTATTTTGGGGAAGTTATGGCAATCGGAAGTTCCGTTCCACGCCCAAGTCGGTTATCGGTCATAAAAATGTAACATGAAAATCGACGAAAAATTAAGTTTCTTTATTTTGTATTTATTTAAATGCAGTATTAATCTAGATCGTAAAACAAGACTTTTGATGTATTGCATAAGAAAATCAAGCTTATTTTGGGGAAGTTATAGCAATCGGAAGTTCCGTTTTATGCCCAAGTCGGTAATCGGTCATAAAAAATTGACATGAAAATCGACTAAAAATTAAGTTTATTTATTTTGTATTTTTTTAAATGCAGCATTAATCTAGAGCGTAAAACATGTCTTTTGATGTATTGCATATGAAAATCAGTCAAAATTTGAAGAATTTATAACAATCGGAATTTCCGTTTCACGCCCAAGTCGGTTATCGGTCAGAAAAAATTGACATGAAAATCGACTAAAAATTAAGTTTCTTTATTTTGTATTCATTTAAATGCAGTATTAATCTAGATCGTAAAACAAGACTTTTGATGTATTGCATAAGAAAATCAAGCTTATTTTGGGGAAGTTATGGCAATCGAAAGTTCCGTTCCACGCCCAAGTCGGTTATCGGTCATAAAAATGTAACATGAAAATCGACTAAAAATTAAGTTTCTTTATTTTGTATTTATTTAAATGCAGTATTAATCTAGATCGTAAAACAAGACTTTTGGTGTATTGCATATGAAAATCGACCTTAATTTGGGGAAGTTATGGCAATCGGAAGTTCCGTTTCACGCCCAAGTCGGTTATCGGTCAGAAAAAATTGACATGAAAATCGACTAAAAATTAAGTTTATTTATTTTGTATTTTTTTAAATGCAGCATTAATCTAGAGCGTAAAACATGTCTTTTGATGTATTGCATATGAAAATCAGTCAAAATTTGAAGAATTTATAACAATCGGAAGTTCCGTTTCACGCCCAAGTCGGTTATCGGTCAGAAAAAATTGACATGAAAATCGACTAAAAATTAAGTTTCTTTATTTTGTATTTATTTAAATGCAGTATTAATCTAGATCGTAAAACAAGACTTTTGGTGTATTGCATATGAAAATCGACCTTAATTTGGGAAAGTTATGGCAATCGGAAGTTCCGTTTCACGCCCAAGTCGGTTATCGGTCAGAAAAAATTGACATGAAAATCGTCTAAAAATTAAGTTTATTTATTTTGTATTTTTTTAAATGCAGCATTAATCTAGAGCGTAAAACATGTCTTTTAATGTATTGCATATTAAAATCAGTCAAAATTTGAAGAATTTATAACAATCGGAAGTTCCGTTTCACGCCCAAGTCGGTTATCGGTCAGAAAAAATTGACATGAAAATCGACTAAAAATTAAGTTTCTTTATTTTGTATTTATTTAAATGCAGTATTAATCTAGATCGTAAAACAAGACTTTTGATGTATTGCATAAGAAAATCAAGCTTATTTTGGGGAAGTTATAGCAATCGGAAGTTCCGTTTTATGCCCAAGTCGGTAATCGGTCATAAAAAATTGACATGAAAATCGACTAAAAATTAAGTTTATTTATTTTGTATTTTTTTAAATGCAGCATTAATCTAGAGCGTAAAACATGTCTTTTGATGTATTGAATATGAAAATCAGTCAAAATTTGAAGAATTTATAACAATCGGAATTTCCGTTTCACGCCCAAGTCGGTTATCGGTCAGAAAAAATTGACATGAAAATCGACTAAAACTTAAGTTTCTTTATTTTGTATTCATTTAAATGCAGTATTAATCTAGATCGTAAAACAAGACTTTTGATGTATTGCATAAGAAAATCAAGCTTATTTTGGGGAAGTTATGGCAATCGGAAGTTCCGTTCCACGCCCAAGTCGGTTATCGGTCATAAAAATGTAACATGAAAATCGACGAAAAATTAAGTTTCTTTATTTTGTATTTATTTAAATGCAGTATTAATCTAGATCGTAAAACAAGACTTTTGATGTATTGCATAAGAAAATCAAGCTTATTTTGGGGAAGTTATAGCAATCGGAAGTTCCGTTTTATGCCCAAGTCGGTAATCGGTCATAAAAAATTGACATGAAAATCGACTAAAAATTAAGTTTATTTATTTTGTATTTTTTTAAATGCAGCATTAATCTAGAGCGTAAAACATGTCTTTTGATGTATTGCATATGAAAATCAGTCAAAATTTGAAGAATTTATAACAATCGGAATTTCCGTTTCACGCCCAAGTCGGTTATCGGTCAGAAAAAATTGACATGAAAATCGACTAAAAATTAAGTTTCTTTATTTTGTATTCATTTAAATGCAGTATTAATCTAGATCGTAAAACAAGACTTTTGATGTATTGCATAAGAAAATCAAGCTTATTTTGGGGAAGTTATGGCAATCGGAAGTTCCGTTCCACGCCCAAGTCGGTTATCGGTCATAAAAATGTAACATGAAAATCGACGAAAAATTAAGTTTCTTTATTTTGTATTTATTTAAATGCAGTATTAATCTAGATCGTAAAACAAGACTTTTGATGTATTGCATAAGAAAATCAAGCTTATTTTGGGGAAGTTATAGCAATCGGATGTTCCGTTTTATGCCCAAGTCGGTTATCGGTCATAAAAAAATGACATGAAAATCGACTAAAAATTAAGTTTATTTATTTTGTATTTATTTAAATGCAGTATTAATCTAGATCGTAAAACAAGACTTTTGATGTATTGCATAAGAAAATCAAGCTTATTTTGGGGAAGTTATGGCAATCGGAAGTTCCGTTCCACGCCCAAGTCGGTTATCGGTCATAAAAATGTAACATGAAAATCGACGAAAAATTAAGTTTCTTTATTTTGTATTTATTTAAATGCAGCATTAATCTAGAGCGTAAAACATGTCTTTTGATGTATTGCATATGAAAATCAGTCAAAATTTGAAGAATTTATAACAATCGGAATTTCCGTTTCACGCCCAAGTCGGTTATCGGTCAGAAAAAATTGACATGAAAATCGACTAAAAATTAAGTTTCTTTATTTTGTATTCATTTAAATGCAGTATTAATCTAGATCGTAAAACAAGACTTTTGATGTATTGCATAAGAAAATCAAGCTTATTTTGGGGAAGTTATAGCAATCGGAAGTTCCGTTTTATGCCCAAGTCGGTAATCGGTCATAAAAAATGTAACATGAAAATCGACTAAAAATTAAGTTTCTTTATTTTGTATTTATTTAAATGCAGTATTAATCTAGATCGTAAAACAAGACTTTTGATGTATTGCATAAGAAAATCAAGCTTATTTTGGGGAAGTTATAGCAATCGGAAGTTCCGTTTTATGCCCAAGTCGGTAATCGGTCATAAAAAATGTAACATGAAAATCGACTAAAAATTAAGTTTATTTATTTTGTATTTTTTTAAATACAGCATTAATCTAGAGCGTAAAACATGTCTTTTGATGTATTGCATATGAAAATCAGTCAAAATTTGAAGAATTTATAACAATCGGAATTTCCGTTTCACGCCCAAGTCGGTTATCGGTCAGAAAAAATTGACATGAAAATCGACTAAAAATTAAGTTTCTTTATTTTGTATTCATTTAAATGCAGTATTAATCTAGATCGTAAAACAAGACTTTTGATGTATTGCATAAGAAAATCAAGCTTATTTTGGGGAAGTTATGGCAATCGGAAGTTCCGTTCCACGCCCAAGTCGGTTATCGGTCATAAAAATGTAACATGAAAATCGACGAAAAATTAAGTTTCTTTATTTTGTATTTATTTAAATGCAGTATTAATCTAGATCGTAACACAAGACTTTTGGTGTATTGCATATGAAAATCGACTATAATTTGGGGAAGTTATGGCAATCGGAAGTTCCGTTTTATGCCCAAGTCGGTAATCGGTCATAAAAAATTGACATGAAAATCGACTAAAAATTAAGTTTATTTATTTTGTATTTTTTTAAATACAGCATTAATCTAGAGCGTAAAACATGTCTTTTGATGTATTGCATATGAAAATCAGTCAAAATTTGAAGAATTTATAACAATCGGAAGTTCCGTTTCACGCCCAAGTCGGTTATCGGTCAGAAAAAATTGACATGAAAATCGACTAAAAATTAAGTTTCTTTATTTTTTATTTATTTAAATGCAGTATTAATCTAGATCGTAAAACAAGACTTTTGGTGTATTGCATATGAAAATCGACCTTAATTTGGGGAAGTTATGGCAATCGGAAGTTCCGTTTCACGCCCAAGTCGGTTATCGGTCAGAAAAAATTGACATGAAAATCGACTAAAAATTAAGTTTATTTATTTTGTATTTTTTAAATGCAGCATTAATCTAGAGCGTAAAACATGTCTTTTGATGTATTGCATATGAAAATCAGTCAAAATTTGAAGAATTTATAACAATCGGAAGTTCCGTTTCACGCCCAAGTCGGTTATCGGTCAGAAAAAATTGACATGAAAATCGACTAAAAATTAAGTTTCTTTATTTTGTATTTATTTAAATGCAGTATTAATCTAGATCGTAAAACAAGACTTTTGATGTATTGCATAAAAAAATCAAGCTTATTTTGGGGAAGTTATAGCAATCGGAAGTTCCGTTTTATGCCCAAGTCGGTAATCGGTCATAAAAAATTGACATGAAAATCGACTAAAAATTAAGTTTATTTATTTTGTATTTTTTTAAATGCAGCATTAATCTAGAGCGTAAAACATGTCTTTTGATGTATTGCATATGAAAATCAGTCAAAATTTGAAGAATTTATAACAATCGGAATTTCCGTTTCACGCCCAAGTCGGTTATCGGTCAGAAAAAATTGACATGAAAATCGACTAAAAATTAAGTTTCTTTATTTTGTATTCATTTAAATGCAGTATTAATCTAGATCGTAAAACAAGACTTTTGATGTATTGCATAAGAAAATCAAGCTTATTTTGGGGAAGTTATGGCAATCGGAAGTTCCGTTCCACGCCCAAGTCGGTTATCGGTCATAAAAAATGTAACATGAAAATCGACGAAAAATTAAGTTTCTTTATTTTGTATTTATTTAAATGCAGTATTAATCTAGATCGTAAAACAAGACTTTTGATGTATTGCATAAGAAAATCAAGCTTATTTTGGGGAAGTTATAGCAATCGGAAGTTCCGTTTTATGCCCAAGTCGGTAATCGGTCATAAAAAATTGACATGAAAATCGACTAAAAATTAAGTTTATTTATTTTGTATTTTTTTAAATGCAGCATTAATCTAGAGCGTAAAACATGTCTTTTGATGTATTGCATATGAAAATCAGTCAAAATTTGAAGAATTTATAACAATCGGAATTTCCGTTTCACGCCCAAGTCGGTTATCGGTCAGAAAAAATTGACATGAAAATCGACTAAAAATTAAGTTTCTTTATTTTGTATTCATTTAAATGCAGTATTAATCTAGATCGTAAAACAAGACTTTTGATGTATTGCATAAGAAAATCAAGCTTATTTTGGGGAAGTTATGGCACTCGGAAGTTCCGTTCCACGCCCAAGTCGGTTATCGGTCATAAAAATGTAACATGAAAATCGACGAAAAATTAAGTTTCTTTATTTTGTATTTATTTAAATGCAGTATTAATCTAGATCGTAACACAAGACTTTTGGTGTATTGCATATGAAAATCGACTATAATTTGGGGAAGTTATGGCAATCGGAAGTTCCGTTTTATGCCCAAGTCGGTAATCGGTCATAAAAAATTGACATGAAAATCGACTAAAAATTAAGTTTATTTATTTTGTATTTTTTTAAATGCAGCATTAATCTAGAGCGTAAAACATGTCTTTTGATGTATTGCATATGAAAATCAGTCAAAATTTGAAGAATTTATAACAATCGGAAGTTCCGTTTCACGCCCAAGTCGGTTATCGGTCAGAAAAAATTGACATGAAAATCGACTAAAAATTAAGTTTCTTTATTTTGTATTTATTTAAATGCAGTATTAATCTAGATCGTAAAACAAGACTTTTGGTGTATTGCAT
This sequence comes from Scaptomyza pallida, assembly GCA_018152965.1. Taxonomy (NCBI): domain Eukaryota; kingdom Metazoa; phylum Arthropoda; class Insecta; order Diptera; family Drosophilidae; genus Scaptomyza; species Scaptomyza pallida. Next base: position 1,246,024 of record JAECXP010000107.1, read on the forward strand.
ATGAAAATCGACCTTAATTTGGGGAAGTTATGGCAATCGGAAGTTCCGTTTCACGCCCAAGTCGGTTATCGGTCAGAAAAAATTGACATGAAAATCGACTAAAAATTAAGTTTCTTTATTTTGTATTCCTTTAAATGCAGTATTAATCTAGATCGTAAAACAAGACTTTTGATGTATTGCATAAGAAAGTTGACCTTAATTTGGGGAAGTTATGGCATTCGGAAGTTCCGTTTCACGCCCAAGTCGGTTATCGGTCATAGAAAATTGACATGAAAATCGACTAAAAATTAAGTTTCTTTATTTTGTATTTATTTAAATGCAGTATTAATCTAGATCGTAAAACATGTCTTTTGATGTATTGCATATGAAAATCAGTCAAAATTTGAAAAAGTTATAATAATCGGAAGTTCCGTTTCACGCCCAAGTCGGTTATCGGTCAGAAAAAATTGACATGAAAATCGACTAAAAATTAAGTTTCTTTATTTTGTATTCATTTAAATGCAGTATTAATCTAGATCGTAAAACAAGACTTTTGATGTATTGCATAAGAAAATCAAGCTTATTTTGGGGAAGTTATGGCAATCGGAAGTTCCGTTCCACGCCCAAGTCGGTTATCGGTCATAAAAATGTAACATGAAAATTGACTAAAAATTAAGTTTCTTTATTTTGTATTTATTTAAATGCAGTATTAATCTAGATCGTAAAACAAGACTTTTGGTGTATTTCATATGAAAATCGACCTTAATTTGGGGAAGTTATGGCAATCGGAAGTTCCGTTTCACGCCCAAGTCGGTTATCGGTCAGAAAAAATTGACATGAAAATCGACTAAAAATTAAGTTTATTTATTTTGTATTTTTTTTAAATGCAGCATTAATCTAGATCGTAAAACATGTCTTTTGATGTATTGCATATGAAAATCAGTCAAAATTTGAAGAATTTATAACAATCGGAAGTTCCGTTTCACGCCCAAGTCGGTTATCGGTCAGAAAAAATTGACATGAAAATCGACTAAAAATTAAGTTTCTTTATTTTGTATTTATTTAAATGCAGTATTAATCTAGATCGTAAAACAAGACTTTTGATGTATTGCATAAGAAAATCAAGCTTATTTTGGGGAAGTTATAGCAATCGGAAGTTCCGTTTTATGCCCAAGTCGGTAATCGGTCATAAAAAATTGACATGAAAATCGACTAAAAATTAAGTTTATTTATTTTGTATTTTTTTAAATGCAGCATTAATCTAGAGCGTAAAAAATGTCTTTTGATGTATTGCATATGAAAATCAGTCAAAATTTGAAGAATTTATAACAATCGGAATTTCCGTTTCACGCCCAACTCGGTAATCGGTCAGAAAAAATTGACATGAAAATCGACTAAAAATTAAGTTTCTTTATTTTGTATTCATTTAAATGCAGTATTAATCTAGATCGTAAAACAAGACTTTTGATGTATTGCATAAGAAAATCAAGCTTATTTTGGGGAAGTTATGGCAATCGGAAGTTCCGTTCCACGCCCAAGTCGGTTATCGGTCATAAAAATGTAACATGAAAATCGACGAAAAATTAAGTTTCTTTATTTTGTATTTATTTAAATGCAGTATTAATCTAGATCGTAAAACAAGACTTTTGATGTATTGCATAAGAAAATCAAGCTTATTTTGGGGAAGTTATAGCAATCGGAAGTTCCGTTTTATGCCCAAGTCGGTAATCGGTCATAAAAAATTGACATGAAAATCGACTAAAAATTAAGTTTCTTTATTTTGTATTTTTTTAAATGCAGCATTAATCTTGAGCGTAAAACATGTCTTTTGATGTATTGCATATGAAAATCAGTCAAAATTTTAAGAATTTATAACAATCGGAAGTTCCGTTTCACGCCCAAGTCGGTTATCGGTCAGAAAAAATTGACATGAAAATCGACTAAAAATTAAGTTTCTTTATTTTGTATTTATTTAAATGCAGTATTAATCTAGATCGTAAAACAAGACTTTTGATGTATTGCATAAGAAAATCAAGCTTATTTTGGGGAAGTTATAGCAATCGGAAGTTCCGTTTTATGCCCAAGTCGGTAATCGGTCATAAAAAATTGACATGAAAATCGACTAAAAATTAAGTTTATTTATTTTGTATTTTTTTAAATGCAGCATTAATCTAGAGCGTAAAACATGTCTTTTGATGTATTGCATATGAAAATCAGTCAAAATTTGAAGAATTTATAACAATCGGAATTTCCGTTTCACGCCCAAGTCGGTTATCGGTCAGAAAAAATTGACATGAAAATCGACTAAAAATTAAGTTTCTTTATTTTGTATTCATTTAAATGCAGTATTAATCTAGATCGTAAAACAAGACTTTTGATGTATTGCATAAGAAAATCAAGCTTATTTTGGGGAAGTTATGGCAATCGGAAGTTCCGTTCCACGCCCAAGTCGGTTATCGGTCATAAAAATGTAACATGAAAATCGACGAAAAATTAAGTTTCTTTATTTTGTATTTATTTAAATGCAGTATTAATCTAGATCGTAACACAAGACTTTTGGTGTATTGCATATGAAAATCGACTATAATTTGGGGAAGTTATGGCAATCGGAAGTTCCGTTTTATGCCCAAGTCGGTAATCGGTCATAAAAAATTGACATGAAAATCGACTAAAAATTAAGTTTATTTATTTTGTATATTTTTAAATGCAGCATTAATCTAGAGCGTAAAACATGTCTTTTGATGTATTGCATATGAAAATCAGTCAAAATTTGAAGAATTTATAACAATCGGAAGTTCCGTTTCACGCCCAAGTCGGTTATCGGTCAGAAAAAATTGACATGAAAATCGACTAAAAATTAAGTTTCTTTATTTTGTTTTTATTTAAATGCAGTATTAATCTAGATCGTAAAACAAAACTTTTGATGTATTGCATATGAAAATCGACTATAATTTGGGGAAGTTATGGCAATCGGGAGTTCCGTTTCACGCCCAAGTCGGTTATCGGTCAGAAAAAATTGACATGAAAATCGACTAAAAATTAAGTTTCTTTATTTTGTATTTATTTAAATGCAGTATTAATCTAGATCGTAAAACAAGACTTTTGATGTATTGCATAAGAAAATCAAACTTATTTTGGGGAAGTTATGGCAATCGGAAGTTCCGTTTCACGCCCAAGTCGGTTATCGGTCATAAAAATGAAACATGAAAATCGACGAAAAATTAAGTTTCTTTATTTTGTATTTATTTAAATGCAGTATTAATCTAGATCGTAAAACAAGACTTTTGATGTATTGCATATGAAAATCGACCTTAATTAGGGGAAGTTATGGCAATCGGAAGTTCCGTTTCACGCCCAAGTCGGTTATCGGTCAGAAAAAATTGACATGAAAATCGACTAAAAATTAAGTTTCTTTATTTTGTATTTATTTAAATGCAGTATTAATCTAGATCGTAAAACAAAACTTTTGAAGTATTGCATATGAAAATCGACTATAATTTAGGGAAGTTATGGCAATCGGGAGTTCCGTTTCACGCCCAAGTCGGTTATCGGTCAGAAAAAATTGACATGAAAATCGACTAAAAATTAAGTTTCTTTATTTTGTATTTATTTAAATGCAGTATTAATCTAGATCGTAAAAAAAACTTTTGATGTATTGCATATGAAAATCGACTATAATTTGGGGAAGTTATGGCAATCGGAAGTTCCGTTTCACGCCCAAGTCGGTTATCGGTCAGAAAAAATTGACATGAAAATCGACTAAAAATTAAGTTTCTTTATTTTGTATTTATTTAAATGCAGTATTAATCTAGATCGTAAAACAAAACTTTTGAAGTATTGCATATGAAAATCGACTATAATTTAGGGAAGTTATGGCAATCGGGAGTTCCGTTTCACGCCCAAGTCGGTTATCGGTCAGAAAAAATTGACATGAAAATCGACTAAAAATTAAGTTTCTTTATTTTGTATTTATTTAAATGCAGTATTAATCTAGATCGTAAAACAAGACTTTTGATGTATTGCATAAGAAAATCAAGCTTATTTTGGGGAAGTTATAGCAATCGGAAGTTCCGTTTTATGCCCAAGTCGGTAATCGGTCATAAAAAAATGACATGAAAATCGACTAAAAATTAAGTTTATTTATTTTGTATATTTTTAAATGCATCATTAATCTAGAGCGTAAAACATGTCTTTTGATGTATTGCATATGAAAATCAGTCAAAATTTGAAGAATTTATAACAATCGGAATTTCCGTTTCACGCCCAAGTCGGTTATCGGTCAGAAAAAATTGACATGAAAATCGACTAAAAATTAAGTTTCTTTATTTTGTATTCATTTAAATGCAGTATTAATCTAGATCGTAAAACAAGACTTTTGATGTATTGCATAAGAAAATCAAGCTTATTTTGGGGAAGTTATAGCAATCGGAAGTTCCGTTTTATGCCCAAGTCGGTAATCGGTCATAAAAAAATGACATGAAAATCGACTAAAAATTAAGTTTATTTATTTTGTATTTTTTTAAATGCAGCATTAATCTAGAGCGTAAAACATGTCTTTTGATGTATTGCATATGAAAATCAGTCAAAATTTGAAGAATTTATAACAATCGGAATTTCCGTTTCACGCCCAAGTCGGTTATCGGTCAGAAAAAATTGACATGAAAATCGACTAAAAATTAAGTTTCTTTATTTTGTATTCATTTAAATGCAGTATTAATCTAGATCGTAAAACAAGACTTTTGATGTATTGCATAAGAAAATCAAGCTTATTTTGGGGAAGTTATGGCAATCGGAAGTTCCGTTCCACGCCCAAGTCGGTTATCGGTCATAAAAATGTAACATGAAAATCGACGAAAAATTAAGTTTCTTTATTTTGTATTTATTTAAATGCAGTATTAATCTAGATCGTAACACAAGACTTTTGGTGTATTGCATATGAAAATCGACTATAATTTGGGGAAGTTATGGCAATCGGAAGTTCCGTTTTATGCCCAAGTCGGTAATCGGTCATAAAAAATTGACATGAAAATCGACTAAAAATTAAGTTTATTTATTTTGTATATTTTTAAATGCAGCATTAATCTAGAGCGTAAAACATGTCTTTTGATGTATTGCATATGAAAATCAGTCAAAATTTGAAGAATTTATAACAATCGGAAGTTCCGTTTCACGCCCAAGTCGGTTATCGGTCAGAAAAAATTGACATGAAAATCGACTAAAAATTAAGTTTCTTTATTTTGTATTTATTTAAATGCAGTATTAATCTAGATCGTAAAACAAAACTTTTGATGTATTGCATATGAAAATCGACTATAATTTGGGGAAGTTATGGCAATCGGGAGTTCCGTTTCACGCCCAAGTCGGTTATCGGTCAGAAAAAATTGACATGAAAATCGACTAAAAATTAAGTTTCTTTATTATGTATTTATTTTTTTCAGTATTAATCTAGATCGTAAAACAAGACTTTTGATGTATTGCATAAGAAAATCAAGCTTATTTTGGGGAAGTTATGGCAATCGGAAGTTCCGTTCCACGCCCAAGTCGGTTATCGGTCATAAAAATGTAACATGAAAATCGACGAAAAATTAAGTTTCTTTATTTTGTATTTATTTAAATGCAGTATTAATCTAGATCGTAAAACAAGACTTTTGGTGTATTGCATATGAAAATCGACCTTAATTTGGGGAAGTTATGGCAATCGGAAGTTCCGTTTCACGCCCAAGTCGGTTATCGGTCAGAAAAATGTAACATGAAAATCGACTAAAAATTAAGTTTCTTTATTTTGTATTTATTTAAATGCAGTATTAATCTAGATCGTAAAACAAGACTTTTGATGTATTGCATAAGAAAATCAAGCTTATTTTGGGGAAGTTATAGCAATCGGAAGTTCCGTTTTATGCCCAAGTCGGTTATCGGTCATAAAAATGTAACATGAAAATCGACTAAAAATTAAGTTTCTTTATTTTGTATTTATTTAAATGCAGTATTAATCTAGATCGTAACACAAGACTTTTGGTGTATTGCATATGAAAATCGACTATAATTTAGGGAAGTTATGGCAATCGGAAGTTCCGTTTTATGCCCAAGTCGGTAATCGGTCATAAAAAATTGACGTGAAAATCGACTAAAAATTAAGTTTATTTATTTTGTATATTTTTAAATGCAGCATTAATCTAGAGCGTAAAACATGTCTTTTGATGTATTGCATATGAAAATCAGTCAAAATTTGAAGAATTTATAACAATCGGAAGTTCCGTTTCACGCCCAAGACGGTTATCGGTCAGAAAAAATTGACATGAAAATCGACGAAAAATTAAGTTTCTTTATTTTGTATTTTTTTAAATGCAGCATTAATCTAATGAAAATCGACTAAAAATTAAGTTTCTTTATTTTGTATTCATTTAAATGCAGTATTAATCTAGATCGTAAAACAAGACTTTTGATATATTGCATGAGAAAATCAAGCTTATTTTGGGGAAGTTATAGCAATCGGAAGTTCCGTGGCGGTGTACGGTGTACGGTGGCGGTGTACGGTGTACGGTGTACGGTGTACGGTGTACGGTGTACGGTGTACGGTGTACGGTGTACGGTGTACGGTGTACGGTGGCGGTGTACGGTGTACGGTGTACGGTGGCGGTCTACGGTGTACGGTGTACGGTGGCGGTGTACGGTGTACGGTTTACGGAGTACGGTGTACGGTGTACGGTGTACGGTGTACGGTGTACGGTGTACGGTGGCGGTGTACGGTGTACGGTGGCGGTGTACGGTGTACGGTGTACGGTGTACGGTGTACGGTGTACGGTGGCGGTGTACGGTGTACGGTGGCGGTGTACGGTGGCGGTGTACGGTGTACGGTGTACGGTGTACGGTGTAAGGTGTACGGTGGCGGTGTACGGTGTACGGTGTACGGTGTACGGTGTACGGTGTACGGTGTACGGTGGCGGTGTACGGTGTACGGTGTACGGTGTACGGTGTACGGTGTACGGTGTACGGTGTACGGTGGCGGTGTACGGTGTACGGTGTACGGTGTACGGTGTACGGTGTACGGTGTACGGTGTACGGTGGCGGTGTACGGTGGCGGTGTACGGTGTACGGTGTACGGTGTACGGTGTACGGTGTACGGTGGCGGTGTACGGTGTACGGTGGCGGTGTACGGTGTACGGTGTACGGTGTACGGTGTACGGTGGCGGTGTACGGTGTACGGTGTACGGTGTACGGTGGCGGTGTACGGTGTACGGTGTACGGTGTACGGTGTACGGTGTACGGTGGCGGTGTACGGTGTACGGTGTACGGTGTACGGTGTACGGTGGCGGTGTACGGTGTACGGTGTACGGTGTACGGTGTACGGTTGCGGTGTACGGTGTACGGTGTACGGTGGCGGTGTACGGTGTACGGTGTACGGTGTACGGTGGCGGTGTACGGTGTACGGTGTACGGTGTACGGTGTACGGTGTACGGTGGCGGTGTAGGGTGTACGGTGTACGGTGGCGGTGTACGGTGTACGGTGTACGGTGGCGGTGTACGGTGTACGGTGTACGGTGTACGGTGGCGGTGTACGGTGTACGGTGTACGGTGTACGGTGGCGGTGTACGGTGTACGGTGTACGGTGTACGGTGTACGGTGTACGGTGGCGGTGTACGGTGTACGGTGTACGGTGTACGGTGTACGGTGTACGGTGTACGGTGGCGGTGTACGGTGTACGGTGTACGGTGGCGGTGTACGGTGTACGGTGTACGGTGTACGGTGTACGGTGGCGGTGTACGGTGTACGGTGTACGGTGTACGGTGTACGGTGGCGGTGTACGGTGTACGGTGTACGGTGGCGGTGTACGGTGGCGGTGTACGGTGTACGGTGTACGGTGTACGGTGTACGGTGGCGGTGTACGGTGTTCGGTGTACGGTGTACGGTGTACGGTGTACGGTGTACGGTGGCGGTGTACGGTGTACGGTGTACGGTGGCGGTGTACGGTGGCGGTGTACGGTGTACGGTGTACGGTGTACGGTGTACGGTGTACGGTGTACGGTGTACGGTGTACGGTGTACGGTGGCGGTGTACGGTGTACGGTGTACGGTGTACGGTGGCGGTGTACGGTGTACGGTGGCGGTGTACGGTGTACGGTGTACGGTGTACGGTGTACGGTGGCGGAGTACGGTGTACGGTGTACGGTGGCGGTGTACGGTGGCGGTGGACGGTGTACGGCGTACGGTGTACGGTGTACGGTGTACGGTGTACGGTGGCGGTGTACGGTGTACGGTGTACGGTGTACGGTGTACGGTGTACGGTTTACGGTGATCGGTGGCGGTGTACGGTGTACGGTGTACGGTGTACGGTGGCGGTGTACGGTGTACGGTGTACGGTGTACGGTGGCGGTGGACGGTGTACGGCGTACGGTGTACGGTGTACGGTGTACGGTGTACGGTGTACGGTGGCGGTGTACGGTGTACGGTGTACGGTGTACGGTTTACGGTGAACGGTGGCGGTGTACGGTGTACGGTGTACGGTGTACGGTGGCGGTGTACGGTGTACGGTGTACGGTGTACAGTGTACGGTGTACGGTGTACGGTGTACGGTGGCGGTGTACGGTGTACGGTGTACGGTGTACGGTGGCGGTGTACGGTGTACGGTGTACGGTGGCGGTGTACGGTGTACGGTGTACGGTTTACGGTGTACGGTGTACGGTGTACGGTGGCGGTGTACGGTGTACGGTGTACGGTGTGTACGGTGTACGGTGTACGGTGTACGGTGTACGGTGTACGGTGTACGGTGTACGGTGTACGGTGACGGTGTACGGTGTACGGTGTACGGTGTACGGTGGCGGTGTACGGTGTACGGTGTACGGTGGCGGTGTACGGTGTACGGTGACGGTGTACGGTGTACGGTGACGGTGTACGGTGTACGGTGGCGGTGTACGGTGTACGGTGTACGGTGTACGGTGTACGGTGTACGGTGTACGGTGTACGGTGTACGGTGTACGGTGTACGGTGTACGTGTGTACGGTGTACGGTGTACGGTGACGGTGTACGGTGTACGGTGTACGGTGTACGGTGTACGGTGTACGGTGTACGGTGTACGGTGTACGTGTACGGTGTACGGTGTACGGTGTACGGTGTACGGTGTACGGTGTACGGTGGCGGTGTACGGTGTACGGTGGCGGTGTACGGTGTACGGTGTACGGTGTACGGTGTACGGTGTACGGTGTACGGTGTACGGTGGCGGTGTACGGTGTACGGTGTACGGTGTACGGTGTACGGTGTACGGTGTACGGTGGCGGTGTACGGTGTACGGTGTACGGTGGCGGTGTACGGTGGCGGTGTACGGTGTACGGTGGCGGTGTACGGTGTACGGTGTACGGTGTACGGTGTACGGTGGCGGTGTACGGTGTACGGTGTACGGTGTACGGTGTACGGTGTACGGTGTACGGTGGCGGTGTACGGTGTACGGTGTACGGTGTACGGTGTACGGTGTACGGTGTACGGTGTACGGTGTACGGTGGCGGTGTACGGTGTACGGTGTACGGTGTACGGTGTACGGTGTACGGTGTACGGTGGCGGTGTACGGTGTACGGTGTACGGTGTACGGTGGCGGTGTACGGTGTACGGTGTACGGTGGCGGTGTACGGTGTACGGTGTACGGTGTACGGTGTACGGTGTACGGTGTACGGTGTACGGTGTACGGTGTACGGTGGCGGTGTACGGTGTACGGTGTACGGTGGCGGTGTACGGTGGCGGTGTACGGTGTACGGTGTACGGTGTACGGTGTACGGTGTACGGTGTGGCGGTGTACGGTGTACGGTGTACGGTGTACGGTGTACGGTGTACGGTGTACGGTGTACGGTGTACGGTGTACGGTGTACGGTGTACGGTGTACGGTGTACGGTGTACGGTGTACGGTGTACGGTGTACGGTGTACGGTGTACGGTGTACGGTGACGGTGTACGGTGTACGGTGTACGGTGGTGTACGGTGTACGGTGGCGGTGTACGGTGTACGGTGTACGGTGTACGGTGTACGGTGTACGGTGTACGGTGTACGGTGTACGGTGTACGGTGACGGTGTACGGTGTACAGGTGTACGGTGTACGGTGGCGGTGTACGGTGTACGGTGGCGGTGCGGTGTACGTTGGCGGTGTACGGTGTACGGTGTACGGTGTACGGTGTACGGTGGCGGTGTACGGTGTACGGTGTACGGTGTACGGTGTACGGTGTACGGTGTACGGTGTACGGTGTACGGTGTACGGTGTACGGTGTACGGTGTACGGTGTACGGTGTACGGTGTACGGTGTACGGTGTACGGTGTACGGTGTACGGTGTACGGTGTACGGTGTACGGTGACGGTGTACGGTGTACGGTGTACGGTGGCGGTGTACGGTGTACGGTGTACGGTTGCGGTGGACGGTGTACGGTGTACGGTGTACGGTGGCGGTGTACGGTGTACGGTGTACGGTGTACGGTGGCGGTGTACGGTGGCGGTGTACGGTGTACGGTGGCGGTGTACGGTGTACGGTGTACGGTGTACGGTGGCAGTGTACGGTGTATGGTGTACGGTGGCGGTGTACGGTGTACGGTGTACGGTGTACGGTGTACGGTGTACGGTGGCTGGTGTACGGTGTACGGTGTACGGTGGCGGTGTACGGTGTACGGTGTACGGTGTACGGTGTACGGTGTACGGTGTACGGTGTACGGTGGCGGTGTACGGTGTACGGTGTACGGTGTACGGTGTACGGTGTACGGTGGCGGTGTACGGTGGCGGTGTACGGTGTATGGTGTACGGTGTACGGTGTACGGTGTACGGTGTACGGTGACGGTGTACGGTGTACGGTGTACGGTGTACGGTGTACGGTGACGGTGTACGGTGTACGGTGTACGGTGTGTACGGTGTACGGTGTACGGTGTACGGTGTACGGTGTACGGTGTACGGTGTACGGTGTACGGTGTACGGTGTACGGTGACGGTGTACGGTGTACGGTGTACGGTGTACGGTGGCGGTGTACGGTGTACGGTGTACGGTGGCGGTGTACGGTGTACGGTGTACGGTGTACGGTGTACGGTGTACGGTGTACGGTGTACGGTGTACGGTGTACGGTGTACGGTGGCGGTGTACGGTGTACGGTGTACGGTGGCGGTGTACGGTGGCGGTGTACGGTGTACGGTGTACGGTGTACGGTGTACGGTGTACGGTGGCGGTGTACGGTGTACGGTGTACGGTGGCGGTGTACGGTGTACGGTGTACGGTGTACGGTGTACGGTGTACGGTGTACGGTGGCGGTGTACGGTGTACGGTGTACGGTGTACGGTGGCGGTGTACGGTGTACGGTGTACGGTGTACGGTGTACGGTGTACGGTGTACGGTGGCGGTGTACGGTGTACGGTGTACGGTGTACGGTGTACGGTGGCGGTGTACGGTGTACGGTGTACGGTGTACGGTGGCGGTGTACGGTGTACGGTGGCGGTGTACGTTGGCGGTGTACGGTGTACGGTGTACGGTGTACGGTGTACGGTGGCGGTGTACGGTGTACGGTGTACGGCGTACGGTGTACGGTATACGGTGTACGGTGTACGGTGTACGGTGTACGGTGGGGGTGTACGGTGTACGGTGTACGGTGTACGGTGTACGGTGTACGGTGTACGGTGTACGGTGTACGGTGTACGGTGTACGGTGGCGGTGTACGGTGTACGGTGTACGGTGTACGGTTGCGGTGGACGGTGTACGGTGTACGGTGTACGGTGGCGGTGTACGGTGTACGGTGTACGGTGGCGGTGTACGGTGGCGGTGTACGGTGTACGGTGGCGGTGTACGGTGTACGGTGTACGGTGTACGGTGGCAGTGTACGGTGTATGGTGTACGGTGGCGGTGTACGGTGTACGGTGTACGGTGTACGGTGTACGGTGTACGGTGTACGGTGTACGGTGTACGGTGTACGGTGTACGGTGTACGGTGTACGGTGTACGGTGTACGGTGTACGGTGTACGGTGTACGGTGTACGGTGTACGGTGTACGGTGTACGGTGGCGGTGTACGGTGTACGGTGGCGGTGTACGGTGGCGGTGTACGGTGTACGGTGTACGGTGTACGGTGTACGGTGTACGGTGTACGGTGGCGGTGTACGGTGTACGGTGTACGGTGTACGGTGTACGGTGGCGGTGTACGGTGTACGGTGTACGGTGTACGGTGTACGGTGTACGGTGTACGGTGTACGGTGGCGGTGTACGGTGTACGGTGTACGGTGTACGGTGGCGGTGTACGGTGTACGGTGTACGGTGACGGTGTACGGTGTACGGTGTACGGTGTGCGGTGGACGGTGTACGGTGTACGGTGTACGGTGTACGGTGGCGGTGTACGGTGTACGGTGTACGGTGTACGGTGTACGGTGTACGGTGGCGGTGTACGGTGTACGGTGTACGGTGTACGGTGACGGTGTACGGTGTACGGTGTACGGTGTACGGTGTACGGTGTACGGTGTACGGTGTACGGTGTACGGTGTACGGTGGCGGTGTACGGTGTACGGTGTACGGTGTACGGTGGCGGTGTACGGTGTACGGTGTACGGTGGCGGTGTACGGTGTACGGTGTACGGTGTACGGTGGCGGTGTACGGTGTACGGTGGCGGTGTACGTTGGCGGTGTACGGTGTACGGTGTACGGTGTACGGTGTACGGTGTACGGTGGCGGTGTACGGTGTACGGTGTACGGCGTACGGTGTACGGTGTACGGTGTACTGTGTACGGTGTACGGTGGCGGTGTACGGTGTACGGTGTACGGTGTACGGTGTACGGTGTACGGTGTACGGTGTACGGTGTACGGTGTACGGTGTACGGTGTACGGTGTACGGTGTACGGTGTACGGTGTACGGTGTACGGTGGCGGTGTACGGTGTACGGTGTACGGTGGCGGTGTACGGTGGCGGTGTACGGTGTACGGTGGCGGTGTACGGTGTACGGTGTACGGTGTACGGTGGCGGTGTACGGTGTATGGTGTACGGTGGCGGTGTGCGGTGTACGGTGTACGGTGTACGGTGTACGGTGTACGGTGTACGGTGACGGTGTACGGTGTACGGTGTACGGTGGCGGTGTACGGTGTACGGTGTACGGTGTACGGTGTACGGTGGCGGTGTACGGTGTACGGTGTACGGTGTACGGTGTACGGTGTACGGTGTACGGTGTACGGTGTACGGTGGCGGTGTACGGTGTACGGTGGCGGTGTACGGTGGCGGTGTACGGTGTACGGTGTACGGGTACGGTGTACGGTGTACGGTGTACGGTGGCAGTGTACGGTGTACGGTGTACGGTGTACGGTGTACGGTGGCGGTGTACGGTGTACGGTGTACGGTGTACGGTGTACGGTGTACGGTGGCGGTGTACGGTGTACGGTGTACGGTGTACGGTGGCGGTGTACGGTGTACGGTGTACGGTGGTGGTGTACGGTGTACGGTGTACGGTGTACGGTTGCGGTGGACGGTGTACGGTGTACGGTGTACGGTGGCGGTGTACGGTGTACGGTGTACGGTGTACGGTGTACGGTGTACGGTGTACGGTGGCGGTGTACGGTGTACGGTGTACGGTGTACGGTGTACGGTGGCGGTGTACGGTGTACGGTGTACGGTGGCGGTGTACGGTGTACGGTGTACGGTGTACGGTGGCGGTGTACGGTGTACGCTGAACGGTGGCGGTGTACGGTGTACGGTGTACGGTGTACGGTGGCGGTGTACGGTGTACGGTGTACGGTGCCGGTGGCGGTGGCGGTGTACGGTGTACGGTGTACGGTGGCGGTGTACGGTGTACGGTGTACGGTGTACGGTGGCGGTGTACGGGGTACGGTGTACGGTGTACGGTGTACGGTGTACGGTGTACGGTGTACGGTGTACGGTGTACGGTGTACGGTGGCGGTGTACGGTGTACGGTGTACGGTGGCGGTGTACGGTGGCGGTGTACGGTGTACGGTGTACGGTGATTAAAGAAACTTAATTTTTAGTCGATTTTCATGTCAATTTTTTCTGACCGATAACCGACTTGGGCGTGAAACGGAACTTCCGATTGCCATAACTTCCCCAAATTAAGGTCGCTTTCATATGCAATACACCAAAAGTCTTGTTTTACGATCTTGATTAATACTGCATTTAAATAAATACAAAATAAAGAAACTTAATTTTTCGTCGATTTTCATGTTACATTTTTATGACCGATAACCGACTTGGGCGTGGAACGGAACTTCCGATTGCCATAACTTCCCCAAAATAAGCTTGATTTTCTTATGCAATACATCAAAAGTCTTGTTTTACGATCTAGATTAATACTGCATTTAAATGAATACAAAATAAAGAAACTTAGTTTTTAGTCGATTTTCATGTCAATTTTTTCTGACCGATAACCGACTTGGGCGTGAAACGGAACTTCCGATTGTTATAAATTCTTAAAATTTTGACTGATTTTCATATGCAATACATCAAAAGACATGTTTTACGCTCTAGATTAATGCTGCATTTAAAAAAATACAAAATAAATAAACTTAATTTTTAGTCGATTTTCATGTCAATTTTTTATGACCGATTACCGACTTGGGCATAAAACGGAACTTCCGATTGCTATAACTTCCCCAAAATAAGCTTGATTTTCTTATGCAATACATCAAAAGTCTTGTTTTACGATCTAGATTAATACTGCATTTAAATAAATACAAAATAAAGAAACTTAATTTTTAGTCGATTTTCATGTCAATTTTTTCTGACCGATAACCGACTTGGGCGTGAAACGGAACTCCCGATTGCCATAACTTCCCCAAATTATAGTCGATTTTCATATGCAATACATCAAAAGTTTTGTTTTACGATCTAGATTAATACTGCATTTTAATAAATACAAAGTACACCGTACACCGTACACCGTACACCGTACACCGTACACCGTACACCGTACACCGTACACCGTACACCGTACACCGTACACCGTACACCGTACACCGTACACCGTACACCGTACACCGCCAACGTACACCGTATTGTATTGTATTTATTTAAATGCAGCATTTATCTAGATCGTAAAACAAGACTTTTGATGTATTGCATAAGAAAATTAAGCTTATTTTGGGGAAGTTATAGCAATCGGAAGTTCCGTTTTATGCCCAAGTCGGTAATCGGTCATAAAAAATTGACATGATCTAGAGCGTAAAACATGTCTTTTGATGTATTGCATATGAAAATCAGTCAAAATTTGAAGAATTTATAACAATCGGAATTTCCGTTTCACGCCCAAGTCGGTTATCGGTCAGAAAAAATTGACATGAAAATCGACTAAAAATTAAGTTTATTTATTTTGTATTCATTTAAATGCAGTATTAATCTAGATCGTAAAACAAGACTTTTGATGTATTGCATAAGAAAATCAAGCTTATTTTGGGGAAGTTATAGCAATCGGAAGTTCCGTTTTATGCCCAAGTCGGTAATCGGTCATAAAAATGTAACATGAAAATCGACGAAAAATTAAGTTTCTTTATTTTGTATTTATTTAAATGCAGTATTAATCTAGATCGTAACACAAGACTTTTGGTGTATTGCATATGAAAATCGACTATAATTTGGGGAAGTTATGGCAATCGGAAGTTCCGTTTTATGCCCAAGTCGGTAATCGGTCATAAAAAATTGACATGAAAATCGACTAAAAATTAAGTTTATTTATTTTGTATTTTTTTAAATGCAGCATTAATCTAGAGCGTAAAACATGTCTTTTGATGTATTGCATATGAAAATCAGTCAAAATTTGAAGAATTTATAACAATCGGAAGTTCCGTTCCACGCCCAAGTCGGTTATCGGTCATAAAAAATGTAACATGAAAATCGACTAAAAATTAAGTTTCTTTATTTTGTATTTATTTAAATGCAGTATTAATCTAGATCGTAAAACAAGACTTTTGGTGTATTGCATATGAAAATCGACCTTAATTTGGGGAAGTTATGGCAATCGGAAGTTCCGTTTCACGCCCAAGTCGGTTATCGGTCAGAAAAAATTGACATGAAAATCGACTAAAAATTAAGTTTATTTATTTTGTATTTTTTTAAATGCAGCATTAATCTAGAGCGTAAAACATGTCTTTTGATGTATTGCATATGAAAATCAGTCAAAATTTGAAGAATTTATAACAATCGGAAGTTCCGTTTCACGCCCAAGTCGGTTATCGGTCAGAAAAAATTGACATGAAAATCGACTAAAAATTAAGTTTCTTTATTTTGTATTTATTTAAATGCAGTATTAATCTAGATCGTAAAACAAGACTTTTGATGTATTGCATAAGAAAATCAAGCTTATTTTGGGGAAGTTATAGCAATCGGAAGTTCCGTTTTATGCCCAAGTCGGTAATCGATCATAAAAAATTGACATGAAAATCGACTAAAAATTAAGTTTATTTATTTTGTATTTTTTTAAATGCAGCATTAATCTAGAGCGTAAAACATGTCTTTTGATGTATTGCATATGAAAATCAGTCAAAATTTGAAGAATTTATAACAATCGGAAGTTCCGTTTCACGCCCAAGTCGGTTATCGGTCAGAAAAAATTGACATGAAAATCGACTAAAAATTAAGTTTCTTTATTTTGTATTTATTTAAATGCAGTATTAATCTAGATCGTAAAACAAGACTTTTGATGTATTGCATAAGAAAATCAAGCTTATTTTGGGGAAGTTATAGCAATCGGAAGTTCCGTTTTATGCCCAAGTCGGTAATCGATCATAAAAAATTGACATGAAAATCGACTAAAAATTAAGTTTATTTATTTTGTTTTTTTTTTAAATGCAGCATTAATCTAGAGCGTAAAACATGTCTTTTGATGTATTGCATATGAAAATCAGTCAAAATTTGAAGAATTTATAACAATCGGAAGTTCCGTTTCACGCCCAAGTCGGTTATCGGTCAGAAAAAATTGACATGAAAATCGACTAAAAATTAAGTTTCTTTATTTTGTATTTATTTAAATGCAGTATTAATCTAGATCGTAAAACATGTCTTTTGATGTATTGCATATGAAAATCAGTCAAAATTTGAAGAATTTATAACAATCGGAAGTTCCGTTTCACGCCCAAGTCGGTTATCGGTCAGAAAAAATTGACATGAAAATCGACTAAAAATTAAGTTTCTTTATTTTGTATTTATTTAAATGCAGTATTAATCTAGATCGTAAAACAAGACTTTTGATGTATTGCATAAGAAAATCAAGCTTATTTTGGGGAAGTTATAGCAATCGGAAGTTCCGTTTTATGCCCAAGTCGGTAATCGGTCATAAAAAATTGACATGAAAATCGACTAAAAATTAAGTTTATTTATTTTGTATTTTTTTAAATGCAGCATTAATCTAGAGCGTAAAACATGTCTTTTGATGTATTGCATATGAAAATCAGTCAAAATTTGAAGAATTTATAACAATCGGAATTTCCGTTTCACGCCCAAGTCGGTTATCGGTCAGAAAAAATTGACATGAAAATCGACTAAAAATTAAGTTTCTTTATTTTGTATTCATTTAAATGCAGTATTAATCTAGATCGTAAAACAAGACTTTTGATGCATTGCATAAGAAAATCAAGCTTATTTTGGGGAAGTTATGGCAATCGGAAGTTCCGTTCCACGCCCAAGTCGGTTATCGGTCATAAAAATGTAACATGAAAATCGACGAAAAATTAAGTTTCTTTATTTTGTATTTATTTAAATGCAGTATTAATCTAGATCGTAAAACAAGACTTTTGATGTATTGCATAAGAAAATCAAGCTTATTTTGGGGAAGTTATAGCAATCGGAAGTTCCGTTTTATGCCCAAGTCGGTAATCGGTCATAAAAAATTGACATGAAAATCGACTAAAAATTAAGTTTATTTATTTTGTATTTTTTTAAATGCAGCATTAATCTAGAGCGTAAAACATGTCTTTTGATGTATTGCATATGAAAATCAGTCAAAATTTGAAGAATTTATAACAATCGGAAGTTCCGTTTCACGCCCAAGTCGGTTATCGGTCAGAAAAAATTGACATGAAAATCGACTAAAAATTAAGTTTCTTTATTTTGTATTCATTTAAATGCAGTATTAATCTAGATCGTAAAACAAGACTTTTGATGTATTGCATAAGAAAATCAAGCTTATTTTGGGGAAGTTATGGCAATCGGAAGTTCCGTTCCACGCCCAAGTCGGTTATCGGTCATAAAAATGTAA
Organism: Scaptomyza pallida; assembly: GCA_018152965.1. Classification (NCBI taxonomy): domain Eukaryota; kingdom Metazoa; phylum Arthropoda; class Insecta; order Diptera; family Drosophilidae; genus Scaptomyza; species Scaptomyza pallida. Next base: position 1,264,181 of record JAECXP010000107.1, read on the forward strand.
CATGAAAATCGACTAAAAATTAAGTTTCTTTATTTTGTATTTATTTAAATGCAGTATTAATCTAGATCGTAACACAAGACTTTTGGTGTATTGCATATGAAAATCGACTATAATTTGGGGAAGTTATGGCAATCGGAAGTTCCGTTTTATGCCCAAGTCGGTAATCGGTCATAAAAAATTGACATGAAAATCGACTAAAAATTAAGTTTATTTATTTTGTATTTTTTTAAATGCAGCATTAATCTAGAGCGTAAAACATGTCTTTTGATGTATTGCATATGAAAATCAGTCAAAATTTGAAGAATTTATAACAATCGGAAGTTCCGTTTCACGCCCAAGTCGGTTATCGGTCAGAAAAAATTGACATGAAAATCGACTAAAAATTAAGTTTCTTTATTTTGTATTTATTTAAATGCAGTATTAATCTAGATCGTAAAACAAGACTTTTGGTGTATTGCATATGAAAATCGACCTTAATTTGGGGAAGTTATGGCAATCGGAAGTTCCGTTTCACGCCCAAGTCGGTTATCGGTCAGAAAAAATTGACATGAAAATCGACTAAAAATTAAGTTTATTTATTTTGTATTTTTTTAAATGCAGCATTAATCTAGAGCGTAAAACATGTCTTTTGATGTATTGCATATGAAAATCAGTCAAAATTTGAAGAATTTATAACAATCGGAAGTTCCGTTTCACGCCCAAGTCGGTTATCGGTCAGAAAAAATTGACATGAAAATCGACTAAAAACTAAGTTTCTTTATTTTGTATTCATTTAAATGCAGTATTAATCTAGATCGTAAAACAAGACTTTTGATGTATTGCATAAGAAAATCAAGCTTATTTTGGGGAAGTTATGGCAATCGGAAGTTCCGTTCCACGCCCAAGTCGGTTATCGGTCATAAAAAATGTAACATGAAAATCGACGAAAAATTAAGTTTCTTTATTTTGTATTTATTTAAATGCAGTATTAATCTAGATCGTAAAACAAGACTTTTGATGTATTGCATAAGAAAATAAAGCTTATTTTGGGGAAGTTATAGCAATCGGAAGTTCCGTTTTATGCCCAAGTCGGTAATCGGTCATAAAAAATTGACATGAAAATCGACTAAAAATTAAGTTTATTTATTTTGTATTTTTTTAAATGCAGCATTAATCTAGAGCGTAAAACATGTCTTTTGATGTATTGCATATGAAAATCAGTCAAAATTTGAAGAAGTTATAATAATCGGAAGTTCCGTTTCACGCCCAAGTCGGTTATCGGTCAGAAAAAATTGACATGAAAATCGACTAAAAATTAAGTTTCTTTATTTTGTATTCATTTAAATGCAGTATTAATCTAGATCGTAAAACAAGACTTTTGATGTATTGCATAAGAAAATCAAGCTTATTTTGGGGAAGTTATGGCAATCGGAAGTTCCGTTCCACGCCCAAGTCGGTTTTCGGTCATAAAAAATGTAACATGAAAATCGACTAAAAATTAAGTTTCTTTATTTTGTATTTATTTAAATGCAGTATTAATCTAGATCGTAAAACAAGACTTTTGGTGTATTGCATATGAAAATCGACCTTAATTTGGGGAAGTTATGGCAATCGGAAGTTCCGTTTCACGCCCAAGTCGGTTATCGGTCAGAAAAAATTGACATGAAAATCGACTAAAAATTAAGTTTATTTATTTTGTATTTTTTTAAATGCAGCATTAATCTAGAGCGTAAAACATGTCTTTTGATGTATTGCATATGAAAATCAGTCAAAATTTGAAGAATTTATAACAATCGGAATTTCCGTTTCACGCCCAAGTCGGTTATCGGTCAGAAAAAATTGACATGAAAATCGACTAAAAACTAAGTTTCTTTATTTTGTATTCATTTAAATGCAGTATTAATCTAGATCGTAAAACAAGACTTTTGATGTATTGCATAAGAAAATCAAGCTTATTTTGGGGAAGTTATGGCAATCGGAAGTTCCGTTCCACGCCCAAGTCGGTTATCGGTCATAAAAATGTAACACGAAAATCGACGAAAAATTAAGTTTCTTTATTTTGTATTTATTTAAATGCAGTATTAATCTAGATCGTAAAACAAGACTTTTGATGTATTGCATAAGAAAATCAAGCTTATTTTGGGGAAGTTATAGCAATCGGAAGTTCCGTTTTATGCCCAAGTCGGTAATCGGTCAGAAAAAATTGACATGAAAATCGACTAAAAATTAAGTTTCTTTATTTTGTATTTTTTTTAAATGCAGCATTAATCTAGAGCGTAAAAAAAGTCTTTTGATGTATTGCATATGAAAATCAGTCAAAATTTGAAGAATTTATAACAATCGGAAGTTCCGTTTCACGCCCAAGTCGGTTATCGGTCAGAAAAAATTGACATGAAAATCGACTAAAAATTAAGTTTCTTTATTTTGTATTCATTTAAATGCAGTATTAATCTAGATCGTAAAACAAGACTTTTGATGTATTGCATAAGAAAATCAAGCTTATTTTGGGGAAGTTATAGCAATCGGAAGTTCCGTTTTATGCCCAAGTCGGTAATCGGTCATAAAAAATTGACATGAAAATCGACTAAAAATTAAGTTTATTTATTTTGTATTTTTTTAAATGCAGCATTAATCTAGAGCGTAACACAAGACTTTTGGTTTATTGCATATGAAAATCGACTATAATTTGGGGAAGTTATGGCAATCGGAAGTTCCGTTTTATGCCCAAGTCGGTAATCGGTCATAAAAAATTGACATGAAAATCGACTAAAAATTAAGTTTATTTATTTTGTATTTTTTTAAATGCAGCATTAATCTAGAGCGTAAAACATGTCTTTTGATGTATTGCATATGAAAATCAGTCAAAATTTGAAGAATTTATAACAATCGGAAGTTCCGTTTCACGCCCAAGTCGGTTATCGGTCAGAAAAAATTGACATGAAAATCGACTAAAAATTAAGTTTCTTTATTTTGTATTTATTTAAATGCAGTATTAATCTAGATCGTAAAACAAGACTTTTGGTGTATTGCATATGAAAATCGACCTTAATTTGGGGAAGTTATGGCAATCGGAAGTTCCGTTTCACGCCCAAGTCGGTTATCGGTCAGAAAAAATTGACATGAAAATCGACTAAAAATTAAGTTTATTTATTTTGTATTTTTTTAAATGCAGCATTAATCTAGAGCGTAAAACATGTCTTTTGATGTATTGCATATGAAAATCAGTCAAAATTTGAAGAATTTATAACAATCGGAAGTTCCGTTTCACGCCCAAGTCGGTTATCGGTCAGAAAAAATTGACATGAAAATCGACTAAAAACTAAGTTTCTTTATTTTGTATTCATTTAAATGCAGTATTAATCTAGATCGTAAAACAAGACTTTTGATGTATTGCATAAGAAAATCAAGCTTATTTTGGGGAAGTTATGGCAATCGGAAGTTCCGTTCCACGCCCAAGTCGGTTATCGGTCATAAAAATGTAACATGAAAATCGACGAAAAATTAAGTTTCTTTATTTTGTATTTATTTAAATGCAGTATTAATCTAGATCGTAAAGCAAGACTTTTGATGTATTGCATAAGAAAATAAAGCTTATTTTGGGGAAGTTATAGCAATCGGAAGTTCCGTTTTATGCCCAAGTCGGTAATCGGTCACAAAAAATTTACATGAAAATCGACTAAAAATTAAGTTTATTTATTTTGTATTTTTTTAAATGCAGCATTAATCTAGAGCGTAAAACATGTCTTTTGATGTATTGCATATGAAAATCAGTCAAAATTTGAAGAATTTATAACAATCGGAAGTTCCGTTTCACGCCCAAGTCGGTTATCGGTCAGAGAAAAATTGACATGAAAATCGACTAAAAATTAAGTTTCTTTATTTTGTATTTATTTAAATGCAGTATTAATCTAGATCGTAAAACAAGACTTTTGATGTTTTGCATAAGAAAATCAAGCTTATTTTGGGGAAGTTATAGCAATCGGAAGTTCCGTTTTATGCCCAAGTCGGTAATCGGTCAAAAAAATTTACATGAAAATCGACTAAAAATTAAGTTTATTTATTTTGTTTTTTTTTTTTAAATGCAGCATTAATCTAGAGCGTAAAACATGTCTTTTGATGTATTGCATATGAAAATCAGTCAAAATTTGAAGAATTTATAACAATCGGAATTTCCGTTTCACGCCCAAGTCGGTTATCGGTCAGAAAAAATTGACATGAAAATCGACTAAAAATTAAGTTTCTTTATTTTGTATTCATTTAAATGCAGTATTAATCTAGATCGTAAAACAAGACTTTTGATGTATTGCATAAGAAAATCGAGCTTATTTTGGGGAAGTTATGGCAATCGGAAGTTCCGTTCCACGCCCAAGTCGGTTATCGGTCATAAAAATGTAACATGAAAATCGACGAAAAATTAAGTTTATTTATTTTGTATTTATTTAAATGCAGTATTAATCTAGATCGTAACACAAGACTTTTGGTGTATTGCATATGAAAATCGACTATAATTTGGGGAAGTTATGGCAATCGGAAGTTCCGTTTTATGCCCAAGTCGGTAATCGGTCATAAAAAATTGACATGAAAATCGACTAAAAATTAAGTTTATTTATTTTGTATTGTTTTAAATGCAGCATTAATCTAGAGCGTAAAACATGTCTTTTGATGTATTGCATATGAAAATCAGTCAAAATTTGAAGAATTTATAACAATCGGAAGTTCCGTTTCACGCCTAAGTCGGTTATCGGTCAGAAAAAATTGACATGAAAATCGACTAAAAATTAAGTTTCTTTATTTTGTATTTATTTAAATGCAGTATTAATCTAGATCGTAAAACAAGACTTTTGGTGTATTGCATATGAAAATCGACCTTAATTTGGGGAAGTTATGGCAATCGGAAGTTCCGTTTCACGCCCAAGTCGGTTATCGGTCAGAAAAAATTGACATGAAAATCGACTAAAAATTAAGTTTCTTTATTTTGTATTTATTTAAATGCAGTATTAATCTAGATCGTAAAACAAAACTTTTGATGTATTGCATATGAAAATCGACTATAATTTGGGGAAGTTATGGCAATCGGGAGTTCCGTTTCACGCCCAAGTCGGTTATCGGTCAGAAAAAATTGACATGAAAATCGACTAAAAATTAAGTTTCTTTATTTTGTATTCATTTAAATGCAGTATTAATCTAGATCGTAAAACAAGACTTTTGATGTATTGCATAAGAAAATCAAGCTTATTTTGGGGAAGTTATGGCAATCGGAAGTTCCGTTCCACGCCCAAGTCGGTTATCGGTCATAAAAAATGTAACATGAAAATCGACTAAAAATTAAGTTTCTTTATTTTGTATTTATTTAAATGCAGTATTAATCTAGATCGTAAAACAAGACTTTTGGTGTATTGCATATGAAAATCGACCTTAATTTGGGGAAGTTATGGCAATCGGAAGTTCCGTTTCACGCCCAAGTCGGTTATCGGTCAGAAAAAATTGACATGAAAATCGACTAAAAATTAAGTTTCTTTATTTTGTATTTATTTAAATGCAGTATTAATCTAGATCGTAAAACAAGACTTTTGATGTATTGCATAAGAAAATCAAGCTTATTTTGGGGAAGTTATGGCAATCGGAAGTTCCGTTCCACGCCCAAGTCGGTTATCGGTCATAAAAAATGTAACATGAAAATCGACTAAAAATTAAGTTTCTTTATTTTGTATTTATTTAAATGCAGTATTAATCTAGATCGTAAAACATGTCTTTTGATGTATTGCATATGAAAATCAGTCAAAATTTGAAGAAGTTATAATAATCGGAAGTTCCGTTTCACGCCCAAGTCGGTTATCGGTCAGAAAAAATTGACATGAAAATCGACGAAAAATTAAGTTTCTTTATTTTGTATTCATTTAAATGCAGTATTAATCTAGATCGTAAAACAAGACTTTTGATGTATTGCATAAGAAAATCAAGCTTATTTTGGGGAAGTTATGGCAATCGGAAGTTCCGTTCCACGCCCAAGTCGGTTATCGGTCATAAAAAATGTAACATGAAAATCGACTAAAAATTAAGTTTCTTTATTTTGTATTTATTTAAATGCAGTATTAATCTAGATCGTAAAACATGTCTTTTGATGTATTGCATATGAAAATCAGTCAAAATTTGAAGAAGTTATAATAATCGGAAGTTCCGTTTCACGCCCAAGTCGGTTATCGGTCAGAAAAAATTGACATGAAAATCGACTAAAAATTAAGTTTCTTTATTTTGTATTCATTTAAATGCAGTATTAATCTAGATCGTAAAACAAGACTTTTGATGTATTGCATAAGAAAATCAAGCTTATTTTGGGGAAGTTATAGCAATCGGAAGTTCCGTTCCACGCCCAAGTCGGTAATCGGTCATAAAAAATGTAACATGAAAATCGACTAAAAATTAAGTTTATTTATTTTGTATTTTTTTAAATACAGCATTAATCTAGAGCGTAAAACATGTCTTTTGATGTATTGCATATGAAAATCAGTCAAAATTTGAAGAATTTATAACAATCGGAAGTTCCGTTTCACGCCCAAGTCGGTTATCGGTCAGAAAAAATTGACATGAAAATCGACTAAAAACTAAGTTTCTTTATTTTGTATTCATTTAAATGCAGTATTAATCTAGATCGTAAAACAAGACTTTTGATGTATTGCATGAGAAAATCAAGCTTATTTTGGGGAAGTTATGGCAATCGGAAGTTCCGTTCCACGCCCAAGTCGGTAATCGGTCATAAAAAATGTAACATGAAAATCGACTAAAAATTAAGTTTATTTATTTTGTATTTTTTTAAATACAGCATTAATCTAGAGCGTAAAACATGTCTTTTGATGTATTGCATATGAAAATCAGTCAAAATTTGAAGAATTTATAACAATCGGAAGTTCCGTTTCACGCCCAAGTCGGTTATCGGTCAGAAAAAATTGACATGAAAATCGACTAAAAATTAAGTTTCTTTATTTTGTATTTATTTAAATGCAGTATTAATCTAGATCGTAAAACAAGACTTTTGATGTATTGCATAAGAAAATCAAGCTTATTTTGGGGAAGTTATAGCAATCGGAAGTTCCGTTTTATGCCCAAGTCGGTAATCGGTCACAAAAAATTTACATGAAAATCGACTAAAAATTAAGTTTATTTATTTTGTTTTTTTTTTTTTAATGCAGCATTAATCTAGAGCGTAAAACATGTCTTTTGATGTATTGCATATGAAAATCAGTCAAAATTTGAAGAATTTATAACAATCGGAATTTCCGTTTCACGCCCAAGTCGGTTATCGGTCAGAAAAAATTGACATGAAAATCGACTACAAATTAAGTTTCTTTATTTTGTATTCATTTAAATGCAGTATTAATCTAGATCGTAAAACAAGACTTTTGATGTATTGCATAAGAAAATCAAGCTTATTTTGGGGAAGTTATGGCAATCGGAAGTTCCGTTCCACGCCCAAGTCGGTTATCGGTCATAAAAATGTAACATGAAAATCGACGAAAAATTAAGTTTATTTATTTTGTATTTATTTAAATGCAGTATTAATCTAGATCGTAACACAAGACTTTTGGTGTATTGCATATGAAAATCGACTATAATTTGGGGAAGTTATGGCAATCGGAAGTTCCGTTTTATGCCCAAGTCGGTAATCGGTCATAAAAAATTGACATGAAAATCGACTAAAAATTAAGTTTATTTATTTTGTATTTTTTTAAATGCAGCATTAATCTAGAGCGTAAAACATGTCTTTTGATGTATTGCATATGAAAATCAGTCAAAATTTGAAGAATTTATAACAATCGGAAGTTCCGTTTCACGCCTAAGTCGGTTATCGGTCAGAAAAAATTGACATGAAAATCGACTAAAAATTAAGTTTCTTTATTTTGTATTTATTTAAATGCAGTATTAATCTAGATCGTAAAACAAGACTTTTGGTGTATTGCATATGAAAATCGACCTTAATTTGGGGAAGTTATGGCAATCGGAAGTTCCGTTTCACGCCCAAGTCGGTTATCGGTCAGAAAAAATTGACATGAAAATCGACTAAAAATTAAGTTTCTTTATTTTGTATTTATTTAAATGCAGTATTAATCTAGATCGTAAAACAAAACTTTTGATGTATTGCATATGAAAATCGACTATAATTTGGGGAAGTTATGGCAATCGGGAGTTCCGTTTCACGCCCAAGTCGGTTATCGGTCAGAAAAAATTGACATGAAAATCGACTAAAAATTAAGTTTCTTTATTTTGTATTCATTTAAATGCAGTATTAATCTAGATCGTAAAACAAGACTTTTGATGTATTGCATAAGAAAATCAAGCTTATTTTGGGGAAGTTATGGCAATCGGAAGTTCCGTTCCACGCCCAAGTCGGTTATCGGTCATAAAAAATGTAACATGAAAATCGACTAAAAATTAAGTTTCTTTATTTTGTATTTATTTAAATGCAGTATTAATCTAGATCGTAAAACAAGACTTTTGGTGTATTGCATATGAAAATCGACCTTAATTTGGGGAAGTTATGGCAATCGGAAGTTCCGTTTCACGCCCAAGTCGGTTATCGGTCAGAAAAAATTGACATGAAAATCGACTAAAAATTAAGTTTCTTTATTTTGTATTCATTTAAATGCAGTATTAATCTAGATCGTAAAACAAGACTTTTGATGTATTGCATAAGAAAATCAAGCTTATTTTGGGGAAGTTATGGCAATCGGAAGTTCCGTTCCACGCCCAAGTCGGTTATCGGTCATAAAAATGTAACATGAAAATCGACTAAAAATTAAGTTTCTTTATTTTGTATTTATTTAAATGCAGTATTAATCTAGATCGTAAAACATGTCTTTTGATGTATTGCATATGAAAATCAGTCAAAATTTGAAGAAGTTATAATAATCGGAAGTTCCGTTTCACGCCCAAGTCGGTTATCGGTCAGAAAAAATTGACATGAAAATCGACGAAAAATTAAGTTTCTTTATTTTGTATTCATTTAAATGCAGTATTAATCTAGATCGTAAAACAAGACTTTTGATGTATTGCATAAGAAAATCAAGCTTATTTTGGGGAAGTTATGGCAATCGGAAGTTCCGTTCCACGCCCAAGTCGGTTATCGGTCATAAAAATGTAACATGAAAATCGACTAAAAATTAAGTTTCTTTATTTTGTATTTATTTAAATGCAGTATTAATCTAGATCGTAAAACATGTCTTTTGATGTATTGCATATGAAAATCAGTCAAAATTTGAAGAAGTTATAATAATCGGAAGTTCCGTTTCACGCCCAAGTCGGTTATCGGTCAGAAAAAATTGACATGAAAATCGACTAAAAATTAAGTTTCTTTATTTTGTATTCATTTAAATGCAGTATTAATCTAGATCGTAAAACAAGACTTTTGATGTATTGCATGAGAAAATCAAGCTTATTTTGGGGAAGTTATGGCAATCGGAAGTTCCGTTCCACGCCCAAGTCGGTTATCGGTCATAAAAATGTAACATGAAAATCGACTAAAAATTAAGTTTCTTTATTTTGTATTTATTTAAATGCAGTATTAATCTAGATCGTAAAACAAGACTTTTGGTGTATTGCATATGAAAATCGACCTTAATTTGGGGAAGTTATGGCAATCGGAAGTTCCGTTTCACGCCCAAGTCGGTTATCGGTCAGAAAAAATTGACATGAAAATCGACTAAAAATTAAGTTTATTTATTTTGTATTTTTTTAAATGCAGCATTAATCTAGAGCGTAAAACATGTCTTTTGATGTATTGCATATGAAAATCAGTCAAAATTTGAAGAATTTATAACAATCGGAAGTTCCGTTTCACGCCCAAGTCGGTTATCGGTCAGAAAAAATTGACATGAAAATCGACTAAAAATTAAGTTTCTTTATTTTGTATTTATTTAAATGCAGTATTAATCTAGATCGTAAAACAAGACTTTTGATGTATTGCATAAGAAAATCAAGCTTATTTTGGGGAAGTTATAGCAATCGGAAGTTCCGTTTTATGCCCAAGTCGGTAATCGGTCATAAAAAATTGACATGAAAATCGACTAAAAATTAAGTTTATTTATTTTGTATTTTTTTAAATGCAGCATTAATCTAGAGCGTAAAACATGTCTTTTGATGTATTGCATATGAAAATCAGTCAAAATTTGAAGAATTTATAACAATCGGAAGTTCCGTTTCACGCCCAAGTCGGTTATCGGTCAGAAAAAATTGACATGAAAATCGACTAAAAATTAAGTTTCTTTATTTTGTATTCATTTAAATGCAGTATTAATCTAGATCGTAAAACAAGACTTTTGATGTATTGCATAAGAAAATCAAGCTTATTTTGGGGAAGTTATGGCAATCGGAAGTTCCGTTTCACGCCCAAGTCGGTTATCGGTCAAAAAAATGTAACATGAAAATCGACGAAAAATTAAGTTTCTTTATTTTGTATTTATTTAAATGCAGTATTAATCTAGATCGTAAAACAAGACTTTTGATGTATTGCATAAGAAAATCAAGCTTATTTTGGGGAAGTTATAGCAATCGGAAGTTCCGTTTTATGCCCAAGTCGGTAATCGGTCATAAAAAATTGACATGAAAATCGACTAAAAATTAAGTTTATTTATTTTGTATTTTTTTAAATGCAGCATTAATCTAGAGCGTAAAACATGTCTTTTGATGTATTGCATATGAAAATCAGTCAAAATTTGAAGAATTTATAACAATCGGAAGTTCCGTTTCACGCCCAAGTCGGTTATCGGTCAGAAAAAATTGACATGAAAATCGACTAAAAACTAAGTTTCTTTATTTTGTATTCATTTAAATGCAGTATTAATCTAGATCGTAAAACAAGACTTTTGATGTATTGCATAAGAAAATCAAGCTTATTTTGGGGAAGTTATGGCAATCGGAAGTTCCGTTCCACGCCCAAGTCGGTTATCGGTCATAAAAAATTAACATGAAAATCGACTAAAAATTAAGTTTCTTTATTTTGTATTTATTTAAATGCAGTATTAATCTAGATCGTAAAACAAAACTTTTGATGTATTGCATATGAAAATCGACTATAATTTGGGGAAGTTATGGCAATCGGGAGTTCCGTTTCTCGCCCAAGTCGGTTATCGGTCAGAAAAAATTGACATGAAAATCGACTAAAAATTAAGTTTCTTTATTTTGTATTCATTTAAGTGCAGTATTAATCTAGATCGTAAAACAAGACTTTTGATGTATTGCATAAGAAAGACTGACCTTAATTTGGGGAAGTTATGGCATTCGGAAGTTCCGTTTCACGCCCAAGTCGGTTATCGGTCATAGAAAATTGACATGAAAATCGACTAAAAATTAAGTTTCTTTATTTTGTATTTATTTAAATGCAGTATTAATCTAGATCGTAAAACATGTCTTTTGATGTATTGCATATGAAAATCAGTCAAAATTTGAAGAAGTTATAATAATCGGAAGTTCCGTTTCACGCCCAAGTCGGTTATCGGTCAGAAAAAATTGACATGAAAATCGACTAAAAATTAAGTTTCTTTATTTTGTATTCATTTAAATGCAGTATTAATCTAGATCGTAAAACAAGACTTTTGATGTATTGCATAAGAAAATCAAGCTTATTTTGGGGAAGTTATGGCAATCGGAAGTTCCGTTCCACGCCCAAGTCGGTTTTCGGTCATAAAAATGTAACATGAAAATCGACTAAAAATTAAGTTTCTTTATTTTGTATTTATTTAAATGCAGTATTAATCTAGATCGTAAAACAAGACTTTTGGTGTATTGCATATGAAAATCGACCTTAATTTGGGGAAGTTATGGCAATCGGAAGTTCCGTTTCACGCCCAAGTCGGTTATCGGTCAGAAAAAATTGACATGAAAATCGACTAAAAATTAAGTTTATTTATTTTGTATTTATTTAAATGCAGCATTAATCTAGAGCGTAAAACATGTCTTTTGATGTATTGCATATGAAAATCAGCCTTAATTTGAAGAATTTATAACAATCGGAAGTTCCGTTTCACGCCCAAGTCGGTTATCGGTCAGAAAAAATTGACATGAAAATCGACTAAAAATTAAGTTTCTTTATTTTGTATTTATTTAAATGCAGTATTAATCTAGATCGTAAAACAAGACTTTTGATGTATTGCATAAGAAAATCAAGCTTATTTTGGGGAAGTTATAGCAATCGGAAGTTCCGTTTTATGCCCAAGTCGGTAATCGGTCATAAAAAATTGACATGAAAATCGACTAAAAATTAAGTTTATTTATTTTGTATTTTTTTAAATGCAGCATTAATCTAGAGCGTAAAACATGTCTGTTGATGTATTGCATATGAAAATGAGTCAAAATTTGAAGAATTTATAACAATCGGAAGTTCCGTTTCACGCCCAAGTCGGTTATCGGTCAGAAAAAATTGACATGAAAATCGACTAAAAATTAAGTTTCTTTATTTTGTATTTATTTAAATGCAGTATTAATCTAGATCGTAAAACAAGACTTTTGATGTATTGCATAAGAAAATCAACCTTATTTTGGGGAAGTTATAGCAATCGGAAGTTCCGTTTTATGCCCAAGTCGGTAATCGGTCATAAAAAATGTAACATGAAAATCGACTAAAAATTAAGTTTATTTATTTTGTATTTTTTTAAATACAGCATTAATCTAGAGCGTAAAACATGTCTTTTGATGTATTGCATAAGAAAATCAAGCTTATTTTGGGGAAGTTATGGCAATCGGAAGTTCCGTTTCACGCCCAAGTCGGTTATCGGTCAGAAAAAATTGACATGCAAATCGACTAAAAATTAAGTTTCTTTATTTTGTATTTATTTAAATGCAGTATTAATCTAGATCGTAAAACAAGACTTTTGATGTATTGCATAAGAAAATCAAGCTTATTTTGGGGAAGTTATAGCAATCGGAAGTTCCGTTTTATGCCCAAGTCGGTAATCGGTCATAAAAAATTGACATGAAAATCGACTAAAAATTAAGTTTATTCATTTTGTATTTTTTTTAATGCAGCATTAATCTAGAGCGTAAAACATGTCTTTTGATGTATTGCATATGAAAATCAGTCAAAATTTGAAGAATTTATAACAATCGGAAGTTCCGTTTCACGCCCAAGTCGGTTATCGGTCAGAAAAAATTGACATGAAAATCGACTAAAAATTAAGTTTCTTTATTTTGTATTCATTTAAATGCAGTATTAATCTAGATCGTAAAACAAGACTTTTGATGTATTGCATAAGAAAATCAAGCTTATTTTGGGGAAGTTATAGCAATCGGAAGTTCCGTTTTATGCCCAAGTCGGTAATCGGTCATAAAAAATTGACATGAAAATCGACTAAAAATTAAGTTTATTTATTTTGTATTTATTTAAATGCAGCATTAATCTAGAGCGTAACACAAGACTTTTGGTTTATTGCATATGAAAATCGACTATAATTTGGGGAAGTTATGGCAATCGGAAGTTCCGTTTTATGCCCAAGTCGGTAATCGGTCATAAAAAATTGACATGAAAATCGACTAAAAATTAAGTTTATTTATTTTGTATTTTTTTAAATGCAGCATTAATCTAGAGCGTAAAACATGTCTTTTGATGTATTGCATATGAAAATCAGTCAAAATTTGAAGAATTTATAACAATCGGAAGTTCCGTTTCACGCCCAAGTCGGTTATCGGTCAGAAAAAATTGACATGAAAATCGACTAAAAATTAAGTTTCTTTATTTTGTATTTATTTAAATGCAGTATTAATCTAGATCGTAAAACAAGACTTTTGATGTATTGCATAAGAAAATTGACCTTAATTTGGGGAAGTTATGGCAATCGGAAGTTCCGTTTCACGCCCAAGTCGGTTATCGGTCATAGAAAATTGACATGAAAATCGACGAAAAATTAAGTTTCTTTATTTTGTATTTATTTAAATGCAGTATTAATCTAGATCGTAAAACAAGACTTTTGATGTATTGCATAAGAAAATTGACCTTAATTTGGGGAAGTTATGGCAATCGGAAGTTCCGTTTCACGCCCAAGTCGGTTATCGGTCATAGAAAATTGACATGAAAATCGACGAAAAATTAAGTTTCTTTATTTTGTATTTATTTAAATGCAGTATTAATCTAGATCGTAAAACAAGACTTTTGATGTATTGCATAAGAAAATCAAGCTTATTTTGGGGAAGTTATAGCAATCGGAAGTTCCGTTTTATGCCCAAGTCGGTAATCGGTCATAAAAAATTGACATGAAAATCGACTAAAAATTAAGTTTATTTATTTTGTATTTTTTTAAATGCAGCATTAATCTAGAGCGTAAAACATGTCTTTTGATGTATTGCATATGAAAATCAGTCAAAATTTGAAGAATTTATAACAATCGGAAGTTCCGTTTCACGCCCAAGTCGGTTATCGGTCAGAAAAAATTGACATGAAAATCGACTAAAAATTAAGTTTCTTTATTTTGTATTCATTTAAATGCAGTATTAATCTAGATCGTAAAACAAGACTTTTGATGTATTGCATAAGAAAATCAAGCTTATTTTGGGGAAGTTATAGCAATCGGAAGTTCCGTTTTATGCCCAAGTCGGTAATCGGTCATAAAAAATTGACATGAAAATCGACTAAAAATTAAGTTTATTTATTTTGTATTTATTTAAATGCAGTATTAATCTAGATCGTAAAACAAGACTTTTGATGTATTGCATAAGAAAATCAAGCTTATTTTGGGGAAGTTATAGCAATCGGAAGTTCCGTTTTATGCCCAAGTCGGTAATCGGTCATAAAAAATTGACATGAAAATCGACTAAAAATTAAGTTTATTTATTTTGTATTTTTTTAAATGCAGCATTAATCTAGAGCGTAAAACATGTCTTTTGATGTATTGCATATGAAAATCAGTCAAAATTTGAAGAATTTATAACAATCGGAAGTTCCGTTTCACGCCCAAGTCGGTTATCGGTCAGAAAAAATTGACATGAAAATCGACTAAAAATTAAGTTTCTTTATTTTGTATTTATTTAAATGCAGTATTAATCTAGATCGTAAAACAAGACTTTTGATGTATTGCATAAGAAAATCAAGCTTATTTTGGGGAAGTTATAGCAATCGGAAGTTCCGTTTTATGCCCAAGTCGGTAATCGGTCATAAAAAATTGACATGAAAATCGACTAAAAATTAAGTTTATTTATTTTGTATTTTTTTAAATGCAGCATTAATCTAGAGCGTAAAACATGTCTTTTGATGTATTGCATATGAAAATCAGTCAAAATTTGAAGAATTTATAACAATCGGAAGTTCCGTTTCACGCCCAAGTCGGTTATCGGTCAGAAAAAATTGACATGAAAATCGACTAAAAATTAAGTTTCTTTATTTTGTATTCATTTAAATGCAGTATTAATCTAGATCGTAAAACAAGACTTTTGATGTATTGCATAAGAAAATCAAGCTTATTTTGGGGAAGTTATGGCAATCGGAAGTTCCGTTCCACGCCCAAGTCGGTTATCGGTCATAAAAAATGTAACATGAAAATCGACGAAAAATTAAGTTTCTTTATTTTGTATTTATTTAAATGCAGTATTAATCTAGATCGTAAAACAAGACTTTTGGTGTATTGCATATGAAAATCGACTATAATTTGGGGAAGTTATGGCAATCGGAAGTTCCGTTTTATGCCCAAGTCGGTAATCGGTCATAAAAAATTGACATGAAAATCGACTAAAAATTAAGTTTATTTATTTTGTATTTTTTTAAATGCAGCATTAATCTAGAGCGTAAAACATGTCTTTTGATGTATTGCATATGAAAATCAGTCAAAATTTGAAGAATTTATAACAATCGGAAGTTCCGTTTCACGCCCAAGTCGGTTATCGGTCAGAAAAAATTGACATGAAAATCGACTAAAAATTAAGTTTCTTTATTTTGTATTTATTTAAATGCAGTATTAATCTAGATCGTAAAACAAGACTTTTGGTGTATTGCATATGAAAATCGACCTTAATTTGGGGAAGTTATGGCAATCGGAAGTTCCGTTTCACGCCCAAGTCGGTTATCGGTCAGAAAAAATTGACATGAAAATCGACTAAAAATTAAGTTTCTTTATTTTGTATTTATTTAAATGCAGTATTAATCTAGATCGTAAAACAAAACTTTTGATGTATTGCATATGAAAATCGACTATAATTTGGGGAAGTTATGGCAATCGGGAGTTCCGTTTCACGCCCAAGTCGGTTATCGGTCAGAAAAAATTGACATGAAAATCGACTAAAAATTAAGTTTCTTTATTTTGTATTCATTTAAATGCAGTATTAATCTAGATCGTAAAACAAGACTTTTGATGTATTGCATAAGAAAATTGACCTTAATTTGGGGAAGTTATGGCATTCGGAAGTTCCGTTTCACGCCCAAGTCGGTTATCGGTCATAGAAAATTGACATGAAAATCGACTAAAAATTAAGTTTCTTTATTTTGTATTTATTTAAATGCAGTATTAATCTAGATCGTAAAACATGTCTTTTGATGTATTGCATATGAAAATCAGTCAAAATTTGAAGAAGTTATAATAATCGGAAGTTCCGTTTCACGCCCAAGTCGGTTATCGGTCAGAAAAAATTGACATGAAAATCGACTAAAAATTAAGTTTATTTATTTTGTATTTATTTAAATGCAGTATTAATCTAGATCGTAAAACAAAACTTTTGATGTATTGCATATGAAAATCGACTATAATTTGGGGAAGTTATGGCAATCGGGAGTTCCGTTTCACGCCCAAGTCGGTTATCGGTCAGAAAAAATTGACATGAAAATCGACTAAAAATTAAGTTTCTTTATTTTGTATTTATTTAAATGCAGTATTAATCTAGATCGTAAAACAAGACTTTTGATGTATTGCATAAGAAAATCAAGCTTATTTTGGGGAAGTTATAGCAATCGGAAGTTCCGTTTTATGCCCAAGTCGGTAATCGGTCATAAAAAATTGACATGAAAATCGACTAAAAATTAAGTTTATTTATTTTGTATTTTTTTAAATGCAGCATTAATCTAGAGCGTAAAACATGTCTTTTGATGTATTGCATATGAAAATCAGTCAAAATTTGAAGAATTTATAACAATCGGAAGTTCCGTTTCACGCCCAAGTCGGTTATCGGTCAGAAAAAATTGACATGAAAATCGACTAAAAATTAAGTTTCTTTATTTTGTATTTATTTAAATGCAGTATTAATCTAGATCGTAAAACAAGACTTTTGATGTATTGCATAAGAAAATCAAGCTTATTTTGGGGAAGTTATAGCAATCGGAAGTTCCGTTTTATGCCCAAGTCGGTAATCGGTCATAAAAAATTGACATGAAAATCGACTAAAAATTAAGTTTATTTATTTTGTATTTTTTTAAATGCAGCATTAATCTAGAGCGTAAAACATGTCTTTTGATGTATTGCATATGAAAATCAGTCAAAATTTGAAGAATTTATAACAATCGGAAGTTCCGTTTCACGCCCAAGTCGGTTATCGGTCAGAAAAAATTGACATGAAAATCGACTAAAAATTAAGTTTCTTTATTTTGTATTTATTTAAATGCAGTATTAATCTAGATCGTAAAACAAGACTTTTGGTGTATTGCATATGAAAATCGACCTTAATTTGGGGAAGTTATGGCAATCGGAAGTTCCGTTTCACGCCCAAGTCGGTTATCGGTCAGAAAAAATTGACATGAAAATCGACTAAAAATTAAGTTTCTTTATTTTGTATTTATTTAAATGCAGTATTAATCTAGATCGTAAAACAAAACTTTTGATGTATTGCATATGAAAATCGACTATAATTTGGGGAAGTTATGGCAATCGGGAGTTCCGTTTCACGCCCAAGTCGGTTATCGGTCAGAAAAAATTGACATGAAAATCGACTAAAAATTAAGTTTCTTTATTTTGTATTCATTTAAATGCAGTATTAATCTAGATCGTAAAACAAGACTTTTGATGTATTGCATAAGAAAGTTGACCTTAATTTGGGGAAGTTATGGCATTCGGAAGTTCCGTTTCACGCCCAAGTCGGTTATCGGTCATAGAAAATTGACATGAAAATCGACTAAAAATTAAGTTTCTTTATTTTGTATTTTTTTAAATGCAGTATTAATCTAGATCGTAACACAAGACTTTTGGTGTATTGCATATGAAAATCGACTATAATTTGGGGAAGTTATGGCAATCGGGAGTTCCGTTTCACGCCCAAGTCGGTTATCGGTCAGAAAAAATTGACATGAAAATCGACTAAAAATTAAGTTTCTTTATTTTGTATTCATTTAAATGCAGTATTAATCTAGATCGTAAAACATGTCTTTTGATGTATTGCATATGAAAATCAGTCAAAATTTGAAGAAGTTATAATAATCGGAAGTTCCGTTTCACGCCCAAGTCGGTTATCGGTCAGAAAAAATTGACATGAAAATCGACTAAAAATTAAGTTTCTTTATTTTGTATTTATTTAAATGCAGTATTAATCTAGATCGTAAAACAAAACTTTTGATGTATTGCATATGAAAATCGACTATAATTTGGGGAAGTTATGGCAATCGGGAGTTCCGTTTCACGCCCAAGTCGGTTATCGGTCAGAAAAAATTGACATGAAAATCGACTAAAAATTAAGTTTCTTTATTTTGTATTCATTTAAATGCAGTATTAATCTAGATCGTAAAACAAAACTTTTGATGTATTGCATATGAAAATCGACTATAATTTGGGGAAGTTATGGCAATCGGGAGTTCCGTTTCACGCCCAAGTCGGTTATCGGTCAGAAAAAATTGACATGAAAATCGACTAAAAATTAAGTTTCTTTATTTTGTATTCATTTAAATGCAGTATTAATCTAGATCGTAAAACAATACTTTTGATGTATTGCATAAGAAAATCAAGCTTATTTTGGGGAAGTTATGGCAATCGGAAGTTCCGATTCCACGCCCAAGTCGGTTATCGGTCATAAAAATGTAACATGAAAATCGACGAAAAATTAAGTTTCTTTATTTTGTATTTATTTAAATGCAGTATTAATCTAGATCGTAACACAAGACTTTTGGTGTATTGCATATGAAAATCGACTATAATTTGGGGAAGTTATGGCAATCGGAAGTTCCGTTTTATGCCCAAGTCGGTAATCGGTCATAAAAAATTGACATGAAAATCGACTAAAAATTAAGTTTATTTATTTTGTATTTTTTTAAATGCAGTATTAATCTAGATCGTAAAACAAGACTTTTGATGTATTGCATAAGAAAATTGACCTTAATTTGGGGAAGTTATGGCATTCGGAAGTTCCGTTTCACGCCCAAGTCGGTTATCGGTCATAGAAAATTGACATGAAAATCGACTAAAAATTAAGTTTCTTTATTTTGTATTTATTTAAATGCAGTATTAATCTAGATCGTAAAACATGTCTTTTGATGTATTGCATATGAAAATCAGTCAAAATTTGAAGAAGTTATAATAATCGGAAGTTCCGTTTCACGCCCAAGTCGGTTATCGGTCAGAAAAAATTGACATGAAAATCGACTAAAAATTAAGTTTCTTTATTTTGTATTTATTTAAATGCAGTATTAATCTAGATCGTAAAACAAAACTTTTGATGTATTGCATATGAAAATCGACTATAATTTGGGGAAGTTATGGCAATCGGGAGTTCCGTTTCACGCCCAAGTCGGTTATCGGTCAGAAAAAATTGACATGAAAATCGACTAAAAATTAAGTTTCTTTATTTTGTATTCATTTAAATGCAGTATTAATCTAAATCGTAAAACAAGACTTTTGATGTATTGCATAAGAAAATTGACCTTAATTTGGGGAAGTTATGGCATTCGGAAGTTCCGTTTCACGCCCAAGTCGGTTATCGGTCATAGAAAATTGACATGAAAATCGACTAAAAATTAAGTTTCTTTATTTTGTATTTATTTAAATGCAGTATTAATCTAGATCGTAAAACATGTCTTTTGATGTATTGCATATGAAAATCAGTCAAAATTTGAAGAAGTTATAATAATCGGAAGTTCCGTTTCACGCCCAAGTCGGTTATCGGTCAGAAAAAATTGACATGAAAATCGACTAAAAATTAAGTTTCTTTATTTTGTATTCATTTAAATGCAGTATTAATCTAGATCGTAAAACAAAACTTTTGATGTATTGCATATGAAAATCGACTATAATTTGGGGAAGTTATGGCAATCGGGAGTTCCGTTTCACGCCCAAGTCGGTTATCGGTCAGAAAAAATTGACATGAAAATCGACTAAAAATTAAGTTTCTTTATTTTGTATTTATTTAAATGCAGTATTAATCTAGATCGTAAAACAAGACTTTTGATGTATTGCATAAGAAAATCAAGCTTATTTTGGGGAAGTTATAGCAATCGGAAGTTCCGTTTTATGCCCAAGTCGGTAATCGGTCATAAAAAATTGACATGAAAATCGACTAAAAATTAAGTTTATTTATTTTGTATTTTTTTAAATGCAGCATTAATCTAGATCGTAAAACATGTCTTTTGATGTATTGCATATGAAAATCAGTCAAAATTTGAAGAATTTATAACAATCGGAATTTCCGTTTCACGCCCAAGTCGGTTATCGGTCAGAAAAAATTGACATGAAAATCGACTAAAAATTAAGTTTATTTATTTTGTATTTTTTTAAATGCAGCATTAATCTAGATCGTAAAACATGTCTTTTGATGTATTGCATATGAAAATCAGTCAAAATTTGGAGAAGTTATAATAATCGGAAGTTCCGTTTCACGCCCAAGTCGGTTATCGGTCAGAAAAAATTGACATGAAAATCGACTAAAAATTAAGTTTCTTTATTTTGTATTCATTTAAATGCAGTATTAATCTAGATCGTAAAACAAAACTTTTGATGTATTGCATATGAAAATCGACTATAATTTGGGGAAGTTATGGCAATCGGGAGTTCCGTTTCACGCCCAAGTCGGTTATCGGTCAGAAAAAATTGACATGAAAATCGACTAAAAATTAAGTTTCTTTATTTTGTATTTATTTAAATGCAGTATTAATCTAGATCGTAAAACAAGACTTTTGATGTATTGCATAAGAAAATCAAGCTTATTTTGGGGAAGTTATAGCAATCGGAAGTTCCGTTTTATGCCCAAGTCGGTAATCGGTCATAAAAAATTGACATGAAAATCGACTAAAAATTAAGTTTATTTATTTTGTATTTTTTAAATGCAGCATTAATCTAGATCGTAAAACATGTCTTTTGATGTATTGCATATGAAAATCAGTCAAAATTTGAAGAATTTATAACAATCGGAAGTTCCGTTTCACGCCCAAGTCGGTTATCGGTCAGAAAAAATTGACATGAAAATCGACTAAAAATTAAGTTTCTTTATTTTGTATTCATTTAAATGCAGTATTAATCTAGATCGTAAAACAATACTTTTGATGTATTGCATAAGAAAATCAAGCTTATTTTGGGGAAGTTATGGCAATCGGAAGTTCCGTTTCCACGCCCAAGTCGGTTATCGGTCATAAAAATGTAACATGAAAATCGACGAAAAATTAAGTTTCTTTATTTTGTATTTATTTAAATGCAGTATTAATCTAGATCGTAAAACAAGACTTTTGGTGTATTGCATATGAAAATCGACTATAATTTGGGGAAGTTATGGCAATCGGAAGTTCCGTTTTATGCCCAAGTCGGTAATCGGTCATAAAAAATTGACATGAAAATCGACTAAAAATTAAGTTTATTTATTTTGTATTTTTTTAAATGCAGTATTAATCTAGATCGTAAAACAAGACTTTTGATGTATTGCATAAGAAAATTGACCTTAATTTGGGGAAGTTATGGCATTCGGAAGTTCCGTTTCACGCCCAAGTCGGTTATCGGTCATAGAAAATTGACATGAAAATCGACTAAAAATTAAGTTTCTTTATTTTGTATTTATTTAAATGCAGTATTAATCTAGATCGTAAAACATGTCTTTTGATGTATTGCATATGAAAATCAGTCAAAATTTGAAGAAGTTATAATAATCGGAAGTTCCGTTTCACGCCCAAGTCGGTTATCGGTCAGAAAAAATTGACATGAAAATCGACTAAAAATTAAGTTTCTTTATTTTGTATTTATTTAAATGCAGTATTAATCTAGATCGTAAAACAAAACTTTTGATGTATTGCATATGAAAATCGACTATAATTTGGGGAAGTTATGGCAATCGGGAGTTCCGTTTCACGCCCAAGTCGGTTATCGGTCAAAAAAATTGACATGAAAATCGACTAAAAATTAAGTTTCTTTATTTTGTATTTATTTAAATGCAGTATTAATCTAGATCGTAAAACATGTCTTTTGATGTATTGCATATGAAAATCAGTCAAAATTTGAAGAAGTTATAATAATCGGAAGTTCCGTTTCACGCCCAAGTCGGTTATCGGTCAGAAAAAATTGACATGAAAATCGACTAAAAATTAAGTTTCTTTATTTTGTATTTATTTAAATGCAGTATTAATCTAGATCGTAAAACAAAACTTTTGATGTATTGCATATGAAAATCGACTATAATTTGGGGAAGTTATGGCAATCGGGAGTTCCGTTTCACGCCCAAGTCGGTTATCGGTCAGAAAAAATTGACATGAAAATCGACTAAAAATTAAGTTTCTTTATTTTGTATTTATTTAAATGCAGTATTAATCTAGATCGTAAAACAAGACTTTTGATGTATTGCATAAGAAAATCAAGCTTATTTTGGGAAAGTTATAGCAATCGGAAGTTCCGTTTTATGCCCAAGTCGGTTATCGGTCATAAAAAATTGACATGAAAATCGACTAAAAATTAAGTTTATTTATTTTGTATTTTTTTAAATGCAGCATTAATCTAGATCGTAAAACATGTCTTTTGATGTATTGCATATGAAAATCAGTCAAAATTTGAAGAATTTATAACAATCGGAAGTTCCGTTTCACGCCCAAGTCGGTTATCGGTCAGAAAAAATTGACATGAAAATCGACTAAAAATTAAGTTTCTTTATTTTGTATTCATTTAAATGCAGTATTAATCTAGATCGTAAAACAAGACTTTTGATGTATTGCATAAGAAAATCAAGCTTATTTTGGGGAAGTTATGGCAATCGGAAGTTCCATTCCACGCCCAAGTCGGTTATCGGTCATAAAAATGTAACATGAAAATCGACGAAAAATTAAGTTTCTTTATTTTGTATTTATTTAAATGCAGTATTAATCTAGATCGTAACACAAGACTTTTGGTGTATTGCATATGAAAATCGACTATAATTTGGGGAAGTTATGGCAATCGGAAGTTCCGTTTTATGCCCAAGTCGGTAATCGGTCATAAAAAATTGACATGAAAATCGACTAAAAATTAAGTTTATTTATTTTGTATTTTTTTAAATGCAGTATTAATCTAGATCGTAAAACAAGACTTTTGATGTATTGCATAAGAAAATTGACCTTAATTTGGGGAAGTTATGGCATTCGGAAGTTCCGTTTCACGCCCAAGTCGGTTATCGGTCATAGAAAATTGACATGAAAATCGACTAAAAATTAAGTTTCTTTATTTTGTATTTATTTAAATGCAGTATTAATCTAGATCGTAAAACATGTCTTTTGATGTATTGCATATGAAAATCAGTCAAAATTTGAAGAAGTTATAATAATCGGAAGTTCCGTTTCACGCCCAAGTCGGTTATCGGTCAGAAAAAATTGACATGAAAATCGACTAAAAATTAAGTTTCTTTATTTTGTATTTATTTAAATGCAGTATTAATCTAGATCGTAAAACAAAACTTTTGATGTATTGCATATGAAAATCGACTATAATTTGGGGAAGTTATGGCAATCGGGAGTTCCGTTTCACGCCCAAGTCGGTTATCGGTCAGAAAAAATTGACATGAAAATCGACTAAAAATTAAGTTTCTTTATTTTGTATTCATTTAAATGCAGTATTAATCTAGATCGTAAAACAAGACTTTTGATGTATTGCATAAGAAAATTGACCTTAATTTGGGGAAGTTATGGCATTCGGAAGTTCCGTTTCACGCCCAAGTCGGTTATCGGTCATAGAAAATTGACATGAAAATCGACTAAAAATTAAGTTTCTTTATTTTGTATTTATTTAAATGCAGTATTAATCTAGATCGTAAAACATGTCTTTTGATGTATTGCATATGAAAATCAGTCAAAATTTGAAGAAGTTATAATAATCGGAAGTTCCGTTTCACGCCCAAGTCGGTTATCGGTCAGAAAAAATTGACATGAAAATCGACTAAAAATTAAGTTTCTTTATTTTGTATTCATTTAAATGCAGTATTAATCTAGATCGTAAAACAATACTTTTGATGTATTGCATAAGAAAATCAAGCTTATTTTGGGGAAGTTATGGCAATCGGAAGTTCCATTCCACGCCCAAGTCGGTTATCGGTCATAAAAATGTAACATGAAAATCGACGAAAAATTAAGTTTCTTTATTTTGTATTTATTTAAATGCAGTATTAATCTAGATCGTAACACAAGACTTTTGGTGTATTGCATATGAAAATCGACTATAATTTGGGGAAGTTATGGCAATCGGAAGTTCCGTTTTATGCCCAAGTCGGTAATCGGTCATAAAAAATTGACATGAAAATCGACTAAAAATTAAGTTTATTTATTTTGTATTTTTTTAAATGCAGTATTAATCTAGATCGTAAAACAAGACTTTTGATGTATTGCATAAGAAAATTGACCTTAATTTGGGGAAGTTATGGCATTCGGAAGTTCCGTTTCACGCCCAAGTCGGTTATCGGTCATAGAAAATTGACATGAAAATCGACTAAAAATTAAGTTTCTTTATTTTGTATTTATTTAAATGCAGTATTAATCTAGATCGTAAAACATGTCTTTTGATGTATTGCATATGAAAATCAGTCAAAATTTGAAGAAGTTATAATAATCGGAAGTTCCGTTTCACGCCCAAGTCGGTTATCGGTCAGAAAAAATTGACATGAAAATCGACTAAAAATTAAGTTTCTTTATTTTGTATTTATTTAAATGCAGTATTAATCTAGATCGTAAAACAAAACTTTTGATGTATTGCATATGAAAATCGACTATAATTTGGGGAAGTTATGGCAATCGGGAGTTCCGTTTCACGCCCAAGTCGGTTATCGGTCAGAAAAAATTGACATGAAAATCGACTAAAAATTAAGTTTCTTTATTTTGTATTCATTTAAATGCAGTATTAATCTAAATCGTAAAACAAGACTTTTGATGTATTGCATAAGAAAATTGACCTTAATTTGGGGAAGTTATGGCATTCGGAAGTTCCGTTTCACGCCCAAGTCGGTTATCGGTCATAGAAAATTGACATGAAAATCGACTAAAAATTAAGTTTCTTTATTTTGTATTTATTTAAATGCAGTATTAATCTAGATCGTAAAACATGTCTTTTGATGTATTGCATATGAAAATCAGTCAAAATTTGAAGAAGTTATAATAATCGGAAGTTCCGTTTCACGCCCAAGTCGGTTATCGGTCAGAAAAAATTGACATGAAAATCGACTAAAAATTAAGTTTCTTTATTTTGTATTCATTTAAATGCAGTATTAATCTAGATCGTAAAACAAAACTTTTGATGTATTGCATATGAAAATCGACTATAATTTGGGGAAGTTATGGCAATCGGGAGTTCCGTTTCACGCCCAAGTCGGTTATCGGTCAGAAAAAATTGACATGAAAATCGACTAAAAATTAAGTTTCTTTATTTTGTATTTATTTAAATGCAGTATTAATCTAGATCGTAAAACAAGACTTTTGATGTATTGCATAAGAAAATCAAGCTTATTTTGGGAAAGTTATAGCAATCGGAAGTTCCGTTTTATGCCCAAGTCGGTACTCGGTCATAAAAAATTGACATGAAAATCGACTAAAAATTAAGTTTATTTATTTTGTATTTTTTTAAATGCAGCATTAATCTAGATCGTAAAACATGTCTTTTGATGTATTGCATATGAAAATCAGTCAAAATTTGAAGAATTTATAACAATCGGAATTTCCGTTTCACGCCCAAGTCGGTTATCGGTCAGAAAAAATTGACATGAAAATCGACTAAAAATTAAGTTTCTTTATTTTGTATTCATTTAAATGCAGTATTAATCTAGATCGTAAAACAAGACTTTTGATGTATTGCATAAGAAAATCAAGCTTATTTTGGGGAAGTTATGGCAATCGGAAGTTCCATTCCACGCCCAAGTCGGTTATCGGTCATAAAAATGTAACATGAAAATCGACGAAAAATTAAGTTTCTTTATTTTGTATTTATTTAAATGCAGTATTAATCTAGATCGTAACACAAGACTTTTGGTGTATTGCATATGAAAATCGACTATAATTTGGGGAAGTTATGGCAATCGGAAGTTCCGTTTTATGCCCAAGTCGGTAATCGGTCATAAAAAATGGACATGAAAATCGACTAAAAATTAAGTTTATTTATTTTGTATTTTTTTAAATGCAGTATTAATCTAGATCGTAAAACAAGACTTTTGGTGTATTGCATATGAAAATCGACCTTAATTTGGGGAAGTTATGGCAATCGGAAGTTCCGTTTCACGCCCAAGTCGGTTATCGGTCAGAAAAAATTGACATGAAAATCGACTAAAAATTAAGTTTCTTTATTTTGTATTTATTTAAATGCAGTATTAATCTAGATCGTAAAACAAAACTTTTGATGTATTGCATATGAAAATCGACTATAATTTGGGGAAGTTATGGCAATCGGGAGTTCCGTTTCACGCCCAAGTCGGTTATCGGTCAGAAAAAATTGACATGAAAATCGACTAAAAATTAAGTTTCTTTATTTTGTATTCATTTAAATGCAGTATTAATCTAGATCGTAAAACAAGACTTTTGATGTATTGCATAAGAAAATTGACCTTAATTTGGGGAAGTTATGGCATTCGGAAGTTCCGTTTCACGCCCAAGTCGGTTATCGGTCATAGAAAATTGACATGAAAATCGACTAAAAATTAAGTTTCTTTATTTTGTATTTATTTAAATGCAGTATTAATCTAGATCGTAAAACATGTCTTTTGATGTATTGCATATGAAAATCAGTCAAAATTTGAAGAAGTTATAATAATCGGAAGTTCCGTTTCACGCCCAAGTCGGTTATCGGTCAGAAAAAATTGACATGAAAATCGACGAAAAATTAAGTTTCTTTATTTTGTATTCATTTAAATGCAGTATTAATCTAGATCGTAAAACAAGACTTTTGATGTATTGCATAAGAAAATCAAGCTTATTTTGAGGAAGTTATAGCAATCGGAAGTTCCGTTTTATGCCCAAGTCGGTTATCGGTCATAAAAAATTGACATGAAAATCGACTAAAAATTAAGTTTATTTATTTTGGATTTTTTTAAATGCAGCATTAATCTAATGAAAATCGACTAAAAATTAAGTTTCTTTATTTTGTTTTCATTTAAATGCGTATTAATCTAGATCGTAAAACAAGACTTTTGATATATTGCATGAGAAAATCAAGCTTATTTTGGGGAAGTTATAGCAATCGGAAGTTCCGTTTTATGCCCAAGTCGGTTATCGGTCATAAAAAATTGACATGAAAATCGACTAAAAATTAAGTTTATTTATTTTGGATTTTTTTAAATGCAGTCTTAATCTAGAGCGTAAAACATGTCTTTTGATGTATTGCATATGAAAATCAGTCAAAATTTGAAGAATTTATAACAATCGGAAGTTCCGTTTCACGCCCAAGTCGGTTATCGGTCAGAAAAAATTGACATGAAAATCGACTAAAAATTAAGTTTCTTTATTTTGTATTCATTTAAATGCAGTATTAATCTAGATCGTAAAACAAGACTTTTGATGTATTGCATAAGAAAATTGACCTTAATTTGGGGAAGTTATGGCATTCGGAAATTCCGTTTCACGCCCAAGTCGGTTATCGGTCATAAAAAATTAACATGAAAATCGACTAAAAATTAAGTTTCTTTATTT
The DNA here is from genome assembly GCA_018152965.1 of Scaptomyza pallida. Taxonomy (NCBI): domain Eukaryota; kingdom Metazoa; phylum Arthropoda; class Insecta; order Diptera; family Drosophilidae; genus Scaptomyza; species Scaptomyza pallida. The sequence continues at coordinate 1,292,142 of JAECXP010000107.1, forward strand.
TGTATTTATTTAAATGCAGTATTAATCTAGATCGTAAAACAATACTTTTGATGTATTGCATATGAAAATTGACCTTAATTTGGGGAAGTTATGGCATTCGGAAGTTCCGTTTCACGCCCAAGTCGGTTATCGGTCAGAAAAAATTGACATGAAAATCGACTAAAAATTAAGTTTCTTTATTTTGTATTTATTTAAATGCAGTATTAATCTAGATCGTAAAACATGTCTTTTGATGTATTGCATATGAAAATCAAGCTTATTTTGGGGAAGTTATGGCAATCGGAAGTTCCGTTTCACGCCCAGGTCGGGTATCGGTCATAAAAATGTATCATGAAAATCGACTAAAAATTAAGTTTCTTTATTTTGTATTTATTTAAATGCAGTATTAATCTAGATCGTAAAACAAGACTTTTGGTGTATTGCATATGAAAATCGACCTTAATTTGGGGAAGTTATGGCAATCGGAAGTTCCGTTTCACGCCCAGGTCGGTTATCGGTCAGAAAAAATTGACATGAAAATCGACTAAAAATTAAGTTTCTTTATTTTGTATTTATTTAAATGCAGTATTAATCTAGATCGTAAAACAAAACTTTTGATGTATTGCATATGAAAATCGACTATAATTTGGGGAAGTTATGGCAATCGGGAGTTCCGTTTCACGCCCAAGTCGGTTATCGGTCAGAAAAAATTGACATGAAAATCGACTAAAAATTAAGTTTCTTTATTTTGTATTCATTTAAATGCAGTATTAATCTAGATCGTAAAACAAGACTTTTGATGTATTGCATAAGAAAATCAAGCTTATTTTGGGGAAGTTATAGCAATCGGAAGTTCCGTTTTATGCCCAAGTCGGTTATCGGTCAGAAAAAATGGACATGAAAATCGAGTAAAAATTAAGTTTCTTTTATTTGTATTTATTTAAATGCAGTATTAATCTAGATCGTAAAACAAAACTTTTGGTGTATTGCATATGAAAATCGAGCTTATTTTGGGGAAGTTATGGCAATCGGAAGTTCCGTTTCACGCCCAGGTCGGGTATCGGTCATAAAAATGTAACATGAAAATCGACTAAAAATTAAGTTTCTTTATACAGTGGACGCTCACAAATTAGAACTCTCGGAAATTAGAATCAGTGTTTTTAGTTCATTGAACGCTCTGAAATTAGAACCGGGGTTCTGGTGGTTGTGGTGGTGTTGGTGGTAGCGGTAGCGGTTGCGGTGCCGGTGCCGGTGGTGGTGGTCGTTATGGTGGTGATTCCGCTCGTCCGCTTGTGGCGGTGGCGGTGGCGGAGGCGGTGGCGGTTTACGGTGGCGGTTTACGGTGTACGGTATACGGTGTACGGTGGCGGTGTACGGTGTACGGTGTACGGTGTACGGTGTACGGTGTACGGTGTACGGTGGCGGTGTACGGTGTACGGTGTACGGTGTACGGTGTACGGTGTACGGTGGCGGTGTACGGTGGCGGTGTACGGTGTACGGTGTACGGTGTACGGTGTACGGTGTACGGTGTACGGTGTACGGTGGCGGTGTACGGTGTACGGTGGCGGTGTACGGTGTACGGTGTACGGTGTACGGTGTACGGTGTACGGTGTACGGGTGTACGGTGACGGTGTACGGTGTACGGTGGCGGTGTACGGTGTACGGTGTACGGTGTACGGTGTACGGTGTACGGTGTACGGTGTACGGTGTACGGTACGGTGTACGGTGGTACGGTGTACGGTGTACGGTGTACGGTGGTGTACGGTGTACGGTGTACGGTGTACGGTGTACGGTGTACGGTGTACGGTGTACGGTGTACGGTGTACGGTGTACGGTGTACGGTGTACGGTGTACGGTGTACGGTGTACGGTGTACGGGTTACGGTGTACGGTGTACGGTGTACGGTGTACGGTGTACGGTGTACGGTGTACGGTGTACGGTGTACGGTGTACGGTGTACGGTGTACGGTGTACGGTGTACGGTGTACGGTGTACGGTGTACGGTGACGGTGTACGGTGTACGGTGTACGGTGTACGGTGGCGGTGTACGGTGTACGGTGTACGGTGTACGGTGTACGGTGTACGGTGACGGTGTACGGTGTACGGTGTACGGTGTACGGTGTACGGTGTACGGTGTACGGTGTACGGTGTACGGTGTACGGTGTACGGTGTACGGTGTACGGTGTACGGTGTACGGTGTACGGTGTACGGTGTACGGTGTACGGTGTACGGTGTACGGTGTACGGTGTACGGTACGGTGTACGGTGTACGGTGTACGGTGTACGGTGTACGGTGTACGGTGTACGGTGTACGGTGGCGGTGGCGGTGTACGGTGTACGGTGGCGGTGTACGGTGTACGGTGTACGGTGTACGGTGTACGGTGTACGGTGTACGGTGGCGGTGTACGGTGTACGGTGTACGGTGTACGGTGTACGGTGTACGGTGTACGGTGGCGGTGGCGGTGGCGGTGGCGGTGGCGGTGGCGGTGTACGGTGTACGGTGTACGGTGGCGGTGGCGGTGGCGGTGGCGGTGGAAAAAAAATCTGAAAAATATTAAAAAAAATTTGTTTTTGCGGTTGTGCGGTGTACACCTACACCACCACCACCATCTGAAAAATATTAAAAAATATTATTTTTATTATAAATTGTTAGAATTTATTGTGTATGTGGTTTTTATACCCTTAACCCATAAAATGGGTAAATAAGGGTATAATGGTTTTGTGCAAATGTATGTAACAGACAAAAGGAAGCATCTCCGACCCTATAAAGTATATATATTCTTGATCAGCATCAACAGCCGAGTCGATCTAGCCATGTCTGTCTGTCCGTCTGTCCGTCCGTCCGTCCGTCCGTCCGTCCGTCTGTCCGTCTGTATGAACGCGCCGATCTCAGAGACTATAAGAGCTAGAGACTTCAAACTTGAAACTTGAACTCTCCTATACCATAAGCAGATCAAGTTTGCTTTAAATTTTCGATAACACGTCTGGTTTCTGATATACACATGTGATCGATAACAAAAAATTCTTGAATTTGAAAATTGTGAAAATGGGGTTTGAAACTACGGATAAAATAATGAACATTTAAAAAAATTTGATCAAAATCGGTTTAGAAACACCGGAGATATCGCAGTTTGAAGTTTGGTCATATTGGTCACTGATTTAATACACATAAGTAACTGTAAGCGTTAAGTCGGGATTTCTCGACTAGAGCCTTCTTACTTGTTTATATTTGTGGTGTTCACCAGATCCGTTTCATCGTTTCATATTTCATGCTTGAAACGCTTAGCTCGTGAACAGAATTAATCGTTTCATGACGTTTCATACTTGAAAAGTCAGCTTTTGTTAACTTTACTTTACTGAAATTTTTGTCACTGTTACTGTTTACTGCGCTTATACTGCCTAGATTTATAAAAAACAAGGCAATTTAAATATAAATATAAATATAAATATGTATATCTAAAAGAATTATAAATATATATAAATTATAAACTTTTATATAAATATATTTATCTATATATATAAAATAGTTTGTCCTGACTGACTGACTGACTGACTGACTGACTGACTGACTGACTGACTGACTGATTGTTGAGAGGCCCACAGCCTAAACGATAAGAGCTAGAAGGCTGAAATTTTCACATAATATTTCATGCAGCTTGAAAGTGAGCACTAAGAAAGGATTTTTAATTTGGATTAAATTTTGAACAACTCAATTAATTGCATTAATCACTTTACCTCATTCCACCACTCTGGCGCCTCATTGTCGCACAAGCTGTGAGTTTCAACGCCGCCGAGGTTTCAAACAAAAAAAAATAAAAAAATGACCGTATGTTGATGTGTCTCTCTCCGTTTTTCTTTTTTCTTCTTTGTGCCTTTGACAATTGTTTTTCGAATTAAGTAGCATTTGTTGTTGTTGTTGTTAGTAAGTGTTGTTGTTGCTTCTTTTTGTTGGTATCATTGATTTAAAACAAATCAATTGAAACATAATTTGTTTTTGTACACCAGAATATGTTACGCGATTGGTTTTACCTACATACTTGCTAATTATCAAACAAAACTTAACACACAAATACCTATTGCCATTGTTGTTTTGATATTATTTTCAAACTGACATTTGTAACTTTAGTTGGTGTTGCAAATGCACATATGTACATACATACACATGTATGTACGTGCACTTTCATTATTTAGTACCTACATACATATGTTAACAAAACATATATTAACAAAAATGCAAGTGCATATATTGGTTAATGCACGCATACATTGTTGTATCTGTAGCAAGCTAATCTTCTATATATATAAAATAGTTTGTCCTAACTGACTGACTGATTGTTGAGAGGCCCACAGCCTAAACGATAAGATCTAGAAGGCTGAAATTTTCACCGAATATTCCATTAAGATTGAAAGTGAGCACTAAGAAAGGATTTTTAATTTAGACCACTCCTTCGAGTACCTCCTGAGCACTTTTCTTAACTTTTGTACTAGAGCTATGCTTTTAAATTAATCAATTATTACGAAACTTGGTCAGGACATGGAGGCGTGTACAAAAATTATGGATGCAAAATTTGGACCCGATCCGTCAACTCCTTGGGGCACCTTCCATACACTTATGACCTGGAGCGTGCTTATCTATATATGTACACCCAACTCTTTTTTTACACGGTAGATACGTTCCTCAGAAATCCGTGTAAAAAAAAACCGTGTAAAAAAAGAGGCGTTTCCTATAGTAAAACGGGGGATACGTTCCAAGTGATTTGAAAACCGTGTAAGATGAAATAAAGAACTATATTTACTTCGAAAAACCGTGTAAAAAAAGTTGAAAGCTATAAAATTTCATACAAATTTTAATGAGCATTTAAACTTAAAATACATAATTCATATTGGAATCTGTTAGTCGAGAATTAAAGAACAGAAAAATTAGAATGGATATAAAGAAAAAATATTTACATAGCTACATAATTATTCGTTGCTACTTGAAAACAAGAGCAATTGTTTGCGACGATCTGGACTAAAGGCGGTATCACCACTGGAGATATTCATCAAATCCAATGGTGAGTGTCTTCCGGTAATAGAGTTTTGAATTGTCGGACTACTTTCCGAAAGGTCTTGCGCCGTCGACTTTTTATATTAAGAAATCTTTTGTCAGACAGAGACAAAACATTTTCCAATCTCACGCTGACATTGTAAACACGCCTTAAGAAATTTCGAATAAGGGATTTCCCAGTTATTACTATGTATGTTCATTTCAGCAATTTTGCCAAGTGTTGTAAAAACAAACATAATTACAAAACCGTACTAGATAAAAAAAAAAAAAAAATTTGAAAAAATTTTTCAACCGTGTAACTTCAAAACCGTGTAAAAAAACCGTGTAAAAAAGAGTTGGGTGTATATAAAATAGTTTGTCCTGACTGACTGACTGACTGACTGATTGTTGAGAGGCCCACAGCCTAAACGATAAGAGCTAGAAGGCTGAAATTTTCACAAAATATTCCATTCTCGGTGAAAGTGAGCACTAAGAAAGGATTTTTAATTTGGACCACTCCTTCGAGTACCTCCTGAACACCTAAGTCCTTTTTTTTTCTCAACTTTTGTACTAGAGCTATGCTTTTAAATTAATTAATTATTACGAAACTTGGTCAGGACAAGCTGTGAGTTTCAACGTTTTGTTTTTTTGTTATTTCTTATTTGTTTTTTATAACGAGCCATTTGCGCGAAAATAATTAATCTTGAACATCTTTGTATAGTGGTTGATTTGCTTACTTGCTGCTTATGTAACTCAGACGTAACGTCGTACCACACAAACATTGTTGATATACATTTTCGACCAATTAAGCAAAGCACATATGTAAGTTTGTATGTATTTGTAACGTATGGGGGTTTTGGGTATAAAAAGGCGGTCAGAAGGGGTAGGCGTGACATTCAAATTTGTGATGCATATCTGTGGCGGATGGTACCTTCTATCTCCTAATCAAGTTTGGAGAGTCTAGCGCAAAAACTGAGAAAGATATTTTGGTGGGCGGTATAAGTGGGCGTGGCATCCAATATTGCACATTTGTTACGGATGTCACTAACAATGTTTCCAAGTTTGGTGACTCTAGCGCAAAATCTGGGAAAGATATAGAAATTTCAGATTTTACGAGTTGGGTGGAAAAGGTGGGCGTGGCGTATAAAACTTTGATGTAGATCGGTTACGGATGTCGCTAACAATGTTCATACCATATTTGAAGAGCCTAGGTCGAAAACTGAGAGAGATATAGCGGTGGGCGGTATAAGTTGGCGTGGCATCCAAAATTTGTATGCACACCAGTTACGGATGTCACTACCAATATTCATACCGAATTTGGTGAATCTAGCTTAAAAACTGGCGAAGATACATGCCTTCCGGTTTTAGGGCGGTGGGGCATGTCCCGTTGTTTGGGAGCGTGGAATCCAAAGTTTTCATGCATATCTGTGTCAAATGTCAGCATCCACCTTTATGTCAATTTTGGTGCCTATAGCTTGAAAACTGTAGAAGATACAGGCATTTTTGTTTATAATTGGAGCGGGACTGGGGCGGAATAGGTGGCCGTGGCATCCGTGGCTGGGGCGGAAGAGGTGGGCGTGGCATCCAAACTTTCGATGCAGCTTTTGAGGAATTTCATCGGCTATCTTGCCCACAAATTTGGTGACTCTAGCTGCTAAAATGTGAGATATATATATATGTGTTTCATCGATTTGCACTTTGAGGTTTCGATTTGTTATCGATTTCCCAGGCCCCTGAGGTCGTAGAGCCAAATTTAACACTTTTTCTGACGAAGGTATGTACCAAAATATTTGCAAAGTTGCAAAGCTCTAGCTTCAAGCGTGTTGAAAAAAGTTGCGTTCAAACGGACGGACGGGCGGACGGACGGACAGACACCTTGACGGGCATTGCATAAACCCAATATAATATGATACCTTTGGTATCAAAGTATAAAGACGCGTCTGATTCTCAACCCCAATGGTGGCGTGAAAAAGAGAATATTTAATACTTTGCTAATATGTTGTTAAACATTAACTAATTTATTTATTTTATATGTATTGCTAAAATTTTGTAAAAACTATCGGCGTAGCGAAGCAAGCGGGTCAATTACTAGTGTATTATAATTGTGTTAATGTTAATGTTAATGTTAGCAGTTAATGTTAGTGTGAATATGCTTATTATAAATAATGCAGTTTTTACTTACCTTTTTTTCCCAACGAGGATTTGAACCGGGGACTTTCGGTTTGAGCGGCGTCTTAGACAGCACGACCATCAGGCGTCATTGAATGACTCGTATAATTGTTAAATACGGCTTTCTGCCGACCACTGCTCTTATGAGAGACATTCCGTTACTTCGCAGATACGAGAGAGCGATCCCGTTATTTTGCATACACATTTCATGTTTGCGAGAGAGCGAGTATCGATTCACGGGTTCATAAATAAGAACAGCGTTCTTAATTTGGTACAAATCTACCAAATCCGTTCTATTTGTACCAAATCAAGAATATTTCATTGCTAGCGTTCTTAATACATTACCATTGTTCTTAATTCAAGAACGAAAATTTATGACCGGTGCCGGTAAAAATCATTACCTAATGGTTATGATTTTAGAACTGGCTTTTTTTCTGAGTGTAGATTATGGCGAATCAGATACGCTTCTAGATAGATATGGCCCCAATGATAAGCATTTGCTATTGTTGGCTTTTGCAAATCTGTGATTAAAGTTGGAATTTGTATTTATTTTACACATGCCGTTTGAGTTTTGTTTGCATTTTAGTAAGTTTATTTACAAAGCAAATTCCAGAATGTTACTCAGAACACTTGAAATTATTTGCTTTCAATTAACTTTAAACAAACAATTAGGCTCTCCCTCAGCACATCCTTAGCTTGTTTATGTTTTCAAATGTAAACAATGTGTATCAAACGTTTTTTGATATGTTATCGAAAGAGTTTTGAATCTTAATCGATAATGAAAAGTATCGTATGAATAAGGAAGCGATGTTTTTTGCAGGACTCGGCATGACTGGTATGCCAAACTGCAAAATTTAAATGAAGTTTGAAAATATTTAAGCTGATACCAAAAACTTATCAAAAAGTCGCTTTAATTCAGTGGAACTCGTCAAATACGTATTTTGTTATCATGCACACGACGAAACTAATGTTTTTGTCACGAAAGATTTGTTCACCACTAGATTATGCTAACTGCTGGCCACCCACCAACCACCCTTCCAGTACCCGATTCCTAAACTACAACAGACGATGCGACGTCGCTATAATCGTTCCAACATAGCGTGCAATCTAAGTCCAACCACCCCTTTTGGGTGGTATGCTCAGCTAACGCTGCGGCGTTGCTGTTTAAACAACCACCTTCTGTTTTCATTCGCTCTCTTTTTTTTCACCCGCTGTTGCACTCACTCAACGTATCTCGTTTACTCTCCCTTTGCCGGCTTTTGATGCGTCCGTAAAGGACCTCGTGTGTACGTGCTCGGCTATTCGCTCGTGCCTTGTTTGTGCTTTGGTTGCGAGATTTTAGTCGCGTGCCTGTCAGTTTGCATGCGTCGCTGTTCGTGGGTGAAAGTCCGTTGTGAATCGCACCGATTTTTAAGGTTTTAATACTCGCGTACAACGTGTTGTCGACGATAGTAGTAGCGTATGCGTCGGTCTTTGTGACTCACCAACCAGCACTAAAAGCGCTTGAAAAAGCCGGGAAATATATCTACATACATACATATATATTGTTTATGTGTGCAACGAGTCGTTGTGTTTATTTATTGTTCAGTGTTTTGGTCAGACGCCACTTGAAAAATCTGTGAAAAGTTTGTGAGTTTTCCAAATCACTGTGAAATGATGCCAAAAGCAAACAAAACCCATTCAAATTGTCATGGCGTCTTTTTGCGCCAGTAGACAGCCAAACAATATGTTACCATACACAAGGATGTCTTCAAATTAAGCTACTTCAAGTGATACTTCACAATTTAACTAGCTTCTGTGGTGTACATCAACTATCTGGAACACAATATGCAGCCCAACACAAAGGTAAGTGATAACAACTGTCGCGCTCATCGTTGTTGTTGTTGTTGCTTTTGGTGTTTGTTGGTGGTGTCTTTAAAATTTGCCTGCAATTTGGGGTGTGTTTTTTTGACTGAGGAACAGGTATGGGATAATCAATGTCTAGTAGAATTCACTTTCTGTTGATATTTGAGAGCTCAAGAGAGCTTATAACAGTAAAAAATTTTAATTTAGAAAAAATAAAGATAAATCAAAATCAAAAATTATATGTCTAATCGAAATTATAGTGCAATAAAGTTCATATATGAGCTTAAACTTCCTGTCCTTGCCTTAATGACAAGGGAAAACCCTTAAGTTGGATAAAGGCCAGACAGCATAATGGACATGACACGAACAAAAGGAACTTTTATTTTTGGGAAAAAGAAAAATACCATATTTTAGTTTATGCACTGAACTCTTGATTGACCTTAGTTTGGGGTTGGCCAAATACATAAGGAAGGCCACAAAAATGCATGAACAAACATGAGGTAGTAAAATAATAATGTAACGATGACACGCGATGGATCAGGGGTGTGGGTCTGGGATCTGGAACATATGTATGAATGAGCTTCGATGTAAAAAGTTGTTGTGCTGGAAAAATTTAATATGAATGCAGCGAAATAGCGCATATTCCGCGAAATGATTATTATTTGCCTCAACGTTCAAGGACTGCGTGGGAAGATGCAAAAATGCGTTAACACTGGGAAACTATTTAAAACAGCAACACATAAAACTTTTCAGTGGCTTGCAAATGAGAAACTATTAAAAAGAACAAGAAAAGTGCAAAAGAAATTCTTTCAGCAGGTTGTCAGTCCGTGGCAGCAAAAAAGAAGGAACTTGCGTCATTTTTACCACAGTGTTACAAAGTTTAAGCTCTTTTTGCCATCTTGCCACAGTTTGCATAGAGCACAAAGTGTACAAGTTTCATTCTTCTTTAATTCAATTTAAATATGGCTTTTTTCTTAGACAGACAAGAGACAAGAGAGGCAGCTTAGAGCCTCAATCAAGAGTGTAAGCCATAGCTTTGAGGTTAACTTTTAAACACTTTAGAATGTTCTAACGCCAAAAGGGATTAACGAACTTAGACTTTAATCAACGGCAAATGCAAACTAAGATCTGCACATTTTGTTGCTTGTTTGATTAGTAATTTTTTTTTTTGTTAAGCCAACTATTTACTTTTGACTTTGCAGGGCTTTTGTAAGTTTTCCTTCCAAAAGGGCTCCCTCGCTTAAGTTATTTACTGTTTACTGTACTGTATATATAAGTGTGTAAGTAAATGCTTTCAGTTAAACAAGCGTATCGCATAACAGCTCAAAACAGGGGGTACTTTGTTTTAGAAGGCTTCTGTGCATTTTGCATTTAATTGTAATTTTAAGTTGAAGCAAACACCATGGCACAAAAGCTCAGCTTCAAAAACATCTAAACATTTCTTGGTACAATAATTTCTCATTTAGCCTAGAAATGAGTTTTTTGCTTTCGCTTTTCGCAGCGTCATTCAATTTTTGCTTTGATGGTCTCTGAGGCGGTTTTCATTTCCACTTGAAGAACTTGTCGTATACTTAATTGCATAAGTTTTTCTAGTTTATTCACAAGTTTTAAATGAAACTTTGCGCATTATGCTGAAAGCATTTCACATTTATTTGTATATTATGGAGCATAAACATAGCAAATGGCAAAGACCAAAAGTTTCTATGTCAACAAACAACTGAAGTTTAAGATTCACAAAATAATTGCTCAGATTATACAACATTCATTTACAGCAATTACAAATTCAATTTCCACGTATGTCATAAATTCGACAGCTATAAAATTCAATCAAATATTTCATTACACAAACAACAACAAAAAATTTAATTTACTTCTGGTGCGAGATGACAGCACACACACACACACATAAACATAAATCGTGCTCATCTCATCTGTGCTACTTTCTTACTCCTTCACCTTCAACCCCTCCTCCTTTAACTTGCAGCCTGACTTTGAATGAATGTTTTCCTGCTTCCTGGTTCCTGGTTCACCTTAGTCTCAGTCTCATTTGCCAGTCTGCCTTCTGCCCACCCCCGCCCCTGTTACCACCTTATTTATGTGTTGTTGCCTGGAGGTTGGGGCTGTTGGAGCTGCCTCCAAAGTGTTGCTGGCGGTGTCTGTGTTCTATGATGTGTCTGTGTTTGTCTAAGGCACGCTCATTTCAGCGCGTATTCAAATTAGATTTAGCCGCAGCGCATTTTTATATAACCAAATAAGCGTCAGCTGGCGCTTCGGACTTTGCTGTCCTGTAGCAAAAATTTAATGATCTCATTGTGTTTGTCTTGATTACTTTTGCGGCGTGTCCTCATTACTAACTGGTATCAACAATATTTAAATACTTCATAATTTTATTCATGAGTTTTTACCAAAAAAAAAAGAAGAAAGTTGAGCACAAATATGCTGACCAAACTCCTTTTATCCAGCGCATAATGAAATTAAGTAAATACATGTGTGTGTCCAAAAGGGTAGGTGGACTATGTAATGAGCAATGACCCTTACCAACAACTTTAAAAAAATATTTACTAAAACTCTTTCGGTTAAAATAATATTTTCTTAAGGGTATTAACACTTCGTCGTAGTAATTTCTATGTTCTTCAATGGTAATAAATGCCAAAAAAATGCTTTGCATATTTTAAACATAAATGCGTATTAATAATTCGAGACATGCTGAGTTTTTAATTAAATTGCTTTAATTTAATAAATTGCTTCGTCTGCTTTTTTAATTTGCGTACAAATTTCGCATTATGCATTGAAAAAAGGTTCTTCAAAATCTCAAATATTTACGAGACAAGCTTTATTTACAATGTAACAAAGAATTTGTACTGTCGCGACATCTTCATGCGATGGCGCCTCAAAGTCGGCTTTAAAAATTGACTATTCAGCAGAAATAAAAAAAGAAGCCCAAGCTGCTTGAATGTCAATGGCATCTAATGAACTTGGACGACTCCATGCATAAATCTAAATAAAATAAACAAACACACACACCATATAATATATATGCATTAGTATGTCTTCGAAATCGAAGCATCGAACAATCACTTAGACTACTTTCTACCCCATTCCTGAAGCCGCCACCACCCATGGGGAACATTGGCGTCGCATTGCGTCGCTCCACACAGGATTCAATTCTCAAGTCAAGTCAAATATGAATATATGATTCTGTTGTTCTTTTTGTTAGTTTTTGTGGCTTCCATATTGTGTTCTTGCCGTTGGCCTACTTATTTCGCATAGTTTCATCCCCGTTAAGCCAATATTCAATTTTTGGGTAGTTTGATTTTTTTCTCTTTTCTGTTATCCTTAAAGCTGTTTTGTGCAAATTCTTTGATTATTAGCAGCTTTGCTTAAATTTCATAACTGCAATGGTTTTGAATTTCTCATAAATAAATGATTTTGTGAACCGTAAGCCGTATTAATTAATTATTCGATGTCTGCGTTTTGGGTCTATTGAACCTTTGACTATCCAAGCCATAAACTTAAATCAACCCAACCGCCCACAAATACTTTACTTCTACCCAGCTCTATAAAAGCCTTTGATGACGACTTGACTGCACATTGAAGAGAGTTGCAACCGAATGTATTCGAATGCATTTATGTATGTGTGTGCAACGGAATGTTATTGTCGTATTTGTATGTGTGTTTGGTATTGTCTTAGTTTATGGCTCAGTCGCTTATTTGTTATGGTAACTGATGCAGCTGGCCTTAGAAACCGAATCATTGGCATGGAATGGCTGAAAAGATAAACTTTAATAATAGATATTTCTGTGAAATGTTTACGATTTACCAGTTTACGGTTAAACAGTGAATGCACTCAGCGAAAAGGTTTAAAAACTATTCTCAAAATGTTTTCAACTACGTTCCTGAACTAGACACAATCTTGACTATAACATTTGGTGATTTGTCGACTTCTGTTTGCTACTCAAATATTGAGTAGTTGAGCGGCAAACTCATAAAGCTTGAGCAAGCCACCAAGCCAGTCAGCCAGCCAGCCAGCCAGGTAGCCTAAGGAGCTTAACAACAACAACAACTAAGTTGGGTCTGGGTAACTGAATGAGTTGAGTCCTTTTCATAGAGGTCCACTTGCATGCAAGCCAAGCATTTGCCCTGCGGCTGTCTGGGCATTCAAATACACATGAATAAACACACACACACACACACACATACATAGCAAATGCATAGAGAGAGTGTACATAGTACACATTGTAAATGTTCGCATTTGTTGCTGTTTTCTTTTTCTTTTTTTGCTTATTTATATTTTCATATGTCAGGCAACCCTTTCAGCTGTCTGAGTTGTTTTAAAAACTGTTCACACATGCGGGGTGCATGAGGGGTAGCCTCTCTCACCTGGCGCCATAATATGGCGACAGCAATTTATATATATAAAGTTGAAAGCCGGACTAGTTGGAGTACTCGTTGAGTGCAAGGTGGGAGTGTCAGCTATTTTAATATGCTGCTCTTACTTACACTTCTGATAAGGCAGAGATGTGTAGCTATGTATGTGTGTCTGTGTGTGTTTAAAGCTGCTTTAACTAAGCAGTGGAAGTACTTAGCACCAGGAGCAGCCATTGCTGTAGAGGCAATCCACAGTCACCTCAACTCATCTTACAGTCACATCCTTCAATGTCAATCGCACTAGTTTTCTGTGGCGTCTGCTGCTCCACACACATAATTTGAAGATAATTTGCGTTGCACTCTCGGCAGTTTGGTTCGTTTCACAATTGAATGCACCGCAACGTCAATTTCACATGCAACGAAGCTTGAAACGCAACTGTAATTATAATGAATTGGTCTGGAAAGTCAAGGAACGTCAAAATACTAAATATATATATAGTATCAACAGGGGTTCATTGTCACGTTAAGTGCTTATATTATTTGCTATTAATACAAGTGTCAATCTCGCCAAAAATAATCGTTTATGCAAATTCCAATTAAGCACACAATATGAATTGTTGTGGTTTTTTGTTTTGGCCACATGGCGTATGCGCTATATACATAAATATAGTTTCTTACACAGCTGTCAGCAACTGTTGCCATTTATGTTAATGTTTATGGTGTAAGTGTGTGTGTAATATGTATACTATTTATGGTTTGGGTCAAGTGCAAATGTGCTTGGCCTTGTTGCAACATCTATACTGCTTGCCACAAGACTTACTTGCGGCTTATTAAAGTAGTTTAAGGTGACAACAAAATGGAAAAGCAGTGAGGAGAAAGACTTAAGAAAGAATAACAAAAATAAGAAGTAACACATAAAGTAACCCATGAAGTAACCTATCATGTAACCCACGAAGTAACCTCAAAAGTAATTTCACATGAAACTTAAAAAATAAATAGAAATTATCATCATTTAAGTAGCCCATAAAGTATACAATGAGTAACCCATAAAGTAACGCATGAAGTAACCCATGACTTGTAGTTTCCACTAAAGGGAAAAATCCTCCCTCTAAATACACAACTGTTACGCAACAGTTATGAATTGTGCGCATTTTTAAGCATGCCCTCATAAATTATTATTATTTAAATGCTTAAATCGAGCACATTTTTAACCACATAAGCCACATTGATGACATAATAACGCTCGAAAATCCATTAAGGCAGTAAGCATTTCACATAATATTTACATTTAGTGCTGAAAATGAAAGGGGATATGGCTGCTGAGAGATGTGGGCAGGAAGTGTACTGCGCTGCTGCAGCTTGTTCCTCGTCCTTATCTACTGATTAGAGGTAAACAGAGCGTGTAAATGTTTGAATACGTATATTTGAAACGAGCATTTCCCTTTTCTTTCTCTCATTTTTATGCGGTTGCTTTTTAGCCGCATTTCAGCACTCGGAAAAACAAATTTCACCCCCGCGCGAAACACAAACACACACACACAGCCGAACAGAGTGTAAAAGTCTGTGAAATGTGCATAACGAAAAAAAAACTCGTGGCACAAAGTATAATCAAGTAAGGCAAAGAAGGGCGGAAGAGTACGCGACACACGCCAACTGGTCATATATGCATATATGTGTGTGTGTGTGTGGGGGTGTATGTATATGCACGGGGCCATTGACATTTTGCCTATACCAAACTGCCCCTTTGCCAGCTGGCAACACCAGCAACAGCAACAGCAACAAGAACATGGCCAACACTTGTATTGGCAATTTTGCCATCGCATTTTGCTTTGATTTTGTGCACGCTGCGATTGTTCTGGTCCCTGTGTTCCGTTTAGAATTAGGATGCAGATACTACAACAACAACAACAATCAAAAGCCAAAAGCAATAGCCAACAACAATGGGCGGTCGAACAGTGCAGTTAATAGTTTTTGTTGGGGTTGACTGCATCAGCCCCTTGCACCCCCTTAGTGCTGCACATTAAAGACAGATTTACGTGCAGTGTCCATCGCCCTCTTCCCACCCCTCACCCAGCGTACTGTCACCGTGTGGCTTCCATCAATATTTATGGAGGCGGGTGGCCCAGGGGGACAACAGCTAGAGATTTGGCAAAATGTGCAATTGATTGAAAATTTACAGCATTCGGTTGATCATTTTGCAATCACACTATCTTTCTGTCTCTCTCGCACAGTGTGACCATATGAAATGTCCTTTCTTTTTTAATTGGAATGGACACAGAGGACAAAAAAAAAAGGTTTTTACCTTTATTTAAAGTTACGACAATATGGAATGCATATTGGATTTTGTTATTTTTGCACAAAAACACATTTGTTTTTTTGGTCATGAAAATGCCTTAAAGGTTTTTCCTTGTTGTCGGCTTTCAGCAGTTAACCTTTATGTTCATCCCCCTTTTTTTTCCAACGTGTTGGGATATAAATTGCTGCCACCCCTGTGGCACGTGTGCGTGTGCCACACACTGGACCAAAAACACATTTGGATGGTTTGAAAAACCAAATTAGACCATCTGAAAGATGACTGGTGCCTCCGTAGTAAAAACAGACAAACAAATGAACAAACGCACGCGATTGTAATTAATGATCGGACACAGCTTAATGACAGTCGATTTCACTAATAACACCATAAACCATTACAATATTTTTGTTGGTTTGGGAATGTGTTGCGGTTTTCAAAATGGTATCAAATGTTCACCCTTGCCCAAATAATGCGTCATTGTAATAAAATTTAAAGTTCCACCCTTAAACAACAAATTGAATAAATACTAAGAGAAAAATCAATATAATACAGACATAAATTTACAGTTTTCTTATCAATTGAATAAGGAATGAATACAAAACAATACCAAAAATCACTTAATCTGATCATAACTTAGAGCAATTACTTGGCCTATTGTTGCATTGAGCATTAACCATTTTCTTATCTTTTATTTTGCAGAAATGCCATTGGCATTAATTTCTAATGGACAATCTCTAAGCGAGTCCGAAAGCCACAACACAACACACACAAAAAAGAAATAATAATCGTCTACAAATAAATAACAGAGAAAAAGCTTTGTTGTTGTTGGCGGCGGGCATGGATGGCTAAGACGCTCAACTGAGCCACCAACAATAACGGCTCAATTCGTCATAGCCATACATACGACACCCAAACAGATAGAGGGGAAACTGTAAGCAGTAAGCAACTGGCAAGACGGCAATGGCTCGTAGGAAGCGTACAAGAAGGAAAATGGCAACGAATCGCAAACGGAAGAAGACAGTTGGCACGTCAGCAACAGCAACAGCAAAAGCATCAGGCATCATCAAATCAGTAGTCAAGTGGAAGATTATGATATCATCAATAATGTTGCTGCTGCTATTCTGTTGCACAAGTGAGTGACAGTCCCAGAACCCGTACCGTAACCCAAAAAAAAAAAAAAAAAAGAAAAAAATCATATGGATAACTGAATTTCTTGAGTTTCTTTTTCTTGTATGAATTTTCTTAGCATCTATCATAAGACTAAGACGCAATTTGTTTTAGCATTATACACATGTCTCTCTCTCTCTCTCTCTCTCTCTATTCACTCTCTCAAGTTATGAGCTAGAGAGTTATCAACTCAGTGGGGAATTTAGAAGTACAACGGAGCACTTTTATCTAAAGCTTGATTTATGAAAGGGAAAACAATAGGATTTGAGTTACAACAACTACTTTGTCTGGCAATTATGAATGAGCTTGTCCAAATGTACCAATTGCTGTTGGATATGAACCATAAACTGGAGCGGAAATTTTGGCTTCAACTTCTTAAATCCATTAAAAGTCCCTTTTGACTAAGCTTGAATGCATTTGCAAGTTTCATCGGGAAACCTAATGGACTGTATTAAATGAAGTGACAAGTTGAGAAACTAACAACGAAGGGGTGGAGAAGCCAGGGGAAGACCCTCAAAGTTTGAACAGTTGTCAAAGAGCAGAAGTCAACTCAATTAAGTTTGCGACATATCTTTATTTGATCTCTAGCACTTGGTCAATTGAATTCATTAGCTATCATCCAAATCGAAATCGAAATCAAGTAAACGTTTGTGTGATGCTTATTGATACCAATAGTTAGTTTGTTTACGGTTCGTATTAATCTTTGAAAAAGCTTAGCAAGAGGTTGAAGTGAGACCAAAATCAATATAATTATTTCTTCTTTGGTTCAAATAACATACGTGGATGACACAATTTACCTTTAGGGAAACGAACAAAGCTGATTGTTGGAAGTGCCTTGCAAGTCGGTTATAAAAGGTTTGCCAACTCTTGGGCACTTAGGCACAACAAAGAGGCGTCATAAAATGGGGGCTGCACGAACTCCTCGACTTGTCAGAGAATACGAAATAAATTACGAACAAAGAGACTTGTGTATAATTCTTATCTGCCTTTCTCTCTCTCCCTCTCTCCCTCTCTCTACCTCTCTCTGGCTGCTGATTAATTTGTTCGTTTGTGCCTTGGCTTCATTTCAACAAAAGGTCACGTGCTGGCGGTACGAAGGGGTCGCCTCATGTCCCCGAGCACATTCACTGCACTCAGCGGCGACCTGCATGTGCAGATACAATTCAGCGGCGAGGACGAAGTGGATGGCAATGAGAATAGGACCAATAATACAACACAGCAACTCCAGCCTACAAATCACAATCTCACCAACAACAACGCCCACTTAAGCACTGACAGAACCGGTACAATGGGAGTGGAGGGCATGGTAAACACCATAATGAGCACTTTAGTCATTAGCAAAATCGTTAATGATGCTGCTGCTGCGGCGACAGCTGAGGGTGACCTGATGTTGTTGCCACAAAACAGGACTAATAACAGCAGCAGCAGCAGCAGCAGCTCCAATCGGGTTGTCCTGCAGCGCAGACGCAAAGAAGTCGTCCAAAATATACCAGTCTTTCCGGATCCACGACAGAATATCACACAAGTCACAGTGCCATGTCAGACCTTCGTGCTTGGCGGCCTCTACGAGATGCAGGTGGTCAGGAATCTAAAGACAACAACCCTGAATCGCAGTGATCCAATGCCTGGCTTAACGACAACAACATTAATGCCAACCCAAGATGAACGATTGCTACAAACGTTAGATGTGCGATGGCCAAGTGCTGAAATGATTGTCAATCCGGTCACGTTGCGCACATATCCCAAGGCGCCCGTTAAGGTCACTCTACGCTTCCCGGAGGTCAATTGTGAGCGGGCCTTGCATGGGGAGCAACCTTTGCTGCCTGAATTCTGGCTGGAGCTGGTTTATTGCGGCAAGGAGCGTTCGTGTGCCTACAGCATGCTCAATATGTCCAAGTCAAGTGTGCTCTTTGCCGAGCAGGTTCATGGCTATCCCAAGCAGAAGACAGTGGAACTGGGCTGCGAACTGTTTGGTCTGGCCGGCAACTATGCCGTCCAGCTGCGTCCCATGACACCAGCTCTTAATGTGCCGACTACTCGACGAATGATAAGCGTGGATTGGAGCGATGAGTTTGTGTTCAATGTCTATGCACGCAGCATATTTCCCTGTGATCCTCACACTGGCGTCGGTGTACTCTATGAGTATCCCGGCTGCATTCTGGAGCAGGGTGATCGAGTGCGTCTCTATTCCAAGCTACGTGCCGATGTTGCCTCCCTGAAGCCACCCACCACTCTGCACTATGTCGCCGAGCAGCGAGTTGTCAAGACGCAGCATTCACTCTACTTTAACTGCGATCTCTTCTCCGAGAAGTATGTGGAATATTGCTTCGTCTACGTTAGCCAGGCGATATCTGGAGCCGTTGCTGATGTTCGCATGGACTGTGTGCCAACATTGCCAGTTAGTGGTATGTAAAGAGATACTTTATGGACTTCATGTCATATACTTCATATACTGTTTCAGGACTCCTGAAAGTATGCAATAATAATTTGATAATAAGAGCTCGTAGTTTATTGCCATGCACTTAATCATGTTGAATATTTTACAGATTCCGATACTGGTGGCTGGGGCACATGGAGTGAGTGGACACCATGCTCCACAAATTGTCTGGGTGGCACAAGGAATCGCTATCGCTTTTGCGATTCACCGCCGCCACGCTATGGCGCCAAGTTCTGTGAGGTGCGTATTTAAAAGTTTTCGCGTTGATTAAGCTTCAGCTGTATTTAACCATTAAATACAGTTGAAAGAGCTGCAAAAGTTTTCTTGTTTTGTTTTTCGCTTAAAACTAAACCTCTTTCGTGTACGACATAATTCGGATACGTGTCGAACTTTCGCTGGAAACTTTTGCTTTTTAAAACTCTTTATACATATATGTATATAATGAAAGTGTGTAGACACAACTTATTTAGGAGCAGAGTAGGCTATGTACATACATACAAAGTTGCCTGCTTATATCTAGTCTGACTAACAGTTGGGTTCATCTTTTAGTTCATTCTTGCTTTTTTCACGTACCTACAACTAAAAGCACACAAACACACACATATATATCTATTTCTCATTGTTGTGCCGACAATAATAAAAAAAAAATGGTGGGGGATGTGAAAGGGACAAGGCTATGGCTGGCGGCCATGTTTGTGTCTGTTTGTGTGTATGCGTGTGTGTGTGTGTGTGTCTGGCAGAGTGTTACAATATTGCGACACTTGTTCCAGATTGCTGGGGTACAATTTACAATGCTGACACGAGGGACGCGTCGGAGGCCGGAAAGAACACTTTATATAAGTTTCTTCCCCTTTGCTCTCATTGGGCAGACATTGTATTTTATTTTATGCAACTATGAAACTTATCTACATATAAATTGTAGGCTTTCTTTTGCTATACTGCCTACTGTTTTCTGTTTTGGATGTGTGCGCTTTTTTTTTTTCTTTCGAGTCAACTGTTAATAATCCGCTTTATAGCTGAAACGTTTACTATTTACGTATTATTAAAGTTACACATAAACATTTTCAAAATGTAAACAAGCTTACACAATTACTCAAACCCAACAAATATTAAAATAACTGCATGCCATAACAACCGTTATGAACACACACACGCACACACTTTACATATGTATGCAACTGCAATTACATTTCCTCTTACAATGCTCTCCCACTCTACTCTAACATTTGTTTTTGTGCATTCTTTTCCCTCCCTTGCTGTCCATTGTTGTTGTTTGTGAGCACTCCACTTCATTATGCCAAAAGCTTCCGTTAGGAAATTCATGCGATTGTTACACCTGAATTTGAAAAGGAATTCACATTTGCCTGGAATACTTTTGTTTAAAAAAACCATTGTGGCTCCAAAGATAATGAAGAATTTTCTGCTGTTATGCTCTTCATTGTTTAACTGTGGCTTTTCCCCAAAACAAAACATGTTAAGTACTTAAAGCAGCACAATTGAGTCAAGTTTTTAATAACTAATTAAGCATGGAACAATATTGTGGGTTTGCCATGGTTACCAAAGCTTTTATTTCAAAGCTTGTTGCCTTGACAACAGTTTATTATTTATAGGAATGTTGACAAGTCAGAACACAAATTGTTCTAATCAAATATACAAATAGTTTAAATTATTGTCTACAAACACACAAAATCATAACACAAATTAACTACCAGTGTTGGCAAGTGCATAAAGCAATCTCTTCAAAATGCCGCCAAAAGCTAGAAAATCGGTGAAGCGAGCCACAAAGGACGATAACAAAATGACGCAAGTTGATCGCACCTTCTATGAGCTTCAAATTACCGATTTGAACCAGAAGTTAAGTCGTCTGCGTTCCCATCTGGCCAGCCTCGATGAATCGAATGTTATGCTCACGGCTAAAATGCAGGATATTGATCATGATCGAACCGACGTTGCCGCCCATTTGGAACGTACGCTTGCGGAACGTAATAATTCCATTACCGAGCTGGAGGAGCGTTTGGTGGAGGTGTCCAAGGTACGCGAAGTGGAGAATCGTGTGGCTCAGGAGACAATTGCGGACTTGGAGGGCAAATATAAGGCTATGCATGATCAGTTGACATCGGAAATAAAGCTACTCAATGGCAAGCTAAACTCCCTGGATGAGTTTCGCATACAGCGAGATATACTCTTGGCCAAGTTCGATGATCAGGAGGCGGAAACCAAGGAGAAGGAAAAATATCACAAGGAAGCTCTGTACAACATGGAACAGGCAGCCGTTGTCGAAAAGGATGCATTGAAAAAGGAAGTGGAGGCCAAGCTGTTACAGGTCTCAGAGGATTTCACGCGTTCCAGTGAGATTCGCAATGCTGGCTACACGCGTCGACTTATCCGCGAGAACATAGCACTGCAAAAGGAGATCGATTTGCTGGTAATGTCCCAAATTAAGCTGCAGCAACAGTATAATAACCAGAAGGAGAAACACAAGGAGATCATGGAGCAATATAGTGCTTTGGATCAGATCAAGAATGAGCTGGTACGCAACTCCATCAACAAGATCAAGATCATTGAGGGTCTGACCAACAATTATGAGAGATTGAAGTGCAAATATGTTGAGGCACTGCAATATCGTCGGGCCTATGAGGCGCAGCAGGAGGCGGATCAGATGGTCGATGATAAGAACAAGGATGCGGTCGGTAAGGTGCGTTCCTTATGCAGGCGCATTGAGCAGATAACGCTGGAGAAGCGTCACTTGGAGGCGGTGCATGATCAACATGAAGGAGAGATCGTTCGATTGCGTGGCATTATACAGGAGATCAAGGTAACCGTGCGAGATGCCATCATCAGTCAACAGAGCATCAAGCTATTCCCGGAGAGACTCGAAGAGGCCCAAGTAGATGCGCCTGATGTGATTGAGGAAGTCAGGGAAGAAGCGATTTCCATGAATAAGCTATCCCGCATTGATCTCCTTTCCACTTTGATGAACATTGTCAGTTCCCATTCGGCGGAACTGCCTCGAACTCCATCTGCAGAGTCTATAAGCACTGTCACCTCATCGCTATATACTCCTGGTAAAATGGGCTTCATGCCTCATAAGCCCAAGCCAGCTGTTTGTGATCTCTACCAGAAGGAAGTGCTTGATCAATTGCCAGATCTACAGGTCACCTTGCCAGAGTGCCTGTTGAAGGGTCAAGTCAAAGCGAAGGATGCAGACAAGCGTGAAGATCGTGCATCCATCATTGATGTAGAATTTGGCACCACCCTATATGTGTCATCATCTCGCGAAGACGATAACATTGAGGTGGAAGAGGAACCACTAGAGGAGCCCGAAGGTTCGAGCAGCTCGGTGTCCGTGAAGAAGCCCAGCAGTGAGGGCAGCGCGCCACCACCAGGTCCAATGCCATTGGCCAAACCTGTAACGGAGGAGATTGAAAAGGTTGTCGATGCCAAGTCGATTCACAGTTTTTCAACGGTGGCTACGGGAACCACTGGTCTAGGCGGCGAAGCTGAGGATGTGGATGAAGAGGATGAATTTGAAATCAATCTGTTCTATTAAGTTTGCCTTCTTGTGTAATTACTAAAATTTAAATGTTATATGAAGGACTGAAATATATATAAAATCGTATAAGTACATATCATTTTTCGCATTTGTTGAAGTGGGTCTGGCAACGCCGTTAAACTTACCAGTCACCGATCCTTCTAATATTTAAATCCTTTTATTTACTTTTAGGGTCCATCTGTACAAACGGAAAAATGCAACAAAAGCGTTGTGGACACCTGGGATTGCATATATGAGACAAGTGGCAATATGTTGACAAAGTCAAATGTCACCGAGGTGCATCAAGAGATTGGACCTGGTTGCCGTTGTGGCTGTATTGTGCATCTGGGTTCATCCAAGCCAAAACGCATGATTGCTGGAGCTACACAAAGCTGTCCGGGACGTTCATTTTGGCTGATTCAGGTAAGCCGGCAACTCCTTTTAACTTTCTTATTAAACTTTAACCATTACATCATAAATTATAGGTTGATGGCGAAGAGACCATTTCGATGCAGCTCAGCTTCCTGCGTTTGCCGTGCGGCACGCAGTATATCAAGGTACGCGATGGACCATCGCTATCTTCTACACTGCTGGTGGAGCTTAAGGGAGAGGCGGTAACAATTGCCGACATCAGGCGACCCTCGGTTGAAGGTGGAAGTCAAAATGGTCTTCCTGTAGCTATCGAGTCCAGTGGAGCACAATTGTTAGTTGAATTTTATTCGGGTGACATGTCCGGAAATTCAACGTCAAGTTCAGATTATGATGCTGCTGCCTGCACTGGTGGCTTTATGGCCAACGTTAAGCCGTTGGGTAAGTTTCACAAAGATAAGATTTAATAATGACAACATTGTTATTTACGTCTGTTTGCTTTGCTTCAGTGCCCAGAACCATGAGCAATGGCACCACAATTCTGGCTGCTACAAGGTTGTCTGTTAAAAGTCGCACTACACAGCAAAAGAAGCCGATGTCAAGGATACGATTTACTTTAGTGCACCTCAGTGCCATCGTATTTGCCACCATAATAATTATAATAAGTGCGCTATTAGGTAAGTTACACTTTTGAACATGGCGCCAATTGCGCAGCAATGTTAAATACAAAACATGTTATGTTAAGTTTAACATTTTGTGAGCAGCTGAGCGCGCATGTCGTCTCTCTCAAAATGCTAAAATGACACTTGGCGATTTTGCACGCACCTACCGTTATAATTGCTGTTCAAAGTGTCAAGTGTCATTCCATCATATACCGGCACGCAGTAACAACTTGTTGATTTTTGTTTGTTTTTATCATCATGCACGCTCGTCAGGTGCTCAGTACATGGTACGTTATCGCAAATATCATCTGGCCGTGGCACGTCGCCAGGATGAAGGTTCAAACCTGCACACGCCACGCGATTCGCTAAGCTCACTGCACGGACCGCCATCACGTGCGATGTCAACGACCACACTGCTCTCCGAGGTGATTTATCTTGTGAAAATGCGACCCAAACATCAACTACGTCACTCCATATTGCGTGAGAGCGCCGATGTTGAGAATGTGAATGTTGATGAGACGGAGTTTCAGGATGACGCTGTTAGGGAACAAATGGTCAAGGGGTAAGGTTTTTGCATTCCATTTGATTTGGCAAATAGTTACTAGCCTGTATTTATTTTGCAGTGAGGAAGCACCTGGTTTTGGTAGCAATGCATCCATGATGACCATTAGGAATGAACATGCCTCGTTGACATCTCTATCGCCGGCAACAGAAAGTCGCAGTCCGGTCGGATCACCTATATCGGCTGAAGCAGAGCTGCGGCTGCAGCATGCCGAGGAAGCGGAACAAACAACAAGCATCCAGTCACCAGTGGATCCTGTAAGCAGCAAGGATAGTGCTAAGGATTCAGAGTCCATCATATCATCCGGTATGAGTTCGCTGTGCAATAGTCCGCCCTTGAACAGCAATCGATTAAGCAAGTATTCGGATCGTTATGATGCAGTTACGCTTAAGCTGCTTACATCCCGCTTGGATGAGAGCCTACGCGATGCCAGATCTCTGCACTCAGGCTCAGGCTCGCTATGCCTGGGACGCATGGGATCACGCAGTGTCAGTGCCTCATTAACCAATGTAAGTTGCAAAAACTTAGGATTTTTTCCTTTTTTTAATCACAATTATTCCTTAGCAGGGCTGCTATTCCCCTGCTGCAAGTGTGGTCAGCACGGCGACCATACGCACCACCAGCAATCCAAAGGAGTCCAAGGAGAAACAGAATCGCAAAAAGCTGCTGGCGAGACCTGGCTCAGAGTTTTCGCTGGGTAATCAGGAGGAGCTCGAGATGGATTATTATGATTATAATGTGATCAATGCGGGCGCTGCTCCAGGCTCTTACTTGGGCATGGATCCAGCCTATTGCATTTGGATACCACCCTTCGAGGGCACAGCAGAGCGAGAAGATGAAGATAAAACGCCGGAACCAGCTGTTGCCGCTCCCGAGGAGACAAACTCCTCCACATTTGAGCAAATACGCATGCCCAAATATGGACACTTTCTATGCCCGGGTGGCAAGTCCAATACAACAGACAGCACGCCCAGCTCCGAGGAGCGCTCCCTGCCCAGCAGTCAGCATCAGTCCAAAGCCACCTCACCCAGCGAAACGCATCAAAAGAGCTCTGCTCCTGCCAAGCAGCCAACTCCCTATATGTCCCGCAAGCAGCGTCGCCAGGCCAGACAGCAGTTCAGGCTCAACTCGATTGGTTCTGCAAGTGAATCAGATTCGGGTACATTGCGACACAAGCCAACACCAAGTGAAATTGCGGCCGTGCATCAGAGTCACAGCAAGGATTTAAGTCAATCAATGACGGGCTCCTATGTGGAGAAGGAAACACTTGTGGAGAAGGGTTCGGGTGATCTACAGGAATACCTGGAACTAGACGATCTACAATTTGCCGATGAAAGTGGCAGCGATTATGAGGCAGCTACGCTTAAGCAGCAAATCGAAAAGGGTGCAAGCAAGTCTCTTCTAGAGAATGCCACAAGAACCAAATCAAAAGAGGCTGCCGTCTAAGAACTGGCTCCAAATGGTAGTTTGTATATAGAAAAGGGATGAGAAACAGTATTTTTGGGTTAAATAGGGATAGTATGTGTTACGGGTAGAAACATATATCAGCAATATGAGTATAAGACCACCAATAGATTAGTTGGAAGTGATGAAGTTATTCTTATAGACCTAAGCTTCATAAGAGATTTTAATTACACTTCGTTCGAGTAAAGCTCAATCAAATAAGTTTACTTTCTATAAAGCATGTACATATATTTGAATTAAGTAACTCTAGTCATTTGTAATAAGTTAAAGCTTTGTAATCATAACTATATTTGGATTTTAAATTAGAAACTTTTCATTGCGGCCTTTTTGTGATTTCTTTTGTGGTTCACCTAACAAAATCTAGTCAAAATTATGTGTATAATACTCAAAAACTTTGTTGGTATTTTGATTTATAATTAGTTTTTAGCTTTTATAAATAAAAGAAACAAGAAAATATTTAAAAGTTATGTAAGTCTTTAATTAAAATTTTTTACCATGTCTAAATTCTAAACAAACAAAGCTTAAGCTGTGCAGCCAAAGCTTTGTTTCTTTAGAGCATAGACGATGGCATTGTGTAACAAAGGTCTGGATATTTATCACTAGAAACTAAAAATTTAGGCTTAAAAATACTTGAACATTCAGTTTGGCAAGCCTGTGCAGTGTCAGTTTTAGAGATTTGCATTTTCTTAATGTATGCCTTCAATTCGATGCGTTTCAGTTCTTGCTTCATCTTCATCATCAATGCATCATCTCCCACCGATTTATAGCGATTAAGTGCATCACATATACAACATTCACATTTTTGCTGTGATTTTGGCGATTCGATTTCGGATTCAATGTTCTGTTCAACTTTTGGCTTTTTTCGCCGCTTTGATTTACTTTTCTTTTTAGTTGTTTTGTTATTTTCTTCATCTTTGTTGTTTAGCATCTCATAGGGGTAATGTAGAAATGTGTTCAAATCGATATCATCGATGCATATTGCATCCATGGAGATCAAATCTAGTTCACTGCTAAATAAAAACTTCCTGATTTGACCCAAGCGATATTCGAGACTTTCAAAATTATCTGGTATAAAAGATTCTCTGATTAGGCTATCTTTAATTCTTAGATTTGTAGCTAATCGACTCCTTCGCTCCTCATGTTTTTTTTTTTTAACCTCCAGCTCGGCCTTATGATCCGGTATGTGGTATTCCGAAAAGCTCAAGCCTATTCGACTTTTTCGAACTAATAAATCCGTGTCGGTCTCTCGTCTTGAGTGTGTTTCATCGTCTTCATCACTATCCGACACCCGTTGAATGAACGTGTCTAAACGACTCTTCCGAACTACGAATTTCGGAAAGGGATCTATATTTAGCGCTGTGGACTGAGGGGCATGTTTAGCCGGCAGATCGGCAGTATTTGCAGTATTTGTTTCAGCGTTTTCAGCTTGGGATGTTTTAGCAGCCTGATTTGTTTTGTTTACATTTCTCAGCTTTTGATTCTTCAACATCTGTTTCTATATCTGCGTAATTTTCATCCAAGTCATAGGATCCTTCGGATTCTCTTAGTGTCTCCTCTGTTGGGATGTCGATATACTTGTTTTTGTTTATGTTTTTACTTTTTGCCAAATCGGACATAAAAAAATCGGATCTGTCAGATAAATCAGATGTTCGACTTTTGATAGAATTCGTTGTTTCTGGATCGTGTTTCCCTCTTGCCAAAATAGCTTCTCTCAAATCATCTTCACTTTTATGTGGTTTAAAACGTGTTTTTGATTTTTTTCTGGCATTCTTTGTTTTTCCTCTTGACGAATATTTCAGATCTTCGTCATCATTTTGCTTTAATCGTGTTTTTGATCTATTTCTGGCATATTTCTCTCTTGACTTTGAAGAATAGTTTAGACCTTCGTCAGCATTTTGTAGCTTTGATCGTGTTTTTGATCTTTTCCTGCCTTCCCTTCTTCTATCTTTTGATTTGGAAGGTTCAATTAGTTGCACATCGGGTGCATTTGGTTGAAATTGGGTTTTTGATATTTTCCTAGCATCCCTTGCACTCCCTTTTGATTTAAAGTCTTCAATTGATTCCTGTTCGGATGCTTGTGGCTTTAATTGTGTTCTTGATACTATCCGAGAGTCCTTTGAACTCGGTTTTAACTTAGAGGTTTCAATTGAATCTTCTTCGGCGCTTTGAGGCTTAATTGGATTTTGTATATTCTCTTTCGATTTGGAAGATTGAATTGAATCCTCCTCGGTGTGGTATGGCTTAAGTCGAGTTTTTGATATTATCCTTGGATTTAATGATCTCTGATTTGGTCTGGGAGATTCAACAAAATCGTCTTCGGTGCTATGTGGTTTATGTCTTGGCTTTGCTATCTTCCTGAAATTCATAATTCTTTCTTTAGGTTGAAGTGAATATTTTTCGGTTTTAGGTTTCTTTGTGTTTGTCTTGATATTTTTGAATTTCCGACTTGACTTCAGTTCATGTATTGAAGGCTGAAGTGAATATTTTTCGGTTTTAGGTTTCTTTGTGTTTGTCTTGATATTTTTGAATTTCCGACTTGACTTCAGTTCATGTATTGAAGGCTGAAGTGAATATTTTTCGGTTTTAGGTTTCTTTGTGTTTGTCTTGATATTTTTGAATTTCCGACTTGACTTCAGTTCATGTATTGAATCTTGCTGAGTTTCAGGTGGTTTCTTTAATTTTGCAATCCTTTCTTTACTTTTTAAACGTTTCATATCTTTTTTTGCTTGTTCGTTCTCATTGAGATTTTGTTCACTTTCTTCCTTCTTTGTGGTTTCGTATTTATTTTTCCATTCTTTCTCAAAAGATTCAATTGAAGCGTTTTCAGTTTCATGTATTTGAAATGTCATTCCTTTCTCCCATATTTTGTTTCTTTTTTTAAATCGCTTTTTCTTAGGTAATTTTGAATCAATATCTGTTATCCTTAATAAGCCATCCATCGACTTTTCGACATTCTTTTGACGCTTCTTTTTATGCAATCTTGCCAATTGCATTGCCTTGCGCTTATGCTGAAAAATTTGTAGCATATCAAGCATTTTTGAAATGTTTTTAACTACATCGTTATAGTCTTCCTCTTTGTTGAAAGAGTTCGATGTCGAAATGGTTGGAGTTTTATTAGGTGTTGTTTCCCTAAGTGGAACTTTGTAATAATCATTAACATCTTTGACTGGCGGATTGATTCTGCTACCTATATCGGGCTCCTGATCGCTAAATGATACATTGTGTCTTTTTTCCACGGGTTCATCAGACTCGAAGAAAGGCGATTTAATATCAAAATAATGCAATGAATCCAATACTTCCTTGGTATTCTTGAATTTCTTCTTTTTTAAAGGATCGGCAATAGGATTAGTAACGTACCTTAAGTACACATTGCTAATTTCGCGCGATAATGCCATAGGTTTATATGGCTTTTTATTCGATTGTTGCTCTTCTTTTTGTGTTGCTTCAATCAATTCATCTACGCCTTTTTCGTTATGAAGCATTTGAAAAAACTTTTCCTTGTTACGTTCGTGTTCATTACTTTTCTTTTTCGCCGAGATTTTTGGAATCTTGATCGTAGTCTGCACCAGGGGAACAGAGAAAGGCAAATCGTCTGGGTGGTGTTGGTAAATGCGTTTTCCCCTCAATCTGCTGCCCCGTGTTGTTGGCCAAGCAAGTGATTTACTATCGGTTTTGCCAATGTGTTCCAGAAGTCTCGTCACTGAACCATTATCTAAATTTTGTCTAAGGCAATGTTTATTGCGTAATGACTTCATTGCAATTTGGAATTTACTTCGATGATGATGTCAACTTAATAATTTTTCACAATAAGAAATAAATGTTGCCTACTTATGGGATGATTAATTTTTAGCCAACATTAAACTGATAAAAAAAGAACATGATTCTTTTTGCTTTTTATTGTGTTTGTATTTATATATGGCAAATTTAACAAATTTCATTTTTTTTTTGTTTTGTTTACGTTTAAAAAATATACATAGATACAGTTTAAAAAACAGTTCACACTGCGCTCTGCAATTCTGCTCACATTTTCATTTATTATCATTCATAATAGCTAATAAAAGTATGCATACACGTATGTATATGTATATATTTAAATATTGTATATAGGTTTTATAGTTTAGGCTTAATATTTACGTACAATCACACGCACTTAATCTATATACTAGCAAAAACACATTGTTTTTTCAGTTTTAATTGTTTTGTGGCTTTGAATTTCTCGTGCACAAATAATTTAATTTAATTTTGATTCCTAATAATTTAATTATAATTGTTTTGTTAGCTGCGCATTATGTGAAATAGCGAAGTTCCTTGATTTATTGTTGCATACAAATATGTGTGTGTGTGTGCGCGCTCTTTATGCTTTAATAGGTATGCATAAAGTATTATTATTATTTTAGGTTTATATAAAACAATAACTAGTCTGAAGACCTTGTGACTAGACGGTTCTTTTATTTTTATTTTATCTTTTTTTCCTTCATATATTTGTTATTTAACTGCTAAACTAATCAATATATTTGCATAAATGTTTATGCATTTAGTTATTGTTTATACATATACACATATATTTATATATATTATTATTTTGTTGTTGTTGTTGTATATAGTCAAAACACAAGACACACAAATCGACACAACAAAACGACAATAAACATACTTCAACAATGATATAAGCCAAAAATATATATAGTATAGTTTCTTCTCCTTCTTCTCCTTCGTTATATATGTATATACTATGATGTGTGTGTGTGTGTATGTGTATGTATTTGATTCACTATAAACCATTCGTTTCCTGCTCGCACTGTTCCTGAGTAACATTCCCTACTAACACTTTCCAATTCCTACGCTCATCATATCCAAACTTTATACAATACTCTCACGATCTCGCGCCGTGGCTGCAGCAGTCATATCGGTGAATCCAGTGCGCACTCCTTGGACACTGCTGGGCAGGATGCCAACGCGTCGCAGCGTCGATTCGCCACTGGAACCCACACTGCGCATGCCATTGCCCTTGAAGAAATTGGCCATCCAATTGCCAAGTTTGCCGCCACCACGCGCGGCACGCTGATGGGCAGCTACTGAGTGCAGATCGGAGATGCCATCATTGTCAACAATCGTTTGATTGTGGTGTTCATCAATGTCGGCAGCATAGCTGACACTGTTCCCGTGTCCCGGCACGCCTGGCTCCATGTGCTCGAGTGAATGCCAGCGCTTGGAGTGTGCCATCAGCTCCTCTGGCGGCGTTGTCAGCGATGCCTGACGCTGCAGCAGCGGCGATTGCATATCCTCCTCCATGCCCATGCCGCCGTTGCAGTTGTTATTCAAATGCTTGGCACAGCTGCTGCTGCTGCCACCACCCGTACCCGTGGACACATTGCTGGTGCGTCTGCGACTGCTGGCACCAGTGGGCACAATTGTGGGCTGGATATTGTTGGCGAAGCTACTGGAGTAGCGCAGCGGTGGCAGTTGTCCATTGTCGCGACGCATGAGCAGACCCAGCTCATCGTCATAGCCATCGGTGGCATCCACTGGATTCGCTGCCATCTCATCTCTGTCATCGTCATCATCATCATCATCGTCATCTGCTGTTGCAGCAGCATCACCATTGGGATTGCCACTGATCAGTGAGACGCCCGTGTCCAGGGATCGTGAATTGTTCTTCGATAGCTTCGATGGCGGCAGCTTGCCACGTTCATGGCGTTTGCGCAACTGTTGCAACGGCATGGGATCCATTGATCGGGACAACAGCAAATCGGCCACATGATGCGCTGCCGTTGCGGCGGCTGCGGCTATTGTTGTTGCACCACCAGCCAGCTGATCGGCAGGTAGAAGCTGTGCTGCACTGATAATGCGATGCGGACGCACCATGGCCAATGGCTTTTGTAGGGCATTTGGCTGACGCACAAGGCCCGCAACGGCGGTGCCATAGAAGCCGCCATTTAGCTCCAGTTCGCCATCGAGATTGGTGGCGATGGCTTCGTTAGTATCACAGTTCGTTTCATTTGTATCGGAATGATTCAGCGTGCTGAGCGAGGCATGTGCCGACGACTCCAACAGAGCACTGCCCACAAAATGGCCATTGTGTGATGGTCGCTCTCGTTCTTGTTCTCTTTCTCGTTCCCTGTCCCTTTCCCGCTCTCGTTCTCGTTCCCGTTCTCGCTCTCGCTCTCTTTTGGCGATTAGACGTGGTGATTCGCGCGCCACCTGATAGAACGAGCCCTGCAGACTGTATGTGGACTCTCCATCCATGGGTCGTGGCACACTGCTCTGGCGTCGCGATCCTGCCCCACAATTGTGCATGGCCAGCAAACTGGGCTGCCGCGAATCCGGATTCAGTTTGGGACTCTTGCGCGGACGACTGAATAGCGGCGGTGGCATATCCATCATGTCCACATTCTTCTTCTGTATGGCCTTCTCATTGGCGCCCGTTAGCCACCAGGTGACCACCTCACCCTTGCCCTTCATGCTGACCAAGCCACGCTTCTCGGTTATATAGCCGCCGCCCAGTTTATCCAGCGCCAGCTTGCACTTGTTGGATATGTGTATCTTGAGCGCCTCGCCATTGCTCTCCATGCGCGATGCTGTGTTGACCGTGTCGCCAAAGAGGCAATAACGTGGCATGGTGAGACCCACGACGCCCGCAACCACTGGACCCGTATGCATGCCAATGCGCAGCTTCAGTGTCTCATTGGGCCTGTGGGCAATGCGATGCTGTTTAACGGCATGCAACAAATCCAATGCCATTGAGGCAATTTCTCCCGCATGCCGATCGCCATTCTTAATGGGCAGACCAGAGACCTGGAAAAAGTGTATAATTGGGCATAAGATGCTTTAGTAGAATGTAAATGTGCTATGATAACATACCACCATGTAGGCATCGCCTATGGTCTCCACTTTGTAGACATCATAGCCACGGATGATGCGATCAAACACCGTGTAGAGATCATTCAAAAAGTTTACCACCTGCAACGGTGTGCTCTCCGCCGACAATGCCGTGAAGCCAACAATGTCGCTAAAGTAGATCGTGACCTGTAGAAGGAGAATGTATTTGAGTAACGTTTGACACAATCTATGATATCAAATAGTTTACCAAATCATAGGAAACCGGTTCGACACCTTGTCCCATGGTTAGTTTCTCTGCCACCGATTGTGGCAGCATGCGATGCAGCAAATCTTCCGTTTTCATCTTCTCCTCGCACAACAAACGTGTACGCTCTGTGACAATATCCTCCAAATTATTGGCATACTTCTCCATCATTTCCATCATTTGATCCATGATGTTTTTGGTCTTGCCGCCTCGCATCTTCTTCAAGCGATTACTACAAATGTTCATAAAATAATAGTTAAAAATCATAGTTTAACCGCTGGTTAAAAGTTTAAGCTTACCGTATGGCACTGAACTCGGGTCGATCGTCGGGATTCTCGGCCCAGCAATCCTTGATGCAGGCGAGCACATAATCCGGACAGGATTCGGCCTCTATTATTGAATCGACCTCGGGCCGAAATGGCTCGTCGCCCTTAAATGGCAACTGCTTAACTAAGTCCACAATTTGCTTTGGTTCAAAGTTGGTTTGTCCAAACGGACCCTTACGACTAAATATCTCATACATTATGATGGCAAACGCATAAATATCACCCTTCTGACTGCCATATACATGTGGATTGCGCAACAGTTCCGGTGCGCGCCAGAATTGATCTGCAATGAGATGGGAGGAAGTTTATTAAAGAACAATGTTGAACTTAATCAGGAACGAATGTGGAAAGGAGTTTGATATTAAAGCCACAAAAGATTGGAAAGAATCTAGTAATATAGAAGAAAAGAATAAAGAGTCTTTAGTATACCATATTCTTGTATATTATATCATGTCACTTTATAATCTATTCTACTTCTAATCACATTTCTATTATATAATCATGCTTTTCAGCAGATCTCTTCACTTGATAATACTCACTTCGATAATGTTGATGCTCGCCAATTGACTCATTTTCGGCGCACTGACGCAGCTCGTGTAAACCAAAATCGGTGACTTGCAACATCCAGCGTGAGGTGACAACACAATTTGAGGATTTGAGATTGCCATGATAGATTAGCTGTGAACTGTGTATATACACCATGCCCTGCAAGCAAAGGATATTAATTTCGAGTTGAAGTTAAAGCTCCTTTAAGACGCACCTTTATCAAATCATTGATAAGTGAGGCTATAAATAGATCATCCAATTTGATATCCTCATTCTCAATGATATCGTATAGACTGCCCTTGGCACAATAATCGGTGACTAGCAATAAACGTGTGGGCTCCACACAGGCGCCAATGAAGCTATTGATATTATCATGGCGCAGTTCACGCAACAGACGCATCTCCTTCATAATCTCGCGTGAAATGTCACGTTTGCGTGGAAATTTCAGCTCCTTGATGCGCACAACGGCGCCGCGTAATCTCGCCGTCGAGGTAACAAATTGATGGGACCAACGCGAACCATAGCTTTGGGCGCTCATCAAGCTGACCTGGAGAAAGGAAAGCAAAACAAAATTTAGAATTGTTTTATGAAAGGTAATTTAGAGAACTTACTTTACTTGGCGATGAGACAATTTCATTGCCCGAATAATCTTTGATCTCGCATATGTTAATCTTCCACAATAGGCCCTCAATTTCCAGCTCAATCTTCCATTTGCGATAGATGCTCATGGTAACCACACCAGAACAAAAGAGTAAAACGCCCAAGACAACTGCCGCAACCGTTGATGTATAATGTGTATCATCCTTTTTGCACAGCTCATTGGCAAAGCCGCACATGGGCTCATCAAAGGGTTTCTCACCGCCCGAAGGCCAATCAATGGAACCATTTATCAGTTTATATTCCTGCAAGCAGCCAAGTATGCAAAGTAATTAAGTGAGTTGGTATGCGAATGTTGGGATGTTTGTTGGGTGTTGTTGTTGGCGTTGTGCAAACTCAAAGTAATGCGAAACTAAAAAAGAGAAGACGACTCACTCACTGGAAGTTCTTCGCCTTGATGGAAATATGCCACGGGCACCATATGATAATTGCAGCGTATATTCTCCGATATGTTCCATTTATGGGGCTTGTATGCCAGCACCGAAAAGTTACCCTCCGAATCGCCATATTGATCAATTTTAATTGTCGAACCGGTGACACCTATGTTTGGTCAACACAAAATATTTCATTAGAAACGTATATTTGGCAAAATATTATGAATACTCACTCATATAAGTACGATTTTTGATGATGGTATCGATGACACGCGTTCCATTGCTGGCCACCTCAGAGATGACATCATCGGTGAGCAAACGCTCCTCCATGCGCAACATTTTATCCAATGCCCAGGCATACAGCTTAACGGAATCATACAAATATGCCGCATAGATCGATATGAACTGCAATTTAATGTTGATTTTTATTAATAACAAAATGGGAATATTATTTTCTTGTTGTTTGCTTACTTTGCTAAACTTGCTCTGCGAGAATAGTTGGGGCACTGTGAAGTTGAACGGCGGCATTGAGCTATAATTTCGCACTTGCTCCGTAAACTTTTCATAGCCCTTGGTGGGCGGTGTTGATGCCACCACAAGTAAACTGCGCGCCAATTGATTAAAGTTTTCGGTGCTCTTACAGTTGGTCATTCGATTGATTTGGTCCACCTTGCGCAAATATTTTTGTGCCTCACTGTAACGAACATTTTTGGTATCAAAGAATGTGGTCTGATATTTTGATGCACTTACCGTTCCGAGTAAACCATCATATCCACAAAGATGACCATATACTCGCCGCGTGCAAATAGTCCCGCTGTCTCCATGGAACTCATGAAATCAATCAAACTATTCGCTGAACCAAGGAACACATAGATACGTGTACGATTCATCGTATTTTGCACCACCTGTGAAGAGAGAGAGAGACATATTGAGAGGGAGATTGTGTAAGTTATTTAATGAGATTTTTGGAACATATAATATTTGCAACTTATGTATGCATGATGTGAGATATGAATAGTAAATAAATCCTGAGTACAAAATATTATAAATGGTTGAGCAGGTTTATGAACTTTAAGAAACATATAAGACATTCCAATTTAATAGGAAATTTATTCATTTGATACTAAGAATTTCCTCAAATAAAATAATATTGGATTGGGGATTGTTAAATGCATAGATATCTCAAGGCATTAAGCAAGTTATTAAGGGTTTTCAATGTTAAAAGAATGTTCTCATGAACTAGTTCAGGGCTTAATCCACAACTTTTTGTATGACGGATAGGTGCAAATGCATTATGAAACCTTTTAAAAGTGTTCAACCTTTACAAAAACCTGCAAACTATATTAATATTCAACCCTAAAGTAACCCTTACCTGATACCAATAGCCAGAACGACAGCATGTCATCATCTGTTCACAGCATTTGGCGCGATCATCAATGAACGATTGCTTATGATTGATGGTCATGTTGCGCTTGGTGGCCTGATCCTTCAACAGATCCGCCACTGTGCCCCACACCTCCTCATACAGTATGGAGAACTTATTCCAGGCATAATAGCGCAACAAAGCAATCACCGACTTGACGACCTGTCCAATATTGTAAAAAACAAACAATTTACAACAATTCCTTTGCAGTTCTATATTATGTGTGACGTCAAGGCCAAGTGACAGCGTCAAAAGCCATCAGCACACAGATAGACCACCTGTTGTGCTCTTGGAGGCCATCCAGCCACCACCCACCACCCACTTAGACTCACCTGCGTATCGGGCGGTTCGGTGCGTGCAAATGTTGGTATCGAGGATGCACGGTTCTCTGCGCATTTCTATTTGTTGAGAGATGGAAAAGGATATGCATTTAATTTGACAATGGCAAACGTGGTTGAATGTTACTTGAACTTACATAGGATATCATTGGAATGTTGCGACTCTGCGATACAATTGCTTCCACATAGCATGGACCTTCGGGACCAAATATGGTTGCAATGCCATCGCATATCATCTCAGTGATGGCTTTGGTAGCCAATACCGTATCACCCTTGGTATCATTCCAGCGCAGCGCTAACGTTACATTTGGCAGCAAATATGGATCTCTGTTGATCTAAAGAAACGTTGATGAGGATAAGATATTTAGTTTTAAAAGATTTCTTTTTTAAGTATCAAACTGCTTTAAACTAAGTTCAATGATTGATTTCGAAAAGGAAACGTTTAAAACCGCATTTAAAATAGTTTGTAGACTTTTCGTGTTATTCAACACCTTGACAATTGCATACAAACAGACAGACAAAGAGACAGGGATACAAAGGTATAAATTGGTTTGACATTTGTTCTGGCAAACAAGCTTTGACTGCGATGTCGCTCAGTCAGCTTTTCCCGGAATTCAGCGAAGAACCCATTTTAGCTAACGAATTTATATGCAAAAAGAAGAGAGAGAACTTGAAATAGAAACTTACCTCATCCAGTGCCATTGTTAGCGCACCGGATATGGCCAATCCCTGGCGGTCCTTGAGCTCGCCAGTTAGGGCCGTTAGATAGCCAACTGTGAGTATGGTATGATTGCTACAGTCGCGTACTGCCACCGAGAGCAATAGTAGTAAATTAAAGGGCCAACGCGTCATGGCCCCTTAGGCCGGGGCCGTTCAGCGCGACGCCTATGGGTGCTAACAGATTTACACGCTGCAACAAAAAGAGAGAATAAAGAAAATGCATTTTGAATATATATGTAGTAACAATTTACTTTCTAAATTTTGTCGTGCCAACTGCCTCGTGCATTTTAGTTTTGTTCAAGTGCATAATATAACGGGCATGTTTGACAAACTTAAGCACACTCTCGAGCC
Source organism: Scaptomyza pallida (assembly GCA_018152965.1). Classification (NCBI taxonomy): domain Eukaryota; kingdom Metazoa; phylum Arthropoda; class Insecta; order Diptera; family Drosophilidae; genus Scaptomyza; species Scaptomyza pallida. The sequence continues at coordinate 1,329,832 of JAECXP010000107.1, forward strand.
ACCAAAAAGTAGGAGACGAAGGAAACACACATAGAGAGGCAAGTAATGAAATTCTATTGGATTGCTGCTGGCAGCATCTGTTGTACATTTATATAGTATAAAGTGCAATATCCTGTATATACTCTGCGTTCCTTTTGTCCGGCCAACAGTTGACTGGCAAATGTCAAAAGTTGCAACAAAACTTGAAATTCCATTCCGTATGCCAGGACCTCTTTTTTTTTGCACTTACTATCATAGATTTTTTACCCGCCCCCTCTTTCTCTCTGTTTTGTTTATCTGTCTTTCTTCGCTTTTTCTGTGCCGCTTATCGGACACACATGTTTGCACAGCTGTTTGTGTGTGTGTTTGTATTGTTCTGCATACATGCATGCATGTGTGTGTGTGTTCGAGTGTGTTTGTGTGTCGACACCTAGCATTTAATCTCGGCTGGACTCTTTCGCTTTCTCTCTTGCATTGTTTGTTGCTTGCATTATTAATGCATGTGTTAATTTTCATTTATCTTTATGTTTGTGACTGTTGTTGCCGGCTTTTTTTCTTTACTCCTGTTAATTGGATAACGTTTTGCATTTAATTTAAACTCGCGAAAGGATATGTGAAACATGTACTAGGCGTATGCTTTCCCATAGTACTTAGTGATTAAGTATACGTATTTTTTTCAGTTTTAAGAACGCATGTTTTAAGGAGGAGTTTACTGGCTAGACTAAAAACTATCATTAAATATTAATTTAAATAATTTTTCTAAAATTTTTAACATACGCCTTTTCTTAATTATTAAGTATACGATGATGTTATAAACATTTTTTAAGTGCAAAAATCACATAAGGATTTCTTAGGTACGATTTTAATGCTGACATAAAATGGTTTTGTAAATAATTGTTTTATTCATGTTAACAAAGGGTTTTCCCCATATTAAGTATTACGTTTAAAAATCACATAAATATTTGATATTAACAAAATCATCATGTTTTTTGATCTTAAATTAAATGCTTAGACCGAAAATAATCTCTTTATAATTCAAATAATTTTTTCTATGCGCTTCTCACACACTTTTTATTCAACTTAAGCGTTATCACACCCTCCGGCACCCCACCGCATCACCTGCAATAATCAACCCCTCAGCACAATCTGATATTTTATTTTTTCTACGCATCTACACTTTGTGAACAATGGAAATTAGCATTTCCGACACACTTCACGTTTTTGCAATCGTGTTTATTTGTTATTATTCGCAGCTATTTGTTTTGCCCATGTTGCAATTTAAAATTAGAACCAATCTCTCAATATGGCTTAGGGGCAAGCAAGATAAGGCAGAGGGTGGGGTGGTGGTAGGGGAACGACACTAGTTTTGGGCGCCATTTCGAAACTGTAATAAATATTTGCAAAACTATTTGGCACCTCACAAAATGCTCTAACGACGCCATACATAATGAAATACGTATACGCCACGTGGCACGTGGAAAATGTCAGCAATGAATGTGGCATGGTAACGGAAAAGGCAACGGTGCAGCATAAAATGTCTTGTATTAAAGTGTATATGTAAACTAGTTGATGCCCTTTTTTTTATATATATATTTAAGCAACTCTCTTGGAAAAACTTTTCAAATTACGTGAAGCTAAAATCATTGAAAAATTTGTTATTTTTTTTTTTTTTTTTTTTGAAATAATAGTTTAATCAAGTTTACAGTTTCACATTCAGTTAACTGTCCAGTCCCAGCACACATCATGTTTGTTATTTGTTAGAAATTTGTTTTTGCTTATCCAAAATTTTTCGTTTTCGTATTGCAACACTCCTCCGGCAAAAAGACAACCAAAAAATTCAATGTTTTGCTAAGCGCATACATCCGCAATCCAGCCCCCAAAGATAACTTGGCTCATGCAGTGCAGTGTTAAGAAGTGGACTTGGTTGAATTATGTGACTGCAGCCGGAATATAGACTTGGCCCCAAGTGTGCGGTAAACCAACAACAATTACTTATTCCCATTCGTTTCCCCTTGACTGTATTTGTATCCTTCTGGCACAGACATAAGCAATTCACCTAAGCTCCTCTAGGATGGCCGTTCATGAGCAGATCGATAACCTGAACATCTGGTGGTTTCCACGCAACTTCTGCCAATCCCGTTTCGGTGAATATCAGCAAAGTGGCACGAATTCGTGCACTCTCATCTCGCTGATACTGGCGGATAAGGTGGCCAAATCGGAGAGGTTCTATCATCGGGTTGCAGAGTTGCCGCAGCGCGGTTGGCAATTGTTTGGCGATGCCATGAACGATGGCAACAATGTTTATCACAATGTGATAACGACAACAACGCCATCGGCCCGCAACATGAACCTCAATATACCGGATGCCATATCGGCGATACGTTCACAGCACAAAATGAACTTTCGGCTGGAGGAGTGGTTCTATACGCACATGGAGGCCGATTCCACCAGTCCCATGTACAATCGCAATGTGGCCAAGCAATTATCACGCATCTTTCAGATTACGCTGCAAGTGTATTTGCAGGCGAATGGCAACTCTGGCAATCATCTGTTTGCGGCCATTATTGCCGATAGTCGCACGGTGATGATGACATTCGATTTTCGTGCCTCAATTGTTGCCCTGTTCGATTCGCATCAGCATGGCCGCGATGCGGGCGCTGTTTTCGCTCAGTGTACTCTGGAGAATATGGATGATTTACTATTCTGGTTCATTAGCATGCTACACAATGTCTATTCCAGTCGTCCCAATCTCTTTGAGGTCTCATTCTTGAGCTCACAGCCGGGCATGGCAAAACGTATACCGCCCGCCATCAAGAAGATTGCCAACGATGGCAAAAAATCGCCAAAATCACATTAGGATTAACCAAAGCAAACAATTATGAATATTTTGCATTTATATATACCATGAACAGATTAACAAAAGCTTCATTTCCTAACTAAGGCATCAAATCAGAGGAAGAGCATTTTGCGAAGCTTAATAACAACAACAAAAAAATGACTGGGTATAGAAAGGAGACGGTTGAAAAGACTTGAAAAGAAATCGAATTTAAGACAGACCAAATTCTAAAAGTTTAATAAATAGTACAAACAAACTAAGCACTAGAATTTTATAAATATTAATCTTAAGACAATTTGTAATTTTAGAAAAATTATCTTTAAGCCTTTAGCTATAAGTTTTGATGTTTTGAAGAAGCTTTATCAAATATTTGGCTTATGATCTTCTGATCTGCGAAATGTTGGCAGGAAAACAAATCTTTTACTAATGTTTCCATGCGTTCCAACAAGTTTTTTCTTTGTAACGGAGCTTTGTTCGCTGCACATACGAGATAGAACAACAAAAAAGAAACACATACTAACTAAGCGTGTCTTTTGTTGTGCTTTTCTCGTCAGCTAATCAAAATGAGTTAAATAAACACATAACGTAACCTATTAAGAACTTGGTACGTGACAACAATTTAAATATTTTTAATGTAAACAGAGAGCGAAATATGCGCCAACGGAGAGGCGAGCGAATAAAAGACCAACAATCTATAAATAGAATTCACATTTCAAAGGAAAATATGAGAAAACACAAATCGAGCAAAAAAAAAAAAAAAAAAAAAAAAAACAAGAATCAGCAAAGCTGGCAAAGCAACTAAAAGTAAACTTTCAACGTAACGACAACGACAACGTTGACGGCGACAGCAACAGCGACAGCAGAAACGACGTGATAAAACGTTTAACAAAAATCAAATACAAACACACAAATGCAAATGCAAATGCACACAGAGAGAGAAAGAGAGCCATGTCGAACTGGAAGTTGTGTAACCAAAAGCCAACAATAACATCACGTATCAACAACGTGCAGTGACCATTCTCCCAAATGCATCGCACACACACACACACACACTTTCTCTCTCTCTCTCTTCGCTGCTTCTGTTGTTGAACTCTCGCATGCTATGCTCTTAACTTTGGCGCTCTCGCTCAGCGCAACAAGTTGCAAATGCAATCAGGCGGTCGTCTCGTTTTTATTTATATTTTTCTTCGTTTGTTTCGTTCGTTTCTTTGCAGTTAAAGTTGAAGTTGTTGCCGCCAGTCTAAAAATAAAGCTTGTACACTAAAAATAGACACGACGGCACGCCATTGGATAAACTAACACGACATTACACATATTTTTTTTTTTACAAAAACAAACATGACAAAACGTTGGGTGCGGGGGGTGTGGTGTTGTGGAAGCAGCCAACTTGCTGATCAGCGGACATAAATACAAATACAAAACGACAAATGTAAATGCAAATACACCACCAACAGCAACAACAACAAAGCAGCAACTAACACTGCCGGGTTGTCAGTCCGTTCGTCCATTAATATGCATACATTTGTGTATTTCTCTCTGTATGTGTGTGTGTTCGTTTAAAAGCCCTAGCGCAGTAGATAAAGCTCTTCACTTAAACTTTTATCTAGATTCTAGACAAAAATAGAAAGAAACCACTTCCGCCTTTAAACTTGGCACACTTTATTCAATCAAAAATGCTCAAACGATTTTTCGATATATTCATTGTTCACATTTACATTCGCATTTGCATTTAAATGATGTGTAAAAAGTATTTAAAATTCATTTTGCGTTATTTGATTTACAATTACAAAATGTATTTACAATGTTTTTGTTTGCTTTCAATTCAATTAAAGACACACAATAAATGATATGACGAATTGTCAATGAAGTTTGTTTGGTTTATTTTATTTTGGTTTATTGGAATGTTTATACAATTTAAATTATTGACAGATTGATCGATTCTCTTACAAGTGTTGATAAACGACGTGATAAAGCTTACTTGAATTGGATGTTAAATGTCCTAGGATAATATGTTTAAATGCAATCTTTGTAAAAATCTTTTAATTGCATTAAAAAAAGTGTTGGAAAACGAAGTAACATCGTCTTTTTTCTGTTTTTCTGGTTATAAAACATAAATTAACATAAAATAGTGTTTATAAAGGTTAAAACGCACATTTAAGTTCAACTCTATATCAACAAAAATCTCTTGACTAGCTAAAAAGGTGTTGGAAAACCGTCTCCAGTTTAAGCTCTTCTGTAAAAATTCACTCAAAATTAAGTTCAACTCTATATCAACCAACATCTCCTAACTAGATAAAACAGTGTTGCAAAACGTATCAAGCTTGTACAAAATTCACACAAAGTTTATTTATACCCCAAAATCATGCTGGGCAAACATGTAAACTGATTGAAATTTTTCTGGGTTTTATGTTGTTTACATACACGCCCACACACACTCAAACACATACAGACACACTTCAAGTATGCCGCCCACATGTATGTATTTAATGTCATCAATCATCAACAAGTTGACGCCTAACCACAAATAGCCACGCCTAGCCTAGCACACAGCTATAAAACATTGTCAACAACATTTTTTGGCAAATGGCCTAAAAAGGACTAAAAGGGTTTTTAGAGGCCAAATTGCGTCGATTAGATGATGGGACTCGAGAGTGTGATTTGCAAGCAATTTGTATATTGAAAAGTTTTAGCCTTAAGATTAACGCCTTAAAGTTGAACCTAATGAATAGTTTGGCCAAAAGCAAGTTGATGCTCAAGTTGCCAATGGCCAAGTTAAGTGCCAGGATACTTCATTTACTCATGCAAGGAGATGCCTGAAGCACATCAGTTTAGTAGTTGAGTTGATTGCTTTGCCCACTGAACAGTGACACAGGTCGACGACCAAGGCAGGGAGAGAGAAAAGGGGGCGAGTGGATGGGTTAGGAAGGTCAGAGACACATTTGCTCCTTACACATTTAGCATAATGTCTTCCGAACGTTTGCGAGACCAGCTTGACGACATTCAAATCAAATTACAAGGCAAACGAACTGTTCAACTGTTGCAAATGTGTCGCCGCCTGCCCGAGCAGAACTCGAACATAAACACACGAAACCGAAAACGATACCAAACACCTAACCCCAAGAACGAACCTTAACCCGTACCCATACCCATACCCACTCCCTTGCCCGTCTGCGAACAAGAACATGAACACGAACACGACCCTGAACCAATTCTTGGCCATGATGCAATAGCTTTAGTTCTGGGTTCTTGGAGAACAACACATCATCATCATCATCATTGACAAATGTCTCTCATTTTCTCACTCCACATTTGTCATACAATCTCCGTTAACCATTTGCACAATGGCCTGATTACAATATTGTGCAAAAAAAGAAGGAGCTGCAATCGAGGTGATTGAGAAGAGAGGGGAAAAGGAGAGATACTCAGAAATCTATTAGTTTTAGTTTTTGGTTCAACAAAATTATCATGAAAACCAAATGATGCAAAACTTAATACAAAAGTTTGTTAAAAAAGTGGAAGACAAAACGTAAAGCCTAATTCAAAAGTTTGTAAACTAAATTTTCCAACGAAAGGACTTCCTTTGAAAAATAAATTTAAAAATATTTTTTACATTTTTTTTAAATTTTTAATTCACATTTATTTCATATTTTGAAAAGCTCTTATTAAAAACAGTCTGTAAAAACGTTTCAAAATATTTTCTAGCCGTTTCCTCTACATCGATAAGCATTTACATATTTTCAAACAATTTGTGTGTATTGAAAGTATTTTAAGAATTTTATAAACAAAGTGTTCATGAATTGCTTCATTCAGTTCAATTTGCACATTGATATTGTGAAAATGGTATATACAGTTAATACAAATATGTTAATACTTTTGTTATTGTAGACTTTAAACGATTTTCACAAAGAATTTTAGTTTCTTAAGCATATACAAGTTTATAAACAAAGTTTCCTACAAATTTTGATTGTCATGCTTATTGAATCTCCGTTTGCTAAACGCCAATTTCCTAACAGCAAGTCCTCAAAAAGTTGCAAACTTCAACAATACAATGCCAAGGCTGTTGGGAAGAAAGACATGGTGACGTTGTGGCAAGTGGCAAGTACTGCCACGGAGCAGATGTGTGCTACAAGCGCAAAAATTTCACTTTCAAACAAGTGACAACAATGTAGTACGAACAGATGAAAGGCAAAGCGAGACGAGGCGAGGCGCAGCGTTGATGACAGCGACGTTGCGTTATGCTCGTTGCAGCAACAACTTTAGCTGGCCATTATGTGGCGCCGCTGCAGCATCAGCTCCGTAAAAGGAGGCGCCTTGCAACGTTTTGGCATTTCAACTGCAAAACAGCCACAGCAGCAACAACAAAACATATCAAACAAGAGAGTCATTCAAGTCATGCAGTTCATTCAGTTAACAAGAGAGTCTGAGCCAAACCATATTGGGGCAAAATTTTGTGTGTGAAAGTGAAGGGACACTGAACAGAATGACTGACTGAGTGAATGACGAAAAGGCGCCAGCATATCCCAAAACTGCGAGCCTCTTCTCTTTCATGCGAAAATATTGGCGGCTTGTTTCTGTTGCCGAAAATAAAAACTGGATTTTCTAAAAATAGATGGGAAATATACTTGAATTGTTGTATACGCCACATGTGCAACGGCCGCCAAAATGCGAGCAACAGCCGCAACAGCAAATGCATTGAGGGCGATAAGTTGTTTTGTTCCCTGCCCAAAAAACAGAAAACCAGCTCTGCATCATTCGGGCCGAAAGGGTTGAGGTTTTTAGGTTCGGCTCAAGCACATACACATCGAACAGGAAATACAATTTCCGCTATTGGTCAAGAGATTCCATCCGCATACCAACTACACACACAAAGGAAAAATTTTGTGTGTGCGTGCGTTGTTCATCAAACAAAACAAGAAGCAAAAAAATAAGACTATATAAAAGAAATTCTCAATGCAATGTTGCAAAATCTATAAAGTTTGAACGAAAAAATGTGATTTTCAAACAAGAAATTAGTTATAATAAAAAAAAAAAAAATGCAAAGACAAAGGATAAATAGTTGATAAAGATACCAAAGAATATTAAACATTTATGCAAATAACAATAAATTGGTTCTTCAATAAACATTTAAAAACAACATTTTATGTTTTATTTATACACTTTGAATTCCCTATCTTCCCCTTCTATTTTTTAATGCTTGACTGCAACAAGTTAACATCGTTAACGACAAATACCAAGAACTTTCACTTAACATTATTATTTGCACAGCTTAAGCGTGGTAATACTTATAATTTAAAACACACACGCATACACTCTCGACCACAGTGACACTAAGCTTTATAATAAACCACCAACGGCAACACACACAGCAGACTTATTCATTACGTATACGCCACACATGGCGCGAGTTATTGAAATTTTTATGTTATGTGCTATGCGCTACAGTTTGGAATGCTGTTGCCAGGTCACTCACATTGCAGTTAGTATAAGACTAAGGAAAAGAAGGTAAAATACATCTAAAGCAAAGAGAATTGAAAATTTTTTAAAAGTGACTTGAAAAAATGTTTAAGTCTTGAAAGGAAATATTTATATTAGCTCTTGGTGCTTTTATTTCTTAATTTCGATTTTTCACTGAACTTTTTGATATATTTTTAATGTTTACAATTAGTTTTTAAACATTTCTTCATTATTTATTCTTCATTCATTAAGAAACAGTTAATAAATATTCAGTTTATTGCTGCCTTCGAGAATTTAACAAACCGATCGCAATTTAAAACCGCAAGTTAATATGCTGTTCAGATAGTTAAGGCGTTAAGTGGAGCGCTTGTAAACGCGAATGTTTATTAATAGTTATATATATATACATAACAGATATGTGCCTGAATATATATATATGTAAGTATAGCTCGAGCACACAACTACTTGGCATTAGTAATATTCATAATACCAGTTTAACCACTTTGCGTGCAACGGCAGACAACGAGGCAGCCAAGCAGCAGTCAATATATACATATAATATATATAAGACGAGACTTGGCAACCGGCAGCAGCAACAGCAACCTGCCTGGGAACTTGTTAAAACCCATCAACGGACAACGGGCAGCCAGCCACCCAGTCACCCAAGTGGCCAACACGAGGATGGCTTGCAATGGCTGGCAACCAAGGCAACCACCAGTTGGCATATTAAGAGAGTCGCGACGCATTGGCTGTCTAGCATCTTGGCCTGGCTCTGCGTTGTTGTTGGTTTGTTTGTTTGACGGCTGCTGTCACAGATGCACACAGCAACAACATTTCTAATGCAAAAGGATGTCATTGCATTCATAATTTTAACCTTAAACTAGAGCAATATGTAAACGAACATAAAATGTGCAAGCAATGAAATCAAATGAAGCCTTCTGCTTCTTAATTATGTTGCATAAAAAGTCGTGGAAACTGTTAGTTAATATTTTGCATCCTGGCTGCAAATGTAGTTAAAATAAATAAACGCCCTAAAGCAGACTATGGAAAAAATACTAATTAAGAAAGCAAATTAAAGAAGTTCGAGGAAAATAAGTCAAATAAAAACTTGTGCTTAAACGTGTTGAGAATTTTAAGTGAATTTCGCTGAAGCAGACTTAAAAAAAGCTTTAAGGATGATTGAATCATTTCAAAAGTTGTCAAATTGAATGAGAAGAGAATTTTAGGGTGTGTGCTTAAGCTAGTTGGGAATTATAAAAACTAAAAACCGTAAAGAGATCTCATGGCTTGTACATAGAATAGTTGGACAGTTAAAGTAAATCCTTTTTTTCCTTTTACTATATAAACATTTTTTTTTAAGTAAAAAAATCACAATTTGGTAAAGTTCAACGTTAAAAATAAATGAACTGTCTAAAAAAAACCTAAGAGCAATATATATCTAGACTCTATACCTTTTTTAACAATCTTAAGAATGAACAAACATTGCCAATGAAGTATGTGTGTTAAACATTTATGCTCACAACTTGACGCACAACACATTATTAAAGAATTTTATGCATTTAACGTTCACCTTCGGCAATTTAGTTAAGATCTGTAGTACAGCCAAAGCATAAACAACACAGCAAAGCGAAATAACAGCCATAAACTAGTTAAGTTGATCGACTTATTTAAAAACACGTCTGTCCCTCGCTCTGTTGACTTTTGGCCCAAGATCTTCACACACACACACACAGAGCGTAGTGGCCCAAGGCCATTTAAAAATACAACCCAGCTAAAAATAAAAAAAAGCCAACGGGGCCTCGAGATTAAACGCAATAAGCGATATGCATAAAGAGCAACAAACAAACAAACGAACATCAATTTGTGATATTCTCTGATCGCTTTTTGCCGGTTGGATTTGCTTTGTGTACTTTTTTCCATTTGTTTAATAATAATTATTAATTCTAATAGCGCTACATGTGTTTTCTACACTTATTTTTTCTATTAATGAGCATTGTTTTTGCTGCTGTTTTCCGCTTTTAATTCTAAAAATAGATATTTAATGTGTGTGTCGTAAAATTACAAAGACTCGACACGTTTTTAAGGTGTTATCAGTATCGCTACCTTCTCCCTTAACGCTCTCTTCCTCAGTGGGTTTTTTACGCAATTCTCACTAGCGATTGACTCAGTTTACATTGATTAATAAAAGCGGTCTTTATTCTTTTTAAACCCTTAACCCATAAATGGTTTTGTCCAAATGTATTTAACAGACAGAAGAAAGCATCTCCGACCCCATAAAGTATATAATATATACTATTCTATATTATATTCTAGATCAGTATCAACAGATGACTCGAGATAGCTATGTCTGTCTGTCCGTCCGTATGAAATTGTCGATCTAAGAGACTATAGAGTTTAGATTAACTCGGCTAAGCCCCAGGCAGTACAAGTTTGTTTTGAACTATCGATAACTTTTCCAGATTTCGTATACAAATGTGATCGATTGCAAAAATAAGCTTGAATTTCAAAATTGTGTAAATGAGGACTGAATTATGGATAAAATAAAAACACCGGAGATATCGCGGTTTGAAGTTTTGTACGCATTACGTAACGGGTTAAGGGTATGTCCTAGTCGGGATTCCTCAACTAGAGCCTTATTACTTGTTTTTTCCTCATTGCAGTTCCTAAAAACAAATTAGTCCATAGCCGCAGCAGTCATTACTTATTTTTTCAATTATTATTTCGATTGTTAAATCGATTCTTGAGAAATTTGTATTATTTTAATTTTAAAGAGAAATCAAAGTAGAAAAGTAAATTTATATCAGGTTCACTTTACAATAAAAATTACTTAAAAAACTTTCCTATTAACACACATTTTTCCATCGATTTATTATCTCTTCATTTGTTGCTTGTATCAGTTTTTGTTTTGTTTTTTTTTTTTATGGATATTGGGCATAATCATTTTGAGCGTAATAAATAATAATTTATGATTTAATGGTCACATATATATTTCTGGCATTTAGCAACAAGTTTGGGAAACACAAAAATTGGTTTTGATAAAATGACATGACAATTCTTCTTTGTTTTTTGCTGTGAATAAACTAATAATGTCACAATGATGATAAACAAAATTGATTTGCAATGTAATTGTCATCGTGATAGTTTTACTAATTGTAATTTTTATTGATATCTATAAATAACCTCAAAAAAATGCTTCTCGCAAAATATATTTAAAGCAAGTTGATTGAAAACTGAAACATGATTTTTCCAATTACTCTACTGTCAATAAAACGAATTCGTAAAAATTAAATAAACATTTACTTTCTCTTCCTTCTTTTTTCACTTTTCCTCATTTTTATTATAAAATCAATGCAATTAATTATGAATGGCAACTCAAACTCAATCGCAGTTAACTTGTTTAACCCAAGCTTCTGACATTTAGCTTAACATTTCATTAATTATATGCATTTTACACACTTATGAAGTTAATTTATGAGTTTTTTCTCCTATCGACGCCAAACAGATTCACCAGTTCTTCAATTAAAAGTAAGAAACGAGCTGAGGGAAAACTTATCAAGACACAAGCAACAGCAGCAGCTACCATAGCTCTCACACGGTTCATTAAACAAGGAACAAACGAAAAAAAATTGCCCCCACTTGAAGAATTTTTGCAGCAAGTTCTACGTTGACAACAATTGAGGCAAATGCAGCAGCAGCCGACCCGAGTCAAGCCGAGCCAAGCAATAAAAATTCATATTGATTTATGTGAAATAGTTTGTCAAAATAAAAAAACATCAAGCCATGCTATGGAGATGATGAAGACGAAGTGGTTGAGTCCTTGTCTCAAAGGTCAAGGTGTGTCAAGGGGGGCTGCAAGGGAAAGGGTTCTCCCTCCCCCTAACGCTCTTGACACGGGTCGCGCACCCATTTTATGTCTCGCTATGACATTGATTGTTCCTAATTGGAAATGTGGAAATGTGGTTAAAAGGAACTCAAACTTGGGCCATAAAATAATTGCGCAGAATAAGCCAAGTCGTTGTCGTCGTCAGCGACAAGTGTTGAATAAAAACGGGTTAATTGGTCGACAACAAAAAAACCATAGTTGTCGGCTTTTGTCTATTTATTTTGTTATTAAATAATAAGACTCAAATTAGTGCAATTTGTTTACTCAACACATCGAGGGGGGTTTTAGTTGGTCTCAAATGGGCTCAACGGTGTCGTCTACGCATATCAAGTTAATTAAACCCCCCACGATGATTGTGTTTAAATGTGTACAAGAAAATGTGAGACTAAAGCAAAAAAAAATGTATGTATGAACAACAAAGCACATAAAATGTTGCTATATCATATTGTATTAGTCATTGTCTGGCCATGCGACAGCAAAATTCTTGCGTTTAATAGATTTTTATACCCTGTAAATTGTATAGAAAGTAGTAAAAGTTGTAAAGCTACACAAAATTTTAGGAAAACTTTTATGAAAACATTGGAATGTTTGTATAAAAACAAAATAATTTTTGATCTTAGGAAAAAATTTCATTGAAATAATTTTATGGGATTATGAATAAACAAGTGAACATAAATATGTTAACGGAAAATGTTTCCTATTGACCATTCCATACCTAATCCATGTCTGTATTTATTAGTTTATGATTATATTTTTCACTTCTCTTCTCTTCTTATTTTTGTTTTCCAAAGAGTTTCATCTAATAACAATTCATTATACACATAAGTAGGGTATCCTCTTGTCTTTATAATCGCATCTGCTCATCTTTCTCTTAACAAATCTTTACTTTTTTTTTTCTTATGTTTGGAAAGCTGAAAGACATTAATTAAAAGGTCCCAACGATTAACATAAGCACTTACCGACCGGCTTCGAACTATAAAATGAGCGAAAAAAAGAAGAAAAAGATAAAACTAAAAACGTGCTCAGCCATTTTGGCGGCATCTAAGCCAAAATACAACAGCCACAAATGAATTGAAAGCCGCTTCTAAAACCACAACAAAATCAAAACATATCGTTAAAAAAAAAACTAAACCATTTGACATTGCATGATAAATTGGTTTTATTTTTTTCGGTTGTATTGATAGACCACTTGAGCGTGCCGTGCCACCTGCTCCCCAAAAAAAAAGATTGTGGGGGGAATTTGGGCATCAATTAATTGGCATTCGTTTGGAGACCACTCACAGCGTTTTGAATATGTAATATTGTGTTTGTGCGGCTAGGAATTTAAGTTATTTTAATTCATTTTGATGGCAAAACAATTTGCTGCTAATTAACGTCAGATACTTAAGCTTATTATTATAATTGTTATTTAATTGAAGTTTGTTTAACTTGAAGATAAAGCTCAGAGCATCATATATTCAGCATTACTTCAAAAACTCCATTATTCAATTTCACTTTCATTGAAATAAAATCGTGACCCCAAGACACAGACAGATCTTTCAGGTTAAGTGTCGGGGCGGAAGTTACCTGGCCACTGGTTATCTAACCACACAAGTTTCAAGGGCCATTAAACGAGCATCTATCAAATTTTGACAGCTTAAATCGCCACAAAAAAAAATAAAAGTAAAAAACGAAAACACTTTAAAGAGACGCCTATTAGCTCACCTAATTATTTGTGTTTGAAGAAAAAATATATGTTTGTACGTTTAGGTATAAAAAGACTCGAAAAAAGATACATAAATCTCGAAGATTAAATACTCTAGCATAAAGCTGATCAATTCTTCATTAACTAACAAAAATCCATAACAAATATATGATAACTATACCTAAAAGTTAAGAAAGTTCTGTGTTCTTAGTATCTTCAACATTGCATCATTTGATTTATCAATTTCTCTATTTTTAGGTTGTTCGACTGGCAATTAACCGTCAAATGAAGCGATTTAAGAGCGTTACCAGTTCTTATGGCTCTTAGGCACTTTCAAGCAATTATATTGTTAAATGTCTCGAAAACAAACACACACACACACACGCTCAAAAGTGTTCGTGTTATATTGTTTGCCGACACGAATCGATTTGGTTATATTCAGGCAGCTATCAAGTGTTTTGCTTGTCGTGTTATTGTTGCTGTCGAATTTGGTATTGATAGCGTTTTAATTGTACACTGAACTTAATCAGCTTAAAACTCAGGCATGAAAACTTGATGAATAACTTGGCGCCACATCATCAATCAGTGGCGACAGTTTGGCTAGCTCAAACTTGGAATTGCTTTGCGGTTATTGTTTGAATTCAATTGTTTGCATACATGGCTTAGAACTGAGACTTAAACCCAATCGAATGGGTATTACAATATAGTACAATAGGAACATGTGCTACGCTTCTCAATAAACATTCTATTAACAACATTTAAAGCATCTTAACTAATTTATCATTGCCTTAGTTCCTTAAGTTTCGTTCGTGACAAATTGTATGGCATGCTTAGTTTCATTCTCTATAGTATTTTTGCTTGTAAATTGTGCTCAACAAGATTTCTTAATTACCAAACACATTCATAGTCATAGAACGTGAATGATTATTTACATTATTGCATCAAATGTATGTTGAAATCGTTCCTACAAAACACATTCTTCTTGGCAAAATCAGCGGCTGATACACTCAAAGAAAACAACAAAGCTCTCATGTTCTTTCTTTCTTTCTGTGCACAATTTAAAAACCGATTAATTTTTCTAGATTAATCTCGAAAGACAAATGAGGTAAGTTCTTCTAATTTGTTGAATATTGTAAGAAGAAAATATTTTTGTACGACCTGTCGCTATTCATTTCTCGTTATGAATCATATTAATAGCCTGAAGCTGATGTCAATCGTTGATTTGTGCTATGAATCTTAATTCTGTGAAACGTCGCGACGTTGGTCTATTTTTAATACAAAAAATAGCAATAAGAAATGATAGGGCGCACCAAAAAATTTATTGTTTATACAAATGTTATCTTTAAATTATCATTAATTTATCATATGCATAATAAAAAATATAAATTTGCGGTTTTCATACTAAGAGCAAGAGAAAGACAGAGAGAGCGAGAGAGGTGTGTGCGGTTGTCTCTATAAATAATATATGTATACTATATTCTGTGAGCTGTTGAAAATGTGTGAATTAGTGCTGTTGTCAGTTTTCACAGCTTCTGCGTTCGTTGATTTTGTGGGTAGAACTGATCTTGATCTTTCATTAACACCAAGATCAAAAGAGAGAGAAAAACACATATCTATATACATATACTAAGTATTTTCATTTAAGTTTGAGCGTCTTATCTGACTTCCTGCTACGAAATGTTTTTTAATTGCACTGCTAGCTTAGATTATTTGCAAGCACTTTTTCTTTTGCTTAACTAACGTTTTCAAAACTCACTTTTCCCACACGTTGTATACTTAATAGTAGTTAGCAACAAGTTTTGTTTGACATTTCTTAGCTCTCTTCTTGGCAATATTCCCAGAAATGCAATTTTGCATGAAAGTTCCAAAGTTGTTTGGCAAAATGCCTGTGGCAAAAAAAACCGCTGAATCAGCCTTTAAAAGCTAAAACTCTCTCACATATGCACAACTTGCATATATACACATATTTTGAGTAGAAAATGTCGCTGTCGCATTTTGCATGTGTCTTTCATTATAGAGTGCGATTAAGTGCTTAAACAATTAGCACGCTTTAAGCCAAATGACAGAGATTTAGTTTACTGCATTTAGTGCAAAAAAGGGAGTGTATTCGAATTGTGTGTGTGTGAGATAAGTTTAGTTAGAAGAGTCAAGGCGAATAAGTTGGATTTAAACCCAATTCAAAATGATAAGAATGCAATAAAATGGCAAAAACTTGAAAACAGAAGATAACGTAAAAAGTTTTATGAATGAATTCATGGAAATGAATATAAATCGTTTGCGTCAAACTTTGGCTTTCCCAAAAATTGAAACAAACCCCAAATATATCTAATGAAATCTTTTTGGAAACTTTAAAGCCTTATGCATTGCATATTAAAATAGTATTTAATTAACTTACAACCAATTTACTTCAATTAAATTTTAAACTACACGCAAAAGAGTTTTAATCAGATTCTTCAATTAAATAAAATCTGTTGTCGACACAAGATTTTAAATATCCATAGTAATAATATATTTACATGTATAATATACTCACGCAATTTTTTTGTTGATATTTTTTCGTATTTTTTGTAAGTATTAACTGCTTGCTGCTGTCGCTGTTGTTGTTGTAATAACAACAACGTTAACTTTTGTCGTTGCTGCTGTGACGATAAAAAAAAAAAACACAAAATCCTCGCTGTGTGTCAGTTATTGTTGTTGTGCCCCAGTAGTTCCGGTTGTTGTGCAGGTTGTTGTTCCTGCTATTACCTTTAAGCTGTTTAAAATATGTAAATGCTGCTGTTTTTCCAGTGCTGTTAACATTTATCCATATAGCTGCAAGTGCAAAAAAATGTTAATTTAAATTTTTTTTTCGTTAAGGAAAACCAAAAATTATGTTAAAATATGATTATTATAGCTACTTAATACTCTTAACATGTGCTACAACGAACAAATCGTATCGGAAAACTCCCTTAATTAAGATGGAATCATGCTATAGATAAACTTGTCTGTTCCAAACCTTTGTTTTACGAACTGGTTTGCAGAACACAGAAGATTCGTTGAAACAAAAATAGTGTTTTTTGTTGCCTTGAAATTTGTTAAATGAAAATTCGACTGCTTATTGTAAATTCACTTTTAAAATGCGTTTGACAGCTTCATATATTCATATCCATATTGATATTTCTTTCCCTGTCTTTTTTGTATATCGCCCACAAACATTTTAATACCCTTTTAACACCAATATAACTTTATCAACAATTTACATGCAAATTGCTTTTGAGCGCCAATAAATATATATTTTTTGACTTTACACAAAAAAAGGGTTCTGAACTACAAATTAATAAATCGCTGCTGGAGAGAAAAAGCGCAACAAACCGATTATATAAAAATAATATGCTTTCAAGTGAAATGAAAAAATGAAATCGCACAGATATGAAAAAAGCAAATATTATTTTTCAAATGGAATATTTGATTTGCAATTATTTTGCAGTACAACTAACATAAATAACTAGTTGCAAGTTGACATTGCATTTATTTATGCAGAAAGTCATGTTTGCTGCGATTTACATTATTATTTTTCTAATTAACTACAGCGAGCTGATTTGCTTTTCATCGCGATGTAAAAATTTAAAAAGGAATATAAAATGAAATCGTATATTATTTATGGTTAAAGAAGAACGGCAAACAATCAACAGAACGTTCTCTCTCTCGCGCATTCTCACACTCTCGCTCTCTCTCCCTCTCTCTTCTGGTTGCTTTGTAAATTTGTTATTAACAGTTACAAACAAACTGCAATAAGCCCTTTTGTTGACTAAGCCCAACTAATATGAAAGTCAACAACTGAAGACAGCTGCATTGAAGTGTGTGTGGGTGTGTGTGTGTGCTCGCCTTTCAGATACCCATTAAGAACTGTTGGTTGATTTAAAGCATCGTTTTTTAATTGCAACTTTATGTATTATGTTTAATTCCTCATGTTGTAGTTCATGGCAACTGTTGCACGATTGAGAAAATCCCTGCATCGCGTGCAGCAATTAAGAACATTTCTTTTTAGCTGAGCCGGCAAACATGAAAGAAAAAAGATATATATAAACTCAGCTTGGCAAACTCAGTTACACATAAGAGAAAGGGGGGATTGCAGGGATGCGTTGTGGATATGTATCCCATTTTCCCTGACGGTTATATAAGAGGCTGTGAGCCAGGAATAATCGGACTTGTTAATTGCAAAGGCGAAGGAAGACTTCAACATTAAAGCAAACACTTATGGGCATACAAGTGCATACAAAAGAAAAAAAATTATGGAAAAGCCGTATTAAAATTCACTGCAAAAAATGAAGTTAATGCATAATTGAATTATGTCAAAAAGAACAAGGGAAATGTATGCCAAAAGGGACAAGTATACGCCATGTGTGTGCGTTGCATCAATTAAAAATTCTTTAAGTTCGCCAATCTGCTGACGCTCAAGTTAAAGTTGAACAGCAAAAACAATCTCTTTCGAAACAATCTTGAAGTGCTGTTAATCAATTGCTCTATACCTGTTGATGCCTGGCACCCTCTCCCCTGCCCCACAAAATCTGCTTAAGTGGCAGCTTCTTGAGTGCAAAATATCCCTCTTAGACATCAACATGAAACTAAAGCAACAAGTTAGGGTTTTTAGGGGAAAAAAGGGATAATTTTTTAAAAAAATAAAAAAAAAAAAAAAACCCCCAAAAAAAAAAATTATAATAAAACAAAAAAAAAAAAAAAAAAAAAAAAAAAAAAAAAAAAAAAAAATAAATTAAAAAATAAAAAAAAAAAAAAAAAAAAAAAAAAAAAAAAAAAAAAAAAAAAAAAAAAAAAAAAAAAAAAAAAAAAAAAAAAAAAAAAAAAAAAAAAAAAAAAAAAAAAAAAAAAAAAAAAAATAATAAAAAAAAAAAAAAAAAAAAAAAAAAAAATTTCGTTTTGCAACTTGTTGGCAAAGGATGTCAATTGCAGTAAATCAAACGGTAAAGCAATAACAAAACACCAAAAAGGGAGTGAGTAGCAACAAGGGAACAAAAAACGTTTTACAACACTTGACAGAACACCCACATGTTGTCACATGCTTGTGTCACATTAGCTGGATAATCTGGTGAGTGCAAAAGCGTATGAAAAGTTAAGTTTATAAATAGCTTAAAAATGTTTCAACTACTTTTATTTATAACTTGACATATTTTATACACCCTACAAACTAAAATCCCTGCGTCTTTAATCTGTTTCAATTGAATGTCAAGCATGAATGTCAACTGATTGCAAACGTCATCAATTAACCATCATTTTCAGTTCCAATGTGGCGTCAACTCCATCAGAAAGCGTTGGCAAGGCAAACAGTCAAGTGAGCCTGCGGTTTGTTAGCGGATGTTGCTTGGTTTCCTGATTTGTCAGGCAACTAATTAAGACTCGTATGCAATCACAGTCGTCTCTATCTCAGGCCCAATGATTTACGTAATAACTATGCAGCAGCTCTTAAAACTATGCTATGCATATTAAAAATTGAAATGCAACTTAAAGCCGATTAAAATACTTTAATTTTCATGTTAAAAATGATAAAGACTTTGTTGGCTTAAGGATTCCTGTTGATTTTGCATAAATATGAGATTTTTGTCCATTAACAAAAAGCATATTCCATGAAAAAATCGTTAGGAGCTTTAATATCACTTTTCCATCTGCCAATAAACAGCTCAAATGACTCTTTCTGGCTTTCTTGAGAATAAACTTTTTCGCATTGATAGTATATTGCGTTTTGGCCACGCCCACTTAAATGCTGAGCCAACAGGTCATAAAATTGGCGTTTAATAAATATGACCACAAAATTGCACTACAAACAGTTGTTAAAACCGATACAAAACTCGTAAATTTCCTTCACACACACACACATAGTTTACTCGATTAATGCTAATAGGTAACAGCCCAATGTGGGTAAACCCTTCTGCCAGCCGTCGACTTTGCGGCGTCGGTTTGGCCAATCTACCAAACAACTTATTTGTTTATTAAACAAAAACACTTAAATTGTTGTTGGGCGACACGCCCGACGACACGCGCCAATCATCCTCTTAGCTCTGCCTCAGGTAGTTCCCAAGATGATGAGAATGAGACTGAGAATGAGAAAGGGCATAAGGCTGATAATGTTAATGATGACAACGACTGCGATTTACATTTACGAATTTGGAGTGGAAAATTTTTGTTGCCCAGCCGACGCCCAAGGCAATCTCAAGGGGACTTCCTTAATATGCTTAGGCAAGGAACTTGCGGCTTAAAAAAATACAGGTAATACGTTTAAATAATTTAGCGTTAAGGCGAGTCGTGTTTGAAAAGTTAAGTGTGTAATATAACTAAAATAACTATGCGTTTGCCAAGATAACAGGAAAAGTTGGAGTTTAACTACATTTAAGGAACTCCCTATGATACTTAGATCCAATCGATATATATTCTATTTTATAATGTTATTTTTCATTTGAAAATTAAAACAAAAATAAAAATGAAAAAAAATAAGAATTCTAAAAAAAATTTCTTAGATTTGCACAAGAAATTTTTTACTACTTTTTGTTTAGTTTTTCGTCCAAACTTTAAGCTTTTCGCTGAATTTTGATAGCGAATAATCAACCAATTCAATGTTTTAACAAGTCACCAATACAAAATAGCAGAATAATGATATTGCAAGCCTTTTATACTACTTTAAATTAGCTATCTATAGAAAATCATAATGAATAAATAAGTTAAAATCGCCAAATAGTTGTTTAAAACTTAACCAAAAACTTAATTCTATTCAATATTCACTTGTTGTTGTGGCTATAACAACAATAACATTAGTTCGTTAACTTTGGTAGCTGCTCTGTGATTTATACTCTGGTTGAAAATGTCATTGCGTTGGCGTTGAATGCTTGGAAACTTAATTTATGCGTAGCTGGATGCCAGGCCAGGCCCAGGACTAGACTCTCAGACCTGGCTAAAAAGGCAAAAAGGCACATGGCGCAAAAATGGCTTTTGGGGGCGCGCTTCCGGCCATATCGACAGGCCGAACGAAGTCGGATAGAGTCATTAAATGTGCCAAAGCTAAAAACAACACAATTTAGTGTTGGGGGCTCGTGGCCCAAACATAAACAATGCCCATGATAGCAACATATATTAACAACAACAGCAAAGGGGGCACACCATAAAACACATGAAGACAACGATAAAGTGTTGATAGCTCTTTAAAAATTGTACTTTTTCAATTGTCGGCGGGGAACTACTGGTGTTTTTTTTGGGGCAACATTGTTGTTGCTCAAGTCAAAACAGCTACCAGATTAACAACATTGTTGATGCTTATGACGTGTTTGTTGTTGTTATTGAATTTCTTGGAAATAAAATACACTTTAGAACTTGAATGGCAGCATGAATGCGCAGAATTTGACATTTTTTCAGAATGAAAGTAGTAAAAAAGTATTTTAAGGAAGCTAATTGTGAACTAAGCCAAAATTGATACGAAATCAATTGCATTAAACGTTAAAGTAGCTTTAAAATTCAAACAGTTTGCTTTTTCATACGCCTATTAAACAGAGTCTTCAAAAAAATATACTTGCGTCAACATTTATTTAACAAAAAACGAAAGAATAAATTACATAATCAAAAAGGCGAAAAAAAACTTGACTATCAAACAGCAACAAGTGCAAGCAGCGCAAAAAGTGTGGGCGGCTATGAGGGGGTTCAGAGGGGAATACACTTGTTGCTTGTCCAATGAACTGTAATGG